>CM034155.1:119070203-120497592 GCA_019776745.2 Taxus chinensis | reverse complement strand
CCGGAATCTGTTGGGATTTGACACATTCCAGTAAGTGCATCCTCAAAGGTGAATGCCTTCAGTGAATGAATAAAAAGTGTCACACCGGAATAAAATATCTATAACTGGACTATATTATCTTTGACTTTTCTCACGTTTTTAGGGTTTGGTATTCATTAAGGCTCCATACAAATGTAGATCTGGGAACATTATTATAATCTTTTTTTTGCAAACAGGCATGGTACATCATGTGGCGTTTATGTATGTTGCCTATGATCGAATACTTAGAGTGGAAGTTTGAAACTCCATTATTTTTTTCAAAATAAAAAGGCACCTCCCATGTGAAATGAACACAATAAGAAATTAAATGATTCTGGACCTTTAAAATTGGTGACACTTTATTTCTTCAATGAGCTTTTGAGCTATCACCCTTTAGGTTTTCTAAAAGAAGTTCTCAAGCATTTGTAAATGTTAGCATGCATTGTTTTTGTTTATTTTTATTAATAAAGTTTAATAAGATGTATTTTGATGGTGGGAAATTTATTAATGTATTGCTCGTTCAATATGTCTACTTTGGGAGAGACTTTTTGGTCACGACTCTAGCCCATGTTTAATGTTGATGATTGTTTACATGTGTTTATGTGTTTTAAACTATAAATAATTAATAATTTCATAAATTTCTTTATAAGTTTATTATTTATTGGTGACATATGGTGTCCCGAAGATTTAGACATGGTCATAGTTTATTGTGATCCTTATGTGAGTAAGGGTGATGTTGCAATGGAGGTGGCCCTCTCATTAATATAGTATACCAATATCAGTGACACCCCAATCTTTGTCTTTGACTTGGGGGACATTCTTAGTGGCGACGGTGGACACGCTTTGTGTTGTGGGCTCAGTGCACCTTGGAATTGCTTCTATAACTACAAACTTTATGTGGCTTACTACTCAGGTCATACATAACTCTTCAGTGCATATTGAAATTGCTTCGACGACTCTACAAATCCTCATATTTAACAATTGGCATAACATTGCACCTCCTTTTGAAACAAGTGCTATTATTATTAAAATTGATATTAAGTACCTTATTATTGACAAATGACAAGTGCATGGTTGTATATGAAAGGGAATATTACATTAGTTTTGGAAATTTTATTTATACGCATGAGATATTTTTAATTCAAATTTTAATATTTTAATGTATTAAGAGTGAAGTGAAGGAGACGACTATTAGGTAATGCTCCACAAACGACTTCTCTTCCTCAAATATTTTTGTGACATTTCCATAGAAACATTACAAATACATGTTATCTAACATTTCGGACATTTCTTGTACATCATGTACAATTGATAGTAGTGATAGTATGCTACTATGATGGCCACTTGCTTATGATGCCATGTTATAGCTTATGAAGGATATGTTGAATACGTCACCAAAAGTGAAAAATTTGGTAGCCTGTCAAATTTAAACAGAAGTTTTTCAATCGTAGTATACCTTCGCATTGGCTGCCTACGCTGTCAAGTTGCTATCCAGCTAATATTCCACCTCACAGCGATGTGCCAGCTAATATTCCACCTCGGAAACTGCCACCTGCGACTTTCACTTTCACCATACACCACGCCTTTCAAGTTTCACCGTGATTGAGTTAAGCAGGCTGGTCCAGAAACGTGTCATTTAACATGTGGAGGGGCACCATCACAGCTGTCTTCAATAATGGAGAGTGGTACAGTTGAATTGGCAGGAACACGATAAATAATAATCGCTAGGTACCTACCTCATATTTTCATCTCATTCGGGTTTCATTCACTGTTTCAATATGGAAATCAAAAAAATTCTGTGTCAATACGGAGGGTAATATTTTACTGTTCCGTAGAAAGAGTAATTTGTAAGGTTTTAGGGTTTGAGGTGTAAGGGGATTTTCAGTTTTGTATCAAATGGCCAAGCTGTACCTTTCGCTAATGGCGAGACTTGTGTTGGTTGTCTGTGTTGTCGAACTTATTTGTGGTGGTGCTGCTGTTGAGACAGTCAGCTACTCTAGAAAACTCACGGCTCTGGTGGAAGAGCAGCCCCTGGTATTGAATTATCACAAGGGTCCTATTCTTTCCACGGCCTCTGTTGATGTTCATGTTGTGTGGTACGGGAAATTTAGCCCTGTTCATCGCTCTACTATGGGGGACTACTTGCAGTTGCTGGGTGCACATTTGTAGGGGAAGGCCAAGAAGCCCTTTGTTTCTACTTGGTGGAAGACTCCTAGAAAATACAAAGGTGAAGCCTCTAATCAGGTAGGTGTGAGCATTGCGAGGCTCGGGAAGCAGAAGATAGACGACTCATATTCCCTGGGAAAGTCGTTGAAGAGGACCAACATCGCCGCTCTGGTTGAAAGCTCTGCGAAATCAAAAGCTCTGCCTTTACCGGAAAAGAGCTCGAATTCCATGTATTTGGTGTTAACATCAGAGGATGTTACAGTGCAAGGGTTTTGCATGAGTTCTTGTGGATTTCATGCCAACATTTTACCGTCCCCTGCTAACGGAGGGAAGCTTATTCCATACGCGTGGGTTGGGAACTCGGCAAGTCAGTGCCCTGGGTAATGCACATGGCCGTTTCACTAGCCAATTTACGGCCCTCAGACCTCTCCTCTGATTGCACCAAATGGCGACATAGGCATTGATGGAATGGTAATCAATATTGGCACTGTTTTAGCTGGAGCAGTGACGAATCCGTTCAATACTGGTTATTTTCAAGGGGATGCATCTGCGCCGTTGGAGGCCGTGTCGGCGTGTACAGGAATATATGGTGTGTATCCAGGCTATGCTGGGGAGCTATTGGTGGATGCCACAACAGGAGCGAGTTTTAATGCGCATGGAGTTAATGGGAGGTGGTATTTACTTCCTGCAATGTGGGATCCTGCAACCAAATCTTGCAAGACATTGGTATAAACTATTTGGTAGCAAGATAGCCAAGATGGATACTGAGAACCTACATTTTGTAATTCTTTATTCTTTATACGAGATATTTTAAACATTTCTTTTTAAAGATTAAGCCCTGTATTTTTTCTTCACCACACGTATTGATAATGTTTGGGTCTTGAACTGATACTGCTACCAATATTCATCTAACGGTCAAATTAAATTCGGTAATTAACTTATTCGAGGAAAATTGATCAAAATTCGAAAACTTTCGAAGGAAATATTCAGAAAAAGGTGCAAGGAACATCGTAGTTGTTTAGAATCAAAATGATTATTTGGTTTGGTCAATTGATTTTTAATCTTTTAAAAGTGAAGTGCAGTGTTATTTTTGAAAGGATTGTGTCAGATGTGACGGAAATTTTTAGAGACCGTCAAAGTGACTGCAGGATGAAATCATATGTAAGTTTTTGGTAAATATTTTTTTATTTTGTTTATGATGTTTCCTCTTTGAAAGTGATTAACATGGATGGCCAGCGACGAGCAAGGGCAATGTTGAATGGATGGCTGACATAAAAACTATCATTGTTTGGGTAAAACTGATTGTCGACCAGCATAGAGTGGTTAATTTTGGGTGGAGACTACCCTTCACTCAAAACTCATCTATGTATGGGTGCACGACTCATGACACTACATGATGTCATGTATGCACATGTCTTGGTGGGTTCCGCGTGTCAGGAGTCACATTAGTGGCATTTTGTGTTTTTTAACAAAATGAAATCAAATCATGTTATCGAATGAATCAATGGTGAAGATGTTTGGCTCTTAAAGAGCCCACCAGGTTTCAATTCTCACTACAAGAGAAGTCAAGAGATGCACTATAATAAGGGATGAGGCCGGGATCGTGCCCTGAGTGAATTTGACGGAATGGATATCCCTCAGTCCTTGGTCGTTTAGCTTGAGAAATCTACCCACTTCACCGTGGGCGCGATTTTCAACAATGTTGAAAAACATAGTGTGTTTTTCAACTGCCAAAAACAAAACTAGGAAATGAATTGACACGTGGCATGATGACATCATGGGTTCACATGGGTTGCATGGGCATTTCATACATGCGTAGGTGCAAAATGAGTGAAGGGTAGTCATCTCCTCAACTTTGAAAGTATATTTTCAACCGTCCCTTCCACATTGAAAGCAATTATTTTTTTGTACACTTTTAAGACGAGAAATTAAATATAGATTTGAGTAAGTTTAAAAAAAAAATGGGAGATTATATTTTAGAATAAAATATTATGGATAAAGGTATTGTGGTTCCATCTATACATTAAGTCTAATAAAAAGAGTTAATAAAAAATATGCTAATTTATATGAATCATGTCTGTTGGGGTTAAAGCAAACCGACTGTACACAAATATATATCAGATTAAAGCATACAAGTAATAAACATGGAAATAACCAACAAAAGAAAATACACAAGATATAACGTGGTTCACTCAGTGTGGGTTACGTCCACCAAGAAACAACCAATATATTATTCTAGAGGTTATAAAATTGAAGATTTGCAATCTTGCACACTTTACAAGATGTACAATAATTTTCCTCTCACAAAACTTCTCTAAGCTCTCACCAAGGATTCATTCTTACAATAATCATTTCCTTAACCTCTAACCCTAGTTTTCTAGCTTATATAAGCCTATACAAACTTAGGGCACTTTAGCCATTTATTCAGAACCATCAGATCAACTTTATACAAATATTAGATCTAATTCCTATGACTTAAATATAAACAATCACGTACAGGTAACCGATGTTGGTTACCCTAACCGATTCTGGTTAGTATGTTAGGTGACTGACACCGATCAACCGAATGATGTTGGTTACTGTGTAAACCTATAAGTTGTAAATAAACTCCTTTGTGAAGCAATTCAGTTCCACAATCTCAACAAACTCCCACTTGGAGATAAATTACTGCACTATTCCACACAACTCCATCCTTGGTTCCTCTCATGACTTTCTTTCTTTCTTTTCAAGTCTCAAACTCAAAGACCAACAAAAGTGGAGTGTAGCTCCAACTTCTCCTTTACCAATGACTTTGTTAGCATATCCGTAGGGTTCTCATTTGTATGAATTTTCTCTAACTTCAGCTGCCCATCTTCCAACAATTGTCGTATAAAGTGATATCTCAACTGAATGTGTTTCGTTCTTGAATGAAACGCTGAGTTCTTTTCCAAATGAATTGCACTTTGACTATCATTGTACAATCTGCAATCCTCTTGCTCATTTCACAACTCTTCCATGAACTTGCTCATCCATACCATCTCTTTGCTAGCCTCTGTAGCTACAACATAATCGGCCTCT
Organism: Taxus chinensis; assembly: GCA_019776745.2. NCBI lineage: Eukaryota > Viridiplantae > Streptophyta > Pinopsida > Cupressales > Taxaceae > Taxus > Taxus chinensis. The sequence goes on along the minus strand of CM034155.1, from coordinate 120,492,351 downwards.
GTAGTAGACAAGGTAACAAGCTTTTGCAATCTCAAAATCCAGCTAACTGTCGTCCCACCTACTGTGAATACATATCCAGTGGTGCTTCTCCTACCATCTAGATCACTAGCCATATCTGAACCAACATTGCCATATAAAGAAATATATGATCCTCCATAGCATAACTGCATGTCCCTCTCAAATACTTGAGAATCCATTGCACTGTTTTCCAATGCTCTTTCCCTGGATTGGCCATAAATCTACTCACAACTCCTACTTCCTGTGCATTGTTTGGTCTAGTACAAACCATAACATACTCAAAAATTTCAACTGTTGAAGCATATAGAACTCGTGCCATGTACTCGACCTCTTCATGTGATGTAGGACACTGATCTTTACTCAATTTAAAGTGTCCAACCATAGGTGTACCTGCAGGTTTTACATCCTTTTGAGGAAACAAAGTATAACACTACGGAGAGGGCACACAGAAGATTAGCGTGTGAGAACAAGATGCATTTGAAGGCACAAAAGGATAGGGAAGGAAACGCGTGCCAAGACAAGGTTGATTCGGGACTTAGCCATTTTCATGGATACAAACTATTTTTGGTGAAAGCGTGCGGAGCACACAACGGGATGGAGACTTGTGTGACACGCAAATGCTATTTTTGGGATGAGCGTTTGACTAAGCGTCATGCATGAGTTTATGATAATAATAGGATTACTACTGCCAGTTAACTGTAGGAGATCTATTATTAGCGCACTTGCATGTGTGCATATTATTGTAAAGGCGCATGGCTATTTTCAACATGTGACCTATTTTGGGAAGTGCATAAGTGGTGAAGGGAAAGTCCCCACCCTTATAAATATGTATTAAACTATGTAGTTTGATGTAATTTAGAGAGATGGTAGACAGTGTGAGTTATTGTAGAGTTATTATGTTGGATTTGTTGCGCGCATAGCTTATGATAATGTTATATGTACTGTAAGGAGCTTCTATGTTTTACAATGTTTAATATAATGAGGGTATATTGGATGGATAATGGTGTTAAATATGACTGTAACTGGTTCTTGTATGGTTAATTTTGTCATAGTTATTGTTTAATTCATGATTATCTTAAGATCTAGATCTGGTTATGCACTATTGAATGGTTATGTTCTTATTATGGATCTGAATGCACTATATCTTCATCATGCTAACATCCTGCACAAGCAACTCTAAGGAGGGGCCTAGTACCTTTGCGTGCTTCAGGTGAGTGTTCAACTCAAGATGAGTGATGTGCTAGTGCGCTTGAGTTTTTATGGTTTTACACAGTGGATTCTAGGCTGCATCATTGGTTCCATTGCTAGGACCTCTTTTTCAGTTGTTTTCAGGATGGTTCGTGATGAAGATGTACCAGTTGACCCTAGCAAGTGTTGAGGAGTGGATAAAAGATCTGGAAGAAGAGTACGCATGGAGGTTCAACACTGGATCTGAGTTTGACGCACATGTGCATGGGTGGAACATAATCTGTATGACTGTTTGTATGAGAGCTTCTTTGCTATCTTTCTGGTAGAACTGTACGAGTGGCTGGTTGCTTATGTGTCCAAACAAAACTAGAGGTATTGCACACTTGTCTAGGATGCAGGAAGAATTTCAGGCCCTCTATGATGCTGATATGATTTGGACGTGCATTGTGGATACTTGGTTCCATGGCATCTTGAATAGTTATATTCTGGAGTACTCAATTTCCACTTATTCTTGCCCGGAGGTAGCTGAGTTTCAGTTTTTAAGTTATCCTAGGGGAACTTACTTGCAAGGCATTCCACTGGAAATCGAGATCTTGATGGTAACCTTGAACTTGGAGGAAAAACTGATGGCTAGCTAAACCCCACCACGCATGGGGGCAAGAGTAGGTTGGTGAAAGATGGCGGACCTAGTGGTAGAAAGGAAGAGAGAAGAAAGACAACTTAAGTACAATGAGGCACACGAGAGGGAGATAGAGAAGCAACGTGATATTGCAGAGTGGATGGCATTGAGGAGAGAGATGGCTTCGTGAAGGATTTGGAGCTCACGCAGAAGGCATGGAGCCAGAGCATCTGGAACTCCCCCATTTGGGCAAGCATGACAGGGAACCCTCCTCAGCCTCACAAGGGAGCATGCCAATAGAGACGACTTGGGCCATGGGAGTGCGGATCTAAATCTACCTAGCAACCTATACCATTGCACTTGGTTTTCCATTATCTAGTACAACCAAGTAGTCAGCAAGCTAATTTGGGCAGTAAGAAAGTAGGAGTAAGTCAAATAGCAAGTACATCGATGGTATAGAGCAAACGTATTCATTGTTGTTTGGAGGCACCTTTTTAGGCACATCATCCACACATAATTCGAACGCAGAATTTTGGACTCACTTCTGGGAGTAGTACCACCTCGAAAACTAAGAGTTTAGTTTAGTACTACTATTGGGACACAGGGAAGTACATCTTCTGGTCCGCTTCTGGCTACATGTGGAGGATTAGGGGGTATATGTGGCTCTAGTTCTAGTGGATCTGGTTGTTTTGGAGGTAGAGGTAATACATGAGGTTCTAGATCAGGTGGGCAGGGTCTGTACTAACCCCAGGATATTTACATGGAGATGTCTCTTTGTCTTCTAGAGTATAGGGGCATAGAAGATGATGCTAAACATGTGCACATGTGTGAGATACTATGGCGCACAAAAGGGATCATGACTTCTGAGCACAAGGCAAGTCAATTTGTCAACTACATTACAGGGACGCGCACACAGTTGGTACATGAAGTTTGACCCGGATCAAACTTGCGTAGATTATGCAACATTAAAAGATGCTTTGTTGAAAGAGTTCTATATCCCTGAATTTGAGTAGAAGAGTATAAGCATGCTCAATGATATTAAGAAGGGAACTAATAAGAGTGTCCAGGAGTATGATGCCCATTTCAAAACAATTTTGTCTAAGCTTTCTTATGGTATTCACGCAAGCCATCATGCACAATGATTCGTTGGAGGTCTGATCACACCTTTTAGAAGGGCACTGTCACATAAGACATACAATGATCTGCAAAAAACACTTGAAGTAGCTTTGCGCACTGAGGTAGTTGGAATTATAGACACTGGAGTAAGCCCATTCCTGGAAGCATAGATTGCAGCTATGGAAAAGCAGTTGGAGAAACTATCAGCAAATTCAGCACATGAGACATGCACTGGGATTTGGTGTACATATTGTGAAGTGGAAGGGCACACTAAGGATAGTTATCCCCACAGATCAGTGCATTCATTATTACTAGACTGTGATATATGTCATTTGAACCATGATGTCAGTCAATTGCCCATTATTACAACGTGCGATAAGGAAGAATGTATCTTTCTATTGTAAAATTTTCTGGTCCATGACTCACGATACAAAAGACTGTAGATTGATTGGTCAGATCCATGATGTTATAGATATTGGTGTGCGACAGACAGGAGTATCAGATAAATCTAAAGGTAAAGGTGAGCACCAGGATCATGATCAAAATCAAGCACTCTATGATCGAAATGAGGGGCACTTTGAAGGAGGTCATGGAAGAGGTCAAGGATACCGTGGTGGATTCAAAGGCCGAGGCTGTGGTGGTGGATGAGGCGAGTTTCCTTGCGGAACATGCTTTATATGCAGATCTCCTGACCACTACAGATGTGAATGTCCTCAGAATATTACTTGTTCTTTTTTTGGGAAGATTCATAGCTATAAGGAATGCTCAGACCTATATGAGCATCTTAGCTAGCAACATAAACAGGAAAATAAAGGTGCATGGATGGTTAGAATACAACGTGATGTGGAAAATCAGTGGATGCCAAATTTGACACCAGAATCTGAGGTATTACCTGTGAAGATTACTACACGTACTGAAGCTGCACACGCCAAAGAATTGTTACAATAGAAACCTACCATCACTAAGGAGGAGGTTTTACATGCAAAGTACCCAGATTCTGATCATCGAAAGGAGGTTTACTCAAAAAACCATGGAGGTACTCAGAAATATTCATGGTGAAATACAATGTTTAAAAGAGAAATCACAGAAGATGGAACAGAAGAAGGCAACAAAGATGGTCCAGTCGGATATTGATGACTTGAAGGAGGTATGCAAAATGCTGCGCCAAGAGAATATCATTCCATTACTAGGTAATTGGCTAAAGGGAAACACTCTACGCGCAGGTATTGAGAATGGATGACAGATCCTACATGCAAATATTCCCCCTCATAGCTTAGATTATGACAAGGAGATCACTCTAAATGTTGTTGTGGATGGATGGATTTTGAGCAATATATTGATTGACACAGGTACGTAAGTCAATGTTCTTACTTTAGATGTCATGGGTACAGATGGGGAGACCTCCATTGTAGTCCATCTTCTAATGTGTTGTTTATGGCTAATCGAGACTAAGGCCACTCCCATCGGAGTTTTAAAAGATGCATCCATTACTATACAAGGGGCCAAGTTCATTGGGGACTTTGAGGTTTTAGCACTTGCAAAAGTAGACAATTTCCTGGCTTTGCTTGGGCGCCCTTGGTGCTATGCAAATAATTTTGATCTATGGTTCAACAAGGGATATATAAGTTTTGAGAACAAGGAGGAAAGAGTTATTATCCCTTTAACAGATGGGAAATCTACGCCTTATGTTGAGCCTTTGAGTGAGGAAGATCTGAACATGATTTATGTGCACATCATTCGGGACCCAAAAGTACTCGAGCCATCTAAGGAAGGAATCCTTTAGTGGGAAGATACACAGTCTATTAGTGATACTACAAGTATTGCTTGTGATAATTGGGCTCATGGTACTTATGAGATGGTAGGGCGCGAAGTAAGAAGCACATTTACATGGAGAAGCAAACCTCGTTGTATTAGAAGGATAGGTAACAACTTTGTACCTCAGTACACTGGAGAAGGAGACCCTACGGTATTCCTGCAAGCCATGGAGGAATAGTGGATAGACCAAGTTGAGAGAAGGAATATGTTAGCATATACCTTGCATGGGACAACAATGCGCTGGTGGGTGGTTCACATGGATAATCTTATAGAATAGAATGAAGTCAGGATTGCTATTTCTACTCAGTTTTTCAGGAGCAACGCACCTACTCAAATATGCACATATTATGGTAATCAACATGTTTAGCACCACGTTCAGCAGTGTGAGAGACTCTAGACAGAGGGGCAGGAAGCTTTACCGCCTTCGCTATGGGTGCACAAACTTTATTCCACTTTACAAGGTTGCGTGTGTGCTTAGTATGTATATGCGGAGCTACATAGAGAGACTGGAAATTGGTAGGATTTGATTACAGGAATGGTCTAGACGTTTGACTACTTCTCTACTAAACCTCCAGTAGAAGAGGCATTAAGGGTTATAAAGCACTTAACTATGGGAGATAGTGCAATGGAGGAAGAACTCATTCAATAGTTATTTGGTGAGACAGACTCAGGAGCGCGTTTTGATGAAGATAGAAGAGACATATGCCACATTACTTCAAGCACGCTTTTTTGAGAAAGAAAAAGGAAAGATGGTCTACATAGTGGATGATGAAGAAGTAGAAAATCTAGATATAGATCATTCAGCAGGTACGCGTGAGGTTTTGGATAGTGTAGATAACAACGCACGTGCCTATCATGAACCTATGAAGACAAAGAAAGTGAATATTGGCACAGATGCTGAACCTAAGGAGGCAATAATTGGGGATTATTGGTCTAACTCTGAAGTGGCAAAAATCATTGAGTTACTACGAGATTTTCAAGACTTATTTCCTAGGGGATACCATGAATTAAAAGGTGTGCATGAATCATTAGGAGAGATGAAGATCAAGCTTAAGGAAGGTGCGTGCCTGGTCAGGAAGAGACCCTACAGGATGAACCCTAACCTACACATAAAAGTTAAGGAAGAAATTGACAAAATGTTGAAATCTGACATCATCAAGCCCCTAGAAGAATCAGAGTGGGTTAACCCCATAGTCATCAGTATAAATAAAGATGGATGGATTAGGATTTGTGTGGATTATAGGGAATTGAATGCTGTATGTGTGGTTGATCCTTTTCCTACACCTTTCACAGAGGAGATATTAGAAGGCGTTGCAGGGCATGAAATTTATTCTTTTACAGATGGATTCTCTGGGTATCATCAGGTTAGGATTACACAGGAGGATCAAGAGAAAATGAATTTCACCACTGAATGGGGAAGTTTTTCATATACTGTGATGCCCTTTGGTTTGAAAAATGCACCTGCTGTATTTTCGCGCATAGTTGTTCAAGCATTCCAAGATTTTATTCACAACTTCTTATGGGTTTACTTGGATGATTGGACGGTGTATGGACTTGTTAAGGATCATTGTGACAATTTACGCTTAGTGTTTGAAAAATGTAGATAGTTAAGCATCTCTTTGAACATCAAGAAGTGTGTGTTTGCTACACCTTTTGGCACCTTGTTAGGGCACATCATCTGCAAGGAAGGTTTGTTAGTGGATTGAGCTAAGGTTGTTGTTATTGTAGGCTTGGAAGAGCCTACCAGTCAGAGTGAGGTGGGTGGATTCTTGGGTCACACAGGGTATTATAGAAAATTTATCAAAGGATATGAAAATATTTCCACACCTATGGAAGAGTTACTAAAGGGAAAAGGGACATTCTATTGGGGAGAACCACAGTAGTGCACATTTAAGGCATTAAAGGAGAGACTAACTACAACACCTATTCTACATTTTCCTTCATGGAACCAACCATTTCATGTACATGTGGATGCCTCTGGCATGGACATTAGTGCGGTGTTAGCTCAGCCTGGAGAAGGAATTATAGATCATCCTATCTGTTTCGCTAGTAGAAAGTTGACTCCTGCAGAGAAAAATTATACAACTACAGAGCGCGAAGCATTGTCAATGATCTACACGCTACATAAATTCAGAAAATATTCGCTAGCAACACCATTTGTATTTTATACTGATCACATGGCATTAAAATACTTGGTAAACAATCCCATTTTACAGGGGTGCATATGTCGATGGGTGCTCTTATTCCAAGAATTTGATTTCACAGTTGTGGTAAAACCAGGTAAAAGTAATTCTGGCCCAAACCATTTATCAAGAATTCAATCAGGGGAGGACGCACAGACAATTTAAGATACAATGCTAGATGCACAGTTGTATATGTTACAACACACACCTTCAAAATTGGAGGATATTGTTGTCTTTTTACATGCACGGGTATGGCCTAGAAGGGAATGAAATCCTTAGAGAAGAAACAACTTGCAATTCATGCGGCACCCTTCATGTTGATCAGTGGTGACCTATACAAGTTAGGCCAAGATGAAGTATTGTGTTGATGTGTACTGGAGCATGAGTGCATAGATATCATGGAAGAGGCTCATGGTGGTATTGTAGGTGGGCACTATGCAGGTGACGCCACCGCATGTAAAATTCTACTCACTGGATTATGGTGGGAGACCCTGTATAAGGATTGTAAGGCATATTGCAAGGCGTGTGATCACTATTAGTGCCTAAGTAAACCTGGGCAAAGAGATGAAATGCCTTTAAGACCTATTCCTAGTGCAGATCCATTTGAGAAATGGGCTATAGACTTTGTGGGTCCTATTTCACCAGCCACGCGTAGAACTGGATCGCGCTACATCATCACTTGCACATAGATTATCTTACAAGGTGGGTAGAAGAAGTGCCTACCAAGGATTGTACAACAACTACAACAGTCAGGTTCTTATGGGAAAATATTCTTACTAGGTATGGATGCCCGCTAAGCTTGACAAGTGATAGGGGTACACACTTTTTGAATGAGACAATCAGGATACTATTGGATGAATTTATTATTGTGCACCATAAGACTACACCCTATCATCCTTCAAGAAAATGGGACTGTTGAGGCCTTCAACAAGATTTTGAGCCAGACATTGACAAAAATTTGTGATGTTGGAAGGAAAGATTGGGATGATAAATTTTTTGTCGTGCTTTGGGCATATAGAACAACATATAAGAGGTTGAACAAGGCCACACCCTTTTAGTTGGTGTTTGGAGCAGAAGAATTTCTTCTTATGGAATTTGTGTTACCTTCTTTGCATATTGTGCGCGCACTGAGAGGTCTAGCTGATGAAAAAGCATTAGAAGAAAGAATTGATAAAGTTGATATAGTTGGATGAGAGGCTTGCCATAACACGTTGGAGTCAGAAGAAGGAAAATGCCAAGCAGAAGGCATGGCATGATAGGCACATCAGGGGAAAAAATCTTGATATTGGACAGATGGTGCTTCTTTATGATTTTAAGTTTTTACACTATCCAGGCAAGCTTAAAGTGAATTGGTTAGGACCGTATGTTATCACTCATATACTTGAAAAAGGTGATTTCTAGTTAGAGGCACTTGATGGAATATGGTTACCCGATTATTTCAATGGGAGTAGGCTGAAGCCCTACTATAAATAATTCTTCTAGGTGTTTGTAATAAGGCAATATTTCCATTTAGAATAGGTTTTCCTTTAATGTATTTCCTTCTTCTTCACTATGCTTTGTCAATTTAGTTAGGTGTTTTGTGTAATAAGTGCATTTACGTGTTGGAAGATAATTACCATCTAGAGTATTTTTATGTCGCAGAGGACTACACATACCATTGGTGTAGGGTGGTTATTCACAACTGGGTACACATGAGAATAAAATTGTTACATGTGTTATTTAAGTTTGGAAAGGAGTTGTTAGAAAGGAGATTGCTTCTAAATATGACCATAGATGGAGATAAATGAAGGAACAATATAACACAAGATAAGCAACGACCATGGAAACTACCAAGGGAAGACACAGTGGCGAGGTATTCGGCGCATGGAAGTGCGCTGAAGAGAAGTATGTAGCCAGAAGGTAGGAAGGCATGCTATAAGGTTATAGATGGGGTGCGAAGATGTACTGCACAAAGATTGTGAAAATGGTCAATTAATGTGAGGATTGTTAGTAGGTGAAGGAACAATAAATGCACTAAATTTTTGAAAATCTATATAAGGACGTGATGTGGGTTCATTTTTACCTTTATGATCACAAGTATTTGAGCAAGCTAAGTACGACTGAGCCGAGTGAATCGTGGTGAATTGTAGAGCTTTGTGAAACCAGATGTGGAGAGAATACTATTGCGTGGAAGAGGCTTACGTCCCCATTGGTGAAGGGTTTGAGTGAAGAAAAAGCATTGAGAAGGAGCTAGGGCACATGGATTTGAGATAGGGTTTGAGTTTTCTCGTTACAGAAGATAAAAGGTGGGATTTTCAAAATGGCACCGCATAAATCACCTGCAACAGGAACAAAAGGAAAGAAGAAGGTAGAAGTTGAAGTTGAAATTGCTCCTGAGAGTAATTTTTCAGAGATGGAGTACTCGGAAGAAGTGATAGTTAGACAAAAGTGGGATTCCCACATCCGCAGATGAAAAATAAGTGACTACAACCACCGTACCACTGAAAACAAGGGAGAGTTGGACATTTTATTGAATAAGAAGACCAACAAGCGCACAAGTGGAATATATGCCAGTGTATGACGATGCTGGGGAAAAATTACTTAAGTAGGTAGGAGTTTATCAGTTGTATGAGCTCCAGTATTTTTGAAAATATGAACCCTTATACCAATGGCTTATGAGCCGAGTCCATGAGGACTTATTTTATTTCTCCAGACGAAGGGTTAGGATCACAACAGCCCTGGTTTCGACACTAACAGGTTTGAAGGGCACCGAGATAGAACTTGTTAGTGATCTGACTGATAAAGCAACAGTTATAGAAACAAGAAAGGAGTTAGGGTATACCAAAGGTTCATGTGGAATGGACATAGATAATCTGAAGAAGTTTCTTGTGGTGCAAGCAGTCGTGCATCTTCTCACCAAGCTGAACAACCAAGATATATGGTCACAAGTAAACACCATGTGGCTTCATATTGCAAAGAAAATGTCTCAGGGAGTAGTATACAACTTAGCATGCTACATTGTAGAAACCATTGTTGAGGAAGCGTGCACATGTGACAAGACAAGTTTTGGTGCCATCCTCTTATCTCTGGTATTTATAGAAATTGGAGTGCCTGATGGGCCAAAGAACAAGATCTGGGAGTACCCCTTAGAAAAGAAGTCCCTCACAGAGAGGTTTGAAAAATATTTATGTGAAGGGTCAATGGGTGGGCCATTTAAGCAGAGGGAAGAAATGTGGTATAACCAACTTCACACAACATTTGAGGAGGAGTGGCACATTCCCAAGGAGCTACCATCAGTAGTAGGTAAGGCATTACAGTTCACGATGTACCAACACTTCTGTATCGCACGAATTTCTATGAGGGATGGGACATGGAGCCCATGGTTCAAACTACCATATTCCTTCACAGCGCACTACTTCTAGGCCTCAGTTCACATATTTAATGATGCGTGCCATTTATTTTCAACGTAGACAAGGTAGATTGTGACTACCACACCCTCAGGAAGACATATGCATATCCAGGCCGGACTGCCTACATTGAGAGGCTCATTTCAAATGTCATAAACATGAAGCCAATAAGCTTGGACATTAGGGACACTGGAGTTACACTCGTATATCTTCAACTTAAGCCTAGGATGGAGAATAACAAGAATGTGGAGAATGAGTTCATGCTCCCAGGGTCACCTAAGGGAAAACATACAGTGGAGAATGTGCCATCTCCAAATCCTACAACTATAGAGGTAGACGAGGAGGAAGAAGAAAACGAAGATAGTGGAGGATTGGATCATAGAGGTTGGAGACAGCCCACAGACAGAGTGAATACTGAGCACGTGGATACTCCACCTCAAGCATAGGAAGGAGACAAGGACTTAGAAATGGATATAGCCCATGAAAAACATCGGTTTAAGGGGGTATTCAGAAGAAAAAGGATCCAAGGCATGGGGAATCCACATTCTGTAAGGAGATCACCACGACTCTCTCCTCAGAAAGAGGAAAATGAGACGAAAAGGAGAAAGCTAAAGCTGAATGAGGAGGTGGAGGATTCTGGAGAGAGCGTTCCTAGAACCCCAGTGCAACTAGAAGATGTGGAGGATCCCAGATATGAGGACATGAAGTATGAAGAGAAAGAAGCGAATGAGGTAGAATAAATGAAGCATAAGCAACCTCATGCACATGATACTACTCAGGACGTCAAAAGGCCAACTCTAAATCTTTGCACTCAGGTTCCTAAGGGGCTAAGAACAAAGAGAACAAGTGGAGAATATGTTATGGCAAGTATGGGGTATGCTGAGGACATATGCAAAATTTTCTGCACATTTTTTCAAAGCATAGTAGGCCTTAAGGAATTGTATGAATGGGAGATGATGGATGCATACATGGCCACCACGTGCAAAGTTTTTTTTTATCCTAGTCCATGCAGACCCATATGGACGAGCCAAATTTCGACGTGTACAAATAATCTTGTGTGTCAAGGAGAATAAAGAAGGATCCCCAAAGAAGACACATGATAGTAAATCCTACTCTAATGTTTGATGAGCAGGTGAGCAATGCCTTGGTTAAAGTATCTACGAAGGTGGTGCGGAGGAAAATTTATAAAACTGCCACTATTAGAGTGCTACTTGAATATAACAAGGCAAAAACTACATAAATAACGCGTCTAAAAGGAGAGAAGGATCTAGAACATAAAAATAATGAGGCCTTCATCAACATGTCAGAATAAATTGGTGACTATGTCCTAAAAGCAAGACCATACCTGGAGTCTAAGGTACCTGAGAAGTTTCCTTCGGCTATGCACTTTACGTGCGCACATTAGTTAATTTGGTGCTCAAAGATGGATTGATTCAGATGCTAGTGCCAAAGAATCCCAAATAGGAAGCAGAGAGAGCAAAGGCCTCCATGGTTAGGAAGATTTCAAGTTACAAGGCCTTACTCCAAACTTTACAGGATGAGCTGAAGAAATTAGATCAAGCCCTGAACATATGTGCAACACCAGAAGTAGTGATCAGGATCAGGACTATGATTGAAGATAATGAAGTTCTAAAAATAATGAAGGATGAGACTTTAGGGCACGCATAAATATTGGCATTAGTGAAAAAAAAGTGCAAAGCCCTTACCACAACACAAGACCCACATAAGGAAAGACTTGATGAGATTGGAAATCTCATAGTGCAAAAGATGGATCTTCTAGAAGGATGTATGCTTTGGCCAATGTTGTCCTAGTACCGCAGAATGAAAAGGAAGAGATAACCCAGGTTGAGTTGGAAGCCATTGCCACAGATGTTACAGAGAAGACGAGAACTATGCTAGATGATTGAAAAACATTGGAGGTTGAGATTAAAGTAGAATATCTGGAGTTGATCCTCCCAGTTGAAGAGGAGGGTGCTGTAGAGTAGAAGTCTATTCTTTGTACAACAATTCCTTACATTATTTCCATTCTTATTATTTATTGTTTGAGACAATAAAAATAAACCCCATTACTGGGGTGAAAATGTATACTAGTGTGGGATAATGTTGAGAAGACAGAGTATGACACTAAGGAGAGGACACATAGAAGATTAGCGCATGGGAAAAAGGTGCATTTGAAGGTGCGGAAGGATAGGGAAGGAAACACATGCCAGGACAAGACTGATTCAGGACTTAGCCATTTTCATGGATACATGCTATTTTGGAGATAGCGTGTGGAGCACACAATGAGATTGAGACTTACGTGATACACAAATGTTATTTTTGGGATGATATTTTGATAAATTCCATGAAAAATTTGAAGATAATAATAAGATTACTACTTCCAGTTAACTGTAGGAGATCTATTATTAGCACACTTGCAGGTGTGCATATTATTGTAAAGGCGCATGGCTATTTTTAGCATGCAACCTATTTTGGGAAGTGTGTAAGTAGTGAAGGGAAAGTCCCCACCCTTATAAATATGTATCGAACCATGTAATTTAGAGAGATGGTGTGTGTGAGCTATTGTGAAGTTATGCTGCCATATCTATTGCAGGTATAGCTAATGGTACTATTTTGTAATGTAAGGAGATTTTATGTTTTACAGTGTTAATATAATGGGGTTTATTGAATGGATAATGGTGTTAAACATGACTATAACTAGTTCTTGTATGGTTAATCTTATCATAGTTATTGTTTAATTCATGATTATTTAAAGATCTAGATCTAGTTATGCACTATTAAATGGTTATGTTCATTATGGATATGAATGCATTATATCTTCATCACGCTAACATCCTGCACAAGCAACTCTAAGGAGGGGCCTGATACCTTTGCATGCTTTGGGTGAGTGCTCAGCTCAGGCTGAGTGATGTGCCAATGCACCTGAGTTTTTCTAGTTTTACACAGTGGATTCTAGGCTGCATCACATCCTGCATTTTAAATATTTTCAACACCTTATTGATATAATCTTCCTGAGACAAATACAATCTACTGTTCTTTCTGTCTCTGTGAATTTGCATGCCAAGGATTTTTTTCTTGCTTCCAAATCCTTCATTGCAAATTGTGAGCTAACTTTTCCTTAAGTTCACTAATGTCCTACATACTAGATCCTTCAATAAGCATATCATCCACATACAGTAACAAAATAATATAGCTTCCATTTTCAAGCTTCTTGAAATAAATAAAATAGTCAGATCCACATCTCATATAGCCATGATCATGCATAAAATTTTCAAATCTCATATACCATTTCCTTGGAGCTTGCTTGAGCCCATACAAGCTCTTTTTCAACCCGCACACAAGTTTCTCCTTACCCTTGACTTCACAACCAAGCGAATGATTCATATAAATTTATTCCTCCAAATCACCATAAAGGAAAGTCATCTTAACATTAAGCTATTCTAAATGAAAATCTTCTACTACAACTAAACTCAAAACAATATAGATGGAAGTCATTTTAACAACAAGAGAAAATATATCACCAAAATTAATACCTATTTTTTTTGTAAACCCTTTTACCACAAGTCTTTCTTTGTATCTTTTATTTCCACCCTATTCCTCATTGATTGTATAAACCCATTTATTCCACAATGCCCTTTTACTTGCTGACAACTTAATAAAATCCCATATCTATTTCTATTTCAAGGAATCCATCTCCTCATCCATGCGATGCTCCCACTCCACATTGGTATCATGCCACATTTATTCTTTAAAACTTTTAGGTTCACCATTATCAGTCAATAATAGATAAAATAATGGATTAAATATTTCAGGAGGTTTACTTACTCTTTGAGATCTTCTAAAAAACATTTGGGGTGCTTGAGGATCATTCTAGACCTCTTAGATAGTCATGTCCAAATTTGATAGTGACCGATGTTGGTCACATATAAATGATGTTGGTTCCTCTATAGCTGACGCCAGTTCACTTAACCGACGCTGGTCCTGCTCTGACAAACACCGGTCACCCTGACTGACACCAATGTCTGTGGATTTTTTTCTAAATATGAGAATGCAATTTATTTCAAAAACTATTCACCCAGTTCATTCTTAGGTACCAAGACCTGATCCATGCACATTCTCTTTTCATTCCAATCAATATTACAACTCCTAAAAATATTAGCATCTTCTAAATCCCAAAACTAGAATCCGAAATCACCAGAACCATAACTAATGAAAGTGCATCTCTTGGATTTAACATCCATCTTCTTCTTATTTTCTTTATCAACATACACAAAATATTTTGAACCAAATACTCTAAGAAAATAAATATCTACCTTATTTTCCAGTCCATGCTTCTTCTGGTATTCCACCATTCACTACACTTGAGGGGCCACTGTTGATCAAATATACTATTGTATCTACTGCTTCTACCCAAAACTGCAAGGGTAATCCAACATGTATCCTCATGCTTATTTCACTTTCTATAATAGTTTTGTTCATTATTTTTTCCACTCCATTCTCTGGTGGAGTTCTAGGAAACCTTCTTCCTCTATGTATTCCATTCACTGAACAATAATAATTGAAAACCTTGTTGCAGTACTCACCAATATTGTCAAATATAAGACACTTCAACTTCAAAGTAGTTTTATTTTCTACAATAGCTTTCCATATTTTAAATGTTTCAAAAATATCAAATTTATATTTAATACGATAAACTCA
Organism: Taxus chinensis; assembly: GCA_019776745.2. Classification (NCBI taxonomy): domain Eukaryota; kingdom Viridiplantae; phylum Streptophyta; class Pinopsida; order Cupressales; family Taxaceae; genus Taxus; species Taxus chinensis. The sequence goes on along the minus strand of CM034155.1, from coordinate 120,477,328 downwards.
TACCTTTCTTGTGGCATCATCAATGAAATTCACATAGTATTGGGATCCTCCATGAGAAGCTACCCAGGTTGGTCCCCACACATATGAGTGTACAAGCTCCTCCTCCTTTGTTGCCCCAACGTTAATAAACCTCACTTTTTTTTTTCTTTCCAAATATGTAATGCTCCCAAAAATAAAGATCTACACCTTTCAAATATGATAACTTACCCTTTGTCTTTAAGGTCTGCATTCCCTTCTTACTCATATGGCCTAGTCGATTATGATATATGCTTGCATCTAAATCTGAAGTAGATAGCACATAAAAGGAATAAGTAATACAAGTAGAAAAATATAATGTTTCTACCTTCTTGCCTCTTGCTACAACAAGATCTCCCTTAGAAAATTTCCAAAAATTAGCTGTGAATGTAACCATGCATCCATCTTCACCTAATTGTCCTGCAGAAATAATATTATCCTGAGGTTTGGAACATGCCTCACATCTTTCAATATCCATGTATTTCCATTTTAAAATTTAAGATGAGCTTCACCTTTACCAGTAATATTGCATGGTTCATCATCTCCTAAATAAACATGCCCAAAATTACCCTAGACATAATTTCTTAAATAACCCTTGTTACGGGTAACATGGAAAGAAACTCCCAAATCTAAAACCCATGATTCAATTTTATTATCTAAGGAGAGAATAAGGGAATCTTGTATTACCGTGGTGCTACATTTTCCTCTTTACCTTTTTCTGGTACATTCTATTTGTTTTCCTTAAACCAACAATCCTTCTTTGCATGTCCTTTATTTCCAAAATTCCAGCAGGTTATTCCTCTACCTTTGGATTTATATTTTTCACTCTTAGAATTTTATTTCCCATAAATCTTGCTCTTGGATCTCTCCTTTTTCCTTCCTTCGTTTTCTACATTCAAAGCATTCCTAGATGATGATTTTCCTGAAATTTTCCTGCATATTTCTTCATTTAGAATTATACCAATCACATCATCAAACTTCAAAATATTAGTAACAGATGTTGTATTACTGTTATCACCAAATTACAACACCCCTGAATGGATTCCGATTCTAATGGAGCATTCAGTGTAATTTGTGTAACATGGGTACTATCCCTAGGTTGTGGGACCTGCTACTAGGGATAAACCTCTAGAGAAAGTTGGTTCTTATTCCTTTGTTGAGGTGCATGCATTTAGATTGCAAAGGTTTCCTAATCCTAACACCTATTCTAATTTTCCAAGGAGACAGAGTTAAGAGAAAATACAAGAAAAATAAAACCTAGACTAATAGAGGTGATGTACCAAGGAATGAAGAACATCTACTCTGCCAAAATACACAGACTCGAAGATATAACACAATCGCCATGAAAAGATAACCAAAATGTGATGAAAGATCAGAAAGAATGCAATAAACAAGAGAGAGGGTCGAAAGTCATCCAAAGACTCGTATTATTGCTCCAGAAGTTTGATACAATGCATTACATTAGCCAAAAGGATGGATTTCACTTACAGAGCTACTGGGAGGCCTGAAATTCCACAACTTCACTTATAGACAAGGGAAGTAGGGAGAGGTAGAGTAAAAATGTCCAACATTAAAAATGAGCCTAGCTCTTACATTTATAGATCGAGAAGAGAGAAGAAAAGAAGGGGGAAACATGAATTCAAATTCAAAATCTCAACCACCAGCCATTAAAGCCTGCAAATCTACCCACAAGCTGTTAAATCAGTTCTCCAAGATGCTCTATGTGTTGGAGAAAGAAAGAATGGTGGATTGAGAAAGATCATACCTTTTGAAGAAAATTGATCGCATATTAATGTGTGAAAGAAGTTTTCCAGGTTTCACCCACCAAATACTGATATCTGGTCGGTTTCTCATGATGTTTGCATGCAATTCAGACATCCAACTATTTCTCCACGATGTTTGCATGCTGAAGAAGATAAAATGGTGGGATTGATCAAAATATGACCATTTCGGGCAGTTAGATCACACATTAATGGAGAAGAAGACATTTTTCAACATTTCACCCACCAGATCCTACAAAAAACAATATTTTAATCTTCCATGGTGTGGAAGAGGTTGATATCTTTCCAATGATACCAATTTTGTCACATTTGGAGCTCTGGTTCGAAAGATATGGCCATTTGAATTTTTTGAACTAAATCTGTATGGAAATTGTGAAATGCAACCTTCAAAACGGATCCGCCGGCCCGCAAATGCAACTTACTCCATTTTTTACAAAAGACGCAAAAAACCCAAAACTCTCCGAATTCACGCAACTCCGCCATACAACTTTTCCCCAAAGACCTCGCAGGCCAAAATTTGGAAATGCACCCCTTTTTGCCAGAAAACGACAAAAAAAACTCCAAAGGTATGAAAACCCCCATGCAAGTTCACAAGCCTGCCACTTTTCATTTTTCCAATGGTCCACGACCTTCTCAAGCTCGCAGGCTAGAAATGAAAACTTAGCCAATTTTCCCAAAAATTTTCCAAAGTGCCAAACTTATCTCCGGTTCCTCGCAAATGCTTATTTGGGAAAAAATTCCCCCGCGGTCCCGCAAGCTTGTAACTTTCAGAATAAAAGGAGTTAGAAGGACCCTTTTTTACCTTTCTAAAAAGGGGAAGAAAATTTCTATCTGTTGGAGGTCCTTCCAGAGATCCTTAAGTGCTTGAACTATGTGAAAGTTTAGATCAAAGCACTAAGAGAGAAAAGATGGCATAATTAACCAAGAATAAGCAGGGGCTTATTTTGGATAACAATTGGTGACTTACAGGGGCATCTACCTACTAGATGAAAGATCAGTGGACTTGAAGCATCGATTGGGCATGGAGTCAGCCTGATAACACAAAATATGATCTGTTGGAGTGTGATGGAACCATCCATAACCCATTCTAATATAGATACCCTGCTGATTTGATTCCTTTGACCTACAAGTCTCTTTCGTGGTGAGATGAACTGGATGCAAGCATGCACCAGAAATAATAGAGCAATGTGCACAAGCACTTAGGGAAATAAAACCTAACTTACAAAAAAAAAATGTGCATATGCACTTGGAGGAATTAGAAATCCTAGATTAATATATACACAGGGGAGAGAAATTCTCCTTTTAGTAGCAACATTTGAGATGGATTCCATTGACTGGAATATGTAATTCCTTACCATCCATCTTAGCCAGCTGGAAGGCATTGCTACCTTTGCATTCGATTATCATATATGAGCCACTCCATATGGTGTCAAATTTGGAATGCTTTCCTGGTTTTGCATGATCAACATCCTATTTTAGTACCAGGTCTCCAACTTGGAAAGTCCTGGGTTTAGCCTTCTTGTCAAAACTTTTCTTAATCAGCGTTTGTTCCTTTTCCATGGTCTGCAGTTTATGTTCTATTGTTTCTTTCCCTTCCATTAGCTCTACATATCTGATTTCCATGCTGGAAACTCAAGTGAAATGGGTAGAATTTCTTCCCTCCCATATACAAGCTTAAATGGAGAGTTTCCTGTGGACCTCTTAGGTGTGATCCTATCAGTCCATAGAGCTGATTTGATATTGGTATGCCATGTCCTTTGGTTTTCATCTAGAGTCCTTCTGATAATTCTCAGAAAATTCTTGCTCGTGGACTCTGCCTGGCCATTACCCTGAGGGTAATAATTCAATGAAGAGTTGAGGTAGATTCTATTTTTCACAGCCCATTCTATGATCTTAGTACCAAGAAATTCCAGCATGTTGTCTGATATGATGGTGGCAGGGGTTCCAAATCTGGTGGCTATCCCTTCATAGAAATCCAAAATATTGGATTCATTTACTTCCTTCAGTGCCACTGCTTCAGTCCACTTGGTGATATAGTCAATGGCTATAAGTATCCATTTATGGCCTTGGCTTGAATTAGGGATGATCACTCCAATGAAGTCTAAACCCCATTTCATGAATGAATGCTCTACTGAAATTGGGGGAAGGGGGATGACTGCCAACCTTTCCTTTCCTGTGAAGAATGCACACTTTTTTCACTTCTTGACCCATGAGTAGTAATCCTTGAACAATGTAGGCAAGTAGTAACCATCCTTCATGATCTTGAGAGCTGTTACTCGAGGGGAAAAGTGGCCTCCTACCTCTCTATTATGGAACTCATGTAGTACCCTCTCAACTTGTCATGTTCCAATGCATCTTAATAGAACACCATTTATGTCCATCTTGAACAAGACTCCACCAATAAGCACATATGGAATGTCTTGCAATCTAAAGTGTCTCCTCTTTTCTTTGCTCATCTCTTGAGGGCACAAACTAGTTTTGAGATGGTGCAATAGATCTTGATTCCCACATGGAATGGGTACATCATTAGCTAGCTACTCTTGACCATCTTGTAGTAACAGAACAACCTCTTCTTTACCTTTTGGCTCAGCATGTTGCTTGGAAGCAAGCTACTCGCACAACCCTTGGCCACGAACCAGATTGGTCACCTTGATCTCAATGTCATATTCCATCACACGGGTGATCCACCCTGCTCTCTTCTCATTTAAGTCCTTGTTCAAGAGGAATTCTTTGACACCAGCATCAAACAGTAGCAGTTGGATCTTGTTGTTTGAGACCAAGTGCCTAAACTTCTTCAGACTTCTAATGACAGAAAGGACATGCTTTTCAATAAAAGAATACCTCACCTCATAATCTTCTAGGCTATGACTGAAGAAAGCAATGGAATGCTCTGAACCTTCTCTATTCTATGGCACTAGGATAACTGAGATTGTGTCCGCTCCTCCAAAAGCATACAACATGAAATCCTTGGAGAAGTCTGGGTTAATAAGAGTTGGGGCCTGCGATATTGCTTGTTTGATGGCCTTTGAACTCTCTTTCCCCTCTACTATCCATTTGAATGCCAGATTCTTCTTCAACATCACTGTCAAAGGCTTCACAAGAGTGGAAAAATTAGGTATAAACCTGCGAACAGGGTTGATACTCTTTCCAATGATACCAATTTTGTCACATTTGGAGCTCTGGTTCGAAAGATATGGCCATTTGAAGTTTTTGAACTAATCTGTATTGAAATTGCGTGAAAATGCAACCTTCAACAACGGATCCGCCGGCCCGCAAGCAACTTTACTCCATTTTTTCAAAAGACGCAAAAACCCAAACCTCTCCGAATTCACGCAACTCCGCCATACACTTTTCCCCCAGACCTCGCGGCCAAAATTTGGTAAAATGCACCCCTTTTGGCCCGAAAACGACAAAAAAACTCAAATGTATGAAAACCCCACTGCAATTTTCAACAAGCCTGCCACTTTTCATTTTTCCAATGGTTCCACGACCTTCTCAAGCTCCAGCAGCAAGAAAACTTAGCCAATTGTCCCAAAAATTTTCCAAAGTGCCAAACTTATCTCCGTTCCTCGCAAATGCTTATTTGGGAAAAAATTCCCCCGCGGTCCCCCGCAAGCGTTGTAACTTTCAGAATAAAAGGATTCAGAAGACCCTTTTTTACCTTTCTAAAAGGGGAAGAAAATTTCTATCTGTTTGGAGGTCCTTCCAAGATATCCTTAAGTGCTTGAACATATGCTGAATAGTTTCCGATCAAAGCACTAAAGAGAGAAAGATGCGCATAATTACCAGGAATAACAGGGGCTGATTTTGGATACATTGGTGACTTACAGGGGCAATCTACCATACTAGAGAAAGATCCGTCGGACTTGAAGCATCGATTGGCATGGAGTCACCGCATGAACAAAATATTATCTGTTGGGAGTGTGATGGAACCATCGTAAACCCATATAATATAGATAACCCTGCTGATTTGATTCCTTTGACCTACAATTCGCTTTCGTGGTGAGATGAACTGGATGAAGCAATGCACCAGAAATAATAGAGCATTGGGCACAAGCCTTAGTGAATAAACCTACTTACAAAAAAATATGTGTCGATATGCACTTGTATTATTAGCAAAGCCTAGATTAAAATAATACCAGGGGATAGAAATTCTGCCTTTTATGTAGCAAACATTTTGATGGGATTCCATTGACTGGAATATTTCAATCCTTACCATCCATCTTAGCCAGCTGGAAGGCATTGCTACCTTTGCCTCGATTATCATATATGAGCCACTCCATATGGTGTCAAATTTGGAAATGCTTTCCTGGGTTTTGCAGATCACATCCTATTTTAGTACCAGGTTTCCGTTGGAACGTCCCTGGGTTTAGCCTTCTGTCAAACTTTTCTTTATCAACCGTTTGTTCTTTTCCATGGTCTCAAGTTATGTTTCGATTGTTTCTTTCCCCTTCCATTAGCTCTCCATATTGATTTCTCCATTCTGGAACTCAAGTGAAATCGGTAGAATTTCTTCCCTCCCATATCAAGCTTCAATGAGATTTTCCTGTGACCTCTTCTGTGTGATCCTATCAGCTCATAGAGCTGCTTTGATTGGTATGCCAGGTCCTTTGGTTTCATCTAGAGTCCTTCTGATAATCCTCTCAGAAATTCTTGCTCGTGGACTCTGCCTGGCCAGTACCCTGAGGGTAGTAAGTCAGTTAGGAGTTGAGGGTCGATTCTAGCTTTTCAACCGCCCATTTCTATGCTCTTAGTACCAAGAAATTCCGCATTTTGTCTGATTGATGGTGGCAGGGTTCCAACTGGTGGCTATCCGTCATAGAATCCCCAAGATTGGATTCCATTACTTCCTTCAGTGCCCTTCCCGTCTTTCAGTCCACTTGGATATAATCAATGGCTATAAAGTATCCATTTATGCGCCTTGGCTTTTAATTAGGGATGACATCACTCCCACTGAAGTCTACACCCCATTTCATGAAAGGAATGCCTACTTAAATTGGGGAAGGGGGATTCGCCAACCTTTTCTTTCCTGTGAAGAATGCACACTTTTTTTTCACTTCTTGACCCCTGATTAGTAATCCTTGACACATGTAGGCAAGTATTAACAGCCTCATGATCTTGAGAGCTTTTACTCGAGTGAAACTGGCCTCCTACCTCTCTATTAGGAACTCATGTAGTAACCCTCCTCAACTTGTCATGTTCCAATGCATCTTAATATGAACAACATTTATTCCATCTTGAATCAAGACATCCACAATAAGCACATCATTGAATGTCTTGCAATCTAAAGTTTCTCCTCTTTTCTTTGCTCATCTCTTTGAGGGCACAAACTAGTTTTGAGATTGTGCCTATATCTTTGGTGATTCCAAATGCATGGGTACAACAATCATTACCTAGCTACTCTTGACACCATCTTGTAAGTAACCGAACAACCTCTTCGTTAAACCTTTTGGCTCAAGCATGTTGCTCTGGACACGCAAAGCTAACTCGCCAACCAGACCCTTGGGCCACTAAACCCGATTTGGTACCCTTGAGATCAATGCTCAATTCCTCACACGGGTGATCCCCCTCGCTCGCTTCTCATTTAAAGTCCTGTTCAAATGGAAATCTTTTGAACCCAGCATCAACAGTACAGTGGATCTTGATTGTTTTAGACCAAGTCCTACCCTTCTTCAGACTTCGAATGACAGAAACGAACTGCTTTTTCAATAAAAAATACCGCCAACCTCATATCGTCTAGGCTATGACTTGAAGAAAGCAATGGACATCTCTTAACCTTCCCTATTCTATGTCACTAGGATAACTGAGATTCGTGGCCCCTCTCAAAAAGCATAACACATGAAATCCTTGGAGAATTCATGGGTTAATAAGAGTTGGGGGCCTGGCGAGATTGCGGGTTGATGGCCTTTGAACTCTCTTTCCCCTCTACTATCCCATTTGCATGCCAGATTCTTCTTTCAACCGCCACGTCAGGCTTCACAAGATGAAAAATTAGGTATAAACCATGGCGAACAGATTTACCTCCCCAAGGAAGTATTGCGAGATATTTCTTGTGTTTATGGCAATGGAAGGGCGTATTTATAGGCTTCAAAATTTTCCGGGATCACTTGTTCAAACCGCTTCTCTATGAGAACAATGTGACCCAACAGGTTACCTGCATGTGGCCCTACAGAATTATCACATTTTCTTTGGGTTCCAAAGGACACTCCAAATCTTCTGCATCCTTTGGAAACACTTTCCTGAGGTGAAAGAGGTGGTTTACTGCATTTTTTGAAAAGATAGTGATGTCATCTAGGTACACCAGCACCATCTTATTGATCAACCCTTTGAATGCCATATCCATATCTCCCTAAAAAGTTGCTCCAGAATTTGACAGTCCAAAAGGCATCTTCTTGTAGGCATAGGTGCCCCATTTCGTGGTGAATGTAGTCTTGAATTGGTCCTCTTCTTTCACCATTATCCGGTTATATCCTGAGTAGCTATCTAGCAATGAAAAAATCTCAGAGCCAGCTACAACTTGCAATATTTGTTCCATTTAAGGAAGTGGGTAGTGATCCTTGAGTGATGCTCTGTTTAGATCCTTGAAGTCCACACATAACCTGATTTCTCCATTTCTCTTCCTTATAAGCACCAAGTTCACAACCCAACTTGAGTGTTTGATAGGAAAGATGATACTGGCCTCAATCATCTTATTCAATTATTTTCTCATGAGAGGATCAATGTGAGGATTCACTAGCCTTTATTTTTTTCTGAAGGGATTGGACTCAGGATTTAACTCAATGGTATACTCAGCCAATTTTGGGTTGAAACCCCTTAGATCCTTATAGGTCCATGCAAACACATCTGGTAATTCTTGATAGAGTTGAACCAGTTCAACTTTCTCTTTTGGAGTGCCAACCTTCCTAATTTGCAATGTTTTTCCCTCACCTATTGAAACAATCTCTGAGTCTTCACCTCTTACCTGAATGTTTTCTTTATCTCTCCTGAACTAGTCATTTGGATTGAAGATGGATTCCAAAGTAACAAGACCCTTTAGCAATTTTTTGGTTCTTAGCTGCACCACTTGGTTGCCATATTTCTGTTCCAGTTTGTCTTGATTCGTTGAGGAGAAATCATCTTATTCCCGAAGGAAATTGATAATTTTTTGATCACTCTCAAAGACTTGCCAACTTGCATTGTTGTCTAGAACAACTGGTCTTACAACCACCTTGATGTGGGGCTGAGACTTATCACTCCTTTGGCTTTCCACAACGTTAAATTCTGCCCCAATTTTTTCCAGTATTTCTGTATCTTCGTTCTTCTTCCTTGGGATGGAATTGATGCTGAAAGCCCCAAAATATTCAATAAGATCCCATACCCTATTCTTATAGTTCTTCAGCAGATCATTCCTAGCAGCATTTTGTCCTATGACCTGATTCACAATCAACTCACTATCTCCAGAGACTTGTAGATTCTTAAGGCCCTTCTTCCTTGCCCAATGCAGTCCATGAATCAAGGCTTCATACTTAGCTGTGTTGTTTGAACAAGCAAACTGAAAATGAAAAGATGAGTAATACTTGATGCTCTGTTGTGAAATTAACATTGTACTGCCTCCAGCACCTTGTCTGCTCCTTAAGCCATCAAAGAGTAATTTACATACCTCATTATCATCTTGGTGGTCTAGCTTGATGATGCTAGGAAGAGGATGATTCTCCTCATGCAAGCAGTAGAATCCTAACTTAGAATCTTCCATTTCCTTGTAGGGGTCAAATATGTGAATCTTCCAACCTTGGTGTTAGCTTCATGGATGCTTGGATGATCTTCTTCATCAAATGTTGAAAAATTGGTGTTGATTGGGGTTGGTGTATGAGGATCAACATGGAATTTTGAAATAGGATCAGATATGATTTTATCCTTAGTTCCATACCTCGTTCTGAACAACATGTGTGACCAATCAGTAGACAAGTATCCTCCAATCTTGGTAGTGAAGTCTCTGGACAAGCACAATGCAAAATGTGGTGGCAAGTCTATGACTGATATGTCTTGAAATACGGTCACATTTGGACATGCATGTAATGTGAGGCTTAAATCCTTTATTGGTCCAACTTTTGTCACTTCTATCCCATCCAGTTGCACCACTCCTTTGGAGATGACTTCATATTGAAGTCACAGCCGATCAGCTATTTTCTTTGGCATCACAGAGGTGCTTTCTCCAGAATCAATCATGCAATTGTGCACCAATTTATCTCCAACGATCAATGAGATATAGAATGGTGGGGGTTTCACATTCCTACCTTGTCCTTCATGATTTCGTCCAAGATGAGCTGTATTGGTAAGCATTTTTTTTTGCTGGAAAGGTGGCTACTTTGATGCTGACAAATTTGCCATAGCAGCCTGCAATAGGTCTCTTTTCCCTGGGATAGCCAATGACTCCCACATTGAGATATTCACATTTGTCTTCTTCATCTGCTCAATGATGTTGAAAGGAGATGAGCTATCCTTCTGTTGCCATTTTCCCTACACAATTTTCTATTGCACTGGGGCTATTACAACTGGCACTTGAGATGGTCTAGGAGGTGGCTTAGGCTAACCTTGCATATTTGGAGCTGCACTTTGATTGCCAACACTCTGTGGAGTAAGAGAGGGGTGTGGATCACCTGAATTGGATGACTGTCCTTCTCCAATACTCCTTTTCTTGGACCTTGTATTCGCAGCTACACTTTGAGAAGGTGTTCGATTTATACCATAAAAATCTTCAACCTATCAGTTGACAAGTGTGGTCTCATTTGGACATGCCTCCTATTGAGCTGATCCCTACTACTGATTCCCTTCTTAGCCTTCCTCTTGTTCCATGCCCATTGGTGTCACCATTAGGGCTTGGTATTCAGCACCATTGTAGCACATTGACTGGTCTTGTGGTTGATTGTATGGGAAATACCAGTCATATTCTTGAGCCATGTTATTTTGTACTAGTACCAATGCTCTAGATGTGGATATAACATTAGGGTTATGAGGCTAGAATGGTCTATTAGCAGGAGGTATGAGTTGGCTCTGATTTGTATTTTGGAAGGGTGACCTATTAGGCTGAAATGGTGGTCTATTGGGTTCAGTTGGAGGCTGATATGGTCTAAAATTTTGAGCTTGCTACCTCTTCATTGTCACCACCTCATTACCTAAATTTTGTAGTTTATTTACGAGTTCCTCCTGAAGATAAATTGAGATGCTAGGAGATGAGGTGGAGGCCTCAACTGAACTCTGATTCCTTGGAGTAGGAATGGGAGCTAGAGTAGGTGCTTGACTAATGTTTGGGTTTTATAATTCTGGATATAAGGGCATAGGTGGCCTAGGTGCAAGTTTACCAACCTGAATAAAAAAAAATTCAACTCTAATTGAAATGTCATAGGCTACAGGTAAAGTTATACCCCCTATAGATTGAATTATTATAGAAATATCAGACTTTAAATCCGTAAGGAAATATAGAAAAGAATTGTCAATTATTGGTCTCACAGCCACTGGGATTCTGTCCCATGTCCTCTATAATCTAAAGTTAAATTCTGTCAATTTCTCATTAGGAGCCCTCTTGATTGTTGTTAGTTGTTCCAACAGAGACAAATTATCCCCATTTTCTCCAAATTGATTGTGAAGGGATATGAACAGATGGTCCCAAGTCTAAATAGAGTCTGTTACTAGAATCTTGAACCATTACAGAGCTTTACCCTTGAAGGAGGATGCTAGAAACTTGACAGTAATATCCATTTCAGTAATCTCATGAATTTTAAAGACATTTGCAATGTCTTGGACGTGATCACGAGGAGTAGTCTAGTTTTCTCCAGTGAAATATGGGATGCTCTTCAATGCTACAATTGGGACTAGATTTTGTGCATTGAGGGCAAGTGGGCTGCTGCCAGTGAAGTTGACATAAGGATTTGGTTGTGCCATCCTGATTGGCCTAAGAACCCTTGTTGATTGGATGAATGGCCTTTCAGGTGGAGGAGTTGACAAATTTCTTTTCAGTGGAGATGGATACCTTTGGACTCTTCTTCCTCTTCTTTCTCTATCTGGGGACAAATGCAAGTATTCAAATATACCTTCCTTTCTTACTCTAGACCAAGTTATTCTCATCAATCTTCCAAGCTTGGGCTACTGAAACTAGTGGATTCTGCCTTTAGAGTTTCCAGATGTGCAATCTCAAAGCTTCTTATAAGCTAAAAAATTACAAGAAGTGCACATAAATCTTTTTTCAAATAAAAGTGAAGACCTCTTGGTCCCACTGGGCATGCCAGAACTGTTATCACCAAATTACAGCACCCCTGAATGGATTCCGATTCTAATGGAGTATTCAATGCAATTTGTATAACATGGTTACTATCCCCAGGTTGTGGGACCTGCTACTAGGGATAGACCTCCACAGAAAGCTGGTTCTTATTCCTCTGTTTAGGTGCATGCATTAATATTGCAGAGGTTTCCTAATCCTAACACCTATTCTAATTTTCCAAGGAGACAGAGTTAAGAGAAAATGCAAGAAAAATAAAACCTAGACTAAAAGAGGTGATGCACTAAGGAATGAAGAACATCTACTCTGCCAAAAGACACAGACCAGAAGATATAACACAATTGCCATGCATAGATAATTGAAATGTGAAGAAAGATCAGAAAGGATGCAATGAACAAGAGAGAGGGTCGAAAGTCATCCAAAGACTTGTATTATTGCTCTAGAAGTTTGATATGATGCATTACATTGGCCAAAAGGATGGATTTCGCATTACAGAGCTACTGGGAGGCCTGAAATTCCAATACTTCACTTACAGACAAGGGAAGCAGGGAGAGGTAGAGAAAAAATTTCCAACATTAAAAATGAGTCGAGCTCTTACATTTATAGATTGAGAAGAGAGAAGAAAAGAAGGGGGAAACGAGAATTCAAATTCAAAATCTCAACCACCAGCCATTAAAGCCTACAAATCCACCCACAAGCTGTCAAATCGGTTCTGCAGGATGCTCTGTATGTTGGAGAAGGAAAGAATGGTGGATTGAGAAAGATCATATCTTTTGAAGAAAATTGATCACATATTATAGCGTGAAAGACGTTTTCTAGGTTTCGCCCACCAAATCCTGATATCTGGTCAGTTTCTCATGATGTTTGCGTGTAAGTAAGACATCCAGCCATTTCTCCACGATGTTTACATGCTGAAGAAGAGAAAATGGTAGGATTGATCAAAATCTGATCATTTCAGGCAGTCAGATTGCACATTAATGGAAAAGAATATGTTTTTCAACATTTTACCCACCAGATCTTGTAAAAAACAATATTTTAATATTCCAATGCATGGAGGAGGTTGAGATATTTTTAATGATACCAATTTTGTCGTATTTAGAGCTCTGGTTCGAAAGATATGGCCATTTGAATTTTTTAAACTAAATCCATACGGAAATTGCAAAATGCAACCTTCAAAACCGATCCGCCGGCCCTAAAACGCAACTTACTCCCTTTTTTGCAAAAGATGCAAAAAACCCAAAACTCTTCGAATTCCCACAGCTCCACCATACAACTTTGCCCCAAAGGTCTTGAGGGCCAAAATTTGGAAATGCACCCCTTTTTACCAGAAAATGACAAAAAAACTCCAAAGGTATGAAAACCCCCATGCAAGCCCGCAAGCTTGCCACTTGTCATTTTTTCAATGTTCCACGACCTTCTCGGGCTCGCGGTCTGGAAATGAAAACCTAGCCAATTTTCCCAAAAGTTTGCCAAAGTGCCAAACTTATCTTCGCTTCCCCGCAACTGCTTATTTGCTCAAAAATTCCCCTGTGGACCCGCAAGCCCGTAACTTTCAGAATAAAAGGAGTTAGAAGGACCCTTTTTTACCTTTCTGGAAAGGGGAAGAAAATTTCTATCTGTTGGAGGTCCTTCCATAGATCCTTAAGTGTTAGAACTATGTGATAATTTATATCAAAGTACTAAGTGAGAAAAGATGGCGTAGTTAACCAAGAATAAGCAGGGGCTTATTTTGGATAACAATTACTAACAACCATTACCAAATTATCCCAAATATTTGGCAAATAACACAAGAATAACAATAATTTCATTTCATCCTCAAAATGGATATTAACTGATTTTAATTGATTTCAATAGAACAAAAATCATTCAAATGATTAGACATAGATCCACCTTCTTGTATTTTAGAATTAAACAATTTCTTCGTCAAATTAAATTTATTTGATGCACTTGGTTTTTCATATAAATTAGATAAAAATTTCATTAATTCTACCGTGGTTGTTGATTCTGTTATATTTGAAGCCATACATGCTGTCAGGCTCAATCTTATAAATCCCAGTGCCTTTCTGTTAAGAATCTTCCATTCTTCATCAGTTATATTTGCAAGACTTGCCTTCTCATCCAATGGTAAATATAGATCTCTCTGATACAGATAATCCTCTACCTACATCTTCCATAGTTGATAATTACGGCCTTCAAATTTATCTACTTTGTATTTACTATCTTCTGCCATTACTGTGCTTCCACTCAATCAGAAATCTTTGTGAGTAAATCTGTCAACACACACAACCCTCAAACAAATCTCTAATACCAGTTGTTGGGGTTAAACCAAATTGGTTGTACAAATATATATCAGATTAAAGCATACAAGAAATAAACACAAAAATAGCCAACAGAAGAAAATACACAAGATATAACGTGATTCACATAGTGTGGGTTACGTCCACCAAGAAACAACCAATATATTATTCCAAAGGTTGTACAATTGAAGATATGAAATATTACACACATTACACGATGTACAGTAATTTTCCTCTCACAAGTTTCTCTAAGATCTCACCAAGGATTCCTTCTTACAATAATCACTTCCTTAACCTCTAACCTTAGTTTCCTAGCTTATATAAGCCCATACAAACTTAGGGAACTTTAGTCATTAATTTACAACCATTAGATCAACTTTATAAAAAATATTAGATCTAATTCCTATTAATTAAATATAAACAATCACGCACATGTAACCGATGTTAGTTACCCTAAATGATGTTGGTTAGTATGCTAGGTGACTGACGCCGATCAGCCATGTAACCGATGCTAGTTACTATGTAAACCTGCAAGTTGTAAATAAGCTCCTTTGTGAAGCAATTCAACTCCACAATCTCAACAATGTCTATGAAATGTGTGATTGTTCCAAATAAGGACTTTGAAGAGGATGTTGAGCCATTGTGAATGACAACATTAACATTGTGCATTGCAATATGTTAATGTATTTAGTAGTACTTTACCCTTTATTAACATGTTTTCCTTTCATTTCTTCTAGCTATTGGTTTATGTTGGTATTTGGGAGGGGTGTTAACACTACTTACACATAACTAACTTTTTTAATATTTTAGAATAATTATCTATGCAATTCCACTTCTTGTGAGTAATCTACTATTTCTTAGTTTGGGTCCTTGTTTTCTCTTTTGAATGTTGATACACACTTTGCTCCCTCTTGATGACTTGATGTAGGATTTGATTCCCTATCTTGTTTCCTTGGATTCTAGGAATTCAAAGACATTGGGAAAAAATAAACAAACAAACAAATAATAAAAGAAATCCATTTTTAATTGTTGATAAATTTAGAAAAAAACAAACAAAAATGGTTTACAAGACCATGGGGTTATATGGTAATAGTAATTGAATCTGTTGGTACATAAGGGTATTTCAACATTGTGGTGGTAATAAAAGTTGTGGTACAAGTAAATCAGATCCGAAGAGGTGCATTATTTTTGGGAATTGAAATTCAAGTGTATTGAAGAAAGTATTATTAAGGATTATTACATTTCCTACATTACAAATTTTAGAAATTTCTTACATTAAAAAATTAGTACATAAAAAAACTTAAATGTATAGACTTGGTCTAAGATAACTAAAGGAATCTTGGCGTTGACAATCCTAGTTCTCATCAAATCCACCATGCTCTCCTCATTTCAAGTTTCAACTCTTAACATGCCAATACTTACTATGGAAAAAACTTTTCTACCACTGACATTTGTGTGCCAATGACATCTTTATATTTTAATTTCACAGATTATATCAATTTTGACATCGCGAATCTAGATTTACCACCTTTAAAATGGTTATTGTTTCCAGACTTTTCTTCATGGATGTGGGCATGAGAGGGGATCAATTACAAATATCACGAGCATCAATTTTATTTATGTTTACTATGGACTAGACCTTGCTACCACTGACATCCATGAATCAATGACATATTAATATTTTAATTTCATAGATTATATCAAATCTAAGAGCACAAATCAAATTTCCCACCTTTAAAATGGTATTATTTCAAAAAAAAAAAATCGTGGTGGTGGGAGGGGGTAAATTACAAGTAGCATAAGCATCCAAAATTTGTGTTTACTATGGACTGAAACTTTCTACTACTAACATTTTCTCGTCAACAACATATTAATATTTTAATTTCATAGATTATATTAACTCTAACAACACAAATCTAGATCTCCCACTTTTAAAATGTTTATTGTTTCAATTTTTTTCGGTAGGCGGGGATTGATTACAAGTAGCATAAGCATAAAAAATTTAGCATCATTACTACGGATTGAACCTTGCTACCACTGGCATCAATGAATCAACAACATATTGATATTTTAATTTCATATATTATAACAACTATGACAACAAGAATATATATTTCACACCTTTAAAATGGTTATTGTTTCAATGCTTTTTTTGAGGGCATGAGAGGGAATCGATTACAAGTAGCATAAGCGCCCAATAATTGTCACATGTTTACTATGGACTAAACCTTACTACCACTGACATCTATGCATCCACAACATATTAATATTTTAATTTCATAGATTATATCAACTTTGACAACATGAATATAGATTTCCCACTTTTAAAATAGTTAATGTTTCAATGATTTTTTTCATGGGTGTGGGTATGGGTGTGGAAGGGGATTGATTACAAGTAGCATAAGCATACAAAAGATAGAATATGCCATGAAAAGTGTTCATGTGATTGTTTTCTTGGTTTGAGAGATTTGTTTTTATTATTTAGACCAATATTTTAATAATCATATTAATTTTACACATTTCCAATGTGAAAAATTGGGAGTATGCACAAATATGGGGGGCAAAAAAGTGGACACAAATCCATTTTTTGGCCATTTTTTCCATAACGTGCTCGGGTTATGGCTCGGTCATGCTATAACATGAAAAGTGAGAATATAGGTCACGTTATAATGCAATCGTGTTACAGCTTGGGTTTACCAAGCCAAAATGCACTCGTGTTATGGTTTTATTTGTGTTTTTCCACGTTATCCCTCCCAAATGAACATATTCCACATTGGAAACAAGAACGTGAGAGTGTTATACTGCGAGCACGTTTAAACGCTAACGTGTTTCATCTTGTTGGGGGTTTAAAATACCAAATCCAAAGGCTTGGATTTCCAAACCAGAGGTTTGGATTGTGTACTGTGTGATTAAAACCATGTTTAATAGGAAAACATAAAAATTTCACGTGTGCACCCTAATATCTCATCTATTAAAACATAATATTCAAAAATAAATTATACTATGATGTCAAGCTCATTTTTACCTTAATGACGATATAATTATTTCTAAAATATGATTAGTTTAAGGCTTTCATCCATAATTTATTTTACTAGTGCCTTGTTTCCTTGCAAAAACCTATGCATACGTTTTGGTGCACCGTTTACGATTTATTCATCCAAAATTTTAAAAAAGTGGTTTCTTCTAAACTCCATTCTACACACAATAAAAAAAACTAAAAATGACTTTTTTTCTCAAAGTTATGGGGGTGCACACACAAATATTTCATTATCGGGATATGTGCACTTTGAAAATTAATAAAAAATTATATCTTCATCCAAAAATTATGAAAATTTAGTGGGACCTCCTACACGGTCTTGGATAACTTTTTGCCAAATGTATTTGAAAAAAAATATAAAACTAAAAAAATGGTGGGGCGTACACACAATAGGTTCTTATCTTTTTGACACAAAAATAGACATACTTTATGTGCGCACCGCATTTGACCCTCTTAATCTCAACCATTTAAAAAAAAACAAGTTAGTAGTTTAGAAACTAGATTCCAAGCTATATGGTACTTATTCTTATCACTTTGTCAAATTGTGATCCTAAACATGCCGAATTATTCGATGAAGTTCATGTTTCACTGATTTCAGGAAAAAGGTGTCCCTTTTTGACCCCTTTTTATCCCCCATCTCCATGCACTTACCCAATTATAAATTATTCAAAATTTTATCACATTGAAGGTGTTGCCCCTATTGGATTCAAAGTTATTTTGTCTGACACCGGTCAACGAATGGGATTGTTGGGATCTATTTTTTAGGAAATTGAAAGTTTGACTCAATCTTCAGCATCCACGTATGGCTTTTAGATACAAGTTTCTTAATCAAAACCAATTATGTCACTATGTATCCAGCCTGGTTCATCTATTTGAGGAAACTAGAACCAATTAATTGGTATCCCTCCCAGGGTTCACAACACTCAATCTCTACCGTCAAATAGTGGAACATAAAATCTGAAAGTTGGGATAATTACGTACTATTTTCAAAAAGGTAAAAACTCTGGTTTTCGTTAGATCACAGAAAAATATTGGAAGGTAAAAAAAATATGACATATGACCTCATGCTTATTATGTTTTTGCAGGATTATACTATTAATATTTTGTAGAGAGCCTTTGTAGAAGCATGAACTGTATCATCTGATGGTTGCCTATTTGATCAGGCTAATTGGCATTAAAAAAAAAGTGTCATAAGGATAATGTTTGTTAGATTAATTAATTGACATGTGTAGAAGATAGGTCATGTCATGCTCTGGAACATGTCCTACAATCCACTTATGGATGTTTGCATTTTAAAGGTATTTAGGTAGACATTGGGAGATGTCATCAGGATGCTAATAATATTCTGGCCCTAAGTTTAAGCGCAACTTACAGTCCTATGGAACCTACCATATTTTCCCCATTTTTTATTGTGGCCCATTCAAGTGCAAATTGTATTCACGTCAATAATGCAAGGGACATTGAAATGATAAAGTGGAGCACGTATAGTATATATTATTTGGGCACAAAAAATTTGAATTGTAGAAAAGGTGTGGGAAATGCAGGTATTTAATTCACACATTTTTATTTCTAAATTTCCATTCATGTCTTTGTATTATCTAATAAATGGAACATCGTCCAATTGAAACTCAACATTAAATTTTTTTAGAAAAATTCATTTTCCCCATTTTTCTAAACAAATTCCATTTCTTTGTTGCGTAAGGGCTGAGTGTTGGCATTGTAAAACAAATGGAAAAGGTAACAACACCTACTTAGTGACCCATCCATATGGCTTATAATAAAAATGGTACAACATTATTCTTAAGCTTGCTACCATTTTTTATTAGGTTGATTCATGTTACATTTTGTAGATGTACTTGTCATAGTTACAAGTGAAAATACCACAAGTGAAAATATTTTGATCTACAACCTATCACTCATTGTAGAATAATAGAAACAAATCCACAAATAAAAAATCTTTCATTACATCAAATAAACATGGAATGAAAAATAAGACACCATGACTTATATATACAGAAAAAGAAAGGCCATATATGAATTATCCACAAAAAATATTGCACGATAACGTTTCTTAGATTTGTAATGTTAGCAAGTAATTACATCGATAACCTATTTTCCAAACTAGATTGTTTCCAAAAAAATCTAACAACTTTGGGTTCTTTGGTTGTTTCCTTATCACCATATCTTTGTTGTGAACAAGCTTAGAGTGCTTGTCATTTAGGAAAGGAGGTCCCATGGAAGGCTCCTCTTTTCCTCTTTCTACCTTGAAATAGACCTTTTGTTATCTTCCCTAGCTTGTTCTCCTCCATAAACTCGTGTAAAGTGAATGCCTCATCTCTCCCCTGTGCTTTGCTTGGCTTCATGTTATCATTAAAGGTTGTACTTTCATCGAGTTTGACTAGATCCATAGACTTTGATCTGTATTGGGTTTGCATTTGGTTTTAGAATCAATAGGAACTAGTCTTTGCATTGAGATCATTCTATCTCGACATCATATTACATTATGGATCATGTATTGAGTATTGTGATCCAAAATTTCTCACATTTAGCATCTCCCTGAACCACTGACATGATCACTCAAGTTTGCATCTTCCTTCGACTTTCTCACCATTTTGCATCACATGATGTGGTTAAAGATTACATTGGTTGACTCTCAAAACAACTAGATGATGTTGGATACACATTTCCATATCCCTCAACATAGGGTTTGACATCTCTTCTAACTATCCTTAACTGAAAACATTGCATTCAAATTTTTTGGCTCATAAATACATTATAATATTCACACTGACCAAAAACATTATAATCTTCCATTGATACCTATCTATATACGGGTATATGCACCCCTATCTATATACCTATCTGCATGGCCTAGGATGAACTATCCTTCTCTCTTCACATCGCCCCTTGGTTGGATGAGCTAAGATATATAGATCATACTATTATCCAACTCGTAGCCAATTAAACTATATGATCCTTGATTGCAGTATTTTTAACTATTTAGTTAGTGCCAAGGAAGAAGAAAATTGTGGTTAACTCCCTACCCCACCGAAACCTCCACCAAATTCTAATCTTCAAATAAAATGTCCCCTTTTTATAACCTTTGATGACCTAGAGGATCGAAGGAGGAATGATGTGCATGGATTTCTCCCCCTCTTTTTCCCATCCCTCAAACATTAGTTATCCTAAAATCATTTCCAAATACAACTCACAATAACTGTTCCTGTCAAGCATTAGGGAATCAATGGTGAAGGTGGTGTGCCAATGGTCATTGATGGACACCTTCATCAATACTACTAATGAGGGAAACCATACAAACTACCTTTATCACTAAAAAGAAACTCTAATTGTAAATGTGCATGAAATTAGTTACATAAGGAAAGATAAGTGCATAGTTTCTAAATCTAACACATGCAGAGTTTGGGATGAAAACATGTGCATGTTTCACTTGGAAGTATTCAATGAATACTCATTTATTTATGAGATATCTACATAAGTACGTTGCCTCAATGAATTGCACACCACACCTCATTTTCCCTTCTTATGATTCACATAAATGGCACGTGTTTCATATATAAGTGGTCGTAAGAAATATAAATTTTGTATAGATTCACCAGTATTTTTCACAATCCTGGACATGTTACCCTCTTTTTAGGTCCTGAATCAAAGTAGAGGATGAAATAATCCTAACCAACTACAAAACTACAATTCCAATATTTTAATCACAAAATAAAAATTAAAAATGTATAAGAACTCTATGCCATAATCATGATCCAAATCATAGATACATAAAAAAAAGTTTTCCAAGTATAAATGTGCTAGTGTGCCTTTGTCTAAGAGAGGAAACTTCATTGTGCTTGCAAAATAACACCAAGTCCACATTTTAAAGGCATCTCAATAACAATATGTACACCCTTTCCACACAATATCACATTATTATAATCACATTTAAGTCTAAACTTGGTGAATCCTTTTTAACCCTACCTTTTACATTCTTAGTTAGCTCATCTATGCTAGTGCAATTTACTATATTTTATTTGGACATGATTTAGGAATCAAATGTTTGATGGTATTTACTATGATATGGTATTATCTCATAGTTACATAATTGTTTAATGCTTAACTTATAATAACCTAAATATTAACATTATAGAATCGAACATACCCATTATCCACCAACCCTATTATTTCCTTGTGTATCTCTTGCCTCTTTCACCCTACCTCCTTAATTGTCTTTTGCTTGAAAACAAATCTTGCCTTGTATTTTTCCTTATAGGTCTATATGAAGTGAAAAACTTCTTGATTTCTTCAAACAAACTTTATTTCCTGCACAAAGAGTGAAGTTCGACTCATCCAACAAATTTGAAATGTATATACTTTCCATGATTCTTCTCCTTGCTTCGTTGTTTTCTTATCTTCCTCATTCAATCATTCTAGTCAAAATTAAATGTTATGTTAAAATAAAATGATTAAATTAATTAATGAAAATAAAATAATTACCCTAGAGACATTTACTATTGAAGGAATCTTTTCCAGAAAGTGTCAAACTTTTCTGACAAGAGCCTTGCTTGTTAATTTAACTGACAATAAACATTATTACTGTAACCACTGTTATTGGCTAATAAACCATTTCATCAAATGTAACCAATAGGTGTCTAATATGATTGGTTATCTTTTGCTATCATAACCACATAGATCCTCAAAGGATTCACATTTGTTACTTTTGTGGAAAGTGTTGTCAAATCATAAGCTAGGCTATCTGTTGAGAAGTTGTCATTGATGTCAAGAGGATGATGTCAAAATTGAGTTGTGTCTTGTTGATGCTAAAATATGTCATGGAGAGTTATTGTGTGTTTTCATTGATTTCAAATGACGGCTCATGATGATGTCAAGGTATGCATTATGGAAGTCAACTACTTGTAAGGTATTTTCAGTACACAGATAGAGATAATTTTAAGACCAAGAGCTCTTGTGAGAAAGTATGTGCATAGTAGCTTGGTAAAATGAGTGGATACAAGTATGTAGAGGTTGATTGAGCATGAAAATTGTTAGGAATTATCCCTAACATGGATGTTCCATATTAAATAAGTGTGTATGAAATTAATATGTGAATTATATATGAATAATGTAAGTGAGTTGTGAAAATAACTCACGTAGGATTTAAGTGATAAATTTTAGGAAGGTTGGTTGTGAGATTGTTTAGGGATGGTTAGTAGGAGAGAATATTTGCTGTTAGCAAAACCATCCTAGATTAGTGAGAGTGGTTTGAGTAGTATGTTTAATATGATCTATATATATGTGTGTTACCTTTGTAATAGTTAATTGATTGAATAAGAATGATTAAATTGTTCTTGTGCACATTTGAGCCTTCAGATCTTCCCAAAAATGGGGTTGCATTTTCATTTGGTAATTGTAGACACCTATAATTTAGATCTAAAAATTTAAATACTTAAATTGCGCTAATTATACCCTTTCCCACAAATTGATGACATATCATCAATATAACACATTTTCTCTTATATCGTCATTAATTAACTACATTACGCTAGTTAATTGACCCTTCTATCCAGAAAAGATGATAATTAACAAATTTCCATTAATTAAACCCATTTTTACTTGAAGTAATTAATTATTCTTAATTAATTAAGTTCCTCTTCTATTAGATCAATAAATCATCATTTATTTGATTAAACCCTTTTTATCCCCTAAATCATACTAATTATTCTTCTAAAAAAGGTTCTACAAGCTTACTCACCTATTAATTAATCACTTTAGTTAATTAATAAATCCCCTCAAACCCCATGAGTCACTAAAGGAAAAACTAAAATATCTTAAGGTTGACTCAACCCTCTCTAAACCATCCTTATTCACAACTAACTCAACATTGTTATTATCCCACATGTGAAGGGATGAAAAGCTTATTTTATCCATTGGGTTATATAAGGATCCATCCTCTTACCAATCTACTTACACCTAAATGAGCATAGAGCCTAAGCTATAGCCATTTTATCATCTTAGAGCATTCTCCCATTAGAGGAGCTAGCTATCTTCATTTCTTGCATCCATCCATCCAATTTTGAAGTCATATGGAGATATGTCAAATGGTCTTGTAGCCATGGATTGAGGAGACTCCATTCTTGCAACCTTGGGATTCAAATATACAATCAACCCTTTGATTGCTAATCATATAAACAAGATAACAGTTTAACGGAGAATCAAGATGATGAACCAAGCCTAAGTACGATTGACGATCTTGAATTGGGTATCAAGATCAAATGGTTATCAATGCTGTAAAAATGTACCCACACACTTTAGACATTTAACAAATCAACCGAAAACATGGATGAACGTAAACGGACATAAAAGTGGTGAACACAACCGATTGATAACACACGTAAAGTTGTTCTTCTTCTGATCAACAAGTGTCAAAAGAAAAAAAATGAATTAGATCAAGTGGGGTTGAAAAATGTTTGGCCTCACTTTGATGAAGTTTCACCCTGCCTTATAGTGAGTGAAAAACCAAGAAAAAGTAATGTCACATAAATTTCTTGATGAATAACACGTAGTTTGAACTTTAATGGACTCTCCCTTTGTTAGATAAACAAAGTTTTGACTCCAAAACATTTCTCCCTTTGAAAAGGATCTAAAAAAATGATTGGTACAAATAAATTGCCTCCTAGACAAGATAGCTTCCTAGGAAGTTCACTCAACTAGGTGTCACAAGTTATCTAATGTGAGCTCGATTTGCCAAGGTTTCCCAAGGAGTATCCCGACTTTACTTTACCCCCTTCAAGCACAGTGGAAAAATAGATGTGTCCATCGTGTACTATCACTAAGGTCACAATATGGATAAATTTGACGCTAAATCTCCTGTATATCACTAGTCAAGTAGGTTATGCAGAGTACTTCTTGTTTTGTCTACAAGGTTCCCTCTTGCATGGACTACTTTAGGGTTCCTAGAACCACCCACATTGTTGTAGCTTAAGGTGTTATGCCAAAGGGGTTATGTTCTAGCTGAGTGGATAGGGACGAACACTTTTCTAAAACCTACAAATATAGTGTGATGTTTGTGGTGTGTTTTTAATTTTTTTTTTTTTAGCTTAATGTGGTTTTCTTATACATCTTTTGGCAACCTGTATGGAAATTGTATTATTAGTTTTTTTTGTCTCGATATTTCGTTCTTCGACAAGAATTTAGGTCCTACACGACGGATTTAGTAGTTTTCCATACACATAAAGAGGATAAGCATCATTTCTGATTATCAAGATCATCCTAGGATGAAAGAGAAGATCATATGGGTTGTAAAATCCAAATACGAAATCAACAATGGAAAATAATTGATTCTAACAAAAAATTTGTTCATTTTAACCAAATTTGAGATTCTTTTCAATGTTTTTCAAGGAAAATGAGATATAGAAATCATTTCTAATTCCTAAGATCACCTAGAAGGTATGAGGGAAGAGCATACGTGATTCTAATCTCATGATTAAGCATATACTTTTCATTCAATTACCTTTAAAAAAATCAAACCAAGTTAACAAAAACATGCAAATAAGACCTGGAAAATAGAAGTTAGTCTTCAATTAAAACCTACAAGGAGTCAATAAATCTCGAAAACACATTTTTTAAAAACTTAAAGTGAATAAAAAATATGAACTGTGATGTGTATGCATAACTCTAGGTGTGTATGCCTACTTCAGGACATGTACGCCCCTCTATGGAAAATGACAGTGAGCCAATGGGTACACAGCTAGAGAGTTGTGTACGCTAACCTTTGGATGTATACGCCTACAGAAAAAATGGTCAAATAAACATCACTAGAAGATAGGTAAGCTTAGGTATAGGTGTGTACAATAGGGTATAAACGTATACGCTAGCAGACATAAAGGCCAACAAACTCAAAAGACAAAACATCATGTATGTCGACAGAATGATGCATACGCTAGACTCTAGATGCATACATTAGCATTTGGATGTGTACGCCTAGGTTTGGAAATGTACGTGCCTATGTCATTTATGTATGCATGTACCTAGAAGTGACATAATCGATCTTAAAAATCTCAATTTTTTGGAAAGTTAGTTCAAATTTGACAAGAACCCATCTAAATTATATCTATAAGTAAGACTCAACACATGTAAAGTTAGCAAAAATCATAAGAAATTCAACATTATTTCATACATGTGCACATCAAGGGTTAGCCAAAAATTGAAATAACAACAAATTTTGAACCATAATGCTAAGGGACTAAGGATCCCTCCCACTGGGCATGCCAAATGTGTGCAAGAATTAGATAGCTATGCAAAGAGAATTAGAACTAACATCTAGTAGTCCTAAAATAAAGATAAAATAAAATCTATGCACCATCATGGTTAGAGCTTAAGAAAGACTAATCTACCAAAATATTTACATTAAAACATGAATAAACATCCAAACTATATGCTAAGCAATTAATCTCTATCTCTATTGAATGATAATTAATGAAATGAACCTATTTAGATCCTTAGCAATCAAAGGGTTGATTGTATGTTTGATTCCCAAGGTTTCAAGAATGGATTTTTGTCAATCCATGGTTACAAGACCATTTGAAATATCTCCACATGACTTCAAACTTGGATGGATGAATGCAAGAAATGAAGATAACTAGCTCCTCTAATGGAAGAATGCTCTAAGATGATAAAATGGCTATAGCTTAGGCTCTATGCTCATTTAGGTGAAAGTAGATTGGTAAGAGGAGGGATCCTTATCTAGCCTAATGGATAAAAGAAGCTTTGCATCCATTTACATGTGGGATAATAGCAAGGTTGAGTTAGTTATGGATAAAGATGGCTTAGAGAGGGTTGAGTCAACCTTAGGAGAGTTTAGTTTGTCCTTTAATGACTCAAGGGGTTTGAGGGGATTTATTAATTAACCAAAGTGATTAATTAATAGGTCAGAAAGCTTGTAGAAGTTTTTTTAGAAGAATAATTAGTATGATTTAGGGGATAAGAAGGGTTTAATAAAAAAATGATGATTTATTGATCTAATAGGAGAGGGAACTTAATTAATTAAGAATAATTAATTAATTCAGGTAAAAAAGAGTTTAATTAATGAAAGATCATTATTTGTCATATTTATTGGATAGAAGGGTCAATTAACTAGCGTAATGTAGTTAATTAATGACGATAGAAGAGAAAATGTGCTATATTGAAGATATGTCGTCAATTTGGGAGAAAGGGTATGATTAGCACAATTTAAGTATTTAAATTGTTGGAGCTAAATTATAGGTGTCTACAGTATTAGAGAAGGATCTGAACCTCTCTGTTTGACCTCCATTCAAGTGTTTTTGCCTCAAAATGGTTTAATGGCTATGCAGTGTAGCCCACGTGTAAATTCCATTTTTTCCATTCACCTTTCTTGCATTTTGTCAACAATTAAGCAGTGCAGACCATGTGCAAAAATTGGTGACATTCACCATTCACTTGAATCTCCTTTCTCCTTCCATTTTCCTCACTCTTTCTGTAGTTTTTCATTTCATTCTGTTCATCATTTTCATACCCAAAATTTAAATTAAAAAAAATAATTTCATTATGGAGAATTCATTAGCAAAATATTATTATTTTTCTTAGTTTTATGAAAATTTTCTGAAAATCAATAGAAGTGTATATTTAGTTTTAATATTTGCATTCATGAGGATTTCAATGACTTACATTGGATCAAATTTATGCATTCAGATCTCACAGTTGTATGTATCATTTTATTTAAAGGGTTTACATTTGATATTGATGTAAGAATTTGGTTTAATATTAGTTTGGATCTTCATCCACAATGAGATCACTCCAAATGGTATCCCTAGAGTGACCTTGAGAGGTATGCTCATCATTGGATTCAAGATTAGTTGACATATTTCTCTACATCCAGGATTATCCTTTGCCTCTCTAGAACCATTCAAACCCACATGAAACTCAAATCAAATCTTAGCATTTTGGCATATTAGTATCTCCATTGTGAATCTTGCAGTGAATTTTTTGGTTTTCTCCACGACAATCAACAAAATTTCCCTTCTGCATTGAATGGATATGATCACAAAGAACTTCGAATCTTATTCAATCCAAAATATCTATGCACCAATGATATCTCTCCACAGTCGAGCTCATGTAGATCCTCTTTCGATTTAGCATTTAATACATTCCACTTCTCACCCCAGTCAACAACAATGGTTCCATGACATGAAACATGTACCATATCCATGAGATTTACTCCTACGAAGACCCCAGTCAATCCTTGGTTTCCAACTCAGCTCTCTATCAAGTTATCTCCCTTCAAAAATTTCTTATGTCGTTTCTTGAGAGATCCAAATTCTCGTGGGGAAACGATCTCATTTTTCTGCCCAATGATTGACTCAAATATCCTACAAATCTCTCTTTAATGAATGAATCCAAATTGAAGAATACAATCTAAAAATATGACCCTAACCCTAAATTGGTGGGATGTGATGTATATCCCGATTGACTATATTTTAAAACAATGCATTGGAGAAATAAATCAAGGGTTCGACAAGAAAAAAACACAATTTTTTTTGAAGATTGTAAAAATACTAGAGGTGATGAAAAATTATTTTAAGGGGGGGAATTTTTTTAATAAAGGGGTATAAAAATATATTTATAATGGGGAGGTAATTATAAAAAAGGAATGAAATATTTTGTAAGGGAGGTTTAAGTGTTTTTTTCGAAAAATTTGTAAACATGCAGATATTATAAGTGGCCATAATTTATAAGAGGACACAATATCGGTAGAAGTTGACATCCACTCTACTTCACATTACGAGGGGGGAGAAGTAACACAATGCTCATTTTGTACCACCAAGTCAAATCTGTAAAGAAGACATCTGTAACAACCTAGAAGACGAAGGCAATGACTGACCAAGACCAATAGTCACTATGCAGTTCTAGAGAGTCCCTCACCCCATGTTATAACTAATGGGGAATTATATCTAACATGGATGTTCCATATTAAATAAGTGTGTATGAAATTAATATGTGGAACATATATGAATAATGTAAGTGAGTTGTGAAAACAACTCACGTAGGATTTAAGTGAGAAATTTTAGGAAGGTTAGTTGTGAGATTTTTTAGGTTTGGTTAGTAGGAGAGAATCTTGGTTGTTAGCACAACCATCCTATATTCGTGAGAGTGGTTTGAGGAGTATGTTTAATATGCTCTATATATGTGTGTTACCTTTATAATAGTTAATTGATTGAATATGAATGATTAAATCATTCTTGTGCACATTTGAGCCTTTGGATCTTCCCAGAAATGGGGTTCCATTTTCAAGAATGTGGTTTAGACTTTATAAATAGGGGTATGCATGTCAGTTTCTAGCATGAAGACCAAACAAGGTGAAGAAAACATGGCATAATGAGGTAGGTTGTTCATTTTTCAGTGCTAGTATGCAAAGGTGAGTATGGGAAGTTGTTTTTCATGTGGTTTTAGATGTGTGGAAATTTTTTTAGGTCCTAACTTGGATTATTTTGCAAGATATTACATTTTTGGTCAAACCGAGTTCTTGAAAATGGTGTTTCCCAGCTAGAAGGTCACTTTTTGATGCTCATTGATATGCTAATACTTTTCATGATATCCTAATATATTTAGGAGAGATAGATATGTCCTAGCTAATATCCTTGGGAATTATTTTGGGCTTCAAGGTTCATAACTTTATGAAAAATTACTAACACCAAAACAGGTCAAAAACCCTTATAAAATCCTAGTTTTAAGTTAATAGGAGAGATATTGTTCAAACAGACCCAAAATGGATTGGTTTTTATTATTTTATGATTTTAACATGTAGAGGATTCTCCCAAATATCTCCCAGTGGTTTTGGTTTGTCAGATGGATGAGTGGACCTCACAGAAAAAGACTTGTTTCTAAAGATTTTTCTATAGCATTCAATTTTTACATTGGAAATACTTTATAAACGAATGATTTAGGATGATATGGACCTATAATCACTACATATGACCATTTATATATAATTTATAGTCATTAAGAGGTCATACCAAGTCAATTTCTCATGACTAATTTTATGACAATTTTTGGGATAATTTTGAGTATTCTTGGAGAAGAGTTGTTCTTGATCCTTTGTACTATGGGTTGAAGTGTCTGATGAATTTAGAAATGTTTTTGAGTTCATGTAGTACTTTTTCTCATGTTTCATTCAGCTTGGTGAAGTTTTTCAATCCGATACAAGATTCATTCTTGAATATTGGCTTTTGAGAAGCTAATAGGACAATCTTGTTCTTGAGATGGTTTCATGGTGTGAAATAAAGTTGTAGAAATTTATAAGCATGGAGGAGGTATGAATATTTCATGGATAATTTTATTGAATAGGTTTGATGTTTTAATATTATCATGTAATTCTAAAGAATCATATTTGTATATAGACCTAATATAGTAGGTCTTCTTGAGTTCTAAAGAAGTAAACGACCTAATGAAGATGTTGTAGACCTAATGGAGTTGATGTTCTGAATTTTTTATGTTTATAAGATTCATTTTACTCTATGATGTCCAAACTAATTCATCATGGATGACCTATATGGTGTTTGTGCTTAAAACATGCATATATACAAGGTAATTTTGATCTATTTTCTAGTGTAGTGAGTGTGAAAACACGAGCGATCTATAAGGGATAGAATGATGTGTATGAGGTCCTAAAGACCATGAAGAATGTGTAATTTTTGAAAGTATGAAGGTGTACTTATATAAAAGGAAGTTTTTTCATACCTTTGAGAAGGTGAAGAATAAGATGAGTGAGTGAGAAAACAAGACAGTTTGAAGAGTCTTGATGAACAACAAAGAAAGGGTATGAAGAGTAGATGATGTTTTAGGATCAGAGTGTGTGCTAAAGGATTTAGATCATGTTGATGTAATTGATACATCAGATATTGGTGGTAGACCAAGAATAAGAAGAGAAGAAGATAGAGAAGAGAAAATAATTCCAACATTTGTTGAGATTGCAAAAAGAAGAAGGTGGAGAACATTACTCGGTGGATGATTTGGTGCTTAGTTTTCCTTGCAAGTTGGTTTTTTCTAAAAATTCAGGGGTTGGTGCTCCATGTGGAGTTGGTGCTTCAAAAAATACGGAGGTTTTAGCCTTGTTGTAAGTTGGTGCTTGCTAAATTCTAGTTGGTGCTAGATAAATTTAGGGGTTGGTGCTTCACTAAATATTGAATTTTGTTATATATAAGAAAATTTAAGTGGATTTTATTCCCCTTGAGGGTTTCCCAGCTAAATAATGTGTTCATGTGTTCTCTATTGTTGCATGCTCATGTGAATGGTTGATAATTTTTTTTGATGGCTTGCTTAAATAAGTTGACATTGATCATATGATGATGGTTTGATGAATGTATAAAGATAAATAAAGTAAAATATTGTAAAGAAACTAATTCACCCCCTTCTCAGTGATTGTTTTTCCAACACCATTACCTCATAAGAAAAATATGAGAAGCAATAATGGATTAGATTTGTATTTGGCACCAAAATTTGAGGATGTCATGGGGGAAAAATTTTGATTATAATCCAACCCAAGATGGAAGGAGGAGAATGAGGTGAAAAAAATTCCATAGATGTAAGCGTGGGTGGGAAATATGGTGAGGCCACACATGGTGCAAGACCATGATCTTTTGCAATCCCTTGACAAAATATTACATACAATGTCTTTGCACTCTACAAGAATACCTTTCCCCCTCCCTCGACCTTGTGGTGGATAAAAAATAAAAACAAAAACATATAAAGTCATTGTTACATGAAATAACATGATATATTTATTCTTCATATTGAATCTAACAACATAAACGTTATTCCCTTCATAAGGGTGTCACTCAGAGGTATCATATGTTTTGAATTTTAGTGTGTGTTTAGACACATCCACACACACACACACAAAAAAAAAAAAAACCAAAATAGGTACCATCACCCATGGGCGATGGTGTATTCCTTGGGGGACTCTATAAGGTAAAAGGCTGAAACAAATGAGGAGCGGAAGAAAAGAGATAAGTGGAAGAAAATGACAAAGGTCCAAAGAGAATGAAAACAAAGATAATGACATGCAATAAGAAGAAACAAATAGACATAATGAGTGCAATGTGTGAGAAAAGGGAAGAAACAAGGAAAGCATATGATGACTAAGGCTAATAACAACATATCTCAAATTATACGGTCTAGCCCATGTGACCAATCCCGACAAGACCCCAATCTTGATAGGCCCCTTAAGGAACCTTCTCAAGAGGATAATGCATCGGTAAACCCTAAAAAACATGGTTAGCAAACATAAAAATAGGGTGTATAAAAAACATATATACTATAAATATAAGCAGACACAAAGTTCAAAACTCTATGGAAGGAAAAAATAAACACAAAGTTTCATATTCCATGATATGAAATATACAATTGGAAAAAAAAAGAAATGGAAAGGCGAGAGAAAAGGAAAGTTCTCTTCTAGATATATATTATGAAAATTACCAACAATCACTTAAAATAGAGAGATCTTCCATTTATAGAGGAGAGGTTTTGTAACTACCTCCTAGTATCATTTTGTTAGTTTTACATATTACTTTTCCTCAGATAATCCACTTAAGTAACTTTTACACTTTATAATTCCAGAAAAATAAAAATTCAAAAGTACAACGTAAAATAAAAAAAGATGTCCTTTTTGGAATATTAAGAGTGAAAGAAGTAGGAACTTTGAGCTTTAAGACATGGATTCTAAATTTGATCATTGTTCATGTATATCTCCTTCTTTTTGGATTATAGTGTTGGCAATATTTTTGATCCAAGCTCCCATAACATTCAAAAATTTGGAATTGGTACCTCTGAATAGATCCAAGTTTTTGAAGGATTCCACTACCACATTGTGCAATTCTGAAATTTCATCCATCTTCTCCTTACTAAGATTATCAAAATTTAAGAGTTCTTCCTTGATGAGCTTGCTGAACTAATCTTTGATGGCATTTTCTATGTTGAGTTGTTAGGGATTTTCTTGTAAAAGATAACAACAAAGAGCCTTCATATCAAATATTTCATCTTCCAAAGATCCAACCTTTTGTATATAGGTTTGAAGGTCTATTGTACTATCTTCCAAGACCTTGAGACGCCACTCAAAACTATTGGACCAAGTCTGAGAGAGATTATTATTTGATTTTTTAAATATCTATTTAGAGAGAAGGATTTTTTCATCAATTAAAACCATGATCCTTAAATATTGAATCATTCTAGACTATAAATTGGATTCCTTTTCTGCATTCTCAATCTTAGAATTCAAATTATTTTGGGCTTCCATCAAGATTTCATAAACCTTGTGGCTTTCATCAGTGAAATTTAAGACATTTAGTAATAGATTTTAAACCCATGTTTCCTTAAATTTTCCCCTTTGAGTGTCCTTATAAATTTTATAAATGGTCTTAATATTAATTTCACTTACTGAATTGGAAGATTGAAGGGATGCAATTAGAGTAGGGTCTAGAGAGAGGAAATATTTGATATAAGATAAGTAAGTTTGTAGTTGTTCCTCTAACTTCTATTTTTTAATTTTTCTTTCTCAATCCTTTCAAATAATTAGGAGGTTGTTGCCCTCAGATTGTATATATCTATCTCTGGTGTCGCTTCTCCCAATTATATCCTTGTTAATTCATAATCAACCACAATGATATCATTTTGACCTTTATGAATTGTGGTTTTTGTAATCTCAACAAATTTTTGGCATGATGTATCTAATACAAGGTGATACGTTTTTACTTTCTTTGGGGCTGAAGTACCTTGAAGGATATAAAATACAACATCCTAATATATAAAAATTTCCTTTGAATGTGTTTTTTTTAAATTTTCAACCAAAGGTTGAACCCATGTGAATGAATTATCAGTGATAAAGACCTAATTTAGATTTGATATAGGAAAATTTAGAGTGAGAGGAGGTGGTGAATGGGCTTCTACATGTATGATTTCAATAGAATGATATTTTTCACTTGATACATATGGATAAATGAGATCTCTCTTTATATCCAACTTCTTCCTCAGGTACTTCTTCCCTCGACATTCTATGAAGGGAGTTCAATAGGATTTTATTCCTCTTCTAGCATAGGGTCAAATCTTTGAGTGTGAATGTAAAACTTTGGGTTATGAGGTCATTGGACTGGTGAAGAAGGCATGTCTGGATGGCTTTGAGAACTAATTTTTTTTCTGAAGCTTTGAATTCTTCCCATTTATTTTGTACCATATTTTAGTTCTGGAGATTATGGGTGCTAAAAATTATCAATGTTATCTTTCTCCTTCTAAGACTAGTCAATAATAGGAAGAGAGTATGTTGAATACATTTTTCATATTGAGGCTCACACATGTTATAACCATCATTAACCATACCTTTTTGAACTTGATACAACTCGAAACTCTAAATCTATTGAAGATTAATTCTTGTAAATGATCTTCTCCTTACTTCAAATTCATTATTACAATCTTTCCAATAATCTTCAATAGTAGAAAAATGATAGTATGTTGTGGGAAAATAAAGATTATTTTTGATGAATTTATTTCTATCAAAAGAGGATATTTTGGAAAATGGATGTATATAGAAAGGAACAATTGTTCTTTCAAAATTCTGACATCAATTTGTAACCTGCACACATAGCTGCCAAGGGTGATGGGAAAATGGACTCCTTAGACCTTTTTATCCATGTAAATTCTATCAAGAATATATAACTTCCTGCATAACTCAATGAGAATAAGTTTATCAATTCCATAGATAAGTATTTTTATCGAATTACTTCAAATTTTGTAACCCTAATATAGGAAAATATTTGAAATTGGATAAAAAGATGCCATATTTAGTCACCAACTGCTTGGACTCTTGATAAATTTAGTCAGTGGTACATCCCTCTAATAATTTTACTTTGAACATGGTGAATGTGTATTCAACCTTCTAAAGTGAATATTTTTATTCTCATAGGTCAACTAAGTATATTAATCATATATGGGTCTAGATAGATTTTGTATCCCTTGTATTGAAAGACCAATCCATATCCTATACTATGAAATGGTATACATCAAGTATGAAGTAATATAAAATGACTTAGTGTTATTCAACTAGGTGAGTTGAATTTTTAAGTTCTCAGATATTATTTCTCCCTAGTTTAAGGCCTATTTTCCTTCACAAATTAGGTTGATGAAGATGCTTATGCAATCATGAAATTATTTGGTGGAAGGAAGTCCCATCACCCTTTCCAAGAGTGTGATTATGTCTGATAAATATTCAATAAAATAATTCCAGTAAAGAGTTTTGGAAAGTTTAGAAGGCCCTTTCTTCTTCTTATTTATCAAAGCATTGACAATCATGAATTGATACTTGCTGGGAATCAACTCATGCTCCTTTTGTTCCATTTCCAAAGTCAATACTTTAACATATGCAACAAAAAACAATATCGAGTGCTAGATTGATGTGGTGAACATCTAATTGAGTAATAACTTGTCCTTATGGATCTCTCGATTCCTTGGTTTGAGAATTGAAACATGAAACACTAGCCAATACAATATTTGCACATTGAACTAAATTAAGAAAACCACTTTCATGTGCTATACAAATGCTAAAATCTCTTTTTGTCAATGCAATTCTCTTATCATTTAATTTTTCCCCAAAAATATGGTACGTCCATATGCTTGACATCACTATCCACTATTTTAGAAATAATGGTTTCAAGAGAGGATATTGTCTCATACCTAGCATATTAGAACTTCATTTTTGTGGTTAAGAATATTAATCAAGTAGTTTAGAGGGGGAATGTGAAAAATAGAAGTGATTTTTTATAAGGGAAAATGAAATATTAGAGGAGAAAATTACTCAACAAACACAAACAAGGATGACATTATTTATAGAAGCAAAGAAAATGGAGCTCTTGGTGAGATTCCATTAAAGGTTCCTTTAAATTTGAATTTCACTAGAGGGGAAATGGTATAGGGGAAAAACAATGACTAGGGAAAGTGAAGCACAAGCGGGCATGGCTTAAAATTAATTTTAGGCAATATAAATGATTTTGAATATGACATGACATTTGGTTTTTATATTACCCGAGACTCAAATGGTTATAACATGAACCCATAGAACCCACGTATTAAAAAGGATTTTCCTTGGGTTATTTAAATTATTGGCTCTGAGAGGGAACTATGGAGAAAATCCATTTGTTTTGTTTTGATGCGATAAGCCTGATGTTTATTGTTAAAGATTATTTTAGGCCTTTGGGGAAGGGATGCAACCTCGGAAAAATTGCAAAGGTACCAAAATATGCTGAATTCTCTAAGCAAAACGTTTGAGACACTTTCTTTAGTTGGATACGGGAACATAAAAACAAGGGATCACTTCCATGTGTTGCAGATGTAGAAAACTTAGTCAAATAAATTCCCAAGTCTCAAATAAATTATCTAATCATCGGTGATATGGAACAATGGAACAAGAGGAAAAGTTACATTTGTTCCCCAGGGTTGATTAAGCTGATAAAGAGAAAAAATGACTCAAAAAATGGTTAAGTCCCAAAATGTAAATTTGAAAGGGGGACTCATTTTGTTATGTAAACTAATGTTTTAATTTTTTTTGGGTAAATTTTTTATAATTTCACTTGTATGAAAATAATTAGATCTAGTTGGGAAAGTGAACAGTGATGGAAGTAATTTTTTCGACACAAACAAATCCTGGAGAACCATAGAATATTAGATTTATATAGACAAGTACCTTATCCATTGGGCCATAGAGTCATATGGATTAACCATCTCAGAAGAGATAAGGAAACATAAGATAATGAGGGAAAACAAATAAGAAAAAAAGAGAGCACATAAAATGAATAAGACCAGAAGAAAACGAAACCAAAATCACATATATACATGCAGAGGACAACCTGCTTTTACTATTAATAAAATTTTAGATATTACCACTGTAAGGAAATGGAAGATGTATCCCATCTTAATATGTAAGGTATTATGTATTATCACCACAAAAATGATGAATCTTGAATGGTCTGAGCCAAAGAGAGTCAAATTTTCCATGGGTGTCTTTTTTGTTCTCTTCTCTCATCCTAACATGGAGAACTAAAACTCTAATTTCAAAATCCCATTAATTTTCCTTATTATTGGAGAATTTATTAAATATTTGTTGGTGTAACATAATATGATCAAAATAAATACATTTTCTTCTTCTAACTTATTTAGATACATAATCTCTTTATCTAGATAATTTTTGAAGGGTTGAACTTTAATGACCTATGCGAGGAAAAGGGCTAATAATTTTAGTGTAATGGGGATCTCAAAATTCAAACCATAAAGAAATTGAAAATGATACATACCTATTTAACTCTTATTCAATTTATATGATTGACCAACATAAAATCATATAATTTCTTATGCCAGTTCCTTTGATTGTCATCAAAAAATTTGCAAACAATAGTGACAATATTTTTGTTTATAGATTTTTCTTTCCTGTTTCTTTTTCGGTAGTAATATGAAGAGTGAAACAAGGAAATACTATAACCATAGAAAAATCCAATTAGTTCATGTGAAGATAAATTTGGAACATTAGCTATGAAAATTTTATGAGGTACTTTGAAACTAACCAAAATGTTCTCTTTTACAAAATTACAGATCAGTTTTGAAGTTTTTTGTTTCAATGGGATAGCTTCAACCCACTTTGTGAAGTAATCGATCACTTTGAGAACATGAATATGACCAAAATTTTAATTAGGATTTAATTTATGAATGAAATCTAACCCCCACTGCTGAAATGATTATTCAATTATCATTGGTTTGAAAGGAAAAATTACAAGCTTTGGCTTACCAACATATTGTTAACAACCATCAGAATTAGATACCCATTTTCCAGCATCTCTAAAAAGTGGAAGACAATAATATCAACCCCTCAATATTTCATATTTCATATGTAGAGAATAAAAAAGTCCTCCACATCCCTGATTGTGACATGCTTTTAACAATATTTTTTATGCTCTTTATCCACACATCTCAATAAATGTCTGTCAATACATCTTTTGAAAAGATATTTGTCCCACAACATAAACCTTACAAATTTGATCTTATTTTCTTTATTTTTCTTAATAATGATATGGGGAGGCCTTTCTTCATAATTCAGGAAGTGTGCAATATTAGAATATCATTCATCAATGGTATTGAAAAATAATATTGTAGGTACTTTATCAGAAACATTATTCTCTTTAACATTTATCTTATTTTTGTGATCAACTGACATAGTCCACTGCCTCAAACTAATTTAGTTAGATTGATATCAATGTCATACTCTTAAATTTTTTCAATCAAATTACCTCTTTTTGTGCCAATTTATTGTTGAGTGAGAATAAATTTCACAGTAGGATCTGGTACTAGAACAATTGAATGTGAATTCAAAATATAAAATTTGAATTGTTTAACTTCTTTGAAAACAACAAAAGTATGTTTTTTTAATCTAGGAGTATTTTAGTTCTTTCAAACCTTAACTCATGAATGAAATTGGGGAATAAACAAATTCCTCACTTTTATAAACCAAAATAGAGGAAAAAGTATGCTCGAAAGAATAACATTAGATGATGATACCCTTATCAAAATAAGGAAAAACTAACATAAGGGAACTTACTATAACAATCTTAATATATAAAATGCTTACTTTACTTCATCAATTTAATAAAAATAATTCTTTTCCATCATCATGTTATCAATGTGTTGAGTAAGCAAAACAAAGTCAGGATTAAACCTTATGATAAAATTCACCTAAACAAAGAAGGAATGAACTCCTTGTTTACTAGTAGGAAGTATTAGTTTTTGTATGTCTTGGACTGTTTCTATATGTTCTTAATCCCATAATTTGATACTATATGCCCAAATAAATTTCCTTTTTTACTCTAAATAACACCTCCATGGAGACTGATATGAAACCTCAACATCCTTTTCCATCAATGGATTTGACATCAATGACAACACCTAGACATAATCACCAACACTATCAATGTAAAATCTCTAGTGTAATCATCTAGACCTCAACATAATGCACTTATTCTAATGAGGGCATGAAATGTTAATTCCATGTCCCTGGGGAATGGCTGGTTGCATGCCTCATTGGTTGCTAGATCCAAATGATGAAAAATCCTATCTAAAGCTAAATGCTTCCCCAGGGTAAATAGTATGGAGTTATTCGGTGAAGATAAAGAATCAATGCATAGCTACATAATAATAGGGCATGGGTGGATAGATAGATAAATACCAATTATCTTTAATGAGGTATTTTTTATGTATCTAGTAACAACATTTGTAAAATCGCATGGATTGTAGCATTGACTATTGGAAAATGATCCTTCAAGGATTTCTGATCTGAGATTGCCGAAGGTCTAGAGATATACTAGAATTGAAAAATTGGATAATGAATGATGTACCATGTGTGGCTAGCCACATTGAACTGGTGGATAAGAATTATGATGCTAGAATTTGCAGTCACAACACACTCTGATTCTCTTCATAAGGATTGTCCTAGAGTTTGAGTTTGTGTTATGATGTCTAGGTGGGTATTTCTTACATGAGATCCTGTTACTGGATAAAATTCTCTTGGAATGGAATGTTGCATATCTATGAGCATGTGTGAATGATTTTTACATCAGCATATGGTGTTGAGTTAAAATATCTACAGTAATATTTGATGAGAGTAACAAACTTCCTCTTTAGGGTTAGTCTGGGAAACAACATTTTGTGATGGATTGACTTGGAGGCCTAGGGAATTTCGATGGGAGAGGATATGTAGAAAGATTTACATGTAGCTAGAGGTCAAGATGAGGGATCCAATGAAATGACAATAATGTCTCACACAATCGAACATGTTTGTAAAGATACCTATTCTAGAGGTACAAGGAGAATATGGGGTTTGAATTCAACTTTCACCTTTATGAAGCCTATCTTGATATGCCTCTCTCAAATAAGAGTTATGGAGTTTTGAAAAATGTAGAAATTCCCTGAGATGAAGTGTGACCACCTTCAATATGTGGATTAATGAGAAAGATCCATTTGAATGTCAAGCCATCATCTAGTAGATGCCTTTGATGCATCAAGACAATCTTTCCAATCCTTAGAATGATTAGGAATACTAGGTGAAGTTACCATTTGAATGAGTATAAGTTATTGAATGAAAATGAGTTTTAAGATGTAGTAGAACAAGTCATACGGAATCGAGGCCATGAAGACTAATATACTTTGAGATAAGTTTATCTTAACACAACATTTGTGTTGATCAGAAGGATTCAAATGGAAAAAATTAATGTAGTTCTGAAGACTAAATTGCATCTTTTTTATTTGAGGAAACTTTCAGTTCCTCACTAGGATATTTGGGATGTAACCACAAGCCCAATTTCTACACTCGATAGCTTTAGGGAGTTTATTATTCCATTGGGGAACTACTAGTGCAATGCACTAGGAGTAATTATAGTTGAATTAATAAGGACTGAGGGGTATTTATGAATCCACATGAGTTGTCTGGAAAGGAATCTACCTTATAGCTTCAGGTATTTTACCCACTGAAACATGAAGTTTCTAGGCCATTGAAGATGATTTAAAGCATCAAGTCCACAACATGTGAACTTGCATGGAGGGTGATTCTTGTATAACAATGGAACACCAATGTTAAGGAAAGTATTCATTGCAACATAATCATATAAAAAATCAGTGACCCATTTCTTGGTATAAGAAATATGACCCCAATCAGACTATGGAAAAAATTTATGTGTTCTGAATTTGGTATGTAGCCTATAAGAGTTTGGAACTAATTTATTGAGTTTTAACAATAGAACGCATTATTTGGGCTCAAATCTGAGATTCCAATATTTCAACCATTAGAAGAAATCTATGTGAGCTTATGATGCATGATATTAAGAAATTCCTTGTTGGATATATTCTATGACATACATCTAATGCAACATATATAGTGGAATCCATTAGTAGTGTTGTTTGATTCCAACTCCTTTTCATTATTGCACTTATTACTAGAGTTAAGGCAAGTATTTTTGCAACAATTATTGGATTCAAAGAAGAGTGCATTTTTGGTATATAAAATATGACCCTCATTAGACTAGGATTCAGATTTTGATGTGGTGAAAGCAGATTCCTTAATAAGAGTATTCATTGGATCCCCAAGTTTGAACAAAAGATAATTTTAGGATCAAAGAGATGAAATTGGACCAAGTGAAATTGTGTGAGATAATAGATGTAGGGATTTTAGGATTTCTATTGTTGTCAAAGATATTATTATGGCATCCATCCTTTACAACATAAGCCAGAGTGGACATGTGTGTTTTTTAAGCTTCAGCGGTCTGTTAACTCATAGGAAATATGCCACAAATAATGCTCAAGTGATCCATATTCAAGAATTGGCATTCAAATATATGAGTCTGAACTTGTAGGCCACTAAGTTACATTTGACATGCAGGCACTCAGTTACATTTTCCTTGCGAAGCCACTAAGATTAAATGAGCAATGCGGCATCATAAGTTACATAAAAATGCACTGATAATCCTAGAAATAACTATCATGAGATAAACGTATAGGACTTTTAGTCACAAAATCACGCACTTATTATTACATTAATACTATTGGGTGTGTTATTTTACAGATGGATCTTACCTTACTAAAAAGTATTCATTAGTGACCCATCCTTTGGTCTTGTTTTTAATTAGTCATGACGTCATTGTTGTTTATCTCGTTCAGTCGTCATTTGTCTCTGTAGTTTTGGGAATATTTTAGGTTGTCTCAAGTGTCATGCAATTTTCTTAGCTTGTCATCTTTAGGTCTATGCTAGGGGTGCCTTGGATTTCACTGGGGCATGCCTCAAGGTGCCCTAGTCTATGATTTTATGCACCCGTGTCATCATAATTTTTTGGTCTTAACTAATTGTATGTTTGAGGTTGGTCCTAACAGTTAGCCTGTGTATTCTCGTAGGTCATAGTCAGAAATTTTGAGTCACTAGGGTCAAAATTTGAACAAGATATCCCTATATAAACATAGCATACTCAGTACATTCTTAGGCAGACATCTCACTATCAAGGGAAGCTATCTACTAAGAAAAGGGACTACATTTTAGCATCTTCTACATCTGCATCACACACTGCATAAGGGGAAAGGGTTGTATTCTTTCCATTCCATCAACCACTTTACATTTTACATCTAGTTATTTCCCCCTATTACTGCTGTCATTAGCGTGCTAGGGACATCCTAGGCACCAAATTTTACACACATGCACATAGAACTACATTGGGTCTGAAATGTAGTGCAGTGCAATCAGTCCATAAGGCCACTAGTTTGGAAGTTGAGGTCAATCTCAACCTATTTATATGCATTTTTATTTTTTAGGAATTGATGCTTTGGATAGGGTTTTTCTAGAAGTAAATATTCATGTGACATCTACAATGACATAGGAGAACACTTATTGTGATACATGTGCGATAGGAGCGAAGGTATTTCAGAGATACTGCGAAACCACCAAATTCAAATCTCTGAGCTTTTCTAGCAGTCTACAGCGCCTATATTATATACTAGGGTTCTTAAGGGTGCGCCATTATCCTCCTTGGCACCTCAGTATAATAAAACGGTCTAGTTCTTGCCATTCCCGAGGCCATTTCAGTCGCAACTTTCCCAATCCACATATCAACCTGCTATAGTCCAACACACAGTGAGGTAAGTTAATTTAAGGTTAGTACCATATCCCTCTTATTTGCTATTATTTAAATTCATTCAAATATTAAAGATAAAATATTTAGATCTAGAACTTCAATATAACACTTATTTTCTATTTAGATTAACTTATAAAATAGTTAAGAACCCTCCTATTTTTAGTGAATCATTTTGGTGAACCCTACGTTTCAAAAAAAATTCTTTTGGATCCTCTCTTCATACCCTAGTGGTTAGCCATAGTTTTTATTTTTCCTTCATCATGTCTCATTTTAGTGGTCAATATTATTTATGATGAGAGCTGTCATAGCTAGAGCTTATGGATTTATATAGTTGCTTCATATGATCTTACCTGAGTGATATTCAACAAGCCCTCCTAGAAGGCCAACAACGTGTGCTAACTAATCCTATTGATTATCCTGTAGGTATATGCCTTGTTGATGATCATGTTTCTTTCACTTAATCATACACCATGCCATCCAGTTGCATATGATCCTTCTTATCCTTCTTCTGATCTTTCACCTGATGTTTTAGATCCCTCTATCATTGATTATTTACTAGGCATTGACTCCTAATCCAGGTGTACCCTCCTACCTCTCCTCCAACCACCCCTATAGTTATT
This sequence comes from Taxus chinensis, assembly GCA_019776745.2. Lineage (NCBI taxonomy): Eukaryota > Viridiplantae > Streptophyta > Pinopsida > Cupressales > Taxaceae > Taxus > Taxus chinensis. The sequence continues at coordinate 120,434,613 of CM034155.1, read as the reverse complement.
CCTATATCCTCTACTGCTTCTGATAGCCCTCTTAACACATCTCCCTTGAAGCATGCATTCTCCTTCTTATTATAGTGATGATCCTATTTATTCTTATGATGACCATACCACTATCTTCTGGGAACCCCATCTTCTATTGATACAACATCATGGGTCTCATTTTTTCCATACTGCTACATGTGACTCCCCCACTCCATTTTTATCCTCTCCTAAAGTTTTATCTACTATGACACATGAGTCACCCCCACCATGTTCCTTATTCTTCTTCTATTCCCATATCCTCTCCCACTCCTACAATATATTCACCTATTGATGTTTCTTCCTTTCTCACTATACCTACTATAGTTTGTGTTGATACTATTCATACTACCACTCCTACATCCTCATATACCACCACACCTTTAGCCTCTGATTCTAATCTATCACCTCTTAACATTCCCATGATCACTCATAATGGAAAAAATCAACCACTTAATACACTTATTTCCATCGCATGTCATCCCCTCATCAGGATTTTCTGTCTCTCATGCATGTTGTAGGGCAGCTCCAATCACAAGTTCATACTCTTACTTTATAAAGTAGAGCCTATTATGCCTCCATTAACAACAACTCTTTACATAGAAAACCTGTATCCCCAAAAGATATCATAATTATACCTTCCTAAAAGACTTTCTCATGCCTACTTTCACATGCTTTCGACAGTATTGGTGATCCTCATGCCCATGTTCTACATTACCACACACTTATGGATGACTACTCTAATGATTGATTGTTGCATAAGGCCTTCCATTATAGTCTTACTGATGAGGCACCATAATGGTGCACCCACTTAGCCTTTGGGTCAATTAGTACTCTTTATGACATGGAGGATGATTTATTCTATCAATTTATTCTTAACAATGGCCCTAGGGTTATGTTGGTGAGAAAATTTTTCGGGTGGAAAAATTAGGTGTCTCCACCAATGTTCTCTATGCTACGCCCCTCTGAATTGAATGGTACGACTCCCATTATTGAATGTAACTAATCATAATACTATCTAACTACTGTGGGTGGAAAATTTGGCCAGGGATCACATAGGAACACTCCAATGAACCTATGATAAAGTGATTATACGAGGTATAAGGGAGAAAATTACAACGATGAGGGTAAAGGAGAGAATGCAGGTGAGGAAGATTACTTCCGTGAGTAGATTACAAATACCACACCCAGTAACTAGAGTAGTTTTACATTCAATATAGAGGAAAACAAAATGAAGCTAGCAGGATCTATGAATCAATACAAAAAGTCTTCAAATTCACTTACTAAAGATACACAACTCTTACATCAATATGCTTGCAAAGTGCATACATGAGAGAAGTGGAAGAAAAAAAAATGCTTATAACAACTATTCTTATCACGCCAATGATGAGAGGAAACCATGCATATAAAGCTGCACACATTCATACATCTTAGAAAGTAGAAATTCTATTCCTTGATTGTCATTTTCACATGTTATAGAAATCAAGGGAAAAGAAGAAAGCATGTAGCAAAAATGTAGCATTATTTCATTTATATAGATGACACAAAGTCCAACAACATATCAAAATCCACTATTACTACCAAGAAACAATATTCAAAATATGGAATCCTTTAGAATGGAGAAGCCATCCCAATTTATAGTAATCTGAATTGTCCTTTCACCTCCCTCACACGACTCTTCATTTCCACATTCAACTTGTGACCTTTTGTTTTCCATGAATTAAATATTTATCTTTTATTTTTGAGAAAATAATTTTACAATTTAAAATAGGTCACTTAAGTGAATAAGATGAAATACAATTATTAATATCAACAAAGAATTAGAAAGGAGAGATAAAGGAGAGGGAGAAAAAAAGAGTAGAAGAGAAAGGAAGAATAGTTATAAGCTAAGTAAGTTTGTAGTTGTTCCTCCAACTTCTATTGTTTTTTATTTTCCTTTCTCAATCCTTTCAAAGACTCGGGAGGTTATTTCCCTAGGATTGTGTATATCTATTTCTAGTTTCGCTTCTCCCAATGATATCCTTGTTAATTCATAATCAGCCACAATGATATCATTTTCACCTTTATGAATTGTGGGTTTTGTAATCTCAAAAAATTGTTGGCATGATGTATCTAATACAAGGTGATAAGTTTTTTCTTTATTTGGGGCTGAAGTACCTTGAAGGATATCAAATAAAACATCCTAATATAGAAAAATTTCCTTTGAATGTATTTTTTAATTATTTTCAACCAAAGGTTGAACCCATAAGAATGAAGTATCAGTGATAACAACCTAAGTTAGATTTGATGTAGCAAAATTTAGAGTGAGAGGAGGTGGTGAATGGGCTTGTACATGTATGATTTCAATAGAAGGATATTTTTCACTTGATACATATGGATAAACAATATCTCTCTTTATATTCAACTTCTGCCTCAGGTTACTTCCTCCCTCCACATTCTATGAAGGGATTTAAATAGGATTTTCTTACTCTTCTAGCATAGGGTCAACTCTTGGAGCGTGAATGTAAACCTTTGGGTTATGAGGTCAAATTTGGAGCATCCCTGAATATTTGACATTGATGGAGACATTCTTCAAGATCCATTACAATTCAGGAAATGTGACTTTGGATACCGGTTAGGGACTCTAAATTGTTTTTGTTGAAGGAAAGAGGACCACCTGCCTTCTTCTTGATCATCTCCTAGAATGTGATGATGAGTTATTATGATGATGATTCTTCATTGAGTGGGGGTAAATCAAACCTTTAACCATAATGGTGAACTTCATTCAATATTCCAGAGATGTGATACTCGTGGGAGTCCAACTTGGATATGACATTTTTGAGCATTTCATATCGTGCATCCAAGATGCGGATCCAAACTTGAGACAAGTCATGGAAAATTGATATGAACACTCCCTTAATATCAAGGGATTGGGAGTTGAAATAAATCATGTCGAATAACAGTGGGAGCATCTCATCTAAATGACCAAATTCCTTCTCAAGCTTATCCTCTTCCTTGTTTACTTTAGACAATATTTGATGAGCATATTTGATGAGAGAAATGATGTCCAGACACAATGCCTTGCCTTGATCAATGATTTATTGAATACAATTTTTATAGGATTTCCCATAAAATCATGTATTCATGTGTTTTATTTATTTCCTTGGGGTTGATACCATTAATTAGAGGGATATATTCAATTAGAAGGGGGGTGTTGATTCTACTCCTAAGAAGGCTTGAATGTATACATTGAGAGCTCATACATGTTCCTCTAATTACAAAATGGTTTGCTTGTATTATTTGATCTGAGCTAGAAGACATGAATTATATTCTTCAAACAAATGAATGTCACCTTCATTAGAATCTTGAACCAATGTGATGTGGGTCAAATCATAATTAGATGGAGTCATTTCCTGCATGGGCTTGTCAGTCTTAGGCATGAAAAATTCAACATAATAATTACTTGAGGTGCCATTGAAGAAGCGAGAAGCTACTTGGGATTTATTTATTCACTTGGGTTTCAAAATTCCAAATATTTCTATGAGACTGGGAATGGTATAAAGTTATGTTGTTCTTGGCCCACTCTCAAGAACTTCTTTAATCCATGCAAACGACTCTTCGGGAGTTACTGCAACGTCTATCACCAGAGTGCTTACAGAAGCTTGCCTTGAAGATATATATTTATCACCTTAAGAAGACATAATCAAATGTTTGTGTAGAGGAGGATACTACTACGGAATACTTCTTCTTGTCCTAAGAAGCTCAATCTAACCAACTTTCCTTGGCTCACTTAACCAGCTCTTCCAACTCACTGAGCTTGCTGACTTAGCTTGTCTTGAACCAAATAACCAAGGGGAGAGTAGGTGATCTTGACTAGAAAAATTGAACTTCATGGTGGAAAAATCTGAGATATATGTTGTTATGGAGGTGAAAACAAGTTCCTGCAAATGATACTAAAAAACTGATGTTTTTGGAAATCAGGACCCAGGGGCTGCTATTCCAAGCAGGTTACTTTTTTTAGTCTGCTGTCTTCACTGGAATGTTTCCTTCACATTCCAAATCTACCAAAAATGTTTTGGGCTCATCTTGAAACAATTTCCATTTTTGGAAATATTCTTTTTTGATTTTTGATTTTTTGCACTTTTTACCTACGTGTCCTAGTTTTTTGTTATAAAGGATTTCAATGCATGTTCTTCTGGAGGAGTTTTCTGTTTTTGGAAACTTACTAAAACTAGAAAGTTTGAACGAGAGAAACTTGATATTTTTATAATATGAAAATGAAGACATCATATTGATGAGAAAAACATGGATTCTTTTTGTGTTTTCTCTATTGATGATTTGTTCAAAATTTCGGATCAATCTGCCACACGGTTTGATGACAACTGAGAAAAAACCATCCTAGAGCTGAAATATTTGAATGAATGATGTAAAATATCCTAACAAAATTTGGGATTTTTGTTTTCTTATTATTCAAGGAAATTGGGTGAGGAATATCTGATCAAAATTTCATTGAGATCGGGCGTATGGTTTGAAAGATAGGAGTGTTTTCTTGTTTCCGTGCTCTAGGGTGTCTGCCATCTCTTATCCATGGATTTATTTTGAAAAAACCTCTATTTTTTACAAAAACAAAGTGGGAGGATTATAAAATTATGGATTATGTTCTAGAGAAGGTGTGGTAGTAATATAAATGGAATATTTGAGAGCTAATTATCTAGCAGTGGAGGAAAATAGTGCGTGCGTGAAGTAAGAAGCAGGTGACATTAAGACAGAAAAGTTTACAAAACTTTGAAGGATTGGAATGTGCAAAAATTTATTGAACCTATTGCACCAAATATTTAGTGCAATTGGTGTAGAAAATTTCTCCCTATTCTGATTGGGCCATGTGGCGGAGTGCGGTTGGTCGGAACGGGGACTGGGAAATGAAGCCTAGAGGGTTTATTTGGAAAGCAAAAGCTAAAAATTGGTCATGTGGAGGGTCCAGGGGTAAAAATGAGGCAGGGGAACATTTTATTGCACCCATTGCACCAAATATTTGGTGAAATTGGTGCAAAAGTGCTCCAATTTACCATTGGTTGGATTTCCAACGTGAAAAATGGCTAACTGTTGGAGGTTGTGCATTGGATGATGAATTGTTGGGACCATATCTAGAGTTCAAGGAGGAGTTTTTTGATGAAATTTTATATGATATTAATTGAAAATTTCCTTTTGAATCCAATGGTAGAGGTATCAGATATTGATTATTCTATTTGAGCCCTTAAAAATAGGAATTTTGTTCTAGCCTCTTATTTGTCCATGAGAAAAACTGCCTGTAGACCTATTGCACCAAGGTGTTGTGAAAAATATGATTTCACCATATTTATGGGATTGGAATTAAATTTATGAAGCTATATTATTTGGCTCCTAACTCCATCTGGAGCTCCTAGAATCACCTGAGCTTCGGGTATATTATTTAGGGTATGGTTGTCATGCTCAGAAATTGTGAATTTCCTTGTTGCACATTTACATGAAAACATGTTACATATGACCACATTCCAACATTACATAAAGGCTCTGCTGAAACCATCAAGGATTATTTTTTATGCTTCAATGCTTGTATACACTAGCTCATTTTCTAGCCTAGTGACTTAGAAAAGTAATTCATCTTTTGTCATGTCCTAATTCATCCACTTAAGCAAATGCTACAATATGACACTTGTGAGTAATTCATTCTCTTGTGTTATAAGGTTATCGATCTAGAATAATATATTTCATCCTCACATGTCGTTACACCCCCACACATTTCATCTACTTATTGGTCTATGCTAGGGAACCTAGGGTTGCATTGGGGCACTCCGAAGTTCCCTTGTCTGTGATTTTAGGCACCTGTGTCATCGTAATTTGTGGTCTTAATTTATTTGTTCAAGGCTGGGCATAACGGTTACCCCGTACATTCCCCTAGGTTGTATTCAACATTTTCGGGTCACTAGTGTCGAAATTTGAACAAGATATACCTATATAAACATATCATACTCACTACATTAGGGGAGAACATATTACTATCAAGGGAAGCTATCTACAAAGGCAAGGGACTAAATTTGGGAATCTTCTACATCTGTATCACACACACATAGAGGGAAAGGGTTGTATTCTTTTTATTCCATCCACCATTTTAAATTTTACATCTAGTTATTTCCCCCTACTACTGTGTTATTGGTGCTAGGGCATCCTAGGCACAAAATTACACACACACGCATATAGAACTACACGAGATCTGAAATGTAGTGCAATGATCAGTCATAAGACCACTAGTTTGGTAGATGAGGTCAGTCCGACCTATTCATATGCATTTTTATTTTTTTAGGAATTGATGATTTGAATAGGGTTTTGCAGGTAAATATTCACGTGTCATCTACAAAGACAGACAACACTTTTTTGACACTTGTGTGACATGAGAGAAGGTATTATAGAGATATTGTGACAATAGAAAATTCAAGTTTTGAGATTTTTTGTAGTCTACAACACCAGATTACAGTCCAGGGTGCCCCGGGGCACCCCAGTATCCTCCTAGGTGCCTCAGTATAGGAAAAAATCTAATTTTTGTCCTTCTAGAGGCCATTTAGTCACAACTTTCCCAATCTGCATACTAGTCTGCTATAGTCTAGCACACAACGACGTAAGTTAATTCAAGGTTAGTACAATATCCCTATTATTTCCATTATTTCAATACATTCCAATATCAAAATAAAATATTTAGATCTAGCATTTCAATATAGAATTTAGTTTCTATTTAGATTAAATCATAAATAACAAGATACCCATATTTTTAGTTAATCAATAGGTTGTTAACTTACATAAGCCTAGCGGCTGCTATCTTACATAAGCGTATAGGTTGTTAACTTACATAAGCCTAATGGCCACTAATTTACACGAGAGTAGATTTGTCTAGGTGAAATATTCCTAGTGGTTGGAAAGTTACACTAGCCTACTTGTAACAAGTTTCATAAGCCTACCCACTGCGAAGCGACATAAGTCTAGTGGATGCTAAGTTACATAAGCCTAGGCGCCACAAAGTAACATCAGCCCAAGGGTTATATTTGAAGGCAAGCTATGCTTGTCACACAGTTTTTAGATGGCAGTAATTTTACAATATTTCCCTTTAAAAATACAAAATAGTAGTTAATTAAATACTTAAAATTTATATTTATTTAATATTTTATGTATATTATATATTGATATAATTTTTATTTAAATCTATATAAAAAATGACAGTAATATTGTAAATATGCAAGTTAAGTGTGATAAAGTCAACTAATTTTATGCTTTTCCATTCTGTAAATCATAAATAAAAACGAGTTAAGAATTACATTAAACAAGTTGTTTTCAAGAAATGGATTTGAAAATATATTTCCATAGGAAATCAATCCTTCGCTAAAATTACATAAGAATTGATCGCTTGCAAGGGTATTGATTATTGTTCTAGACTTTGTGCAAGGTATTTTTGGATAGCTTCATGACCCCGATTCAGTATTTTAATTTGATCTCCTTTCCATATTTTTATTAGAATCCATGCCCAAATGATGTTGTCTATATCAATATCTAATGTGTCCCTTGATTTTCGCCACCATTGATTTTTATTTAAGAATTCTTAGTACCTTTATTTTTCTGTATTTCCTTTTCCTGTGGGTTCCCTCCAGTGCAGTCTTATATTTTGAGTGTTTGTGTGAACATCTTGTTAGTTTTAGTTCTGCCTTGCCCATCCATATAGGTACATTATCATTAGCTGGTCTTACTAGTATCATCTTCCCAACATTCACATCTACTACTGGGTTGAATTCCTCTCGAGGTCTATCAAAGATATGCCCAACATATATATCCTTATTTGAAAGGAAATTTTGACTATAGTAGCTATCCATGTCAAGATGTGGTGCAACCACTATCTAATCATACATTGCGCTATCCTAAATTATTTTTGGAAAAAAAAAATATTTCCTCGTCATGCTTAAATTTCCAAAGGGATTCTCTAGGAAATGTAGAACATTTTTCTAATATGCAATTTTCGGAACCCAATATGCTTCTACACCATCAATTAAAATATTTTCCCAGTGTGTGATGTATGACTGAATTCCTCTCTACATGTTTGCCATCTATTTTAGTTCTTTAAAGGGTGCCAATGGAGGATCCCCTTTAAGCAAGAAAGGTTTCTCATCCACTATTTTCCAAATCTTAATTGAGCATGACCAATCAGAATCCATGATTGATGCTTTGAAATCCATGACAGGAATGTTGTCTTTGACATGGAATTTAAACATCTTTGGTTTTTTTATACCCACAATCTTGTGGTTACCATCTAGCAGGTGTGGTTTCACAAAGGCCTTAAAGTCATAGAATTCGTCAATAAGGTACAAAGTGAATGTGTTGGACTCATCTTGGAGTGTTATGTAAGTGTCCATTATTTTTTGCAAAGAGAATGTATCTAATTTTCACAATGTTGTTGATAATTGACCGAATGTCCCATCTATGTCTTCATACGTGTGACCCACTGGAAGGAAAATTCCATACACTGTGTTGAAAATCCTTCTAGCTATCAGCATGGATACAAATGCAAACAATGTGATATTTTTTGTCACTTACAACATTATCTAGTTGCAAGTAGAGAATTGGTGGTTATTTTCTAAATGAAATTGAACATCTGATTATAGTATTAATTGTATGAGCATCCTCATTTTTATTCTTATATTCCCTGCACTTGTCATATGCGTCATTTTACAACACTACATCATGTAATGGGTTATTTGACGTCCCAACACTATATACAAAATCACCATACTGATATGTAAATGGTTCTTCTAGCTTCCGGATACATAGTGCCAATGATGCTATTGTGAAGTTTTATCCTCGCTAAAAAAAAGGGAGAAAAAAGTTCTTAAAACCCCCCATTTTGTGCCCATGTGTCTATGTTCCAGTTAAGGTGATGTGGAGATTAATAACATTGGTTATTAATTTTGATTTTTTTCCTGTCCTTGGTATTGAAATTTTCTTCTTGTCCATTTTTTCATGCATAGTGCTCAAATAACTATTAGGAATTGGTTGTGATTGTACTCTATGTGCATAGTAAGTTGCACGACAAATTTGAATGTAATCATTGTACCATTTATGGCATTGATATATATTTTGCCAGTGTTTCTAGACATGAGGTCACTGTACATTTGTTCTTAAGCTTTATGCACTCGTCACATTTGGTGAAGAATTTGTTATTAGTGATTGAAACATGGGATACATTTTCTTTCCATATTTTGTTGAGATTTGACTGTGACATTGGAGGAAGGGCTAACACTGAAAGGCCTTCATTGCACTTTTGTAGTATGTAAGAAAAAATATAACATGTAGGAAGAAGTCTCATTATTAATTTAGTACCATATTGTCCCACTGAACGATACATGTGTGGGGATATACCATAATTCTTCTCCACAATTTTGGATATTAATACAATAGTTGCGAAAATGTTTGGCATTTTTTTTTGTTTTCTTGTATTTCCATTTACTGCCCTCCTCTCGCCATTAATCCAAGATTTTCTGTATCCATAATAGGTGCTTTTCAGTATTCCATGAAATCTATACCATGCATTCTGACATACATCCCTTCCACATAAATTCAATTCATCTATAGTATTCTCTAAAGTTTGACCTTGATCACAACTGCTAGCATTTGCGGTGAATGCATTAAGTAAAATTTTTTTGATGCCAGGTTCATTCAAACCTAGAGTTAAATTCCAACTGTGATTGAAAGCACTTAGAGATAGATTGGAGAGAAATCCTTCTTTTTAGAAAGGTTTTTTTTGAACTTCAGAAAAAACATTTTCTCTTGATTTTTCATCATTTTGCCTTGCCTTTGGTGTACTAGATGGATTAGAATTTACCATTTGGCATTTGGAGATGTTGTCATGTATTTTTATCAATTTTTCATTACTACTACATATGGAGGATTCATATGAATTTGGGTATACTAGTTAAGGAAATGGATCTTCAAATGTACTCAAAATTTTTATCGACAACTCTTCTGGAATTTCTTTTAGCCTTACTTCCATAAGGGAACCATCTTGATGGGCCAACTACCTGGCAGGTCATTAGATGAGAGATCCTTCTAATATGGAGAAACCCTTGCAAAAAGGTGTAATTAATTTATGAACATGCACCCCAAATGTATTTCCATATAATTTTTTAAAGTGAACCATGTCTCCTTCACAGATATTTGTAATTGTTGCTTCTGCAATAATTTTTTGTTCTTTTGAACAAAAATGTATGAACTTGGCAGTAACCCCCTTGAACTTCAAATTGAAGTAAACGTTTGATGTGGCAGTTGTTTCTTGGAGTTCAGAATTTCCATTCACATGAAGTGAAATTCTTGTATCTAGATAAACTAGGTTTTTTATTAGCTAGGAAAATTTGTTGTTGCGTTGTAGACTTGGATAATAATACTTATATGTAGTTCTAATATTCTCCACAAAAACACCAAACTGTGTGGGTCCCAACACTGCTCTCAAAATCACATGTTATTCTTGTACCATGGATATAAACCCTTCAGTTATGTCACCTTATTTCTAAGGAGACTTATGTTTTAGCACCACGTAGGTTGTAGAAAATTCATCCCTATCTTTAGGAGTTGTGAAACAATGGCTATGACTGTTAGAATTCAAACCATCATCCTCATTAAATGTATCCTCTGAGTCACTGATCATGATGTTTTTAATTCCATCACCCCCACATGTGAAACATTTGAAATCACATGCTTAATCATTTTCTTCATTTTCCATGGGATAAAGTATCCCTTGTTTTCAATTTTTGCCAGGGTTTCACAATCATCAAGTGTGTATGAAAATCTCACTCTACCATTGAATACAATACTTATTGTGACAACAAATAAGCTAGACCCCACCCCATTTCTCTACAATGGAGTGTATCTTTGGATGGATAAACTAGTCCCTCCGTAACTTTCACACCTTTGAATAGTAAATCCACATGTTCTCCATCTTCAAAAACATAGTTCATTTTCAATTGTATCCACAAATAAAAATATAAAATTAGTACTAAGGACACTTAAAGATTTAAAATTAGTATGGAGAATTGAAATTACAATGAGAAAATAATTATATACATCTTTAAAACCTCATTTAATCCAAATATTTAAACATATAACCAATTGTATTACACCCTTAGATCCTGCTACTGTGTGTATAATTTTATCCATAAAACACATAGTGTAGGGGAAAGGAGCCAATGATCGTGAATATTAATGTAGGAGGCTATTATATTTACATAACTATCATTTTTTTTTTAAAACACCCTTTAAAATATTTAATATTTTTATAATGCACACATTTTCTTTTGTGCATTTAAATTTTGTTTAAAAAATATTTCTAAGGGATTTAAAACATGCATTTTCAGTAAAACGAAAATTAATATTGGCCCTTGCTTGTGAATAAAATTATATTTTTAGGACAACTAATGTGTCACCTTTTTATTGGCTGATTTGTACATGTGACTTGATTTTACTTGTGTTATTGGCTACTTTTTTCTAAATTTTAAGTATAAAATTTATAAATGTTGACTTTGATTTTTTACAACTAGTGGTACTATACTTCACATTACCACTCACAGTCGTTGGATTCTTTACCCTATGGATTTCAAAATTTGTATAACCTAATGGCCACTATGACGTACTTTTTTTTTCTTACACGCTAAAATTGAAATATTGACTAGAATGGGAGGCCGAAAGTTGGTGATTGTACTTCAATGTGCGAGCGAGCACAATTCCAAGTTTGAAAACTCACACTTGGAGGTTATAATGATAACACATAGTAGTGCAAGAGAGTCATGGCCTCACACATCTATGACGTGTGATCCCTCGCACATCGATCTGTAATCCCTCGCACAAAAAAGTATAAGAATTTTCAAGACAAAGTGTGAGCATTCTCACTTGGAATAACAATCACTCACATATTGAAGGGAATATTTTCACCTGCTATTCTAGTAAAAAATTGTCTAGCCTATCAACCTCTTGGACTTAAATTTAGGGCCATTAATATTGTGTTGAAGTAAATCGTTCATGTATTTAATTCTCTAATTGTATAGCTATGTTTATTTTATGGTACAAAGTTCAAGTTTAGTCTTTATCTTATAAACGAGTGGTATATGCTTTGATTCAATTATGTGTATTCATTGTTTCTAAGTTTTTTATATCTTATGTAATCTTTTAACAATATAAGTTTATTTTTAATAATTATATATAATATTGAGTAGAAGTAACCCATGCTACATAGATTTTTTAATAATTGTCAATATTAAAGACCTAATTTCAATTAAATATATGTATATCAAATTTAAGTTTCGAACAATGTCAAATTTTAGTTTTCATACATTAAAAATTATGTTATAAAAATGTTATCTTAATTATTTACAATAACAATTACACTTTTTGTAAGGTCAAATGTTACCTAATTAATATTGCACTTCTGTAAACATTAAATGGCCATTAAACCGTATAATGTAAAATACGCCACTTGAAAGTATTTTTTATTTTTTCATACTGCATTTAATGTTAAGTGGTACAATATTAAATTTTAATCCACACAAACTCTATTAACATCTATATTTAATGCATTAAAATGGAAAAATGTATACTCATTTTGAAGGTGACAACACCAAAACAATGAGTACATATATAAATGGGGGAAGAACAGAGTTCTAGAAAAGTAAAAGAGGAAAAGCATTGTTATTTTATTTTGAATAATTTCATTTTATAAACCCATTTCATAGTGATTGTAAATATTTCATTTGTTAATAGGTAATTAACTAATTTTCAATGTTTCTCCACATATTTTGATTATGTGAATTTATAGATCGCAAGACCCCTTTTATATTTATTATTAGAAAATAAAAAATTAAATTAATTTTAGATAAAAGATGGAGTACGTAAATTTTTTCATTTGTGAATGTTTATATTAACTAATAAATTTACAGGACATGGAAATATCACCATTTTCCTTGTTTTCACGTTTTGAATCCCAGGTTTTCAACTCAACTCCAAGAAAATATGTAGATAATATGATTTTTTCAACACAACTAAGTAACTACTGTGTAAAGGAATTATGCATGCAAAAATTAGATGGAAATAATGTCTCAAGTTTGCAAGAGAATACAAGTGGCCTACAAAAATTGGGTCCTTACATTCCACATTCATAAATCGATCTAAATTCTCCATATATTGTTGATGATGTTTATGATTCAAAATTAGAAGAAACATTTTCAATAACCCATGCATATGAAGGAGATAGAAATAATGAGGAGATGATGAAAGAATACAAAGAAGAGATGTGGTTAAAATCTGATGTGAAAAAAATTATTTTAAAATATGAAGAGGTGTATGAACATTTAAATCGTGGAAAAGTTGGCAAGAAACATTGGGATAATATAATAGATTCTTTGAATTAAGTTTGTGGAAAAACATTCAATGGGATGCAATGCAAATACAAGATGAACAAGTTGAATAAAACCCTCAAGAAGGAGAAACAATTGGAAAACAAAACATTGACAACACACTCAACATGGACTTTCTATGAAGATATGGATCACATGACAAAAATAAAATCACAAGGTTATTGGTTTTAATGAAAAAGATATGGTTAATATAACAACTTCTACTTCTAAAAAAGACATGACAGGGCAATCATAAATCCCTTCTATCAATATTGAAAATTTGGAAGGAGAAAAAATAGAAACCCCTTTGAATAAAAATGGAATTCAGAGAAAAGGTGTGAAGAGAAAAAGAAACTCTTATGGATATTTGAAAAAGGTAATAAAAAATTACATGCATATATTCAGTCAAACATATAAAGAAATTAAGCAGGGAAGGATTCAACTTGAGCGTGAAAGAATGGAACAAGAGAAAAATATAATGAAGAAAATATTGGATGTACAAATTCAAGTCGCAAGTCTTTTTACCCAAGTAAATTACATTTTTTTAACCATAGTAATATAGTATTGAATCATTAATTCCATTATAAAAGATGATATACATTGTGCAAGAAAAAAAAACATGCATTGAAGTTAGCTGATACTTCTCTATTTTTCATTCTTCCTTTTTATTTCAGAACAATTCCAATGATCAACATCATGGGTGCTACCAAGATCAATAACGGGTAAGTGCACTAATATGGGGGGGTAAAAAGTGGCTAAAAATCGAAAATGAATGAAATGCTCACGTGTTTTGTAATAACACAATCACGTTATTTTTTCTTTGGTTTAGTAATTCACGAGACTATAACGCATGCATGTTATAATGTGTAAGTGTTATGTTAAATTATAAACAAAAAAACAAACTGAGTCCTATTCATTTTAATTTACCCCAAACGTGAATTTTACAGAAAAACCCTACCACCGTGTTTCAAATTCAGCTGGATATTTCTCAAATGATCATTTGAGAATCGCTGCAAAGATTGGAATCAACGACGGCTCCATGGAGAAGAGGTAGGCATGATTATTTTCTCAAAATTGCATTGAAATTTGGTAATTATAGAGTTAAATTTGAATCGCATACATTTTTTTTTTATTGTTACATCTCCACATCAACGTAATCAACCAAAACCAAACCATGTAATTCCTGTGACCCCTCCTAGCCCTCATCCAGTTTCTCAACATCCCCCAGGAATCCAAGAAGATTTAGCAGCCCATATAGTGGAAAAAAATATTGAAATTGAGGATTTAATTAAAAAAATGAGGGATTCACATTATACAAACCCCCACCGCACCTCTCTTACAAAAACATTAGAGGCGTTAGTGGCCAAAGTTGATGCGACAACAAGCCAAAATAATCATTGTATGGTTTATTATTCAAAAAAATTATCATATGCATATGTAAAGAAAAAATAAATTACAAAAGACCTCATATGTTCCATGTTCCTTATTCACAGACCCCTAAACCAATTTACATGTTCTGTTTTCATGTAAACAGTTTCCCATCCACTGGTGATATAATGATTTAATTAAAAATAATTTTTGGGACCGATGGTGGATGGTGTTTGATTTTCCAACTTGCAATAACAACGAGGTGCCACTATATTTTTTGAGAAAACTCTATTGTGGGTTTATCCTCAACGAGATCCTAAACTATTTTAATTTTCGAGATTTCTAGGGCCAAGGAAAAGGCTCTGCACAGGATCGACTAGATGCGCAATGTGCACCTATTCAACATGGTAGAGTCCCCACACAGAAGCCCCCTCACCCTAAGACTATCCCTCACGTAGTGAAGGAGACAATAGAGATTGATACACTCCACACACTTTAGGGGATATCTAATACCCTTGTTCGACATATGAGGGATATTTCTGATCCAGATAATCATAGAGGTACAAAGTGTATTCCCTCAGAGAGTACTAGCATGAGGCCATCTATTTTATCGACATGTGGTAGCATATGTTTGGGGCCCGAGGAGGACATTAATTTCATGCATACTAGTTTTAGTGGAGTTGGCACTGGTGGTGCACATGATAATGCCACTATGTTAGATGCCTTTTTGAGAGATGCATTTGGATTATAGTCATTAGCATCACTTTTGCAGATATTTGTTATTTTTTATTATGTGTGTTATAAAAAGATCAGAGTACTTGATTTACTTATATATGTTAAATTTTTGAAATAATTGTATTTGTACATGTATGCATTGATATTAAAATGCACGGGAGGGGCGTCATCATCGCAACCATAGGATATGAGCACCATGCCTACACATACATTCACAAAGGTAATTTAGAATGTTAATTATGTAAAATTTTCACGTATGAATATATATATATATATATATATATATATATATATATATATATATATATATATATATATATATATATATATATATATATATATATTTGAACTCAAATATATGTATGTTCAACTAACTTGACGTGATATATATTGATAAAGTTGACGACTTGACTAGACACCTCACCATCTATGCGATGAGTAGAGAAAGGTGTTGCCACTATGATTTCATCTACGTAGCAAATCACCGAGGTATTCAAACAACATGTATTTTCATTAAATTTATCGTGTAATTCATATTAAGTTAAATTGCATGTTATTAATGTCCTTCATTGTAACATTATTAAATTATGTTAATAATCTCCTTCATTGTGTATACATAGGAGTTACCTGCGACAGGTAGAAACCATGTTCATTTGATTCATAGGCATTGCGCGGTAAAAAAATAGTTTTATATTGATAAAATTAGTTAAAATATTTTCATTACCATATATGTACTTAGTTGGTGTAATTTTTTTATCTGCATTCAAAAAATTTATTGTTAACATAGTTCTTTTTTTTTCTAATTTTGATGTTTTATTTTGTGATCTTATGTGTATGTAGGGAACTTCAACCCCTAACATTTTGATTTTGAGGGCATAGACTCCTTGATCTCATTGTTTTGATACTCCCGTTCATGCTCCAGGATCTCTTGATGACTCATTTGAGTGTGAGATGTAGATTTAGCGTGACTGAGAGCTTGCAATAAGTGTGTATATTTATGTAAATACTTTCATTAGCATGGTCTTAAATACATGTTGAAAAAATATATAAATTATTTTTTGAAATTTATTTTTTTCATTTAAAGGTTCAAATACATGCGAGTCTTCAGCAGAAGAGGACTCATAACATGGGCATGGATGACCCGAAGTCATATAATAGATCTCCTAATTTGTCTAAGGGAGGACCTTCTTCAAGTAAGGCCAAGAGAGGGATATATTTTGATTATCAGGATATATATATGTCTTACATGACATTTTTTTGTATTCTTATGTACATGGAATTATATGTACACCTATATGGAATTTGAACTTGATATTATATGACATATTCATGCATTTTTATATTTATTGTGCCAGTTAATACTATTTGGAACTCGATATTTTTGTATGAGACCTTACATTTATGAGATTATTTTTGTATGAAACTAATATGATGTGCACTTGACAATATTTAAGACATTACAAATTATTTTTTCATTTATTGGTGATGTATGTACTAGAGTTTTCAATGTATAATATGCATCAAAGTTTGGAAATCAATATTTATATAATGTATAAATATAAAGAGTTACCTAATCTGAGTAAGTATTCATTCAATTTATTAATGTGTATATTTATATTTACCTTATCTGCGCTTCTTCTTTCTCATAACTAAACAAGAAATATCTAAGAGGTGATTGATAACCCCTGCGTGTTCTTAGCTATTCCCCTGTTGCTATGATTGTAATTTCTATGTCGCCTGAGGAATTGGAATATTTTGGTGATAATGGCCTTCCTGTTTCACTCCCTTAACTTTTTCCTTTCTCTCCCCAATGTACTCAGCTTTGCCATCCTGGATTTCATAATACCATACATTGAAATACAATAAATGAGAATTTTTTTTGTCAGAAAGGAAAAGAGAGTGAGAGTGAGATTGATATTGTGTGTGAGAGAGAAAGAAAGTAAACATGAGAGGGAGAGAGAGTGAGAGGTTTTCCAATCCATTATTTTGTAAATGGTAGTTGGTGGGACCAAATTGACTTATGTCAACACGTCCGGATGTCCTGGTGAATGTTGGTGGAGTATTCATTTCAGTGTGGGGTGGTGTCATTACTTCCAGGCTACTTCGTCTGGGCATAGTCCCTTAAGAGCTTTGAGACCAAAAAACAATGTAAGTTTGACAGGTGATTTCTCGAACTCCATGGCACCTAGAGATGTCACGTTAGATCCTACACCTCCACCTAGGCACCCTATACAAAATAATATATCAGTTTTGTCCATCTTGATTCGGTGGTCTCATGTCCTATTGTTTACAAATGCACCAAATACTGTAGTTTTAATTAGTTTAAGGTTGTCAAATCCATTATTTTACAAATGGTAGCTCATGGGACTGAACCGAATGTGCGAAAACATCTAGATGGCCTGGTGAATTCTAGTGGAGGATTCATTTTGGCGTACGGTGGTGTCTTTTCTTCCAGGATACTTTCTGGCATAGTCTCTTAAGAGCCTTGAGACCAAAAAAACGTACAAGTTCGGAGGGTGATTTCTTGGACTCCATAGTACCTAGAGATGTCATGTCAGATCTTAAAATTCCATGTAGGAACCCTCTACAAAATCCTATCTTGGTTTTATCCATATCAATTCGGTGCTCTCGTTGTCCTATTGTTTGCAAATGGGACAAATACTATAGTTTGAGTTAGTATAAGGTTTCCAGATGTTATATTTTGTAAACGAAAGCTTAGGGGACCAAACTGGCTGTGCCAACACATCTAGATAGCCTAGAGAACGCTATTAGAGGATTTTATTTAGTGCGGGATGGTGTCATTACTTCTGGCCTACTTCATCCGGGCATAGTCCCTTAAGAGACTTGAGACCAAAAAACTGTATAAGTTTGATGAGTAATTTCTTGGACTCTGTGGCACCTAGAGATGTCACGTCAGATCCTGCAACTCCAAGTAGCAACCCCCTAAAAAATTATATCTTGGTTTTTTCCATATTGATTTGGTGCTCTTGCTGCCCTATTATTTGCAAATGCTCCAGATACTATAGTTTGAGTCAGTGTAAGGTTGCCATATGCTATATTTTGCAAACGAAAGCTCGTGGGACCGAACCGATTGCGCTAACATGTCTATATGGCCTGGTGAATTCTTAGGGAGGAATTTTTTCAGTTCCCTACACTCTTGGTGCTTCCAGGCTACCTCGTTTGGGCGTAGTATTTTAAAAGCTCTGAGACCAAAAAATGCTATAAATTTGATGGGTGATTACTTGGTCTCCGTAGCACCTAGAGACGTCCCATCATATCCTACACCTCCATGTTGGTATGCTATCGTAAATCCCATATCAATTTTCTCCATTTCAATTTGATCCTCTCACTTTCCTATTATTTTTAAAAGCATTGAATAGTCCAGTTTGAGTCAGTGTAAGGATGTCCATTGCCACCTCCAAAAACCATATTTTATTTCATTTAAATTCACTTCAAGAAATGTTGGGGGAAATTTCCATTTCCATTTTCTTCATGCTTTTAGAGGTCGAGGAATGTCAATTCACCCCAAATTTGGCAAATATGGAGAAATTGGAAAGCCAAATTGCATTTATAAAGATAAGATCAAAGTGAAGGAATGCATTTCGTAAGTAATTCCAATCAATTTTGTTTTATTTTTTCTATTAATTCCCACTAAAACTAGCCTTGCTATTGCATCCTAATAAAAAAAAGTTTCTAGGAGCCAAGGGAGATTTTAAAATTATCACACGAGCATGGGGAGTTATGTCCAATAATACCAAAAATAATATCTATGATGCCATGAGAAAAAACCAACAACCTGAACCAGAACCAGAAATAGAAACAGGACCAGGAACCAGAACTAGAAATAGAAATAGGACCAGGAAAACAACCTAGACCAGGACCTAGACTAGAAATTTAAGAGGATTTTTGAGGTTCAATTTTATTTTTAAAAATGCATTACTCCAATTTTTGAGAATCTTTCTCCATATGCAATGAAATTCTAATTCAGATATTTGATGATTCCTGAATGTCCAATCCCACCATAGACCCCAGTAGTCCTAGATCCATGGATACAAGGAGACATTGTTATTTGTCTTCCATTTTTAATGATAGAGATATTTTTAAATTCGTATTATGACCTCTAAATCTATATGAATTTTAAGTTGTTTGGAAATCACATCACACCCTTCTCTAGGCTTGATGAATACCCCTATCTTTTTGAAGGATTTTTGAAGCCTCTTTGAAAGCATCCATGGTTTTATCATATAAGGAATTATTAATGAATGGAAGGTCACTAAGCCATAGGCTAGCTAACTCCCATTCATAACAAAACAAGAAAGAACAAAAGCTTCTTCCAGGAATAATCCCTTAAGGATGTCGATTGCCAACCATGTGAATAATATAGGTGATTCATACAATATAGGTGGTGAAATGATAATTTTAATAAGATATTTTTACAATTTAAGTGGTGAAATGAGAATTTATGCTTATTGTTCCTTTCTAATATTTAATTTCCCTTATCTTCTTTTAGATTCGAGAATAATAAATTCTATACTAACAGTGCCAACCACGTGAAGGTGGAAGCTTTTTTGTTTCCACTAACCTACATAAACATTTTAGTAAGTAATTAAATAGAATTTTAAATCCTACAGAATTTAAACAAAATCATTAAAGTAAATATTCAAATTAAATTCATGAAGAACATACCTTTGAATATTCAATCCAATGAACTGCAAGGATCAACTCTACTCTTGACAGTAGCAAGAATTGCTTCATGATCTGATTTTTGAACCTTCCAAATATTCTTGTTTAATGGCCTACCTCGATATTTGATCAATTTAATATTTGTTGCAAGAACCAAATGTGAATAGTGAAGTATCTTTCGATGTACTTCATAGTCTTCAAACAACCAAGTGTTTGATTTTTTCATAGGATATTATCGAAGCCAAATTTCAGTGACTACCACTAACCTAGCGGGATA
This sequence comes from Taxus chinensis, assembly GCA_019776745.2. Taxonomy (NCBI): domain Eukaryota; kingdom Viridiplantae; phylum Streptophyta; class Pinopsida; order Cupressales; family Taxaceae; genus Taxus; species Taxus chinensis. The sequence goes on along the minus strand of CM034155.1, from coordinate 120,414,102 downwards.
CTCAAGGCCTTCACCATTAATGACTGTGGATGTCAAAATTTTCTCTTCTATAAAACAAGACAAGAAGTAGTCTGTTCCCTCTTCATTAAATTCTGTCACAATAACTGCAAAAATGTTCCCTACATCACAAAGTAAAACTCAACTAAAATTTAAAATACATTAAGATTTGATCATTTAATAATTTATAAATCTAAAACATGACATACATATATGTACCTTGGTTCACTAAATTAGAGACTTTGTCAAAGTCAGGTGATGTTATCATATGATTTGAAGAGACTGCAAGTTATAATGCTTATGGAACTTGATATGTGTTGAGTAGAATTAGAGGTCTACAAGTCCATTCGTCCACCCATTGTTGTGGCTCACATTCATTCCACCAAAAATAAATGCATGATATAAAACAACATGCCATGCACCTAGTATAAATAGTCCAAGCATTTACATTTGAACTACATAATGAGTGCATCTAGCTTGATCCTGCAACTATCATACAATATTCACAGCTTGCCAAATGTTGTTCCTATATCAACCAAAAATATATACGAACCATTGATATCTCTTGAGTTTCATGGTCCATGTTCTTGACACAACAATCAACATTGATATTTGCATCTGTAAATTTAGCACCATCCTTGAACTTTAACTCTTCTTTTACAAGTGATATTTTCACACATGCTCATGTACCATCATGCTCTCTTTTTCCATGTTCTACCTCAGTAAAACTCCAGATATGTTGTACAACTATTAATTTTTGCATCCTTCTTAGCTAATAAAACATCCATGCATTCTTTAATTGTGATGTGTAGTTGTCTGACCAAATGTAATGTTGATTGAAACTAATGTTCCTCTTATTCAAGTTCGTAGAAAAACACCTGGAAACACCCTTACACATATTCTATAAAATGTGTCCAATCATCACTGATGTATAAATGATACTCCCTTAATATTTTTTGATCTTTCCCAGTGCTTTCTGGAGAGTGCATGAATGCTATATGCATGAAAATAGAAACTTGAACTAAGTTATAGTATTGTGACCGAACCTCCATTTTTGGCTGCAATGTGTAATTATCTATGAAGTCAACTATTGAAATAATAGTAGCAAGTGGGAATGTTTCCTTTCTTAAATGGAATTGTTCATCCAACCATCAAGCTCTATGCGTGTGCCTTGCATACTCATAAAAAAATTCCTCTTTGAATTTGACCATATATTCTGATATAGGTAATGTTTTTGTAACAAGCTCACACCTCTTAGATTATTTTCCATATTTTAATTGATATGCCACTAATTTATATTTACTAAAACCAACTAATTCTTTTCCTATTGAATCTGTACTCTCCTCATGGATATAACTTTTAAATTTTGGCAAGCCACCACATATGTTGCACGCTCCTTCCAAACATGCTTTGTTATAAAAAAATGTCCAGTTGTTTTTTTCATAAAATATCTTAGGAATAAATTCCCTTGCAGATTTTTGTGGGACATTCAATCCAAACTCCTACAACATGATTTCAATATGCAAATCACAATGTATTTGATAAAAACATCATCATGCATTGAAAATTCAATATGATTCCCGCTGCAACAAGTGGTACGTGAGCAATTGATTTTCACATAAAATGGTTTTTTCATTTCAAAGAATCTTTGGATAATGTTAATTTGTCTATTTTAATTCTTGTACTTAGAGAAAAATTGTGTTTGAGTTATATCCAAGAAATATTTTTCACACAATTCACAATTACGAGAACCTATTCTTATTTTTACTGTATCTCTTCTATTTGGTGATGCCCTTGTGTTCTCATTCTAATAATTTACAAGTAATTCTTTTAGAATATCAGACGTATTCTTATCTTTTTGTGGGAGTCTACTAGAGAATTCCCAATAGTCAGTGTTATTGACTGACTCAAGACTTTTGTGTCTCCCTATTTCTTTCGCTAGTGTTTTTATGTTTAGCTTCAAAGCTCTACTTGTTTTTCTAATCAAGTATTTATTAAATTTTTTTATCAATTACAATACAATTAGTAAGTGCATGCTGTGTAACATTACTATCTTTGGTGCATCTGTTGACACCTATAATTTGGTATGATTTATGTATATTTTGAACAATTGACGCATTTTGATCAACAAAATTAGATGTTCTTAACCATAGGGTATTCATTATAGGTATCATCTTAATTAATTTCATCAATGTAACAAATAATTTACATCTTTGTGTGTCATTTAAATTCTCAAAGTAATTATCCCGAATTCCCCTAGCTTTTCTTCTCGCATTTCTTCCAGAATTTTTTTAGGCATTGGTTTTATAATATTTTCATCAATTTCAATTAATTGAATTGGTTATCTTCGTAAAATGGAAGGTGTTATCAGAGGTGAATATTCTTTAAAAAATTTACTTTCTTCATTTAGTTTTTCCATACAAATTTCAGGATTAACATTTAGATTCTCAGGTAAAGGTTCAACATTTGGATTCATATCAATTTCATCATCCATGCTAACATTATCATTCAATTCAATATCAATATTCATTTAAAAATCATTATTCTCTACATTTTCATTATGTATTCCATCCTCTTTTTCCAAAACATTAGCTACATTTGATATAGCAGATGTACCTTTCCATGTACAAAGTTTTTGTATTCTTTCAATTTCTTTATTCACATCTCTTCTAATTCCTCTGGTGTCTTGTTCTTGAATTTCCTCTTGTACTTAGCTCAAATTTTATCACCCATTATTGCAAAATTAAAATAGTGGGGTATGGTATAAAATGAACTACTCAAAAATCATGTAGTAATGTACATGAATTTGCAATCAAACAGAAAGGAGACAAAAATCTCATGAAAGAGATGAAAGGAACGTTGGGGGGCCATAACATATAAAAAAGCATAAAATGTACATGTTATGGATTTCCCTATTTCCAAGGCATGCCTCTAGGCTTGGATCATGTTTGGATCCCCAAGCCTAAGGCATGGACCTGCACAAACACAACAAACAACATGTTTTTGTAGGAAAATGCAAAAATACCACTTCTGCCATGATAAATCAACATAAAACGATCGATTTGTTTAAAAACAATTATACCACAATGTAGAACAAAGTTTATTCTTTCTAAAAATATAATTTTTCAAATTTTCTTAAAATTATAAGGTTTTCATAGTATTTATTTTCTAACTATGCCTTTTATAGAAATTATTGAAGTTTAAACATGTCTATCTTTTGTTGTGTATCTTTTTTTCAGCTCATTGAATTTGAATAATATTTCTAGGCACTAATATGTACTAATTCTATACATATTAAAAAAAACTAATTTTTGATATTTTTTGAGGTAGTAAGGGGGTGCGCGGTCGGAGCTCTTTTATTTTTTAAAACTTAAAATTTATGTACTTGAAAAATAATAAAAAACAAATACTTGTAATAAAAATCTAAAAAAAATTTCTAGAACAAACTAGATGCTCCTAGCTATCTTTCTACCAAAGGGTTTTCAAAAATACTAAATGGTGCTCAAAAAATGGCGGGGGGCATGAAAGTCACTCTATTATATTTTTTAAGAAAAACAAGAGCACCTGTTGGTATTTTAGTTGTTTGAACCACTTAAACTTATCCATCTTCAATAAAATTTAGTATCTTAGAAACTAGACTCAAAATTCTACGATTCATGTTTATACAATATCTTCCAATTTTGAGTATAACTATTTAAAAAAACTTGTACAAGTTGAAGTTTTTTATTTTTTAGAAAAACGCATCCACTTAAGACCCCCTTTTGGCCCCCCTAACTTGGTGCACTTACCCTAACACACACATCCCAAGATACTGTTTGTGTAACAAAACAATTTAAAAATGATGTTGGTAAACATGTATATTTTTGTTGAGGATAATATGATAATTCAATATGTGAGACTTCAAATGAATCACATATCATTGGTAGTATAGTCAAAGTATGGACTACTTATATACTCTTTATGTAATTTATACACAATAATATTACCAGTGACGATGGTGTTCTTTTATTGATAATGTTGATAATTTTGATAATATTTGTGTGTGGCATATATGGTTAATATTTCCGTGTGCCATTAAACCGAATAATGTAAAGTTCGTATGATATTGAAAATATGGTAATTCAATATGTAAGACATCAATTAAACCACATATCATTGGTAGTATAGTGAAAGCATGGAATACTTATATACTCAATATATAATTTAAAGATGATAATATTGACGATGAACATGGTGTTCTTTTCATGATATTGTTGTTAATATTGATAATTGTTGCATCTGGCATGTATGGTTAATATTGTGGTTCCCCTAAAATTAATTGAATATTAATAGAACAAATTAAATTTCTCGTGATATTTGAAATATGTGTTCCATTTGATAGCCATTAATTATCCATTAAATATAAAGCAAATTAATGGCATTCGTGTGTCTTTTATAATTTGTGTGCTGAAAAAGTGACAGTTGGAAGTGTCGGTTCCATATAATTATAGATTGTCATTTATTAGTATATTTCAAGGACACTTATATTTGTGAATATTCTAGCGATAACATTGGCGTAAGGGAAAAAAATATGTAAGTGTAATAATTCTTTGGAAAATATGATCGTGGTTTTTTTTCGTGAAGGCTTAAAAAATTGGTATGCATTCTCACCTTTGTTCCTTCTAAAATTTTAAAATTATATGAATGTACAATTTTCCATAGCCTTTTCAATGAAACCCTATTTTGTCTACTTCCACTAGTAAAATCTTCATATTCTTTAATTCTCTTTAACAAACATTTCTCAACTGATTGGGTTTAACATAATTTTTTCATTCTATTTGTCGATCAGTAAATGATTTGATAAATGTGTGTGTACCCCGCTTGTGAGTAATGTAAAACATGTTATGGGTATCTTTTTCACAAGAGGGCTGGGAAATTATTCGTAAAATACTTGACATGGACATCAATGATTACTGGAAGTGAAAAAATGGGTGTTGCTGAAAAGGCAGAGGAAAATAGATTTTTTTCAGTTAGGATTGTTAATCATTTAGGGATTTTGGGCAGCTAGCAGCCAGTTTCTATAGAAATTTCATTATGAATTAAATTGTATTAATGAAATAATGATAGTAACTCCTAGTAGATGAAATAGTAATATTAACACAAATAATTGTTTTCTTATTTACAATAATTGTTTGATTACATAAGGAAATTGTTGGAAATAAATTTTTATAAAAGCATATATGTGACTGCCAAAGAAAAAATGCAAAGAGTTCCATCTGTGTAGGTTCCTCTTTGAAAAACAGTGAATCGAGGAATTATAAAACTTATTATTTGAGAAGTTAGGCTACACAAGATTTTGAATAATGTTTCACTTAATTGATAGTTCTAGAAATACATATACAACATTTAGAGATTAAAATTATAGACTCTGATTCTTTTAGTTAAATTATCTAATGATATATCAACACTAAAAATTATAAGATGTCATGTCTTTTCTTTCTTAATGTGATAATAAGCATATGGAAATAGGGAGATGTGATTTCATGGAAAATTATGATGTTTAATGATAAAGGAGATTATACATAGGGTTTGGAGTGTGTATGTTCATACTAACACTACAAAGAGTGTGTTCATTATATTTATTAAAATTATACCATGGCCTTTGAGACTTCATTTACTAATTAATTATAGATCACCATCGCTTTTGAGATTTCATTTATAATTAAAATGTGGAATTTTTATATTCCTTTCAATAACTTACAGTAAACACTATGAGAACTACATAAGGCTTGATCCCTCTCGATGGTATGTAGTGTAACACTTGGCTCAGAAAAATTCATGGAAAAAACTAATGAGAGCTAAGAAAAGTGTTACCCCTGGAGAAAACATGTAATACAACTCTTTTCTCAGTTTAATAATAGATGTCTAGTGAAGGATTCTTGGTGAACTCTAAGTTCAAAATATTTTGTTGATGCTGATCATGTTGACTACTAAGCTTGTAAATGTTTTTTTGTGGCTGACCTTAGAGATCGATAGGAATAGAATTTCGTATGTGTTAACTCCTTATTGTGATATTTACTGACCTGGGAGATTATACAATTATAATTAATTAAAAAGACGCCCATTAAATGGTGTTTAGCTAATACCAAGTTCAAAATATTTTGTCGAGGTGGATGTTATTAACCACTAAGATTTATATATTTTCTTGTTAATACATTAGTATTTTTCCTGTTAATGATGTCTATTAACCACTAAGCTATATATATATCCTTGTTGATGATCATAGTAATAGGAAGGACAAGAAGCACATATTTATTTGTTAATGATTCTTATATACCGTTAAGCTCCAAAAAATATGTTACGACCGACCCTAGTGACCGCTACGATAAGAAATAATTATGTCTGTACCCCTTAGTAGTGCAAGGATTGACATTCTTATACTCATTACAATAACTATTGTGATTTGAAATAACCCTAGATTTGGAGAAGGTCTAAATAGTTTGTTGTGGCTAAAATTAATGACCGCTAAGATCAACACTACATAAATCTTGACCCCCCACTAGTTCAAAGAATGTAGAAATTTTTCTCATTCTAATAATATTTCCCCTGTGACTAATCCTAGATACGACCAATCTCTAAATATTTTGTTGTTGATCAACTTAGCAACCATTGGGATCTAAACTATGTAAGTCTTAAAGCCTTAAGAGTGCTTGTATTGACAAAATTTTCTCATTTCATTAATATTTTCACTAGAGTGAAGCCTATCGAGTGCCATGGTTAAAAATATGTATATCTTGACCCCTCAGTGGTGCATGTACATCAATACTTCAGTCATTACATTAATAGTAAGTCTGTGAATGATTCCTAACAACGAGACGTATTCATGATCCTGCAATGAACTAATCATACCTAAGTAAAGGTTGATCCCGTACGAATACATGTATTAAAATAATTTTCTCAAGTCAATAATAGATTTCCATTGAATGGTGTTTAGCTAACAATAAGTTAAAAATATTTTGTCGAGGCGGATGTTATTGACCACTAAGATTTATATATATTTTTGTTAATGAATTATTAGTTTTTCTATTAATGATGCCTAACAACCTATAAGCTATAGGTATATTGCTGCAAATGATCGCAGTAACAACTATGAAGTACATATTTAGTTATTAATGATTATTATAAACCGTTAAGATCTAAAAAATATGTTGTGGATGACCCTAACAGTTGCTAGGATAAAAAATACTTATGTTTATACCCATCAATAGTGCAAGGATTGGTGTTCTATTGCTCATCGCAATAATAGTTGGGCTTTGAAATAATCCTAGATATGACGAATCTCTAAAGAATTTGTTGTGGATGAATATAGCGATCACTATGATTAGCACTACATATATCTTTACTCCCCACCAGTTCAAATATTGGAGAAATTTTTCTCATTTTAATAATAGTTTTCCAGTGGATAATACATAGATATGACCAATCTCTAAATATTTCATTGTGGCTAAACTTAGCGATCGCTAGGATATGAACTACGTAAGTCTTGAAGCCTCAAGAGTGCTTGTACTAACATACTTAGATCATTGCATTAATAATTTTTTACTAGAGTGACGCCTAGCAAACTTCATGGTTAAAAATATGTATATCTTGACCCCTTAATGGTTCATGTACAACTGCGCATTTTTCATTCCATTAATAGTAAGTATTTGAATAATGCCTAGTGACCGCTAAGCTCTAAATATTCAGTAATTACTGGCCCTAGTAATTATAAGCTTACCTAATATTCATAATAAGATACATATGAGTGTTGTTGTAAAATAAATTATGTCATTTGTCTTAATAATTGTTTCTGTTGATTATGTATGCAACATTTATGGCCCTTTAATTTTTCAACATGGCGAGAGAGTGGGTAATTTCAATGGTAGATGCTTATTTATATTCCAACAAGGATGACAATGTAATAAGAGATACCTTGTTTGATCTAGCTGCCTTACATAATGAATTTAAGCATTACTTAACTCTATTTTCCATATTTCAGGATGAAAGTGTTGATGTTTATGCCATAGACAAAAAGGGTATACCGAAAGAGAAAGCTCTATGGTTCTGAGACATAAGGGTGATAAAACGAGCTGGTCTCCATTTAATTTCCACTAAACCAGAGGTGCTTCCATTTTCGGAAGTGATTTCTTCCTATATAATTCATGCCAAGTCCAAGGATTTATCATTATTATCTAAATTAGGGAAAAAGAGAAGATGTTTTTTTGTTGGGAATGCATAAAAAAATTATTATAAAATTTCAGAGCCGGATTCCTTGCACAACTCAAAAATAGTTGATTCCTAGATGACCCAAAGGAGAGTAAGAGATGTTTTACAGAGTTGGGCATTCGACCCATTTGATAATATGGATTATCTAATCTATAAAATATTCTTATTAAAAGGTTTAGACAAAGATTCTGTATTGGCATGACACTCATGAATAGGCTATATGGAAATTCATCAATCTCTAAGGTGGATGTTTCTTGGATCCCGTTACTTTCTTTTATTACTAATGAAGGAAAGATTCCCTCCTTAGGTTAGGTGCTCTGTGTCAATTTAGTGAGACAACTAAATAATTTTTTCGACAAAGAGAAATCATTTTACATGGCTTTCTATCTTCTCGGTGCTGTCTTTGGTGTTCTCAAATGTCAAAATTTCTATTAAATATAGTATCCTTCGAGCCCTTTGAAGGTAAATGAGAAATATTCAGAATTGTATTCCCATCATTTTAGATCACATATTCAAGATATACACACTTATTTGTATCCTACTCTCTACCAATAATTACATAAAGTGATGATACTGAGAATATCTGATGCCATCCTCACTTCCACAAGGTAAATGAGATCTGTATTATTCCATCCAAAATATACAGTTATATGATCGAGGGCCTCCTTAAACCTCCTTTTCAATTTCCATATTATGTGTCAGAAAAATTGGCAAAACAAGAGGTTGTATATTATATTTGCAATGGTATTGCTTTAAATTCTAAGGAGAAGAAACTTAAAACACATCCCCCCCTTCCCAGTATATGTGGGATGCAGAAAATTTAATAGGTGGACCAATTTAAAGTCTACTTCAGCCCATAGAAACACATTTCATCTCCTCAAACACCCTTTAAGGAAATACGACAAAATAAAATGGGTTACCAACCACTTACATTTTTTTAAAGGACAGTTAAATATACCATATGATCACGTGCATGATGATAATGACTGGGCATGGATTACCCAAACACAAGATAGCCTTGTTAAGTAGAATATGAAGGAGACAGGGGTGGTTCCACCTTTGAGAGAAATTATTAAAAAGGATTCTATAAAGAGAAAAAAATATTTGTATTTAGAACATTCACAACAACCTTGTGCTCCCTTATCTCCACCAAATAAATATCAATATGAGTTTCGAGAAGTCTTATTTGAACCAAATAAAGCTCCAAATTTGGTTGCTTATGCATTAAATTCATCAAGTGAAGAAGAGGAGACTATGCAAACTAAATTCTGACTAGGGAAGCCCTAGTGCAACCCTCTCAATCTTCTTCCTCCACTTCACAACACGATTGGGTAGAGAAATTTGTAATTTCCTACAAAGAACATCTAGATTGGGAGGCACAAAAGGATCCCTCAGTGAACATTGAATTCAATTAAAGGATGGGAACCTTGAAAAGGGTAACCAAAAAGAGTATGTCAACACAAGAAGCTATTGTTTGGCATGAAACTTCATAATACCTCTTCACTCTTATAAAGAAAAGGAAAGCCAAAGGATCCCAAGTGGTGCAATATGAGGAAGATCCAAAATCCTTGATAAGGGCTACAATAGAAGAAACTGTAGAATTAGTGAGGGGAGTACATTTTAGAAATAAAGATCTTGAAACTAAATCAAGGAAAGAACTAGTCAATACCATAGATCAAGGAAAGAACTAGTCAATACCATAGATCAAGGAAAGAACTAGTCAATACCATAGATCAAGGAAAGAACTAGTCAATACCATAGATCAAGGAAAGAACTAGTCAATACCATAGATCAAGGAAAGAACTAGTCAATACCATAGATCAAGGAAAGAACTAGTCAATACCATAGATCAAGGAAAGAACTAGTCAATACCATAGATCAAGGAAAGAACTAGTCAATACCATAGATCAAGGAAAGAACTAGTCAATACCATAGATCAAGGAAAGAACTAGTCAATACCATAGATCAAGGAAAGAACTAGTCAATACCATAGATCAAGGAAAGAACTAGTCAATACCATAGATCAAGGAAAGAACTAGTCAATACCATAGATCAAGGAAAGAACTAGTCAATACCATAGATCAAGGAAAGAACTAGTCAATACCATAGATCAAGGAAAGAACTAGTCAATACCATAGATCAAGGAAAGAACTAGTCAATACCATAGATCAAGGAAAGAACTAGTCAATACCATAGATCAAGGAAAGAACTAGTCAATACCATAGATCAAGGAAAGAACTAGTCAATACCATAGATCAAGGAAAGAACTAGTCAATACCATAGATCAAGGAAAGAACTAGTCAATACCATAGATCAAGGAAAGAACTAGTCAATACCATAGATCAAGGAAAGAACTAGTCAATACCATAGATCAAGGAAAGAACTAGTCAATACCATAGATCAAGGAAAGAACTAGTCAATACCATAGATCAAGGAAAGAACTAGTCAATACCATAGATCAAGGAAAGAACTAGTCAATACCATAGATCAAGGAAAGAACTAGTCAATACCATAGATCAAGGAAAGAACTAGTCAATACCATAGATCAAGGAAAGAACTAGTCAATACCATAGATCAAGGAAAGAACTAGTCAATACCATAGATCAAGGAAAGAACTAGTCAATACCATAGATCAAGGAAAGAACTAGTCAATACCATAGATCAAGGAAAGAACTAGTCAATACCATAGATCAAGGAAAGAACTAGTCAATACCATAGATCAAGGAAAGAACTAGTCAATACCATAGATCAAGGAAAGAACTAGTCAATACCATAGATCAAGGAAAGAACTAGTCAATACCATAGATCAAGGAAAGAACTAGTCAATACCATAGATCAAGGAAAGAACTAGTCAATACCATAGATCAAGGAAAGAACTAGTCAATACCATAGATCAAGGAAAGAACTAGTCAATACCATAGATCAAGGAAAGAACTAGTCAATACCATAGATCAAGGAAAGAACTAGTCAATACCATAGATCAAGGAAAGAACTAGTCAATACCATAGATCAAGGAAAGAACTAGTCAATACCATAGATCAAGGAAAGAACTAGTCAATACCATAGATCAAGGAAAGAACTAGTCAATACCATAGATCAAGGAAAGAACTAGTCAATACCATAGATCAAGGAAAGAACTAGTCAATACCATAGATCAAGGAAAGAACTAGTCAATACCATAGATCAAGGAAAGAACTAGTCAATACCATAGATCAAAGAAAGAACTAGTCAATACCATAGATCAAGGAAAGAACTATACCTTCCTATAGATCAATACCATAGATCAAAGAAAGAACTAGTCAATACCATAGATCAAGGAAAGAACTAGTCAATACCATAGATTAATAAAATAACTATATCTAACAACTAGATAATATCCTTGTAATATCTAAATAAATAAAAAGAAATATCCACACACAAGTGGGTGAGGATAAATACAATAAAGTTAAATAAAGTACCTAGGTGAACATGAGCTAAGGTAAACACCTACTCTAACACCCCCCTAGAGTGAATCTAGGGGCCAAAATAGAAGTGACATGTCCACAGTATGAGTCCCAAAAACTAGGCTTGATGAGGTACTCATGTAAAATATATCCATGAAGAAATATTGAACCAAAAGAGGGAAATATTCCTACTAGAAGGAAAGAGAAGAATAAGAAGAAGGAAGATGTTCTCATGAACACTCCCCAAGAACAACTTCCGAAACCCCAAGAATTCCACGCAACTCAAGGTAGCGAGGTGATACAAAAGGCTTCGTAAAGATATCTGTAACCTACTGCTGAGTCAGAATGTACTCCAAGTAAATAACTCCATTCTGAATGTGCTGATGAATGAAGTGGATGTGTATCTTAATATGCTTGGTCCGCTGGTGCTCAACTGGGTTGCGAGAAATGTGAATTACACTTTGGTTATCACACCAAAGTACAATCAGTGAATCCCATGGGAATCAAAACTCTGTCAATAACTATCAAAGCAAAAGAATATGTTGACTCACCATAACTACTGCCATGTACTCTTCCTCTGAATATGAAAGTGCAATAGCCCATTGATTTTTGTATGCTCAAGAAACTGGAGAATAACCAAGACAAAAAATATAGTCAGAAATGGAATTCCTGTCATTAATAGAACTTTCCCAAAATGAATTTGTATATCCAACCAACTGAGTAAAACCCCTAGTGTAGTGTAGGCCAAAGTGGGAAGTGCCCTGCAAATAGCACAAAATCCTTTTAACAACCTGCTAGTGACTACTATGAGGAGAATGTGAAAACTGAGATACAAACCCTACTACAAATGAAATATCAGGGTGAGTATGGGTCAAGTACATGCGACTCCCAACCAACTTCCTATATAATGTAGGATCAAAAAGTGGAGTGGTACATGTGGAAGTAAGAGTAACCCCAGGCTGAAAAGGAGATGGACTTGGCTTGCAATCAACCATATAAAAATGTTGAAGAAGATCATGGGTGTAATTTTGCTGAATCAAATGAATCCTTGAATTTTTCTGAGAAACTAATCTTGTCCTTATAGAAGAAGTGTCATCAAAACCCTCAAAGTGATATAGTCTAGAACTATGATCAACAATACCCTGAGCAACAAGTGAATTAGGCTCTAAAAAAGTTTAAACTTCTGGTATAATGGTAAGTTGTGGAACTCTGATATCAGGTAGTTAAGCATGCTCGAGCTGAAGTAGTACTAGGATGGGTAACCTCCCAGGAAGTCCCAGTGTCATTTCCTCCTAATTTCATTGGGCCTAATTTGTTGAATACATGGTGGGCCCAGGGATCACGTGGTTGTATCTGGCTCCATAATGCGGGGGTGTGTTGGTGTAGCAGCTAGTTAACACAATGAGATTACTGTCCACTACCAGTTTGATATTTTGGTGTGGTAGAAAGTTGTGAAGCTCTGATACCATATAAGGAACGATACCCAGATCGTAATAAGCCAAGAACACATATGCTAATCAAAAATCATGATCAATAAGATGAAAACAATTCACCAGAATAACTTTACGTAAAACTTTGCAAACAAATGAGTAGCAATATCATATATTATTATGGAACTCAACGAAATACAATGAGAATGGGCCTTGCTTATATAGGAAAAGAATAACAATCTAGAACTACGTCAAGGTCAAGATTTAAACCATAAATAAATGGAAGAACAGTCATCAAAGAACTATCAAAGACATATATTTAGGAAAGAACTAGACATCAAGGATCTAGTCAATTTACACATATATCAAGGAAATAACTATACCTAACAACTAGATTAATATCCCCCTAATATTCTAATAAATAAAATGAAAATTATTCCACACAATAGTGGGATGAGGATAATACAATAAAGGAAATAAATACCAGTGAACATGAAACTAATGTAAATACACTTGCAATATCTTACATTTTTGTTAAATCATAGCAAACACCAAATATTAAAAATATATGTTGAAACAATAAAGCTAGCAAACGCTAAGCAAAAAACTATTCTTTGACTTGCTAAATGCTCAGTGACATTAAATGGAAAATTCACAATTGTTGTAGTGACTTTAGCGGCCTAAAAATTATAAAATATTTTGTTTTGGACGTACCGATCGCTAAGCTCAATTTTTTTTTTGAGATAACATTAATGGCCGGCTAAGCTTGTAATTTAATTACTACCTTAATTTAATTTGTGAAAAATTCTAGCGACACTAAGTTACAAATAATATGTTGCGGCAATACTTTAACGAATGCTAGACTCGAAATATCTTTCTTATTTTGTTAAATCCTAGCGGCGCTATGTCCAAATTATTATTGATGTGGTAGTGGCCTTAAGCAGCATACCACTTCGATGATATCCATTATTGAGAATGATCGCTAAGCTCAGAAAAACATTTTTGAGCATTAACCTATGCGGTCGCTAAGTTTGTAATATCTTAGTTGTTTTTAGTTAAATATCGGGCGACAACATATCTTCAAATAATATGTTATTAACATGAAGTAGTAGAAGCTAAGTTAAAATTTCATTCTTCGTCTTTGTTTAAATTATCCAGACATCTAAGCTCCAAAATATTCTATTGTGGAAAAGCAACTAGATTGCCATGCAACTCAAAATTTGTTAATCTGATTTGTTAAAGCATATGTCAACAACTTGCAACATTATGAGTATTTCAATATTCTAGCAGACGCTAGCCTCCTAGAATATTATATTATTGTGTTAAATTCTTGTGATTGCTATGCCCCAAATATTATGTGATAAGTCCTAACAAATGCTAAGCTTAAATTATTACATTACTATAAATGCTAGTGGTCACTAAAATAAAATAAATTTCATTTAAAATGTTAAATCCTGTCAAAATATATTTTTAAAATATTATGATGTTGCATTACATAGAGGCCACTAATTTCATACTACCTAATTTAATGTGGTGAAATCGTAGCAACCACTAAACTACCAAATAATATGTGGCATAATACCTAGTGGACGCTAGACTTGACAATATATTGCTTTCTTTTATTTTTTAAATCACTAGTGGCCGCTATGTTTCAAAATATTATGATGTGGGGGGAAGTCTCTTAATGACGGATACATCATGATAATCAAGTATTGAGGATACGATCGCTAAGCTCAGAAGTGTTTTTGAGATAACCGTAGCGGCTGCTAGCTCATATAATTTTACTTGTTTTTAAGTTTTAATCACTAGCAAACAACATATCTTCAAATAAAATGGTTGGCAACATACGCTATCCATATGCTAAACTAAAATTCATTCTTCCATCGTCTTAATTTCTAAGACATCTAAGGCTCTAATATTCGATGTTGGAAGCAAACATAGATGCCATGTAGCTCAAAATTTGTTAATTTGATTTATTAAAGCTACACTGACAACAATGCCCAACCATGATGGAACCCATATTCTATGAATTCTAACCTCCTGAATATTAATTTAATGTTTAACTTATTAGAATTCTATGCCCCAAATTTGGGTTACAGCCTAATGAACCCTAAGCTTAACTTATACATCGTTGTAAAGGCTAGCGACCAACTAAGCTCAATCAATTTTCATTTTAAATTCTAATATTGTTTTTTTTCAATTTTTTTTTAAATATTATGTTTATGAAATATGTAGAGACCGTTAATTTCATAACACCTTATTTAGTTTGTGAAATCCTAGCGACCGCTAGAGCTATAAATAATATGTTATGGAAATACCTAGCATACACTAGACTTGAAATATATTTATTTATTTTTTAAAGTCTAAGCACTGCTATGTCTAATATTATGATGTGACTATATCCTAACTAGCGGCCTAGAGTTTCAAATAGTCGCTATTGTGTATCGTTTAATAAGCTCAAAAATGCTGTGATGCATAAACCGAGTGCTGCTAAGCTCATAATATCTTCCATTTTTTTGTTGAATCCTATGACAACAATTTCAAATAATATGTTGCAATAATACCTAGTGGACGATAGACTTGAAATATATTTCTTTATTTTTTAAAATCCTAGTGGCCGCTATGTTCAAAATATTATGATGTGGAAGTCTCTTAATGACGTATAACATCATGATATCAATTATTGAGATCCGATCGCTAAGCTCAGAAAGTGTTTTTGAGGGATAACCTAGCGGCTGCTAAGCTCATAATAATTTACTTGTTTTTAAGTTGAATCCTAGCAACAACATATCTTCAAATAAAATGTTGCAACATAAGCTAGCATATGCTAAACTAAAAATTTCATTCTTCATCTTATTAAATTTCTAAGACATCTAAGCTCGAAATATTCTATTATGGAAGCAACTAGATGCCATGTAGCTCAAAATTTGTTAATTTGATTTATTAAAGCATACCACTGACAACATGCCAACATTATGAACACATATTCTAGTGAATGCTAACCTCCTGGAATATTAATTTAATGTGTTAAATTATTAGGAATTCTATGCCCCAGATATTATGGGTTAAAGCCTAATGAACACTAAGCTTAAATTATTACATCGTTGTAAAGGCTAGCGACCACTAAGCTCAAATCAATTTCATTTAAAATTCTAAATATTTTTCAATTTTTTTAAATATTATGTTATGGAAATATGTAGAGACCGTTAATTTCATACTACCTTAATTTAGTTTGTGAAATCCTAGCGACCGCTAAGCTATAAATAATATTTTGTAGAAATACCTAGCAGACACAAGACTTGAAATATATTTATTTATTTTTTAAATTCTAGCGACTGCTATGTTCTAACTATTATGATGTGACTATATCCTAGCGGCCTAAGAGTTCAAAATAGCCGCTATTGTGTATCGATTTATAAGCTCAAAAAATGCTTGTGATGCATAACCTAGTGGCTGCTAAGCTCATAATATCTTACATGTTTTTTGTTGAATCCTAATGACAACATATATTCAAATAATATGTTGCAACATAAGGTAGCATATGCTAAGATAATTTTTTTCTTCATCTTACTAAATTCTAAAGACATCTAAGCTCAAAATATTCTATTGTGGAAGCAACTAGATGCCATGTAACTTAAAATTTGTTAAAGCATACAGCCGAAAACTTGCAAACACTATGAGTATGCATATTCTAGCAGACACTAGCCTCTTGGAATCGTAATTTAATGTGTTAAATTCTTGCAACCGCTATGCCCCAAATATAATGGGTTAAATCCTAACAAATGCTAATCTTAAATTATTACAATGTTGTAAAGGCTAGTGGATGCTAAGCTCAAATCAATTTCATTTAAAATGTTAAATATTGTCGATTTTTTTTTAAAATTATGCTATTGCAGTACATAGTGGCCGCTAATTTCATACTAACTTAATTTATTTTTTGAAATCCTAGCAACCACTAAGCTATAAATAATATTTTGCGGCAATACCGAGTGGATGCTAGACTCGAAATATATTTCTTTATTTTGTTAAATCCTAGTGGCCGCTATGGTCCAAATATTATGATGTGGAAGTGTCTTAAGGGAATATAACTTCATGAAATCCATTATCGAGAACCGATCACTAAAATCAGAATTATTTTGAGGCATAACCTAGTAGCTACTAAGCTCATAATATCTTACTTGTTTTTCGTTGAATCCTAATGACAACATAACTTCAAATAAAATATTACAACATAAGCTAGATGAGGCTAAGCTAAAAAATTCATTCTTCATCTTGTTAAATGCTCGAGACATCTAAGCTCAAAATATTCTATTGTGGAAGCACCTAGATTCCGTGTAGCTAAACATTTGTTAATTTTATTTGTTAAAACATATCGCCGACAACTTGCAAACATTATGAATATGCATATTCAGCAGATGCTAGCCTTGTGGAATCTTCATTTAATTTGTTCAATCCTTGTGATTGCTATGCTCAAAATATTATGGGCTAAATCTTAACGAGCCTTAAATTATTACATCATTATAAAGGCTAGTGACTGCTAAGTTCAAATGAATTTCATTTGAAATTAATTCTGGTCGAAAGCATTGTTTTAAATATTATGTTATGGTAGTACGTAGTGACCACTAATTTCATACTACCTTACTTTAGTTTGTGAAACCATAGCAACCGCTAAGCTCCAAATAATATGTTGTGGAAATACCTAATGGATGCTAGACTCGCAATATCTTTCTTTATTTTTTAAAATCCTAACGACTGCTATGTTTCAAATATTAGGATGTGGAAATGTCTTAGCAGCCTACGAATTCAAAATATCTGTTATTGAGTACCAATTACTAAGATACAAATATGGTATTGTGTTATACCCTAGCGGCCGCTAAGTTTGCAATAACGTTCTTGTTTTTGTTAATCTTAGCGGCAACTAATATCCAAATAATATGTTACAACATAACCTAGTGGACGCTATGCTATGAATATAATTCATTAATGTGTTAATTTCTAGTAACCCTAATGTTCAACATATTAGTCTGTGGCCTTCCATAAAAACCCTAATGAATTAATATATATGACAACACTCTATCTTCCACCAATAATATATGGCATACTAATAATATTGTTTTAAACTAATTATATCGTTGTGACTAAAATACATAAATAAATAGTGATTAAAATATTTAATATATAAAATTTAGGCATATATATAATATTTTTACCTTCCATTACAAAAAAATTATCTCAGAATTAAAAACTTAATATGATTCTACAGTTTTAAACCATTTTGTTAACGTCAAATATCTTCTCACAAAGTCAACCCGGAAAACATATAAACAATGTAAAATGAAATATTTACCTTGGGTTATTTCGATCATCATATTAAAAGGAAAACAAGGTATACGTAACGAATACCAAAACAATATTTTGAGTCTCACTAAACATTACAATTTTAGAAATTAGTGATTATGCAACTGGACATCATTATAGAGGAAAAACAATCCAGAGTGGGACATAGACCGAAGGAAAATTGAAAGCATTCAAATGAATTAAAAAAAAGATATGAAAAGGGATTAAAGTTTCTTCGATTGGGGCACAAAAAATTCCTTGTTTTCTTGAAGAACAAGGCGGTGTGAGAAAATGATCAAAAGGAACTAATAAGCAGAGTTGGGTTGTGGAGCACGTTTTGATAGGGAAAAGGCTAGATTGACCTGGAAAAGATAGGAAATAGTAATCACAAGGTGGTTTGACAAACCGATAATAAGGAACTAGTAAGTAGAGAAGGACTGTAAAGAACGTTTTTGTAGGGAAAAGCAAGGTTAGACTGACGTGAAAAAGACAGGATCTGATCAAAGAAAAAATGAATGAAAAAGCCCATAATCAAAGTATAGTATACATTTTTGATAAATAACTGATTTAGATACGAGATTATTTCATGTTTGGTGATGCCGTTCAAACCATCGTATGCTACATCGAACTAACTATCTACACTATTTTTCTACAGCCCTTTTTGTTTCCCCAGTGTGTGTGCACCCTTTTTGTTAATCCATGAATGATATTATAATTACTTCCTGGTTGTTCCCTGGCCAAAAAAATTGGTATTCTTGCATTTGGCACTACAATCTTTGGCTTTCTTTTATTGTTCTATGATTTCACGAGATGCTATTTCGTAAGACTGAAAAAACAAAAAACCCTAAAAACTAGTTCTCTAGGGTATTTAATATATTTTCCTAGTATAGTCCACGTTAGAAAATTTGAAAATATTAAAAGTATGGGATATGGAAATTCTAAAATTAGAGTGGGATAATTTGTGTTAATATTGAAATTTCAAATTCTCAAAAATGCGGGGGATCATTAAGAAAATGTGCGGGATATTGAAAAAATAAACAATATTGAAAATAACACTTTTTGTTATTGGTTATAGCTTAAAATAGTTAAAACGTAATAAAACATATAATACTATAATAATAATAAATAAATAAATAAAGTGTATGAATGCATATGCACATTTATTTTAATATTTATCAAAATCGACCTAGACAATGTTAGATGTAGTGCGGTAATGAAAAATAATTATACAGTTACTCTATGCCACGTGGCATGTTTTGAACATGATAATTAGAAAACATTATAATTGACACATTTATTATGAAATTTATATATTAAGAAATGATTATAAAATATTTCAAAACTATATGAAAATGTGATATTATAATATAAATAGCTACCAATAAAACGACGACACGTGGCATGAAAATTCTAAAATCCCAGAAGGTATTTTTTGCATTTAAACACCAAAAAACAATAGCACCTCAAAGTTGTAAAGATAGTGTTTACAATGACAAGAGGTATTGGTATATAGCTAGTGACCGTTAAGCTATATCATGATTTTTTATTCTATCGCTATTTCCAAATTAAGTAATTGTTGTGCCCAACAAACCACATGTCATTTCAATCAATAAATAAAGCAACTTAGTGGTCGCTATGTATTTTATTTGATAAGAACCGGTGTGAAATATATGTTTTAATGATTTATCTTATCAAAAAAAGAAAAAAAAATATCACTTACTCTCAGGGGTATATATGGATTCCAATTTAAAAAGACATATCTTATACGAGATAAATATGTAGTGCAATAATTGGGGATGCCATGTAAATTCCACCCAAAATGATACAATTATAATCAATGAAAAACCCTATCGATCCAAAGAAGATCAAATAGTGATTACAATGACAAGTGATAATGATAGGATCCTAGCGGACGCTAATCTCGACCAGTGTTTGTTATTATATAACTATTCAAAAATTAGAAATTGTTGATCCTAGTGGCTGTTACATTAATGATTTCAGCTAGTAATACAGTTTAGGGATAAATAAACAATTTATTTGATATGAACTGAAAGTCTTGATCCATCTTGACGGAACATAGTGTAGGAATTGGCTCCACTAGGTAATGTGCAACAAATTTGATACAATTATAATCATTACAAATTACAATCAATCTAAAGATGTTAAGATAGTGATTACTACGACAAAAGGTAATAAAAGGATCCTAGCGGCCTCTAATCTAGACCATGAGTTGTTAATCAATAGCTACTTGGAAATTAAAAAATTATTAAGCCTAGTGGTTGCTAGGATTATTCTTTGATACGAACGAATATGGATTATAATTTACAAAGATATATCTTAGGAGAAATAAATAAGTATTGAATCTTCTCGATACAATTACATTCAATGAAAAAAACTATCGATCCAAAATAGAACAAATAGTGATTACAATTAAAAGTGGTAATGATAGGAGCCTAGTAGCCATTAGGATAGACCATTGTTTGATATTATATAGTTATTCTCAAATTTAAAACTGTTGATCGTAGCAGCCAGTACATTATTCCTTTCAACTAATAATGAAGGCTGGTGGTTTCTAAGAATTTCCTTTGATAAGAATAGAAAGTATTGATCCCTGTCGATGGAAAGCATTGCAGGAATTGGCTCCACCAGGTAACATGTAGACAATTTGATAACATTATAATCATTGAAAATTGTAATCAATTTAAAGTTGTACAGATAGTGATTGTTATGATAAGAGGTAATGATATGATCATAGTGGCCACTAAGCTAGACCATGAATTTCTATTCAATGATTATTTTGAAATTAAGAAATTGATGAGCCTAGTGGTTGATACCATTATTCTTTGATATGAACAAATATGGAATTACAATTTTCAAAGATATATCTTAGGATAAATAAATAAGACTAGATTCCTCTCGAGGGAATGTAGTGCAACAATTGGTTCCGCCATGTGAAGTCTACCCAATATGTTATGCTTATAATCAATGAAAAATTAACCATCAAAAGTTGAATAAATAGTGATTACAATGGAAAATGATAATGGTAGGATCCCAACTGCCACTAAGCTAGACCATTGTTTTTTATTATATATCTATTCTCAAATTTAGAAATCATTGCACCTATCATCCGTAACATTATTCCTTTCAACTAGTAATGGAGCTTAGCAGTCGCTAAGATTTTTTTTGATATGAAGAGAAAGTCTTGATCCCTCACGATGGCAAGTAGTGTAGAAATTGGCTCCACCAGACAATGTCTGGCTAATTTGATACAATTATAGTCATTGACAATTACAATCGATCTAAATATGTTCAACTAGTGATTGTTACGACAAGAGGTAATGAAAGTATCATAGTAACCACTAATATAGGCCATGATTTGTTATTCAATAGTTATTTTGAAATCAAGAAATTGTTAAGCCTTCATGTCGCTAGGATTTTTCTTTGATACAAATGAATATGGATTATAATTTACAAAGATTTATTTTAGGTGAAAAATATAAGTCTTTATCCATCTTGTTGGAATGTAGTGTTGCAATTGGGTCCGACATACGAAGTCCAGCCAATACGATATAATTACTATCATTGAAAAATAATATCAGTCCAAAGTTGAACATATAGTTCTTACCATGGCAATCGGTAATCATAGGAGCTTAGTGGCTGCTAAGATAAACCATTGTTTGTTATTATATAGCTATTTTCAAACAAATACAAATTTGAGCCTAGCGGCCGCTAAGTTATTCTTTTCATCTAGTAATGGAGATTATAGGTCCCTTTTTTCAAATTGAGAGATTGTTGAGCCTAGCTGCCACTATGTTATTCCTTACAATTAGTAATGTAGCTTAGTGTTATTTACACATTCTATAATATAAAAACCTAACTGAATTATATGACATAAAGAATATATCTTATAATAATAATATAAGGGTTCATCCCTTAGAAGAGTTTGTAGTACAACACTTGGATCCATCAAGAATAGTCAAGCTAATATGATAAAGTTATAGTCATTGAAAACAATATCAATTCAAAATTGTAGATATAGTGGTTACAACTACAAGAGGTAATGTCAGGAACCTTGAGGCCAATAGGCTAGAAAAGTCTAGCAGTCTTTATGTAATTCCTTTCAATTAGTAATGGAGAGTCGTGGACATGAAGCATTTTATTTAATACAAATGTATGTTAATTACGACATACTCCAATGATCGATTTTAAATAAAACTTGTTAGGTCTTAGGGGGGACTACATTATTATTTGTAAAATGTGTTATGGGACAACTAAACATTTTTTATGTTTAAAAAATTTTGTTTAGCGACCGCTGGACCCATTATTGTATTTTGTTTCTTGCACACCCTGCTCGAAATTTGAAAAATTAAATCTTAATGGCCTTTACGCTAGTCCATTCCATTGGTGTTAATTAACAATAAGTAATGTTAAAAACTATCCATTCATATGTTGTGTTAAATCCTCTCTCTTGCTAACATATATTTTTTAAACATTCCTTTCATGCTATCTAGGCAATTTGGATGGTTGTCAGACAATGGATAATCCTTCCAAAATATATTGTGTGTTAATTTTCAAGAATTTTTTTGCATAGTTTCTAGTATTAATGATGTGATTAAAAAAATATGATTTACAGTTTCCAGTTGAAGGTTAGATATGATGTCCGGTCGAAGCCTAGAAGTCGCTAACATTTATGTTGATTACTTACCAATAATAAAAAATAATATATTATAGAGATTGGTGATCGCAAAGGATAATACTTACATTCATTATCATATAATGGGAAATAAAAATACTCCATATGTGAAGTAATTATTAATATATTCTACTCTAATTGTAGGTACAATGTATCCGTTAGTCACAATCTATTGTTGGAAATTCCATTCATTGAAGGTTCTGAGTGCTGGAAGAAAAGAGATGAGGAATGGTTTGTTGAAATCCATGGCCCTAACAACTACTACACTGACCTGTGATTGTTTTCATTATAGATGACGAACATGAGGAAGTCAGAATGGTTATATCCTTTGCATTTGTTGATTCGAATACACTGCGTGTTCAAGTCGAACACATTGACTATGAAAATAATAAGTGTCTTATTCTAGATATGGAGTTGGATGTTTATTTATTCAGGAAACAGGAAATGAGGGCCTCCGAAGAAAACACAATGTTCATGTTCAATATATGGTTGGAATTTGGGGTTGTTAGTAGATAAAGACAAAATTGGCTATTCAAATACAAAAGACATTCACAGTGTCATGCTTGTAGTACATATAAATTTGTATAGAGGTGATACAACCTCTTCCGTTTGTTTTTTTTAATAGAAAAGGTTTGATTTCACTGCCTAAATATGCCAAGTTGATTAATATGATGAGGCTAACATATTTGGATAAATTGGATATCGATCCATCCAGATCAAAGTTGGAGGGACTAAAAAAGAATACTAAATCAGCTGCATTGCTGAAGATAGAAACCATTATATTCACAAAAAAAGAACTTTCAACTATTCAGTAGTTTGATTACTTTTTGTTCAATGGTGAAGTATTTTCAATTGATGTTTCTAGGTTCCATGTATCATCTCATGAGTATCAATATCATCCCGTAGATGATGATATTCTTGACATTCTTGTGTACTCCATGTTGATAAATGTTATTCCTACATAGAGGGACACGATTATTCTTCCCTTCTTGGAGTCTATGAATAAGGTTTTGGAGCTCCAAGATCCAAAAGAATTGGAAAGGGATTACGTTAAATTTTATATAATTGACAGACAACATATAATATGTGCACAAAAAAATATTTTGGGCTCAGATACTTACAATTCTTTAGATAAGAGGCTACAATTTCAAAGGGTTCACATTCTTTCTAAAAATGCAACTAATGAAGCCATTACTAATATTTTCAAACAATAGAATGAAGTGAAAAAAACATGGATAGAAACAAAATTTATTGATTTGCTATATAAAGTTAGATCAATTTGGAAATCGATTGGATGTCCTCAATATCCCGAATTGGTAAAAAATAAAACAGAGGAGTGGAGGGTAATGCATTTTAATTTTATTCCATTTTTTATTTACATTTATCTTTCTTATATAAAAAGATAAAACATATGAATGTATTTTTAATGCAGAACTTTGAGAATCAATGCCTATTTATTTTCAAAATAGACACAACTAATAATCTATACAAAAAATGGACTTTTATATTATTTCTAGATGATAGATGGACTAAATGGACTATAAAATTTGAGTTGTTTAGATCTGGTGGCCTTGCTTGTAATCAGGATAAATTTCAGCCTAATTCATTGGAAATATTCACAAATAATTTATTTAGGGATACTAAAGGAATGAACGATGAAGAACTATCAGTACTATAAGATAAAATACAATCAGGGGATGTCTGGTTAACTGGCCTTATTTAGGTAGGCGTAATAGAAGATACATTTGACTCTTACTGTCGGAGAATAAAAGGAGACAAAAAAATGAGAGCAAAATTTTTACAATATTTTAAAGACAAACATCTAGATATTGATCTATTGACATCCTGTAGTGAATCCAATGTAATTTAAAAAATTAAATTGCATTAATCAAACTTCCGCTAGTTGTATGTACTATTGGGTGAAGAGAAAAGGAAAGATAAAATCAGATTCCCACATAGGGGAAAAAAATCTAAATGAAAAGAGGACCAGGTGGCGGAAGAATTTCTTCCCGTAGAGGCTTAGACAATATTAGAAAACTATGTGGTGTCAATGGAAGAAAATATACCAGAAAGGATGGAGGACACAAAATAATTTATTTATCAATCTGCATACCCATTCCAACTTTCGTCAATTCTAGCAGCTATTCCTACCACTAATCCTTTCAATGCAAAATGTGTTATTGCTGATTTTTGTAATTTGTCTAGAGATATTTATTCTGAAGTAATAATGGAGCTGCTAACAATTATTGGAACCAATGTGATGGATTGTATCATTATTGTTCTCATACCAATTGAATATTCAAAAATGTTGAGAGAAACAATAAAAAAATACATGGAAAAGGTTAAATACAGTGAAGAATTGATTCTGGATGGATGCTACAGACTCTATGATAGCAGTGGGAAATTTAAAAGTTTGTGTCTTATGTACAAAATAACTAAAGTGCACAACTTTGACGATAACAATGATGAAAGATAAGAAGTCACTATGGATTGGATGGAAAAACTTCCACAAAAATTGATAACTGCAAGTGAAATTGGGCTAAGAGGAAACAAACATCCTTTTCCTTGCGAGTGATCATATGAGTTCTGGTCTGAGCTTTTTGCTCAATTTTGTTCCCATAATTCTTTAGTATTAGTGCTTTACAGCGGAAGTGTCGAACTACGTACATTGGTTGAATCCAATTTATCCATTATTTTTATTGTTGAGACACATAGTCAGGAAATGTTGTTAAAACATTACTATTCTCATATGAAGAAATTTTTTTATCGGAATATAACTCAAACATGTAAATATGTTAAATGTATTTCAATCGAAAAAAAATACTTACACATTTCTTATTTACGTAGAAAACCAAAGAAAAATAGGAGTTGATGTAAAAACCTCTAAACTTGATGCTACACAACGAAATCAACATGGTTATTAACCTTCAATCATTTCATAAATATGTTTAGTAAGATTTGTTTTCAATTACCAATTCTTTTGTTTTTTCACAATACTCTATGCTCACCATCTCTGATGATAGATGAGGAGATATTAGCCGCATCATACACGAATATGCAATCAAATATTGGTATGTTAGTCATGTGAATTTATAAATAAGAACCAATACTAAGACCTATAAATTTCATAAAAATTAATGGTTAATACAGATGACCAACAACATGAGAAAGTAACAGTGGAGTGCGTAGTGGTAACTAGCATGAAAATATAGTAAGAACCAGATATGTTAGAATTTCTAATTTTTAAACATAACCATTTCTAAGGCTCACAAGTTTATAGAAAATGATATCAACTAATTCTAAAAGCGAAACCATTTTCAAAGAAGGAATTACCAAATAACCTATTTCAAAAGTTTGTGGTGGCGTCCAATGCTACAAAGTTTATAGTTACCAGGTTGTTGGTTGTTTGCATAAACCATTAGTATCAACATAATGATACAAAAATTAGAATTGATGATTATTCCAGCCAATGATGGCATAGCCTAGTAGTCTCTAATCCACATCAATAACTCAAAAGTGTTGTCTACCAATGGGTGGCTCAATGGATATAAACAAATCCTAGCACCTGCTACAACTCATACAGAAAACATAGAACATTTTAATTTGTACTTACCATATTACCACAGAGACTAGTATGATTTTCAATTATGCTTTCATTTGACATAACATGAAATAATTTATGAATTGATTACTATTTTTTGTAATACATCTTGTATCAAAAAATATAGTAGCCAGTAAGGTCTATGCAATCCAATCTGTAAGCTCTATCGGTATGTGGTAGCTACCTAAAGTGCTAATATTGAATTTACCATTTAACCACGTAGATCACTATGTTTTTTTCAAATACGCTTTCAGTTGTCATAGCAATAGCTATTAATAACGAATAGATTGATGTTTGTTTGAAACAAATCTTACATCAAAGGATCTAGGTGTGGGTAAAGAAGATGTAATCCTACATGCAAGGCCCACCGGTAAGTGGTAGCCACAAGCTAAAATGCTGATTTTTTCCATTGGTTAGAATTGATATGAGACCAATTAATTAATTTTTTTTTACTTCCCTGTAGTTAACAACACGAATTACTTGCTTATTTTATATTTGGATGGCTTAATGTATGAGAAAAACCAATCGCCCTCTAGGGACATGTCATTCAAGTTCCGTAAGGAGACTATCAATGCGTGATGTGGCCTCCAAGAGTTTATAAAGTAATTATAAAAAAAAACTTAAAATGGGATTCTGGTCAGAAAAAATCACTTCTGCTGATGTTTAAAAGCTAAAAAAGGCATTCAGTAAAAAATCAACTGAATTTAATCCAGTACTCACCTAGGGAAAAGAACATTGCAATAGAGTCGATGAAATTTCAATACAAGATCTAGAAAAGGTTTGGAGTAAAAACAATGTTCCATACAATTCCGAAGACACATGTGTATTACATTAGGTGTAAAGGGAAAACCTCCAACACATTTTATGGTTGGGATGAAAAGCAAAGGAGAAAATTTCTCTAAAGATATGTGGTTGATGACCGATTTGTAAAAATACTTATCACTAATAGTTTAAAAGGGATTGAATGTGGTAGAGGACATCAAATATTTAGAGCGAGTAAATTCTAAATAAAAAGTTAGCATTTGAAAATTTCATTATGATGATACACCTTAACATTGTAAATAAAATACATTCATATGTTTTAGTGATGGTTCTGCATAAATCTTTAAATTACGATTGTATGATTATAAGTTAGGAGAATTCAAATTTTCCCTGATTATAAGTTCAGAGTGGGAGTGTATAACTTGTAAATGAGAATTAACAGAAAATATTTAATGTAACAAATCTTTGAGTAGTTTTTATTAATGAAATATGTATTCCTAAATTAATTCTGAACATGCTTAAATACTAGTTTTTGCTTTGATATTAGAAAACATATATCGATTTCCAATGCAATGAAATAACTACAATACATCAGTTAAAGACTCTTCGCGTTGGAGCATTACATTCTATTCAAAAAAATTCTACACAAAAAAAATATTCCTAGTATAACAATAAGAAATGAGGAATGCCCTTAGATTTTACCTTTGTCACCACCTTCAACCATTTGATTTTTGATATAACAACATAAAAAAAGACTTGTTTTTTATTTTTCAATTGATTCACTGCACTAAACCATTTGATTTTATTTTTTTTCATTTTCAGATACAAACACATACAAACATGAAAATGATCATATTTGATATAAATGATGTTTTGGCACACACCCTCCAGAAGAATTATTCAACATTTAAACAATTAAAAATGTTTAGTGGTATCGAGCTCAATGTTTTTTTAATTTTCTTAGACCTAATGTGAAATATTTCTTGCAATGGTGTAAAAAACATTTCAAAATAACAATATGGACATCGATGAGAAATTCAAATGTTGATGACATGATGGCTTCATTCCTTCAAAACATTAGATTGGAGGTTGTAAGATTCAAGTTGATATTTAAATACAAATATTGTGTTGAGACCAAATGCTCTAATTATGAAGTTTCTGGGAATCCAAAATTATATCTCAAGAATCTTAACTCTGTTTGGTTACGGTTTAATGCATCGTACAATTGTAAAAAATACAGTGCTTGTAGATGACTCTTTAGAGAAAAACAAGTTAAATGATGTTGCAAACTATATAATTTCTAAAAAATTTAACATAGATTCTAAGTCAGAAGAAAAATACTTGTTAGATGTGTTGTGGCCTTTTTGGAAACCATTGAAGGATGTCAAAGATGTTTGAGATTATATTAGATCACAAAAAAATTTATAGGGAGATTTTTTATTGGATCTTTACTATGTTTTGTATTATTGATTCGGAAGCCCATCTTTGGGAATAGTGTTACATTCTAAATTAAAATTATTGTTCAAATGTTTTACTATAATTCTACCTTTAGTAAAGGAATTTCAATTTATTTCATAGCTATATTTAAAAACTAAAATATATATGGGATAGTTTTATAGTTAATTTTAAATAAGTTAATATAAAAATTTTATGCCATGTCTCTTACATTTTATTTTATATCTAAATTTAAATATGAAAATATATTTGGTATGGTTTTATAATTAATTACATTCTCCTACACTAGATCGTCGCCCTATGCTAATTTATTCATAACGTCTTCAGAAATTTTCTGGTTACATTGAGGTTTCACACCATAATAAATGAAGTAAATTTGAGATCTAAATTAAAATATGAAAATATATCTTGAATGGTTTTACAGTTAATTACATTCTCCTAAATTGAATCGTCACCCTGCTTAAGTTTCTTCATAACATCTTTGGTAATTCTCTGGTTTCCCGAAGGTTCAATCGAACCATAGTAATTGAATCTAGAAGTGTCTCACATCTCGTGAATGTCATTAGCCTAGTGACCGCTTGGCCAATGGTGTTTGAAATATTCAAATTTGCATAGTTTAATCTTAAAAACATCTTAAAACCGATAAGAGCATTATTCCAAAAAAATAATTAAGCCTAACAGCCGCTAGCCCTTATAAAACAAAACATGTATCTGTTCTATACGGGCTAGTGGCCGCCAGGTATTATTTATCAGATCAATGTTGAATTCCCTGAAATCATTCAACATTTTTTCACATATTCATAAATTTAATTTGTGACTAGATATATTGGACTCTAGAAAGAGAATTAACAAATTCCAATATTTTTATTTTTGGATTCCAATATATTTAATTTTGGAGTATAATTAATTCCAACATAGGTTATTTTGGATTCCAATATATATGATTTTGGAATCCAATATGTGTAATTTTGGAATCCAATATGTGCAACTTTGGAGTGTAGATAATTCCAATATTTGACATTTTGAAATCTAAAAATAGTAATATTGGGTTCCAATATTGGCTATATGTTTTTAGCTTCTCACACTGGAATAAGTCTAGATTTAGTGAAATAATTTTTTCTTACTAGAATTAAGACATGAGATGAATCCATATGAAATTCTATTCATACATCTCTATTAAAAATCCTACTCCAAAGAATCCCATAATAAGATGGGATATCAGCTACTAGGATGGTGGGTTTAACTCTTTTCTTAGGGAACTATGAGAATGAAACTTGAGCATATTTAATATGCCCAACAAAAGGAACTTGTTTTATTTCCATGGAATAACATGAATCAAGTGATATACTAAGAATAAGACCAAGGGCGTGAACAACCTGAGTTGGCATAACATTATTTGAAGCTCCAAAATTGATAATGCAATTGCTAAGTTTATGTCCTCCTATCAACAATGACACATAAAAAATGTACAATTTTTCAAGATTTGGATGGAGAGGATGTTAATTTTTTTGAGGCAATGGATTGTGGACTAGGTAGAATCCTTCTTGAGAATGGAAAAAAATGAATTGTTTTTAGAGTGGTGCCTTTAAAAAATTTGAATAATTTATCAAATTGATCTAGATGAGTTTTCAGGTATTCGACCTTAGATTTTTGACTTGAATAATAATATCAAAGGAAGAGGAAGAAAAGACTTTTAAAACTTAACACTGATAGTTGTTTTGATAGTTTCCTCTTTTGAGGTTACACTACCATTTGAGATAGAAGTATTAGAAGTAGAAGGTGAAATATTTACTTTATTTTTTGAGGATTTTGGAAGAATAGGAAGGGGATAAAATTTCTTAGAAATGACCTTGATTGGAGTTATTTTGGGAGAATATTTAACTTTATCCTTTGCACTAGGATGTGTTACATATTTTTCTTGGTGAGTTTGGATTGAGTTAGAAAAACAAAAGAGTGGATATTCATGTCCTCCACACTCTGATCATAGTCATCATTTGAATAATGATAATCTAAGAAGTGAATATTAGAGTCTTCTTTAGGTTCCTCTATTTCTTCTTCCCCTTCCACTTGTACTTATACAAACTCTTCTTCTGTTTCTTGAATTTCACATGTAACATTTATAAGATATTTAATAGGAGGATATTTAATATCCAACCTTGGTTAAACAACAGGAAAATGATTATGATTACCACAAATATGTTAGAGTAGGTATTTTCCTTAGCTCATGTTCACCTAGGTACTTTATTTACATTTATTTTATTTGTCCTCACCCACTTATGTGTGTGGATATTTATTTTATTATATTTAGATATTATCTAGTTGTTAGTTATAGTTCTTTCCTTGATCTATGGTATTGCCTAGATCTTTGATAACTAGTTATTTCCTAAATATATGGTCTTGACTAGTTCTTTCCTTGATTTATGGCTTGATCTACGACCTTGACTGGTTCTTGGATTGATATTCCTTACCTATACAAGAAAGGACCATTCTCATTGTATTTCATTAAGTTCCATAATAATATATGATATTTTCACTCATTTGTTTGTAAAGGTTTATGTAAAGTTATTCTGGAAAATTACTTTCATCTTATTTAGTGTGGTGTTTAATTAGAATCTGAGTGTTGCGTGGCTTGGTAGGATCTGTTTATCATTCCTTTTATGGTATCAGACAAGGATATTATTGTTGGTATCCATTTCTAAGTTTCATTTTGCAAAAAAGGTTTTATATCTATTCATATATTTAGATTTTGTTAGTATTTTTTTTTGCGTGCATTTTTATGCAAAACAGAGTCTTCCATTGGATTTGAAAGGTGTCAAAAACATAAGAACAAAAATAGACCCAGGAAAACCATTTCTGGATTTTTTGAGATCGAAACTAGGTTTTTGAATTATGTGTTGCAGAAATATTTGGTTGATGTGGAGGACACCTTTTTTATAGAGAGGTGTTTCTTTCCTTTTTAGCATGCCACGCGGGTTGTTGTGTAATTTTTTTCCATTTTGGGGAAAATGCAAACATTGCTATACTGTTTGGCGAAGGTCATTTTCGTACCCATTGAAATCCTTAGCCCCTAGTCATATGGGTAGTATGAGGGCTTATGTTTGTGATTCCTACTAGTTTGTGCTTAAATCCATCCCCCTTTCATTTTATTTGTGTGGTGAAGGGAAGAGCATTTTATTTTGTTTTAGTGGCAACTAAAATAAATAGTAGAGCATAATATTGAAAATATTGTGTCTTTTGATTGGTTATTCGGATTTGAGTGCCAATTTTTGAAAAAGTGCTTGTTTTTTCATGCTTGTTCCATTAGATGTATTTATTTTAAGAAACACTATATAAATATAAAATTCTATATTGTAACATGCACTCAATTATAAAGTGCCAACATTTAGGGGGTCTTGTTGCATTGCCTAGGTCTTGCATTTTTTTGGTGATTTTTGAGAATGACGTCTTTATATACTTCTGCATTAGATCATGTTGAGCCATTAACAACACATAATTACCACACATGGAAATAAAGAATGGAAATAATCATTAATTGGAAAGTATTACGGGCTTTAACATCTTCAGAAAAACTAGTGTTCACTAAAGAATATGAGAAATTTTAGTGGCAAGGTGGATCACATGAGAGTCATGCAACTTGAAATCGAGATCACTGTAGTCACATAATATTGTACATTACACATTACTTTTCCCGATTTTATACTACTATTTAGAAGGTTCTCATGTGACTAAAGTATTGATTAATCCCACCTTTTTGGCCACATTGTTTTACTTTTATTTCATCATTCCCACATATTTACTTATACATGCCTATTCTGTTTCATCATTTTATTCCATTTTAGCCTAAATTGGGGTGTCCTATCTTGTATTGGGGCACCTCAGAGCGCCCTAGTCTAACCAGGGGTGCCCCAATCCATTTTTAACTTTCCCTCCACTTTTTGGGCTCTTTGTGACCATTTTTCATATATATATTTTTCCTCGTTGGCCTTGTTGGGGTTAATTATGAAATTAAATCTTGAGAACAATATAAATATAAATTTGTGAATCCATAATGAGGGTCCTAGTGCTAAAAACTTCTATCATTCCATCTAAAGTTGTATCCATTGCATCACTCACATCCATTAGTGTCATGCACCAAGGATAGGAGATATGCATCACACACCCACAACATACGGGAGGGATTCTATTATATTCCATACACACATTCTAATACATTTTCTATAGATATTATTTCCCGCTACTTCACAAAGTGCCAATGACACAAGAGAACATAGGGCACGAAATGCACACATATACTAGAACTACATCCGGGTTTGAAATATAGTGCAACACTCAGTGATAAGACCACAAGTTTGGCAGTTGAGGTCAGTCTGACATATTCATTTTGTATCTTTATTTTTACTAGGGTTTGATACTTCCTTTTATTTTTTAGGTTGTCACTCCAATATCTAGCACATTCAACACAACTTCATGGATCCATTTTGACAAACAGAAAGGGTTTTAGATTAGCTTGCGGCCATTTAGATTTTAGATTATCAACATTTGCAGGAATCATGACACCTAAACTACATACCAGGGCACCCCAGTATGTTCCAGGGTGCCTCAATCAGCTCAAAATATCTAGATCTATCCTTCAGAGAGTCTCTAAGTGTCTATTCTGGGTTATGGAATCTACTGTCGGACCTACGACAACTTCGGACAGTCTTCTGCTATCAGCTAAGTCCTTCTTCTTCATTTTCTTGCATAATTAGGATTTCATTTCATTTAATATAATTATTTAGAATCATTTCATACTGTATTTACTACATTTATACAATGTTTTATTCCTCATAATTAGATTAAATATGATTACTATTTTATTGCATTTAGTCCAATTTTAGTTAATCAATCACCTCTTTTAATCCTGAATATTTTCCATCAATTATAGATTATTTTATCAAGTTCCAGAATTTGTTGACACAATTGAAGTGGAGTGGAAGAGATAAGAAATAAGAAGAGTGTGTTTACTTAATTATATCCAAGTTTAGAGGAACATTCCAAATATTTTCTTCTACCTTTTTCTCTAGCATGGATTCCTTAGGTGACACATTCAAAATACCCGACTCAGATACATTTTGTGAAAGACTTACTAGGGAAGAATCCAAATTATCTAACCTTGATTATTCCACCTCTCAAAAGGCATTAGTTGTATCTGATCCTAAGTGAAAGGGAAAATCAAAAAATAAAACCAAATCCACCCCTTCTGCATCTCAAAGTGATCCTAAACCCAAAGAAAACATCGCTAAATCCAAGAAGAAGCCTAGTATTTGATGCTATTTTTGTGTAGGTATTGGTCATAAAGAACTTACGTGTTATAAGAGAATGCAAGCCTTAGAGGATGCAATCAAGAAACACAAAATTTCTATCTCCACTCCAACTCCTTCTAATCAACATGGAAAAAAAATTATTGTTGTTGGGAGATCTCAGTCACCACTTGCAAATATGCTTCTCATCACATGACTTCTTCTAAGAAGTATTTTGTATCTCTAGGTTTGAGTTCTACTTCCAAAATTGAGGTTGGAGATTCTTCCTTTCTTTCCGTTAAAGGGAAATGTGACATACACCTTGATGGTGGCAGTATACAAGATGCACTGTATGTTCCTAACATCACCACAAATTTTCTTTCTGTGTATCAAAATTTTCATTCTAGTCAAGGAAAAATAGTGACTTTTACACCACATGGGGTAGAAGTATGAAATTTGTTGGAGCCTCATTCAATTTTTTCTAGAGTTATTGTTGATCATAGTTATATACTATATCACTTTGAGGGTTTTGATGAAACTTCCTCTATAGGGATAGGTTTGGTTTCTCATGCAAATTCAGAGAGTAAGATTTGGCACGAGATATTTGGACATCTCAATTACATATATTTGAAGGAGTTGAACACTCATGGTATAATTTATGGTATTCCTAGAGTTTCTTTTCTTGAGGGAGTTTTTCATGGATGTGCATTATGGAAATAACACCAAGATCCATTTCCTAGGAATTTGTCCAAGATAGCTTCTTCAACACTTCAGCTTGTACATAGTGACTTGATGGTTTTTCCTACCCCCTCTTTCAATGGATTTAACTATGCACTTACCTTTATTGATAATTTATCAAGGCGTACTTGGGTTTATTTTCTCAAGTAAAAAAGTGATGTATTTTCACACTTCAAATTCTTAGAGACTTTGGTCGAGAAATAATCTTTTAGTTGCATAAATAACCTTCACTCTGATAAAGGGGAGAGTACTTCAATAATGAGTTTTCTGAATTTTTGGTAACTCATGGTATTATTCACTAGCATTTTGTTCCTCATACTCCACAACAAAATGGGTTAGTAGAATGAAACAATCAAAATTTGAAGGAAATGGCTAGCTACATGATGCACTCTAGATATTTACCTCCTATGTACCGGGAAGAAGAAGTTAATTATGCTAACTACATTTAGAATCACACACCACATAAAGCACTTAAGAATTTGAATATAGAGGAAGCTTGGTCTAACACTAAGCTAGATGTCTCATTTTTCAAATCTTTGGGAGACATGCTTGGGCATTTATGCCAAAGAAGAAAAGGAAATCCTTGGATAAGAACATAAAACCCTTGATATTCATAGCGTATTGTGGGGACATGAGAGCTTATCAAATTTTATATCCTGATAATCATGATGTTCTTTTTCGAACACATGTTCAATTTTATGAGCACTTCACACCTCATGATTATTTATCTTCTTCCATGCCTAATTCTTCTTCTTTATCTCATCTATAGGATTCTTTATTTGAGGAGGTTGATGAAGAGGTTATAGATGCCATCGAGGATCATATTCCCACTTCTGTTGTCACTATACCTAAGTGGGATTGTACTATAGTTTCAGAGGAAACACCTTTCATACGTGAGGATATTGTGATACTTGCCTTGTATGTTGATGATTTGTTACTTACTAGTAACTCTTCTTCCCACATTCAGAGTATTCAGAGGGATCTTTCTATGCAGTTTGACATGAAAAATCTTGGGTTATTGCATTATTTCCTTGGATTTCATATTTCTCATACATACTCAAGGATTCATTTTAGTCAGCAAAAGTACACCCGTGATCTTCTTCAACGTTTTGATATGGTTGATTGCAAGCCAAGTCCATCTCCTTTTTAGCCTTGAGTTACTTTTACTTCCACATGTACCACTCCATTTTGTGATCCTACATTTTATAGGTAGCTGGTTTGAAGTATCATGTACTTGACCCATACTCACCATAATATTTCATTTGTAGTAGGGATTATATCTCGGTTTGCACATTCTCCTCATAGTATTCATTGGAAGGATGCTAAAAGGATTTTGTGTTATTTACAGGGAAATTTCCACTTTTGAATCCACTACACTAGGGGTTCTACTCAACTGGTTAGATATAAAAATTCACATTGGGAAGGTTCTATTGATGACAGGAATTCCACTTCTAGATATATTTTTTGTCTTGGCGCTTCTCTAGTTTCTTAGGCATGCAAAAAGCAACAGGTTATTGCACTTTCATATTCAGAGGCAGAGTACAAGGAAGCAGTTACAATGAGTCATAAGATTCTTTGGCTTCAACAATTATTGAAATATTTTGGATTCCCACATGATTCACTAATTATACTTTGGTGTGAAAACCAAAGTGCAATTCAAATTTCTTGTAACTCAATTGAACACCAGTGGACAAAGATTATTGAGATACACATACAATTCATTCGTTAGGATATTATGGATGGAGTTATTTTCTTGGAGTACATTCTGAATCAGTAGCAAGTTGTGGACATATTTATGATTCCTTTTGAATCACCTCACTACCTTGAGTTACATGGCATGCTTGGGGTTTCGGAAGTTGTTCTTGGGGGGTGTTCATGAGAACATATTCATTCTTCTTCTTATTTCTATTTCCTTATAGTAGTATTCTTTCCTTCTTTTGGTTCAAGATTCTTCATCAACATATTGTACATGAATACCTGATAATGCCTAGTTTCCAAGACTCATACGGTGGATATGTCACTTTTATTTTGTGCCCCTAGCTTCACTTGAGGGGCGGTGTTAGAGTAGGTATTTACCTTAGCTCACGTTCACCTAGGTACTTTATTTAATTTTATTCTATTTATCCTCACCTACTTATGTGTGTGGATATTTATTTTATTTTATTTAGATATTAGGGGGCTATTATCTAGTTGTTAAGTATAGTTATTTCCTTGATCTATGGTATTGACTAGATATTTGATGACTAGTTCTTTCCTAAATCTATGGTCTTGACTAGTTCTTTGATGACTAATTATTTCCTTGATTTATGGCTTGATCTACAACCTTGACTAGTTCTTATATTGATATTCATTTTCTATATAAGAAATACCCATTCTCGTTATATTTCATTGAGTTCCATAAAGATATGATATTGTCGCTCATTTTTTTGCAAAGGTTTATGTAAAATTATTCTAGAAAATTACTTTCATCTTATTGAGTGTGGTGTTTAATTAACATCTGAGTGTTGTGTGGCTTGGTATGATATTTTTATCGTTCCTTTTAAAATCCTCTTATAATTCCTTTATATATATTGGCTAGAATGTTATGGGACATTTGTTTCTTCAAGGAAATCAAACTTTTTTCCAATTGATGAATAATGGGATGAGAACTACTCTGATAGGAATCACGAGCCTTACTCTTGGTGGGTTACTTTTCCAAATTTATTGACATTATAATATCATCCTCTACATTAATAGCTAATCATTGAGCATCATCAAGATGTTCTAGTTGAGTTATCCTCAATACAAAGCCAACTTTAGGGAGTTGAGTGTTAATGAAAAAAGATTTTTGATTTTCAGCAGTTGGTCAAACATGGACAAGAATTTTGTGTGGAATCCTATTGAATTCGGAAAACAATTATCTCATAGTTTCTTAAGGCTAGTTCATGGTTTGAATCTTACCTCAGAATTAGTTTGTATAATATCTCAATTATTAGTACTATTCATGGGAAGTTTATAGAACCATTCAACTACATTATCTTGTAAGATTTTAATAAAAAAACAAACTAAAACATCCTCGTGTGCTACACCTAGATTTACTCTTACAAAAAGACATGTTGCAATGCATTCATCTGAATGTTGCTTACCATATCCTCTAAATTTCAAAAAAAATCTTTTAAATCCCTTTTAGAAAATAATTAAAATGTTGGGATAAAGCCATAGGTCTAATTTTTTGTCCCCAGGAAACTGGTGCTGCCATTATGGAAACAAAATTTTGTAGAGGTAAAATAGTTCTTGATAAGACTAATGTCTCAATTAAAGTAATCCTTGTTCGATAAATTTACTTCATGCTACTTGGATTTATACTAATAGGTATTTTTTCTCTCTTCTTTGAAGATAATATTAAATTGTACTGCTGCTATAAATCAAAGAAAGGATATTTTGACCCTTGCACTTTC
The DNA here is from genome assembly GCA_019776745.2 of Taxus chinensis. Lineage (NCBI taxonomy): Eukaryota > Viridiplantae > Streptophyta > Pinopsida > Cupressales > Taxaceae > Taxus > Taxus chinensis. Next base: position 120,375,686 of record CM034155.1, on the reverse strand, counting down.
CTTCCCTAGGTTAATATCTTTTCTACCAACTTTAAAAGTGATTATTGTTGCAAGGTAGTAGAATTAGGAGGATGAATAGGATTAATATGAATAATGAGAATGAGAGAAACAACAAGAGAAACTGGAATAATTGGAACAACGCCTTGTGCTTCTTTTCTTTGTTTTCTTTTATTTATCCTAATAACTTGGACCCTTATTTATTGTGTGCAATCATCTTCTACATTCAAAATATCATTGATTATATGGTATGGAGCTTCATCAACGTGGTTATCAAACACAATTATTCTCAAATCTTTAGATATATTTTCTTGATTGTCTTCAAATAAGATATGATCATGTTATGCAAGAGAAGATTGGTTACTAATGGTCATTTAACTCATACATCTAATTATGAATATTTTTTAAATTAGTGAAATGTTTTATATTTATGGAATTTCTACAAATCAAACTTCTTAAATTTGTAAAAATATCTTGTTGATTATCATGCATAAAAATGAGATTTTGTTGTTGTAGACACCAAATTATGGTATCACCCCGCGTTTTCTCTTCTTCAGCAGGCTTATCCAAGTGAATCTCGTTTCCCATAAAAAAATGTGTAGTCAATTAATTAATCTTATAACTTAGTTGATCTCCTGTCACATACTTAAACCTCATTATGTGATAAATAATCAATTATTCCAATTAGGCCATATCATCCTATCTCATTATTAAATAATCCAAAAACCATGCAAATCAAGGGCCTCACATGTTCCCCACTTAATACAATCAAATAAAAATCAATTCTCACCTAAAAATCAATCACCACCTAAAACAAATCAATCCTCCAAAATTATTAATTCATGAACCCCACCCATGAGTTTAACAATTCAAAATCCCAACATCCAACACCAAATTCAAAAATTCAAAGTGTAAAGTAATGCACATGGCTTCACTATTACACCTAACATTTTAAATTATGTCCCCACTCCACATCACACCTTTTATTTTTCTCACATCATGAACCCCATAGTAAAATCAACTCTTAATCATGTCCCATTAAGCAAGGTTGCTTTTGTAAATCTCGGTTACTCGTTAATCCCAAATTTTAATCCATATTCAAGTTATAAATATGACCCTTTCCCCCCCTTTGGATATATGAAAATTCTGAAAATTCTCAAGCTTGAAATAGTAAAATTTTGGCAAATTATTTGTGAAGTTTTGAGGAAAATTTTGGAGTGTTTGAAGGTAAAACTCTACCTCTCTCATAATGCCATTTTAATGATCATTTTGTCACTTATCAAAATACCAGCCATGTGTCATCCTCATTTCATCTATTCGGTATATTTCAAATCTCATTATTTTTGGCATGTCATTTTATCATTTGAAACTTATTCTTATCTTGTGAACATGGGGGTTGACAGCCACCAAGGAAGTGAATGCTTCTCGGATCCGGTCCGCCAGGTAGCCTCGGCATGAAAATATCTAAGCCATTTTTCTCTAGTGTCTGTGAGTTGCAGGTTTGTTGAGATCATAGCAAGGAGCCCCTCATCCACTTTGCATCCGCATCCATCATCATAATCTCCAAAGTACTAATCCCTTGCATGTTCAAGGTTGTTTGGTGTTTATTGATTTCTTGCATAATAATCTAAATAGGAAGAAGGAAACTCTGATCAAAATATTTGGCATGCTTGGTGGGACCAGATCCAAGTTCTGGTCGTTTCTTTTGTTTTATTCCTTTAATCGTTTCATGCAGGTATCGCAAATATACCGATTCTCCTGTAGCGTCATTTCTAGATTTCTGTGACAAATAGTTCGTCTTTTGGACTTACTCATTTGCAAGATTTGGTGTTATCTCTATCAATATTGGTGGCCTACATTGTCATCAAGGCAAATACTCTTCTTGTTTGCGACCGACTTAGCTGTGAATTTGTTTATAGTTGGTATTAAGCTTATTTTTAATTAAAAAAGAAAAAAAGAAAAACATGAAAAAAAATTAAAAAAATAGTATATTGTCCTAATCTATCCCTCCCACCTATTCTCTCACATCTCATTCTCTCCCCCTAGCTCGGCCAACTTGGCTGAGCTACCTCACCGACTCCACTAATCCTATTCCAAGCTCTCTCATCACCTCCCACACTCACGCCGAGCTATCCCACTCACCCTATCTAAACTCTCAATGGAGCTTCCCTCTTCTTGATCTATTTGCCACACCCACCGAGCTTCCTCCCAACTCCACATAGCTCTCAATCCACACCACTCCATCTGATATTTCTCCATACTCTCCTCCTTGCTCACCCATCTCCCATGCACCGGGCCAGTATCGTTGGAAAACCTTTGCCATAGCCAGTTATATATTTCTTGTTTAAATTTTCTGTGATTATCATTATGTCATTGTAAATTATATGTGCATAGAAAATCAAAATATGTTCACAGTTTAGCTTTTTCAGATCGCTGTAGTTTCTAAATAAAATTTTAGAAAGGCTGTATTTTTTGTAGATACATCTATAATCTGTTTCAATTTTCTTGTTTCGATTTTCTGCAATTCTCATTATGTACCATAGCCAATTAAATATTTCTTGTTTCAATTTTCTGTGATTCTCATTAATTCAGGAGCCACATCTAAAGTTTTGAATTCACGCAAGCTTTGTAGAGGGCAATTATAGTGATTGTATACCAATCGACTTACAATTCTTGCTAATACACGATGCCTTTGATAAACAATGTCATTAAAATTTAATAAATGTATAGTCACCTTTCCAAACAGTCTGTGAATTCACAATCTTTCTATAACGTTTGGCTTACAAACAACCCATTTAGCGCCATAGCCAATGATATATTTATTGTCTAATTTTTTTTTGCTTATCATTGTGTCATTGTATATATAAACAACAAAAATCCACATTTTAATTTCCAGCAGGCTTTTACACTCAGCGACTTGCACAATGTTTTTATTATAGTCGATTTAGAATGCTGTTTTGAAAATTCTTTAACAGGTCTTACTCCTAAAAGGCGCCTGTGAATAGTAAGTTTGGATTGCATAGTTTATTTCTAATTCTTTAGCACACAACTTGGATTTGTTGCCGGTATAAATAACATACATACATCTGTTGAGAGTTGCTCTGATTTCCATTGTTTGTAGTGCCACGTCCATTTATAACGTCTCATTGTATATGCAAATAGCCATAGATTCATTCACGCCACTTATATCACTTGATTCACGCTGTGTCTGAGCGTATAGTCTATTTCTATCAATTGATTCATAATTCTCCAACATGTTGTGTAGATAATGACTGTACAGTCCTTTTATAACAACTGACTATAATTCATTAGAACATAATTATAGCCATTGGTAGCTGTTACATTGAATATAGAACATAGCCGTTCAATATTGAAGTAGAATTTGGTAGCTGGGTAGTCTCCTTATAGCAATTGGTTTGTAATCTCCAAGTATGTATTTTTCGTTTACAATTATCATTCAGGGATAATTTTAGTGGTGAATATTTGTAATATGGCAAAATTTTCATTTTAGGAAAATTTGAAAAGGTGATTTTTTCAGAGCAGGTCGGTGTCATGTCGCCTAAAATTTACAGTATATATATTTTTTAGGGGTCGGCTTCACCTACATTTGAAAACATCTCTAATAAAAACCTAGGTGATTCACCGTGTAGTATACTACAGTACTATCACCAATACCTTACCAATACCATGAACTTGCATACTCTAAGCACCAGAGATTGTTGTTAGCCTGTTAATAGTTTAGAGTCAAGCAACAAATGATGTTTGCTAATGCACGACCCATTGAATTTGTTGACGCATGACAAAGGGGTTAGCTGTTGACATGCGACAGGGATATAGTTGACGCACGACAAGGATGTATTGCAGACGCGCGAAAAGGGGGTTAGCTGTTGATGCACGACAGGGATATGGTTGACGCGTGATAAGGAGGTATTGCAGACGTCCGACAAGGGGTTTATTTATTGACGCGCGACAAGTAGGTGTTACAAACGTGTGACAAGGGGGTTAGTTGTTGACGTGCGATAAGGAGGTATTGCAGACGCGTGACAGGGATATTGTCTCTGACACGCAACTAGGTTCTTTTGCTGACACAAGACTTTGTTCAGAATAATGGAAGGTGCTAGTCCTTAGAATGCAAAGACCCAAAAAGTAACTAAGAAATATTAGAAGCCCTTGTTCAAGTATTTTTGAAACTCTGCTGATACAGATATTGCAACTACCAACAACAATATAGCTGCCACCAGAAAGAATCGGAATACTGACTATGTCGAAGGTAATATTGAGGTGAACATGCATTCTGCATAGTATCAAACAAATGACACCTACGATAATATGTCAAATCTTGAAGATATAATTGTTGAGATGCCAGATCCTGAAGATATTATTCCTGTTGGGGTGCAACCAGGAGTGCATTAAGCTATCACACATACAAATACTCAGTAAAATGGAACACAAAAATCAAATTCAAATTTTGGTTCATGAAAGAGGCAACCATGTGATTGTGATATTGCTCAAAATTAAACTAAAAAAATTAAAACATTGAAAACGAACAAGAATATGTGGACCATTGGGAGGACATACAAGTTTTATTGGGCTACCAAATTTCCGTTTATCGATCCTGTACAATCATCTAATTCAGAAGAGATCCCATCTAAAAGTACATGTACAATATGTATGTGGAAATTGGAAAAGCAACAAAAAATGCAAATGAAGCTGGACACTAGAAAAAATTGTGGAAAACAATATTTGACTGTAACAAGAGCGGATGGCCATAAAATCAAAACACACAGGTGGAAAACTGAAGAAAAAAATGCATGTTAAATACATAGTAGAGCAGAAAAAACACAAACATCTCGTGGAAAAAGGAGGAACGATCACATCGCAAATTGGTAAGATGAATCAAACAAATCTACATGCAAAACTCATACAGTTCTCTACTTTATTTCACATACTAAAGAAAGGAAGACTGATTTTGGATTTCCTTGATTTCAATTTTTTGTATCAATATAATGGAATGCTGAACGTACCTCAGTATCATTGGTCTGAAATTAGTGGATGGGAAATGACAAAATGTCTTTCGATGATAGAGAAGGAAAATTTGAAAGAGAATGTAAAAAATCAAAGTTTGTCTCTCTTTCAATTGATGAAGTGACAACAGTCAACAACACTGCATGGGTATATATCCACGTCTATACTTTATAAAATCATATAAGGACACCTCATCTGCTGGGTGTTATCAAAATGGTTGTAAACTGTAATGCTGAAAACCTACATAAAATAATTGTTTCTCATTTGAAAGATATTGCTGGAATGACTGATTATGAAATTGCTACAAAGTTGGTATGCGTCGAAGCAGATGGTGCATCTATCATGCAGGGTCACCGAATAGGGCTGTGTGTTAGATTACAAACAATAGTGGCCCCATATATGCTACCAATTCACTGTATGGCTCACAAAATGAATTTAGCGTATAAAATGGTAAGCAACTACAAAAATGTTGCTAAATTAGAAGACCTTATAAGAGAATTTCATGCCTATCTGACAAGCAACCCAAAGTAATTTATTGAGTTCCAGAAATTCACAATTGGAATTACAGATGGAAAAAACTTCTGAAAGATGTTGAGACGAGATGGATCTCTTTGTATGAACCTGCATGCATAGTTCGTGAGGAGTATCCTTCTTTGGTTGGTTTCATGCACAAATATCGTCATGAAGTTGATAGGGCGAGGGACTTGTTGTTCCATTTAACTGATTTAGAGACATTTCTTACATTGATTTTGTATTCTTCCAATGTTGCAGGAGATCAATACACTGACGAAGCATGCATAGGGGAGATTAATCTATATTGTGGATTTTATACGAATGAGAAAAATGGTATGTCAAAGTCATGATATCTTGTAATGTTCCCAATATAGTTTTGATACACCTGTTTTTGAGAATTGGAAAGCTTTATTAGATATTAAAAATCTTAGTAACTATTTGAGATTTAATATCCACGATCACCTCTGCATCACTGTTAATGGGAGGGACATACCACTACACATTTTGCAAAAATGTTAAGATATTACTGGATCGTAACGAGAAGATGTTCCCATGACACATGATCTCTTTTAGTCTGTTATAGTTGAAACAAGAATAAAGCTTAAAAAAAATTTAGAATCCTTATCATCATAAATTAGAGAACATTTTTCCAAAGATCAAATTCTTGAAGCAATGGGTGTGATGAATCCTAATTTTTGGAATACTGAAGGTGGTCGTGCAGATTTTGTAAGAAAGCATTTCCATAAATCCATGGGTACAATAATGGAACATTTCACAAAGACTTCATATTTCAAGGGTATGGAAATCAAAGGTATACTAAATGCTGGTTTATTAAAGTTTCAATCAACAAATTTTGCAACAACAATGAGGAACCAATATAAAAATTTAGACAAACCTTCTGAAAGTGGTGTTATTACAAGGCTGTGGCAAGGAATCTATCAAAGTTATATCTTACAAGAAGACATCAGTGTATATTTCAGATTATATGAGTTATGCCAAACAATGATTTTGGGGTCTGTGGAGGACGAAAGGGTTTTAAGTGCTTTATCATTTATAAAATCAAAATTGAGAAACAGGTTGGATAAAAATCTGAAAAGTTGTATGAGGTGATATGTATCTCTCTACTCCATGGAAACCTTTCCTTTCAATAGAGAAATTGCGCATTAGAATTCCCTTTGCGAAAGAAGAGGTGTGAACAATACAACTACAAGTACAACTGTTCCCAATGATGAGAGTGGAATTGGTGCATCGTCACACTCTACAGAAGAGAACATCGAGTTTGAAGAAGCTATTGATAATGGATTGTTTCAACTTTAAATAGGTATCTCCTTCACCTTAATTTTATTTTTTGTCACCTTACATTTTAACTATGGTTATTGATTCAATTTCATATTAACTCTACAGATGCAAATATTGACTGAGGTTTTTTATGAAATTTTATTTCAGCTCTTGTTGTCATTAAAGATGTTACAAGTATATATATTTACATTTATTTAAATACAATTATTTCATCTTTCTTTTTTAAAACATGGGTTGACATCCATCCAAGGAAACTCACACTTCTCGGGACTGACAATGTCAGGAAACTCACCCATCTATCTACTAATCCATTTCTTGTGTTGAGTTTTCTTAAATCAAAGATCTAACACACTACAAAGGATGATTTCACAACCATCTAAAACACAAGAGGTAACTTAAACCCTATCATATGACATTTCTTGATTTTTTACAATTATGTTTAATTTATTTTTATATTTGAAAAATGCTTTGATATATTTTTTAAACTTTGTGGGATAAAATCACACAATCAAATTTTACAAAGAGAGGAAGATTTTTCCATATTATACAATTCATCATCCACGATCGTGCTTGAAGCTAAATCTACGTCCACATAAAATTCATCATCATCCATATATATTTTAATGTCATCATGCGCATCTAATGTCCTCATATCATTATCATAATCTTGACACTCCAATTATTATTAAAATAAATTATTTATCTATTTTAAATGTGTAGAAACCTCTCTGTCCTAACACATTCCATTTTTTTAAAACAATTATCTATTATCATCATTCATCATCATCTATATCCATTCTAATGTCATCATATCATTACAAGTATAGAGAAGAAGATTTTGAGAACGTTTAAATGTCTCTGTTGTACTACATTCCAAATTTTCTTAAAACAATTATCCATTATCATCATTTTTATTCCATGATCATGCTTGAAGCTAAATCTATGTCCACATAAAATTCATGATAATCCATATCTATGAGACTATGATTCTATTCTAATGTCATCATCCACATCTAATGCAATCATCATTACAAGTAGAGAAGAAACATAAACACCATATACAATCTAGAAATTCTATACATAATATATAAGAAGTTATAAAATTAAAGATTATATAGTATTTCAAATTTTCAAAGGATAGCACATTCAAGTTTCAAATTTCAAATCCAGATAATAAATTTCAAATTCCATGACCATCACATTCAATGTTTCAAATATAGATTATAAATTATTTCAAACTTTCGAATTTAAAGATTCTATTTTTCAAGTTTCCACCCTCAAACATGAAATTTTTCAACCCTCAATTTTCTAGTACCCCTATCCCTGAATGGCTTCCACTCCTGTACTCCTTTCCTCAATGGTTTCCCCACTTGTACCCCTTTCCCCAATGGCTTGAATAATCCCAAAACTTATGAGATCTTCCGCAGCACTGTCTAGATTCTTTACAATTCTTTCTTCTTCCTTTGTCACATCTCCATGGGATAGCAAACTTGGATCTGCAGCTGCCTTGGTTTTGAATAAAATTTCAGGGTCGAAGCCATGCTCTTTAATTATCCGCTTCAGTGTATTGTTTTGTTTGTTAACCAAAACAATATTTTCCTTCAAATTCTTCACTATGCAGATAAACTTTTCTTCACGGTTTCCAAGTGAACTTGGAAAACCTTTGCTTGAATCTTCAAATTTTCATATTTCAACTACACAAAAAAGTGATGTCAATTAAACATATTACTAAAATAAGAAAACTTCAAATTAACAAAAAATATTGTTTGAAAGTGATAATACTTATGACTGCTCTATCTCTCTCGACATTTGTAGATGCTACCAGATCTGTGTCCTTAGACCATTTGTTAAAATATGCCTGGGCTTCAACACTAATATTTTCCAATTTGTTTAATGCTTTATCTAAAATATCATCTTTATAATTGTTTTTATACGTGACAGTCCCACTTCTTACTTGGGTAAGTAAGGAATCCATCTTCGCAGGTTGATTCTGGACTGTAGCGTATAAACTATCCCTTTGCCAATAATTTTCAAAATGACTTATTATCTCATTGATTAGTACTTTAGCCCTTCTCTCCCATTCTATGAGCTGACTGATATGAGGTAGAATAAACTCATCGACATGGGATTGACAATCATAACCAATTAAGTTCTCTAAAGGAAAAGGGTAGCAACTGTTCACCATCTGTATCTGAAGAAGATGATCTCGCTGGAGAGGTATGGGGGCTTTCGGGTTGATCATCGAATGCTACTTGTTTCAGCCTTTGGGTGGCCTTGATCCTATTTGTGATAAAATAAATCAATATTCAAACAAATAAATCTAAAGTGAAATGTAATGAAAGTTGAATAAATTATGTTGAAATAGAAGTATACTTGCTGGCCTTGAATCATCTCACATGTATTGAAAAATATTGTTGGGTCATTGCTATCAATGCCCAAGTAATCTTCATCTAAATTTATATTATTTAAAACCGATATGCCCATTGCGTTGGGAAAGCCACCGAGAGAGAGGGTTGGAATTTGAAACAAGGAGGCAATGTTTAGTGTCCCACTAGGGGCCAGAGGAATTGGCATGTGTTTACCAATGTTATTTTTTCCTGATCCTCTGGTTGGCATTTTGAATATTATTGGTGGAGGAGGGGGCAGTGCCGTTGTTTATACAGAAGGTGAAGGATTGCAATGTGCTGAAAAGTTCAAGAAAAATCATATGAAAAACTGTTAAACTATGCAAAAAAATACAAAATTAAATGAAGTACTATTCAAAACTTTTACCTTGTTGTTGAGGGGTAGCTTGTTGCGGTGCTTGAGGTGGTTGTGTTGGAGTAGTAATTGGTGGTTTTTGAGCTGTTTGTCGTTGAGATTACTAAGGTGGTTGTTGAGAAGAGATAATTACATGCGAACTGAACTGAGTGAGTTGGGGAAGACGATTGACTTTGAGAAGCACATGTATGGTCCAAAGCCCCTACAATGTCATCAACACACGATTGTATGTCAATTCAATATGGTAAAATTTAAATGGAAAAACGAAAATACAAATTTGGAATTTGTAAATAATATATGTAATGTATTACTTCTCTGGAATTTAACAAATTCAAATAGTTGGCGGTTCGGAGATGAGTGAACTTCCATTTCAAATTGTGAATCTCCCGATGCCTCAACGTGTTGTTGGCCTCTTCCTCTTGATGCACCTTTTTCGGGGAAGGGCCTCCAAAAATCTTCTCTGCAAATAGTAAATAGTTAATACATGTTGTCAGTCTAATGTCAAAATACAAACTTTATAATTTATACCTGTTGTTCTTGAAATGGAATTGACAAATTCGTCAGCGCCTCGTCTGTGCAAGTGGGAATTGGTTTTTCTTTTAAATTTAAAAGAGCCTCGTAATAAAGGCCAAGGAGATAGTTTGTGGTGTGAATGACTGGTTTTTCTGAAAGCTTTGCATTTGTAATGTCAGTTCTTTTTTTTTTTGATAAAAAGGTGCACCAATCAAATTTTTGCTTTCCGATAGTTGCAAGAATGTATGTAATGGCCCAGTTTGGTATATCCGTTTGTTGACCCTGCAAAATTATTCTAGCTTGAAAGAAGGAAATCATAGCAGCAAGAAAGTGGTGTGCAATTCCTTGTGTATCCACACCACGTTTGGATTTATTGACATGAGCGACAAATGCCAAAAAATAGTTGTAATTAATATAAATTTGAATTGTATCAAAATTAGAAACTGAATACAAAATGATGAATGAAAACAATTTACACTTACAATCAACATGGAAACCAAAATTCGATTCGAGGTATTTCTTATTGTCTTCGACAAGTGTTACCTTCGTTGTAACAATGGGTAAATTTTTGAATGGGAGGCTTGTAAACCGATGAATATCAGCTGGGTCGATACCGAATTGAAACATTCGACCGTCGTCCACAGTAACATTAAACAGGCCGTCCTCTGTATTGTACAAGGAGAGAAGGTAGTTCAAAATATCATGGTCTGTTTCAAAATGGGGCATCCTAATGAGCCCACCAAACTCACATGCATCGATCAAATCCTTGTATTCTGAATTCATTTGTAAAACAGTCTAGATGTAGGGGCACAAAGGGTTCCTGTAGAGTATCTTGCCCGTGGATAGGGCTTGTGGGTTAACTGGATTTTCCTCATGATTTTTTTCTTGACCTTGGGATGCACTTGTAGTCACCATTGTAGTTGTCTTTGAGCTTGATTGTACCTAACCTGGATTCCTGTATACAAGAAAATTTGAGATCCGGATAGTGTAAATGTGAAAATGACTGGTGGAAGGGTATTTATTGGACAAAACCATGGTTTCGAAGGCTAAGAAACATGTTAATAAGGCTTGTTAACGCGCATCAAGAAGGCTTCTTATCGCATGTCAATAAGCCTTCTTGTCGTGTGTCAACAATCAATGTTGACGCGCGACAATAAGCCTTCTTGACGTGCGTCAACAAGCCTTGTTGACACTGCGTCAAGAAGCCTTCTTGTTGCCGCGTCAACAAGGCTTGTTGACATGACATTAGGAAGTGCGTCAACAACGCTTATTAACGTGCATCAACAAGGATTTTTTTCGTGCGTCAATAAGGCTTCTTGACGCGTGTCACTGATGCATAGTGGACGCACATCAACAAATCTTGTTGATGCGCGTCAACAAAGCTTGTTGACGTGTGTCAACCACACATCAATGTCTGTAACTCTGCAGTCTTTCTAACTCAAAAAAATATTGAGAGCAAATATTCAATTCTGAAAAAAATGGTAAATTCGCCTTTTCGTGAAAACGGTTCTGAGGATATTTGCTAGGTATTTTCCACCTCCGATTTCCAAGAGGTCTCTTAAAATGAACCATGTTCCCATTATATCATCGTCAATGTAAAATTTCATATCCATGTGCAGTAGGACCAATTGTAAAGTATCAAAAAGTAGATAAGGAAGTGATGATAACGAAGGGTGATAAGATATTTCCTTTTTCTATCTCATTGATTAGACGGCGTATCTCGTTGTATCATAGATTAACATCCAACATCTAATGTTTAACTATATTTTATATCATTAATAAAAATTTGTTGGCAATTTTTTTTAAATTTGATAAGTTGTTAAATAAATGCAACATACATGTTCATATTGCTTGGATAACGTAGTTTTATCATTTAGGTGTTGTTATTCTAGTTAGTTAGCATTTAGCTTTATAAATCTTAAGTTGGTTCATTATTTTTCTCGTACATGTTGTAATTTATTATTTTGAATGTATTATGACATTGTAGTGTTTTTCGTTCTGTGTTACGATTTGCATTGAGTATTTATTTAGGAGTTATATTAGTCATTATTTTCTCATTTATTTTATTATTTCACCATTTCATTTATAATTTAATGTACATTCATCTATTTTTGATAATTTTTTTATTCTAACTTAATATACAAACGGTGAATTTTTTTTGTTAGATTAATATTCTACACTTACAATTTTATTTTGCATAAATTAAAGCATGTGTTTTGTTTATCCTTTTTTATCTCTTTTTGGGTCATATTTTTTTTTAGGATTACACTGCCAAAGATTAAGTCCTAAACCCAAACCATGTCGTAAATCACCTCTTATCAACCTCATCCGCAGTTTTCAATCATGTAGTTTTAGGGTCCTCAGATGTTCCCGATCACTGATTGTCACTTTCAAACACCGTTCACCTGGATACGATGAAAAGTGCTTCCCAGATTACTTAGATCTTGCACTATTCTCACCTCAACTTGCTTTCAGATAAAAAGGAAAAGTGATACATAGGTATTCCTCATTTCCTCTATTTTCTCCTTCTGCATCACAACTCTTTTTTCTTTTGTGATTGTCCTCATCAATGAAAACATTTTCTTTTGGGTTAAAAAAAATCGAAAAACAAAAAATTCTCATCCTATTTGCACATATAGTTTAAATAGGAGGTTAATATTCTACATAGAAAGTTTTTCCACACACTGCTTGAAATCTCATGCAACAATAAACACATCAAACACCCTTTTCACCTGGTTTACTAATTCGGATTTGATCTCCCAACAACAAATCATTTCAGACATTTCCAAGCCACAACTTACACAAAACCAAACATAATTTGCATCCTCCTAGGTCCACTTATAGCCATTTTCTTTTCATACTTTTCCTTAATTTTTTTTTTCTTTTTTCCTGACTTTTTTGGTTAGTATAGAAGTAATTTATTTTGTTTTATGCGTGTAATCACTTGATCCATCTCTAAGAATATGGAGCAAAACCTCGCTTCACATGGTTTTTCATCCCAACCAATAACCACCTCAGCAACTACATCATCCATGCCTCTGGATACCTCCCTCATGGACACCCATTCCCTCGTCAATATACCTCACTAAATACCCTTCAGTCACACTTTAGTTTTACACCATCATTCCATCCCATCTAGGCCAGTCACCCCACCCTCTGTCATATTGGATCCTATTGGTAATCTCATCATCCCTCTCAATGATATGGAATTCCAATAACTTTTTGATGCCAATCCAGTAGCTCTTTAAGACTGTCTTCTTAAAAAATACATACAAATTCCTATAGATGGCCCACATCTTCAACAAGTCTATCCTTACCATGCCAATTCTGAATTCGTTACTCCCATAGAAAATGAACCTTTGATAGATCCATGTGATTTTACTTCATCCTCTACCAACCCACCATCCCACCAAGCTACTCAGTTAGTCACACCCATTCCTCATAATCTCCCCCAGATCAACACAACCATTGTAACTACAGTCCTATCATCACCATAACCACAACTATCACTAGTAATCTCATCCAACCCCCCATGTATCATATCCCTTATCTAAATAGATAATCCCTCTCACATCACATGTTTATGCCATTAATTCTCAACCTCAATCGATGGTTCCTTTGTAATATTCAGTAGCTCCTCTAGTCTATCAACCTATCTATGCCCATATCCCCACTCAGCAATTACCACAATAAACTGCCTAGTCCCAACAATAGTATCATGATCCTATTTCTCAACAACAAGTACTTTATCAACATCCACCTCATCACAACCCATGATTTACACCCACCCATATCAAGTTCCTCAAACTCCCACACATCTGCAAATTCAACAACCATCTTTCATTCCTCAAGACTCTATGCCCAATGATCCCATGAAGGTCTTAGTAAGTCGATTAGCTAACTTAGAGACCGCTACTTTGGGGTTCAAAGTCACATTATCCTACGAACAAATATGTAACGAACCCATCCATTCATCCATGCCAATTAAACCATATTCTCTACAATAGGAATTTCAAAATTTCACCAAATTTAATAATAAAGAGGACCCATAGCGACATCTCCGAGTATTCAAACATGCATGTTATCTTATCACACATGACTAGGATTTTATGCTCCATACCTTCCCCATGTCCTTAACTGGCCCTGCCCTGTATTGGTACAATAATATCCCCCAATATTCCATATTTTCTCTCTCATCTTACACAATTATTTCTAGAACACTTCTTAATTAATATTATGCTTAAGGTAACCATCAATGATCTGTATACCATCCAATAATTCAAAGATGAATCCATTACGGATTACGTCGCATGATGGCATAATATTATAAATCAGTTATCCTTTTCTCTTCCTCAAAATGATCTAATCTAACTCTTCATGCACTGTTGTGCTAAGCATATTGCCTCTACTTTTCAAATTTAATCATTTCAAATTTTTGAGGAATCTTTCACCATGGCTCACAAGCTTAAGACATGTGCCCTCGAATAGGGCCATTTAAAATTGAAATCAAATAAGTGCAAATAGGAATTCATCAGACCATCTACATCAAATGATAAGTCAAAAATAGCTACCAACGTTGTTATTATTAAATCATCTCTTGAATCTACATCTACTACATTAGCTTAACAATGATTCACATGACCAACGCCTAATTATACTCCTCTCGAGGAGTCATACATCACGATCTTTGATAAATTCATGATAGTAAACTTGATCACACTACCGTTTATCTTATCAGTTGATGAGTCAAGGCCAAAACCCACATGGTATCATGAGGACCATTATTGCAAATACTATCAAATCTGAGGACATGACATAGAGAGATGTCAAATTTTCAAGGATTCGGCCCAAATAATAATTGATTGGGAAGATCTTCAGGTAGATAATCCAAATGCTTCACCTAATCAACCATTAGACATTTTTATACAACCATTTCTAAACCATGCGCCTACATCAACAATTCAAACCACCACTACTTCTACATCCCAAACTCCTAATGCCCACACTATATATACTATACATGTTGTTGATGAAGATACAATTTCATCCAAAAATTTACCTTCGTCATCAACCATCATATACACCACCTAGACACTCTCCCTGAATCCACAATCTCTTCAACATGCATCCCCATACCAACATCATTCATATCTACGTCCACCTTAGCGTCTCTTCCCACACCCACATCCATTTCCACACATATAACACTTTCCCCATTTATAAATATTACTCCTGCTTTGTCATTTATTACATCTACTTCATCACAACCAATTGCCTTATGTATAATTATTACAGCTTTACCCATTATCCCATCCTTAGCATCACTTCCAATCCCTCTTTCTGTACTTTTACCCACACCTACTACATCCACTATTGTAAACACATCTATGTCACCTTCCTCTTCTACGAAAATGTCATCACTTGAAGACTTTTGGCAAAAATTTCAACTTGCATTGACTTCAAATTATCGTCCCATATCCTCTATATAATCATATGCCCACACTGTATACACCAAAATTGGGTCACACTCCCCTTGGTCCCTCGTCAACTAACCAACTCGAACATACTCACCTAAGCATGGCCCCTTCCAACCCACATTAATATTAATTTAATTTAATTAATTAATATTCTCACAATATTTGTTGTCTAATTATCTTAATTAAATTGATTTCTACCCTACAACCTCACCTAGACACCTCATCTAGCCACCTCACCCTAAATCTATTCTTAGTTTGTTGCCATAACTAACTAAGACTTAGTTCAACCCTAGAAATCAATACCCATTATCTCCATAACCATATTCCCGCATAGAAAAAGGAAACTCTGGCTTTAATATGTGAGAATAGAGAGATATGGCGGAATCGATTTCCATGATCTGCTATTCTTAGTAAACCTAGGGAATCCTACCTTAACTGACCCCGGTCACCCCGAAACCAACGCAGGTCAACCCATAACTATCTTTAATTACCATTTATTCTCTTTGGTAACTTGGTGTCGAGGGTTGGCACATTCAGAGATCAAGGGAGAGAGATCAGAGCTACATCCAAGTAGAACCAACATCCTTTCACGCATCCAAACATCCACAGTTATCACCAGGACAAATCCTGAAGCATTGCACTCACAGAATCATTCTAGGATCCACTGCTACAGTATCAAACACCATTCTTATGATCAACTGCCATTACCATTTAGTCATCATGTCCACATCACAGTAAGTATATTTCCACCAGCATTGTCCATTTTAGTGTAATAGCTTATGTTATTTATGTCATCATTTTATACATTGCATGCTCATTCCTCCATCTCTTACTATCATATAACCCAACCATCTCCTTTACCCACATCACCAAATCACCCATCCTCACCTTTTTTTCAACCCTGATTATACATGATACCTCTATAAACCTCTTTATCCACCCTACCATATCTATTAAATCGCAGATCAAATACTACAATCAGATTTCTTTGAATTTCTTACACCCCAACCTTACTGACGTCAGTTACCCATAACCGTCATCAATTCTGCATAAACCGTCATCGTTCATAATAGACTTACGTCATTCTCTATGTTTTATACCTTGACCCAGAATAGAACCCAACAACCTCTCATCAATTTACCTAAACAACCCAGAATCAGACCCTGACTAGTCCCACCAACTTGACAACTACATAATTTCTAGATCTGACCATAGCCTAGCCTGTTATGTTAAGATTTACTTATTTTACTTGAATGAAATACCTAAATCATATCAACTACAGTAGGATTTCCCTTGTTTCTTTCATTAAATTGATTTAAACAGTGGATTGACAGCCATCTAGGAAGTATCACACTTTCTGGAGCTAGCACATGCTAGGTAGTCCACTATCATATATCATTTAACTATTCTTTTGTGGTCTCTTTGTTTATTTAAGGTAGTTCCTCCTAGCCAAAAGGAAACTCTCACATTCAGCAGTGGATCAAGAAGTTAGAATGCACACAACAACCTTCAACCAACCAACATAAACAAGTATTCCTCCTCACCAATTACCCTTATCTGTTTTGTCACTTACAGAAATGTAAAGAAAAAGGTGAAACATTTTGGCACGCCCGGTGGGACCCATCAGGGGTTCTATTACATTTTATTCATTCCTAGGTGAAAGTTGTGTGTTTTTTTCCCTTCAAGAAGCTTACACATTAATCTTCTTCCTTGGTAATCCTCTTTTCTTTCTATTTGCTCTAAACGAAACATTTCTCTTGGTGCATTTAAAAAGAATCATTTCTTCTTTCTTTCTACATTTTTAGTGAAAGAGCATACCCTCTCCTATTCATAATTTGTGTCATCGAATGTAATCTTTTGATTTGGGCTTAAAATTAAGTGGATTACATTCTAATGTGCTACATTTAGCTCGCATTAAAAATGAGGGAAACCTATATGCTGGAAGTCATGCCCAGCTGATGGTTGACACAAAGAATCATAGAAAGCACATTCTCTCTCTCTCTCTCTCTCTCTCTCTCTCTCTCTCTCTCTCTCTCTCTCTCTCTCTCTCTCTCTGAGTCTTACCAAACTACACAAATTAAAATAAACACATCTTTCTTAAACAACATATTTTTTGGGAACACCTGTCAACGATCACACAGATCAAAGGATTGGCAGGTACTCCCCATCTCATTACTTTTGTCAAGTCATATCTTAGAGGATAGCCCACCCCCACCATAACATAACCCGAAAACTCACCTTCTATATTTCTTTCTTTTTAGGACGCTTTCCTAACAAAACCATTTTGTTTTACATACACATATTCAGTTCTAAATAAATTAAGTTGAACAAACATAAAGGAAAAATCTATCTTAGGATTTTATTTTTCTTAGTGTTCTGCTTGGTTTGTGTTTTGAGGTGAGAGGACACGTTTCTCCATTTTTATTTCTCCTTGCACGTTGCACCATCATAGTTGGATTATTATAACTTTTTCTAAGTGTGCCTGGGCCCCATATTCTCATTCTCAGATTTCTGAGTCTGATTCTCCACTTGATTTAAATCACAATAGAATTTTCTTCATTTTTGTCTCAATTTCACAGTAACCAGTGTCGGTCCAACGATCGTCATCAGTTTTCATTTGATTGTCTACATCGATAATATATGTATATTATGCGTTATGATCGATGGTGGTGCTAGCATTAACATCATCTCCTCCCATGTGTACAACCAAATGCACATACCTGCCAAATGCATGCATAATAACCTAGTTATGTTGCGCTCCTTCAATGACGCCATGACCTCTACCCTGGGTACCATCGTCCTCCATGTCTGTGTAGGTCCCCACACTGTCCCAGAACTATTCTATGTCCTAGAGGGGAAATTCAAAAATAATTTTTTTCTTGGATGACCTTGGATCCGAGCCATGGGTTGTGTTCCTTTGAATTTACACCATTGACTCAAATTCGAACACAAAGTTCATAACTATACCATCCTAGTCGACCCATCACCTTTCAAAACCTATAATATGCTTTACCGACCCAATGATGTTATTATACCCATTAAGGAATCTACCTCCATGACCACTTCTTCTTCACACATGACCCCATCCACCAATGTCACAACTACCCCTCCCACACCTAAATCTTCTATTCCTACTACTTCCACAACCTCCACAGCTAACCCATCTACCTCCTTATAAACTGATTCCACCTCCAGCCAAACCCCTACTACTTCATCTATTCTAGCTACCCACATATCGACCATTGATCCCTTGGAAGGTGTTTTTCAACCCCTCACTTTTGGGAGTATCACCTGTATAATGTTAATACATTCCTTACCATGCAAGAGTATGGAAATATTCTCCAACACACTCACCATGATCACCGCATCAGCGAGCATTTTCTTTATGGTCCTCCCCACCTTCGTACCAATCTCACCTATGGGGGACTTGATACTTCCACTTCTACAGCCGAACCACCATCATAAACCTGTCCCTTTTCTGCTGACCTTTAATCTCTCACCAATCCCCGCTTCACCCACACTTTCCTACACTGATGTGCATGGAAAGGTTTTTGTTTTGGATTTTACGAGAAAGGTCGTCACATTGTTATTCCATGCACCACCCAAAAGCACAACGACCGTAGTGATATCGTCTTTGCTGAACTATCTTCCAAGAAATCCCACATTGAACTCATTGAGGATGATGACCCTTCTTCATTCCATTCTCCACCTTCACCACCTTCACCACTTTCACCAACAGAGTCGTTGGATCCAGAATCTATTCCTCCTAACATTTTTTTTTCATAAACACCATTTCCTTAGGACTTTTGACTTATCAACGCGGTGCCAAGGCTCCCTCTTCTCTTCCCTTAATGTATCTGAAATGTTTGAAGATGATACACCTTCTATTAACATCATTCAACGTTAGGATGATGAGTTTATTCTCACTTATCTCAGTGAAGAAGACTCTTATATTCACCAGTCATTTCCCTCTGAGACACAAACCATGTTGAATGAATCAACTATCAAAGTCAACGTCAACACTCAGGACAACCCACACATTCTAAAAATTGGCCAATCTTTAGATGTTACTGAACATAAAGCCATTAATTCTTTCCTCAAAAATCATAACCATGCTTTCAATTGGTCTTATGCTGATATGCCTGGTATCGACCCCACCATAGATGTCCACAATATCATAACCATTCCTGAAGCAAAACCTGTAAAACAAAAGCTGCGGAAAATGCATCCTTGCATTTCTCTTCTAGTCAAAGAAGAACTTTGGTGCCTTCTCTCAATTTCATTAATCTTACCCATTGACTACCCCCAATGGATTTCTACCATTTTCCCTATTACTAAAGTGACAAGGGGAATTTGCATTTTCAAGATTTCCGTGACCTCAACCTAGCTTTCTCGAAAGATGACTTTCCTCTGCCTGGTATTGACCATCTGGTTGATCTTACTGTTGGTCATGAGATGCTCTCACTCATGGATGGCTTCTCGGGTTAAAACCAAATCTTGCTTGCCCCAGAGGATCAACAAAAAACCTATTTCATCACCCCTTGAGGGACCTTATACTATCGATTCATGCCTTTTTGTCTAAAAAATGTTGGTGCTACATATAAGCGGGCTATGACTTATATCTTCCATGAAATCATTCACCATATATTGGAATATTATGTAGATGACCTCCTCAAAAAATCCAAATGTCAGTCCAAACACCTCATAGTTCTAAAGACCATCTTTGACCAACTCATTAAGTATTGTGTTCTCCTTCAACCCAAGAAATGTGTCTTCACAATTCTCTTAGGAAATATCCTGGGATTTATCGTTTCCTTACATGGCATAAAGGTTGACCCTAATAAATTTAAGGCCATTCTGGAAATGCCTCTTCCCACTAACCTTCGTCAACTCCATAGCTTACAAGGTAAGTTACAATCCATTATCTGGTTCATTTCACAAATTTCCAACCGTTTTCAACCATTTCATCATCTTCTTAAAAAGGATGTCTCCTTCAAATGGGATGATGAATACCAAAAAGATTTTGAGGCCTTAAAACAATACCTTCTCCAACCACCCATACTCATTCCTCCTAAAGATAACCAAGCCTTTTACCTATATATATCTGCTACTGATCACTCTTTAGGGGCCATGCTTTATCATCACGACAAGAAACATAGGGAGCAGGAGGTTTATTACATAAGCCATACTCTCCTAGACTATAAAACTAGATACACCCATGCCGAAAAACATTACTTAGCCTTAGTTTTTGTTGCCACCAAACTTCATCATTACCTACTCAACCAAAAAACCTATTTTGTCACCAAAACTGACCCCTTACACTTCATGTATGCCAAACCTTACCAAAACCAATGTGCTGCATGGTGGATCATGCTTCTCACAGATCTAGACCTCGAATTCATTCACCAAAAGTCTATCAACGGCTAGGCCATTGATGACCAGCTTGCTATTGCACCTCTCTCTGAAAATCAACTCTCTAAATTTGATTTCCGCGATGAATCCATCGCCACCCTTTCCTTAGATGATACCATTTACAAGATGACATTTTTTTATGACTATAAATGTCAGTGTGGGTTATGTGCAGGTGTTATCCTCATTCCCCATTATGGTGAACCTATGCTGCTATCCTTCAAACATGATTTTGATTGTACTAACAACACTGCCAAGTACAAAGCACTCTTATTAGGCATTCAAACCGCCATTTCCCTAGATGTTAAATCAATTAACATTTTTGGTGACTCTCAACTGGTAGTAAACCAAGTCAATGGATTTACCATTACCGTAACAAAGTACTTCAGAGGTATAAAAATCATGTTGACACACTCTTGACCTCATTTGATCAGTATGAAATACAAACCATTCCACATTCCACTAACAAATTTGTAGATACCATGGCCTATCTTACCTCTCAGATACCTGATTCACCCTCTGAATCTAAAATATTTGTCACAGTACAAAGGTTGCAATCACCTTCTTATTCACACCATGACATTAGCTTTGTGGGAACTATTGAACCAAACCCACATAACCTTTGTTATAAGCAGCTCGTAGACTACCTTTCCTTATCCATCTTACCTTTTTATCTCACCCATAATGGACAACACACCTTTCTCAAAAGGGCCTCTCGATATTTCATCATGGGTGGCCTTATTTATAAATGAGGATTTGATGGTATCCTCTTACAATGCCTTATAGGTTTTGAAATTCCTTATACCATTAAGGAATTTCATGACGACATATGTGGTGGTCACTTCAGTGGTCTCATTGTTGCTAGACGCATCCTTCACCTAGGCTATTATTTGTTGAACCTCAACCATGATTTTTGTGACTATGACAAACATTATGTTAAAGGCCAACAACATTCCAATCTTCATCATACACCTAGTCATACCTTATAGGTCTCCCATGATCTTGTTGGAGAAATCAATCCCCATTATTCCCAAAGACATCAATGGATCATCACTGCTACCGACTACTATACCAAATGGGTTAAAGCCATCCCTCTCATTTCTACAAAAGATGTGAAAATCTGTAAATTCATTAATTATCACATTATTTGTTGCTTTGGTATTCCACATCGCCTCATCACTGATAACGAAAAACAATTCAAAAAAAAATATTATGGAAACTCTTTGACGAATTTGGCATTTAACTTGGTTTCTCTTCACCATATTACCCACAAACGAATGGCCAAGAAGAATCCACCAATAAAACCCTGAATAAAATTCTTATGAAAGTAGTTGACGATACTGGGAAGGATTGGCATACACACATTCCTTTCACCTTGTGGGCTTACCGCACTAGTATTCACACTTCAACTTCTGCCACTCCTTTTTCTCTGGTCTATACTACAGAGGTTATCCTGCCTCTCGAGGTCCAAATTCCATCTCTATGTATGTCTCTCCAAGACATGCTCAATGATGAAGACTTTCGTCAGGACTGTTTGGCACAACTTGAGTTATTAGAAGAATGTCATCTTAATGCTCTCAATCATCTCCAAGTTTACCAAAAATATATAAAACGTTCCTATGACAAGTGTTACCATGAACGAACCTTCAAAATCGGTGATCACATCATGAAATAAAATCAACATGTAACCAAAGCAAAAAAAAGTAAACCGGGAAAATTTTCTCCTAATTGGCTTGGACCATATATTGTGACTCATGCCTATGGATCAGGTACTTATAATTTGTCTTCACTTGACGGTAAACCTGAACCTGATCCCCTCCATACCTTGCATCTTTGACCATTCTATTGTTGACCTCAAATTCCTACATTACCTTTTACCTATTTTCTGCTCGT
The DNA here is from genome assembly GCA_019776745.2 of Taxus chinensis. Classification (NCBI taxonomy): domain Eukaryota; kingdom Viridiplantae; phylum Streptophyta; class Pinopsida; order Cupressales; family Taxaceae; genus Taxus; species Taxus chinensis. The sequence continues at coordinate 120,352,800 of CM034155.1, read as the reverse complement.
TCCTTGAGCGCCATTCACCTCTCTTATTACCCATTTTCCCAATACGACTAAACAAGAATCATGTGCTTACCCGTCACCTTTTTACCTTCTCTTAAATATGAGTACCATGGCTCTGCTCATGGCATGATTCTCATGGATACATTTGTATTTTTCAAGATGGAATCCCATGGTCATTCATAACCTAATCTACCCCCCATCATATTTCACCTCTAGATACATTCCACATTTTCCTCCTAAAATCAAGGACCAAATTTTTTCTCTATAGTCTTTTCCATGGAATTAAAAACCCAAAAAATAAAATAATTTCACAATGAGGATCTAACTCCTTGAGTCAAACTTCCAATAAAAATAATGACTCCCTCAAAAGGACATATTTCTCTCTAATTTATCACTATAAATAGACTGCTCCCTCAAAGGATAACTATATAAATCTTTCCATAATATACATAATCTATCACAAAAGGAGACTATTCTAGGAAAAATGAAATAAAAATATTCAAAATCTTCTCACATCGATCAGCTTCATGAAGACCTCAAGGAGATAATTTTTTCATCCCACATAGACTTCCCACATCGATTAGTCTATCCAAAAATAAAAGTCAAAAGAAAAAGCAAACTTTTTCATCATGGACTTTCCTATGGTGATCTTGGGTCTCTTTCCAAATTAGGACATGTTACCTTATACCACAGTTATGTAATGCAACCAATCATTTTCAACCTCATCACCTTTTTCACCCTCATTTCCTACCACCTTCAAGGGACTTACTGTATAATGCAACACTTTCGTGATCATGTGACTTTATTCACCTTTCGAATAGTCAATTATGTAATGACTCTTAGGGTCTTAAGTTTCACCAACCTATCTATGGTATAGGTCGATCCCGTTATGATCCTTACCAATTAGGTGGATTTTCTGCCTCCTCTTATCTTTCAAATTCTTCATTACTTATTGATTACCCTATACAATATTAAACCATCGACACCTACATCTTCACAACTTCCTTTTTCACCAAAATCAACCTAAACATTGCACCATACTAATACCCTATGCTCAATCATGCCTACAATTCACCTAACCTCCACCATACCTAAATGACCTAAAACCAACCAATACGCCTGTGACTTCAGACTCGATCATACCTAAGAACCTACTCACCCATTCCTCTACCTCATCATATTATTCCCTAGCTTATGAGGAGAACTACATTGTCCTGAGGCCCCTTTTCATTGGGGCTATGTAGGTAAGCACTTAGAGGGTATGGAGCCCTTGAAGGTTAGCTCGCCTCCACTCTCTCACCCTAACCAATTTCCCCAATTTTTCCTATTCACATTGCTACCTTGGTTATTTTCCATTTTGATATTAACAACTAGACATTAAAACCAAACATACACAAATTAACAAAACACATCATTTGATCAACCATAATATTCTACACATCATCATAACATTATCCATGATAGCAAATATTTGGAAATTTAAACCATAACATGCATCATTTAGTTTTCCACGTCACCATTAGCTAGAAAATTAAATCAAAAACAAAAAACCATCATGACTCCACCATACCTTGGAACTTAAATCATAACCATGCGTAAACTGATCTGACTCAATCCATGCCTAAACCAACCCAACTTAATCCATGCCTAAACCAACCTGACTCAATCCAGTGCCTAAAACTGACCTGACTCAATCCATGCCTCTAAACCGACCTGACTCCATCATGCCTAACTGACCTAGACTCCATCACATACAAAAATAAAAATGGAAATTAAAAACATAATGTGTCTAACATCATATCATAAATAACCACCATCTCTATAAAATTCATCAACAAAAACCTTTGTATCCATAATACATGGGAATCTCAACATACAATTATCTTCAAAATATCTTCGGCATGCAGTCGAGTATAAACATCACAATCTCAAAAAAATCTCATATAAATCCTCATTATCTTCCAGCACGCAGGATGATATGTATATCAAAAAAAATGTCAAAAATGGATACAAGATGCTATCTATGGTGACTGAATCGTCACCCCACCTAAGATATCCATGCTAAGTCTCATGTGTTTCTTCCTCCTCTTACTTCTCTAGCCCGACGGCTGGCCAAACTCTCTCCGCCTCATCTTAGTCTGACCTCTGATGGCCCCACCCCTTGGAGATGGCCTCCGTATGGTAGTAGCCTCACCCTGATCCTATCCCTAGGCTCACCATTTGCCCCATATACTCTCCACACTATGAGTGCGGGATATTGGTCCTCTCACTTGAGTCCTGTTGTGGTCTGTGCTCAGCATAAGATGTGGATATCTATACCCTGCGGATCCATCAAGTGATCCTGATAATAACGTGCCTCACCCAGGGCATCCCTGAATCTGCGCCATCATCACTATATGTGGAGGTGCCATGGGTCTCACCAGTATCCTGTGAGCTCTTCCCTTCTAGTAAGAGGTCTCTGACCCTATAACTTGTCTAAAAGGAACCTTGTCCCTGAGCCTGTGTCTAGTTCCTATGTGCAAACGATCTGGGGTCTGTAGGGCCACAATATGTGTCTATGGCTAACTGGACCTACAACCCTATGACCTGTGCCTGAAGGGTAGCTACCTACCCCTCGTCTCCATCCCCACCCTGAGCGGGTGTCTGCCCCTATAAAGTTGTGACATGGGCCTGAAGGGTCACCACATGTGCCTGTAACGTGGACACCTCTATATGTGACCCTATCAACTACCCAATTAAACCTGTAATCTGGGCTTGTAATGTAGCTACCTATCCCTGCTAGTGTGTCTCTCTGGACTATGAGGGTGGCCATGATCTAGATGTCCTAAGTCCTGGGTGGTGTTTCTCGTAGACTGGGCTGCCCACCACCATGCCTATACCCATCCATTACACACTTACATCCATCGATCTACCTATCTATTGGTTTCTCCTCCTGCCCTATCAGTACTTTCAGTCAGGGTGGAGACATAGGTCTCTCCACATCATCCCTTTTGTACTGTGGAAATGGTGGGGTCACATCCTGGGGCAGACCGAACTACATCTGAACCCTGTCTACTGGTATCATCTCATGCTCTTTGACACAAAGCCCCTCTATCCACCAGAGAAACTGTAACTCCTCCAATTTCTCTGTCATGCGCCGGTATGAGGGATAATCCACATACGGCCACCAGATGATATCTACACCCGATAGACCCTCCAGCCTCTTCCTGTAATAGGCTACATCATGTGTCATCCGAGCTCCCTGACGTGCTCCACCAATTAGCATCCACCGCCTGAAACCACATCTGACCATACCAGTCTAAAATACATCGGCCCGGGGAAACCCAATCAGACGAACGCACACAATGTGCTTGTAGTCCCAAAAATGAATAAGAAAGGTGTAGCACATGCTGAACCTCCCTAGCCTCCCATAGGCCCACAACTCTTTGTATTACTGCACCAGGTAGGCTGGTGCCCAAGAAAAACATGTCTTCTCCTCCATTTCAACCACAAATGTCATTACCCTTTTCCTACCCAATAACCTATACCCACATCACATTTTTCTATTTTAAATATGAAGGATATGGATAGAATCCTACCTCATCTCATTTTCACCGGTGTGGTGGTATGACTAGCCACTGAACTGGTTTCACACCCAAACCTTATCCTACCTCTGCCATGGCCGAATCACCAAATCCAATCCTCCTGACCTCCACCCAATAAAATCCTCCACACCAATCTTGTGGACCCATCTACCTGCCTCGTCTAGCCAACCTGATCTCTCCACCTCAGTCGGGTATTGTCCCTCATACTTTCCTCTCAAAAGGCACCAAAAGTTATGTGATCTATCATTTTCCCAAAAGTCAAAAAGCACAAATGAATCCATATTTTGTGGATTTTTCTTTTTTATATACCCAACCCGACCTGACTGACGTCAATCAGGTTGTGCCCTAGTAAACCGATGACGATTACCCTAAACTGGCGTCGGTTACCAACTTATTCACTTATGGCCCATTTTTCTCCGTATTTGACCCAACTTAACCAACCCGACCCCCGTTTTACCTTACCCACCCTTATTTCACCCTACCTAAAATCCTACATTACCTATCTGTGTCCCTAATTGCATTTGGAGACTTGTTATTCTACCCATACCTCGGCCTCACTCGTTCTATGACCCATCTACCTGGACTCGGAACATATTCAGTGACCTTTGACCCCATGTGCTCGTTATACCTTGCAAAAATATTAATCATGTTGTTTGGCCTAATGACCTTACTTTGCCTATTGTCGTGTTGTTTATCCTGACCCAACCTTTGGTGTACCTGAACATACCTAAACGTTCCTGCACCTGACTTGCATTGTGCTTCAGCACCATATCCTATACCTTGGATACCGGAATCACTTCAACCTTGTTTGGATGAACCTACTGACCTTAGACAAGGTAGAGTTTTCAAGCTCTTCAGCCTTGTACTGTGTCACATTTTTTTCGTGTGCGTGCATTTTACTGCCACTACCTTTGACCCTGGCCCATAAACTTGTTTTCCTGATTTGACATTTAACCCATTACCCCACTACCCCCTACATCTTCATCACATCCACCTTTTATCAAACCACTCACTGATTCTGTCTTCCACCTCATTAGTTCCTAGTTTGAGGGGGCTCACCTTCACCCACACATGAGGCAACCACATCTTATTTTTTTCATCGTCGCTTACCAATACAAGCTACGCAACAAAAAGGGGCAAAATGTAGACACCAAAATTGGGTCACACTCCCCTTGGTCCCTTTTCAACTAACAAACTCGAACATACTCACTTAACCATGGCCCCTTCCACCCCAAATTAATATTAATTTAATTAATTAAATTAAATTTATTCATATCCTCACAATATTTATTATCTAATTATCTTAATTAAATTAATTTCTAACCCTCCACCTCACCTTGACACCTCATCTAGTCACCTCACCGTAAATCTATTCTTAGTATGCTGCCATAACTAACTAAGACTTAGTTCAACCCTATAAATCAATGCCCATTATCTCCATAACCATATTCTCGCATAGAAAAAAGGCAACTTCAGCTTTAATCCGCAAGAATAGAGAGATCTTGCGGAAAGAATTGCCATGATCTGCTATTCTTAGTAAACCTAGGGAATCCTGCCTTAACCAACACCGGTCACCCCGAAACCATCGCCGGTTACCATTTATTCTCTTTTGTAACCTTGTGTCAAGGGTTGGCACATGCGGAGATCAAGGGAGAGATATTAGAGCTGCATGTAAGAAGAACAAACATCCTTTCATGCATCCAAACATCCACAGTTATCACCAGGACAAATCCTGAAGCACTGCACTCACAGAATCATTTTGGGAGCCACTGCTATGGTACCAAAAACCATTCTTCTGATCAACTGCCATTACCACTCATTCATCATGTCCACATCATAGTAAGTATATTTCCACCAGAATTTTTCATTTTAGTGTAATAGCTTATGTTATTTTTGTCATCAGTTTATACTTTGCATGCTCATTCCTCCATCTCTTACTAGATTATAACTCAACCATCTCCTTTACCCACATCACCAAATCACCCATCCTCACCTATTTTTCATCCCTGAGTATACCTGATACCTCTATAAACCTCTTTATCTACCCTACCATCTCTATTAAATCGCAGATCAAACCCTGCAATCAGATTTCTTTGAATTTCTTACACCTCGACCTTACTGACGCCCGTTACCCATAACCGTCGTCGGTTCTGCATAAACCATCATCGTTCAAACTGGACTGACATCATTCTCTATGTTTTATACCTTGACCTAGAACAGAACCCAACAACCTCTCATCAATTGACCTAAACAACCCAAAATCAGACCCTAACCAGTCCCACCACCCTGACAACTACCTACTTTCCAGATCTGACCATATCCTAGCCTGTTATGTTAAGATTTAGTTATTTTACTTGAATGAAATGCCGAAATCATATCAACTATATTAGGATTTCCGTTGTTTCTCGCATTAATTTTTTTTAAACAGTGCATTGACAACCATCTAGGAAGTATCACACTTCCCGGAGCTAACACACGTCAGGCAGTCCACTGTCATATATCATTTAACTATTGTTTTGTGGTCTTGTTTTTTATTTTAGGTAGTTCTTCCTAGCCAAAAGTAATCTCTCACATTTAGCATTGGATCAAGAAGTTAGAATGTGCACAATAACCTTCAACCAACCAACATAGACATGTATTCCTCCTCACCCATTACCTTTATCTATTTCTTCACTTTTAAAAACGTAAAGAAAAAGGTGAAACCCACATATCTCATCAATCCCCACTCATACCTACGACAATAACATATTTTTATCCTCCTGTATAAATTATTTTCATTCCTTCCAAGAGTACCTATTCATAGACAAGATATAGACCCCCATTTCCCCAACATCCTCTTGCACATCCTCGAAAAAAATTAGAACTCAATGTCCCCAATATCAATCACCTTGAAGCCACACCATCTTCCTCTATTTTAGGACCACACCCTTCCTCCTCTTATTGCATTTTGGGAGAATCCTATTCATAAAAAATGTATACTACTAATAGGGCAACAAAATGACCCTTTTCCAAAGCACACCTCAAAACTGAGTCAAAGGCATCCACATCCTCCACCAATATCCCACATCAAACGCATTCATCTCCCCTTCCCAAATCCAATACAATGTCAAAGGCTACCATTACACCACTACATGTCCAGGAATCACCCCAAAATCCTCCATCTATGGCTCCAACATATTACACCACCATTTTTTATCAGTTACTCCAAGACTTAGCAATCACCTTACCACCAATTAAACCTTTCAACCCAAGTTCATCGAGGCTATCGTGGTTTAAATATAATCTTGTTTATGCATTTCAGCGTGCCCCCAGACATGACACTGAACACTACAAATCTATCTAATCCATTGTACACCACTTTTTCAATGAGAATCAACTTCTTAATGAAAAAAAACCAACTCTTCCACCAACCCAACCAGCCCCCTCATCCCAACATGCATCTCTCAGAACATCTAGACCTCCCCTTTAATCAAGGACTCCTTCCACTCCTCTACCACCAAAAGAAGATACATCTAAAGACACCACAAACCTATCGCCAAAAGAGGATGATTCCAAGAATGGTCCCCCTCTTTTGATCAAATTTGTTTGGATAACCACCCATTCATGACCACATAATCCTAAACCCACCTCACAACCCACTCCAAAGACTTTTGTCACTATCCCTCCTCCTAAGGAACTTGCTACCTCCACATCCCCATCACAACCAAAAAATTTCATCGCTTCTCCTACCACTCATCCCACATCAACATATCCATCTTCCTCTAAGGTCAAGGTATTTGTTTTGGCCGCTCCTAATCATGATTCCATCAAATAAACCATTATTAAACAACTCTATTAGGACCCGGTAAAAATGTCACTTGGTGAGCTTTCTCAAAGCTCTCCACACCACAAATAGGCTCTTATGGAAGTTTTGAAATGCATCTCAGTATCATATAATGAGCCTCAACCTTTCATGGCCTTAGCAGGTACCTTCACAACATCTACTGCCATGTCCTTTGAGGATTCATAAATCCCTTGTTGTCAAAATTTCACCCCCCCAGGGTAAATTTCGATAACATGCATCAAGGTTTTGCAATTCCAGGCAAGTAGATTGATCCAGGAAAAATCGTGAAAATCGGCTAAGTCCTAGTCCTAGGAGCATTTGGGACATTTGGGAAAAAAATGCGCGGATCAGCCGAAAAGCCTCCAGGCGGCCCAAATTGCATTTGGGACAATCGGGCCAGAAGTACGCGGCGGGCGCGAAAAGCCGATCCGGCCGAAAGAGAGGAAAAATTGGCTAACTACTGAGAGGGACGCCTATGGGAAAAGTGGGCCAAAAAGGCACGAACCGGCCGAACCGGGTGAAAAAGGGTCAGACAGTCCAAAGCAAAATAGGACAAGCGGGCCAAAAAGGCGCGAACCGGCCGAACCGGGTGAAAAAGGGTCAGACAGTCTTAAGCAAAATAGGACAAGCGGGCCAAAAAGGCGCGAACCGGTTGAACCGGGCGAAAAAGGGCCAGACAGTCCAAAGCAAAATGGGACAAGCGGGCCAAAAAGGCACGAACCGGCCGAACCGGGTGAAAAAGGGCCAGACAGTCCAAAGCAAAATGGGACATTTGGGACAAATGGACGCGAACCGGCCGGTTCGCGCGAAATCAGCACAAGTAGTCCGAAGCATTTGGGACATCCAGGATGAAAAGATGCGAAGGGCACGAAAGAGCCGGCAGGGCCGAGAGCCAATCAGATCATGACATGTGTCTCAAGGAGAAAAGGTCAAAAAAGTCAAAGGGCGAGTTTTTGAGCACCGATCCGAACCAATGGGATAGTGCCACGTGTCCCAGCTAGGGCCCACAAAGAAATTTCAAAGGAAAACCCGTCGAGAGGTGGAGGAGAGAGAGTTTCTCAGCGAATTAGAGCCTGCCACGTGTCATCCAGGTGGCAGAGCGCGGGAAAAAATTCAAAAATCTGTTTTCACCTGTTCCGTGCCCTAAATCTTCAGGTCGACATAACTTTCAATCTAGAGCTCAGATTTGTATGTTCTTTATATCAACGGAAAGCTGGTGAAATTCTCTACACGTTTCCAGGGTTAATCTTGCATTTTGGTTCAGTTTGGGGAGAGAAAATCAAGAAACGCCTCTGGCACGAAATAACAAGCAGAAGTAATGCATCAACAAACAACTTTAATGCAGCAGACAGTTCACCGCTTCTATTAGGCAGCCCGCTGTTTCGCCAGGATCCGCCGCTTCTGCCATGATGGGATGAGTTAAGTGCATTCTAGAGGTGGTTGGGGTAGATTTCGAATTCCTCTCTCTTTTCTCTCTCATTCTTCCTATAAATTGTAAGGAGGGGCTTCTTTCTAAACGTTGGACATTTTTGTTTTGCAACCCCTCCCTTCTCTCCTACTTGCAAGAGAATTCGTGGAGTTTTCAAGCCTCCCACATGGACTGTAATGCCATTGTTGCCTCTTGGCCATTGCAATGTATTGAATCGATCCTTTGAGCAATATATATGTCTGTGATTAAATTTAAATCCTCTCATGTATTCATTGTTGTCATTTTGATCTCTCATTGCATTTCGGTTACCTGTGCATGGTGTGGTATTGCATCTATATGGTCTGTGTTTATTTTTGCAAAGCTTATGTTCTTCATTCCTCGGTGCATCACCCCCTTAGCTTAGGTTTATTTATATGCATTTCTCTCTCCCTGTCTCCTTGGTAGTTAGTTTAGGTTTTTTTTGGGTAAACCTCTGCGTTTCATTTTTTTGCATCTGAACAGAGGAATAGGAACCAGCGTTTCTCTGGAGGATCCTTTCTCATTTTTAAAGTCCCACACTTGGAGAAAGGATTCAATGTTATGCAATCACACTGGATGCCTAAGTGATCAACCTAGAAACTTGATCTGCATCCAGGGGTGCTGTGATTTTGCATCAACAGTTTTGACACGCCCGGTGAGACCTAGAGGTCTCATTTTTATTGCAGCAAAGTTGATATGCATCTGCTGCAATTTTCTTGCTTAAAAAGAGCTATTATTTGCATATCTGGTGAATCCAAGGGGAAGAATCAACTGGTTTCAGCAGTACAGGCCTAAAAGCTTATGAGAAGAATCACAAGGTCAAGAGCTGGAGAAGAGGAAGTGCTGTTTGAATACCTGCAATTATCTCCAAGAAGAAGGCAAATAGGAAGAAGGATTCAAAGGTCTCCATCTCCACCAAATAGAACTCTCTCAACTCCTCCACCTGACAGGCCTTTGTTTCAATATACAAGGGTTTTAAGACCAATCAGAATGGCACAACCAGTGAACCCCTATGTCAACTTCACAGGCAGCAGCCCACTTGCTCTCAATGCACAAAATCCAATCCCAGTTGCAGCACTGAAGAACATTCCATACTTTACTGGAGAAAATCAGACCACTCCTGGTGATCATGTCAAAGACATTGCTAACATTTGTGCAATCCATGAGATTAATGAGATGCAAGTAGCTGTCAAATTTTTGGCGTCTTCATTCAAGGGGAAAGCATTGCAATGGTTTAGGATCCTTGGAGCTGGCTCTATCACAAACTGGAATCAGCTGTGTATTTCACTTCATGATCAATTTGGAGAGAAGGGAGACAACTTGTCCCTTTTGGAGCAGCTAACAACCATCAAGAGAGCTTCCAATGAGCAGCTAACTGACTTCAACTTCAGATTTCAAAGATCTTGGGATAGAATTCCAGTAGCAGTCAGGCCAACAGCAGAAGGTGCTTTTCTATACTACCTTAAAGCTTTAAATTCTGATATTTCTATGTTGGTTCAATCTATGGTAGGCACAACTATCTCTGCTGCTTATAGTATTGCCATTAGAGCTGAAAATTGTCTGATTCAAGCTAGCAAGCTAGCTCCTAGGCCTCCAATGCCATAATATCCAAGTTTAGAGAGCCCAAGTACTAGTCAAGCACCTGTCTTATCTCCTATTCCCACTCCTAGGAATCAAAGTTCAAACGAAGCTTCCACTTCATCTCCAAGTGCCCCAAATGAGCTTCAAGAAGTCATGAAGCAACTGCAAAATTTAGGTAATGAGCTGGTCACACTCAAGAGATAGCAAGCTAAAGGTTTTAGACCTTCGTATCAGCCTCAAGCTCAACCTAATAGGCAGCCATATCAGCCTCAAAGACCACCTAATCCAGCTGCAAACATGAATCAAACAAGGCCTCCTGTCAATAGACCATTCCAGCCCTATAATCCAAATGCCATATCTGCCTCTAAGGCATTAGTACCAGCACAAAATAACATGGCACAGGAGTACGACTGGTGTTACCCTTGCAATCTACCTCACAATTAGTTAGCATGTTTCAATGGTGCACTAAATCAGGCCTTAATGGTGCAAACCATTGGTGTCGCTCAAGATCCAAGCCAAGAGGAGAATCAACAGCAATAAACGCAACAAGAAGGACCTCCAACAGAAACCACATTGGCAAATTGGCAAACGGAAGACTTCTTTGGAGTTAACCAACAGCCTTTTCAAGGCGTGGCTGCCAATACACGGTCAAAGAAGAGAAATATAGGAGAGGAACAACCGTGTAATCCAGTTGTTTCTCAACCCACTCTTACACAAAAAGGGGTCAGTAGACCAAACGCAGCTCCAAACCTGCAAAATCAACCCAAGGTCCCTGTTGTAGCAACACATGCACCCGTTCAAGTTCCAGAAAATGTAAATGTACCAAGTAAGGGGCAGCAAAAGGATAGTTCATCCCCTTTCAACATCATCGATCAAATGAAGAAGACACATGTGAACATTTCCATGTGGGAATCACTGGCGATCCCAGGAAAACGAGACTTACTGCAAACTGCAATGGCTAATTGGTCTGCCATGAATGTATCAAACCAGGTACATGAGAAAGTTCTCACTAATGCAGTGCAACATGATGGGGACTAGACAAGGAAAAATTTGAAGCCTCTGCCTTTCTATGTTTCATTGATTGTTGGAAACCACTTGGTGCACAACTACATGTTAGATTCAGGGGCCAGTAGTTCAGTGATGCCGAAGCAAATAGCAGATCAGTTGGGTTTGAAATATGAGCCAGTGCTGAAAGGAGTAGTACAGCTAGATGGAACGGCAGTAGGGACTGTTGGAGTCATCAAGGGGTTAAGCCTAACACTACATTCCTGTCCTAATGTTACAGTTTTGCAAGATGTGTCTGTGATTGACCTTCCGCCACTCTTTTCGTTGTGTCTCTCAAGAGACTTCACTGTGAAAATCGGTGGATATTTATCTACAGATTGGTCACACATGATTTTTAGGACAAGGTATGGAGCCAAAGCAACAATCAGGTCAGAACCAATTGCCAATTTCCATATTGAGCCTTATGTACCAGGTTCTATCAATGTAAATCGCTCAGCTTTTGATCAGGAGGAGTGTCCAAGTGATCTAGAAACAGGTACTAAGGTCGAGGGAAATTCCTGATTTAACTTTGGATGAATGGGCAAACAAAAAGTCATGAATTTGACCCATATAAGGAAATTGAAGAATCTAAATTAGGCATGTATTGTATACACGAGGAAAATTCACCCATCCCCGACATCATTCAGCCTGAACAAAAAGATGAAAACAAAGTCTGGAGATTATTCTTCGATGGTTTGAGAAGCAGACAAGGTGCTGGAGGCGGTGCAGTGTTGATTTCACCACAGGACATCAAATATTTTTCAGCTTTCCGTTTCCAGTTTTCCTCCTCCTCAACAAGGATTTGAATATGAAGCATTGATTCATGGACTTCATTGGGCCAGAAAAAAGGGCATAAAGAACTTGCAGGTGTTTGGAGATAGCGAGCTAATCGTCAACCAAGTTAGGGGGCAACATGCTACAAAGAACGACTTGTTAAGGAGCTACAAAAATAGAATATGGGACCTCATTGAGAATTTTGAAGCTTTCAACATTGTGTCCATACCCAGGAAGAAAAATGAAGCCGCAGATAGGCTCGCAGCAGTTGGAGTGACGTTTGATGTGGTTGACAACATCAGAAGAGAAAAAACGCAGCCACACATCCATGTGGTTGTAAGGCCAGCAGTTCCAGATAATAACACAAGCTGGTAGGTGTTTGAGAACGATCAACAGATCATCAATTTCTTACAAGAAGAAGCTGAATTTTCAGCTAGGAATCAGGACAAATTAGAGCAACAGTATGGGGATCAAGTAGTGTAGCTGCGGACAAACAAGCTTCCTAAGGGGTTGGTAACATTGGAGTTTATCTTCAACCCTAACGACCAGTTCCGTAACGAAAAGGCAAACATACAGGTCAAGAGAGAAGATTCAGAGCCAATTCTAGTTGGGGAAGGCAAAACACTTCAAATTGGCAAGGTGGCCACTGAACAGGAGAAATCAGATTTCATACAACTTTGCCAAGAATTTCCAGATGTCTTCGCTTGGAGCTATGAGGACTTGAGAGGTTTCGATCCAAATTTGGCAACATACCATAGAATTGGATCCAGATGCTAAGCTCGTCAGGCAGAAGCAGAGACCAGTCAACCCTCACATTGAACCTCTAATGAAGAAAGAGCTTAACAAGCTAATCAAGGCAAGCATTATATTCCCTATCAAGCACTCAAGCTGGGTTGCGAACTTGGTTCCGGTGAGGAAGAAAAGCGGAGAAATCAGGTTGTGTGTGGACTTCCGAGACCTCAATAGGGCATCTCTCAAAGACCATTACCCGCTCCCTTCAATGGAACAAATATTGCAAGTAGTATCCAGTTCAAAGAGATTCTCTCTCCTAGATGGCTACTCAGGGTATAATCAGGTGATGGTGAAAGAAGATGACCAATTCAAGACGGCTTTCACCACCAAATGGGGGACCTATGCCTACAATAAAATGCCATTTGGGCTATCAAATGATGGAGCCACCTTCCAAAGGGCGATGGATATGGCATTCAAGGGGTTGATCAATATAATAGTTTTGATATATCTTGACGACATCACTGTATTCTCAAAAAATGCAGTGGATCACCTCTGTCATTTGAGGTAGGTATTTCAGAGGTGTAGAAGATTTGGGGTATCATTGAATCCCAAAAAATTCATATTCTTGGCTCACGAGGGAAAACTCCTTGGCCATATTGTCTCCAAGGAAGGATTAGCAATCGATCCAGAGAGGGTTGAAGCCATAAGAGCTCTACCATTGCCAAGCCACAAGAGGGCCCTTCAGAGTTTCTTGGGAAGGATAAACTTTGTTCGAAGGTTTGTCCCAGATTTTGCGGCCCTTGTCAAGCCCATCACCAAAATGTTAAAGAAAAGCATGGCTTTCAAGTGGACGGCAGAAGGCAAGGAGAGTTTTGAAGCAATCAAAGAAGCCATCTCCCAAGCACCCACTCTCATCAACCCAAACTTTTCCAAGGATTTCATCCTCTATGCATTTGGAGGTGATGACACTATTTTTGCCATTCTGGTACAGCAGAACAAAGATAATGATGAGCAGCCGATTGCCTTCTTCAGCCAGAGCCTAGGTGACTGCGAAGTGAGGTACTCTTTTATTGAAAAGCATGTGCTTGCAGTAATCAGAAGCTTGAAGAAATTCAAGCATTTAGTCTCAAACAACAAGGTCCAGTTATTGGTCTCACATGCTGGGGTTCAGTACTTCCTCCTCAACAAGGATTTGAATGAGAAAAGGGTAGGATGGATCACGCGTGTCATGGAATATGACATTGAGATCAAGATCACCAAGCTGGTAAGAGGCAAAGGTTTGTGTGAATAGCTCGCTTCCAAACAACCACACAGCCCAGAAAATGAAGAAGACACTGTCTTGCTATTACAAGATGATCAAAAACAGGAAAATGATGATGTGTCCACTCCCTGTTGGACTCAGAATATGATACATTTCCTACAGACGGGCATGTGACCTCCAGAAATGAGCAAAGCAAAAAGAAGGTACTTCAGATTACAAGCAGTTCCTCATGTGCTTGTTGATGGTGTTTTGTTTAAAAAGGACATCAACGGTGTTCTATTGAGATGCATTGGAATAGGTCAGATTGAGAGGATCTTACAAGAGTTCCATGACGGGGAGGCAGGAGGCCATTTCACCCCACGAGTAACAGCTCTCAAAATCATGAAAGCTGGTTACTATTGGCCTACTGTATTCAATGATTGCTACTCATGGGTTAAGAAATGCAAGAAATGTGCATTCTTCACAGGGAAAATAAGGTTTGCAGTACTGCCCCTTCATCCAATTTCAGTAGATCATCCATTCATGCAATGGGGATTGGACTTCATTGGAGTCATCAATCCCAATTCGAGTCATGGCCACAAGTGGATTCTTACAGCGACAGACTATTTCACCAAGTGGACCGAAGTAATAGCACTCAAAGAGGCAAGCGAGTCTAACATACTAGACTTTTATGAAGGAATAGTAACCAGGTTCGGTGTACCGGCCACCATCATATCAGATAATGCATTAGCATTCATAGGTTCAAAAATTACAAAATGGGCTGTCAAGAATGGAATCTATTTGAGCACCTCTTCAAATTATTACCCGCAGGGTAATGGACAGGCAGAGTCCACAAACAAGAATTTTCTAAAAATCATCAGAAGGACTCTGGATGAAAATCAAAGAACATGGCATACAAGGCTAAAATCAGCATTATGGGCTGACAGGATAACACCAAAGAGGTCTACAGGTAATTCTCCTTACAAGTTGGTCTATAGGAAGGAGGCAGTATTTCCTATATCATTAGAATTGCCAGCCTTGGAGCTGATGAAGCAGTTTGAGTTATCTGAGTTCGAACCAATGGAGGTCAGGTATGCAGAATTGATGGAATTAGAAGAAATCAGAGAACATGCAGTTCAGACGATTGAAAAGGATCAGGCCGTAGTAAAAAGATGGTTTGATAAGAGAGCTAGAGCAAGGACCTTCCAGGAAGGGGACCTAGTTCTGAAATGGGATGCAGATCGGGAAAAACCAGGAAGACATTCCAAGTTTGATGCCATCTGGAGTGGTCCCTACATGGTCACGGGATGCAAAAATAGTAATGCCTTCCAATTGTCTGCATTAGATGGAGAGGAACTTCAGATTCCGGTTAACGGAATCTATCTTAAACATTGTTACTAAGAGAAATGTTTTGCCCTTGTAAATATTAGTTTAGATTTTTCTTAATTCCTCTAAGTGTGTATGCACATTGTCCTGTTGTAGTTAGGTTTCTATTTCCCTAAGTGCTTTGGCACAGGTTTCGCTGCTCTCAGGTTGTTTTCTACAGTTCAGAGTGTTCTGGAGAAGAAGTTGCAGTATTAGGATGGTTTCAGGTTATTGCTTATAACTCCATGCCCAATGGATCGCTAAAAGGCCACTGATCTTCTACCTAGCAGGCAGGTGCCCCCGCTGAGTCGTCAAAACTGTTGTCAAATTTTCACCCCCCAGGGTAAATTTCGATAACATGCATCAAGGTTTTGCAATTCCAGGCAAGTAGATTGATCCAGGAAAAATCGTGAAAATTGGCTAAGTCCTAGTCCTAGGAGCATTTGGGATATTTGGGACAAAAATGCGCGGATCGGCCGAAAAGCCTCCAGGCGGCCCAAATTGCATTTGGGACAATCGGGCCAGAAGTACGCGGCGGGCACGAAAAGACGATCCTGCCGAAAGAGAGGAAAAATTGGCTAACTGCTGAGAGGACAGCCTATGGGACAAGTGGGCCAAAAAGGCGCGAACCAGCCGAACTGGGTGAAAAAGGGCCAGACAGTCCAAAGCAAAATGGGACAAGCGGGCCAAAAAGGCGTGAACTGGCCGAACCGGGAGAAAAAGGGCCAGACAGTCCAAAGCAAAATGGGACAAGCGGGCCAAAAAGGCACAAACCGGCCGAACTGGGTGAAAAAGGGCCAGACAGTCCAAAGCAAAATGGGACATTTGGGACAAATGGGCGTGAACCGGCCGAACCGAGTGAAAAAGGGCCAGACAGTCCAAAGTAAAATGGGACATTTGGGACAAATGGACGCGAACCAGCCGGTTCGCACGAAATCAGCACAAGGAGTCCGAAGCATTTGGGACATCCAGGATGAAAAGACGCGAAGGGCGCGAAAGAGCCGGCAGGGCCGAGAGCCAATCAGATCATGACACGTGTCTCAAGGAGAAAAGGTCAAAAAAGTCAAAGGGTGAGTTTTCAAGCACCGATCCGAACCAATGGGATAGTGCCACGTGTCCCAGCTAAGGCCCACAAAGAAATTTCAAAGGAAAACCCGCCGAGAGGTGGAGGAGAGAGAGTTGCTTAGTGAATCAGAGCCTGCCACGTGTCATCCAGGTGGCAGAGCGCGGGAAAAAATTCAAAAATCTGTTTTCACCTGTTCCGTGCCCTAAATCTTCAGATCGACATAACTTTTGATCCAGAGCTCGGATTTGCACGTTCTTTATATCAACGGAAAGCTGGTGAAATTCTCTACACGTTTGTAGGGTCAATATTGCATTTTGGTTCAGTTTGGAGAGAGAAAATCAAGAAACGCCTCTGGCATGAAATAACAAGCAGAAGTAATGCGTCAACGAACAACTTTAATGCAGCAGACAGTTTGCCGCTTCTGTTAGGCAGCCCGCCGTTTTGCCAGGATCCGCCACTTTTGCCATGATGGGATGAGTTAAGTGCATTATGGAGGTGGTTGGGGTAGATTTCGAATTCCTCTCTCTTTTCTCTCTCATTCTTCCTATAAATTGTAAGGAGGGGCTTCTTTCTAAATGTTGGACATTTTTGTTTTGCAACCCCTCCCTTCTCTCCTGCTTGCAAGAGAATTCATGGAGTTTTCAAGCCTCCCACATGGACTGTAATGCCATTGTTTCCTCTTGGCCATTGTAATGTATTGAATCGATCCTTTGAGCAATATATATGTCTGTGATTAAATTTAAATCCTCTCATGTATTCATTGTTGTCATTTTGATCTCTCATTGCATTTCAGTTACCTGTGCATGGTGTGGTATTGCATCTATATGGTCTGTGTTTATTTTTGCAAAGCTTATGTTCTTCATTCCTCGGTGCATCACCCCCTTAGCTTAGGTTTATTTATATGCATTTCTCTCTCCCTGTCTCCTTAGTAGTTAGTTTAGGTTTTTTTTGGGTAAACCTCTGCGTTTCATTGGTGCATATGAACAGAGGAATAGGAACCAGCCTTTCTCTAGAGGATCCTTTCTCATTTTTCAAGTCCCACACTTGGAGAAAGGATTCAATGTTATGCAATCACACTGGATGCCTAAGTGATCAACCTAGAAACTTGATCTGCATCCAGGGGTGCTGTGATTTTGCATCAACATCCCCAAGATACCATAAGAAGAACATGATCTACCTTTGTTCATCATAGTCCACATCAATGACACATGTATCTGATGAACCATGATTGATAATGGTGCTAATATCAACATAATTTCCTCATATACCTTCAATCATCTCAAACTTCCTAACACCATTGTTGCTAAATATCCTACCATCCTCTGTGGCTTTAATGATGTTGTAACTCACCCATTAGGAACAATATTCCTTCCTATTCACATTGGCCATAAACTCCTCCACAAGCTCTTCTACATCATCGAAGGAGAATTCATCAAAGGAGAATTCTAGTACAATATTTTACTTGGACATCTTTAGATTTGTGACATGCATTGTGTCCCATCTACCCTCCATCGTTGTATAAAATATGAACATGAAGGGACCATGTATACTTTTCCTTCTCATGTCCCTCCTTTCAAGACATGTTGCATGATCTATAGACCTAAGGATGTCAATTTCCCCAAAGCTAACGTTTCTTCTGGTGTATCCACTAGTTCTTTTGTGCCTCCATCCAAATTAACCCTTAATGGATCCTCTGATGTTGTGATGTAACACCTTGCCTTGGGAGGATATCAAATCCTCACGCTTAATGCGCTTCCTTCTATTAATCATCTTGGTCACCCTGATAAGGACCCTATGTATCAATCAAATGTTTGTGAAATAATCTCATTTGGCCCTTATTCTCTAAAAACCAACATAATCTATGGCGGCCTTGATCAACCTTCTTCTCATGTTGAATATTTCCCTCACACAAAATGATATACATGAGGTTTTAGGTTTCTCAGCAAACCATCCTTCACTCACACATAACACCAATTGTTGTGCATGGAAGGGGTTCGGTATGAGGCATTATGAACAAATCCTACATGACAATGTCTTCACCAAAGCCCATGAATCATGTGAAAAATTCAGCTTGGGATACAAATATCCCTCCATCCCTCCTTTAGGAACATCTACATCTTCTCCCATTCACCTTGATTCGCCTACTTATTCTTCATCCAACTACCTTACTAATTTAGATGACACTTCTTCTCCATCCGAATATCCTACTAATTTGGATAATATCCCATCTCCATCTGACTATCCTACTAATTAAGATGAAACTTCTTCTCCATATGACTATCCTACTAATTCAGATAATATCTCATATCCATTCGACTATCCTACTAATTTAGATGACACTTCTTCTCCATCAGACTATCCTATTAATTAAGATAATATATCATCTCCATCCAACTATCCTACCAATTCAGATGATACCTTCTATCCATCCAACTATCTTATTGATCTAGTTCTAGATGATACCATCTCTGTCCCCCCTAAATTTTCTTTTTAATATCCACCATTCCTCTTAGACCAATCACTTATCAAGTTCAAAATGAAACCCGGTATTTTCCCCTTAAACAACCAGAGATGGTAGAGAAAGATTCCCCTATCATTGGCATTCTTCAATGTGGTAAAGATAATTACATTCTTTCTTACATGGGGGCTGAAAATTCTCATATCTACAAATCCCTTCCCTCTGACACTTCTAGTATCCTAAATGAACCCACTATCGACATTAATATAGGGACTCCTCAAGGGCCCCGCATCCTTAAGGTGGGTCAGTCTTTGGAATCTTAAGAACTCGAAGCCTTCACCGCATTCTTATCCAAACATAACCAATATTTTGCATGGTCATATTCTGATATACCAGGTCTTGTTGTTCATAACATCATTACCATCCCCAACACTAAACCGATTAGGCAGAAGCTTCACCGCATGCCTCCTTGAGTTGCTCTTCTTGTGAAAAAATATCTGTAACATCTTCTTCTTCCAATTTCATCATCCCCATTGACTATCTCTAATGGGTTTATAACATTGTACATGTTGCTAAAATGTCAGGAAAGCTTCGTATATGTACTAAATTTCAAGATCTTAACCTTGATTTCCCTAAAGACAATTTTCATCTTCCAAATATTGATCAACTTATAGATCTTACCAAGGGAAATGAGATGCTTTCTCTGATGGATGGTTTTTTGGGCTATAATCATATTCTAATCCCATTAGAAGATCAACACAAGACATATTTTATCACCCCATGGGGTATTTTTTGTTATCATGTCATCGCCTTCGGTTTGAAGAATTTCAGGGCTACGTATCAACGAGCTACGACATATAT
Source organism: Taxus chinensis (assembly GCA_019776745.2). Lineage (NCBI taxonomy): Eukaryota > Viridiplantae > Streptophyta > Pinopsida > Cupressales > Taxaceae > Taxus > Taxus chinensis. The sequence continues at coordinate 120,332,828 of CM034155.1, read as the reverse complement.
CTTTCATGACCTCATACATCAAATAGTAGAAGACTATGTTGATGACATCTTGGAAAATTCCAAACATCGATGTGATCACCTCTTGGTCCTTGAAATAATTTTTGAGCGTCTCATTTGTTTATTCCTTCACCTCAATCCAACAATGTGTGTTTTCGGTGTTCTTACTAGAAACTTTCTTGGCTTCATCGTGTCTATCAGGGGCATTGAGGTTAACCCCGTAAAAATTAAAGAAATCCTTAGAATTCCCCCTCCTTCCAATATCAAGTAGCTTCGTAGTCTTCAAGGCCATCTCCAATCTATTCATCATTTCATAGTGCAACTTTCCAATCGATGCCAACCCTTTCATCACCTTCTTTGAAAGACATAAATTTTGATTTGGATCACAAATTTCAAAAGGATTTTGATGATCTTAAATGGTGTATTTTATCTCCTATTGTACTCACACCGAGCCACACAAGGGAGACCCATTTTATTTATACATCTCTGTAAATAATCATGCTCTAGGAACCATGTTAGAACATTATGATGGCTAAGTCCATGAACAAGCCATCTATTACATCAATGAAACTCTTCTTGACTACGAAACATGGTACACTCAAGCTTAAAAATTGTTTTGCGCTATTTTATTTGCTACATTGAAACTTCGACACTATCTTCTTAATCAAAAGACCTATATTTTTACTAGCTTCTAACCCCTCAAAATAATGCATTCTAAACCATATCATAATGATCGTATCACCCATTGGCTTCTTCTAATGACTGAGTTTGACCTTTAATTCATCCCTCAAAAATCTATTAAGGCCCAAGCTATTACTAACCAACTAGCACAAGGACCTCTTCCCAATATTTAAACTCCTCATGAGCACCTCACATACAAATCCATCAATTAGTTTCATCATGATCCCCTTAAAATGACCCTCTTCTTTGATGGTTCTAAATACCAACAAGGGGGAGCATCAGGCGTTGTTCTCATTCCTCCTAGAGATGCTCCCATCCTCTTAGCATTCAAACTGGATTTTGAATGTATAAAAAATATGGAAGAAGACAAATCCCTTATACTAGGACTAGAAACAACTACTTTTCTAGGTGTCCATATTCTTAACATCTATGACGATTCTGAACTAGTAATAAAGTAGGTCAGAAGTGAATATCAATGTAATAATGATATTCTACGAAAATATCATGACTTTTCTCATCTTTTTATTAAAACATTTGATTCTTATACTATTGAATATGTTCCTTGATCGACCAATCGTGTTACTGATACAATGGCATCCCTTGCGGACCTTAGCCCTTGGACAACGCAAAAGCAGAAGATTTAGGTCATTATACACCATCGTAAAAAACCATTCCATCATGTACCTCAAATTTATCTTGTTGAATATAATTCATTAGACCTCTAGTATTCTTAGATATTTAATTATTTATACAAATATATCACTCCTCCTGACCTTTATAAACATTCTAAGAGGTCTTTCATCAAATGCACTACTCGTTATGTGATCCTTAGTGGTATTATTTATAAATGCAGATTTGATGGTATCCTTCTTTGGTTCGTTAAAACCCATGAAGCCTCTTGAGATATCTAGGAAGTCCACAATGGTATTTTTGGTGAACACTTTAGTGGGTTATATGTTACTAAGTGTGTTCTCCACCTCAGCTATTATTAGGCTTCCCTTAATCATGATTGTTGTGAGTATGTCAAGAAGTGCACAAAATGTCAAAAACACTCTAATCTCATATGTGTTCCTAGCCAATCTTTACAGCCTAACCAGGATCTATGGCCCTTTTCACAATGGTGTCTTGATCTCATTGTCCTAAAAAATCCCCATTCATCACAACAACATCATTCTATCATCACTGCTACAAAATATTTTACTAAATGGGTGGAAGTAATCCCACTCACCTTAGCTAAATCTGGCCTAATTATTAATTTCATTTATCAACACATCATCTGTCACTTTAGCATTACACATAAAATTGTTATGGATAATGGGAAGTCCTTTAAAAATAAAGATCTTAAAAAAATGGTGATGAATTCAACATCAAACTTATATTTTCTTGCCCATATTATCCTCAAGGTAATGGCCAAGCTGAAGCTACAAATAAAACTCTCGGAAATATCCTTTCCAAGACCATTGATCAAGTAGGTCATAATTGACATCTCCAACTTCCCTTTTCCCTGTGGTCCTATCACACTAGCATTCACACTTCCATAGGGGCCAGTACATTTTATATTTTTTATGGCTCCGGAGCCATTCTCCCTCTTGAAGTTCAAATTCCATCCTTACATGTGTTTCTTCGTGACTTCATTTCTGGCGAAGATTATCACCAGGAGCATCTAATACAACTTGAGTTGTTAGAAGAGCACCTCCTTCTCTCTCTTGAACACCATCATGTTTATAAAGAGAGTGTCTAGCGTGCTTATAAAAAACATATCAAAGAATGCGGTTTTAAAATTGGTAACCATGTTTTAAAGGAAAATCAGAACGTCACTACCTTAAAAGGGATTCAATGGGGAAAGTTCACTCTCGAATGGATTAGACCATATATTATCACACATAAGTGTTGTTCTAGGGAATATTGTTTGGCTTCCTTGATGGTAAACCTAAAACTAAACCTCTTAATGCATTTCACTTACGGCCATTCTATTGTTAGCACATGTACCCATGAGAAGATAGTCATATCTTTAGACCACTCCTCCATCACTAGACCCTTCCATATATCACGTTAATGATATGAACTATGTATTCTATCATCACTACTTTTATATGACCTTGAATATTAGTACCAACACTCTACTCATCACATATTCATTATGGATAAGTTCTCCCATTTGGTGAGAACTCCACGATCATTACATTCATCAGCCTCTCATTCTCCTATTGAAGTCATGCAAAGGGTCCAGGGGTGTCTCTTGTACATTCATTATCCCCTTATAAGTGGTCTATTTATATATACCCAACTCTCCCCCATTTAAATATAACATTAATATATACCAAAAGAAAAATCAAAGTTATCAAAAATAGACTGATCCCTCAAAGGACAGTTGTTCATGCATAAAAGATAAAGAAAAAAGGAAAATAAAAAGAAAAGTATGCAAATAAAATTCAAAAGAATCATAAGATATATATCAATCCCTCAAAGGATGGCTATCATATATATTATTCTTTCCATCCATATTATGTAAAAATTATACCATACCATCGAATGATGGCTACTCTTTTATTATGGCATTTGGAAGGTTTCCCGCATTGATCATCCTTCCTTTATCAACATTCTTAGAAATATTCCCGCATTGATCAAATTTCTTCTATTATTGTTCTTCCCCTTTTCCAAATCTTGGGGATAGACATGATGAACACCACCTTTGGATAACCCTCTTCCCACATACAAGTTACATCTCAAACCCCCTTGTCATATCGACATTAGGTTTATGAGAATCTTTCATTTATATCTCCTTTAGGGTCTTTTGGTATAATTAATTGTCATTGGTTATGTACTAACACCCGCCATTGGCTACAAGTGCAATGCCTTGAGTAATACATTTTCTTATTTACTTCCTATCTGGTTCAAAGCACGACTTTATTACATGCCCCTTGCTATGGTCATGTGTCATTTATCTCATCAAGGTCACCTTTTATCATAATAACATTCTTAGAGATAAAATTTCAAATAATAAAATATGCATCCATATGTTTACTCTTAAGGATGTCCCCCATTAACGTCATCCATAAATCCATGAAATTTGTTACTATTTCTAAAAAATCTCTCTAATAAACTATTCGGTTTGGGAATTCTAGTTGATCTATGTTGCAGTTTGGGAATTCTACTTGAGGATATCTCTCAAGTAGTATTCATTATATAGCAGCTCCTCATCTCCCACCATGGCCAACTTGACCTCTTTCCATCCATCCTCCTGCATCACCCTTATCTTAATGTCTATTACCCACCCACTACCTTTCTCACCATTATTATTCCTATCTATCTCTTAATGCCAACATCATCTCCTTTACCATTCCTAATTTTTCATCCCCAACTTAGCGTGTCTATTGAACTATCAATGCAACATGACAATCCTATTTAAAGTAGACTTTTCATTCTTGAAAAAATCACATCCGCTGACCATTTCTTCCTCATAGTCTCCTTTTCCAATCAAATTTTCTCTTAAAATTCACCCCACCTCATTCTCCGCTACTCTTCTCACCCATTTCCTTCTTCTTTGTTGCTTCTTCGATCCTTAACCCATCCTCCAACCTCATAATTATTGTTGGTTTTTTCCTCTATAGACTGTGCACTAAACGTGCCTAATATATCGAGAAACTTTCTCTTCTAATATGGGAGGGATTTTTGACGCATAGGTTTATGGGATGGTTTTGGTACCCACGGTATTGTAAAACTACTTAAGAAACTACCTATTTATGTGGTTTCGTGCATATGGTAGGGTTGATGTAACATTGCAGATGTGTGTGAGTTCAAGTGTGAATTCTATAGAGTTTGTTGAGAATATCTCCAAATAGATTTGGGTATTGTATTGAGAGAAGAGGTGGCTTGTAATAAAATATAAGAAAGTGATTCTTGGTGGACGTAGCCCAAATTTGGTGAACCACATTAAATACTATCTCTTTATATTGTGTTCTTTTTTATTCTGTACTTTTATTTCAGATTTGTAATATTTTTTGCATATTAGTTTCTACTATTACGATTATGTTTTGGATGGTTTCGTATATTTTATCCTTCATTTTCTAACAATTGGTATTAAAGCCTAGTTTGGTTTGCTAAAGTGTTGAATAATAGGGAAAGTTTTAGCTTGAGTGGGATCTATGGAAAATGATGGAAGATCAAGGGTTGATAAATTTAATAGGTAGGATTTTAGTCTTTGGAAGATGTAGATGGAATATTACCTTTATCAGAAGTATCTTTATATTCCCCTGTCTGAGAAATAGAGAAAAACCTCTAGCATGAAGGATACGAAATGTGATTTTTATGGATAGGAAGGCACTTAGGAAAATTTGGTTATGTCTTGCATCTTTGATATTATTTAATTTTTCAAAGGAAAAGACTACAAAAGAACTTATGGATGCATTAGGGAAGTTGTATGAAAAATCCTCTTCCTCTAACAAGATATTTTTAATGAAAAAGTTGTTTAATATGAAGATGTATGAGAATTTTTTAGTAGGAGATCATTTGAATGATTTCAAAACGGTTTTCAATATAATAGATTTGGTTACAATAGAATTTTCTGAAAAATTCATGGATTTATTAATTTTGTAATCCTTACTTGAGAGTTGGAATATCCTAGTAATGGCAGTAATAAACTCAGTTCCAACTAACTTGAAGTTGAAGTTTGAGGATATTGTAGGGGTGATTATAAGCGAGGAAATGTGAAGAAAAATGTCTGAGGAATATTCTACTTCAGGGAATGCTTTAATAATGGAAACTAGAGGGAGACAAAAGAATAGAGGAAGGCATAAAAAATTGAAAGATCGAGAAAGGTCAAAATCCAAAAGAAAGATGGTATGTTAGCATTGTGGAAAGTTTGGGCATGCAAAGAAGGATTTTTTAGAAGCTTTGAGATAAGAAAAAGCAATAGGAATAAAACAAGGAGGCAAATTTGGTAATGGGTAATGTATGTCAGGATTATTTGATTCTTTCTTTGCATAATATTGTTGAATATTGGGTTTTAGATTTGAGGACTTCTTTCCATGCTACTCTACATAGGCATTATATTTTTTATTATGTTGAAGGGGATTTTGGGAATGTGTTTCTTGGTGATGATGAGCCTTGTAACATAGTTCAAAAAAGGTTCTATTCAGGTTAAGATGTAGAATGGGAACACATGGTTATAAAAGGATGGCAGACATGTATCTACATTAAGATCAAATTTGATATCGGTGGGGCGGATAGGAAGTGATGGTTGTATTGTGATATTTATAGAGGACTCTTGGAATGTTACTAAGTGTGATCTTGTGGTGGCAAGAGGTAAGAAGGTTGGGACATTGTATTTAACCACTAATAGTACTAATACTTATAATTTTGTTGCTTCAAATGCAAATACATCATTGTATCACTATAGGCTCCGTCATATGATTCATAAGGGCATGGAGATCATAAAGAAGAATTTTCCCAGATATATAAAAATAGGTTTGGATTTTTGTGAGAACTGTGTATTTGGGAAACAGAAGTGTGTACGTTTTCTCAAGGTTAGACATAAGAAGAAAGAGAGTAAGTTAGAGCTGGTACATTCTGATGTGTGGGGGTCGGCTCATGTATCATCTCTTAAGGGTTCAAATTATTATGTTACTTTTATTGATGATGCAACAAGAAAAGTTTGGGTATATTGTATTATAAATAAATCTAATGTATTTGACACTTTTGTTAAATGAAAAGTCTTTGTAGAGAATGAAACAATTCTTAAGGTAAAATTTATCAGGTTAGATAATGGAGGGGAGTATTGCAACAATGAGTTTGATTATTATTGTTCTAAGAATGGAATCCATAGGAAAAATATGGTTCGAGAAACTCTGCAGTAGAATGGGCTGTCAGACAGGATGAACATGACAATAGTGGAATGACTGAGGAGCATGAGGTTACATGCAGGTCTTCCTCTTTCTTTTTGGTAGAAGCAGTGACTAAAACTATGTACTTGATAAATATATAACCTTCAAGTGATTTGGAAGGAGGCATACCTGAGGAGGCTTGGTATGGTAAGAAATTTGATTACTCATTTCTTAGAGTCTTTGGATGTGAGGTGTTTTTTCATATTGATAAGGATGATAGTACCAAAATAGAGGATAAATCAGAAAAATGCACTTTCATTGGTTATGGTGGTGATGACTTTGGATATAAATGTTCAAGTTTTAAGGACTAGAAAATCATTCGATCTATGGATGTAGTATTTAATGAGAAATTTATGTACAAATAATAGTTGCAGGAAAACATGGAAGAATCCAAGAAATAATATGTAGTGGTAGAGGATCATCTGGATGAGAAAGTTACCGATGACTCAGTTCAGGAACCTACTCAACAGGAACCCCAAAATCCTATATTGAGGAGGTCTTCTAGGGTAAGAAGAGAACCTGAAAATTTTTATCCTTCTCTTTATTATTTACTACTCACTGATAGTGGAGAGACAGAGAGATTTGATGAATCAATGCAGGTAGATGCCAGGAAAAAGGGGGAACAAGACATGGATGAGGAGCATAAGTCTCTCATGGAAAACCAGACATGGGATTTGTTGTTGTTACCCGAAGGAAAAATGGTATTGTAGAATAAGTGGGTATATAGATTTAAGGAGTAATAATGAGGAGAGAAAAATTACAAGGCCCGGTTGGTGCTCAAGGGGTTTGTATAGAAAAATGGTATAGATTTTGATGAGATTTTTTCTCCTATAGTAAAAATGACTTCTATTAGCATGATTCTTGGAATAGTGACAGTGGGATACTTAAAATTAGAGTACCTAAATGTAAATAATGCATTCCTCCATGGTGATTTGGAGGAGGATCTATTTATGTAGCATCATGAGAGCTATGAGGTCAAAGGTAAAGAGGAGAAGGTGTGTAAACTGAAGAAGAGCTTGTATGGCCTGAAACAAGCTCCACGTCAATGGTATAAAAAATTGATAGCTTCATGATGGAGCAAGTTTATATTATATGTCATTATAACCATTGCATGTATAAAAATAAATTTGAGGATGAAATGTACATTATCTTGTGTCTTTATGTGTATTACATGTTGGTTGCAGGAAATAAAAGTACTCAAGAAGCAACTAAGTGACTCCTTTGATATGAAGGATTTGAGGGTAGCCAGAAAAATCCTTAGTATGAGGATATCTAGGGATAGGAAGTAACGAAAGATGAATTTATCTCAAGAATAGTACATCAAGAAGGTCTTGGAGAGATCTAATATGCAGAATGCTAAACTGGTTGGGAATCCTTTGGCAAGACATTTCAAGTTATCAAAGGAGCAGTGTCCCAAGAAGGAGAAATAAATAAACCAGATGTCCAAAGTACCTTACTCATCAGTATTTGGAAGTTTGATGAATGTCATGGTGTGTACTAGGCTTGACATCACACATGCAATGGGAGCAGTGAGTAGATTTATGAGTGATTCAGGTAAATATCACTAATAGGAAGTAAATTGGATTCTTCAGTATTTGAGAGGGACCATGGGGATAGTTTTGTGTTATAGTGGATTAGACACAAATTTTTGTGGTAATGTATATTCATACATGGTAGGATATGTAGACAACAGGAGAAACACAACAAGTTATATTTTCATTATAGGTAGGACAACAATCAGTTGGATTTCACAACTATAAAATTTGGTGGCATTGTCAACCACACACACTGCGTATGTTGCTGCCACAGAGGGAAAAAAAAAGATGATTTGGTTACAAAAATTTCTTGAGGAGTTTGGGCATAAGTAGGAGGAAGGGAATCTGCATAGTGATATTCAAAGTGCTATACACCTAGCTAAGAACTATGTTTTCCACTCTAGGATGAAGCATATAAAATTAAGGTACCATTTCATTAGGAAATATTTAGAGGAAGAGAAGTTGAAGCTGGAGAAAAATCATACTAGCCAGAATCCTATGGACATGATGACCAAGGTGATCACAAGGGAGAAAATGAAGCTATGTTTAGCTTTGGTTGGTCTTCACGGATGACAGTGAAGAATTAATAAACTTTCTCAAAGGAAAATTGGTCTCCAAGTGGGAGATTGTTATGTTGTGGAGCCTATTTTCATATGTGGAAGTGTTGAAGACTGTACACCATCCACAATTTTCTTGCTAGGGTTTGGGGTTAGGATGGGCCCCGAGTGGGGGTCTGGGGGTGTAACCCTGAGATTTTTTTTTAGCCTTGGAAAATGTGCCTAATAGATCGAGAAACATGATCTTCTCATATGGGCGGGATTTTTAATCCATAGGTTTATGGGATAGTTTTGGCCCATGGTTTTTGTACCCACTGTATTGTAAAATTGCTTAAGCAATTGCTTATTTAAGTGGTTTTGTGCATATGGTAGGGTTGATGTAACATTGCATATGTGTGTGAGTTCAAGTGTGAATTATGTAGAGTTTGTTGAGCATAGCTCCAAACAGATCTGGGTATTGTATTGAGAGAAGAGTTGGCTTGTAATTAAATCACAAAAAGTGATTCTTGGTGGACATAGCCCAAATTGGGTGAACCACGTTAAATATTGTCTCTTTTTGTTGTGTTCTTTTTTATTCTGCACTTTTATTTCAGATCTATATAATATTTTATGCATATTAGTTTCTACTATTGCGATTCTATGTGGGATTGTTTCATGTATTTTATCCTTTATTTCCTAACATATGTTGATCTATGGGTCGATCCATTTTCTCATGTTAAAATAGAATGCCTCTATTTTTTATGCATGGATAGTCATATATAAAAATTTGTATAAGAAAAGGGGGGGTTTAAGTAGTTGGGTGAGTTCTTGATTTCCGTTGGATAATTTTAAAACGAGGCCGCGAAGATAGTTCTAGAAAGGTGGGAAATAAGTTCATTCCTCTTTACTACATGCATGATAGGCTCTATCTCTTCACTAATATATTGTGTTATCTGTGTTGATCATAGAAAATACTTAGTAGAACTCCCACATAGAGTCTGCACGGGAGAGTAGGCCAGATTCAAAGGTGTGGAAGGATAGGAATAACCTGCACATGGAAGGAAAGTTTAGTATTCATGACTTAGCCTTTTTAGAGCATGAAGTCTATTTTTAGATGCTGGCGTGCGGAACACACAAAAAATTCCAAGACTTGCACACCACGCATTTTTTTATCTTTATAGGATCAGATCGAAGCGTTTTTGCATGGAGGAGATCCAAGAATAGATTCAATACCTCAGTTAACTATAAAAAATCTATAGATAGCACACTTGTATGTATGACTATGTTTTTAAATGGCACGCAGCTATTATTAGCATGCGACCTATTTCTGGAATAGTTAAGCGGTGAAGGGAAAGTCCCCACCCTATATATATGAGTCAAATTACTTAGTTAAGATATAGAGAGATAGAGGATGGAGATATACATGCGTGTATGTGATTGGATAATTGTATCAGATCCATGGGCGCATGATTACTGTTATTGTATAAATCTTCTGTGTTACTTTTTTTATTAATATATGAAGGATATTAGTTGAACCAGAGTATTATTATGTATGTTTTGATCATTGCATGTTATTGATTCAGTCATGATTAACACTTAAGTATTTCACTCATAGATTTGGTTCTGTTATACACTATGTGATGATGGATTAGTTATAGGTAGATGTTTTTGCTACTTCATCATGCTAACATCCTGCTATAACAACCCTAAAGATATTATAGACTTGGGTTTTGATTTTTGGGTGAGAATCTATTGTATGATTTCTATTTATTTTTTATAACCGAATCTAGGTATAGGGTTAAATCTCCTATTATTTATGTGGCTTGTATGGGATTTGAACCCTTAAATCTGATCATAATTGTATTAGTGTTCATTTTTATGGTATATCAAACCCTTAGGTTCACATGCACGTTTCTGGGTATTATCGTTTGAGATGTATTGATTCTTTACGTGAATGAGATCCTTGGATCCATATAGATTTATTATTTTTTAGCCATTTGGTTTTAATTAGCGTATACATCTAGATATTTGAGATTAAATAGATAAATAAACAACTTGTGTTTTATAAGGAAAATTCCTAGAATTTGTGTGTGGCGATTTATATATGTATATGAAATTTCTACTAACTGAATCCTCATATTCAAACTCCGATCTTCTATGTATTATGTTATGACTCCTGGGGTAAAACCTTATGAGGATGATTCTAAAAGAAAAAATGTATATTGCTACTTAAAAGTTTTATATCATTTCCGTTATTATAAATCACAAACAGTATAAGAGACAACTATGTTTTTGTTTATTAATAATTGTATCGAATCCACTGATTTGTACCTGGAAACTAGTGAGTTTTTCTCTTGGGATTTTAAATGGTTAAGATATGACTTTGTAAACACTATCAATGAATAGGTTATTTTGTTAGTCTTGTAACGGTCGAATGGTTTCTCAACCTTCAGGGATGCCTCCTAAACATTGCTTTGATACATTGTTACCTTTCTCCCCTGTTAGAAAAGATAGGCATGTGGATCTCTATGAGAAGTCTAATATATTTTTTAAGGAATTCATCTTTGGATGGTTGGTATTTTTTGAATGTTAAGGTAAATGAAATCACTTTTCCTATCAAAATTCTTATCTCCTTGCGTGGGACATGGAGATGATATGTGTTTTTAGACAATAAGGATATGGACTTGCCTAGTCAAATGCCCACTTGGACTATCTTGGAATATTAGGATAGTATTGTTTAATTATTTTATTCTAGGGCTTTAAAGAAATGATGATAAGTAAACTTAAGGGTATCTATGTAATATAATTACTAGTAGATGAATGAATTTTCTTCTAGCATAAGCAATCAGTTGATCTTAAGGGTTTAATAACATCGATACCTACATTGCAGTAATAGATGATATAATGTTTGATGTTGTATCTTATTGTGAAAGTAAATACCATTCGACATAGTGTTTATTACAATTACCTGATACTGATTGGTTCAGGTATTTAATAAAATATAGTCATATATAATTGGATATTTGTATACTATATTGTGCTTGTATAGTACCAACTAGCTAAAATATATTTAACTGTAAGTTAATTATGAGAAGTTATAAATCATTGATATAACTAATATCCTTATTATGTTAAGTTATTAATGGTTGAATGTTGCTAACTAATATGTAAATTATCACTTGCGTTTTATTTCAAAAATAATTAGATTTGGATGAAGTGGAAAATAATGTGTAAGTAAAATGTTTATTTGGATCTGATATAAATAGGAAAATAAGTCCTAGTAGATCATTTATGTGATTTAAACTTAATGTAGCATTTCATTTATATAAATACGAAATAGATGAAACTATTAAGGGAGAAATAGATCTTATCATGCTAGTTCAGTTGGAATCGACTATGTACAATGAAATATTTTCCATGTAGGTTATTAACATTGCAAGTTGATTATGAAGGAAGGCATGATTTGCACATTTGCTCCATGTTATGTCTTATGATGAAATCTATAAAGCAGTTCTTGATGTGAAAAGATGAAAATAATTTATTTGTTTAATTTGATTGATGGAAGCTGCTTATATTGCATAGTAAAGTTGTAATGAAGCAAAATAGTATTGTACTGTTTAAATGATTAAGAGGCTAATTATCCTATTCTATTTATTTATATTTCAAAAATTAAGTAATGAAAGAGGTATTTCTATAATCTATTGAGTGTAGAATTGTATCGGAAATTCATATGAAGGAGTCCTTAACCTTAATTTTCTGCATGATGAAAGAACTTATGTGCAGTTATATTACATATTATAAAGTGAGTAAGTATGATATTCTTGAGAATGAATATTGCATATTTGCATTATTAATGGCTTATTGGACTATGAGGTTTCCTCCATGTTATTAAATGAATACACCTCACATACTTAATGGTATATTTTAATTTGAAGTTACATATGGGTTGTTCTTAATAACTATTATTGATCTTATTTAGTAATATTTTAGACTCAATACATTACTAGTATAAAAAGGATTAAATATGATTTGTAGTGATTAATAAAATAGGATCTTTTAAATCTTTAACTTATAAACTCAATGATTGTGTTAGAATGACTCTAAGCATGCTATCAATATATGTGAATCCTTCATTTAGATCCTCAGGTTTGGATTCTATAGTAACGAGAGTATAGCTGAAGCATGGGAATTGAGGTGTCGTAAATTAATTAAATAACCTTAACTTAATAATATATGGCATTTCCATTTAGTAGAACTCGAAGAGACAAATCACTATGGCATCTAATACGTAATATCAATTTGATGACTACAGTCATTATTTGGCTACTATGGAGACACTTCTTTGTTGAGTTCAATGGTCAAGATCGTCTAAATGAGAAGGTCATAATGCACTAAGATGCAAGTAATGTCCTAGGTTTGAAAGTGAATTATACCAGATGGTTAAGTACCCAATTTCATCTTATGATGATTACAGGAAAGGGAGTGACCCATAATGATGCAAATCATTGCGGAGACGCTTAGTCTCCCTTAGTCATCCTAAGATGACATGGTGGCACTTACCCTGGGAAGATAATCTGAATTTTCACCTTGTACGCAACTTGTAACTATCTAGTCATAATCCAGGTAACAAAAATAGGTGAAGGAAAAGTTCCTAATGACGAGTGCACCATCACGAAATTGAGCATGCAAAACATGTCTCTGAAACTTTAATCAAGTAGTGTAAGCTGTTGATTACACTGTCTTTGATTCACCAAGGATCTAAGATGTCAGATACTGATAGGATGTAATTTATTGAGTTCCAGATATGCACTTAGAAAAAATTAATTGATTTGTAATACATGAAAAATGAAACCAAATGATACACTTGGTGTAATGGCTTATAAAGAATGTTTTAGGGGGATCGAGTAGGATCTGTATACCCTTTCAGTTGCACATGGTATATGACTGTTATAAGATGGATTGACTAAGATGATGTTAGTTCTAAATTATGATAATTTAGAATAAGGAAACATGAGATATGAACTTAAGATTTATGTTGGGTTTTAATATACGGGTATTAAAATCAATGAAGCATAAAGTAAAAAAAATCAGTTGAGAAGCGTAATAAAGAGTGTGTTACATATGTAAGAGGAGTTTGCATAGAACTTTGTCAATAGAAGTACTAGAAATTAAAATTTCAATTTTTTGCAATGAACAATTCCAAGAGGATTTGTGAAACTAAAGGAATTTTTGTGAGAAGAGGCAAAGAGTGTGGAAGTAGAGTAATTCACACAATACATGGAGGAACTACACAAGAAATTTTACAAATGGTTGGAGAAGAGAAACAAACATTATAAGGAACGTATAATTTTGTATATGAGACACTTGGATTTTAATGTGGGAGACTTAGTTCTTGCACACATAAGGAGTGGTTCTCTTGAGAAACTTATGAAAAACTCAAGTGGAAGATGATTGAACCATACAGAGTCCTAAATAATTTTACAGAGAAATCATATCAATTGAGGCTAACATAAGGGATAGATATTTCATATATTTTCAACATATCATATCTATACCCATATTATGAGAATAAAATGAGTGGGGAAGAGAAATACATAGAAGTATATTGGAGGATCCAACTACATAAGTTGAATTCATTTTGGAGGAGTGCATAGTAAAGATAATGCACCAATAGGATCAAAAATAATATTTGGTAAAATGGAGAGGTTGTGTATTCAATGATGTATATTAGCTTTAGAAACAAGAGATCACAATAGATATACAAGTAATCCCACATCAGTCAGATATACAATTATACATAGTCTTAGAAAATAAGTTTGTGCAATGCCTTTATGAAATGTCACTTCCGAATATCTCATCACTCCTAAACAAGCTACATAAATATCCTTTTCCTTTTCTATTTTTTGGAAGATGCGCATAACTGAATTACCTTTTTGGTTTTGTAGAAATCACCAAATCCTATCCAAAGTTCGGAAAACTATGAATTATATCTAAAGCCACGTAACACTTCTACATTTTTGGAAACTTATGAATGTTACACAAAAATGCAAAATGTGTGGAATACTAGAATTTTCTACATAATCTTATTCCAATATTCCTCACACAGAAAGTCACATTGTATATAGAATTGCACACTATTTGTGCAAACTTACGATGCTTGACCAAAAATGCCAATGCTTGTTCGATTTCATGGAAAAATAGACCAAACCATGACATATTAATGGAAGCTATTGAACGTGTACAAATCTATAGAACACTACATTTTTTCGGGAACACTTCTATTCACTTTCATGACAAGATCTATGACTAAAAAAATCACATGTCAATATCAAGACAATTAGAAAAGGTTACACAAGGTTCATGATTTTATTATTTCAGCTAGGGACCAACTAAATGATTTTCTTATTTCAGCTCGATCTTATGGTAGGAAAATTCTAGGATGGATCAATGGAATTGAGAGGCCACCTAAGGAATATTTCACATATCTTTTTCTCACTGAAGGTGTCAAGGTTTCTATAAATATAAGGGAAAGGAATATTTGTAACGAATCTTGAAAAGTGTCTTGATTTAGAGTTTATTTTGATTTGATATGATTTTCCTTGTAAGTGTGAGCTAGAGGTTATCTCTTTAAAAGCTTACTAGAATATGCAAGATTAAGATAGCTCTATTATTGGAATTCTTATTAGAATCTTCATGGAGTCTCATTCTACAATGTAATTAGAGATGTTTCTAAATTTGTAATATCTTTCCTTACACTTAATAGAATTATCCTCACTTGTTTCTTATTTGGATGTTATCCCTGATATCTTGCCTTGGTGAGATCAAATCTAACAAGAGATGCATTATGTAAAACATCCCTTCATTAGGAATCCTAACTAGAACATAAAATAAAAAATGAGAATAGAAGTATACAACAACCTTAAAAAAATGTGGGAATAAAATATACATGAGCATAAAAGCAAACATGAGCATAGAATCAAACATGAGAATATAAGTAAACATCTACATAGATCATATAGGATCCTAGAAGAAAACATGAGCATAAAATAAAACATGAACATAAATTAAGTAATATATATCTATGAGATGAGTGATATATGAAACAATGTCAAATAGCCAAAAATAGCATTATGTGGAAAGCAATAACTAAAAGGTAATGATGACCATGATTAAGCATGAAGCATTTCAACATCAATATTTAAAAACAAACAATGTGATTATTACTTGAATAAAAATAAAACATGTGTCATGAGAAATAAGGTGGTGTGATATAGGTAGGAGTGGTCTAGTTTATTTCAAATCTTACCTATTCGAATAACAATACATAGATATACTTTTTGCAAATCTATTTTATTTAAAGAAGAGGTTTATTATTTTATGGATACCATGTCATCATCAACTAGGTATACATCATCCCCTCTATAAATATCTAATTTAGTACATCTAAGTTCTTTATCTTTATAAATATCTACTTCATTAAAACATATCTCTTCATTAGCTAGTATACATACAACATATGAGTTGGTTTGTAATCTCAATATTGTATAAAATATTTAATACTATGTTAGTATAATCTATTTTATTTATTTCATGGTTGCAAAAATAATATTAATTTAAAACAATATGTATAGGGAGAGTCATCACAACCTCATGGCCGAGGTAGGGGTTGAAATATAATAAGTATAAGAGGAGGGGGATGTATTCAAAAAGTTATTTTGGAACCACAAAGTTATTTCTTTGAGGTGAATTTATTATAGAATATTTTTTATTCAAATGAAGCCATCATAGTATTGATGTTAGTATGAATATTTTACTAATAATAACTTATTTATGGAGACACATGAACTTAAAATCAAATAGTGAACTTGATGTTGAATGGGCTCAACCAAAGACAAATGAAAAGTACATCTTCCCATTGTGTCATATTAATGATGAAATACATCCTATGAACATTACAAGGGAAAATAAATATCATCTAAAGAGACTTTACTCAATACATATGATGAAATGTTAAGCGAAGCATATACCTTTTCCTAGGAATTATGATGAACATGTTCCAATGGAAGAGGGAATCATACTTTAAAATATGGTACACCATTTATTTTATCATGATTTTTATGATGATGATTAACCAAATGATCAAGTTGGTGACAATTATGATGAATAAGTTAATATAGATGATAATTTCAAGGAAATTGAACAAGAAAGGATAATTTTGATTTTTTCTCAAACTCTTGTTTTGATCTTAAATTAATGAAATTTGGTAAATATAATTAATTTGAATAATGTTATAATAAATATATTAATTCATATTACATATTTTTTTCATTCTAAATGTTTAGGATGGAAAATTGAAAATTTTGGCCATGACAACTACGCCTACACTTGAATATTTCCTCTCCCGATCATTGTGAATCCTTACTCTGGACAACTTGTCCTCAATTTCACCCTCATTCTGGATCATAGGAACATGATAACAATATTTTCAAATTTTTTTAAATGTGCATGGATACACTCCCAAGGATATTGATGAAGATATTGAGATTCAAGGAAAGACAATTTCCCTCAGAGTCCTAGAAAGTGCCATTTTTAGCCATTTACAACTAGTAAATACCTCCTAGAAGCTTACAAGAAAGATTAAAATCATCCAAGATTTGTATAGGATAAAAATGAATTCATACAAGGTATTTTAAGGAAAAATAGTGAAAGAAAATGATGTCGGTAATCAAGCAAACAAGTCTGGGTCATTTTGGGCACAAGGAATGAAGGCTCCAACTATAAAAGTAACTTGTATAGATGATTATGGGAATTACAGAAGGATTTTTGAGGAAAAATAATAATAAATGGAAATATCTTGTAACCCTCTACATTATGGACACATAACGTTTTTTCCAAGACCTACAAATATTCAGTGAGAATCCAAGACACCGTAATTGCCCCTTCAAATCAAGAATGAAATAGGCCCTAAAAATGAAATATAAGGAATAATTATCTCCTTATAATGACTTAAATTATCTCAATAGGTGTTTTGGATTCAAAATCATATATTTTTTAATCCCAAAACACTCTTCTATGCTCCCAGGGAAGAAAAAGCACTCTTAGTGTCCTGATTTACACTCAGCGGGTAACATCAACATTCTAAAACTCTATTGTCCCAATTTTCACCCTTGGTATTCCCTTGGATTATCCTTGAGGTGAAAATGGGACATGAAGGACACCAAAGTGTGACCCTCATCATTTTTTAAGTTTCATCACTTAAGAGCATGCCTTAAGGTGTTAGGGTGAGCAAATGAGTGAATTAAGTTGCCTGTCACACTTTTCATGATAGTTGAACCCATTGGTCACAATTTTTCAACCACTAGGTCCCCCTCGATTGTCTCCAAGGTGAAAAATGGGACAAGGGGGACAAATTTTTTTGACTCCCATCATGGAAAACTTCTCGCAACTCACCCCTCAGTACTTTTGCACCTATGTTTCACAAAATTGCGTTATGTCTTGTCCCCCTTTCATGTGGTTAAACCAAGGTCACTTCTCACCCTTTTTCGCCCCTCATCCCAAAGGTGAAAAGGGGATAAGGAAGACACAAAATTTCAGCCCCCTTCCTTTCATTTACTTCCTTTTCACTTGAAAACTCAAACTTTCCCTCAGTGCTCATTCCCAACTCCTTGAATCTCATCCACAAGTAACTAGTTGCAAGAAAATTGAATTACTCTCCTCCTCTCACAACACTTAACCATTTTTATCATTAAAAGTACTATTATATTTCCCTCCCAAACCTCAATTTTCACGATGAATGCTACTAAAATTTTACCAGAAATCCATGTCCCAAAACATATATTTATTCATAAATCTCTAACAATGTACTTGTTTTCAACCAAATGTTACATGTGTTGAGTTATGGAGCTTAATTGGTTCACAGTAGCATGGTTTGCTAGCTTGCTGGATTACACAGTAACTGACGTCATTTTTATGACCTTAGTCGGTCATCCAAGGACTGGTATCAGTTAGGAAATGAGGATATGACATTGATTAAGCCTAACCGACATCAGTTAGGGATAACTAGCATTAGTTTACTATGTGTGGAACTTTATATTTAAGTCACGAGAATTAGATCTATATTTAGTTGTAAAGTGAATCTAATGGTTGTAAATTCATAGCTAAGGTGACCTAAGTTTGTATATATATAAAGGCATGAGAATTAGGGTTTAAAAGAATAGAATTACATTTGTTGAATGTAAGTTTCCTTGGAGAGAAAGAATGAGTAGCTGGTGAGAAGAAAGCATTGTACATCCTATGAAGTGTGGAAGATAGTAGATCTTCATTGTATTTCATCTGTAAATCTTTGAATAATAAGGTTGTTCATTTCTTAGTAGACGTATCCCACACTGCGTGAACCATGTTATATTTGGTGTTATCTTTCTCTCTTGTTTATTTCATCTTATTGTTTAAGTCCATGTTTATTGCTTGTATGCTTTATTTGATTATAGATCTAGACAATGTTGGTTTATGGTTTTACCCCAACAACTGGTATCTGAGATTTGTTTTTAGGTTTTGTGTTATGATAGGATTTACTCTCAGAGAGTTTTATGATTGAGTGGAAGCTCAGCAACAGTAAAAGAAAGAAAATACAGAGTAGAGAAATTTGATGGCTGTAATTATCAATTATGGAAGATACAAGTGTAGGATTATCTGTATCACAAAGATCTATACTTACCGTTGCATGAGAAGGTAAGGCCTGTAAATATGACTGGTGAAGAATGGAATATAGTTGATAGAAAGGATCTAGTATCTATAAGATTGAGCCTGATAACATCTGTAGCTTCTAATATAATAGAAGTAACAACCACGGTAGAGTTAATGAAAGCTTTAGCAAACTTATATAAAAATCCTAGTACATCGAATAAATTTTATTAAATTATTTAATTCAAAAATGCAAGGTGGATATGTGTCTAATCATTTCAATGATTTTCATTCTATTGTAAATCAATTAAAATCAGTTAATATTCCATTTGATGATGAAGTGAAAGAATTGTATTCTTATGCTCTTTGCTAGATGGGATAATTTGGTAACGAATATTAGTAACACATATTGTGCTTTTAAAATTATAAAGATTGATAATGTGGTTATTATAATCTTGAATGAAGAAATACATAGGAAAATTACAAGAGAATCGTCATCTAGGAATGCTTTGAATGTGGAAAGCATGGGGATATATAAAGAGAGATCTAAGAGCAAGAAGAATGGTAGAACGAAGAATGACAAATCTAAATCAAAGGTTAGAAATATAATCTATTGGAATTTTGGAAAGAGGGGACATGCAAAGAAGGATTGTTGTCTCAAGGAAAACAAATAGAATTTACTAGACAAAGGTAAAGAGGCAAAAAATTTAAGTGAGGTAATGCAAGATGCTCTTATTCTATCCTTAGATAATAAAGTAGAATCAAGGGTTTTAGATTTTGGAGATTTTTCCATGCTACCCCTAATAAGGGTTATTTTAAGAATTATGTTTATGGTAATTTTGGACATGTTTATTTAGGAAACGATGAACCATGCATGATTACTAGTAAAGATGATGTACATCTTAAACTGCAAAATGGAAATACATAGATATTGAAATATGTGAGGCATGTGCCAAGCCTCAAAATAAATCTAATTTTTGCAGGGTAATTAGAAGAATCTAGATGCATGGTTACATTCATAGCAGAGTCTTGGAAAGTTTCTAAATTTTCCCTTATTGTAGAAAGAGGAAAGAAGGTAGTAACATTTTATCTATCTACTTGTGTTATTGATTCCTTTTTTGTGTTATCTACTTCAAATTCAGATGCAAGCATGTGGTATTATCAGCTAGGCCATATGAGTGAAAAAGGAATGCAGATCTTAAAGGCTAAGGGTAAGTTATAAAATTTGAAATAAGTAGATCTTAATTTGTATGAGCATTGTATATTTGGAAAGCAGAAGAAAGTGAGATTTCTTAAGGTTGGCAAAAAAAAGGAGCAAAAATTGTAGCTTGTTCATACAGATGTACGGGGACCAGCTCAGGTAGCTTCTCTTAGAGGATCCCAATATTATGTGACTTTCATTGATCATGACACAAAAAAGGTATGGGTTTATTGTATTAAGAGAAAATATGATGGTTTTGAGACTTTTAAAAGATGGAAATCCCTTGTGGAAAATGAAACAAACTTCAAATTAAAGTGGCGTAGATCTAAAAATGGTGGTAAGTACTGTAACAAGGTTTTTAATGATTATTATTCAGTGAATGGAATACGCGGAAAGAGAACAGTTCCTATAACTCCACAGGAGAATGGAGTTATAGAAAGAATGAATAGGAAAATCATGGAACATGCTAGGCACATGAGATTACATGCTTGTTTTCCTTTGAAGTTTTGGGCAGAAGTAGAAGATATAATGATATACTTGATTAACCATGGCCCTTTAAGTGCACTAGATGGTGGAATACCAGAAGAAACATGGACTGGAAATGAGGTAGACTTTCTTTTCTTAGAGTATTTGTTTCAGAAGCTTTTTTGCATGTTGATAAGAAAAATAGAAATAAATTGGATGAAAAATCCAAGAGATGTACTTTAATTGGTTATTGTTTTGGTGATTTCAAATTCCAGTTTTGGGATTTAGAAGATACTAATATTGTTAGGAGTTGTGACATTGATTGGAATGAAAAGAGAATGTACAGGGATCAAGTTTTGGTACCAAAAAATGAACCAATTGAGAATTTTGTGGATGAAAATGAACGCTTAGATTTGAAATTGACACCAATGTGTTTATGTAGTAACTGGTGTCAGTTGACCCCTGACCGACATTAGTCCCCTATACAAGTTTATGTTACACAAGAGAAGGACTAGCATCGGTTAGGTGAACTAGCATCGACATACGGTGACCGACGTCAGTCACTGTCAGATGTAGATACAAATCTACAGGATGAGTAGATTAAGGCTCCAACACCCCAAATCTCAGTGAGAAGGTCTCAAAGGGTAAGTAAACCTCTAGAAATATTTACTCCATTATATTATTTGTTATTGACTGATAATGGTGAACCAAAGTGTTTTGAAGAAGCAATGTAGTAGGATACCCACGTACAGTGGGAGCATGGCATGGATGAGGAGATGAACTCTTTGGAAAAGAATCAAACATGGGAATTATTCAAGTTACTAACTGGTAAGAGTACATTGCAGAACAAGTGGATTTATAGGATATGGGAGGAAGAGGGTGGAAATAATATATACAAAGCAAGGCTTGTGGTAGAAGGATTTGCACAAAAAATAGATATTGATTTTGGTGAAATATTATCTCCTATTGTTAAAATGAATTCCATCTGTATTGTTATAAGTTTATTTGTAGTAGAATATTTGCATTTAGAACATCTTGATGTTAAGACTGATTTTCTTCATGGTGATTTGGACGAGGAGATCTATATGAGTCAACCGTTTGGTTATGAAATCAAGGGTAAGGAGAAATATGTGTGCAGGTTGAAAAAGATACTATATGGGATCAAGAAAGCTCTAAGTAAATGGTATATTATTTTTGATAGTTTCATACATGATAATGGTTATATCATATGTGAATCTAACCATCGTGTTTATTTCAAGAAGCTTAAGAATGGGAGCTAGATTATTTTGTTACTATATGTGGATGATATGCTTATTACAAGATCTAGTATGCATGAAATTGGTGAGCTTAAAGAAAAGCTAGCTCACACATTTTTCATGAAGGATTTGGGATGAGAAAAGAAAATCCTTGACATGCAAATTCATAGAGACAAGAAAAATGAGAAATTTAATTTGTCTTAGGAACATTATATCAATAAAGTGTTGGAAAGATTAAAAATTTAGGATGCAAAACCTGTAAGTACACCTATGGCTGGAAAAATTAAATTGAGAAAATATCATTTTCCTACATCACATGAGGAGGATGGGTACATCGCACAATTTCCATATGCTTCAGCAGTTGGGAGCTTGATGTATGCTATGGTTTGTACCAGACCAAACATTGTACAAGCAGTGGGATTTGTGAGTAGATTATGGCCAATATAGGTAAAGAGAATTGGAAAGTAGTCTAATGGATTCTCATGTAGTTGAGAGGGACATCCAGTAGACAATTATGCTATGGAGGATTAGACACTATTTTATTAGGCTAAGTTGATTCAGATATGGCTGGAGATTTGGATGGTAGGAGAAACATCATTGGATATGTTTTCACAGTATGTGGGACGACATTTGGCTAGATTTCTAGATTGCATAAGGTTGTGGCCTTGTCTTACTACAGAGGCCGAGTATGTTACAACTACTAAGGCTAGAAAAGAGATGATTTGGATGAGTAGGTTCATGAAAGAGTTAGGAAAGGGACAAGAGGATTGTAAGTTGTACAGTGACATTCAAAGTATGATTCATCTAGAAAATAAATCAGCATTTCATTCCAAAAAAAAACACATTCAGTTGAGGTATCACTTCATATGGTAGGTATTGGAGGATGGGAAACTAAAGTTGGAGAAAATTCATACCAAGGAGAACCTTTTGGATATGCTAACAAAGTCGTTGGAAAATGAAAAGATGGAGACTAACTCCACTTCTATTAGTATTCAAGTTTGAGACTTGAAGAGGGATAAAAATACCAAGGGAAAATGATTCAAGGATGGAGTTGTATGTGCAATGTAGTAATTTATCTCCAAGTGGGATATTTTTGAGTTGTGGAGCTTAATTGCTTCACAATAGTATGGTTTACTAGCTTGTTGAATTACACAGTAATCAGCATCAGTCGTTTGACCATCGTTGGTTACCCAGGGACCGATATTAGTCAGGAAAGGAGGAACCAACATCAGTTAATGATAACCGACATCGGTTAGGGCTAACATGTATCAGTTTCCTATGCATGGAACTTTATATTTAACTCATGTGAATTAGAAATATATTTAGTTTTAAAGTGAATCTAATGGTTGTAAATGCATAACTAAGGTTCCCTAGGTTTGCATATGTATAAAGTCATGATAATTAGGGTTTATATGAGTAGAATTGCATTTTTTCAATGTAAGTTTCCTTGGAGAGAAAGAAAGTGTAGTTGGTGAGGAGAAAGCATTATACATCCTGTGAGGTATGGAAGACAGTATATCTTCATTGTATTTCCTCTGTAAAGCATTGAATAATAAGATTGGTCATTTCTTAGTGGACGCATCTCACATTGGGTCAGCCACGCTATATCTGGTGTTATCTTTCTCTCTTGTTTATTTGATCTTCTGGTTTAATTCTGTGTTTATTGTTTGTACTCTTTATTTGATTATAGATCTGGACAACAATGGTTTGTGGTTTAACCCCAAAAACATGTGAAATCCTCCCCAAAATTCATTTATGATGATTGTAAGAGAATTTCCATTGATTCTCTATATAATTTACATAATCCATCTGAAATTTGCAGGCCCATAAGTTTCCTTTTTAGATCTACAGAATCTTAGTGAACGAAAAACCTCCAAAGATAGAGCATAATGTCTTGAAGTAAAACCTGAAATTTTGAGACCAATTTTTTTACAATTTAAAATCCATAAGGCCTTCATCTAAAAATAGTAAGAGTGAAAGGATTCACATGTCAAAATATAATAATTTTTCAAAAATAACAATTTTTCACCACCCATTATACTCCAAACAAGTAAAAACTATTAGAAGGTGAAAATTGTGCATATTTACTAAAATACCTATCATAGATGGGACCCACTAATAATAGAAAGTATTGAAATTGAGATAAAATCACTTGTTTCAACTCATAATCCACATATCTCACTACTTTTTGACATCATGAAGTTTAAGTATTTAGGTTTGGAGCCCATTTCCACTCTAATCACTTAATACCATAGTGTGGGAGATAGTGAAGCCACACATATGGACCTATAAGACTTGAAAAATAGAATTCTTGGTGGACCTCATGAACCAGTGGAGGAGAAAATATTCTGGAGTATACTATTCAGGGCAAGAGGTCACCCACTATATATTAAGAGA
This sequence comes from Taxus chinensis, assembly GCA_019776745.2. NCBI lineage: Eukaryota > Viridiplantae > Streptophyta > Pinopsida > Cupressales > Taxaceae > Taxus > Taxus chinensis. The sequence continues at coordinate 120,308,198 of CM034155.1, read as the reverse complement.
ACTGAATTCATTCTGACATGTGCACAACAGTACTGTTATGAATTTTAAAGGATGAATAATGTTACAAATTATAAATCCATAATACAAATTGCCAAAGAAAATAGTTTAGTAAGTGCAGTAATTAAACAGTATATCAAGATGTTTTATAATACAGATTACAAAATGTAAATACCATTAACAGAAAGAAAATGAACATAGTGATGCAAGATATAAGGGGGGAAACCTTGGAAGGTCAAAAACCCACTTAAATTCACTTATCTTTATTGAGAATAAACTATCACCCAACACTCCCACTATTTCACATATCCACTTTAAGTTAAACCTTCAATAAGGGATTACAAACTACCTAATACATTCTCTTAACATGTGTTTTACTTCATTCGCTTCATGTATCTATGATCATCTCGCACATATATTGTGCATTCATATGTTACACTTGATATTTTTATTTCCATAATGTAATTGATCTCTAATGAAATCACCTTGTTTTATAAAAGGTGGGTGATCTGTTTTGGGTAACTCTTGTGTTTTAAAAAGTGCTGACAAAATTAGTGGATCCACCATGCTTTTATTTTAAATATAAACCATAAGCCAAAAACATATATTCTTTAACATGTTTCTAAATAAGAATTTTCTCGCTTAATATTATAAACCCAGCAAGTACGATGTAGATTCCAAAACAATTCAGGAAAATGACAACTCAGTCCTCGTAGTTATAACACAAAACAAAATTTATGAACATCTACAGATTCCACACTAGTAGAAACATGGTCATCATAACTAAGGAATTTTCCTCGCAGGACTGGGAAAATATTGATTTCTATATACAAAGCGTAGCACTCAGTTCGTGGCTTAAATAAGGAATAAATCCTTCCAGTATTCCCAAGAACTTGTCAAGGAGTGAATTTCTTGAGACTTATTATAATTCCATTATTATTCTAGGAAGGGTAATGGGGGAATAAATAAGGAAATATTTTCAATATTGGATGACTCGGTCTATGGGGATACTGAAGGAAACAAATTGGTGGATTGGGGACATATCATTAATGACATTGTCCATGGGAAAATTTTGTAGTTTTATGCCACTAAGTACTCCACCATGAATTCTTACCTAGTAAATGCCCGTGTCTTCACAAGATCATTTAAATGATTTTCCACATCTCTCCATGTGCCTCAAAAATCACCTACATATGAGAAGTATCTGTAATTGACTCATAAGGAGAGAAATTCCCACTATTTCAGCGAGAATGATGGATTTAACATGTTCATTATCAAGATCTTTCAGGGTAATTCGGAATGGAGGATATCTTCTCAAGTTGTTGCACTAATTGAAAATTTTGAGAACCACTTTATCTAGTTCACTACCTTCTCCTACATCAGATTCTTAGGCTATGATTTTTCTCCTCAAAGGCTACCCAGGTACCTAAGTGAAAACTCATAATGTTGAAATTGTGTAGGAAACTGGATCATGTTCATGTCAAGCGTAAGAATAACAAAAAGAAAGGTGTGTCATTTCCCATTTCCTTGGTAATATATTCATTTAATAATGTCATAGATGTGTTTAACATCAAAGAATCCTTCTCTCCCCTCAGTCTCTACTCCTACACATTTTAGGTCGGACTTTGATATCAAGAGAAACCAAGAGACCTTCACCTTTCTATTTTGCACCATATGCCTCAAATTGAAAAATACTAGGCCAATTGCACTAATGATTTTAAGGTATGTAAAATGGACTATATGTGGATGACAGTAGACCAGATGATGAATCTGAAATTTTATTGGTTCATTGAAGGGATAAAAGATGATGAGTTAGACCTATTTGAACCATAGTACCAAGTAGTACAATCTTCACCCCTTTGTTTGACTCTATGGAACACCAGGGAATCCATTGATATTAAGGAGAATATTGCAATAGTAAACCAAATATCAAGAGAGTGGTTAAAAATTAATATAACTACTTTCATCGAGTCTGGTGGTCTCCTGAATCTATCTAGATGGATATCTCACACTTCTTCTATAAGGGCATCTAAGAAGGCTATGGATTCTACTCACTCAGAATAATCTTCAAATAACAATATTATGGAGGAAGAGAACACTGAAGATTCCCATCCTAGGAGGTTATCTAAGAAGGCTGAGATCATTAAATATCCAATTGATCCTCTTGTAACAAGGTGAAATTGATCCTTCATAGTCATCTGTTCACCAATGACATCCAAGTGTATCATCCTCAACAGTAGAGTCATCCCACCATGAGAAATTTTTGATATCCTATTAAGCACCTAAACGTTCCTCATACTTGATATTGTGTCTACTTTTGTGGAAATTTTCCTATGGATTCAGGAGTTTCTTGGGAATGAGTCAAGGACGGTGAAACAAGATTCAACACATGATTTTAAGGATATCTCAAAATTCATGAAAACAAAATAGGGAAATAAAGCATAAGTAACATCTCATTTATTTATTGGGGATTTTAGAACTCATCATGTGGATTTTTCCCAACCAAAATTTTCAAAACCTCTGAAAGATATGACTCAGGATGACTGATTTTACCCACATCTCCTTGGGGTAAGCAACACAAGAAGAAGATACACATTTGTTCAAGGAGTCTATGGATTGGTTGCTTTCTAGGAATGAGGAGTACAAACAATCAATGGAAAAATTAGAGGATCAGGTGAGGACTCTCACTTTTTATGTGTATTTCTTCTTGGAACCTAATACAATGCCACCTCCTCCTATTGAAGTCATCTCTCCCATCAATAGTTTTGGCGCTCATATGATCAAGAGAGCACAAGGATACATAATACAAGTGAGATCTAATGATAAGTGGGTTGAAATTATTCTCAAGAAAGGAAAGACATTGTTGCCAAAAATTATCTCATTGTTTGAATTTTCCCTCGCCACTAATTCCAAATTAAAAGTGACCAAGGAGGATATTAAGAAAGAAAAATCTCACTAGGATAGTGTGTTTCGATTGGTATCTATTGTCTAAAATAACCCCTAGTTATTTTGGAAACTTGCAGTTCCATTATGGCTCAGAAATCAAGTTTTTAGCTTGCACGTAATGATGGTTTTCTCCTTGGTACATTTCCTAGGTTGCAATTCTTTGGACGTGCTCCCACACACTCTCCTTGCTTCTCCTCCTTCCTTTGCTTTCTTCCATGCATGCTTCATTCACTCTAATTATTCCTTGCATAGTTTCAAGTATTTACCCTTTTCCTTTTTAGCATACTCATTGCATATTCTATTCTTATATTTTATCCATTGCGCACCCTTCTGCGCACACCCGCATGTTTTCCTTATATTCTTGTAATTCCCTAGCATGCCTTCTGCACACTTGTCTTTTATTTCTTGAATTCCTCACATCCCCTCATGCATACTATAAATACCTCATGAATTTACCTATTCACCCCCTTTCATGAAATATTGCATTACACACTCTCCCTTCTCCTCTTGGATTGCTTTGTATGCCATCTTTCCCTAAATTTATGTGCTTCTATTTTACAGACCTTCAGACCTCTCTTACATATTTTCATATCTATGCAAATATGCATTCCTTTCCCATTTCTCCCCACGTACCCTCTCGAACATGTTGGAAAACTTATTTTACATCCATGCATCCTTTGTGCAAACTTTCTCTTCTTCCCCATTTCTCTCGCACATGCACCCAAGGAAATAACCCTTGTGCTTCATGTGTCCAACTCTGGGGAGTTAGCAGATAAATTGCAATTCATGATAATAAATAGATAAATACCAACTATGTGTAGATCTTAGTAGTGAATGGAAATACGACATGTGCCAAATATGGATTGCAATAAATCAGTATACTCCCATGACAAATCAGATTGCGCTATGTGTCTGGTGTGTTCCTTTGCATTGAAGAACTTCAAATCATCATAACTCCTTCCACAGATTTCAAAATCATGTGAGTTTGGTCTCATTAGAAATCTACTGACATGGGCTGCACTTTAGGATATTAAAAATCATATTTTGGTGGGATTTGGTAGGTGAAAATGGGAAAACATGATTCACGTCATTAATGCATAATTCTAGTTGACTCAACCACCCGAATTTCATAAGATTTGGCCTCCTTTCTTCTTCCACAAGAAAAGTGACTTTGAGAGGTAGATTTGACAAAGCTATAGGCTGATTTATAGGCATTTATTGCATCTTGGTCATGGTTTTGTGTTGGAATTCAAGTTTTCATCTTTTTTCTCTCCCCTTTCTTATATATATTATAGAATAATTCCCATTTGTAAAAGTTAGACCCTATTAGAATGCAAACACATTATTCAAAGTAAATGTATTATTTCATTTTGAGTTGGAGGCCTGATATTTGGGTCACTGCATCTAAATTATTTCCTCCTCCTTTTATTATAATAGACTATGCATTCATTGGAAGAAATAAAATTTGTGTTTTATGGCTATTTTCTTCCCTAATTTGTGTTTATTACATCTTCCTACCTTTCTTTTACATTATTATCACGTCATTCATAATTTACATATTTTGCAGGGTTTCTCTTTTGTTGTGCTCCATGGAAATGAGATATTGAATAATATTTTTTACTGTGGTATGCATGTATGCCCTTCATTTTCTCATTTCACCTCATTTTCACTCATCTAAGTGTGCGTTTCCCTTCTTTATGGTGTTATCACCTTCCCTTACTTTAGGATTTAAATTTTATGCATCTCCTTCTCTCCCTAGTCACTTGGAATGATAGATTAGAGTTATATATATGAATTTCCATTCTTACAAGTAGTTTAAGAAATATAAATAACCAGATGAAGCCGACCTTCTATGGAGGTCAATCTCAAGTGTAAGTACCACAACTTGGCGACAGTCCCATGTTTCCTCAAAGCCCTAGATCTTCCTGATTTAGGTGTAGGTGAAATTTTGAGCACCAACAATTTTGGAACACTCAGTGGGAGAAGTTTCATGTAATTTAAAACATATCACTAAGTTCTGGTGTGTAACTTAGTGATTTATAGCCTTTGGAGGTTTGTTTCAACACATATGACGCGTCTAACCATAATATCTATTGGTTTCATTAGTTAGAGTTCCATTTTTCATGAGAAGAATACGATAGAGGAAACATGTAACAAAAGTAGGTGAACCCTTTGAATATTTACAATCGTCTCCAAGGAGTATATTAGGAAGAGTAGTGCACAGATCTCCATCTCCCACGTGTAGGGCTATTTCTACTCCTCTTTTTGACATACCTTTCATGCACCCTTCCAGAATATTGAGACCCATCAGAATCATGATGCATAAAATAAATATTCCCTTTGTCAGCTTAAATGGTGGTATTCCTTTGGCTCTTAGATCATAACATGATACACCAGCAGTTGCACTCAGAAGTGTTCCATTTTTCACTATTGATAATAATACTACTCCTACTAACCACATTCAAGACATTTAAAATGTCTACTCAATTTATCTATTCATAGTAGATAATGTTGCATTTAGGTTGTTAGCTTCTTCAATCAAAGTAAAAGAACTTCAATGGTACAAAAGTTTAAGACATACCTCTATTCACAACTGGGACAAGCTTAGAAATGAATTTTATAATTAGTTTGAGGAGAAGGTAGAGAATATATCCTTGTTAGAACAACTAAAAACCATCAAGAGATATCTAAATGAGCTTATGGATGACTTCAATTTCAGATTTCATAAGACATGGGACAAAATTCCACTTCTCTTAAGGTGTACTGCACAAGGTGCTTTTCTTTCTTTCTTAAGAGCATTACATTATGATATAGAAGTTATGATTCAATATATGGGTGCTAAAAATTTACTTAATTCCTATCTTATAACTATTAGAGATGAAAATTTTCTAATCCATGATGGAAAGATAGTCCCCTAGATTGTTTATGCCTTTGTTCCCTGAAATTAAAAAAAAATGAACAAAGTTATATCCTTAGAAAAATAGCAGGTGCAATCCTTTAGAAATAATTCCAATCAAGGATTTAGTAAAAGCTATCAACCCTTTAGAAATCTATATTAAAATTAGAATTATGGGTAGAATCAATAAAATGATAGATGACAGGTTCATAATCCACCCCTTCCTCTTCAAACAATTGCTCATGCATAGCCTTTTCCTGGTCCTCATTCAAACAATGCATTAGTTCCAATATAGAACAATACGATTCAAGAAACAAGTGTTACTTCCCTTATAACTTTATACACAGTCAATATAATTACACAAATAATTTGTGTGTGTAAGCCTTCATGATCCATAATGCTTCCAATCATGAGTCTTTTTTGAGTGAACACAAGCCTGACAATGAAGAATCTCAATACGTAAACCCTGAGAATAATATGTTATTCTTTGGGGTTGATGAATTATGTGCAATGAATCAAGTTGTGGAAAATTCCAATATACCATATGCCCAAGTTGTTTATAAGACAAGGTCTAAGAAGAGAGTATTGGATACTTCCACGCAACCTTTATCTTTTGTTAGTCAGGCTGAACCACTCCACAAGAAAAAGGATGACACAATTTCAACCAATAGTTTTGGCTTTCATTATAGTGTGTGTAGACACCAAAATCATGTCGTAATCACCTTGGTCCCCTAGCGCAGCCCTATAATCACTTCCTCATCCTCAACACCTTATCACCTACCTCCTGCAGCCCACACATTTTAATTTAATTACTTTAATTAAATTAATGCCATTTATCTCCATACATATTAATTTAATTAAGTTAATGACCTTTTACCCACACACACACATTAATTTAATTATTTACATTAAATTAATTCACTACCCTCACACACCTATTTAATATAATTGTCTTTATTAAATGCACCTCACCTAACCACCCCCATCATTTGACCCATTAACCTAAACCCTAAACCAATGTCCTAAATAAAACCTAACATTATACCCATCCCCTCACCTCACATTTAAAAGCCTCCTAAGGTCATTTTTCACCCTGAGCATAAAGGAGACACTCATCAAATGGCATAGCAACTTCCCGAGAATTTTTTTAACAACCCGAGATATCTCACCTAAACCGATGTTGGTTCACCCTAAACCGATGTTGGTTATACCGGAATGGACCAAAAGTCCTATTTAGACCCATCTACAGCTTTGTAATATGCGTTGAAAAACTTCTGATCTTGAGTTTGATCTCTTTAGACGTGACAGCAGAATGAGGATTGATTGGTGGTCAACAAAGGCAACCAAATACACTGGCACAACAGTGAGACTTTCTTCCCAACATCCTCCAATGCAGGAACTTCTTCATTATTCTTCAGACATGTACCTCACAAAAGAGTAAGTATCCTCCTTCCATCCATTTCATTTTCTTATCGTCATCTGTAGTATTTGTGGTAAAGAAACCTAGTCCTTCACCCTCTATCCATTCCCTCTCTCCGGTTACAGCCACCTTCCATACCTAATCATCTTAATACTTGGCCCAATTTCCTATTTGACCTCCTCAGTAGTCGCAGACCTTCGCAACATATCTACACCCCCTCTGTGATCAATCCCCATCTTCTATCCACTCCATTTTTTCCCCAAAACTCCAAAAACCCAGACTATATGATTCCACTAGCCCTCGACTTAACCGTCATCAGTTCTCTCTAACCATCACCGGTTATTGTAAAATCGTCATTGGTTTTATAAAACCGTGGTCGGTCTCTATGTCACCTGATCTCTGCTAGAATAACAACCTGTTTATGACCCACATCTAACTTAACCTTGTTTTTTCTGACATATACCTACTTGAACACCTATTTGACCTTCAGATCTGTATCTAAACTACCCTGTTAGCTCATATTCACCTATAACCAACCCACTTGACCTCTGGATCTCCTTCTAGCCTAGCCTGTTAGATTAGATCTAGCCTATTGTGTTTTGTATGAGTTACCTAAATCATATTAAACTACAGTAGGAAAATATTTACTTTATTTCAGCATTGAATTTTTTTAAACAGTGGATTGACAACCATCTAGGAAGTATCACACTTCCAGGATCTAGCATATGCTAGGCAGTCCACTGCATTTATTGTTTAACTCTCTTTGGTGGTTTTGTTTTGGTTCTTATACAGGTAGTTCTTCCTAGCCAAAAGGAAGGTCTCATTATCACTTTGATTCAGAATTCAGATACGCACGCATATAACCTTCAACCATCCCAATATAGGTATTCCTCTTACCACCTTTACCTTATCTGTTTCGACAAGTACTTCTCAAAAAACTACGAAATCAAGTGAAACATTTTAGCACACCTGGTGGGACCCATTTAGGGTTCCTTGCATCTTTTTTCATTCCTAGGTGAAAAATTGTATGTTTTTATTTCCCTTCTAGTAGCATTCACATTAAAACTTTCTCCTTGGTAACATTCTCTTCTTTCTACTTGCTCCAAAAGACACATTTATTTTGGTGTATTTAAAAAGAACCTTCTTATTCTTGTTTTCTAAATTTTAGTGAAAGAGCATCCCTCTTCCTGTTCATCTATTTTTGTCATCAAATATCATACTTTCAATTTGAGTTTTAAACAAGTGCACTGCATTCTGATTTAGCTCATTAGCTCAGTTTAATTGAGGGCAACCTATACGCTGGAAGTCATTCCCAACTGATGGTTGACAAACGAACTGTAGAAAGCACATATATCTTCTTCTGAGTCATATCCAAACTGCACAAAGAATAAAATTTACACACATTTATGAAACATCTTCTTTCCTTGGAAATCCTGACAACGATCGCACTGATCTTGAGGATTGTCAAGTAGTCCCCAACTCATTGCTTATGTCAAGCATCCATCAGAAGATGGCCCACCCCCGCCATAACATTCCTGAAACCTCACCCTTTAGAATTCCTTTTTCGTAGGAAGCCTTCCTCATAGATAAATTCTATTTTTTTGTTCATAACAGTCAGTCCACACAAATAGCATAAGCTAAAAAAAGTAATAGAATAGGCACTCTAGGAACGTTCTTTCTTAGTGTTCTTCTTTATTTGTGTTTTGAGGTGAGAGATTTTGATCATTATTTTTGTTCTTCCTTACACACTCCCAATCATAGTCAGTGTATTCTGACTTCGACTGAGTGTTCCTGGACCACATCTACATCATCCTCAGACTTCTGGGTTTTATTCAACACCAGATTTTTAAATCACAACCACTTTTCTTATTCTCTGTTTCAATTTCACAGTAACCGGCTAAAGTTATCTTTAACCATCACCGGTTATATTCCAACTGGCATCGGTTTAACCCAACCGGCGTCAGTCTGAATTATTTTTAAATACCCATCCAAAAGACACCTATTTCACTTTCTAAGCTATAAAAGGCTCCTATCACCTTTCATATTGTCATTACTTTAATCACAGTCACCTTACGTCTCATCCTGTGTGAAAATTGTTAGTCTAGGACCATCATTTAATAGACTGCTGGTTTTTCACAGTAACTGGCACCGGTTAAGCCTGACCGACATCAATTTACCTGAACTGGTGTCGGTCACCTTATGCTATTTTACAGCTCACCAGCTGACCTAATTCACTCACCGTTGATTGTTTTCCTAGTTCTGTTGTGTTCTGTGCCATTCAGACATAATACAATCTCGCTAAATCAGTTCCTACCCACATGGTGCTGACCCGTAGTCAGGAAATCCCCCTTGTATTTCACACCAGTTGACTACCGCTCCCACTTAGCCCTTCACCACCTAGTCCTTCACCACCTTACATATCATCATCCATGGATCCCAATCAACCTATCACCATTCCTATGGGCAACATAGAGTTCGCACGGCTCCTGGATCAGAATCCCACTGCTTTGAACCACTACCTCACCCATGCCTCCACTCGAGATGCCTCAGGTCAATTGATCTATGGCATGCCCATATCCTTATCTCCATCCCTAATGATCGCTTCCACCTTGGCTCCACCTCATACCATGGTGACCTCACCCGTTTTATCCCCAGTTGTGTCGTACCTAGGTCCCATGCTAGCTTTGATCATTGCATCTGCCACCTCTATTGCACCCGCAGTCTCCACCATACCTTCATCCACCACCTAAAATATAGCATCATCCACACCTATTGTCTCATATATACCAGTCACAATGCTACCACCCTTGGTGACGGTAACCTCTACCGCATTTCAAAATGTTGTCCTTTCTATTCCCTAATCTCTACCTCCCATCTCTACCAGGGTCACTATGAGTGTCCCACCCTCACATACCTACTACTAGCTACCTCCTATTTCATCTGTCATTCAGTTCAGGTATATACCCTCTATGTCTGTCTCTCAATTCCCACCTCCTTATTCGACACCACCATACTATGCAATGTTGTATTCTTCATATGTCCAACAACAACCTCCTTTCACTTCGGGAGGTACCCAATCTTCACAACCTAACAATGAATTTATCAAGTTAATGATGGACAAGATGCAGACATTAGAAGCATTTGTTTCCAACTCCCGCAATTCTCTCACCTATGACAAAATTTTTAATGAGCTTATTCACCCATCCATTCCCATTCACCCATATCCTGTACACTGGGAGATGCCTAAGTTTAATCACTTTAACAATAAGGAAGACCCGCAACAACATTTGCGATCTTTCAAACATGGGTGTTGCTTAATTGCCCATGATGATGCTTTGCTTTTGTGAACCTTTCCCATGTCCCTAATTGGTCCAGCATTGGACTGGTATAGTGGATTACCTAGACATTCCATCTTCTCATTCAACCAAATAGCCCAAGCCTTCTTGGATCATTTTTTGATTAACATCGTCAAGAAGGTTACCATGACTGATATTTATTCTACGCGTCAATATGACGATGAATCTATAAAATATTTTTTCACTCGTTGGCATAGCCTAATCAACCAACTCACTTTCCAATTACCAAAAACTAAACTCATAGATCTCTTCACACGAGCTTGTGCTAGACATATCTCACCTACCTTGTAGATGCAAACCTTCTGAACATTCGATGAGGATTTCACCATTTCACGTAAGCTCAAAATTTATGCCATCGAAGAGAAGAAGATATAATTAAGAAACAAGAACTCCCCATTTAAATCACATGATACTTCCTCTTCCTCGAAACCTCTGACGAGTTATTCCAAAGCCAAGGGAACTGCCAACGTAGTGGTACTTAAGGCTGGCCCTGCCCATCCATCCAATCAGTCACCGGTCCAAACCTTCCAATTCAAACAAGAACAAAAGAAATACACCCCAATTGGGGAACCATATTCATATGTTTTAGAAAATCTTATTAAAGCTAATGTCATCACCCTTCCTCCTATCAAAACACATGTTGGTCTTGACCCCTCTTGCCCCATACCAGGTTGGTATAAGGAAAATGACTATTGTAACTATCACCGTGTAAATGGTCACAGTGACAGCAATTGTATCACCTTTAAAAACATTGTTCAGGGAATGCTTGAGAGCGGCGAGTTAGTCCTGGATAACCCTAATGCACCTACCAATCAAAACCTTCATATATTCAAGAAACCATTCCCTAACCATTCCCCATCTAATGATCAAACTGGTGATGCCTCACAAAACAAAAGTAATACACGTGAGGTACATGTTATCTTTACTGACTTACCACTTATTTCCCAAATATCTCCTATCCCCTCCATCGAGGAAATCCTAGCCCAAAATCCTCTACCCACACAGGAACCTACTTTATCTGTTCCTCTACCCATAGAGGAAATCCCTTCACCTCCCCATACACGTGTGGAGGAGTCTCTCGTTAGCACCGATATCATTTCCCCTTCAGCTTCCCTACCTAGTGAGCCGCTACCAATTTTACCTCCTCCACCCACAAAGGAGTACCCATCATCTTCTCCACCTATTCAGGATCCAATAGATTTGTCGTTACCACTCGGTGACCATTCTCCATCAGCTACCCAAGATCTTGCGGACCTACTTTCAGCTCTCTTACCTACAAAGGCCAAAGCCAGTGAATTCCCTATTTCTCAGACACATTTTATGGGAATCACCACTCGCTCCACATCTACCTCATCTACCACAGTGTCGTTCTCACATTTGGCCGACCGCCTGGACTATGTTGATAGGTCTTCACTTTAGGGGCATCTCTTACTCCCGGTCTCGACCCAAATACAATCATCTTCCACTGACACTTCTACCATTTATCCAAAGATGTTTCAACAACCAAAACCACACATGAACATAACTCTCGATACATCTTCTATTACATCATCCTCATCTATGCATGCCCCTCTACTTGCTAGCCGACGTTTTCCAACACCATCTCTATATATCTAAACTCACTAGTGTTCTAGGGGTCACACCCACATCAAACCTTGCACATCCTCCTGTCAGGATACACTTGACCACATCTTCCCATATACCTATTGAACCAATCCCTCAACCTAAATGAAAAACCCAACCTTCTAATCCACATGCACCGACCTCACCAACTACACCTTTATCACCTTCACCCCTACCATCCATCTTGGGACCTCACCCCTCTACCTTAACAAAACCTACTCTCTCCAGGGATAAACCTAAAATTCCCTTAACCCCTTCACCACATCTTGTAGCTCTACCTAGGCGAACCTTGCATCCTTCATCACCATCTATAAATTCTTTGCCTCCTATACCACCATTACCTTCTATACCTCCTTCGCTACCTATGACATTTTCTTCACCTCACCTATACCTCCCTCTCGACCTCGACCAACACCTACCACTGCACCTCAGTTGTCCCCTTGGGTCACTCATCCTCTCCCACCATCTTCCTTGCCATCTACATCACGTGCTCCCCCTACACCTCTACCTAAGAAAAAGCACCAAAAATTGAAAAAATTGTTAATTTCCAAAGAGGTGGTTAAACTTACCCCTCTTTCTGTTGCTACACCTACACCAAAGAAAGTACAACCCAAATCCAAGACTGCATCACCTCAACTACCACCACAACTACCCAATCTTCCAACCAAACCTACTTTCACTTCACATTGTGATCCACTGGTGGGATCATACAATACCATCTTGGCTAACCTCCTAGAAAGCTCTGCTATCACCCTCCCTCCTCTTAGACATTATGACCCTCTTAAACCTAAGCTAGAAGGGTTTGATGATACTAAAATTTGTGCTTACCATCATGTGTCTAGGACATGATGTTGAGAACTGTAAGGGTCTAATGGATTCCCTTCATTCAATTATGTCCTTCTAACCCCAATTTTGATGACGATGACCTCCTGGATGATGAACCTATTTCACCCTCGCCACCTTCTTCACATCTTCCTCCTACACCTATACCACAACCTCCATCTTCACCACCATGACCTTTCTTTCCATCTCTGAAATTTGAAATCAACATGGTCCGCATCTGAGAGATTGCTCAACCTTCTCCTAAATGCTGGTGTTGGACACTCATCGCAGAAGGCTCTTATCCACCTCTTGGTAAATTTCCCTCCTCTCGTTATACCTTTCATGATAACCCCACCCCATCCACCTCTCTGCCTGAAATTACTATGGTTCACGTCGTTACTTGAGGTTAGCGAGACAAAGGGAAAGACAAAATAGCTTATCCACCACCCAACCACGTACCCAACATACCAATTGTACCCGTGCCTAGAATCACTATCTGTGGTCCTACATATCCTATTTCCAATGGGGTTACACACCGGGCAATGCTCAAACAGTTACACCAATATTCTCTCAACATGTCCTTCTACGATCTCATCTAAACCTCAAAGTCACATCGTTAAGCCCTCATGGAGGTCCTTCAATCTATTGAAGTTTTACCTGATGACCCCACACCTATAGCATCTATTATCACACCTCATCATGTCGCTTCTCTCACCAAATTTCCATCTACCTCATCACCTCCACCTGTTCACCAAGTTGTTATCCTTAGTTTCTCGGATGACGAAATTATCCCCCACGAAACTGATGACCCAGATCCCGCACTTTTCATCTCCATCCATATCAATAATATACACATATGACATGTTATGATTGATGGGGGCGCTAGCATTAACATCATCTCCTCTCACGCATTCGAACAAATGCGCATACCCAACAACTGCATGCATAAACATCCAGTCATGTTATGTTCATTCAATGATGCTATCACCTCTACACTCGGCACTATCATCCTCCACATTCGTGTGGGTCCCCGTACTATTCCCGATATGTTCTACATTTTGGAAGGGGAGTTTCAATACAATTTGTTGCTCAGAAGACCCTGGATTTGTGCCATGGGTTGTGTTCCTTCTACTTTACACCGATGTGTAAAGTTCGAACATGAAGGATGTTCCTATACCATTCCAGCTGACCCATCACCTTTCAAAACCTGTAACATGCTTTACCAGCCCAATGATGTCCTTGTACCTGTTAAGGCATCTACCTCCCTTCCTACATCTTCTTCACACACGACCCCATCCACCAGTGCCGTTGCAACCTCACCTTCACCCAAATCTTCTATTCCCACCGCTGTTGTCACTTCTACTAGTCACACATCAGCTTCCCAACTAACTGACACCTCTGCCGATCTAACTTCTAATGCTTCCTCCATTCCAGCCACCAATATATCAACCACTGATCCCTTGGAAGGTGTTTTTCAATGCCTCACTATGGGGGAGTATCACCTGTACAATGTCAATAAATTCCTTACTCCAAAAGAGTATGGAAACCTTCACCAGCATCCTCACTATGATCACCGTATATGTGAACGTCTCCTTTATGGTCCTCCCCACCTCTATACCCATCTGACCTATGGGGGACTTGATATTTCCACTTACACACCCGAACCACCATCAAAAACCCAACATTTTTTGGCTGACCTTCAATCGCTTACCAACCGCCGCTTCGCTCACACTTTCCTACACCGTTATACCTGGAAGTGTTTTGGCTTTGGCCTTAATGAGCAAGGTCATCACACCATTATTTCATGTACCATGCATAAAAAAAATGATCATAGTGGAATCAATTTTACCAAACTACCTGCCAAAAATCCCCGTATTGAACTCATTGAAGACATTGACCCCTCTCCACCTTCTTCACCTACCCCACCTTCACCAACGGAGTCGATGGATCCTGAATCTATCCCTCCTACCTTTTTTTTCATAAATACCATTTCCTTAGGGCCTCTGACCTATCACCGTGATGGCGAGGCTCCTTCCTCTCTTCCTTTCTTGTATCCTGACATGATAGGGGACGATACTCCTTCTATTAATGTCATTCAATGTCAGGATGATGAGTCCATACTCACCTACCTTGGTGTTGAAGACTCTTATATTCACCGAATGTTACCTTCTAATACGTAAAAAATGTTGAATGAATCGACTATCAAAGTCAACATCCACACTCAGGATGACCCCCACATTCTCAAGATTGGCCAATCTCTAGATGTTGCTAAACAGGAAGCCCTCACTTCTTTTCTTAAAAATCATAGCCATGCTTTCGCTTGGTCCTATGCTAACATGCCTGGCATTGATCCCACTATCGTGGTCCACAATATTGTAACCATTCCTTGTGCCAAACCTGTAAAACAAAAGTTGAGGAAAATGCACCCTCGCATTGCTCTTCTTGTCAAAGAAGAAATTCAACGCCTTCTCTCAGTTTCCTTCATCTTACCCATCGATTACCCCAAATGGATTTCTAACATCGTCACTGTCACTAAAGTGAGACGGGGACTTCACATTTACACCGATTTCCATGATCTCAACCTTGCTTGTCCAAAAGATGATTTTCCTCTACCTAGTATTGACAAGTTTGTTGACCTTACCGCTAGCCATGAGATGCTATCACTTATGAATGGTTTCTCAGGTTATAACCAAATCTTTATCACTTCAGAGGATCAACACAAAACCACATTCATTAACCCTTGGGGGACCTTCTGCTATTGAGTTATGCCTTTCGGCCTTAAAAATGTTGGTGCCACCTATCAGAGGGATATGACCTACATTTTCTATGATATGATGCATCACATATTGGAAGATTACGTGGATGATCTTCTTGGCCAAATCTAAATGTTGCGCCAAGCACCTCACCATCCTCGAAAACCATCTTTGACCGCCACTTATCAAATATTGCATTCCACCTTCAACCTAAGAAAGTGTGTCTTTGCAGTTCTCTCAGGAAAGCTCCTGGGATTTATTGTTTCCTCTACGTGTGTATAGAAGTTGACCCTGCTAAAGTCAAGGCCATTTTCAAAATGCCTCTGCCCACTAACCTTCGCCAACTTCATAGCCTGTAAGGTAAGCTGAAATCTATTCGTCGATTTATTTCCCAACTCTCTGACCACTGTCAATCATTTCATCACCTTCCCAAAAAAGATTTCTCTTTCAAATGGGATGACAACTGCCACAACACTTTTGAGGCCTTGAAACAATACCTTCTCCAACCACCCGTGCTTGTTCCACCTAAAGACGACCAACCCTTTTACCTATACATCTCTCCCACTGATCACTCTTTAGGGGCTATGCTCACCCATCATGACGAACAACATAGGGAGTAGATGGTTTATTACATAAGCATACCCTTCTGGACTACGAAACCTGATACACTCACCCTGAAAAACTTTGCTTAGCCTTAGTGTTTATCACCACCAAAATTTTCCATTACCTACTCAACCACAAAACCTATGTTGTGACCAACACTAACCCCTTACACTTCATGTATGCAAAACCTTACCAAAATCAATGTGCCACACGTTGGCTCATGCTTCTTGTTGACCTAGACCTTGAACTCATCCACCAAAATATATATCAAGGGCCAAGCCACTGCTGACTAGCTCAATGATGCACCTCTTTCTGGGAATCAATCTTCGAAATTTTGATTTCGCTGATGTATCCATTACTAACCTCTCTTTGGATGATGACCCTTACCAAATGACCTTATTCTTTGATGGGTTCCAAATGTCAATGTGGGGGTGGTGCAGGCATTATCCTCATTCCTCTTGATGGTGAACCCATGCCTTTATCATTTAAACTCGACTTCGAGTGCAGTAATCATATCGCCGAGTACGAGGCACTCGTATTGGGTCTCATGATTGCCTATGCCTTAGAGGTTAAGTCCATTAATATATTTGGTTATTCTCCACCTGGTAGTAAACCAAGTCAATAGTGTTTATCACTATCCTAATGACATACTTCAAGAGTACAAATGTTACGTCGAAATCATGTTGACTACCTTTGACCACTATAAAATTCAAATTATTCCGTGATCCACCAATAAATTCACGGATACCATGGACTTCCTCGCTTCTCAGATACCTACTTCACCTGCCGATTCAGACATCTTTGTTACTGTAAAATGCATACCGAGACCTTCTTATAAATCTTGTTGTGTTAACCTCATCTGAACTGCCTCACTAGACACACAAGACCTTTGGTATAAGAAGCTTGCAGACTACCTTTCCCTTTCTATATTGCCTCCTGATCTCACACGTAATGGATAATGCACCTTTCTCAAGAAGGCCTCTCATTATGTCATCATGGGTGGCCTTCTCTATAAATGAGGCTTTAATGACGGTATTCTCTTACGATGCCTTACCAGCTCTGAAATCCCCTATACCATTAAATAAGTTCATGATGGCATATGCGGAGGTCACTTTTGTGGCTTTCCTATTGCTAAAACACATTCTTCACGTAGGCTATTACTGGCCGACCCTCAATCATGATTTTTGTGACTACGTTAAGCGTTGCATAAAATGCCAACAACATGCCAATCTTCATCATACACCTAGTCACGCCTTACAGGTTGCTCGTGACCTTTGGCCCTTCTCTTAGTGGGGTTTGGATCTTGTCGGAGAGATATATCCTCACTCTTCCCTAAGACATCAATGGATCATCACCGCTACCGAATATTACACCAAATGGGTTGAAGCCGTACCCCTCATCTCCACTAAAGCTAAGAAAATATGTGAGTTCATCAATCATCACATTATTTTCACTTCGGTGTTCCACATCGCCTTATCACTGATAATGGAAAACAATTCAATAAAAAAACTCTACAGAAACTTTGTGATGCCTTCAGCATCCAACTAAGCTTCTCCTCACCATATTATCCACAAACCAATGGCCAGGCCGAATCCACCAACAAAACCCTAAAGAAAATTCTCATGAAAGTGGTTAATGATACTGGGAAGGATTGGCATACACACATTCCTTTCACCCTTTGGGCATACCATACTAGTATTCACACCTCCACCATTGCCACTCCCTTTTCTCTGGTCTACGGTACCGAGGTTGTTTTACCTCTCAAATTCCAAATCCCATCTCTTTGTATCTCTCTTCAAGATATGCTTACTAATGATGACTTTCACCAAGACCGTTTAGCACAACTTGAGTTATTAGACAAACGTCGTCTTCATGCTCTCGACCATCTCCAAGTCTACCAAAAATGCGTCAAGCGTTCCTACGACAAACATGTCCATGAATTTACCTTCAGGTTGGTGACCTTGTCCTCAAGGAAAATCAACACGTAACCAAAGCAAAAAAAAGAAAACAGGGTAAGTTTTCTCCTAATTGGCTTGGACCATACATCGTGACCCATGACTATGGATCAGGTGCTTATCACTTGTCTTCACTTGATGGTAAGCCCGAACCTGAGCCCCTCAATGCCTTGCATCTTCGACCATTCTACTGTTGACTTCTAGTCCTACATCACTACTTCCCTATTTCATGTTCGTCCCTTGAGTGCCATTCACCTTTCTCTTTTCTACCCCTCCACTTCAATGACTAAACAAGAATCATGTGATTACCTGTCACCCTTTTTCCTTCTCTTAAATATATGCACCACATGCTCTGCACATGGCATGATTCTCATGGATACTTTTCATCTTCTTTTAGATGAGATCCCATGATCGTTCATCCTTTCCTCCTCAACAAGAACCAAACGCTTCGTTATATTCTCGTCCATGACTTAAAAGCCAAAATAAAAATAAAAATAAAGGGATCAACTCCTTGAGTCAAACTTCCCATACAAAGATGAATCCCTCAAAAGGACATCTTCCGCTATAAGTAGACTACTCCCTCAAAGGACAGCTATAAAAATCTCGCAACTCTACATAGTCTATCCAAAGACTCAAAAATACCTATTCAGAAGCTTCCCGCATCGATCAGCTTCGCGAAGACCTCAAGGATACATATATTCATCCCATATCAACTTCCTGCATTGATCAGTCTGTCTAAAAAGTCAAAAAGAAAAGGAAAAGACAAGTAAAACCTTTTCTTCATGGACTTGCCTATTGTGAGCTTGGATCTCTTGCTAAAGGCAGGCTGCACCTTATCATATGACTTAATTACCTTCACCTCCTTACCCATTGTCTTTTCACTTCATACCTCAAGGGACCTGCTGAACCTACGACATTTGGTGATCATGTGACTAGTCTTCACCTTTTGAATAATCACTCATGTAATGTCTTTAGGGTCTTACGTTCACTAGCCTATCTATAAATACGGTTTTTGTTGTGATCCTTGCCAATCCCATAGCTCTCTTTCCTCCTCTTCACTTTTCACTTCTTCATTACCTTTTGATTATCCTATAGGACAGGAGCCTCGAAACCTATCTTTTGGGATTTTCTTCTCCAACCTCAATCAACCTAAAATCACCTTTACCTATCTACCTATTCTCAACCAAAACATCAATGACCTCAACCTAATTATACCTATGACCTGGAATTAACACTACCTATCGACCTAAAATCACCTTTACCTATCTACCTATACTCTACCCAAACTTAATTGACCTTGACCTAATCATCCCTATGACCTAGACTCAACCCTATCTATCAACCTACCTACCTCCTTCTATCTTTTCATTTTCTTCCCTAGCTTATGGGAGAACTACATCGGTCTGAGGTCCCTTTTCATCGTGACTATGTAGGTAGCATTTCTAGGTCATGGGGCCCTGGAAGGTTAGCTTAGCCACTCTTTACCCTAACCATTTTCCCCACCTTTACCTAATTTCCTATTCATATCAAAAACCTAGAAATCTATCCCATATCCACATCATTTGACCCACATACACTCCTCATGTTTCACATACTCTTTTACCACTACCATTATTTCCCATATTCATCTATAACCCATATTTAAACATTGTACACCATTACATTCATTTGCATTAACATGTATTACCAAAATACCAACCTGACTCATTCCATGCCTAAACTAACCTAATGCGATCCATGCCTAAACTGACCTGACTCCATCCATGCCTAAACCGACCTGACTCGATCCATGCCTAAACTCACCTGACTCATTCCATGCCTAAACCAACCTGAATCAATCGATGCCTAAACTGACCTAACTCAATCCATACCTAAACTGACTTGAATCGATCCATACCTACACTGACCTAACTTTATCCATACCTAAACTGACCTAACTCAATCCATGTCTAAAATTAACCTGACTCGATCCATGCCTAAACTGACCTGACTCGATCCATTCCTAAACTGACCTGACTCCATCATGCCTAACTCACCTAATCCATTCATATCATAATGAAAGTAAAATAAAATACACATCACAACACATAATCATCTGACCTCGTACATCTCATCATATAAATACTTATGTATCACAATAATGTACACTCATCTCAAAAATGCATGTGTCTCTCATACATCGCCAGCTCACAGGCCGCTATCAAATACAAAAATATCTTCGGCTGAAAGGCCAGTATCATGTACAAAACAATAATAATAAATATAAAATATTTTTGGCACATAGGCCGGTCTCATATATAATCCATACAAAAATGACTCAACACGCATGCTAGTCCATAGAAATTCAATCGTCTCCCCATATGAAGTTGGGGAATGCTCACTATGAATTTGTCTTTCTCGATCCCTTTGAAACACTTGTCTGGTGCCTGGCACCTACCACACCTCCTGTTGATGGCCCCTCACTTGGGGCTGGCCTCTGCACACTAGTGGCCTCACCACGACCCTTTCTCTGGGCTCGCTGGCCCCCTTTACTCTCCACACTGTGAGTGCGGGATCTAGTCCTCTCACTGGAGGCCTGCTATGCTCTGTACTCGACGTAGGAGGGCACATCTAGTCCGGTAACTAACAAATGATCCTGATAATATCGTGCCTCTGCTAAGGCATCCCTTAATATGACCATGGTCACTGTCTATGGGATTGTCATGGGTCTCCCTACCTGTGTGGATGCCTGTACCACAAGAACCTGTCCTGGAATCTACCCTATGCCCTGTGTCGGTACCATGGCCTGACTCAGCCCTGGGAGTTGTGCATGTGCCTAAATCTGGGCCTTTAGAACAGTAATCTGTGCTTGTGCTATTGACAGCTAGCTCTACAAACCTATAACCTCTCCTTGCACTATGGCCAACTGGTCGTGTAAGTCCTATACATGTACCTGTAGGGCACCTACCTCCTCTCCATCTCCATCTCCCCCTCCTCCTACCTCCTCTCCATCTCCATATCCATCTCCCACTTCCTCCACCTGTGCAGGTACATGTCCCTACCCTACCTGTGCCTACAATGTCACTATTTGGGCCTGTAATGTGGCAACCTATGCCTCTGTACCTATCACCTGCCCCTGCATAATCCCAAGTTATGTCACCAAGGTAGCCACCTACCCCTATAGGGCGTCCCTCTACATTGTGATGGTGGCTAAGTTTTGATGTCGTGGCCTTGGTGGTACGGCTCTCAGCTATGTTGTCCACCACTACCTGTATCTGTCTACCACTCCAGTATCATCAATATGTGAATCCACTGGCTGTTACTCCTATCCAGTCAGCACGATGGGTTACGGTGGAGACATAAGTATCTCCACATTATCTCTCCTATACTGCAGGAACAGAGGTGGTACATCCTAGACTAACCTGAACTAGCACCTAACCCGCTCTATGGGTATCCACTCATACTCTTGTGACCTATCTACCTAGACCTGAAAAACTATTTATGACCTTTGAACCCATGTCCTCACTATACCTTGCGACACCATTACCCATGTTGTTTGACCTCGTGCCCTTACCTTACCTATTGTCATGATGTCTATCTTGACCCGACCTTGGTGTACTGGCACATACCTAAATGTGCCTACACCTGACCCATGTTGTGTTTCCTAACCCTATCCTATACCTGGATATAAGAATCACTTCAACCTTGTTTAGATAAAACTATCGACCTTAGATGATGTAGTGTTTGCAAGCTCTTCAACCTAGTACCGTGTCACAGTTTATATGTGTGCGTGTGTTCAACTGCCCCTACCTCCTTGGCCAATTTACCTATATGCCTGATTTTCCCTTTACCCCATTCCTCATTTCTGATCATTCTGCTTTGCATCCACTTTTATCAAACCACTCGCTGATGTGCTCTGCCACCTCATCAGTTCCTGGTTTGAGGGGGATCACCCTCATTCCCACTTGAGGCAACCACACTCTATTCTTGTTCATGTCACTTACCAATACAAGCTACGCAAAAAAAAGGGGCAAAATGTAGACACCAAAATTGTGTCGTAATTACCTTGGTCCCCTAGCGTAGCCCTATAATCACTTCCTCATCCTCAACACCTTATCACCTACCTCCTGCACCCCACACATTTTAATTTAATTACTTTAATTAAATTAATGTCATTTATCTCCATACATATTAATTTAATTATTTTAATTAAGTTAAAGACCTTTTACCCACACACACATTAATTTAATTATTTACATTAAATTAATTCACTACCCTCACACACCTATTTAATATAATTGCCTTTATTAAATGCACCTCACCTAACCACCCCCATCATTTGACCCATTAACCTAAACCCTAAACCAATTTCCTAAATAAAACCTAACATTAGACCCATCCCCTCACCTCACATTTAAAAGCCTACTAAGGTCGGTTTTCACCCCAAGCACAAAGGATACCGTCATCAAATGGCACAACAACTTCCTAGGTAATTTTTGAAAAACCCAAGATATCTCACCTAAATCGATGTCAGTTCACCCTAAACAGACACCGGTTATACCGGAATGGACCAAAAGGCCTATTTAGACCCATCTACAGCTTTGTAATACGTGTTGAAAAACTTCTAATCTCAAGTTCAATATCTTTAGACGCGATAGCAGAATGCAGATTGATTGGTGATCAACAAAGGCAACTAAATACACTGGCACAACAGTGAGACTTTCTTCCCAGCATCCTCCAATACAACAACTTCTTCATTATTCTTCAGACTTGTACCTCACAAAAGAGTAAGTATCCTCCTTCCATCTATTTCATTTTCTTATCGTCATCTGTAGTATTTGTGGTAAAGGAACCTAGTCCTTTACCCTCTGTCCATTCCCTCTCTCCAGTTGCAGCCACCTTCCATACCTAATCATCTTAATACTTGGCCCAATTTTCTATTTGACCTCCTCAGTAGTCTCAGACCTTGGCAACATATCTACACCCCCTCTGTGATCAATCCCCATCTTCTATCCAAAAATCTGGACTGTGTGATTCCACCAGCCCTCGACTTAACCATCATTAGTTCTCTCTAACCGTCGCCGGTTACAATAAAACCATCATTGGTTTTATAAAACTGTGGTCAGTCTCTATGTTGCCTAATCTTTACCAGAATAACAACTTGTTTGTGACCCACATCTAACTTAAATTTATTTTTTTCTGACATATACCTACTTGAACACCTATTTGACCTTCAGATCTATATCCAACCTACCCTGTTAGCTCATATTCACCTATAACCAACCCGCTTGACCTCTGGATCTCCTTCTAGCCTAGCTTATTAGATTAGATCTAGCCTATTGCATTTTTTATGAGATGCCTAAATCATATTAAACTACAGTAGGACAATATTTACTTTATTTCAGCATTGAATTGTTTTAAACAATGGATTGATAGCCATCTAGGAAGTATCGCACTTCCAAGATCTAGCATATGCTAGGAAGTCCACTGCATATATTTTTTAACTCTCTTTGGTGGTCTTGTTTTGGTTCTTATACAGCTAGTTCCTCCTAGCCAAAAGGAAGGTCTCACAATCACTTTGATTCCGAATTCAGATATGCACGCATATAACCTTCAACCATCCCAAAACAGGTATTCCTCTTACCACCTTTACCTTATCTGTTTCGTCAAGTACTTCTCAGAAAACTAAGAAATCAGATGAAACAATGTGCACAAGTCCAATTCTATATTTCCTTCTAGTGTGCACAAGTCTCTGTATGAAGATGCATGTGAGGTTCTATGTAGTCCTTTTGTTACAAATGAATCTTTTGTGTAACCCAAAGTACTTTCCTCAACACCATAGAAATCAAGAAAAGACAATTTTCCACCTCAAATGCACAAGTCCATGGGCCCCACTTTAAAATTTTGGATCAGATAAAGAATAAAAATGTAAATTTCATAATGTGGGATGTTTTTACTATTCCATTACAGCTTGACCTCTTACATGAAGCTCTTGTGCAAAAATCTCAAGCTAATCAAGTTATTAGAAAAAACTCAGGATATTGTTAATCTATGTTAAGTAGAGGAGAAACAAGTAATAAAACTTGTGAAAACACCTCCCTTTTATATGTACTTGATAATAGGAAAACACCTCATTCATAATTTCATGATTGACTCAGGTGCCAGTACTTCTATCATGCCTAAGAAAATTGTTGATATTCTAGGTCTTAAGTATAGCCCTATTTATAAAGGTGTCTTACAACTAGATGGCTCAGTTGTTAGCATCCTAAGATTCATCAAGGTTCTTGAATTAAAGCTTCATGCTTGTCCAAGTATAATTATAACTCACGAAGTTTCACTCATTGACTTGCATCCTTTATTTTCCATTTTCATATCAAGGGATTTCACTTCCAAAGTGGGTGGATACTTGTCTTTAGATTGGTATCATATTCTCCTAAGAACAAGATATGGGACCATGGTTACTCTATAGTCTAATCCTATATTTTCCTACTATGTTGAGTCATATGACCCCACTCCTCTCCAATCAAATTATTTTATTCATGAATACCCAAAGCAAGAGTCAATATCATAAGAGAAATTTATTCATCTTTTCATACCTACTCTTTTATTACATGAATGGGTAAAATAACATTATGAATTTTATCCTATGATATAGCTATGGAAAAGGTACTTGAAACCTAATACATTCTTGAAGAAGAAGCCCTTCTACCTACCCCAATCAAAAAAGAAGAAGATGATACTTCTAGACTATGGAATATGTTATTTGATGGTTCTAGAAGTAGAAATGGTGCATGCACAGGTGTTGTTATAATTTCTCATATAGATCAAAAATTCTTCTTTGCACGTAGGTTACAGTTTGCATGTTACAACAATATAGTAGAGTATGAAGCATTAGTGCATGGAATTATTATTGCTGAAAGGAGACAAATTAGAGCCTTGAAAATCTTTGTGGACACCTAACTAGTTATCCACCAAGTGAAAAAAAAGTGCACAGAAAATAATAATTTGTTGAAATCTTATAAATATAGAGTTTGGGACCTCTAGAGATTTGATACCCTCAATCTGCAAGTGGTGCCATGGAAATTAAACAAAGAAGAATAATATATGAAATCCCTTGGATCGTAATTCTCACCAACTAAGGATCTTGTCCAAGGAAATATGCAAAACATCAAGTTGGAAATCATGGCATCAGTTCTAGATAACGAAATCAGCTGACAAGTATTTGATAAGGATGCACAGATTTTGCAGTTCATTCAGAACAAGGCTAAGTTTTCCTCAAAAATGAAATATGATTTTCATAAAAACTATAGTGATCAAATTATTCAGTTAAAGACAAATGAATTACCAATTGGATTGGTCACCTTAGAGCATATTTTTAGTCCTAATGATGAGTTTAGAGGAGAAGAAAATAACATGACCGCAAAGCAAAAATACTGTCAGCTAGTTTTATTGCACATGAAAAATAATTACTGCTTGGAAATGTATGTGCAGAATATGAAAAATGGCCCTTTATCTGATTATGTAAAAAGTAAAGTGATATCCTCTCATGGGATTATGAGGACCTACAAGGATTTTATTCAAGTGTTTTTCAACACTCCATTAAACTTGAACTTGATGTCAATCCCATCATACAAAAGTAAATGCCTATCAATCCTGAGATATATCCCCTCGTGAGGAAGGATTTATCCAAACCGATTACGGAAAAGATAATTTTCCCTATAAAGTAATCTAATTGGGTGGAAAATCTTTTTCCAGTGAGGAATAATAATGGTGAAATCATATTTTGTGTTGAGTTCAGATATTTACACAAGTCTTAATTAAAGCATCATTATCCTTTTAATTATATGGAGAAAAGTTTGTAGATTATGGTAGGAACGCAAAGGTTCTCCATGCTTGATGGCTACTCAGGTTTTAATGAGATCATGGTCAAGGAAAAATATTGATTAAAAATTGCATTTACAATCAAATGGGTAACATATGCATATCATAAAATTTTGTCCACTTTTTCAAATGTAGGTGTGACATTTCAAAGATAAATGGGCATTACCTTTAAAGGATAAAACAATGAGTTCATCCTATTCTACTTGGATGACATAATTTTTTTCTCAAAGAAAATCATGGATCATATAATTCATCTTCAGAAAGTATGTTTTAGATGTAGAGAGTTTTGGGTGTCTCTTAAGCCCAAGAAATTTAACTTTTCTATTGTGCAAGGAAAAAATTTGGGACATGTTTCAAAGGATGTCATTTCCATTGATCTTGAAAGAATCTCAACCATCCTCTCCCTCTCTTATCCAACTCACAAGAAGGACTTACAGTCATTCCTTGGAAATATACGTTTTGTTATGAGATTCTTTCCTAACTTTACTGGATTGGTTAGGCCTATCACTCTTAAGCTCAAAAAATATTCAGTCTTTTAGTGGAAAGAAGAAGGAAAAGAAACATTCAAAAAGATAAATTAAGAAATTACTTGGGCCCCAACACTTATCAATCCTAATTATTCTAAGGATTTTGTCCTTTATGCATATGTAGATGATACTAATATTGCTTCTATTTTGACACAACAAAATGACCAAGGACTGTAGCATCCAGTGGATTTCTTCAGTAAAATAATGAAGGATTATGAAGTGAAATACAATCACATATAAAATAAGGTATTAACCATCATGTGCACATTAAATAAGTTCAAAAGTATGCTCACGACAAATCATGTCAAATTTCTAGTTTCACACTCTAGTGTGAGATAATTTATCATGGGAGAAGAAATCAGTGAGAAAAGATCTAGATGGGTGACAAAAATAATAGAATATAATGTGACTATCAAAGCCACAAAGATGGTAAGAGGAAGAGAACTTTGTGATAATATTTCTTTGGACTCTCAGAATGATCAAGAAAATTCTTTTTTTATCAATGAATAACTTCCACATTCTAAACCCCAACAAGATCAAGATATACCTAACGGGCATGGATGGATTGATATCATGTCAGCATTCTTATCTTTTGGTGCATATCCTAGTGGTCTAAATAAAGTAAAGAGAAGACATATGAGGTTTTATTCCATTCCATATGCACTAATTGATGGCATTATCTTCAAGAAAAACATTGAAGACATGTCTCTTGGATGCATTGAAGGTGTGCAGGTAAAAAAAGTGTTAGAAGAGTTTCATGATGGTATCTATGGTGGACACTTCTCTGCCAAATATACAACATTAAAATCATAAAGGAAATATACTTTTGTCCTATGTTATTTTTTGATGAGCACTAAAGGGTTAGAAGATGTAAATAATGCACTTCTTCACAGGAAAAAATAAGTTAGCTACACTTCCCCTCCATCTAATGCATACGAATATATTGTTTGCATAATGGGGTATTAACTTCATTGGAATGATTAATCCTCATTCAAGTGCTAGTCATAAGTGGGCCCTGACATCAATGGATTACTTCACCAGATGGATAGAAGTTGTTGTGCTAAATGAAGTAAAAAAATCATTCATCCTTGACTTCCTTGAAGGTATTGTGACCAAGTTTGGCATCCCTCAAACCATCAATTCAAATAATGCAAAGGTCTTCCTTAGTACTATAATTTCTAATTGGTCTCTTAAACTTGGAATATATTTGAAGACTTCCTACAACGACTACCCTCAAGGTAATGGATTAGTAGAGTCTAATAATAAGAACCTAATTAGAATCATGAAAATAACAATGGATATCAAGTAGAGGGAGTGGTACATAAAGCTCTCGTGCATGCTTTGGGATGATAGAATACCAGAAAATAAGAAAATTGGCACTTCTCCTTATAAACTTGTTTATGGTATAGAATATAGGCTTCCCTTATCACTTGAAATTTCTTCACTAGAGATGGTATAATAGTTAGAATTTGAGGGTGTGGATTACAGAGAAGTCAAAATGGAATAATTGGTTGAGCTTGAAGAACTGAGGAATTCCTCCATGATCAGATTGGAACAACATCAAAGATAAACCAAATAGTGGTTTAACATAAAATCTAGAGCTTAGGTTTTCAAAGTGGGTTATTTGGTCTTGAAATGGGATGATGAAAGAGCTAAACCAAGGCACCACTCAAAGTTTTATGCACTTTGGAGTGGTCCATATATCATCAGTGTTTATATGGAGGCTAACTCATTTGAGTTGTCTCATTTTGATGGAGATGCACTATCAATCCTAGTTAATGGGATTTATCTCAAGAACTTCCATGAATTTATTTTACATCATGCACATATTAGAGTAGTTTTAATTACTTAAGTACACTTTGATAACATTGTTTTATTAGTAGTCTAGGTTTCCTTTCTTTTGCATGCTTTTACACATGCTCTTTTGTTGCTTCCATATGTTAGTTCCTATGCTCATAAGTCATAAAGGTTTCATTGGTGTGAGTTAGGTTTAAATTTGCTGGCACAATTTCATCCAACATTTATTGGGCACGTTCCTAAAAATAAGGTGGAAATTTTTTAGCAAGATAGTTTTCCACTCTTATTAAATTTCAAAACAGAATATATTTCATAATTGGGAATAACCAGTTCAATATAGAGTCTAGAAAATGCTTTGATGGGATTCAGGGGTGAATTGTTCACATTACTTATTAGTTCTCATGTTTATAGGCCAACTCCATGCCCAATGGATTCTTCAAGGAAGTTGGTACTCATAACTAGTAGGAAGATGCCCCTGAAATTTTCCAAAATGTTGTCCAAAAATAATCCCCTGGTCATTTTTGCAACTTGCAATTCCATTCTAGCACTAACATCAAGTTTTTATATTATGCGCACTGATGGTTTTTTCCTTAGTGCATTTCCTTGGTTGTATTTATTTGTGTGTGCTCCTGTGATCTATCCTTTCTTCTCCCACTTCCTTTTCTTTATTTTAAACATGTTTTGTGTGCTCACATTATTCCTTACATAGTTGCAAGTATTTCCCCTTCTCCTTTCATGTACATTCTGAAAGATTTTGTGAGAATCGTATCAAAAATTGTGCACCATGATGAAGTTTCACTCTAATGGAATCATAATGGCTCCAGCGTAATCGCAAGGATGAATCAATCAATCAAAGGAAGAAGTTGCATAATAGAACAAAGCTTGCACATGTAGAGAAATACATCATAGTGTCTTGGCATACTCATAAATAAGGAATGAAAGGGTACATATAGGGTGTTGAGTAACCCTAGTGCATGACACACAAGAAAACCCTAAACCTAACCCTAAGCCTATCCCTAAACCTAACGCATGTGAGATGACCATCCATATGTGAGTGGAGGACACATAGGATCCCACAAACCAACACATCTTGTGCATTTGTTTCTTTTATTATGGCCATTGTGCACCCTTCTACACACACCCATGGGTTTTCCTTGTATTCTTGTAAGTCCTCAGAATGAATTCTTCACACTTAAATTTTATTTCTTGATTTCTACACGTAGTTTTTCTCTCTCGGAAATTTCCCTATGCATCCCATTTTGCAAATCCTTGCGTTACACACTCTCCCTTTTTCTCTTGGCATGCTTCATGCGCTATCTTTCCATGAACTTCTACACTTCCCTTTGGTATACCTTCATAACTCTCTTGCAAATTTAAATATATATTCAAATATGCATTCCTTTCCCCTTTCTCCCTATGCTCCCTCTCGTATGCGATGACAGACTTATTTTACATCCTTACATCATTTATAGAAACTCACTCTTCTTCCCCATTACTCCCGCGTATGCAATAAGGTTATAATACTTGCACACAAATCATTTCATGCCACATTTCCAACTTAGGGGACTTAATAGATAAAGTGCAATTCACAAAGAAAAATAAAAAAATGCAATCTGTGTACAAGTCATTGCAACATATGGAAGCAAGACATATGGAAAATATGGCTTGTAGTCAATCAACATAATCCCATGACCAATCAGATCATACCACATGTTTGGCATGTTTATTTGAAAAACATAACTTCAAATCATCATAAATCCTTCCACAAATCTTGAAATCATACGTGTTTGGTCTCATTTGAAATATAGTGACATGAGCTAAACTCTAGGATATTTAAAATCAAATTTTGGTAGAATTTGGTAGGTGAAAATTAGAAAACCTGATTTAAGTCATTAATAAAGAGTTCTAGTCAACTCAACCACTTGGAGTTCATGGGATTTCACCTCATTTCTTCTTCCGCAAGAAAAATAACGTAGAGATGTGGATTTGACGGAGTTATAGGCTGATTTGCACACATTTATTGCATCTTGTTGGTGGTTATGAGTTGGAATCTTTATTTCCCTCTCTTTTACCACTTTTCCTCTCCCCTTTCTTCTATAAATTATATAATACTACCCATTTTTAAAGGTTGGGCCCTCTTGGAATGCAAGGGCATTATTCAGAGTAAGTGTATTCTTGCATTTTGAGTTGCAAGCCTCAAATCTGGGTCATTGCATGTGGATTCATTTCTCCTCCCTTCATTTTAATCGACTGTGCATTTATTAGAAGCAATAAAATTGTGTTTTGTTTCTATTCTCTTCCCTAACATGAATGTTTTTTCAGACTATGACACACATTTCTTCCTTTTTTTTCTCATTTTCCCTCATTTTCACTCATTTAAGTGTATTCTTCCCCTTCATTATGGTGTGTTTTTCATGTGTTTTTTCAAGGTCAAAATTCAAGTTGAAAACATGACAAATTTACCCAAGTGTCAAGTTTTTTTCTCAAATCCCCTCCTAAGTCATCCTTTGGATCATCAAGCCTTCTATGTCATGATCCCTCCATCCTTAAAAATATTAATAATGTGATGAACATCCCTCCTAGGCATCTTAAATTTTTTCAAGAATTCAATTAGTCCATTCATTGGAATGTTGTGAAAAGAAGAACTCTGTACTAATCCTATAAAGTCTATTTTGTAGCATATATGGGACATGTGTGTATCCTCTGAGGTAGATCATGAAGCATGAAGTCATTTGGATATTTCATTGAAGAGCTTGAAATGTAATGGAGTGGGTTTAGGAATATTGAAGAAAGTTTCATAGATTTTGGAGCAAGAATAGTGAAAGTGGGTTTTGGAGGCTTAAGGAGCTTGTTGTGAAAAAAGATACCTAAAATTCAATAGAATATTATGGGAGCTTTGGGATGATTCAAGAGGAAAAAATATATCATTTTAAATCTTATAGAATCCTATAAATGATGGAGTTTTCACATTCTTCACAAGAATCAAGCATTTCTTTGTGTAGACCAATCTCAGTAGACTCGCCTTGCTGCCCCGATTGAAAAAGTGGCATTTTTAGAGAAGGAGGAAGAATCAATACTCAAAATCCATCCCATTGATATTAAAATGGTCTTGGGAGTCAAATTGATATAATTATTTTTCAAAAAATGGTTCCTATAACTTCAGGAAAGTTGGTTTCATGATTTCAAGAGTTAGTTAAATTCATAGTTAGATGGTTGATGCATTTAGGTGTCTGGACTATCCCAAATGTCCCAAATGTCCAAAATATTTCGGATATTGGGGATATTAGAGATATTAAGGATAAAAAAAATGTGCCCTACCCCCCATTTGTAGCCCTTGGACCCTCATGTAACCATGTTCCTTAGTGATAAAGTGCTAGATGATCATGTGTACAAATTTGGATAGGTATTTTCCTTCTAAACCTTGGGCGTATTTTCTTCCCAAAATGTCCTAAGTGTCCAAGATAGTCTAGATAGATGGGAAAAAAAAAATTTCACACCCATAGCCATTACACAGGTTTTCCATGTGACCTCAACTTTTATCTCCCAAGTGTTATAACCTTTCTTTGCCATCCTCCATGCTCACCACTTGTTTCTCGCCACTTGTCAAGCCTAGGGAAGGGGATAAATTTTCTTACCCCAACTATCCCAACTTTCCTAGGGACAGCCAAGATATTTGGGATAATAAAATTCACCCCACCCCCTTTTCTTTCAAATTCAAGTTTTAAAGCATGCTTTCAAGAGTTAAAAATAACATTGTTTTTAACCTTTAAATAGTTCTACATACTTTTTTCAATCCATTCCTTCACCAGGTGGACCCAAAAAACCATTATTCACATCTTGAATCTCATGAAAATCTGAAAATTCATTATATACACATGTAATCTCATCCGGGGAAGCCATGAACACTGAAATGAGGAAATTCTCACATTTTTCAAACTAGTGATCCGATCCAAATGAAAATTTCTCGATGGGTCTACAATAGAGGTCCATTTAAGAACATGGTGATTGAAAAATCCATGATCCTATGGATTTTTTATGGTATAAAACCCTCATTTTGTTCCCTGGTTTACACTTTTTTTATTTTCAAGCATTCCGGTAGGCAGATTGAGACAAAATTTTGAGCATAAGATTCAGAGAGCAGGCCTATTATATAGAAGTTGTTTTCATGGCCAACTAAAAAGGGGAAGATAAATTTATATTTTCAGTAATTATATGGTGTTTCCACGTACTATAAATAGAAATTTTCCAAAAAAAAAAAAACCTTTCAAATCAGTGCACTTAGAGATCAATAACGAAGAAAAACTACGTAAATTTGGTGAAAAAATATAAAAGAAAAAAAACACTTTCTAAAGATAGTAACTATCAAAAATATTCAAAAGGACATCAAAAAATAAATTATGTAGTATGTTTAGAGTTTTTGGACATTGAAAATTCAAAATAGTTGTCCCTACCTCCTACTTAATAAAAATAGAAAGTGTTCATTTTAGATGCAAAAATTTGTTGTCTTCCTCATTTTTCTCACATAATGGATTTTTTCCATCATGAAGTTCAAATTTTCTATTTTAAATCATGTTTTAAATTTTTTATAAGAGTATATGGATATGGGAGATAGCGATATCACTCACATAGACTTGGAGGATGGTTTTTTTACAACAAGCGGCCACCCACTATCCATCCAAACACATAATTAGTGATGACTTGCACTCAACACTACGAACTAGACTTGAAACTTTCCAATCATGTTGTGAGGTTTCTCGAAGGGAATCTAGAATTGAAACTTTCCAATCATGTTTTTCATATTGATTCAAATATTTGGATCCTTCTTCATACAATTCACGACTGTCTTGTACATCAAAGTATCTAGATTTGACCTTTCTCCATGAAAAATTCCAAGATACCTCAGTGAAAATATTTTCATGTTTGATCTTTGTAGACAACTGGTTTATGTCAATGGAAAATTTAAGATTAGGAAGAAGAAAGGTGTGTCTTTCCCTATCTCTTTGGGAATTTTCTTCTACAAGTTTCTCATTGATGTCTCAAATTTGGAAGCCTCTTTCTAGCAGCTGAGTCTATATTCCTACACTTTTAGGGCTAACTTTGACATCCAAAGCACTCTCGATATGCTCCATCTCCCTAACTTGCACCATGTTCCAAAAACTAAGGACTATTTGGTGAGCTGTTCTGGTGATCTTGAAGTCAGGGAAAGGGATCATGTGAGGATGAAAATAGAAAAAATAAGGAATTTTTTATTTTATTGGTTCGAGGAAGGCATTAATGATGATGCAAAAAAATTGTATAACCTTGAATATCAAGTTGTGACATTTTTTCCTCTCCCACAAGTTTCTTGGAGCATCCAGGAATCAAGGGATATAAATGAAAGGACCAAGGTAGTGATCTAAATATCTAGAGAGTGGTTCAAAAAGTAGAGAACAACATTCATCGAGTTAGGATGTCTTCATACTCTCAGGAAAAATTCATCTCCTCGACCCGCTTCGAAAGTAGCTGAGAAAGCTTCTAGTTCCACTAACTCTATAAGGATTCAAAAGAAAATCTCCATGAAATATAAGCTAACTCATTAGAAGGGGACACATAAGAAGGCAAAATTACGTCAAAAATTGATGGAACGATTGGAATAAGGTGATATTGAACTACCTTATCCACAAAAGCTTCAAAAGACTCAAATTTTCTCTTCTTCCGTAGACACACCCATTAAACCGTTCCAGGATCCACCTTCTTAACAAAGCCAAAAAT
Organism: Taxus chinensis; assembly: GCA_019776745.2. Lineage (NCBI taxonomy): Eukaryota > Viridiplantae > Streptophyta > Pinopsida > Cupressales > Taxaceae > Taxus > Taxus chinensis. The sequence continues at coordinate 120,273,892 of CM034155.1, read as the reverse complement.
TTATATCATGCCCAAAATTGAGCCTGAAGAAAATGAGACATTATAATGGGTATATGATATGATTAGAGGTGAGAAACGCATGATCCAACAGGCGGTAATCCCAGATTCCTAGATCATATCTACAATGGTGAATGGAAAGAAGGGGAAGAAAGCTCAAATTACCTCCCACTTTTTCAGTGGAACTTTAGGTAATCAATATGTGGAGGTATCTTTCCCTACATTCATCAAGCCTATCAGTGAGATTACCCTATTATATTATGATATCAACACTATTCCCCTTCGACCAGTGACACACGAGGGAGATACACATCTGTTTCAAGAGTTTTCTACTCACCATCTCATGAGAAACCAAGAGTATAAGAAAAGAATACATCAAGGAGAAGACCATATAAGAACTCTCACCTTATACATGCAAACATTTATGGATCCACATGTTGCTTCATATCTCATATCTAGGGAAGTTACTCCATCAATAATTTCAACCTAGAGTCTATTAGAAAAACTCAAGGCTTCATCATGTAGGGAAGAGAAAATAACAAGTGGTTGAATAATATCCTAGAAAAGGGTATGGTGTTTCTTCCTGAGATCATGTCATTATTCAAATACATGAGTGAAAATAATGTGAAATTAATCGTGACTAGAGAGTAGATTGAAGAATAGAATAACATTAGGACCCGGTATATCCATTTTTCATTGAGATGGGCAAGGTCAAATCTTCTCTACTATTGAGAAAGGGTGTATCCACTTTAACATTGGATGAATTATCTCAAGTTTGGAATCAAACTTTGGTTGCTCATTATGAAAATATAAACCATGATCTTTGTGATCTTGATTCATACAAGGAATAAATTTCAAATATTCAATGGGATGCCGATAATGAGATACAAAAATTTAGAGTGCCAGCAATGAGCGAACACACTTCATAGGATGATCTCCTGAAGCCATTTGAATATCTTGTCAAGAAGGAGGACGGAGATATGTTTTGATCCAATGAAGACACATTGGAGTCCCTAACAGAGATAAGGGCATTCATATCAAACACTATGAGGGATGACCACTCTTGGTTCACAGAATGTAAGAACATCAAATCTCTCTGAAAAATTGGGTCAAGTCCTTGAGCTTTGTCCACATCCCACAAGCTGAGAAATTTATACCTACAACAATGCGATATAGAAACGATTTCAAAGGTATTAATATCTCTCCTGAAGAACTTTCCAAAAGTCCATCGGAAATCAGATCTCCATTGACTGAAGCATCTTCTTTGAATTGAGTAGTTATCCTTTTTCTCTCTTTACCCCCTTCCTCTCTTCCTTCACATTCTAATTCTTCATTGTAAGGTTGCACTTTTCATTTTCGTCTTATTCAATTTTGTTTTATTCATTAATGTGATTATAGTTGCAAATTTTAATAAGTTTCCCTCAATTAATAAAAAGGGGACATAATATATTTCCTAGGAATGCCAAGAGTCACAAGTTGTAAAGATAATTGAAAATACATGTGGGGGTAGGTGAAGAGTCTTTTCGAAATCTATATATTGTAATGACTTCATAATTCCAATAGTTTTTTAATTTTGTAAGTTCATGATTACATAGCTACTAAGACTAATAAAAATATGGAAAATTCTTCTATTTCCCTCTCTATGTGTTTTCTTATTTCTCTTTGATTTACAAATTTATGAAAATGTCAATAAAAAAAGGATTTTCTACTTTTATGGAATGAGTGAATAATTGAAATTTTATTTTCATGGTTTTATCTTGTCTTGATATAGTTAGCAATTTTTTTATTATTTAGAATTGTGTGTGTTGGTATCTCTGGTTAATCCTTGCAAGAATCTAATTTTTCCTACTTGCAGTATTAATCCCTCTCCTAATTTCTCACTCCCACATTCCCACCTTCCTATAAAATTCCTCACTTGCATGAAATTGCAAACATTTTCCGAAGGTACATTGGAGTGTGCATGTTGGATCCCCGACATCTAGGCCAACAATAATTTATTATTTTATGTTGCATACAATAATGGAGCTGCCTCATTCAATAGAGGGACCTAGTCTTAGAGTTTTGGTGAAAAATAACCAATTTGTCCTAGAAAATAATTATTTCACCAACAGTTTTTAACACCAACTATGGGGAAATTTTTTCTATTCTACACCCACATATATTCCCTCAAAATACATAAAAATCAAATATGCAAAAAATAAAAAAATATAACTTTAAAAATTCACTGAGCCTTATGTCTTCCACCAATGGATATTCCTGGTAATTCCCTAGTCCTGAGACCCAAACTTCTTTTCCATACCCAGGAAGATATTACATCATACTTGAGGGAGGATATTTGGCATTACAGGAAAAACTTCTCACATTAATTTGCATGTATAAGAGTTCTAGATTCTAAGGCATAACATGCAGAGGTTTTGGAAAGGGTGAGACAAGATCAAATTCCAAAAAGGAGAGCTTGATAATTTTTCTATTTGAGTTGATCTAAATTCTGTGAATTGGATGATCATAGATACACCAAGTTTGAGAGGAAAAGAATAAATATTGATCCTATATTCGAAGAGATCCAAAGGCGGCAAGAACAAATCAGAAATTCTCATCACTCCCATCCTCCTGATACTTCTCTCATCTATATCCTAAGTGGTGTTAATCCATTGGACATAGAATTTCCAGACCTTAGAGAATAATTTAAATAATTTTCAAGAAAAAGTGGAAGAAATAATGACAGAAGAAGTAGAGAGACCTCTACAAATTATGTCATGGGGCAGAAATACAAGTCCACTTTCCCTCCCTACACCTATCCATGAATTTACAAAGGGACCTTGAAATATTTTTCCTAAATATAAAGGTGAATACACACAACTCCTAGGGGAACACGTAGAATCATTCATCACCCATTTTTAAGTATAATATGATCATATAAATCAAAGCCTTATCTTTTGAATATTCATTTTATTTAAAGCTAAGCAACATCTCAATCAGTCTAACCAAAATTTAAAATCATTCCTATCCTATCAATGAAAGCCTTATCTTTTGGATATTCACTTTATTCAAAGCTAATTAACCCCATAATCATTATAATATAAATGCAAACTCAATCAAAATCATCCTATAAAAATCATCAAGATCACAATTCATGTCTTATACTTTGGGTATTCACTTTATCCAAGTATAATCACATCATAAATCCAAATCAAATTAAGAGTCTTATCATTTGGGTGTTCACTTTATCCAAATTTAATTAAACCTTTCATCATGTTAGTCCTAAATATACTTTAAAATTAATCAATGTAAAATCAAATCAAAAAAATTGTATATCCATTAATTCGATCCAAAACATAGTCTTACCTTTAGTCACATCAAACACTAGTTTCAATAAACAATGGTGACCACACACAATGCATCGAAAGAATATTTATTAGAAAAACTTCAAGATATTTTAGATAAAATATCTCATATGGCTTCCCAAGTCAATGGAAAAATAAACAAACAACCACTCATAATATCTAGTAAAGTAACTACTCCACGTGAAGTCAAACAAAGACAATTGACATTTATCAGGAGAGAGATTTTCTAGTGTATTTCATCAATTAATAAGTGCTAATATGGTCACCTATCTAGCTTATTTTACCAATAAAAAATATAATGATAATGTTCAATCCTTAAACAAGGTTGATCTTGATTTTATCCTTTCATTGCTAGATCCTACGTTTAACACCATGGCTACCATCAATACCAACACCCCTAGCCTTACTATTACAATACTACAAAAACTAGTTTGGAAACCGTCCATGACACCTCAAATGTCCAATCCTACATTTATGATTGTTTCACAATATTCATCCATTGTAAATTCTTCATTTGAATATCATGACCTTATCAAATAGTTAGAGAATGAATCTACGCACATCCCTCTCATGGATTTGACAAAAAACACCTACGTTTCAAGACATCCTTACATGTGCATTATATTTTTTGTGTATTACTAAGGGTATCAATACATAACCCTTTCAAGATTTACTCACAAATATTTCATCAAATAATCTAATCCTATCAATTGGTCCTCATGATATTTTGACATCCAACATTATAAACATAAATTTGTTACACATTGAAGAATTCATATCCAATCATAAAATCACAAAATTTCTTATAGAAAATAGAACAAAATTGGATATTTGTTCTAAAAAATGAATATGATGCCTTTAAGGCCCATCTAAAGATCAATGTTTACTCCCCATGTCAATCCATTCATGGTTTAAGATAACATTGACATTGATATTCTTTTCAAACCCCAACCATCTATATCTTCTACTCCATCAACGTTGGATATAGCTGAAAAAACTATTGGAGTGTATGTACTCCAAAATTCTCACCACATTGGAAAATTACCTTTATCCACACATGGCCTCTTCAATGATTCAGCCAATACAAACTTGTTTATTGAAAACCTTTCCATCCAAACTATTTATTTGGTCCTCGTCCACACAAGTCTCATAAATCATGACCATTTAAATCATATATTCATCGAAAAAATTTCTATCTAATCCATTGACTTGGACCTCATCCACCTAAGTCTCATAAGTCGGGACCAATCAAATCACATAACCATTGACTTCGACCTCATCCACGGGTAAGTGCATGCAAATGGGGGACCAAAGGGGGTCAAAATTAGACATATTTTTCCTGAAAATTAGAAAAACCTAAACTTCATCAAATAATTTGGCATGCATATCCTTAAAATTTGACAATGTTATAAGAATAAGAAACGTAGTTCTCATAATCTAGTTTCTAAACTACTTTTTTTTCAAATGGTGGAGAATAAGAAGGTAAAATGTGATGCACACGCAAAGTTTGTCTATTTTTGTGTCAAAAAGATAACAACCTTAGGTAGAAATTTAGCTAAGACCATGTATGAGGTCCCACTAATTTTTCATTATTTTTAGATGAATATATAATTTTTTACTAATTTTTGAAGTACACACATCCTGAAAATGAAATAATTGTATTTACCCCCGTAACTTTGAGAAAAATAGTGGTTTTTTTGTTTTTTTAGTGCATGTAGAATGAAGTTTAGATAAAGGTTTTTTTTTTAATTTGGATGAAAAAATCATAAATCGTGTACAAAAATGTATGCATACATTGTGGAAAGAAAATAAGAAACTAGTAAAAGAAATTAAGGATGAAAACCTTAAACTAATTAGATTTTAGAAAGAAGTATATCGTCACCAAGGTAAAACCTAGCTTGACGTCGTAGTATATACTTTTTGGAATATTATGTTATAACGTATGATATATCGAGGTGTACACATGATATTTTGATGTTTTTATATAAAACATAGATTTATTCATGGATTGCATAGTCCAAACCTTAGGTTTGGATATCCAAGGGAAATCCAAGCATATGGATAGGGAATTTCAAACCTATAGAAGTTAAAACACACTTGTGTTATAACATAAGCACGTTATAACATACTCACATTATAATGCGCTCATGTTGTGATGCGCCCGCATTATAATACAAGTGAATTCTTGTTTGCAATATTGTATATGTGCATTTGGGAGGGATATATTTACAAAAATAATTATTTAAGTATAATTTTAAGAAATAATTAAGTATAAAAATAAATTTAATAAATGAAAAATTAATTCTTTTAAATTTATTTTAGTAAATATAAGAAATTAGGGTCACTCTGCACCTTATGAAACTAGTCTCACAACTCCATGAGTCACTGTTTAGGAAATAGTTTTTTATAATCTAAATTGGTCAATACATAGGTATTTTTCAGGATTTCAACATTCATCATAATTATTTTAGGGTTTAAATTCTATAATCGATGTCTATTTTGGGGAAGAATGTATTCATTTTTAGGTTTTAGGGCCTTTTGGATTGTTTATTGACATTTGTAGGAGTGTTAGATGTGTCAAAATTAGAATTTACAAATATCACAACTCCCAAAGGTAGCGATAATTGATTAAATATATGGACTCGTGAATTTTCCCATGATCATGGAGTTGAATCCCTAATTTCATATTAGAATATGGTAGAATCATACTATGGATGGCTATGTACTTTACAAACTTAGGGAATGCATCTTTAAGAGGACCACTCAAACGATCCTCACAATCAACAATGCAAGGGAATGACCTATGTTCTCATGTTGGCATGTATATAATCCTTTAATAGTTATAATATAGATTAACAAGTAATGTGTGGGAAATAAATTGGTCTATCTTAGGACCCCATAATAACTTCATTTACTTTATAGAAGAATATGAAGTAACTGGAAGAGTTAGAATCTAAAAGAGTGCATCACATCGATATATTTATAATAACCAAAAAATGTTAGGGTAGAAGTAGGTGAAAATGTGCAAAATCTAACACACATTCGTTTACTTTATATGGAGAAAGAAACTTATGAATTTCATTAAGATTTATGCTAAATAAATTAGTTTCATTCTCACCCTAGTGTAGGAGTAGGAAGGTTGATTCAAGTGCCACATACTTCATAATAAATCAAATCTACATCAACATTAATCAAAATTCTTTTGAGATATCCTTTTGTGTTGTTGCCAAGACACCATTGAAATAAATTCATATATGGACAAAAAACCAATGAAATAATTTTTTGCATTGCAAAAAGGAAATTTGGTGAAATTGATAAGAGGGTGTTGTCATGAAAAATTTACAACATGAAAAATTGAAACTTTGATCATGAAAACTAAATGCACAGTTGAATATTTCACTTCCTGGTCACTAGTGCATCCTTCCTCTAGAAAACATGCCTCAGTACCATTCTCAACCTATCTCAAAATAAATTATTAACAAGGTTTTAAGTTTAATTTAATGTGCAAGGATGATTGAATATGATGATTGATGAGTTCATTGTGACTTGATGGAAAATGACTTCCTCCGGAGGCCTAAAAAGGCCATTCTGGAGCTAATCAAACACCCTTTGGGAGAGGTCAAGAAATATATTAAGAATATGAAAGTGATTTTTGAGAATGTTGGAAGTTTTGGAGGTAATTTAGGAATATTTAGGAAAGGTTTTGTCATTCAAGGACAATCTACTCAATAACGGGTTTTCTAGGTGCAGGGAACAAACACTCTAATGGTGAAATTTTATTTCTCCAGATGATTTTAGGATCTCCATAAGAAATTAGGAGGGGAAAAAATAGGAAATATAAATATATTTGAATCCTCTACATGTTGGTAACATCCATATTTATCTAAGACTTGAAGGTTTCATGAATAATTTCAAAATAGAACAGCTACCCCTTTCAGTTCTAGACAAAAATGGGCCTAAATTTGCAAGCTATAGAGAGATGGTAACCACATAGTGATAGGTGAATATTTTTAAATGTTGATAAGTACCTCTTAGAAAGGGTATTGTCAGAAATAGACCAATTTTTACCACAGGTGAGGATCTAATGAGGATGGTGCCAACTTTTGTGAGTTGAAAACACCTTCCTAACACCCTAGGTTGTGCTTTTGAGTGACAGGACTTATAACATGAAAAATTAGTAAAAATGACTTACCATGATTTGAAATCATGTTTCTAAAACCTTAAGTAATGAATTAAGTTTTTAAAAACACTGTTATGAGATATGCATTGTGATGGTGACTAAACTAAAATGGAAATATGGTAGTCTATGATAGTTTAATCTAGATGTTATGTAAAATAGTAAATGAAAACTAAATAAATAAAATTAATTACCTAAAAAATTAAGTAGATAAAATAAAAAAACCCTAAATGCGTAAAGAGGGTTAAAAATAACTTAGTTAATTCGATGAATGTTTGGGACTGTGTCGTAGAAGAAACCAGTTGCACAGAATTCAAAGGCAACCACACAAGAGCTCTAGAAGATGTAGAACTAAACTATCTAGTTGGACTGGGGTTTCTAGAGAGGGATGATGGTGCCTGGGGTTCCCTAGTATGAGTTCTAGGCACCTTGGTTTGTGCAATAGGTCTAGAAAACAAACTTGCAGGGTCGTTAGATTATCTGAGTTCTTTGATGCCTCTCACATGTGTTTCGTTATATTGTACAAGATGTCACTGATAATTAGTGATGGAGAAGAGACTTCTTATGAATTTTGGTGTAGATGAACCAACCATTTTCCATTTTGATGGAGCTAGATGGATGCAAATGGATCTTTTGATGTATGCAACCTTAGGTGGTGGTAGTAGTGTTTGGTCCCTCATTATGGTCTCATATCTTTATATTTATATGGTTCTCTTGTTATAATTTCATAATTAACCTAGACAAGGCCAACCACTAAAAATATGGAAAGCTCAAACATATAGAAAGTTCCCAAAATACGGAGGTAAAGTAGGAAAAGGATCGGGGTACCCCGAATGAGACCAGAGCACCTAGGGCACCCTAGTACTGGCCTAGACACCCCATTCAGTGGTAGAATGATGTAAAATGACAAAAATGATTGGGAGTGTACATGTGGAAGGTTTGCAGTGAATAAAAAAAATGGCCAAAGGATATGGGTTGATTAGTACTTTCTTCACTCAAAAATCATATGAATAGTAGTATGAGATCAGGACTAAATAATACCTAAAAAGCTTGATTTTGTGTCTACATTTGCCCCCACTTTATGTTGGTGAGCGGAACGCTCAGTAACATAAGTTAAATAGACATGTATACCTAATTTCCATGTAGAGTGATGTATAAATCATTCCAAAGGACTAGACAAAGTGTGGAGTGACAAAAAGATGGAGCATGGAGACTAAAGATGTAAAAGGAGAAAAAAGTGATGAGACTGAACCTAAGGCGGAGATGCACGTGTATAGCTTCCAATGTGTGTGATGTACCTACATGTTAGTATGAGGTGTGTGTTTCCACAAAATGTTTTTGATGTTGTTGTTGTTGTTGAATGCTTGCTTCTCATACGGACTGAATTGCAAAGGAGAAGATGATCAAGTAGTCAAATACGCATGTATATGTGTAAAAATCCAATGTATATAGTAAAAAAAATGAAAATGAAAATGAAAAAAGAAAATGTGCACCTGATCCATGTCGAGAAAAAGGGTGAGGAAAAGGATCCTATAAATTTTGGTGAAGTGCAATTTTTTTGGGCGATCTCATGCCACTGGCCAAAGAAGTGCAGGGATAAAGTTGCATTATTATTCAACCTATAACTACTTCCTCAGAGTAATGAAGTTATCTCTATACTGTCTGGTTTTTGGGTGATCCAACGTCATGACAATTTAGAGAGGAAGGTTTTTTTATCCTCTAACCTTTAATTTCTCCCACATGTCCTAAGGACACCCTATCCTATAAAGTTGTTATGTATGGGGTTCATAGAACAGTCTGAACCCACATGATGTATAACACATAATGTGAAGGACAGAAAAATTAACTGTACCAGTATAAAGTGTTTTGTATTGTGTAAACCCCAAAGGATGGCACCCTCTTTGAGGGCACATGAAACGTCACTGATAGGAGAATGCGGCCCCAAAAGAGGACCAACCATGTAAATTGTTCCTTGTAGGGGGGAGGGAATGCGATTGGTAGAAACCAAGGTGCACGCAAACAAGTGGATAGAAACAAGTGTTAGTATGAACAAACATGTATGTAGAAGATAAGTGTAAGCTACACAAACAATGTATAAGATAGAAAGTAAGTAAACATGCAAGAATCCAATTAGATACCGCGAAACATGGGTTGCAAACATGGGACATCACTCACAATGTTGCAAGAAACTCAAGGCCATAGTGGCCACATACAAAAAAAATTACACACCAAGAAAAGGGAAAGGCCCACATATAATAGAAAATATAAATAAGCAAGAACAAACAATGTAGTGTACAAGGATAGAAGAAAATGGACCTACAAAATAGGTGTTGCATATGAAACACCGGTTAGAATATTAGAAAGATAACATGTATGTAAAAATATTTTATAACCAAGATAGTAATGTGTTAAGTACCAAATGAAACAATAACACCTATAATATATGTATGTGGATGCCCCACAGTAACTGGTGTGTAGCTGGTAGTATCCAAACATCCCTGTTGTGTGTAAGAAACATGTATCTGCAATCACAACTAAAAAAGGATGTGAATGTGTATGTGTGTATAGTAAATATAATGACATATAAGAAACTTATATATCATGTGTAATAAGTGAACATGTACAAGAAAAATGTGAGCAAGAGTAAAAATAACCAAGATATGCAACATGATGTGGATGCATGGAATGGAATGCAGTATGGATGATAGGGACTGTGTTACCCCCGAGTGAATGGAAATTTATGCAGTGAGGTTCATTTTGTTTTCTCCCTCATTAGTCAATAATGAACTGTAAATGAGAGTGTGTTATCAAGAAATGGTAAAAATGTGTGTTGCGTGTAGTGCAATGTGATGAATATGTATGTGTGTTGATGATATGAAACTTAGATATGAGTGTGTGTGACCCTATATTTGAAGTGTATATCATGAAAAGGTGGGCGTGTGAGTGATGATTTATTCTAAAGTGTATATCACTACAAGATAAAAAGTAGGAGTGGTGATGTAGCCTAAAACGTATGTCACTAATCCTAGGAATTTCACATGATAGATAGATGAATGATGATTGTGTGAGTTTGAGAAGGTCCATTTGATTTTTAAACCCTTTATAGCCGAGTATAGATCAAGGAACCAGAGTGAGTCAAAGGGTAGTAAGTGCAGCACGTAGAAGAATATGTAGTGTGTGCAATGATGAGAGATGACCATGTGATGTGTAGAATATTTAGTGGAAAATGTATAAGATGCAATGCAAGATGTGTAGATAGAATAAAAGTGTACAGTACATGCTATGTAGTATGTAAAATGATGAGTGTGTGATGTTGGAATTATAGACAATAGGAATGTGAAACATGTATGATGAATACTAATATCATGTATGATGTATGGATGTGCAAATGTTGAAATGATGTAGACTAAATGTAGAGTGTATGATGTAATATGTAGGACATATGATGAAAAATGTGTGAAGAGATGCAATGTGTAACACCTATTATGCAATGTGTGGGGTTCATGTATAGTATGCCCTAAATAGTCAAGTTTAAACTGAATCACAATATTGTGTCATCGGGAAATGATGATGCTAAAGTATAGATGAATATGCCCATGCTAAGATATTGATGTATAACGATGCAAGTATGGGAGATGAGTTGATGCTAATATGTGGGGGGTGTAGGATGTTATACCCACAAGTATGTAAGTGACATAAGTCTATTCAAAAGACACTAAATGGATTAATGTAAGGAGTAGTTGCATTAACAAAAATGATGGGACATTGAGGTGATAGAAGAGTGTGACCATCAAATGGTTCATCATCATAGTAAGCTTCATCCGGGTAAAATTCATTGACATAGGTATGGTCTATAGCATATGGTGGAATTACAAGTTTAACTATAAGAGGTGGTTACTGAGCGTGACCTAGTGATGTCGTATATCATTGAATGGAGGAGGAGTGTGCTCATTCTTAAGAGGATTGTGCATAATTTTACTTGGTAACACTATAGATGACTTGAGATAAAGAGGTCTTGAACTAATTTTTAAAGGTGTTTTCTTATGTTGACTTGGTGATACCAGAGGTGGTTTCTTAGGCAGCTTGTGACTTTATTTATTAGACGAATCATATTTAAGAACTCATTTAGATGTAGCAAGTGGAGAGGACCATTCAACAGAACTTTTTATGGTGAATGAGATGAAACTTTGACACTTAATATGTTTGATTCTTCATTGTAAAGCATGACAATCATTTTTAATATGTCCATTAATTTGATGATAGTTACAATATGGAAGAACCTGATATTTTGTAATCCGATAAGGAGGATAACCATGAGTAGATGGAAAGTTGATTAATCGATACATTGTGATATTTGGAATAATATATTGTTTCTTATCATTGATTACAAAATTGAGAGGTGTGGGAAGTGGCAAGAATTGAGGTTTGGTAACATGAGCACATGTAGAAGACATAAAATGATATGTAAAAGGAGAAGAAACATGCGCTTGAGAGGCATCCTTAAGCTGTTGGATTTCATATTCGAGAGATGTAATTTTAGATTCCATAGCCATAAAATTTTATTGAAACAAAGAATGTAAATATTAAATTGATTCCAATAGGGGTTGATTAGATGGAGGAGAAATAGGACTAGGGTCATCATATAAACAATCGAATATAGGACTTATTTCATGTGGTGGTGTATTTTGGGGATGATATATGGTGTCTAAGGATTTTTGTAGAATAACCTGATAGTTAGGATGTATCTTAAGTCATACAAATAAAATTGAGGAAATTCAGGAGCCATGATAGAGGGAAAATGAGGATCCTAAGAGTGAAGATTGAGGACGGGTTCACTAAAATGATTAAACTAAAATGAAAATATGGTAGTCTATGATAGTTTAATATAGATGTATACAAAGCAATAAATTACAAATAAATAAATGAAATAAATGACCCAAGAAATTAATTAGATAAAATAATAAACCCTAAATGCTCAAGGAGGGTTAGAAATAACTTAGCTTATTCGACGATTCTTTAGGACTATGTCTCAGAAAAAAATAGATGAACTGAATTTAGAGGCGGCCACACAGGAGATCCAACAGATGTAGAAATGAACTTTCTAGTTGTACTGGGGTTCTTGAAGATGGATGAGGGAACTTGGGGCACCCTAGTCTAAGTTTTGGGAACCTTGGTCTATGTAGGAGGTCCAAAAATGAAACTTTCAGGGTCACTAGATGATATGAGGTCTTTGTTGTCTATCGTGCGTGTTTCACTATACTACGCTAGATGTCATTGGTAATCAGTGATGAAGAAAATACCTCCTATGAATTGTGATGCAGATGAGCCATCCTTTGTCCTTTTTGATGGATCTAGATGGATGCAACCTTAGGTGGTAGTCGTAGCTCTTAGTGTGTTTTCCCTCATTATGGTCTTAGAACTTTATAGTTATATGGTTATCTTGTTCTAATTTTGTAATCAACCCTACCAAGGATGACCACTAAAAATATGGAAAGATTGACTCGCTAGAAAGTTCCCAAAAGATGGAGGTAAAGTAGGAAAAGGATTAGGGAACCCTGAATGGAACCAGGACACCTAGGGTGCCCCAGTACTGGCCCATGCAACCCATTCAAGGGTAGAATGATGCAAAATGACAAAAATAACTAGGTGAGTACATGTGGAAGGTCAATAATGATGAAAAAAAGTAAAGAAAAATGGCCAAAGGACATGGGTTGATTGGTACTTTCTTCACTCAAAAAACATATGAATAGTAGTATGACACTGGGACTAAATAATACCCAAAGTGTATGATTTTATGTCTAAAAATGGGAATGATATGCTCTCTTCTAATTACAATTCAAGAGAAAATATCACTCTCTTAATTTTTTAGGCCTCCATAATTAACCCTCGTGATCACAAATAAACTCCATGATGCCCAAACCATTTTGTGATTATCTCTCACTTACTTAAGTAGGTATTCACCATGTAGTGGAAGAAATTATCACAGAATGAAATTATCGTCATGTGGCCACCTATTGAACTAAAATGAGGTGGTTGCAATATGCTTCCTCCTTTGAAGTGTGATAACACTATAAGGTTGAAATGAGTGTTTAAGAACACTGCCAAGTGAGTGTCATCAAGTGAAACTCAAATTATTTCTCATTCATGCATACATGGTTTTCTATATGAATATCATCCTCTAACCTCTAGCTCCTAAAGTCTCCTCAGATGGATTTAACTTCAGGATGCTCATACAGCTCTTTACTCATATAATTCTCATGGAGATAGATGATGTCTTGATCCTTCACACATGATGGTCATGAATGCCTTGATAACTTGACTAGCTCATCTTGGATTGTTCCTTGAAGAGGTTTAAACATGATGGAAGGGTCAAGATATGATGATCCTCAACATACTCCATGAGCTTCCCATTTCACCTTTCAACATGATGACACCCTTTTTAACTTCAAAATTCACTTCGATGACCAAGATGTCACATGAGTGGAAACATGCTTATAGTATCTAGACACCTCTTTGCTTGATTTATCCTCATGGAAATAGGTTTCCACCTCTATATGGAAGGATGGATCCTTGAATGAGACTTGAAGGAATTTTTGAGGGTGAGCTCCATCTTCTTGAATTATAAATACATTGAATCACTTTGAAATCCACTCCTTATTGCAACATGAGAGCGCATTTCCAACTATTGATTAAGTTTTTAGAAAGAATATTAAGAGATATGAACCATTTGTGAGCTTGAGATGACTACGATAACCACTCATGACAATCCTTTCTCATCATGCTCATGATGATCATTCTCTTGATGAATTGAATTTCAATGAGGTTCTTGATTTTTTAGATCCTTCACATACCTCGTCATTTTCCTGATGGAACCTATTGTCTAAGTGAATTTCTATTACACACATTGACACCCTAATATTTTCCTTGTCACACTCTTATCCACATGATTTCCCTTAATAAAAATGGATTTAATAAAGATGAATCCCTTTTTCCACAATTAGGATGAGGTCCCTCTTATCCCCCTTGTACCATGGGGACATAAGGGATAGTGGGGACACCCAGGTGTCCAAAGTGTGACTTGGGTAGGAGAATGAGTTCAAAATTTTATTTCCCTCATGTCCCCTTTATCCCATAGGGAGCAAAGGGGATGAAATAGTTTCTATAGTGTTATTTTTCCTAATTTCGAAAGCTAGTTTTTCCTTGGATGTTCATTTTTAGACACCGAACTTGATTTTTATGGTTTAGGGTGAAATATTATATGATTTTTAATCAAAATGGATTATCTTGAAATTTAAAAGATAATTCAATATTTCTGGTGCCTTCTTGTTTTCCTCCTAACTACTTACTGAGCTCCTTGAATCAGCTAGATAATTCAAGGTTCATAATTTTCCTTCTCGTTCCTTACACATGAAAACCTATTGTTGAAAATATTGTCCCTTAATGGTCATAAATTTCCTAAATATTCCTAAACTTATTCCGTAACTTGAAAGGCTCTCAAACAACACCTTTGGATACTTAAGGAATTTGCATAACCCTCTCAGAGGATGCACACAGGCTCAGAAATGGCCAAAATTGGCCTTTTTAGGCTTGTTGAAGAATTAGTCTTTTAATGCACTTAAATGAATGGAATAATGGACCTTGTTACACCTTTTTACAAACTTATACATGTTCACCCAATGCAATAGGAATACCTTTAAGGAAAAGGTGATTATGATACAAGAGGTAGGTTGGCCCGTAGAGGGATTCATGAAGATTTGGGAGAAAGATTTCACATTGTGGCTTGGTTTTCATGGTTTACGTTTTTCATTTTTAGGTTAATCAACTCACATGAAAACATTTCCATATGAATATCATCCTCTTATCCTTCCTGGATTCAAAATCATCCTTAAATGGTATCATATTTAGGATGCTCATACACTTCTTTCTCTTTTCCCTCTAATGAGAATAGGCGATTTCTTGATCCTTCACACATGATGGTCATGGATGCCTCAGTATCTTAACTAAATAATTTTTATTTGTTTCTCGAAGAGGTTTTGACACAATGGTAGAGTCAGGATATCATGATCATCAATGCACTCCTTGAGCCTCACATTTCACCTTTGAACATGATGGTGTCTTCTTAATATAACAATTCACCCCTTGACCAAGATGTCACATGAGTGGAAGCATGTTTATGATGTCTATACACCCTCTTTCTCAATTTCTTCTCATATAGATATGTTTCCTCCTCGTGATATAAGGATTGATCCATGAATGAAACTTGGAGGAATGTACGAGAATGAATTCCATGTTCTTGACCTTCATAATGTACTGAAAAAATAAAAAATCCACCTCCTTGACTTGTAAGATGTGAGTTCATTACCAAGTATTGATTAAGTATTTAGAAAAACTCTCATAAAATATGCATTATTTGTGAGCTTGGGGTGATTTCCACCATCACTCATTGTGATCTTATCTTATCATGATCCTTATGACCATTCCCTTGGTGGCTTGAATCTTGATGAAGCTCTTGATGTTTTTGATCCTTCACAGACCTCATGATTTTCCTGATTGCACCCATTGTCCTCATGATGTTTTAGATCCTTCACTGACCTCATGATGACCATTCCCTTGATTATTTGAATCGATAAAATCTTACATATGTGTTTTGATTTATTATGTGTTATAAGGAATTGCATGAGTCCATATATTCAAGAAATTGTTGCTACCTTTGGGAGTTGTGAGTTTTATAAAATATAGTTTTCACACATCTAAAACTCCTATAAATGTCAATAAACAATCAAGAAGACCCCAAAACATAAACAATGACTATATTATTTCACAAAGAAGATATCGATTTTAGAATTTAAACCCTAAAGCTTTAGGATGAATGCTGAAATCTTGAAATGTACCTATGTACTGACCATATTAGAATATGAAAAAATATCTTCTAAAATTTGACTTGTGGAGCTTTGAGACTAGTTCCATAACGTGAAAAGTGACCCTAATTTCTTATATATATTAAAATAAATTTACATTTTATTATTTCTTATACATAAACATTTATTTTTGTAAATATCTCCCTCCCAAATAAACATATACAACATTGCAAACAAGAATACGAGCGCGTTATAACAATATCACGTTATAGTGCACTCACATCATAACTCGAGTGGGTTATAACATACTTGTATTTTAGGCTTAAAAGGAACGATAACTAGATCGTAACAAGCCAAGAACACAGATGCTAATCAAACACCACGATCAATAAGATGAAAGTAATTCGCCAGAATAACTTTACACAAAACCTTTGCAAACAAATGAGAAGCAATATCATATATTATTATGGAACTCCATGAAATACAATGAGAATGGGCCTTGCTTATATAGGCAAGGAATAACAATCTAAGAACCAGTCAAGGTCATAGATCAAGCCATAAATCATGGAAAGAACTAGTCATCAAAGAACTAGTCAAGTCCATAGATTTATGAGAGAACTAGACATCAAGGATCTAGTCAATACCATAGATCTAGGAAAGAACTAGTCAATACCATAGATCAAGGAAAGAACTATACATAACAATTAGATAATATCTCCTAATATCTAAATAAATAAAAAGAAATATCCACACACATAAGTGGGTGAGGATAAATACAATAAAGGTAAATAATATACCTAGGTGAACATGAGCTAAGGTAAATACCTACTCTAACACCCCCCCTCAAGTGAAGCTAGGGGCCAAAATAGAAGTGGCATGTCCACAGTATGAGTCCCGGTAACTAGACCTGATGAGGTACTCATGTACAATATATCCATGAAGAAATCTCAAACCAAAAGAAGGAAAGAGAAAGAAGAAGAAGAAGGAAGATGTTCTCATGAACACCCCCCAAGAACAAATTCTGAAACCCCAAGCATTCCACGCAACTCAAGGAAGCGAGGTGATGCAAAAGGCTTCGTAAAGATGTCTGCAACCTGCTGTTGATTCGGAAGGTACTCCAAGCAAAGAAATCCATCCTGAATGTGCTTCCGAATGAAGTGGATGTGTATCTCGATATGCTTGGTCTGCTAGTGCTCAACTGGGTTGCGAGAAATGTGAATTGCACTTTGGTTGTCAAACCAAAGTACATTTGGTGGATCCTGTGGGAATCCAAACTCTGTCAATAACTGGCAAAGCCAAATAATCTGCTAACTCGTTGTAACTGCTGCACTGTACTCTACCTCTGAAGATGAAAGTGCAATAGCCTATTGCTTTTTGCACGCCCAAGCAACTGGAGAAGAACCAAGACAAAAAAGATAGCTAGAAGTGGAACTCCTGTCATCAATAGAACCTGCCCAATCTAAATATGTATACCCAACTAACTGAGTAGAGCCCCTATTGTAGTGTAGGCCAAAGTGGGAAGTGCCATGCAAATAGCGCAAAATACTTTTAGCAGTCTGTTAGTGACTACTATGAGGAGAATGTGCAAACCGAGATACAAGCCCTACTGCAAGTGAAATATCAGGGTGAGTATGGGTCAAGTACATGAGACTCCCAACCAACTGCCTATACAATGTAGGATCACAAAGTGGTGTGGTACATGTGGATGTAAGAGTAACTCCAGACTGAAAAGGAGATGGACTTGGCTTGCAATCATCCATATCAAAGCACCTAAGAAGATCATGGGTGTACTTTTGTTGACTCAAATGAATCCCTAAATCTGTCTGAAAAATCTGTAAACCAAGGAAATAATGCAATAGCCCAAGATCTGTCATGTCAAACTGTGTAGAAAGAGCCCTCTGAATAGTCTAAATGTGGGAAGAAGAGCTGCCAATAAGTAATAGATCATCAACATACAAGACAAGTATCACAATATCCTCACCGACATGCTGGAGATACACTGTATGATTGGAGTGGCAACGAAAAAAACCAGTAGATAGAAGAAAATAATTCATTTTCTCATACCAAGCCCAAGGGGCTTGTTTGAGACCATAGAGAGACCTTCGGAGACAACAAACAAGAGAAGAATCCTGAACAAATCCAGCCGGCTGCTCCATATATATTTCCTCTTTTAGATATCCATGTAAGAAGGCACTCTTCACATCCATCTGGTATATGGGCCACCCCTGTGATGCAGCAATAGCAAGTACAAGGCATACAGAATCCATCTAAGAAACAGGTTCAAAAGTTTCAGAGTAATTAATACCTTCGACTTGTGAAAAACCCTTTGCAACAAGACGAGCCTTATACTTGTCAATGGACCCATCAACTACGTATTTGGTTCGGTATACCCACTTACACCTAACCATCTTTCTTCATTTAGGAAGAGATACCAAATCCCAAGTATGATTCTTCATCAAAGAAGAATACTCAGCTGTCATCGCATCATCCCACTCCTGTATCCCATGATCCTTTGAAAAAGACTGTAGATCCTCAGAAACTACCTGACATAAAATTCCAGAACCTGTAGAATGTGCATGATGATGCCTAGTGGGTGGAAGATCCTCTATGAAAGGTGCTGCCTCAGAAACTATAGTACGAGCCCACTTAGGCATAGTGACAACATCAGTGGGAATAGGATCCTCAACGGAATCTATAACCTCCTCATCAATCTCCTCAAAGAAAATATCCTCAAGATGAGATAAAGAAGAAGAAGGAATGTAAGAAGATGAAGAATCATTAGGAGTGAAATGCTCATCAAACTGAACATGTGTTCGAAAAATAACATCATGTGTATCAGGATCTAAAAGATGATAAGCTCTCATGTCCTCACAATACCCTACAAAGATCAAGGGTTTACTCTTCTTATCCAAATCTTTCCTTTTCTTCTTTGGCACAAAGGCCCAAGCATGGCTCCCAAAGACTCGAAAAAATGAGACATCTGGCTTAGTGTTGGACCAATATTCCTCTGGAGTCAAATTCTCAAGTGCTCTATGTGGTGTGCGATTCTGAATATAGTTAGCACAATTAACTGCTTCTGCCCAATAGATAGGAGGTATATCTCTAGAATGCATCATACAGTTAGCCATTTCCTTCAAAGTTCTATTCTTCCTTTCTGCTAATCCATTCTGTTGTGGAGTATGAGGAACAAAATGCTGGTGAATAATGCCTTGAGTTTCCAAAAATTTAGAAAACTCCTTGCTGAAGTAATCCCCCCCATTATCAGTGTGAAGGTTCTTTATGCTACTAGAAGATTGTTTCTCGACCAAAGCCTTAAATACTTTAAAGTGTGAAAAAATATCACTTTTTTACTTGAGAAAATAAACCCAAGTACGCCTCAAGAAATTATCAATAAATGTAAGTGCATACTTAGCTCCATTGAAAGATGGGGTAGGAAAAACCATCAAGTCACTATGCACAAGCTCAAGTGGTGAAGAAGATCTTTTAGAAAAATTCTTAGGAAAAGGATCTTGGTGTTGTTTCCCTAATGCATAACCATGACAAACTCCCTCAAGACAAGAAACTCTAGGAAGACCATCTACCATACCATGAGTGCTCAACTCCTTCAAATATCTATAATTGATATGTCCAAATATTTCATGCCAAAGCTTACTTTCTGAATCTGAATGAGAAACCAATCCTGTCCCTATAGAAGAAGTGTCATCAAAACCTTCAAAGTGATATAGTCTTGAACTATGATCAACAATACCCTGAGCAACAAGTGAAAAAGGATCCAACAAAGTTCTTACTTCTGCCCCATGTGGTGTAAAAGTCACTATTTTCCCTTGACCAGAATGACAAATTTGATATACAGAAAGAAAATTTGTAGTGATGTTAGGAACATATAGTGCATCTTTGATATTTCCACCATCAAGTTGTATATCACCTTTTCCCTTAACAGAAAGAAAGGAAGAATCTCCAACCTCAATTTTGGAAGTAGAACCCAAACCTAGAGAAACAAAAGACTCTTTGGAAGAAGTCATGTGATGAGAAGCACCAGAATCTATAACCCAATTGTCTGCAAGTGGTGACTAAGATCTTCCAACAACATTAAGTGATTTTCCATACTGATTAGAAGGAGGTGGAGTTGAGATAGAAATTTTGTGTTTCTTGACTGCATCCTCTAAGGCTTGCATTCGCTTATAACACCTATTTTCTTCATGATTGCTACCCCACAAAAAGAGCATGAACGGCTAGATTTATTCTTGGATTTAGAAGACTCCTTGGGTTTGGAGTTGTTTTCTTTGGGTTTAGGATAATTTTGAGATGGAGAAGGTGTGGATTTAGTTTTACTGTTTGGTTGTCCCTTGCCCTTAGGATTAGATGCAACTAATGCCTTTTGAGAGGTGGAAGACTCAAGGTGAGATAATTTGGATTCTTCCCTAGTAAGTCTTTCACAAAATATTTCTAAGTTAGGCATTTTGAAGGTGTCACCTAAGGCGTCCATGCTAGAGAAAAAGGTAGAAGCAAAAATTTGGAATGGTCCTCTCAACTTGGATAGAATCAAGTAAACACACTCTTCATCTTTCTTATCTCTTCCACTCCCCTTCAATTGTGTCAAAAAATGCTTGAACTTGGTAAGATAGTCTATAATTGTTGGAAAATCTTAAGGATTAAGAGAAGTGATCTCAATTTCAAGTTGCATAGCTCTCATATGATCCACCTTACCAAATAAATCCTCCAATTTCTCCCATATTTTGAAAGGAGAGTCACACTTTTCCAAATGAAATAAAAGACTGTCACTTACATAAGTTCCTATCAAACCCATACACTCATAAAATTTGCACTGGTACTGAAATTTCTCATATTCTCTAGTGAACACTGGCTTTTCTTTAGAAGTTAAAGCCCATAATCCTTTCTGCTTAATTATTTTTTCCATTCTTGGTTTCCATGTGTGGTAATTATGTGTTGTTAATGGCTCGACATGAGTTAATTTAGAAGTATATTCCATCTTTTAAAAAAATCACCAAAAGAAATGGAAGATCCAAGTAATGCAACAAGACCCCCAAGCAATGCAACAAGAGCCCCCCCAGATTTTGGCACTTTATAATGAGTGCATGTTACAATATGGCACTTTATAATTATAGTGCGATTCTCAAAATAAATATTTCCAATAGAAAGAGCATAAAAAACTACGCACTTTTGCAAAAAAAAACGGCACTCAAAACCGAGTTACCGATCAAAAGATACAAGGTTTTCAATATTATGCTCTACTATTTATTTTAGTTTCCACTAAAATAGAATAAAATGCTCTTGCCTTCACCACACAAATAAAATGAAAGGGGTCTAGAGTTAAGCACCTACTAGTAGGAATCACAAGCTTTAAGCCCTCATATGACCATACCATATGACTAGGGGATAAGGATTTCAATGGGTGTGTGCGACTTACTATTTTGGGGTGTGTCGTTGGTTTTCGAGAAAGTCACATCCAACTTTACACAAAACCTTTGCAAAAAAATGAGTAGCAATATCATATATTATTATGGAACTCCATGAAATACAATGAGAATGGGCCTTGCTTATATAGGCAAGGAATAACAATCTAAGAACTAGTCAAGGTCATAGATCAAGCCATAAATCATGGAAAGAACTAGTCAAGTCCATAGATTTATGAGAGAACTAGACATCAAGGATCTAGTCAATACCATATATCTAGGAAAGAACTAGTCAATACCATAGATCAAGGAAAGAACTATACCTGATAACTAGATAATATCTCCTAATATCTAAATAAATATCCACACACATAAGTGGGTGAGGATAAATACAATAAAGGTAAATAATATACCTACATGAACATGAGCTAAGGTAAATACCTACTCTAACAAGGCTTGGTAATTACCAATCTTAGTAATTCATAATGTGACTACACTTTCCAAAATGGACCCGCGTTTCACTTAAAATTGAAAATTTGGTTGATTTTTTGTCCCCCATCTTCTTTGTGTACTTTCCCCCACCAAAATATCGTACATTAGGACCAATAAAATCTCATAACCATGGACATCTTCCATAATTATGAGTCCAGTGTAAAACCTAATCTGTCAAAAATCATAAAAATAAAAAAGTGAAAAAAGAGAAAAAAGATTTGGTGTATCAAACCCCTCATCAAAGTGCTATTTGAAAATCAAAAGTGATGAATCAAAAACTTCTCATTCACGAGTACTCTCAACACTAGGGTAGGCCACTTGTACAAATTGTTTTAATTGTTTCATCTATTGGTAGATATCTCTATCATATCATTATCATATCTTCACACTCTTCATGTATAATATATAACATTATATTTTTCCTATGGGGTATTATGTATCTCATCCCTATTCTAGATTCTTCCATTTCAGATGTTCTTACCTACAGTCTTTTTTAGAAGATTACTGATGTCAAACCCTCCTTTCGAAGAAGCTCTCTCGTTAACAAGAAAACCCTAAAAAATTTTACCAAAATATTTTGTCTTCCCATCTCAATCTAAGGTGATGAGCCCTTACACCCTGATAGTCACATGGGGTCGAGATTTGGGGGAAAACTATCTTTCCTATAAGAAAATTATTAAAAAAGGAAAAATAAATAAATACAAATATATTCAAAATGATTACCCCTTTCATCCTTCACAATATTTGGTGACGAGCTCATGCTTCTTACTAGTAGCGTGAGATTGGGAATAGAGAAAGGTACACTTACTTGCCTACATCTTGCCTTTGGTGTTGAAACCTTACCTCTTAATGGTAGTGTAGATACGTAAATTCTGCTTTTGCAATCTTATTTCTAAAAGCAAGCAAATCACTATCATTCTTACCAATTCTGTTATAATTAGTGATTTTTGCTAATTAACTGACATTTTCCCTCTATTATGTTTAATTAACACTTATTTGTTAATTATCCACCCTTTTCCACATTCAAGATGCCAATCGACGTCAAATCGTAAATTTTTATCCTCTTCTGGGAAATAGATAGTGTTATTAGCTAATTACGCCTATTTTACCCTTGTTTTGGTCAATATGCCCTACTATTAGCTTAAACTCCTCTTCCAACCACTCAAAATCAGCCCATTCACCTCCACGTCTCAGTAAGCTTCAAAAGATTATCCTAGCCTCCTAGTTTACCCTAAGTGGTTGATTAAGGCTCCACACCTCTTAATCACTTAATAATTCACTAATTATGATTAGAAATTCTAATTTTTTTAGTACTTTTTATCCCCACATGCATTAGAATACAAGTTTCTCCTAAAATCAAAACTATAGAAATGTCTAAGTTATAAGATCCAACTTTACACCATGATTTTTATAGTAGCCTCATCTAATACATACGTTAAAGAGCCTAAAGCCTTCATTATGGTTAGTAGGAGAATATCTAGCATGGCCTTTTAGTCTTGTGCTAGAGAGATCTCTTCACCATTTGTGGAGTAGTAACCATACCCAATTTGATTGCTCCTAGATCTATTTAGGTCTATGTTAGTCAAATGTACTAGTAGACATGTTTAGATTTTAGATGTTTGTTCCATTTTATCTCCTTTGTTATGTTGTTTAGATTTTATCATTGATGTTTCATTCCTTAGATTTTCATTTAGATTTAGATCATTATGGTGTTGATATTTAGAATATTTTAATTTGTAGTGAAAGTAAAGGGTGTTATCATTTGGCATGCCCGGTGGGAGCAAATCCCCATTTGCACATCATTTTCAAGCCTTTTAACATAGTTTTAAATTTTTATATTTCAAGTTTTCTTAGATTAACTTCAAATTCCTAGATTAAACTCAGGTTTTCTAGGTTAAACTAGCTTACTTTCAATTTTTTTAGAGCACTTTTCAAAGTTTTTGTAGATCAATTTTTAAACTAATTAGTTATTTCAACTAGATTAGTGGTAGAATTTGTGTTTTCATGTTCTTTGTAGGATATCAAAATGTGAAGCCCTATAAAAAATGCTTCAAAATCACAAAGATTTAATATTTTTGAATAAATTCCACTCAAATATCAAATTTTATTCACCTACAAGAAAGGTCACACCAGTGATTGAAGTCCACGTATGTGCATGCAAAAGTGCACTTGTTCATTCAAGTCTATGCCCATGCCCCTAGAACGTAGCATGTGCCTCTCTAGCCATGCCTGTGCAACATTGAAATTTTGGTCTCTATCATAGACTTGCACCAATGCAATCTGAGGTGCACCTACACCTCTCGAGACACGCCCATGCACCACCAAATGTGCATTTTTGACAAAGGAATGCATATGATTCCAAGTCCGCGCCCATGCACTCAGACCCACTCCTATGCACTCAGACCTGCGCCTGTATAATTAGGGCCGCGCCTATGCACTTAGGTAAATTTCTACCAAAGTTCATAATTTTTTACTTTTACTTTTTAGGATCCCTGTCATTATTTTTAAAGGTTTTTACACTATGTTTTTATCAATTTATTTATTTTAAATAAATTTTCCTAACAAAATTGACTTAGGGTTTGATAAGTGATTTTTCATGCTTTGTTTGAGTTTTGAATAGGGTGTGTATGCTCTTCCCTTGTAATTAGTGTGATCTTGGGAACCAAAAGCACTTGTAAACCACTTATTGCTATTTTAGAGTAAGTAAGAAAAATCATTAGTCATTGATATTCTTAATATTTTAGTTTAAGAGATTTTCACTTAGAAAATAATCAAGGCAAACACTTGTGTATGCTCTTACTTTGCACCTAGTGTGATCTTGGGAACCAAAAGCAAGTTTAGTCTTTTTCATTCAAAAGCACTTGAATTAATTGGGGAATAAAATTTGGTTTTTTTTTCACTAAAATTTCATGGTAGTTAATTGGTTTACAAGTTTTTAATTTCTATCTAGTAGGGTTACTTGTTGTGTGTGCTCTTCCCTTGCACCTAGTGTCATCTTGGGAATCAAAAACATCACTTAATCCTATTTTTATGATATTGTGGATATTTTTAGACTTCTAATCATTTGTGTGAAGGACCTAATGCTAGTCAAAAAACTCCATTAAAAAAAAAATCTAATTTTCACATGTGATTGTAGGTTTCCAATGGTGGATAAAACCACATTACTTAATCCAAAAGATTAAAAAATACACCACTATTCAACACACTTGATTTTCAAGTTGGTTAAGAGCTAAATCTCGTCCATTCAACTAGAACATAACCTATTTGGAATAAGTATTAATCTCTCAAGAGGGGTGGTTCTAGGAACCCACAAGTAGTTCACACAAGAGGGAACCTTGTGAAGAAAACAGGTAAGTGCTCCAAATTCCCACTTGACTAGTATTCCTTTGAAATTTAGAGTTAAAGATATATATATCATGACCCTCATGAAATTATAACTAAACACACTACGGTACTTATTATACTGAAGAGGGTAAAGTAAAGATGAGATACTCCTTGGGAAACCAAGGTAAATTGAGCTTTCTCTATATATCTTGTGACAACTTAGGTGAGAGAACCATTAGGAATCTTCCCATCTTGGAGCCAATTTAGTCTTAGATAGTATACTTGAGAGCTCTCACAAAGTTTCTACTTTACTCGATTCTAACTCTTGTTATTCGATCAAGTGAAAGAATATTTTAAAGTTGGGGCCACATGATATTTCATCATGAAACTTACGATGTGTTACTTTTCTCTAGTTTTTCATTTTCCTTAAGGCAAGGCGAAACTTTGGCAAAGTATACTTAGTTTTTTTCACCCTCATTTGGTCTACACCTTTGTTCTCTTGTTACCCATTTTGGGATAAAAGAGTAGATGACATATATGGATACTACTGGGAATAATGTGTCCACCACTTTTGTAGTCTACTTGCATGACTGGGTTGCAAATTTTCGTGAATGCAAGTGTTGAAAGTGTGAATGGTACATGGTCATTTCCTAGTAGGCCCCTTGTCTCATACCCATATTGAGACTTATTATCATTATAGTTAGGTTGTCTTATCATTTTCTTCCTTATATTTGTTACGTTACCTAAATTATAGATTTACAATTGTGATACTTACATCTTGTTTACATTGTGGAAGTTTGTTTAAGTCTCCATATTGTAGTGTTATGCTACTCGCACTGGTAATAATTTCTTTGTATACTTAGGCATAGTTTTTTATTCCAACTTTGTCTTGAGATTTTGAGGGTTTTGAATTTGCATTGTTAGCATTGGGGTGACATTTTTTGGTACTAGAATCTTTCTTTTTTCTAAAAAGCTTGATTGCCTTTCCCAAATATTGTTGTTATGTTGCTCACATTCATAACTTCCACTTTCAGGGAATTAGACATTGTTTGTTTCCTAAACTAGTTTTGGTATACTTTGTTGGAGGATTGCATCAATAATTTATTAGTATTTAGGTATTGTTTATTTCTAAACTTGACCTAGGTGGTAATATTATATTGTCACTATCAGTTCTCAAACTTTTCTTATAAAAACATAGGGAGTAGACTATTTGTTTGGTTATTCTATAGTTGTGCGCTTGATAGTTTTTGTCTCTGAGTTCTTGATAGATAGATCGTTTTAGACATTCTTTATTCTTTGAGATCCTAGGTTCACATTGAGCCTTTGGATTCTTAGTCATTTTTTGTCCTGCGTTCTTTGTGATGACTTTTGAATCATTACGCTGCATAAATTTCCATAGAGTTCATTGTTAAACCTTAGTGGAAACCTTTCACGATCAACCCCTTGCTTCCAAATATGTCTATTATGAGAATGGGGTCTCAAAAGATAGAAACTAGAATCTTTGGAGGTAAAAATTCTCTTCAAGAGGATGTCATGGTAGATCATAGTAGTGGTGAGGAATATTCTCCTCACATGGATATGGAACTCCATTCCATCCATTTTTACCAGTACATATATTATAATAAGCATGAAGTGTTAAGACGAGTCATATATTTAGGGGTGAAATTACCCACTACGATGGACCCTTCCCTTATTGCTAGGATGGTTCGTGGAAAAGAGGAAGTAGAAATCCCTTTTAGGAGTGTTTGTGATATCTTGAACCCTAATCATACCTCCACTTTAGGAAGACAAAATGATAAGGAAATACCCTTTGAAAATGATGGTTATTATCACATACCTCATGTCAGAACCCATTGTGAAGACACCGAGGCACATACTCATCACACACAACCTCCCTCTAACGAAAATCATAATGAGATACCTACCAAATAGATAACATTAGAACAATAGGTTCGGTCTCTAATTCACTAATTGGCTAGCCTAACATGTCATGTAAACAAAGAGAAAGTGGTTAAACCCTTGAAACAAGCTAAACCAAAAACTCATTCTCATGACGTTAGCACTAACACCCCTCATAAAGAGGAACCCAAGGAATCTCATGAATATTTCTACGCGAGAAAAAAAGTGGGAAATACACCTAGATTTAATTATTTGTATAAACCTGCACCACCACCTACACAAGACCAACTTTTCAGCCAAGAATGGTCTACCATGAAGAATTCCCTTCAAGCATTACAAGAAGACCAAACCAGTAGTAGTAACAAGAAGTACTAGTTCGATGAGTTATGTCCCTACCCATTTGACAAAGCCATGTTACAAGTTCCTTTCTCAAGACATTTTAACTTACCAAAATTTGATAAGTATAAATGAAAAGGTGATCCTAGAGATCATATTAACGACTTTTTCATGGCTTGTCAAGAGGTCACATAAAAAAAATTACCTTATCCATTTGTTTCCATGAAGTTTAGGCGTAATGATGCTATAATGGTTTGTACACATCCCTAAGGGATTTATATCAACATGGCCTAAACTAGCAAAACGTTTTGTATGACACTTCTCTTTTAATATAGAGAAAAATGTTACCATGATAGATCTATGAGATGCTAAACAAATAAATAATTAAAACTTTGTTGCATTATTACAATGTTGGAGAGGGTTAACTAGCCACTTCCCTTGCTCCATACCTAAAAAGAAGTTGATAAGCATATTTTTTCCCAACCTTCACCTAGATATCACATTCCACTTGCAGATGCATTGTGGAAACACATTTGAGGAGGTCATTGAAAAAGGGACTCAAATTGAAAAAGCATTGTTAAATAGAGGGACCTTATAACCCTTTTCACAAGATCACAATGATACCAAGACTAATGAAAAACCCAAATTTGTTACCAATAAGAACAAGAATGTTGTTAGTGATGGAATAGTGGACAAAAAAAGAGTACAGGCCATATAGAACCACACACCTTTGAATCTTGCAAAGGGAGCTCCACCTATGGAGTACAAAAATCATACATTCACTCTTTCTGATTTGACATCATCAATATTAAAATAGTTAGAAATTTTCAATATAGTCCAATACCCTAAATAAAAACCCTATGGGGATGATGCACTTAAACCATCATAGATTAGGGAAAATGAATTTTGCAGATTTCATTATGTTAAGGGTCATAAAACCAATAAGTGCTTAACATTAAAGCATTACATCCAAGACATAATTGATAGTGGTGATATAGAAAAAGGTGCTACTACCTCTACCAAATCCCCAAATGAAGAACTGGATATCTTTAAAGAACCTTTCCCAAAGCACAGTAATAAGGGAAAGGAAATTCTAGATCAGGGATAGTCGTCCCAAAGTAAAAATTCCAATTACATGTCAAATAGAGACCATTTTGATGCTTTAATAGGTTGTGTAGATTCACCAGTTGAACATGTCAACACAATTAAGATCAAGACAAGAGAGTGTGTCATGGCAACACAAATGGCTTTTATTATTCTCCCCATCCTAATAAAAAAAGTCATTACGATGACTTAGACCAATTAGAAAATATGATGGCTAATATTTCAATCTTAGAAATTCTGAAGATATCTAATGTTCATAAGGACATATTATACAAAACCTTGCAAAGTTTGGGAGTATCTGTTGATGTTGACTGAACACACTTACAAGTGATGATAGCACAAATCGCACCATTAGAGCACATAACTTTCAGCCATACAAAAGCCTTAAGAGAAAGTCCTTCTCACAACCTTCCCTTACACATTGAGGTCATCATAAACCGTAATAAGGTTAAGCAAGTTTTTGTGGATGGTGGATCAGGTATTAACATTTGTACTCTCAAATTAGTACGTCAGCTAGGATGCACCAAACCTGATTTAGAAATATAGGTCACCACCATCAAGGCATATGACAATGAGGAACATCAATAAACAGGTATGATAACTTTCACAATGGAAGTATGTCCTATAAGTCAAGATAAAAAATTCCACGTCCTTGACTTGGAGCTACCATACAACATCTTACTCAGCCGCCCATGGATTCATGTCATGTAAGTTGTACCTTCTACATACCATTAGTGTTTAAAGTTTAATTATGAAGGACATACTCTTATAATTCAAGGAGATCCTCAACCCTTCGCTCATTGCAAAGAATTGTCAGGCTATTTCCCCACTATCTACGAGTGTCCTTCTAAAGAGATGACTATCCCAGTACAGTCTGAGGCCCCCGCTTCATGAGTGGATCTAGACACCTTATCTCTCAACGAAAATGGTGCGTTCATATCAGAAACTCCTTTTGTTACATGGGAGATGAAGGGCATACCAAGTGGTTGTAGAGAGTATAATCTACAACAAGCCCTTATGGTTCAAAATGCTCCCCTATTAGCTCAAATGCATGGTAGACCATGCTATAAATTTAAAATATCTAGGGATAATTTCCCTTTCAAGAACTTCATTTCATGTAGTCTACTAGAAGAAGAAATAATACTACATGATATAGTTCTTCATCCTCAAGATGATGAAATGGTCTTATGCTACAAATCATATAGGTATATCATTCCTAACCGCATAATGCTTACCATGAGGTATAAAGGATGTGGTTGCGGCTGTCAAGAACAAGGTACATTAGAAGCTCTTCAAATACCTTGTCGCATAGTGGGTAAATCCAGTCTAGGAACTCATTTTTATGAAGTTCACCCCTCAGATGAAGAGTATGATTCTTCTGAGAGTGAGGATAGTTTATCCAGAGATGAAATCGAAACGGATTCCCAATGTAGTCTTTACGAATACCTCACCACCACAAACCTATTTTCTAATATGACTATCCTTACCATAAGACCCGCCATATCCCCTACAACCCAGTCATTGAATCTCATATACCCATCACTTTTGAATTGGGACCAACAACAACATATAGTAGTTGACGTGTTTAATAATGATGAGGCTATCGGAAAGTTCCTTGGCATCAAATACAGTATCCCAAGAAATGACCACAAAAGAGATTCTCCATTTAGCTCAACACGTGTGCGTACTTCAAAGAGGAGGAAGCATTGTGTGGTAACGTAAGTGAACAATAATGCAAGGGAAAAAGTTCCATTTAAAATCCTTGTGGAAAAAATAAATCCAAGTCGTATAGTGAAAACCTTTTTGAGGCGTTAAAGAACAAATAAGATGAAAAACCATTAGATAAAATAGTATCACCAATGAAAGATGAAGATCATGTGGAATTCCCTTTAGAAGAAGAAGATCTTAATCTCCCTCTGGACGATACGCTCATGGAAGATGAATCCAAGATACTGGTAGAGGAGACTATAGATATCAACATCGGCACAGAGAACCTACCTCAGATTATTAAACTAGGAGATTCCCTCTTAGTTAGAGAACATAAAACTTTTACAGCACTTTTGAGAGAGTTTGCAGATATTTTTGCTTGGTTGTATGCAAACATACCAGGACTTGATCCTACCCTAGTGGTGAAAAATTTAGTTATACACCCAAATGCCAAGCCTATAAAGAAGAATCTTCACAAAATGCATCCTCGTATGACCTTGCTGGTCAAATCAGAACTAGAACGGTTATTAGAAGTAGGCTTCATAAGGCCTATATACTACTCAAAGTGGATCTCCAATGTAGTTTCAGTACAGAAATATCCAGTTGGTATCAGAGTGTGTACTGACTTTAGAGACATTAAAAAGGCTTGTCCAAAAGATTACTTTCCTCTCCCTAACATGGACATGATTGTCGATTCAACTGCTGTGTATGAGATGTTATCACTCATGGATGGATTCTCAGATTACAACTAGATAAATATTGTAGAGGATGATCAACACAAGACAACTTTCACTACCCCATGGGGAACATTCTGCTACCAATTTATGTCCTTCGGCCTCAAGAATGTAGGTGTAGTATATCAATGGGAAATGATGGTAATATTTCATGATATGATTATTGATATCATGGAGGATTACGTAGATGGTATATTGGAAAAATCTAGGACTCATGAAGAGCACCCATAAATCTTGCAACACATTTTTTAGCTTCTAAGGGACTATAAATTCTGTCTAAACCCAAAGAAGTGTGTCTTTGGCATATTAGATGGGAAATGATTATGATTCATTGTATCTAGGAGAGGAATAAAAGTAGATCCAACAAAGGTTTCCGTAATAATGGAAATTCCTCCTCCTACAAACATCAGATAACTGCGGAGCTTTCACGGAAAGATACAAGCTATTATATGGTTTATATCTCAACTGGCATACAAGTGTCACACCTTCACACATCTACTTAAGAAGGATGTGAGTTTTCACTGAGGACTAGATCAGCAGTAGGCGTTCACCTTTCTCAAAATCTTTCTTACTAAACCCCCTGTTTTAATGCCACCCATGGCAGGAGAACTATTACTACTATACATATCTACTACATAGTTTGTAATTGGAGCATTGTTAGCTCAATATGATAAAGAGCATATAGAAAAAGTGATATACTATTTGAGTCAGGCATTGATAGCTTACGAGCTTAATTATTCGTAGATAGAGAAGGCTTGTTTGGCTGTGGTTTTCACTTTCTAGAAGCTATGCCACTATTTACTCAATCACAAGGTCAAGCTCATTTCCAAAGTGGATCCCTTAAATTACTTGTTGGCAAATCTTGCACTCATAGGGAAGATTTCCAACTGGATCATCTTTCTTAGCTAATTTGACATCGAGTATGTCTATCAAAAATCATTAAAGTGACAAGTCTTATTAGATCAGATATTTGAGGCCCCACTACCAGGTATAGAGCCATTGAACTTGGAACTCCAGAATGCATCCACAATATACCTTAAGGAATTAGTCATATGGAAACCCTACTTTGATGGCTCCTTTACTTATCATTGTTCAGGTGTTAGAATCGTGTTGATCACTCCCGTAGGAGACATGATTCCTCAAGCATTCAAACTTAGATTCCCATGTACGAACAATACAATGGAATATGAGGCTCTAATTGTAGGAATGAAGCTCACTAATAGATGGGATGTTAGGTGAGTAAATATAATTGGAGACTCCATGTTAATCATTAAGTAAGTAACATATGAATACAAGGTAAAAGATAAGAAACTCCTTCCATACAAAAGAATGGTTGATTCTTTAAAGGAGTTCTTTGAGAAGGTTACTTTTTCACAGATACCAAGGGCCCAAAATAGAGTCATAGACCCTATGGCTATAGTTGGGTCCATGTTGAACATTCCACCAACTAGTAATGATATGCTATTCTTTGTTGAACATCTACGAACAGTGGCATATAATTTACGAAATTCCTATTTGGTATGTGAGGTTGTTGGTACCTTTTCCTCGTGGTACTCTGAAATATTGAATTACCTTCACAACGGAACCTTTCCCATAAACATTTCCCGTGCTGAAAAGTGCACTCTCATCTAGCGTATAGCCCACTATACCTTGCTTGGGGGAACCCTCTTTCACCGAGGCTATGATGGGAATTTGTTATGTTTTTTAAATTCAGATGAATCCATTCAAGTGATTAAAGAGGTACACTAAGGCATTTGCGGGGCTCATACTAATGGGATCATTCTAGCAAAGAAAATACTTAGAGTAGGCTACTATTGACCTACCATGGAACATAATTTTTGTAATCATCTAAATAAATGCTTGGTTATTCAAAAGTATGGAAAGTTGATACATGCACCAATGTAATCCTTGCAACCAATCACAACACCCTGGCCATTCTCAAAGTGGGGTCTCAATGTAATAGTAAAACTATATCCTATCTCCTCGGATGGATACAAGTTCATTATAACCGCAATTGAATACTTCACCAAATGGGTAGAGTTTGTTCCTTCAACCTATGTTGAAGGGGCTCAAATTTTAAATTTTATAATGAACCATATCATTTGTTCCTATGGCATCCCATCTACTATTATAACAGATAATGGAAAATTATTCAAGAATAAGGCTGTGAAAGCGTTATGCAAATGTTTTCAAATATCCCTCAAATTATCAACCCCCCATTACCCTTAAGGTAATGGGTAAGTATAAGCATCAAATAAAATTATCATTTGCATCATGGAGAAGATGGTGAATACCACAGGCCGTAATTGGCATCTACAAATTCACCCTACCCTTTGGGCATTCAGAAAATCCATCTGCACCTCTACAAGTGCTACTCCATACTCATTAGTATTTGGCTTAGAAGATGTACTACCCTTAGAGATCAAAATCCCCTCTTTGTGCATTGAGCTAAGGGACTACTTGAATGAAGTGGATTACAAAGTAGCTTGACTAGAAGAGTTAGAACTATTGGATGAGAAACGAATTCATGCCTTGAACCACCTTAAAGTGTATCAGGATTGAGTGCAGAGAATTTAAAATAAAAGAGTGACACCTTGCCAGTTTGAGGTAGGATAACTGGTGTTGAAAGAGAATCAAAAGAACACCAACAAATATCAAGAGAAGAAGGGTATGTTTGAAACTAAATGGCTAGGGCCATATGTTGTGGTGGAAAAATATGGTTAAGGAGCCTCAAAGATGGCCTATTCAGATGGTCAAGGTCTCAAAGAGCCTATGAATGTAGTTCTTCTTAAGTGGTTCTATTCTTGGATCTAAAGGGTTTCTCAAAATATCAAAAAAAAAAAAAAACTATAAAAGAACTGAAAAATAAAAAGAGAAATAAAAAGGTATGTCCAATAGTGAAAACCACGCAATGGTGGTACTTTGGGAAATTCATTTGGTGAAAAATGATTTCCAGCACCATCAGAGCGTCCGTTATTCACAAGAACTTTAGGTCTAGGATTGTGATAAATTTGTCCTAAGCTAGTCTTAGCCGCTATTTGAGCTACTTTTGAGCATGTCCCCCTTAGCCTTGATCCGGTTGATCCTACTCTTTAAGTGCGAAGGGTTTCCCTTTGAACATTCCCATCTTACGCTAGGGGAATCTTTGCATCGATTCTTATTTCACATCGCGCGTGGGATTATACCCTTATATATCCCATCTAACACTGGGGGAAACCACGCTTCTTCGTTTCCTATATATAACTTCAGAAAAATTCTTTAAAAAACATTAAAAAAAATCGCATAACTTATTTGAAAATCCCTAAACATCAATATATCTTAGTCGGAAAATACTAAACCTTCGCATATGTTTCATCAAAAAACTCCTAAACAATAGAAAAATGCCTTAGGAAAAGACCAAAACAATAGAAAACATTTGGAAACTGTCCCACAAAAACAAGATAAGTAGTTTGCTTACTTTAGTTGTTGGTTTGTATGGTTTTGATTGCATTGTATTTTTGTACCGTATGTTGTAAATTGGATTCATTTGTTTAAATAGATTGAGTGTTACTTTAATCTGTTAGGCATTTATATTTGGTTCATTTTATCTTGCATACTTGTATATAGTTGTGTTGTTTTGGTTAGAGTAGATTTGATTAAGTTGTGTTTGTTTCTAGAGTTTATCATCATATCATCTATCACCACATCTATACATCATATATCAATAAAAGCTAAGTCTACATCATACATGTATACTACAGCTAATTATCATGTATTGTATCATCAATGGGGCATGAGGGGTTGCACATGATCAAAAATCTTTCCCCCCCACACCAATATCAAAAATAAAAACATGTTTTAATCAAATTATTTCATCAACATATAATATGACGTCAGCTAAGACTATATCATTAATCTAACAACATGTGATACAAAACATAATAATACAAATTAAAACATGATATCTCATAAGAAAATTATGATACATTGATAATCCATCAATCATCATATATCATTGTAAATATAAATGTCTATGTACAAAACAGTGTGTCTCAAAAATACATCCGATACAATGAGCCATCATGGGAATCTATACAAAAAATGCTCCTTCATCACAAGGCATATTAAAAAATTATATATAACGTACATATGTACAAAAAAGTGCCTTCATCATGAGACATGATAAAAAATAGTAAAGATAAATCTGTACAAAAGTATGCCTTCATATCGAGGCAATACACCAAAAATATACATCTAGGTACATAAGTAAACAGAGTCATCCATGACTTGAGCCCTCACCTGGACTGCCTGGTGTGGGTCTGCCGCTAGAAGGTGGCATCTGAGATGCTGAAAGAAGTGTTTTACCGTACTATGTTGAGCCATGCTACTCTGAAACATTCCATCCTGAAGGACCCTATACTGATCGTAAATTCCTCTGAGACCTAGAATGAAATGAAGTGCCAACTATCTGGCTATACTCAAGAACTCTTTGATCGACCAGAATGACAAAGTAGTACTACATCCTATAATATGTAGCCTCACATGTTATAATAGCACTCTGACCAATAAACTGTTGTAATCCGAGAGTGGTGGTGTCCTACTGCAGTGCATCGCACTCTACTCTCACACTGGTTGATTGAATCCATAGTTAATCTCACTCTGTAGTAAGTTAGTCTCTCTTGAATTACACTTGTAGATCATCGAAAGTGGCCTGATCCCACTCGTTCATCATCTCATCTCTCTCCTTCTGAGCCTGATCTCACTCTGTAATGAGTTGATCTCTCTTAGTGATCACATGGTCCCTCTCTGCTACGGCCTGGAGCTGTAAGGCCACTACCTATTGTAATTGTTGTTGTAAGGAAGCCACTTGTCCACCAGCTGGTATATCCTGAATATCCTCATCTGGTATATCCTCAATTTACATAACATCAACATCTATGTTTTTTTCATCAAGGGGTAGATCCTCCTCCATCTGTTGCTCTCCACCTCCATCTATCACTGGACTAATGTGACGGGGTGATGGCAGTGGCCAGAATGGTGCCCGTAATGGAACTTGTTGGGGCATCTATGGTGCCACTACTTGAGGGTGCACTACCATCTATTGTCATACTAAGGCCTACTATTGTACAATAACTTGTAGTTGAATAAACATCTTTTGTGCTACAACTCCTACTCGTGGTCCTTTATATGGATCTTCCTGGGCCTGTCACTATACCCAAGAATCTAAGGCCTCAAATCCCTATGCTGCTGCATCTAATACCTCTTGAGGAATCGTTAAACGATGAGGTAACATTGTGGCATACCAACCTCCATAATCTTGTGTAGTACCAGGATTTGCTATCTGCACATGTTGTACCCAAGGTTGAAAAATCCACCTGAAATAATCTAGCGCGTGTTCAGTCTAATCTGATCTAAGGCCTCATATTAAAGACCTCCCTGTATTGGTGAGCATACCACAACTCGGACCCAGGAATCCCCTGAATGAGTCCAAACTGATGTTGAACTCGGTCTACTCTGTACCACTCCATGATATATCTCCTACTACAAAACAAAATTGGTCAACCATCGATGTGCTAAGCTTCACAACATCCTCAGGCCACTGGTATAACCTATAGGGCCACCATGTAATCATATGAGGTTACACCTCATCAAACTCATGTCTGTAGTAATCATCGTCACCTATGTGACCATGGACATCCTCTCCAATTAGGACCCACCCCATAATAGAAGGCTCTCCAATGGCTCGGGCTCACAAAGCTCCTGTAGGGCAGCCGATAGCAATATGATTCCATACCCATATCTGCAGCAAAGTAGTAGGACCTATAGATTTTTGGTTGTGGTTGGCTACCAAATGAAGATCATCATATAAGTGGGCCAGTATACACTAACCCCAATAGTATACCTTCCCTTGTATAAGGTCAAAAATCACTCTAATAAGGCCAAGGGGGAATCAAGTACCAATCTTGTCATGTAGCAAGATGTTGCTGACAAGAGCTAACAAGAAAACATCGACTCAGACTAGCCGCTGGTCAGACATACACCTCCTAACATAAACTGTCATACCCCATTGGGGTATGTCTTTAAAACCAAATATCTCAAACAAGCACCACCTAATCTAGTCTTGGCGACCATCATAAGTGATTGAAAGAAACTATATAGGAACTTGCAAGATCCGCCACAAATCCTCTAATATAATACTCATCTCTTTAGTGGTCAGTCGGAATGTATGTCTCTTGCTCCGCCATCTCTCAGCTAAGGCTGTGAGCAGGATGTGGTCCAAGGTGATTTGGGGCATATGTACAACATGTGTTAGGCCAGTCACCTCTAGGGAAATCTCCAGGTAGATCTGATCCCGTCGTCCAACGGCACCTTGTAGGCATGGAGCCATGCATGCCTCTCCCACGTCTCTAACCTCTCCAGGTCCTCCTGCAAAATCGATTGGGTCATTTAAATCATGATCATATTCTTCTATTTTATAAAATTTCTCGCTTATTATTCTAATCTATCATTTAATTTTCCTATTCTACCATGTTTTTCTTCTAGTTTTCATCACTATCTTCTACCTAGGATTTGCTAAAACTAATTTTTCCTCCAAAAAGCCATCAAAAAATGACTTTGGTGTGCAAGCACGCCTTATAGTGCACTAGTGCACCCCATGTTGCGCAGGCACATGCACGCCCTTGCCCTAATCCATCTTAGTGCGCCAGTGTGCCTCCTTAAGCACATGCACATGCACCCCCCCTGCGTAGCTGGAAAATATGCACCAGGGCATACATTTATGCATGGGCACAGGGGCGCCCACGCATAATGTAGTGTACGTGTGCCCCTAAGGCCATGCCTTTTTATTTTTCCCTTTTTTTCTACACTAACTACTACGCTAATGTGCATAAAATTTAACCAAAATTAAATGTTGGTAAATAACGAGGGTAAAGAATAAATTTGTGTACTCGTGGTCCATCCGTAGGTAGCTGCAAGTACTCTCTCACATGATCTGCCCAATGTTTTTGGCTCCGCACCCTCACCATCTTCTCTCGTAGGTTAGAGATCTGATCAACAGTAAATGTAAAGTGAATGTGGTAAATCAATTGGCTGTGATGGCTTATTTACCCGTTTTTACCTCTTGTGACGTGTTTCTCACCCCCGAGGCACCCTGAAACTGTCGTGGTTCTTCTAAATTCTTCTAATGATGGTCGTGATGATTATTTTTAATAATTAATTATTTTTTACGCCCGTTTAACTACCCTAAAGCATGTTTTTGTATCTCGACAAACTTTTCTACCACTCAGGGCATATTTTCACCTCGCAGTTACTTTTGGAAAACATCTCACAATTATGTCATTTCTTCTATACTATTTTTTTCCTAAAAAAACAAAAAATAAATAAACAGTGAAATTTTTTTCAAAAAACCCAAAAAAATGGTAAAATCATTTAAAAACCCAACAAATTGGTAAAATCGTTAAAATTCCAAAAAATTGTAAAAATTTAAAATTTTACAAAAAAATTGGTAAATGGCATGCAATGCAACTGAATCCTGTATCGAATGCATAGTCCTCGAACATTGAAATTGGTCCTTCAAAACCATCTTTTTGATGTTATTTTTTGTTCTTGTCTCAAATGACTTACGGATCATCGTGATCTACCTCCATTAAAACATTTGGGCCTACTTATTATGTCAGTACTCCTGTGCAACAGTGAGTTGCGATGTATTGTGTCATAATGCACGAATGCTTTCCATGGGACTACTTGTGTCCTCTATTTTTCCCTCGCATGTGTTATTGTTTGGGGCGCCATTTTTAACCCTTGTCGTTACAACACGAACATTTGGGAACTGCAGCTTGATAAAAAAAACATAAGTACAACTGTTTTGAATGTTGTTTGTTTGAGTACTTATAATTATACTTGTTTTTGTGTTAGGTTAGCTGGTTTACTTTCTCATATTGCATTGTATTTTATATGTTGCATGGAGTTATGCATCATTTTACTTTCTCGTATTGCATTGCATAATGTATGTTACATGGAGTTACATATTTTTAGCAGTAGACAAATGTTAGTAATGTATCTTTTCATGTTATGTTATACTTTTTTTTATTTTAAATAAGGGATGATGATGTAGATCATAGGGGCAACGTGATGAAATAAGGTTGCATATTGAAGACTAGATACAATGATGAGCATGTTCCTATTTTCCACTTTCCTATCTTATCACTACTAATTTTTCTTCTCAATCACCTGGGGCAATAAACAACCATGTTTATCCCTATTCCTTTTCTCTTCTAAATAACCAGGGGTTTCGTGCCCATTCTATTCTATTTCTTCTATCCATTTCAATCATATTTTCGATCGTAGATTGACTTCTTCTATCACCCCGTCGACACTCGAGGGGGCATCCTTCATTCTACTAAATTTTCTTCAAAAATTTACTTTCTTACACTTGTCTACTATGTTTGAAGTGAAGTCACTAACTTCAGCTCAAACAAGGGCAAATGTAGACACCTAAATTCTGATTTCGCAATCTTATTGATAAAAACAAGAAAATCACTCTCATTCTTACCAATTCCGTTATAATTAGTGATTTCCACTAATTAACTTATTTTTTCCCTCTATTCTGGTTAATAAACACTTCTTTGTTAATTATCCACGCATTTTCACATTCAGGATGCCAATCGACGTCAAATCGTAACTTTTTATCCTCTTCCGGGAAATAATTAGCGTTATCAGCTAATTAAGCCTATTTTACCCTTGTTTTGGTCAATATACCCTAATATTGGCTTATACCCCTCTTCTAACCACTCAAAATCACCCCATTCACATCCACAACGTCTCAACAAGCTTCAAAAACTTATCCTAGCCTCCTAGTTAACCCTAAGCGGTTGATTAAGGCTCCACACCTCTTAATCACTTGGTAATTCACTAATTATGATTAGAAAATCTTAATCATGATTAGAAATTTTAATCTTTTTGGTACTTTTTAGTCCCACATGCATTAGAATACAAGTTTCTCCCAAAAGGAAAACTATAAAAAGGACTAAGTCCTACGATCCAACTTTACACCATGTTTTTGATAGTGGCCTCATATAATACATATGTTAAAGAGCCTAAACCTCTTTTAAGGATTTACATGCTCATCTTTGCCTAAAACCTTCATTATGGTTAGTAGGAGAATATCTAGCATGGCCTTGTAGTCTTGTGCTAGAGATATCTCTTCACCATTTGTGGAGTAGCAACCATACCCAATTTGATTGCTCCTAGATCTATTTAGGTCTATTTTAGTTAGTCAATATACCAGTAGACATCCTTATATTTTAGATGTTAGTTCCATTTAATCTCCATTTTTATGTTGTTTAGATTTTATCATTGATGTTTCATTCGTTAGCTTTGCATTTAGATTTAGATCATTATGGTGTTGATATTTCTTTAGAATATTTTAACTTGTAGTGAAAGTAAAGGGTGTTATCAAGTGGTATGGGGCAAAATGTAGGGGGGTCATTTTAAAAAATAAAATAAAATAAATCCTTCCAAATCGTAAGTGCTTAATCATACAAAATCCCAAAGAATTAATTTAGTTTCTCTTGTTAAGAGAGACAATCATCCCTTCAATTATATTTTTCCAATTAGTACCTAGGCAACCTATCGGTCTAAGTCTAGTCATGACCTATAAAGTGAAATCATCTTGGAATTAGAAAAATAATATTGACTGGAGATGAGTTACATTTTCTAAAAAGGACCATTGTTAACCTCACGTATTTTCATCTAACATCTTCATCTTCATATCACTCTCTCATTTGTCTCACATTCGTCTTAGCTCTTGGTGTTGAGCTCTTGCATTTTACTAGTTGCATGGAGTCAAGGGAAGGAGTTAGACATCCTATCAATATATCATCTACATTCTACTAATGGAATGAAATGTTTACAATTATTTTAACATGACTTTAGATAGTGCACCCTTTACCAAGTCAAAAATTTAAAAAATCCTATATCCCAAAATCCTTAAAAATAAAAAAATAGCATATATTTTTGGTCTAAAAATAAAAAACCTCTAAAATCAATCAGAAAATAAAAAACATATACAATTAGTCAAAAATCAATGAAAATCCGGGCAAACATTCTCCACAAAATTCAAAACATTAACACAACCATCAAACACTGAGGTATCCTTCTAAACCGTACCAAAAATAACAAATCAACAATCATCTCCAAATATCAAACATTTGACCCATATCCTAGTGATCGTTCAAACTATCCTAAAAAAATCAAAAC
This sequence comes from Taxus chinensis, assembly GCA_019776745.2. Classification (NCBI taxonomy): domain Eukaryota; kingdom Viridiplantae; phylum Streptophyta; class Pinopsida; order Cupressales; family Taxaceae; genus Taxus; species Taxus chinensis. The sequence continues at coordinate 120,232,270 of CM034155.1, read as the reverse complement.
CATAATGCACATTCTTGTTTGGGGCAATCTTGGCTTTCATTATTTCCCTTGCATGTATCCTTTCTCGGAGAGAATGAACCCATTAATCAAATCAATCTTCAACATGGATCTAACAAGAGTATCACTTGACCCCACTCTACAATATGATCCAATCTCACCCCTTAATTTTTTTGGAATTTGGAAGAAAAAAAATGGAACACTCAAAGCACTTTGACACTAATCTAGAACTAAAATAAAATATGTACACCATATTGAATAACAATTTACACAATATTAACTTCCCGAAAGTGCCATGAACTGCTGCAAAGCCTCCATAAGCCTCTTTTCTTCCCCCATCACAAACAATCCTTTTTCCACCTCAGCGTTAGTGTCACTGAAAATTTCACACATATCAGACTGTTGTGTGAAGACCCCTATGCATACCCATTTACCCCAATCACACTGTTGTGTAAATTTGAAACCTTTTTGTAATGAACGAAGCAGACAGTTGTTGCGTCTAATTTTAATAATATCATCCCAATGCGAAATGAGAAGCTCACAACTTGTAACAAAACATATCATAATCGCATTCTCCGTCCATATGAGGAATCGGGGGGAACCGATTTCCTTGTTTTCGATGGAGTGAACGATAGAGAGATTCAAAGAAGCGAACGTGTTTACAAGTTGCGAAGCCGCATCAGGGCCAGACCTTGTACATACTATTATTTCGCCCGGACATTTCTGCACATGTCAATAATGCACAATCAGATGAAAATAATCGTTTCATTTTATTTTATTTTCTTTGAATATTATATTTCTAAAATTTACTGTTACCTTTAGTGTTCGAATGCAAGGTTCCACAGCTGATATATTGTTTGTTCTGAGTTGTACCGTCCTCAATCGCTCCATGTGCTCCAAACTTTGTATACCCGGCACCTCCCACCTTGTTTCTGCTCTCAACTGCTCCAATGATCTGCAATGTTCTAAACCGTCGATTTTCACAACTTTGTAGCAACCTTCCACTTTAAATTTTCTGAGAGAAGCTAATTCCTTTAAACTTGGAAGCTCCTGCAATTCTGGACACCTTTCTAATATCAGCTTTTCAAGGTTTTCCAGACCACCAATACCCCTTATAATGTTCACCATTTCACACTTTACCAATCTTATGTACTTGACTGTCCTTGGTAGGGCTTCTATCTCCGTCAAATTGTCATCATAACAAATATCGAGCGTCTCAAAGCTGGGACAACAGTGTTCAGAAATTGAAATCTTGGAAACTCTTGTCTTGAATAACTGCATCTCCTTGAGGTTGCACAATGACCCCTGCCCGAAATCCAATTCCTCAATTGGGCATCCCTTTCCTATCTTTAGAGTTTGAAGATTAATCAATTGCCTGATTGATTTGGGTACAGATTTTAGCATGGGACACCGAATCTCAAGAGTGATCAAGGAGGACAAATTCCCAATAGAGCCCGGCAAGCATCTCAACAACTCACTCTCTATGTGCATCACTCGCAACTTGCTGAGCTGACCGATATCAATTGGTAGCTCCCTCAACATCTTTAAATAGAGCTCTCTTAAGGAGACCTGATTTGTGATGTGACTGGGCAACTCTTCCAATTTGGAACATCCGTCAAGGTTCAAATACTCCAGCTTTGTCATGTTTTCGAAGATGTCTGAGTTGAAAGTGAGCTTAAAACAGCAACCGAAATCGAGATGCTGTAGAAGTGTCAGCTGCTTAAAGGAAACTGGCAACCTCCTCAAGGAAGAGCATCCAAACAAATCTAAATGCCGCAAATTAGTCAAATTGCCGAAACAGCTAGGTAGTGATGACAGCTTATTACAACCAGATAACTGCATGTGCTCCAGCGATAGCAATGAACTGAATTCTTCTGGCAGACTCTCCATTCTTCCGGCACCTTTAATGACTATTTTTCTCAATTTCCCGAGACTTCCTATTGAGTTTGGAAATCTTTTCATTTTGTCACATTGATGAATGACCAACTCTCGTAACTGCACCGGAGCCGGAGCCTGAATCATCACATTTTCGATGAGAATGACGAAAACCATACAACAATTATAAATAATTCGAAATACAGTTTTAAAACTACTAGAAATCAAAATACTCACATCGCTGTCAACCTCCCACAATTCGTTTAATGCATTTGTCTTCCACCTTCCTTCAAAGAGTTCTAAAACCCTCAATTTTTTCAATGACAGTTGTGAGGGAAGAGTTCTACAGCCAGTAAAATCACTACACCGAAGCCAGACCAAGTCTCTTGATACTAATTTGTCAATTATGCGACTCACATAATCTCCACTAACATCAAATATTTTTAAACCAAGAGAAGAGGCTGCCAGACCACAAAGTCCACCATAAACCTCACGAGTTGATCCATTTGTTGTGATCATTATTCCTCGAATGCTTCCTTTCTGAACATATAAAAATGACATTAAACACTTACATAGGAAAAAATAAAAATGCTCCCAAGAAAATAAAGTCTGCCAACAAAAAAGTGTTAACCTCACCTCTGCTTCGTTCTGAAAATCAGTAACCTGCTCAGGACGCCAAAGACGGCGGGGGGAATGTTTACTTGCAATTTCCCTTCCCAAATCCCTCAAGTGATCATGCATTTTTATGCAATTGTCCTCATCTAACTCCACAAGACACTTATTTAGGAGATTTTCCCAACTGTGCAAACCAGTCCACCCTGATCCATTCCACACTTCAATTGCCAAACTGATTTCCTTTCCGATGAAGAAACAAGCCACGTCCAAAAATACCTCTTTGTCTTCGTCATCTAGGACATCATAACTTATTTTCAACGTCTCTTTTATGTCTTTCTGCAATACTCTGTAAATCTTGTCTAATTGACACCTCCAATAACCTTTACAGTACTTTTCATACAGATGTCCTCCAAATACCTTGAGAGACAGGGGTAATCCATTGCAAGCACATAAGAACTTGTTAACAAGCTCCTCAAATCCATCCAATGGAGAAGGTTGTAAGAATGCATGCCAACAAAAAAGTTGCTTGGCCTGAAACACATCTAATGTTCTCATTTTATAAATCGATGGGATGCTCCAACATCTAAGGACATCTAATTCTCGCGTTGTAACAATTATCAAGCTCCCAAACCCAAGGTTGTCTTTCACAGGCAATAGAGCGTCTAGTTGATCCATATGATCCACATCATCCAAAATAACAAGAACACGAATAGATCTCAAATGCTTTGCAAGAATCCCCTTGCCTTCTTCACAACTGTCAAATGACACATCTTTCATGCCAAGGTCTTCTAGAAGTTTTTTCTGTTTTTGTTGTAACATATTTTTGCTGGCAGCATCTCTAACATCAAAGAGAAAACTAGACCTCTCCATTGATGCATGTTTACTATTGTAAATGTGCTTAGCAAGGGTGGTTTTTCCAGAACCACCCATGCCCCAAATTCCCACAATTTGTACACTATGATGCCTTGGCTGGGCAGGTTGAAGCATAGTCTTTTCAAAATCTTCTACGGTTTTCTCCAGACCTACTGGATGTTTTGCAACAATTAAGGGGACATCTTTCACTACTCGTGATACATCATTCACAATAGTCTTCAATAGCCCCCTCTCCTCACTAAACATACAACGACATAAAACCCAAATGGAGCAAACATTATTCTGTAACAGTGAAAGTAATACCCAAATTCATAAATAAATAAATCAAGCAGGAAAGGCATAAGAAATAATATTTATAGGAAAACCGAATTCGTTACTCACTCCTTGTTGGTAATGGTGTGGCCACGATAAAACGAAGCCTCGTAGAGCGCCTTCTTCCACTCCTGAAGAATTTCTGGGGTGTATCTTTCCTTTTCTTCGTGCTGCAAAAATGCCGGAGCATAGACTCCTTTTCCTTTATTTACCCATCGGATATCGGCAGGGTCAACATAGTAGAAAATAGGAACAAATCGGGTGCCAGTTTTGAGCATAAATGAAAGCTCTGCCAAACACCAGGGGGATTCTGCATATTTCTCTGAAAAAATTGCTATATGAAGCTCAGCACTGCTCATTGCTTCCTTTATTTCTCTGGGCAAGAAGTCTCCCGTTTCAAGTTCTTTTGAATCGAGAAAAGGCCTCAGTCCCATGCCAGAAAGGGCACCATAGAGAGCCATGGCAAGCGTGTGCTTCACGTCAGGGCCACGGTGATTAATAAATACATCGTAAGGCAGCTGTTTTATCCGTTTAGAAGAAGTAGACGGTGCAAATTCTTCAAAAGGATTTGTAAGCTCATTCTTATCTGGGGTAGAAGTTGAAGCCATGGAATTGGATTGAACAGAACCGTAAGAAAATACTATGAAGGGAGGGCTCCGTGAAGTGATAAACTTTGAGATGAGAAGAGAGGTCTGAGGGAGGGATAAAGATGAAGAGAAATGAGTGGGTATGGTTTGTGCAGGAAAGTGCGTGGAAGGAGCGCAGAAGCATCTGTACGAGAAAGCGTGTGGAATGAGTGCAGAAGCATCTGTAGGAGAAAGCGTGTGGAAGGATTGGACCATCACAATCATGGGGTTCACTAGTCGTCTTTAATTTTCTTGCGTTCACACTTGATTGCTTAATATTTATTATATAAATATCGATTCAATTGAAAAGAACAATATAATGTACATTGCGTATGGAATATAGTCAGCATCCGGCAATCACAATCAATCGACTTTCGAGCACTTGATAGGAAATTAAGAGTAACGGAACAACTTCCTACGTTAATCTTGAGGAGAGATATTATGCAAAACTTTCAACATAGTAAAACAGTTACAGAAATATCAGCAACATATTCATAACAGAAACACAAACACCAGATATACGTGGGGAAAATCCTTTCGGATAAAAAACCCCACACTCCAAAAGCCCACTTAATGTATTTCAAATCTAATAACAAGATTACATACACATGCAGAGCAAGTTTCTTACAGGAGTATCACCAAAAACAATTCTAGGAGGATTAAAACTCACCACACCAATTGCTTCTCCAAGCCTTCAATTTATAGACCTCCGATTATACAAGAAACCATCTATGGTTTACAAAACCATGTGCCAAACCTCTCATGAGGTGGATAGCATTAAAGAGCAAGATTTCGGTCTAAAAATAGGCTCCCACGTCCACAATATTCTCCCCTTTTTTTGACCCTCATAAATGTCATAAAATCTATCATAATATCTCTAAAAATAGTCCTTCCATGATATACTATCATATGGGAATCTTTTGACAACTCCCATTTCTATTTTTAGAGCCTAGACAATGTGAAACAGTTGTAGGAAAATCTTAAATGAATAAACCAAACAAGGTTGAGACACCTCATTTCCAACAATCTCCCACTTGTCAAATACCTTGCAAGGGCCAAGGGAAAGATACCATCGTGGATCAACTTCTAGGGGCTGAAAGGCCCATAGACTCGGAACACCACCTGAATTTCGTTGTGCTCACGGGCTTAGTTAATGCATCTGCAACATTTGCAACTGTCTCTAGCATTTCCAGCTTCACCCTTCCATCCTCGACCATATCTCTCACGAAGTGATACTGAACATCAATGTGTTTGGTCCTGGCATGAAAAGTCAGGTTCTTCGCAAGGCAAATTGCGCTATGACTGTCACAGTAAATTGTAACTGCACCCTGTTTTAATCCAATATCTGAACACAAACGCTTCAGCCAAATGGCTTCTTTACAGGCATGAGTAGCTGCCATGTACTCTGCCTCAGTAGTGGACAAAGCAACCACAGCCTGTCGCTTGCTCATCCAACTAATTGCACCACCATTAAGAGTAAATACATATGCACTTGTGGATCTTCTGCTATCGACATCACCGGCCCAATATGAATCCACAAAACCATGAATACGTAGGGAATGTTGATCTCCTCTTCCATGAAAACATATAGAGTACTCTGATGTACCCTGCAAATATCTGAAGACCCTCTTAATTACATCCCAATGCACTCTTCCAGGATTAGATTGAAAACGAGAAAGAACTCCCACTACTTGGGCAATGTCTGGTCTTGTACAGACCATAGCATACATTAAGCTTCCAAATGCACTCTGGTAAGGCACTCTGCTCATTTCTTCCATCTCCGATGGGGATGAAGGACATTGTGAAATGGAGAGCTTCGTTCCCAAAGTAACAGGAACATAAAGTGGTTTACAATCCTACATGTTGAACCTTTGCAAAACAGAACAAACATACTTACTCTAGCCAAGCCATAGCTTTCTGTTCTCACGATCTCTTCTAATCTCCATCCCAAGTATGTGTTTTGCTGCACCAAGATCTTTCATTTCAAATTTCACAGAGAGTTGAGATTTCAATTCTGCAATCAAACCTTTGCCTTTCCCAATAAACAACATGTCATCAACATATAAAGTAATTACCAGGAAACAATCACCATCAGATTTAAAATATACACAGTGATCATATTTAGACCGCACAAACCCCAAACTCAACACATATGAATCAAACTTTTGGTACCACATCCTAGGACTTTGTTTAAGGCCATATAGGGATTTCTTTAACTTGCAAACCATATTGCTTTTACCTTTCACCATGTAGTGCTCTGGCTGTGTCATATAGATTTCTTCCTCCAAGTCACCATGAAGGAAAGCAGTTTTCACATCCATTTGTTCAACCTCTATGTCATATGTTGCTGCAATTGATAATAAAAACCGAATGGATGTCATTTTAGTAACGTGAGAGAATATCTCACCATAATCAATACCCTCAACTTGAGAGTAACCCTTCGCAACCAATCATGCTTTATACTTTTCAACATTTCCATCTAAACCAATCTTTTTCTTAAACACCCATTTACATCCAACAGGTTTCCGACCTTCAGGCAATGGTACAAGGTCCCATGTATCATTCTTTTTAAGGGCTGCCATCTCTTCATCCATGGCTATTTGTCAGGGCTTTGCATCATTCATACCCAAAGCCTCTTGTATAGATCTCGATTCATGAATGTTAGTACTCAAAGAAAATATACACTTCCAATCATTAGGAGAATACCCATACCTTTCAGGTGGTTGCCTTTGCCTTGTAGACTTTCGAACAAGCTGAGGTGGAGATTCTTCTACTTCTTCCTCTTCTGACAATTCAGAACTTGGTGAGCTCTCCTCAACTTCTTGTCTATTTTGGGGTCTTGATTCAACTTTCTCAGGTGTAGAAGGAAGTTGAACCACATCCTTTTTTTGTTCATTTTCTTTATGTTGTTCTGGCTGAAAAATTAATAGGGGAAGATTTAATCTCTCTAAAAATAACACTTCTAGAGTATATTACCTTTTGTGAAACAGGATCCCAAAGCTTGTATCCTTTCACACCATAGCCATATCCGATGAAGATACATTTGACAGCCTTAGAATCCAACTTTGTTCTCTTCTCCTTAGGCACATGTGCATATGCCTCATAGCCAAAAACTCACAGATGTCTAATTAAAGGCTTTTTCCCCGACCACGCCTCCATTGGCGTTTTATCAACAAGCGCTGATGTAGGAGATCTATTTATCAAATAGCAAGCAGTGGTAACATCTTCAACCCAAAACCTCTTTTCTAGACTAGCTCCAATCAACATGCTCCTAGCCTTCTCCATCAACGTTCTATTCATTCTTTCTGCAACTCCATTATGCTCCGGAGAATACGAAGCTGTCTTTTGTCTTTTAATCCCGCAATCTATACAAAATCTGTCAAAGTATGCAGAACAGTAGTCACTGCCATTATCAGATCTCAAACACTTAATTTTCTTCCCAGTTTGAGTTTCAACCATAGCCTTAAATTCCTTGTAACGACTACAAACTTCATATTTACTCTTTAAAAAATATCCCATGTTCTCCTAGTAAAATCATCAATGAAAGTAACATAATAAACTGATTTAGCAACAGAAGTAACCTTAACAGGATCAAATACATCCGAATGGATTAGATCTAAGATACATGAATACTTATGAGTAGACGAGTAAAACTGAATGCGGTTCTATTTGCCATAAATACAATGCTCACAGAAATCAAACTCCAGATTGCAATCATTCAACCCCTCAACGAGGTTCTTATTTTTCAGGGCTTTTAAACCCTTCTCACCAATGTGGCCAAGCCTTTGGTGCCATAACATGGTCTTCTCTGCAGGTAATTTTGATTCGGTAGACAGAGCACCCTTGGGTACCCAGAATCCATGACCATCCGTAGAGGAGGAAACCCTCTCCTTTTTCAGCGAAGTAATTACTGGCTTAGTTTTATCCGAAGTGCTATTGCACTCAACCGTGCATGCATCAAGTTGGTACAATGTACTCAATCTACTTCCTCTTGCTATCACCATAGCACCTCTCAAAATTTTAACACCTGCTTCAGAAAACTGTACATGCACACCCGCATCTATTAGCTTGCTAACAGATAATAAATTTCTTGCTAGTCCTGGGATATGCAAGACACCATCAAATCTTCTAATTCTACCATCAGAATCTTTCATCTGGATACTACCACGACCAACAATTTCAAGGAAAGAATTATAACCCAAATACACCTTACCACCATCATAGTTTTCATACTTACTAAAACAATTTTTGTTAGGAATCATGTGGAAAGATGCACCTGAGTCTGTCAACCATGCATTATCACTTGCACGAGTGGCCAAAGCTGCAATAAAGGCATCTCCATCTTCTTTTTCAGAATCAGAATTAGAATCATACTTCTTCTTTTTATTTTTCTTTTCTTCTTTGCATTCCCTTCGGAAGTGTCCAGATTTTCCACAATTCCAGCATATCTCCTTGGACTTACCAGGGGATTTTGATCTCCCCTTATTCTTGGAATGGCCACGCTTCTTCTCATCTTTGCCTCGTTCTTTTGTTCTTCCTCGAACACTCAAAGCCTCTTTGGCATTCAGAGAGACCTTCCTTCTCATCTCTTCGGAGAGTAGAGAACCAACAACATCCTCCATCTTCAGAGTGACTGAAGTGCTCCTAATGGCCATGACTAGGCTGTCCCATGAGTCTGGCAATGAAACCAACAAAATTTGGCACCTTTCTTCTTCGTCCATTTCAACCCCAACTGAGCTCAACTAAGTCACCAACATATTGAATGTTTCCAGATGCTCAAATATTTGTCCACCTTCTTCCATTCTCAAGGAAAACAACTTCTTCCTCAAGAAAATCTTATTTACAAGAGACTTATCTTGGTATATATCACCCAGCTTTTTCCAAAGCTTCTCCAAAGTGGATTCTTCATGGACATTTATTAGGATCGAATCTGCAAGACATAGTATAATAAGACCTTTAGCTTTTCTATCCATTACATCATATTTTGTAGCCAAAACTAGATCCGTAGGCCTATGGACCTTCTCATCCACCGCATCCCATAGATCTTGATAAACAAACAAATCTTCCATCTTCAGCTTCCACATTTCAAAGTTTGTGCCAGAAAACTTCTCTACGTCAATCCTCCCAGATGTGCTCGCCATTTGAAACATATCTGCAACCAGATAACAAAGTATTCTCTGCACAAGCTCCCACTCAAACCCAGATTAGCACAAAAAACCCAACAACCCACAACTAAAACCAAAGGTGATCAAGCTCTGATACCACTTGATAGGAAATTAAGAGTAACGGAACAACTTCCTACGTTAATCTTGAGGAGAGATATTATGCAAAACTTTCAATATAGTAAAACAGTTACAGAAATATCAGCAACATATTCATAACAGAAACACAAACACCAGATATACGTGGGGAAAATCCTTTCGGATAAAAAATTCCACACTCCAAAAGCCCACTCAATGTATTTCAAATCTAATAACAAGATTACATACACTTGCAGAGCAAGTTTCTTACAGGAGTATCACCAGAAACAATTCTAGGAGGATTAAAACTCACCACACCAATTGCTTCTCCAAGCCTTCAATTTATAGACCTCCGGTTGTACAAGAAACCATCTATGGTTTACAAAACCATGTGCCAAACCTCTCATGAGGTGGATAGCATTAAAGAGCAAGATTTCGGTCTAAAAATAGGCTCCCACATCCACAATATTCTCCCCTATTTTTGACCCTCATAAATGTCTACGTGGACATGGCAGGACCATCGATTCATTGATGATCTATAGAAATATATGGTCTTGTGAATGAATAATTTTGTGCTCGAAGAATTTTGTCGAATAGTTGACATAATGCTTCCACATTTTGCATACATGTTTACAAAGGACCAATAACTACTTCTGAAAAAATCATATTTTCATTATGCTTTGATGGTTGTCCATGTCATGTGCTAAAGCTCTCATTTTGACACGGATTGGGAGGATGATGGAAAAGGATGTGGGGTCTAGTTGTACAACTCTTAACTACAATTATTGGAAATTTTCAAAGGCATTTTTGAAAAACCCATTTCATTCATATTCCATGATTAATTTTATCACAAAACCACATTTTATTTGTTCATTTAGTCAAACACTTCATGTGTCAATTGCATGACTCCATATTTTTCACACACACACACACCAAAGGGACATGATGCAAAGCTTTCACACAACCCAAGAAACTAAATATGGAGACCAAGGACAGTAATAGTACAATATGGCGCAGGCGCATGTGCGGCATATTCACCCTCTTATATGTTATAACTAGCAATTGCAAATGAGTTGCAAGTTACGCCGGAGAGGGTTTGAATTTTGTATGTACAATATGGTTTGGATGCAATCTAAAGGTGACTTGTATTTGCATTGCATTACAGTTGGGTGTTGTCTATATAAATGTGGCACACTTTTTTTTAATACGAAGGTTGGAACCAAGATCCGGGAACACTATTGTGGGTATGATGTGGGAAGGAGTGTGCACATGCCTTATACATCGTGTGACAATTTTGTGTTACAGAGTATTTTCTTCTCTTCCTTGTGTGATTTTACATTCTTTGTATATCTCATTCTTGCATAGCGTTCAAACGTAAAAGCTGATAGGATTTGTAGATCTTTGATGGCACGAACTCTTGACATTGCTGTGAATGTTAGTCCTTGACGGTCAACATTTCTGATGTCTACTGTGGCCTTGTCAAGAGTTAGGCCTTGTGATTTTTGGATGGTGAGGCCCCAAGACATTTTTAGTGGGATTTGGTGACAATTTCCACGTGTGACAGGAGGTACGGGCAAGTGGGTTGGGTTGAGTATGTCCCATGGGGGCCCTTGGTAGTGTTTGAAGTTGACAACAAAAAAGGATGGCAAGTCTGGTGGTTGTGTTTCTGGATTGTACACGACATTTGTCACTTTCCCTAGTGCACCATTAACCAATCCTGAGCCAACCCATAAGTTAGATGTCAACATGACCTCTTGTCCGGTGCATAGGAAAACTACTGGGTCCAGTTGAGTGTCATTGATGTTTTAGTCAGACTTATGTTAGCTTTGTTCTGTGATGATCATTGCAATTGGTACGTGTAAGGATTTTAGCATTTGTTTATTGTGCTTCCTTGCGAGGTCCTTTTTTGCAAATAGGTGCTTCTCAGTCGTGAAGATGGATTTCTCTGAGGTAGACTTGCATGACTTTGTACGTGACATGAGAAGAGACCAATCCTTAATGGTTGCTTCTGCATTTCTGATGTTGGTCAACATAACTCTGAATTCAAGTTGTGTCGGGTTTAATCCTTGTTGCCTAAATTTTGTGTCCAAGGTGATCACTATATCAAAAGCATGCCAAAGGGAGCTACCTATTTTGTTTCCTACATATAATGGTACTGTTATCCAAAATAAGCCACTTGCTTATCTTTTGGCTAACTCTCTTCATTCCTTCCTCCCTTGTGCCTCAGTCAGAATTTTTTATTTTTCAGGAACTCAGAAAATTCTAGAAATGGTTTCATTGGATAGAGGATCTCCTTAGCTTTCCAGAAAGGTAAAATTTTTCCTCTAACTCCTTGTATTTTTCAAGTTATGGGTCGGCATAATTTTGTAGGGAAATTTTCCCTTGGGAGTTCCGCGACCAATAAGAAGTTGCCATGTGTCATTGGAATGGCGGGGAGCGGGAGAGAATTTGAAAAAATTCCAAGTATTGGTGGGGCGCACAAAAGAAAAATTTTGGGCCGAAGGCCTGCCACCCAATAGAAAGTGGTCACGTGTCCAGAGGCTTGTCAGAGACCAGAGCGGTGGGAGGAACTTAGAAAATTGTCAAAGTTGGTGCAAATGGAATATCTTAGCCCGAAGGACCACCAACGAATCACAACATGCCACGTGTCCTAGGATCGGCAGAGGGCGGAGCCACTAAGAGAAATTTTCCCTTTTGGAAAAAAAGGAAAATATTTAAATGAAAACCCACTAGCGGTGGCCCGCACCAATCAGATGATGACACGTGTCATTGGGGTTCGGGCCGGTGGAGATTTTTTTGGAAAATTTTCCAAAGGCCAAAAAGGTGGAAAAAGAGGCGAGGAAATCCCACGACTAATGGAAATGTGCCACGTGGCATCAGAGCGGCGGGGTGTAAAGATTTTAGGGGAAATTTTCCCAAATAAAAAGAAGTGGGAAAAATTTTAATTTCGGGCCCGCCAAAACCAAATTTTCCCTAGTTTTGCCCTAAATCTTCAGAAGGGCATAACTTTTGATCCAGAGTTTGGATTTTCACGTTCTTAGTGTCATTGGAAATTTGTTGAAATTATCTACATGATGGAGGGATAAATTTTGTGTTTTGGTGGGGTTTGGAGAGAGAAAATAAAAAACGCCTCTGGCACAGGAAGGAGAACATAACAGAGGTTTCAACCACCATTTTTAATACAGTATGGCTTGTATTCTTCTCCAGCATGGTCAAAAACATTGGGGAATGAAATTTTGAGGGTGCACATGCCTTATTTTGGTTGAATCATCCTCTCATGCTTTCCCGTGTTTTCTCCTTCCTGAGCTCAAATTTTCATTGTAAAAAGCCAGATTTGGCTCATTTGTAAAAAGTTGTTCATCTTTTCTGCTCTGCCCTCCCTTCTTTTCTTCCCCAGGGTTGATAATGGAGTTTGAACCTCCTCCCCTGCTCTGTAATGGCATTTTTTCCTTTTACCATTAAAATGATGTTCTGTGCAAACTTCTGGAGCAACAAAAAACGTGTTTTGTGATGCATCTGTCCATCCTTGCTCATTTTTTTCTTGTTTTCTTCTTGCCTCTCTTCATTGTAGGTATTTGTGCATGTTTGAATGTTTATTACAGGTTTGGAGCTGTGTTCATGGAGTTTTGGAACATTTTCTGTGTGAAATCTATCCTTGGGCCTGTGATGCACTTGTCCATTCTTCCCATTGCTCACCTCTTCTTGTTCCATGGCAGTTTTGATAGATGTTCAACATTTTCCTTCTCTGGTGTATCACCGTTTTAGTGTAGGCTTCTGTTTTTCCTCTTTTATCTCTCTCCCTATCTCCTTGGAAGTTAGATTAGGATTATATTAGCTTTCCTGCACTGGAATAGCTTGTGGCAGGTAGTTTAGGAAGAGGAACCAACCTTCTTTGGAGAGCTTTCCCCATTTGCAAAGGTCCCACACTTTGGGAAAGCTCAATGTTGTGCATTCACACCAGATGATTTTTCCTTAAAAAAGTATATCCATAACTTATCTGGGGGTGCTGTGAATTTGCACTAACAGGTACATCGTTGACCAGAGGGAGCTGGCCTAAGTCACCAACCAAAATCATTGAATAGTTGCCGAATGCGTGGTTACTATGTTGGGGGAATGCCTCACAAAGTCTTTTTTTGATGTTGTGTAACATTGTAGGACCTATAAAGCTCATTTCATCTATGAGTATGTAATGTATGGCACTCATACGCTTTTGTAAGATTGTTAGGGCTTAGCCTTCAAGAGGTTTCATGTCGGAAATGGGTATTCATAGGGAAGAATGTATAGTAGATGATTTTATATAAAATGCAGCAATACCTATTGGGGCTAGTACAAGGAGGGAAGATTTAAATTTTCCAGTCATATTTTCAAGCCCATTTCTGATGCGTTGTATGAGGTATGATTTTCCTGTACCAGCAGTTCTTGAATGATCATCTTCAATGGTGGGTGTTTCCCTTGTTGAGTTGCATGGGAAAGTACAATTGAGTATGCAAGGTGTTGTTTTGATGATAGTTGGAGAGCATATAATTGGGTAGGTGGAGAAACAAATGGTAGTGAATTTTTAGTGTGGGAAAGGTCTATGAATTTAGGTGCACTTTTTTGTAAGGCAGTAGGGATGGAATGTACCTTCCAATTGTGGTTAATGTCAAAGTCACGAAGGCCTATCATGTCTACATCATAAATTGTTGTATTGAGTGTTGGGTGCATGTGTGTTATATGCTCCCATTCAAATAGTTCTGTATGTAGAGGATTAGATCCCTACGAGTTAGTGTCGTCACTACTTGTTCCAGTTGCAGTTTCTTCTAGAGTAGTGGCTCTATGAACATGTAAAGGGACGTAGGATTTTTTCAATTTTCCCCATTGGTTAGTTATTTCAGATGTAGAGATACCAATGTCTATTTGGATATGTCAAAATGGTTTATAAAGCAGAAGCTCTGTTCAACAAAAATCCTCATAGTGTATCGCATCTGGGGTGGGGACATCACAGTATCATGGGAATACGCGAACAACAACAGGGGTTATTCTTTGTATCCACTGAGTAACTTTCCTTTGGTTGTTGTAGGACTAGGAACTAGCAACCTCAAAGAGGGAGGTGTTCTCCAATTGTAAAGGGAATTTTATGTATGCATCTACGAATGAGGGGAATTGTAATGTGTTTCCTAGGTTTGTGAGGACACGTTTGAATACCTGCTTACTGACAGATAGGGTAATAAATGTTCAACTACAACTGGAGAGGGGGATTTTTAGTTACATGTGGCATGTTTCTTGTGCACCAATGTCCCGATCAACAATAGTTTTTGAGAGGAACTTTCTGTAGGCTGCCTTTGCAGGGTGATCGACACTAACTTCATTAGATATCCATGTTAACATGTGATGGTAGCTTTATGATTTCTTATCTTCCTTGGCTGAATATTTTTCAATGTATCTTAAGACCGCATGTCATGACACAATGGGCTAACAGTCAACATTGGATCGCCATAGTGCTAGCATGTCTGAGTTGTGTATGTTGACCCGTGTATCATTGGGTGCAGGGGTGTACTTTTTTTTAACCTGTTTCATCTGAGCCCAAACTCAAATAATCTTGGAGTGGCCAAGGGGATTTATATCTACATTGAAGTGCCCCATTTTTTTTGCAAGCAGGTTGCCTCACTAAAATTTTTGTGGCGTTGCACGTAGCTCGACAAGTTTTCATCGTCAGCTACAGGGTTATCTATAAGTATCCCATATGTGTCTAACAAACACGGGTCATCTTCTTGCGAATAATGTATCCTAGATTTTCCAATCTCAGGGCTCCTTGGATTCCATGAAGTTACTAATTAGTCGAAGAAAGTCTTTGCTGCATCAAGTTGAAGGGGGTCGTCCCAGTCTAGGACCTCCATGTTTGGTGCATTTGGAAGCCATATAAACTTGTGGATATGAGCCGAGCCTCTGTGTTTCCATTCATACCTGTATTTTCACAAAGATGATCCATGTTGTTAAATGGGGTAGGGGTGGTATTGTATGAAAATCTAAGTGGTAGTGAGCTCACCTGTACCAGTAGTCGGTGCAATGTAGTTTTTTTGAAGCACCTCCTCTTAAAATATTATAAATATTTTTTCCATGTATGCAGAGATGATATGGGGGTGCATGTTCAAGTTCATGTTTCTCCATTGCTGGCCAGTTGTTATGGGTGGCATAGGGGCTCCTAGCATTTCTTTGTGTAAATCTGGCCATTTAGTATCGGTTGCACTCAAAGTGAAGAAAAGCGTAGGGCTTTCTAGTTGGGTTATCATATCTGTGAGTTCATGTTTGCGCTTGTATCAAAATGATTTAGTTCCTCGCAAGTTAGACCCAAAGTGCATTAGACGCTCTGCAATGTGGGCATTTGGGTAGTGTGCAAGTTGCTAGTGTAACATCGATATTGTGGTAGGCAAGTTGTCCCCTATATTTTTTTGTGAAAACAGCAGATGTTGATTGGCTTCTATGGTGCAACATAATGTTGAGAATGAAGTAGCAAAAGCGTGGATGGCTTCCAAATTTGTTATCATGGTAACACATTAGGTGCAATGCGTATTCATGCATGTGAACCCTTTTGATCCGTGTTTTGTGGAACAATGCATACCATGTAGGGAACTATGTTGGAAAATCCATAGGATCAAACCCTCAGTGTTGTATTCGTTGACTGCGGCTGAACCAATGTGTGGCCACTCAATTGACTGTAGTGGAGTTTGTATTTTTCCTTCAATGAAATTTTTTATTTCGTCAACTTTTGAAGTGGTTGGAGGGAGGGAGGACACAAAAGATGATGGTTTCCGCTCATGGGTATGTGGTGGGGAACTTGGGAGAAGGTCTACTTCTGATTCTGCTTCAGCATTGTCTGGGATAGTTGAATTGAAGTGTGGTAGGGAAGTAGATATATCAGTACTGTGAGGTGGTAGGGAATGTAATGTAGTGAGGTCTAGGACAACATCCTTGTAGTAAGGGTCATGAGCTATTTTGAATTGCAATGCAGCAAAAACATGAGATCTACTTACAAAGCATCCGTAAGCTTTATTTGTTGCTCCAATTCTTCGGATGATTAAGATGTCCAAGTCTACGACGCGCCGAGGCAAGTGTTTAGTTATGGATGAAACATCTTGGGGGAAGCATATGGTATGGCCCCTATATTTGTATTGGCCACCTATAGCGTGAGTCACCTGCAATATTGGGTTAACCCTTGCTATCAACATTTCCTCAACTTGTGTAAGTGAGGATGAAACCTTAGGTTGTGGGCCCGGGTCCATGTTATTCCAACTTGAGAAGCGGTGATCATCGTTTTCAACAATGCATCTGTGACAAGTATTGATGCCTTTGTAAACCCTTATATGTAGCCCAACATATAATTAATTACAACATGATCATGCATTTGGAGGTGGGAGGTGATCTAATCTTTGGTAGAATTGGTGTTGTGTATGTTGGAGTGAATGCCTATTTGGAGTGTGTTCTTCGAGAAGGTTGACATGGTTGGCTACATAGGTTGGTGCCTGTGTGTTTAGTTTTTTATTTTTTCATGCAAGCTATATGACGACGATGTTCATTTAGGTTGTTTTTTTTGACTGCATACCTCAACCGAGCCTTTGCATTTTTCTCTGTTCGTGTTAGGTCTGTGCAAAATGAGAAAAAATGGTAACAGTAATTAGGTATAGAAGATAGTTAATCCATGTAAATAGTAGTACTTTTGTTTGTTTGACGTGAAGTGTAACAACGTATATCAAAACATCATTTTTTGTTTAATAATGTCAATGGTGTTTGCATTGCTGTTATAAAGTGACGTTTTTTATGTGCAAGACATGTGCATCTAGAAAATGTGTTTGTAACAAATAAAACCAAACTTACAAAAAAACCTATATGTGGAGTAGGTGGTATGGTAAGTATGTATTGGAAAGTTCCTAACATTGTGTGTGTACAGTATAATATGTTTTATGAGATAGTGTAGGATATTTTTCATCAATACATAGTTAAGGGGATGCGAGGAATGCATCTAGTGAGGATTCATGCATGTTGAAAGTCATGTCCTTAACTGCAGTGACAACCATGACTTGTAGACCTCTAGCTTCATGGATATTTTGAACATGTAGTGGTGGAATATAACTGGCTTAACAACAAGCCAAAAATTGTCGGGTGTTGGTGCAAGAAGTTGTAGCTCCTGTGCTGATATACCCATGATCGATGTAGTAACTTCTTCAAAATAAGTTACCCATGTTGTTGTTTTTCCATCCTCAATGATGAAGTGTAAAGCATATCCAAAGTCGCAATGAGAGACATCATGCTTGCATTTTTGGTAATACCAAGAGGAGTTTGCAGTTAGCTCAAGTTTTTTCTTACATTGGTTGTTGTTAACAATTGATGTGCAAGCTGGATAGCTAAATGAGGAGATATTCATGTGTATAATTGTTGTTGCGGTGGAGAAGGTGAGTGTTTTACCTAGTTGCAAGGAGGATTTTATGCCTGCAATATCAGTTTCCCCAATTTTTTCAATACTCACTGAAGGATATGCAGTTGTTGACTCGAGTGAAGTAAACCATGCACGCAGTGCATGAGCCTCAATTATATCAAGATCTATGAAGATTTGTGTATTGGGGCCCGTGGCTAATGTTGTTCCTTTGAAAGATGTAATTTTTACTCTCTTAATTGCAAGAATTGGTCTTACTAGTGTCTGTGAAGCACATAGTTCACTTAGAAGTTCACCCTCATTGTCACTGAAAGCATCCCATAACGGTGCCTCAATACATAGTGTTGAGTTATCACTAAGTAAGACTGTGCATTTGTGGTTGAAAGTACTATCACTTTTCTTTATAGTGGAGGGGGTAGTAATGGATAGTGCAACAACGAGTAGGTCAATGGTGGATTTGGTGGGGGAGGAGTTGATTTCTGCTATTGTTTTGAAATGGAAAAGATATTGCGGTATGTCCACGGACTGATTTGTACTGAGTTTTACAGAGGAGTCCAAGTCTAGAATGATGTCCCAAGGAGTTGTGGAGTAGTTGTAATCTTTTTTTGCAGTCCACAAGGTGCCTCCTTTGATTGTGTATGTTTTACCTAGTTGTATTTGGTTGTAGTAAGAAGTTACATCTTGGTCAAAAGAAGTCACCACTATATCTGAACTGCTTTTGTCGATAATGTCGAAGCTAAATACCTGCCCTGTGCATTTGTTCATGCTATATTTGTTTAGGTAGCATTGTTTGATGACCCTTCCTTCAATATTCCAAAGGGTTTGGTAAGGATTTAACGATTTTATTGGCATGAGTTGCATGTAGTCTATAGGGTGTCCTTCATGAGTAGTTGGTGCCAAAGTATTAGTACGGGATGTTGGCATGTGTATGGCCAGTTGGGGAGGCACAACGTTGGAGGCAATGGAGCCTATGATGGTGGTGGTTCCTAAACAATAAAATAAAATGGAAATGAATTAGCAAATGAGTTAACGTAAAGTATGAGGGGGTACGCGCTAAACCATAAAGTGTGGTAACCAATTTATTGTCCACATAAAGTGTTTTTTAAGAAAATAAGCACGTAAAGATATGTACAGTGGGGAAGATGTTCATATAACATAACAATTTTCATGCTCATTCAAAGTAAAGTACGAAACATATGTACGGCAACTATAATGTATATCTCGTGAAAGGAAATATATAAAACTTTTGTCGAGGGTTTTAAAATGGAACAAGTACAACATATTTATGTAAGTATAGGTTTTTCGAGTTAGTCCTTCAAAAAGAGGTTTCTGTGGGTTAGTATAAAAGAGGTGGGCATATGTATGAGCATTGCAAAGTCATAGTAGGGGTGAGGTAGGGGATAAAATTATAGAGATGCAAGGTAAGCATTGAATGCAACTCTAATGTAGTGTTCCTCGCCCCCAGAGTAGTACTGGTCATAGCTTAGCGCACGAAGGAAAGTGTACAATGCTTCAAGCCTAAGGTATGTTGCATCTACCTTGTGCATCATGTCTAAGACCGGTTAAATCACTATCAAAAACCATCGTTGATGGGATTAGAGACTCTGATATCCTACCAAAAATGGTTGAGCATGTAGTTACAACAATGGCACCAGAGGTATCATCACATATCGTGATAATGGATGGACTTCCATTTGGAGTGGCCATAGTACCTGAAAATACCAAGCAAATTTGTTTAGTATAAAAAAATTTTCTACTAACAAGTACAAAAATACATATACATATATATGTTACGAATTTCAATAATTTGTATAGCATTAAAGGTGGGAAAATGAGATATTGTAGAATGATTTATTTTGGACATGATAACAAGACATCTTGAGCCTGCATACTCCAAATCCTAGACATTTCATCTATAACATTTGTTTATTCGGAGATTGTATCTCTAGAACATGTAGTATAAGTCCCCATCATGTATACCCACAAGTACGCAAACAAATTGAGGCCAATTGTATCTTTGATTGACCAGATAACAATCTATCGTTTAGGGAAATTAATCTACCAGTGCAAATAAGCTAAAAAAATATTATCAGTCATTCAAATTCTTGGTATATTTGGGGTTTCTGATTTAAAAAGACTTTGCACCCTGTAATCAAATATAAATATGTCCAGTCAAATGGGATGAACTCACCAATAGTAAGGAAACCCATGTCTCCAGCAGACATGGCACAACAACATAATCTAACAATAATGGAGCTTTTTATAGTCTTATTATTATTGTCTTCGGTGTTATTCATGTAGAAATCTACAGCAAAAGTTTTACAGGACAAGCATTCATAATGGTTAGTCCAAAGATAGGACCTTGATATTTAGTGAATGTCATGCAATTGAGATGGAGATGTAGTAAATACAACATTTCAATAGGAAAAATGCTCCGTACATTATTTTCAGTCAGAGAACTGCTCAAGAATTCAAAACATTGCAAAAAACATTGGCTCGATGAAACTGAAATTGCAAAGAAAATTACCATCTGATTATCCAATTTGAGGTAACATAATATATAGATGTCATTAGCAAGGGATTATTCAAAGTATAAGCCTTCCGAATAATAATAGTTTTCAGGAAGAAGTTTCATGAACATTGTTTGTGAGAATGGTGTATGTAAATATTTTTCAAACCAAAAAGAGAAAGAATAATACTCGCAAGAGCTTACACTTTTAGAAAGTTGTGGTTTACAGTCATTTGAAGGTAGATTAAGAAACTTTTTTGTGGAGGAAGATTTGTGATTACCATAAAATGAGCAAGAGAAAAGAAATATGATCGGTGGAGACATGAAAATCCAAATAAAAGGTGAAAATATTGTTGACAGATGTGAATTCAAGGTCATGAATATAAGGAAATTTCTAGACATGGGGACTAAAATCGTAATTTACTAAACTCACAATTTGCATTCTAATAAAAGTGTGTGTGGGCATAGGACAGTGAGACTGGAGGAGTCCCTGAAGACAAGGAGAAATAATGCAAGTTAAATTTAAGAAAAATATGCCCCCGCAAGTTGTAAAGGTTTTAGAGCCTCTAAAAGATAAATATGTGAAAGAACATAACCAAAAAATTGGTGATTTTTGACCTATAGAGTCTATTTGCCTAGCCTCTTGATCATGAAAATGTGGCCTTCAGAGGAAAATGATTTCTATGGGTATGGTCAGTTAGCTACATGTTGCTCGTTGAGGAAGTATAGATATAGGAAAACAAATCACATTATTACAAGGGTAGGAAAAATTAATCCTAGCTTCATAGAAGCACTGAGTTCAGCAGTCCATAAGGAAAACAAGAGGAACTCCTATTGTTCAAGGGAAGTTCAACCAGAAATACCAGCTATTCAACTCTTAAAATATGAGATCCTTAGACCTGATCAATCAGATAAAGATTCCAAAAAAGAACAAACAAATAAGATGTGTCCTACAGGAGTAGAAAAGTAGGTCCATAATATTATCAAAGGTGCATGCTCTTGTTGAAGTGATATCAAGACAGGGTAGTTGCCTACTCTTTGAAACTGTTCTGGTTATGTGATATCAAAAAGCAAAAAAAGAAAACAATGACTTAATTATATAAAGGGAGCATAATAGAAAGGCCACAATGGCATAGCAACAAAAATATAATGTACAAACCTCTTATATTTCTGAGCTATGGTGTATATGAGGAGAGAAGGGTGTTGCAAGTGCTGGAAAAATTAATCCAATGGAGATGGTGCAGGATGAAAAATTAAAAATGTAGGGGTGTATTTATAGACAGAGATAGTTTAAGCAGACCTGTAAGAGAAGGACAATAACTAGAAGAAAACAAACACATAAAGACAACTACAATAGATCCACTATTGTTTCAACAACTAGTTATGAGAGGAACAATTTTAGAGTCATTGATTGGATATGCATGTAGGAGGGAAATCTTGCAGATTACAAAGTTATAATGGCGGCTATATGTCCCCTGTAAATTGCTAGATGTAATATCCAAAAATTAAAGGAAAAATCCAATTGTATTTATTACAAATTGTTGGACTTAATATTACAAATTGCTGGATGTATTTATGCAGTGTGTTGCATACATAGTATTGAAGATAGATGGGATTATGGAGTAGGCGGCTAGGAGGGTGGGTGGAGTAGCTGCAGCTGGCACGATTATTGTCCATTATTTTTTGAAAGGTTAAAACCTGTACAGTCTGCATTGGTATTCGGTTCAGACCTCCTCCCTCCGGATAATATCTAATTCCATCAAAATAAAATGTTATATGCAGTGTGTTGTTGGAAATTGACACTTTCTAGCAATGCCTTCTTCAAAGTAAACGCCTTCCGATGAATTAGATAGTGTTGTATGTATGTAAGCATCGGTTCTGAATACAACGACCTTGATTTTATTTGATGTTCATCTCCTTGTCCACTAAATCCATTTGAACTTGATGTTATCATCTCAATTTGAACTTCTAATGTGTCCTTTTCCAAGGACAATAACATACCTTGTGCTTTATATTCCATCAACGAACTTCGAAACCCATCTAAATCATTGTGTTGATTATGGGGTAGATTCAACATGAACATTGAAATTCATATTAGAAAAATCTAAGTTCTCTAGCGTATAAAATCCTTGTTGAACGCTAAAAAATTAGAAGAATCTTGGTTACAAGCTACACCAAAGAGAATAAGAGTGAAAAGTTTATTAGGAAAGAGATTTAATCAAATATAAATGCAAATGAAAGTGAAGGATTAAAATCATTAATAATTATTAACAACCCCGATAGGTTTTTTAGAGTAGTAGCTCCACACTTCCTCTTGCACATTCTCCTCTCTATCTTAACCACATTATGTGTACATGTCAATGGAGTGTTACAAAACATTACATTCACAAGGGAAATTAATCTAATGTTAATGTTTTTCTTTTCCCTATGTTTTTTGTTTTTTAAATTAGTCAATCCTAATATTTGTATGGTTATTTGATTTGGTTTTTTTAAAGGCTAAATAATTAATATTTTCAAAGCTTTAATTCTAAGTTTCTTATGAATCAGTGACAAATGATGTTAGGAATATGTAGACATGATTGTCATCAAGAGCTATTGTGAGTATTTCACCAAATGAAACACAAAAATACTCAACCCAATTAGTTGTACTTCACAAAAATTTGAAATAGTTTAAGATAGTATATAGTCCATCACATCCTCTCCAATGTAGTTTGCACAATACATGGTGTGAAACATGATGAGGACAACATGCACAAATTTTAAAGTATGTAACAAATACTCGAAAGCAAGGAATATATCTGAATATATGTGAACACAAAAGAGGTGTTTAACATTTTAAATATTAAAACGTTACATATTGTTGATAGTAAATAACACCTGAATGGTACAAATAGGAGAAAATGTAGGAGAGGAACACTATGCGGGGAGACTAAAATGCAGGTAATGAGAATTTTTTTTGTAAGTTATTGTACTTTACTTATACATAGGAGAAAATGTTACAACATATTTATCCAAGGATAAAGTGTACTTAAAGTAAATACCGTGTGTATTAAAAGTATAGGTATGACCTGATATCTATGTTTGGGATAATATAAACACATGAGGAATATGTAGTCGGGATGAGAAATGGCATAACATTACATACCAAAAAGGTAATCGTTAAACACATATCTAATATATTACTCATTACCACCATTATAGTATTGGGAATATCATAATTAATGGAGGAATTTGTATAATGCATCAAGTCAGAGGTATTTTTCATCAACCTTATTTATTAGGGACAACATAACATGAAATCACTATTAGAAATCACATGGGAAGGAAATAGAGTTTTTGATATCGTACAAAAAATGTCAGAATATGCAACTGCAATGGTAGTTGATATCTAGATTGTACTGCTGTTATAAAATTATGTTGAGCACCATAGGTGAAACTCTCCTCTGTAGCAACCTAGAGTGAGAATGAATATGGGGGGTCATTTAAAGCAATTGGATCTCTTTGGGGACTAGCAAAGTTGTCATTATAACTTGTGTAGGATATAGTAATGAAGGAGGGGTTTCCATTAATAGGTTTTGTATTATCTACAGAGAGAATGGGCATTTATCAATAAGAAACTTTGAGAGAAAATGACACATTTTATTAACAAATGTGCCAATAATAGTATGCCAAAAAATTAATTACACGTGCACGAACATAACTTTTCCCTATGCATACACATTGAATATTTGATGAGATAACTTAAAATGCATCCAAAATTGTAAAGTAGCATGCAACATAAATGACGGAAATCAAACCCATTGGATAAGATAAAAAAAGAGGAAACATACACCACCAAAGATAATTAATTTTACCACGAAGAAAATTATAAGAATTGAATTTTGGAACTCTCATATTTGGGTTTGATAAAGAACACCTTTCAATAATTTTACTCTATGAATTCACAACATTTCTCAAACAAATAAAGTAAATATATACTTTTTTCCTTGCATACTAAGATAATGTTTATTATATTAATAACGTTCCACTAAAATTCCATGCAACTTATCTTCCAAATTGGGTTTACAAACTCATTTTCCCTGCCCATATTGTTCAATATGTAACACAAAGTATTTGAGATCCTAAACTAACACCCTAAATATGAGGATAAAATGATTAATAAAATTAAACCTTATATGAAAGATGTAAATGGAAGCATTCCAATCCTAAATAATTAGTGTAATAATCAATATGTTCAACACACCATTTATAATAGATATATTTAACAAATCATATTTTGAGAGGAAATTTGGTCGAGCTAGGAGTTGTAGAATAAGGATGGAAAAGACCATAGGTTATTTAATGTTTACGTATGCTATTTAAAATACACAAAATGTATTAGCACGTGATGTAGCCTAGAATATACCCACAAATCTCAAGGCGCACTGACACATCACCCATACTGAACTGAGCGCTCACCCGAAGCGCGCAAGGGTACCGGGTCCCTCTTTAGAGATGCTTATCCAAAATGTTAGCATGATTATATATATATATATATATATATATATATATATATATATATATATATACACACATAAAGGATAGTAAATTTTCCATAGTGCATAAACCAGATCTAGATCTTAATCATAAGAAATATTAACTAAACAATGACTATGATGAGATTTACTATGTAAGATCCATGTTCATTTGTATCTAACACCAATATCCAGCCAATAAGATTCATCATATTAAGTATTGTAAAAAAAAAACTCCTCATACATAATAATAATGTCGCCAAGAGTCACACACACATACAAACCAACAAAATAAATTTACAATAGAACAGTATATCTAAACTGTGCAAATCAATACATTTTTATAGGGGTGGGGACTTTTCCTTCACCGCATATGAACATTCCAAAAATAGGCTACATGTTAATAACAACCATGCACATATATAGGGGAATAACAAAGCATGCAAGTGCTAATAATAGATCTCTTATAGTTAATTCTAAGTACAAATCCTATTATTAGCCAAATAATTTGTATGGCACTCGAACTCCTACTTGTCCAAAATAGCCTTTGTGTGGCCTGCAAGCCTTCATGTCATTGCATGCTCAGTACACCAAGTCTAAAAATAGCCTTTCGCTAAAAACGGCTAAGTCATGTTTCCAACTATTCCTAGGCACGCCCATGTTCAGTAATACTTACATGTGATCCTGCGCACCTTGTTCCCACGTCCCCAAACCTTATGTGCTTTCATCATGGAGATGTATTTTCCTCAACTTAACATTACCCCACACTAATGTCATTTCCGCCCCCAACATGGGTAATCACACTTATCTCTCCAAAAATAAAGAATAAGGAATGAAAGAATAAATACGTACATGGATTAAAATGAATAATGAACTACTCTATGCTCTAATCCTCTACAGGTAGTATTAACTCTCGATACTCACTCTTAATTTTTGCTTCTAATGTTTTCCAATCACTCAACGCTTTTCCTTTTTTATCTAAGATGTATGTCACTATGCATGCCAGCTCATCATGAGTCATGTATTATTTTTCATTCTATAATATCCTAACAATGTTAGCCATACTATAGATCACCCCCTCCATGTAATCCATTTTCCGTGTAACGAGTTTCCCAATTTCTTTCATTGTATCCATGTGTGGTTCTTGGGCGTCTGTAAGTGCTTTACACTTTTCTTCTACTAGAGAAAGCCTTTCTACCCACCCAAGTGTCTCATCCTTCATTGATTTTAAGACCTCATTATCTTCTTCAATGTTCCTTGTCCTAACAATTGCATCTGGAACCGCACACATATTTAGGGCCAGATCTATTTTCTTCAATTCGTCCTTTAGGGCCTTCAACAAGGATTCATAACTTGTGATTTTCCTCGAAATAGTGGCCTAGGCCCTTGCTACCTCCTCTACAACATCCTTTTGTGTAGGCATATGCATAGGTCCTTCATCCATTACCATCTTCACTTGTGTGTGTATGTAATGCATCATAGAAGGAAAATTTTCTAGAACTTGTGATTCCAGGTGTGGCATTACCTTCAAAATGTCATCCCCAACTTCCTCTACCATGGTCACCAAATATTTTTCCTTTTCCTCATCCCTTTCCTTCTCTACTATTAGGTGCTTTATCTCTTTATCCTTATATTTTTTATCCACTATCAAGGCCCGAATGGTTTCCACTTTATCTATGTTCCTGCACACAACCTTTGTAGATACCTTCACCAAATCATTACTCACCTACTCATTTGACATGAAAGTGGGCTAGACATTTACATTCCTGACATGGGGTGATTTATTCATTCTACGTGAAACACGTGACTCTTCACATATGTCAAAATCAGGTTCATCCATATGAGTCTGCATAGACCAAGATAATTGCTTGTGTGTGCATGTGTTTGGCATCTCTTCGTCCATGATTTCCTAGCCATAAAAATCCTTGGTCTACAACATGATTTGGAACCTAGCGTGTATGATTTTTGTTGGGTCATTTACATACCCAACAACATGGGTCTCATAATCCTTTCTCTCCTTCTCCTACATGGCTCGCTTACACTTTGTAACATGGTCACCTGAATCTAGTACTGGTCTTTTACCTTCTGGTGTAGTATGGGGTGCGTCTAAAGGCTCGCCCTTATCTATTTTTGTTCATGTCTCCTTCATATCCTCCTCAATATTCTTCATTTCCTCTCCTCAAGGATCTTCTATATTCTCGGGCTATATTGGAGTACCTGGCAGGCTTTCCCCGGATTCATCCTTCTCATCCTTCTTCATTATTTACTAGCTCCTTTTCTTCTTTTCCGGCCCTAAATTCTGAGGGGAAATCCTAGGTGATATCTTTAGGGGTTGTGATATTCCCACGGTCTTCACCCTTGTTCTTCTTATCACCCTTTTGAATTGAGGCTTCTCAGTTGTCTATTCTGCATCAGTCTCTAGGGCATCCATCTCTAGTTCTTCATCCTCTGGTTCCTGAAATGGAGGGGTCACCTCGTGCTCTCTCTTCTCTCTAGTTGTAGGGTACCTTATGGCCATATGCTCCAGGCCACCACTATCCTCATGAATTTCCTCTTTTTCTTCCTCTTCAATGGGCAGAACATCTTCTTCCTCTAAAGTTCCCACAGTATGTTTTTCCTTGGATGGGTCAGGGAGATTGAATTCATTCTCCAAATACTTACCATTTTACAATTTAGGCTTCAAGTATATACATACCAGATCCATGCCCATCTTTCCAATGGCCAAAATTATAGCCTTCATGTGAATATCATGTGAAATCATTCTTTCAATAGACGTGGTCTTACCAGGATAAATGTAATATTTCCTCAAAGTGTGGTAGTCGCAATCTACCTTGTCAGCATTGAACACCAATCAGCATGCATTAGAGAATCTATGTACAGATGTTTGGAAATAATGCACAGTGAAGGCATATATCAACTTACACCAAGGGCCCCATTTTCCATCCTTCATCTTGAAGCACTGAATACATAAGTGTTAGCACACTGCAAATTGTACTTGTTTATCTAATACCGAAGGTAGCTCCTTGGGTATCCTCCACTCTTCTTCAAATGCAGCGCCTAGGTGCTCATACCACATCTCTGCCCTCTGCTTGAAGGGTTCACTCATTAATCCATCACAAGCGTAGTTGGTAAATATTTTAGTTAAGGATTTATTCTCTTCAGGAAACTGCCATATATTGTCTTTTGGCCCATCGACACTCCAATTTCAACAAAGACTAATGATAGAATTATATCGCCAAAACTGATTTTCTCACCTTCCTCTGCTTCCGTAATGATTGTATCGGCAATAAAATTTGATAAATTATAGACGACACCTTCTGTCATATTCTTCACAACATGGAGCCAATCCTTTTTACCTAAAACCAGTGCTCTTGATTGTTTAAAATTTTCAGGGGATGGGATGCTACCTAAATAACTAGATACTTCTGCAATTTTGGGATGTCCATCTCTCACCCTCCTTTAAGGTATCCAAGCACCTTTTTTGTCTTTTCTATGGCCTCCTTACCGGTGAGGTCACTACTTAACTCAACACCCAAATTCCTTAGCCCTGTCAAACTTCCAATCAGAGGTGCAGTGATCCTCATTCGACGCCTAGCAAAATAGAATAAGTCCTCATGAACTCTACTCTTGAATCACTAGTATAGTTTCTCAGGTTTTCCAAAATATGGGAGCTCATATACATGTAAAAATCTTACCTTGGCCAATAAATTTTCACCCGCATCCTTGTAGACCGCCATGTCATCCAATGTTCTTTCCAAGGTCTTTACCACAAGTAATTTCTCCAATTCCTCCATGGTATTCTTGTTCCTGTGGTTTTAATTTCTAACCTTGCAAAGGTGAATGTGTGAATCCCAATCGTGGCCCATGAAAACACCTTCTGGGTATTACATTCCAAAAAACCTACTCTCTTGAGTGTCGTCAACTTCCACCTCAACTTATTTTTTCTTCTTTCCCCTTGTACTGGGTCCAGGTGCTCTTCTTAGTGGTATATCTACTAAAAAGGTGTGTTCTTTCACTTGCTCTAAGATCTATAACTTAACTTTGCATTCCATAGCTTGACACCAAACCCTAACTGTCAATATTCTTCCCCACATGCCTTTGCTTCACTCAAACACTTCACCAAACGGAGCACAAGATTACCTCTGGATAGATTTGACAAATACAACTGGTTTTTAGCTCTCCCCACTTCATAGCTCATCCACTAGATCGATTGTGATCAACTCGATTTTATGATTTTTGATCAAAAAAGGTGAAAATCACTTTACCATACTGCCTTATATAGCTTCCCCAAAAAAATCCACATTTATTTCTCTCCATCTACCACCATACCTAACATTAATTCATCATTTAGGAAACTTTTCCACGCTACTTATCTCCGCACCACAGTCATAACCTTCTAGTGCTCCTACTTTTTGACCATAGACTTTCTTCCGCATGCCCTCATGTGCCGAAGTACTTTGCCAATGTGCCTTCTTCTAAGTAGTTTCCACTGCTGCAACTTACCTTGTGTTACATTGTGCATCCATCCATAAGTTGTCTGTAATTATGAGTAATATTTTTCTATCTATATATTTCCCTTGAGTACTTGTATAACTTTCCCTTTTATGCATGCCCTTCTTCTAAAAATTTTCTAACTTAGGTCTTTGGATCTTGTATATACTCCACCCCACACTAAAATTATGTGCGGGCCTTTGCGCATGAAAACACTTAGATAGTAATCATTTTCTGGCACACAAACATAATTAGTATACACAACAATGAATTAAATTGACAAAGCATAACAATGATAAATGAAACACATATAATTGAAATGCATTAAAAAAAGCTAGCCTTAGTGGAAATAGTTACTTATTAAAAACACCAAGAAAACTTATTTATAGTAGGGCTTCAACCTAGTCCCGTTAAAGTAATCGGGCAACCGTGTTCCATCCAGTGCTTCTAACTGGAAATTTCTTGAATCAAGCATGAAATTTATAACATACGGTGCCAACCAATGCAACTGAAGCTTTCTAGGATGGCACAAGAATTTTGAATCATATAGAAGTACCATTTTCCCAACCAAAAACTTCTTATCCTTAATGTGCCTGTCATGCCATGCCTTTTTCCTGACTTTTCTTGCTTCTGACTCCATCTTTCTACTCTGATTTTGCAGCTCTACCTCTTTGGGACATACACATCTCTATTTGCAGCAATATAAAAAGAACTCAAAAAACTGATTATAGAATTTACTTGTTCAAAAATATAGTGAAACACAATGGAATTGAAAAAGCTTTCAAAACCAAACAATCAACATTTATCCCACCATTGAAGATAGAAAAAGAACTAGAGGACTTAAAAATAACCTTAAACAAAACAACTTAGGTAGCCTATTTTTCACTATCCTAATCCAATTTTACGTTCAATAAAGAGATCAACTAAAATCCTTCCTTATACAATAATTTTTCTCCTTTTACTTTATGCATTTTCAACTTATGGCATCAAAATAACCTACACCACTCCTAAAAACACACGTTTACTTCATTTTATGAAGAATGTATTAAAACTGTAAATTGTTCTTTCTATAGGCGTAGGGTATATTTTCTATTGCCAACATGTGTGTGTGTGTGTGTGTGTGTGTGTGTGTGTGTGTGTGATATACATATACATATATATATATATATATATAAAATCTACGTAGACAATATATTATCTATACGCACACACACACATATGTATGTATGTATGTATGTATGTATATATTTATATATATATATATATATATATATGTATGTATATATATATATGTATGTGTATATATATATATATATATATATATATATATATATATATATATATATATATATATATATGTGTGTATATATATATGTGTGTGTATGTATCTATATATATATGTATGTATGTGTATATGTATGTATGTATGTATATATATATATATATATATATATATATATACATACAGACGTACACACGTGCGCGTGCGCACATGCACACACATATATTCATAACCCTTTGAAATAATTTGTAAAAAATGTGGTTTGGCAGTGGAAAGATTTCAAGCTATACAAGCAAGCCTCATTTACTGCCTTGCTTGCCAACAACAATGTCCATTTGGATACAAACATCAACTAGTATGCAATATGAAAACCATGAGAAATAAAAACATGTAATGTTTCCTATCTGGTCTTCCACTCAAAACCCTTGTACCAATACTGTCAGATACATCACATGATGAGTACTTAAAAAATAAAACTTCCACAATATACTAATTGTGAGGATTTGTTCTTGAAGGAAAATTGACTCTAGATGAAAGTGATAACATTGGACATGTTGATCTATCAAATAAAAATTAAGGTAAAACTACTACTACACACCATCCTTGTTACATTCGCCCATAATTTTTTGTCCTCTTCCTATACTAAAACAAAAACAAATCCTAGTTAACATTTTTTGATAACATACTAGATAACAAGAAATGCTTATGTCTGTAATGCTCTCACCATTGTTGAAGATAGTGTCCACCTGCAATATACAATTAGTTAGACATTGCAAGAATTGAAAAAACCATACTACACTACTTGTTAATATTTTTGGTTTTCATATTACAATACTATTATATGTAATCTTGAATTATGTTTACATGTCTATACAACCTAATTTCTCTATGAAACAATATCATTTGACATATGATAATAATCAAAATATCTATAATCAATAACATTGCAATATTATTGAAAAAAACGAGCTGAAAGAGATTGAAACCCAATTTGTAATATATATAGCTTTAATAAACACATAATGAGACTTGATTCAAGGAAATGCACAACTTACTTTTTGGCAAGATTGGATTAGTAACTAGCAATCGCACGTGGGGTGTGTGATGAAAACGCCGAAACTATGAGGTGAAAGTGAGTGGAAGGAAAGTTAAATATGTAAGGAAAGACTAACATAATTACAGGTGGGTATATAATAACCGGATGAACATGGTGAAATGAGAAATGAGAAACAAAATATGAGTCCAAGAGAGGAGAGATGAAGGAAGGGATCGAAGGCAAGATTCCTCTATTAAGAGTGACTGAAGTAGAGGTGCAAAGGACTTTTTTCTATAGCAGTTGAATGAAAAAGGAAGAGAGGTACGAAGGGCCGACAATGAGGGAACTCATGATATAGTTTTGAAGGTTAGGCCTTGTCTTTATATTCCTCCTATGTCAATAGTGGTTCACTGCAGAGCAAGCCCTTGATATTTGTGGGTTGAAAATGCCCATGCCATTTAAAGAAGTAGTTGTCCTCAATTACCTTTAGAAAATGGAGGTACAAGAATGTGGAAGGGGTTGTTTGCATCCCAAGGAGGATGTGAGTATCGATCAAATATGACGACAACAAATAAAAGAAAACCAGGAGGAATCAGAGGAGCATTTGTTGACTATGCCAATGACAGAGCCAATAACACTATTGAAAATTCATGTTTCCACCGAAAAGTTTGCAGAAAGCATGAATTTTTGTTTGATTCAAACAACTTTGTGACACAATTGATCATCATCAGCCTCTCTAAAGTCATCATGCCTAATGGTTAGAGGGATTGATCTAGCCATATGAGAGTTAAGGGACTTTAATTTTTGAAGGTTGTGGTTGTTGACCAGGTCATTTTTAGCAAAAATATGGGGGTCATCTTTGAACTCAATGATTTCTTGTTCAGAAAGGCAAGAATGCGTTCCTAACAGAAGGATCTCCCAATCTTGAAAGAGAGGGAGAGAAGTATGAATGTTGAGTAATAAGTTCCAAAATGATGCTTGTACAGAACTGGAACCATGTTGCTTGAAGATTACATTGAGGGAGATGGTTGTCGTGAAGCCTTTCCATAGGTTAGCCTCGTAGGAATTGTTGGAAAATAGAGGTATGTCCATGATAGGTGGAAGTTGACGAAGCTCGCCAATGAGGATGATAGACCTATTCCTGAAAGCAAATGTTTTGGAACAAGGGAAAGCTTCCTGAAGGCAGTAGTCAATTTTACCGAGAACGTTTGGGAACGGCAATCAACTTTACCGAGCAAGTTTGGGTCGATAAAATTACTTTCATCAATTATAATATATTAGACATGTTTAAAGGAGTATTGAAAAGATGTTAAAGAAAGAGGATCAAGCACACCGAGATCGTTTCCATATTTAGGTAGATATTGATTTGAAGAATGAAATTAAACTAAATTAATTCATTGTCCCAAAAATATGAAAATCGAATAGAATTCCTCGATCCTATTGTCTAACACCTTCAATTTGATAAAACAGTTCATTACCTCTATCTATTAGCTCCCCTCAATTTATGAATGCTAACAATTGTTTACATGTATTGAATTAAGTTACCAACTATTATACAAAAAAATTCTAAATCTCTTTTTCCGATTATCCTTAGGGAATTCAAAAACCATGTAAGACAAGATTAATCTTGGATTCCTACCCAACATGTGCATAAGATACATAAGATATGGTATACTGAGGAGTGATGGGTGAAAAAATGTCAGGTTGTATGATAATCACAAATTTCTTTAATTTACAGAGGACATGGTTGCCTCACCATACGTCATAGTCTTAATGGTGAATAACTTTAACAATGACAAATGTGTCATTCATAAGAAGGAACAAACAATGGAATATGTCTTTTGACATTGCTATGTTCCCAAGTCTTTCAACTAAATAGTATCACGATATACTACCCTGTTTGTTGAAAAGAAGTATATGATGGATGACAAATGAATGGTTTAAACATACGAAATGAAATTTAAACTAGGAAAAATTGCATAGCAACTAAGTGTCTCATCCCTCAACCAGAAAGTACTGGCCACGTGAAGCTCAACATTACTTCACTCCTTTCAAGGTGCAAGTACACAAAAATTTCTTGAAGACCTCTTAATCTACAAAAGGAAGTTGTGAATTTCAAATCAAAATCAGCGAACCTATTACCCTTGCCTTTCCACCTATTTCTCCAATAATTATATAGGCCAATGTCTGGGGTGGTGTATTTATTATTGCTAATATTACATAGTTATCAGGAAACTTGACTGTCATGTACTTACATTTTCTAGTGACGAGTTTTTATATGTAATATAGGCATACCCTTATTTATTTACTCATTTACCTTGAAACTATGGTATATTTTTTCTATTCATAGTTTATAGTATTATTTTGCCATTCCCATGCTTCTTTAACTAAATAATTTAATTTATTATTTATTATAATCCCTTATTTATTTACTCGTGTATCCCGAAATTATGGTGAATTATTCTATTAAAAATTTGTTTTCTTTTGTCATACTCCATACATTTTTTACTACATAATTCTATAGTGAATTCATGCTTCTTTTACAACACAATATATAGTGAATTCAATGCCCAACCTTTGGGTGGAATGATGAGGTCTACTTATTTCTTTTGGTATATGTAGTGGCATGGAGAATGCGTAGAGGATGCTTTTGGATTACCAAAGTCATTTAGAAGCATATTTGATGCTCTTATTTCTTATTTTCTAAAAAAATTCACGGTTCTTCCTGGTGACCCCATCATTTGCTGCAGGTAGATTGTTGTAGACTTCATTATAGCCTCTAATATTAAACAATGTAGTTCATTATGGTAATTGCAAATTTGTGCTATTCATTTCTGGTAGGTTTCACAATTTTGATATCCATGCTGAGAACAGGGAAAAATTCTTATTCATCTATGTGATAAAATATAGGTACTAAATCAGTCCTATATTTATTTAGATTAAAAATTCATAGTTGAGAAATTTGTCCTAATCTATATATGTAGGAAAGTATTCTCATTCCAATGTACATAAGACGGAGCACAAGATTACCTCTGGATAGATTTGACAAATACAACTGGTTTTTAGCTCTCCCCACTTCATAGCTCATCCACTAGATCGATTGTGATCAACTCGATTTTATGATTTTTGATCAAAAAAGGTGAAAATCACTTTACCATACTGCCTTATATAGCTTCCCCAAAAAAAATCCACATTTATTTCTCTCCATCTACCACCATACCTAACATTAATTCATCATTTAGGAAACTTTTCCACGCTACTTATCTCCGCACCACAGTCATAACCTTCTAGTGCTCCTACTTTTTGACCATAGACTTTCTTCCGCATGCCCTCATGCGCCGAAGTACTTTGCCAATGTGCCTTCTTTCTAAGTAGTTTTCACTGCTGCAACTTACCTTGTGTTACATTGTGCATCCATCCATAAGTTGTCTGTAATTATGAGTAATATTTTTCTATCTATATATTTCCCTTGAGTACTTGTATAACTTTCCCTTTTATGCATGCCCTTCTTCTAAAAATTTTCTAACTTAGGTCTTTGGATCTTGTATATACTCCACCCCACACTAAAATTATGTGCGGGCCTTTGCGCATGAAAACACTTAGATAGTAATCATTTTCTGGCACACAAACATAATTAGTATACACAACAATGAATTAAATTGACAAAGCATAACAATGATAAATGAAACACATATAATTGAAATGCATTAAAAAAAGCTAGCCTTAGTGGAAATAGTTACTTATTAAAAACACCAAGAAAACTTATTATATAGTAGGGCTTCAACCTAGTCCCGTTAAAGTAATCGGGCAACCGTGTTCCATCCAGTGCTTCTAACTGGAAATTTCTTGAATCAAGCATGAAATTTATAACATACGGTGCCAACCAATGCAACTGAAGCTTTCTAGGATGGCACAAGAATTTTGAATCATATAGAAGTACCATTTTCCCAACCAAAAACTTCTTATCCTTAATGTGCCTGTCATGCCATGCCTTTTTCCTGACTTTTCTTGCTTCTGACTCCATCTTTCTACTCTGATTTTGCAGCTCTACCTCTTGGGACATACACATCTCTATTTGCAGCAATATAAAAAGAACTCAAAAAACTGATTATAGAATTTACTTGTTCAAAAATATAGTGAAACACAATGGAATTGAAAAAGCTTTCAAAACCAAACAATCAACATTTATCCCACCATTGAAGATAGAAAAAGAACTAGAGGACTTAAAAAATAACCTTAAACAAAACAACTTAGGTAGCCTATTTTTCACTATCCTAATCCAATTTTACGTTCAATAAAGAGATCAACTAAAATCCTTCCTTATACAATAATTTTTCTCCTTTTACTTTATGCATTTTCAACTTATGGCATCAAAATAACCTACACCACTCCTAAAACACACGTTTACTTCATTTTATGAAGAATGTATTAAAACTGTAAATTGTTCTTTCTATAGGCGTAGGGTATATTTTCTATTGCCAACATGTGTGTGTGTGTGTGTGTGTGTGTGTGTGTGTGTGTGTGTGATATATACATATACATATATATATATATATATATAAAATCTACGTAGACATATATTATCTATACGCACACACACACATATGTATGTATGTATGTATGTATGTATATATATATATATATATATATATATATATATATATGTATGTATATATATATATGTATAGATATACATATATATATATATATATATATATAGCTATTATATATAGATATATATATATAGTATATATATAATATGTGTGTGTATGTATCTATATATAATGTATGTATGTGTTATAGGTATGTATGTATGATATATATATATATATATATAATATATAATACATACAGACTACACACGTGCGCGTGCGCACATGCACACACATATATTCATAACCCTTTGAAATAATTTGTAAAAAATGTGGTTTGGCAGTGGAAAGATTTCAAGCTATACAAGCAAGCCTCATTTACTACTGCCTTGCTTGCCAACAACAATGTTCCATTTGGATACAAACATCAACTAGTATGCAATATGAAAACCATGAGAAATAAAAACATGTATGTTCCTATCTGGTCTTCCACTCAAAACCCTTGTACCAATACTGTCAGATACATCACATGATGAGTACTTAAAAAATAAAACTCCACAATATACTAATTGTGAGGATTTGTTCTTGAAGGAAAATTGACTCTAGATGAAAGTGATAACATTGGACATGTTGATCTATCAAATAAAAATTAAGGTAAAACTACTACTACACACCATCCTTGTTACATTCGCCCATAATTTTTTGTCCTCTTCCTATACTAAAAACAAAAACAAATCCTAGTTAACATTTTTGATAACATACTAGATAACAAGAATGCTTATGTCTGTAATGCTCATCACCATTGTTGAAGATAGTGTCCACCTGCAATATACAATTAGTTAGACATTGCAAGAATTGAAAAAACCATACTACACTACTTGTTAATATTTTTGGTTTTCATATTACAATACTATTATATGTAATCTTGAATTATTTTACATGTCTATACAACCTAATTTCTCTATGAAACAATATCATTTGACATATGATAATAATCAAAATATCTATAATCAATAAACATTGCAATATTATTGAAAAAAAAACGAGCTGAAAGAGATTGAAAACCCAATTTGTAATATATATAGCTTTAATAAAACACATAATGAGACTTGATTCAAGGAAATGCACAACTTACTTTTGGCAAGATTGGATTAGTAACTAGCAATCGCACGTGGGGTGTGTGATGAAAACGCCGAAACTATGAGGTGAAAGTGAGTGGAAGGAAAGTTAAATATGTAAGGAAAGACTAACATAATTACAGGTGGGTATATAATAACCGGATGAACATGGTGAAATGAGAAATGAGAAACAAAATATGAGTCCAAGAGAGGAGAGATGAAGGAAGGGATCGAAGGCAAGATTCCTCTATTAAGAGTGACTGAAGTAGAGGTGCAAAGGACTTTTTTCTATAGCAGTTGAATGAAAAAGGAAGAGAGGTACGAAGGGCCGACAATGAGGGAACTCATGATATAGTTTTGAAGGTTAGGCCTTGTCTTTATATTCCTCCTATGTCAATAGTGGTTCACTGCAGAGCAAGCCCTTGATATTTGTGGTTGAAAATGCCCATGCCATTTAAAGAAGTAGTTGTCCTCAATTACCTTAGAAAATGGAGGTACAAGAATGTGGAAGGGGTTGTTTGCATCCCAAGGAGGATGTGAGTATCGATCAAATATGACGACAACAAATAAAAGAAAACCAGGAGGAATCAGAGGAGCATTTGTTGACTATGCCAATGACAGAGCCAATAACACTATTGAAAATTCATGTTTCTCACCGAAAAGTTTGCAGAAAGCATGAATTTTTGTTTGATTCAAACAACTTTGTGACACAATTGATCATCATCAGCCTCTCTAAAGTCATCATGCCTAATGGTTAGAGGGATTGATCTAGCCATATGAGAGTTAAGGGACTTTAATTTTTGAAGGTTGTGGTTGTTTGACCAGGGTCATTTTTAGCAAAAATATGGGGGTCATCTTTGAACTCAATGATTTCTTGTTCAGAAAGGCAGAATGCGTTCCTAACAGAAGGATCTCCCAATCTTGAAAGAGAGGGAGAGAAGTATGAATGTTGAGTAATAAGTTCCAAAATGATGCTTGTACAGAACTGGAACCATGTTGCTTGAAGATTACATTGAGGGAGATGGTTGTCGTGAAGCCTTTCCATAGGTTAGCCTCGTAGGAATTGTTGGAAAATAGAGGTATGTCCATGATAGGTGGAAGTTGACGAAGCTCGCCAATGAGGATGATAGACCTATTCCTGAAAGCAAATGTTTTGGAACAAGGGAAAGCTTCCTGAAGGCAGTAGTCAATTTTAACCGAGAACGTTGGGAACGGCAATCAACTTTACCGAGCAAGTTTGGGTCGATAAAATTACTTTCATCAATTATAATATATTAGACATGTTTAAAGGAGTATTGAAAAGATGTTAAAGAAAGAGGATCAAGCACACCGAGATCGTTTCCATATTTAGGTAGATATTGATTTGAAGAATGAAATTAAACTAAATTAATTCATTGTCCAAAAATATGAAAATCGAATAGAATTCCTCGATCCTATTGTCTAACACCTTCAATTTGATAAAACAGTTCATTACCTCTATCTATTAGCTCCCCTCAATTTATGAATGCTAACAATTGTTTACATGTATTGAATTAAGTTACCAACTATTATACAA
The DNA here is from genome assembly GCA_019776745.2 of Taxus chinensis. Taxonomy (NCBI): domain Eukaryota; kingdom Viridiplantae; phylum Streptophyta; class Pinopsida; order Cupressales; family Taxaceae; genus Taxus; species Taxus chinensis. Next base: position 120,193,228 of record CM034155.1, on the reverse strand, counting down.
AAAAATTCTAAATCTCTTTTTCCGATTATCCTTAGGGAATTCAAAAACCATGTAAGACAAGATTAATCTTGGATTCCTACCCAACATGTGCATAAGATACATAAGATATGGTATACTGAGGAGTGATGGGTGAAAAAATGTCAGGTTGTATGATAATCACAAATTTCTTTAATTTACAGAGGACATGGTTGCCTCACCATACGTCATAGTCTTAATGGTGAATAACTTTAACAATGACAAATGTGTCATTCATAAGAAGGAACAAACAATGGAATATGTCTTTTGACATTGCTATGTTCCCAAGTCTTTCAACTAAATAGTATCACGATATACTACCCTGTTTGTTGAAAAGAAGTATATGATGGATGACAAATGAATGGTTTAAACATACGAAAATGAAATTTAAACTAGGAAAAATTGCATAGCAACTAAGTGTCTCAATCCCTCAACCAGAAAGTACTGGCCACGTGAAGCTCAACATTACTTCACTCCTTTCAAGGTGCAAGTACACAAAAATTTCTTGAAGACCTCTTAATCTACAAAAGGAAGTTGTGAATTTCAAATCAAAATCAGCAGAACCTATTACCCTTGCCTTTCCACCTATTTCTCCAATAATTATATAGGCCAATGTCTGGGGTGTATTTATTATTGCTAATATTACATAGTTATCAGGAAACTTGACTGTCATGTACTTACATTTTCTAGTGACGAGTTTTTATATGTAATATAGGCATACCCTTATTTATTTACTCATTTACCTTGAAACTATGGTATATTTTTTCTATTCATAGTTTATAGTATTATTTTGCCATTCCCATGCTTCTTTAACTAAATAATTTAATTTATTATTTATTATAATTCCCTTATTTATTTACTCGTGTATCCCGAAATTATGGTGAATTATTCTATTAAAAATTTGTTTTCTTTTGTCATACTCCATACATTTTTTACTACATAATTCTATAGTGAATTCATGCTTCTTTTACAACACAATTATATAGTGAATTCAATGCCCAACCTTTGGGTGGAATGATGAGGTCTACATTATTTCTTTTGGTATATGTAGTGGCATGGAGAATGCGTAGAGGATGCTTTTGGATTACCAAAGTCATTTAGAAGCATATTTGATGCTCTTTATTTCTTATTTTCTAAAAAATTCACGTTTCTTCCTGGTGACCCCATCATTTGCTGCAGGTAGATTGTTGTAGACTTCATTATAGCCTCTAATATTAAACAATGTAGTCATTATGGTAATTGCAAATTTGTGCTATTCATTTCTGGTAGGTTTTCACAATTTTATCATCCATGCTGAGTACACAGAAAATCTCTTTATGTCATATCTATTTGATAAAAATCATAGGTACTAAATCAGTCCTAATATTTATTTGATAAAAATCATAGTTGATAAATTTGTCCTAATCTATATATGTAGGAAAGTATTCTCATTTTAAATGTACATAAGGACCTAAGGACACATTTTAAGTTCACAAGTATAAGATTATGAATAATATTAGTGACTCCTTTTATTTATACAGTATGATTCTTAAGGTAGCTTAACAACCTCTGCCACTTGTATAGCCTATGCAGCCATCAAAGTGCACTTCATCAGTGGTGTAAATTCCATCCTACACATGCATATCAAACTTGTACAATTGGTGACATTCAATTTGTTGGCTGTAGAGACTACGTTTCCTCTTGTTTATCAGTTGGTATATGTAAAGGTTTTGTAAATCTGAATCATTATTTTCATTTTTTTGTAAATCTGAATCATTTATTTTTTTGAAGATTGTAGGTTTTAGTCGATCCTATAAAAAATCAAGAGACATTACATTTAAATCTCACAAGCTTGACCCAACGATGAAACCCACAACGGCCAATAATGAAAATTCAAGTAGGAACCTTTAGCTCTGCCGAGGATAATAGAGTATAATGGTACAAAACCAAAACAACAACTAGTTGAACTCAAGAAAATAGGAATGGCTACTAACGATAACCAAGAAATTAGGTCCCTATAGTTGTCTACATCTGCGTCAGAAATGAAATTTCTAAACGAGGTGGTTCGCTGGGTACAATGAAAAAATTGGCCGTTACTTATGCAATGTGGTGGATTGCCTCTTTCATCATGTTGAAAGTCGTTGTCGTGAACCTGGGAAAACAGAAGGAAAAATGCCGTCTCCTTAGCCCAGAACACAGAGCTGATGGAAATCTGGAAACCAAGAAGCAAAATCTTAAACTTGGTAGGAAACTCGAGCACCGCAGTATATTCACACCAACCAAAACATGAGCTTTTCCATCAATTCGCATGAAATCCTCAAGGAAAGCCTTGTAGAACAAATTTTTTGAGGGGTCAATTCCATATACTGCCACAAAGCAGGGGCGACCATACATGTACTTGTCCTATCTCTTCTTTGCTTTACGTATGGCACAGCCGCACAGGTGACAAAACTTCTATATTTTACATTAAATATCGATGTTTAATAATTTCCTCCCTCCCAGAAAAGGCCATACTTCTGACAGTTCTCAGACACCCACCACTCCTACCCAACTATTCGAGACAGGTATGCCTATGGTCCTTGAATGATTTTGTCTCCTCCTCTTTAACTTTCTTTCAATGAACATTTAGTTTCCTTATCATCAATGGAAATTGTTCTTCCATGGTTGATAAATGTTGTTTGGATCACACAACAACGTCACTGGGGGATTTGTAACCTGATTTTTCTTAAATGAAAATTATCATGGTGTAGTCTATGAAATGGATAGTCTTGGCTAGGCTGTAATTTATATCTCGAAATGGATTTCCCTATTTTCATAAAACTTATACAAACATGTGTAAATTGAGTGAATTATAAGTGAAGGATTTCAAGATGTGGTTTGTGTTCTATTTGGTTTCATACCTTCCTACACCAGAAACATACCCTTAATACTTAAGTCTAGTCAGATTTTATATTTGACGGGATTTTGGGAATTTTTTGTGTTTAAATATATTTGCTAATTTAAAAAATTATTATTAATTTTTTTGACGTATATAGTAGATATATTCTTGTCGTGTGAAATGTAACTATATATATTACTTTTCATCATGGAAGGGTTGGTTAAATATACACTCTTCACAATGAATTTTGGAGTAGCCCTTTAAATTTGATCATTGCCAATGAGTCTTGAAATTGTTTCCAGGATATAAAATCCACTATACACATCTATTGCTTTCGAACAAGTACAAATCTATCATAAAACCACATTTTTGTATTAGCATGGGTCCCACTTTATTTGCAATCACGACCACTGCTTCTTAAATTTTCAAACATTTGTAAACGATATCTTTCAAGAAATTAATCTTTGTGGCTGATTGGTGAGATTTGGGTCGATTTCTGGGGATCTGTACAAAGGTTTAGTGTGAAATTTCTTTCAGGAAGATTTCTTCCTAAGAGAGATCTCTAGATATACGTCGGCGTCCATCATTTTTGCAAGCTTTCAATATGCACAATTTTAATCAAGAATTCAGTGTTCTAACTTGAAACGCGAGGAGGCGACGGAGGAAGGGGGGAGGCAGACGCGGAGGAGGAAGAGAAGAGGAGGAGGGGAAGGAGGAGAAGGGTAGGAGCAGGCGAAGGGTAGGAGGAAGGAGGAGAAGGGTAGAAGGAAGGGATGGAGGTGGGGTAGGAGGAAGGGACAGAGGATTTAAGAATTTTGGGCATAAAAGCATATGGAAACTGTATGTTAAGAGCTCTAGTAGAACAGCTGGATGATGACAAAGAACTGCATGAAGCATATCATCACATGGTGTTGGACTACATGATAAAACATGAGACAAAGAAAATCTTCACAACCCACAAGATCCATGGCCTATTAAACGACGCTAATTTTTCATACACTGATGAGAAAAAGGGTATTATAGAAAGGGAAAAACCCCTGGAAAGGTTGCTGGTCCAGAGCGAGGAGGATAGCTCCCTTGTGCATTACACTTTCGATGGTGATGATTCTTAGTATCATGTTCTCTGCTCCCCTAATCATGAAATTAATAGCATGGATTTCAAAACCTATTATGATGGTTTCATGACAAACATGCTCGTGGATCTGGTGCTTGTGCATGTGCCTCCCACACTGTCTACAGAGAATCGATCCATGGTTTGTGCCTTAGCAGTGGTATATGATAGCAAGGAATACTGAAGCAATATGTCCCCCATCTTCAACTCTCCTCACACTAACCATGTTGGGGTTCACAGTATGTTTTTATATCACGAAATTCAACATGTCAATTTGATTCTATATATATGTTCATTTTGACAACAATTACTAACATTGAAAGGTATAGAGATTCAACCACACATCTACTTGATTTCTTAATAAATTGTAGTTTTATTATATGAATATTAATTATGAGCATATGTTATCAAGTAGGTTGAAAATGAATTCCTAATTCCTATGACTCGCCCACTAGGCATGCCCACCACGGTGAAGATCGCATTCTTTTGTATCAAATCTGTATTTCACACTGTTGGATTAGTAACTTTATTAGTTGTATTTCATACGCGAAGTGTACAATGGAAACACCGAAAGCTATCGTGCAAGGAATTCAAAGTGGAGGGAAAGAGAAATGCGAGAAGAAGATGGGTGAAGAAGGGGTATGAGGGTGGGGACGTGTGAAGGTGGGGAAATCGAAATTGGGGAAGCAATATGAAACTTTACACAAGATTAATTGAACACAAGGTTGTTAAGCATTTGAATCGAAAAGGCATGTTGTGCTAGATGAGAATGCACTATGTACTTCCTCTAGCAATTTTCAAGCATGTTTTTAGTTGTAAGCTCGAGTAATTTTAGGGAAACCATGTGATGTAGGACCACCCTTTAAGGATTGACGTAGTAATGAAAGTAAGATTTTATTAATTGATTGAGAATTTCTTTTTTACTATTTTTTAATATGGAATTTAATAAACTAAATTCGATATATCGTTTTACCAAAATCATCTCTAGCATCCATGCTTAGGTAATTTTCCGAAGTGACGGAGCATTCCGCGTGTGCAAATGCCTTTCGACATAATAAAATTTTACGATGTCCAAGCTATACAAATATTTTAGATTTATCCTCATGTTGAGTGCATACGCTAGGACTTGTTCAAATGGTGTCCCGTTAGTTTTCGGATGGGGTGGAGTCTTCCGCATGTGCAAATTTCTCATTGCATAAATCTCGACCAATACTCGGGAATACTCGACAACTTTAAAAACACTCAAATTTTATTAAATAAACTTAAATTTGTAGCCAAAACTGTGTATTTGCAGCATTTTCTTTCATTTCTATTAATGCTTTCTTTTTGTTGGGACCTTTACGATAACCTTTAGTCTTTTGTCTGAGGGTACGCAAATTGGAGTGCAAACACCAAAATAACTCTTAAAATAGAAACAAAAAAACCTACGCATTTGTTGATATGTGAAGTCAACATTTGAATAAGTAGGTTGTGGTCAAGATGGCAAGTGGGATGATTAGTCCGAGCACGGGAGAATAATTGTCAAGTTTTGGAAAGCTATATATTATTTTTAATTACTAATCTGTCTACAGGCGATCAAAGCTCATGATTCTTTCAGAAGATTGCAAGAAGTTGTTTGGTCAAAAAAGGTGCAAAAATGGATTTTATGAAAAAATAAAATTGCCATCAATGCGTAGAGCTCAACAAAATATACACGTTTATAGATTAAACGACACCTGAAACAAAGCCACAGAATGAAAGTTATGGCACGTGCAAGTTTTTGCTACTACATCTTCCTGGACTATCAAAAAAGGTGGAAAAATAGATTTTATGAAAAAAAAAATGCCATAAATGTGTAGAACTCGAAAAAATATACACTTTTGGAGAAAACGACACCTAAAACGGAGCCACGGAATGAAAGTTATGGCACGTGCAAGTTTTTGCTACTACATCTCCCTGGATCGTCAAAAAAGGTGAAAAAATAGATTTTATGAAAAAAGAAAAAAAACTGCCATCAATGCATAGAGCTAAAAAAAATACACTTTTGGAGAAAACGACACCTGAAATGGAGCCACAGAATGAAAGTTATGGCACGTACAATTTTTTGCTGCTACATCTTCCTGGACCCTTTCCAAAAATGGAAAAAAAATCTATCCTAAAATTTTCATCAAAACTCTAAAAATGGGAAAAATTGCCGAAAAAGAAAAAAACAGCTGTCTTTGGCGCGTTTCTAACTTTCGGCTATCTCTGGTGCGTTTCTAACTTTCAACTGAATTTTCTTGTTTCCACGCGCCAACCGATGTGAGATTTTCCACAACGTGCCAACCGAAATTTTCCATGTATCAACTGATGCAAACTTTTCCACGGCCGCCACGTGTGTGGCTTGCGATTTCCCGTACATTGTCGACCAAACGATCTCGGCCCTCGTTGTCGTTGTCTGTGTTAGAGCCCCTCGAGCTTTCTAACTTAGTTCACACCTATTGGTGTAATTATATCTTTGTCGTCACCTTTGTATTATTTATTTTGTCTAATCATGAAATCCATGTGGAACGATGGCTTTGATGGAATGATCTTTCAATGTTGTTGTTTAATTGTTTATTCCTTAATTGCCGATTTTTTTGGATGATGATATTATTTATATTTGCAAGGGTCGGAAATTACTCTCTTGGATTTTTTTAATGCTAAAGTCACAAAAGCGATATCATAGCATATGAAAGATATGTTGAATAAGTCCACCAAAAAATTAGTTTCTCAATCGTAGTCTACTTGTGCATTGCCTGCCTACACTGTCAAGTTGTTTGAAGCATCTTAACAAACAAAAAAATAAAAAAGAAAAATAAAAACCATTCCACCAGTGATTCGTGAAGATAGACAGTGACAAGAGCTTATAAAAGTAATTATCCAACTAATATACCAACTCACAACGATATGCCAGTGAATATTCCATGTCAGCAACTGTGACCCGTGTGACCCCACCCTATTCACTTTCACTTTCACATTCGTCATTTTGCATGATATTGGAGGCTAGTTTTAGCCAATGGTAAGCGCTAGAGTGTACACCACAGATTTCAAGTTTCACTGTGGTTAATTTTCACCGCAGGGTAAGCAGGTTGGTTGGAACAGACACGTCGTACAAAGAACCAGGTGTCGCTCAGTCGACGTGTCATTCAGCTTGTGGAGGGGTGCCATCACATCTGTCTTCAATAATGGAGAGCAGTATAGTTGAATTAGTAGGGCATGGTAAAGACCTAATAATCACCCCATTGACATTACCATTGCCAGCACATGCTCCTCTGTCAATTTTTTTCAAACCTTTAATCACCATGTTCATCCTCCCCTATTTATATCGCTACCTCATCTTTTCATCTCATTCGAGTTTCATTCATTATTTCAATACGAAAATAATAAAAAATTATGTCAATACGGAGGGTAATATTTTACTGTTCAGTATAAAGAGTAATTTGTAAGGTTTTAGGATTTGAGGTGTAAGGGAATTTTTAGTTCTGTATCAAATGGCCAAGTTGTGCCTTTCGCTAATGGCGAGACTTGTGTTGGTCGTCTGTGTTGTCGAACTAAGCTGTGGTGGTGGTGCTGTTGAGACAGTTGGCTACTCCAGAAAACTCACGGCTCTGGTGGAAGAGCAGCCCCTGGTATTGACTTATCACAAGGGTCCTCTTCTTTCCACGGCCCCTGTTGATGTTCATGTCGTCTAGTACGGGAAATTTAGCCCTGTTCAATGCTCTATTGTGGGGGACTACTTACAGTCGTTGGGTGCACATTTGCAGGGGAAGGCCAAGAAGCCCTCTATTTCTACTTGGTGGAAGACTACTGGAAAATACAAAGGTGAAGCCTATAATCAAGCAGGTGTGAGCATTGCGAGGCTTGGGAAGTAGAAGATAGACGACTCGTATTCCCTGGGAAAGTCATTGAAGAGGACCGACATCGCCGCTCTGGTTGAAAGCTCTGTGAAATCAAAAGCTCTACCTCTGCCGGAAAAGAGCTCGAATTCCATGTATTTAGTGTTAACATCAGAGGATGTTACAGTGGAAGGGTTTTGTATGAGTTGTTGTGGATTTCATGCTAACATTTTACCATCCCCTGCTAATGGAGGGAAGCTTCTCCCATATGTGTGGATTGGGAACTCAGCAAGTCAATTCCCTGGTCAGTGCTCATGGCCGTTTCACCAGCCAATTTATGGCCCTCAGACATCTTCTCTGATTGCACGAAACGACGACATAGGCATTGATGGAATGGTCATCAATATTGACACTATATTAGCTAGAGCAGTGACGAATCCGTTCAATACTGGTTATTTTCAAGGGGATGCATCTGCGCCGTTGGAGGCCGTGTTGGCGTGTGCAGGAATATATGGAAAGGGGGCGTATCCAAGTTATGTTGGGGAGCTATTGGTGGATGCCACAACGGGAGCAAGTTTTAATGCGCATGGAGTTAATGGGAGGCGGTATTTACTTCCTGTAATGTGGGATCCTGCAAGACATTAGTGTAAACAATTTTGTAGCAAAGATGGATACAAAGAACCTACATTTTGTAATTATTTATTCTTTATATGATATTTTAAACATTTTTAAAAAATGTTATGCCTCTCAATTTTCTCTTCCACATGTACTGATAATGTCAGGTCTTGAACTGATACTGCTACCAATCTTCGCCTAACGGTCAAATGCAAAATTATTGCTACATTTTGGTAATTAGGTATTCGAGGAAATTTTATCAAAATTCTGTGACTGGAATAGCTTCATCAGACTCCAGAGGAGCTATAACATTTTTAGTCTTCTTTGACTAAAGAATTTATTGTGAATCTTCGAACAGTTTCCACTAAAGTTTTTTTATTTCGAATGTGTGGTTTTGCAGATAATCAACAACAAAAAATTTATTCTTTTATCATATTTATCAAACTTTTCAAATTTTGAATGTGGAGGTTGAAACATTTTGCATCTTTTGCACAAAATTGGAGTCAGCTTTTCTAGGCTTTCACATTCCCAACTGCCATACCGCAACCTTATTGGGCTCTGTGGAAATTTATTGCTATAGTTTCTCCTAGGGTTTCCAGCCCTTTGGGAGTTCCCTATATAATATCCTTGCCATATTCATGCTCGGTTGTTTCAACCGTGGCAGGAGACAGTGGAGTGAGCCATGGCACCACCGATGAAGTGACCCAGGAAATTCGTCTTGAAGGTCTTCTGCGAGGTAATTTTTCTCCTTTTGATCTAGTTTTTCCCATTCCTGAATTTAATGTTGCTTGTCAATGGTTAGAGCAGTTTTGCCTCATTGGGTATTTTGTGGTCAAATCCCCTTTGAAAGCATACTCAAATCTTGGGTTAACACAATTTGGACTCCGCATGGAGTCTGTCTGGATAACGTTCAAAACATTACCAAGGGTTTCTTTCTTTTTTCTTTTTCTGACCCTGGTAATGTGCCCAATATTCTGGCTTAGCAAGCCACTTGGTATGTACGTAACTCGTTGCTTGTATTAACACCCTGACACAAGGAATTTGTGGTATCTAGTTATACTGCCCTTAAAGTGCCTGTATGGGTTGAATTTTTTGGTCTTCCTCCATCATGCGTGCCCTTTCTATCGCAAATTACCACTTCGCTTGGGCGGGTAGTCTTCCTAGAAGCCAATAAATTTTACCATGCTCGGCCGTAGAAGAGAGTATGTGTTGAGATTGATCTCTCGTAGGAGCTCAAGGAATTTGTGGATATCTTGATGGGAGATCAATGCTATTCTTAGTGGATCATGTATATCAATTTACCTAACACTTTCTTCCGTTGTTAGGCGTTTGATCACAAGATCAGGGGCTGCCCGCTCTATGTACCCTGCAGCCGCCCTGAGGCCAAAACAACTCCCAAGCTTGTCAGACCCCATCAAGAGGAAGGTTGGAAAGTTGTCAAAGGCCAATGAAACAAGAACAAATCCCAACAATCCAAAGCCTCTGGCTCCCATGTTCATCAGGAGCCAACTGTTAAGGAACAATCTCTCAGTATCTCCGCTAAGGAGCCTACAACTACTGCTAAAGAACCAATTGCTGCTGCAATCTCGATTTCTCAAGTGCCCAAGTACTCCAACAAACCCCTTATGGCATCGATTCTCATGGACCAGACAAATTTTGTTTCTCATGCTTCCATCCAACTCTCAATTCCACTACTGCTACCATGCAGTTCACAAGGGCCATCAAAATGGGCCTGAAGTCCTTCCCGCATCTTTTGAGACCATAACCCAACACATAACATGGATTCCACAGAAGCAGAATACAACATTGAGTACGCCAACCGGAAACAAGTTGATATGGAAGAATTTTTACATCCTAATGCTACTCATTTCCTGCACAATCAATATGATGCCCTTGATGGATTGGAGGATGGGGATATGGCTCTGGACCAACATTTCCCATGAATTGTCTATCTTGGAATGTTCGGGGTATTACATACCCCTGTCGTAAGTATGTTGTGCGTGAATCTCGACAACGATGTGTAAAATTGGATGTTTGTTTTTGTAGGAAATAAGAATTACATGTTTTTAGTTACAAATGGTTTACAAATCCATCAGGCCTGACAGCTTGGCTTTCTGCAACAATCATGAAGCAGGGCATGGGGGATTAATTTCAATTTTTGCTCCCAAATAACGGCCCTTATTAATTGACCATGGTATCAATCCCACCAACAGTGTCATATGGGTCCTCTTTAATATTGATGGCCACCCTTTTGAGCTCATAAACATTTACACCTCGAATGATGCGGCCGAAAGGGCCAATCTGTGGTGGTAGATAGCCAACTCCATACTTGATGCCTACTGTGTAATAAGTGGATATTTTAAAATGGTTGAATCCCCTAATGATAAATGTGGTCACTTGCCTAAGAGGTGGACACCTGGTGAAAGGGAAGCATGGTACTTCATGCGTAATAAATTCAGATATTTTTATCCTAACATATCTCGCTTTCCCACCTTTGCAGCTTGGTACACATGGACCAATCTTCGTGGAGGGACGGATTATGTTCTTAAACGGCTTGACAAGGCCATGTTATCAGCTCAAAATTTCTTTGAGTTCAATTGCATTTAGTCTATGTCAGTGGAGGTCATGCCCGATTTTGTCTTTTCAGACCACTCTCCTATACAATTCCGTATCTGATGGCATGATGTGCACCCCTTTTTTCATAAAGGCCAATTCTTTCTTAATACTACCTTGATGCAACATGACCCCACTGTCAATCATATCAAATGGGTTTGGAATTTAATTCCATGACCCAATCACTATCAAAGGTGTCATCCACCTATGTAAGATAGTTGGATACAATGGTGGGAAGATGTGCTGACTTGAACTACCAAATTTCTTAGAATCTACCACCGATAGTTGGCAAAAATTTGGCGTCACTCATACACAGCTAATACCTCAACTCTCAGCCAGGCGATGGTGGCGGTTCAAGGTGATCCCTTCTCTGATGCTCTGCAATTGCAAGTTGCAACGCTTTGGCATCAAATCCAAATTTCAGATAACTATAATGCCAAAGGCGCTCAGATCCAGGATCGGATGCATTGGCTCAATATTGGAGACCGAGTTTCGAAAGAATTATTTCTTTCTCTCTGAGCCAAAAATCCTTCTCAACAGATCCAAGCTATCATAGACAACAGAGCTTGGATTACTGACCTGCAACTTGTGTTGCAAGCCTTTGTGCGCCATTACAAGATCGTCTTTCAAGCTCAGCCACCCTTTGCAGCTTGTTGAGCTTCTCTTGATCAATATTTGGGTGTTGTGCCACACAAACTATTAGAGGCTCAAAAGGTGATCAGCGAAAGAATGCTCACCATTGAAGACCTTCATGAAGCCACTCTGCAAATGGCTAATGATAAAGCGTCGGGTTGCGATGGATTCCCTTGTGAATTTTATAAAGTTCTTTGGGATTCTGTCAAGAAAGGCATTTTTCAGGTTTATCTTGAAGGATTTCAGAACCAATCCCTAGAGCCACACATTAATAAGGGAAACATAAAATTTATCCCTAAGCAAGGAGATCTCAAGAAAATCACTTGTTGGCGGCTGATTACGCTGCTAAATGTCTCCTACAAAATAATTTCCAAAGTTTTAGCTCTGCGATTACGTAATCTTCTACCTATTATTTTTTAGCCAGAGCAAACAGGCTTCATACAGGGACGTTTCATCCTAAATAACATCATCGCAGTGTGGGAAGGCATGAAATGGTCTCACAGATCTCATCAGGCCACCATGTTTATCAAGATTGACTTTGAGAAGGCTTATGATCGGATTGAATGGCCATTCATTCTCTCCATGCTTCAGGCCCTTGGCTTTGGACCCATTTTTATTTAATCCATCAATATGCTTGTTGTAAATGCGTCTACTCAAATTTCTATTAATGGCCTCAGCTTGGAGCCTTTTGGGCTTTTTTGGTCTATTAGACAAGGATGTCTTCTTGCCCCTGCACTATATGTGCTAGCAGCCGAAGGATTTGATTTTCTATTAGCTCATGCCAAAGTGCAAGGTATTGTTCGTGGAATCTCGCTGCCTGATGAGCCCAATTCACAACTTCTCAATGACATTTTGCGGATGATTCCTTCCTTACACTTATTGAGGATGAAACCAAAATTCGCAATGTTATGAAATGTTTTTATACTTTTTGCCTAGCTTTTGGCTCATCCATTCAATGGTGAAAAAACCAGTGTTACCGGAAATCTCTCCTTCCTGCACCATACTGGCTTGCCACCTTTGATTGGAAAATTTTGTAGCATGGTGAGATTTTTAAATTTTTAGGTATTCCTTTTGATTTTCAAGCCTCCTCGGCTAAACTATGACATTATGTCATTCAACAAGTGGCAAAAAATTGGAATATTGGATCACCAGACCTTTATCCCTGGCTAACAAATTCAAAATCTGCTCTAAAGTTCTTACAACCACCCATGTTTACTACTCGTCTTGTTGGGTTCCTTCCAAAGCCTTCATCCAAAAGTTGCAAAAAATGCTCAAAGCTTTCTTATGGGCTAATGCTTCTACTGGAAAATGTTTTCATTGGGTAACCTGGGATATTTGTTGTTTGTCTCACAATTCCAAAGGCCTTGGGCTTATTCACATTCAACATCTCAGGCAAGCTCTTTGTGCTAAGTGGATTATTAGAAGCATTACTAGCCAATATGTTTGCAAATTTCTCATAAGACATGGCATTGTGGAAGGTTCTCCTTATGGCCGCCTTACATGGAAAGGCTTAGGGTTTGTCAATTTTCTCATCGCTCATGTGCCTGTCAAAATTGTTGGCACCTTTGTGCTTAAGAGTATTTGGAACGCGTGGGAATGTGTCAAACCTTGACTTTTGTGGAAGGGGGATGGCTTTCGTAATGAGATTTCTATCAATCAACAATCTCTCTGGTGGTCACCGATTTTTCAATCCCAAGATAAATGCTTAGCAGAGGTCCTGGGAATCTCCGCGCTCAAATTCTTTAAGTGCATAATTCGCACCATCAAGGTCTTCTTCTGTAAAAAAACTCAATCCCGGTTCTCTTGGCTGGATGTTAAAGCTATGTTTCAGCTTTCCAACCAAGATGAGGATACATTTACTATTGTGATCGATTTGGTCCCTGATCACATGTTACATAAGATTGTTGTGCATTCCTCTCGCCCATGGTGGACAGACTGGAAGTAGTATGTTGACACTCCTTTCTATAACAACAAAGCCAACAAAGGCTATCGTTGACTCTTGCCCCATTTTCCCATTGTGGAAAAATTTAATACTCATCGGGGAATTCATGCCACTCTGTCTACCTGGGGTAGGTGATTTGAAACTGTTTGGACTATATGTGTGAAGCCCAAAATTTCTCATTTCCTTTGGTGTATTCTACACCAACGCCTTCCTATCGGGGCTCGTCTGGTTCAAAATGGGATCCCAACTCCCAATTGCCGCTTCTGTGGACATTTAGAAACACTTTTTCATGTCTTCTGGTTATGCTCCAAAGCTCAAATTGCCTGGACCTGGATTCATTCATTTTTTTCCTTCATGACCCCACTGTTTCACTTAGCAACATATCTCTTGGGAGATAAACCCAAACTTCTGCCTATGTTCACCTAGATTTGGCATGTTTTCAGAGGGGAGATTCTATTTTGGATATGGAAAGAAATAAATGCTTTTTTCTTTGCTAATTCTACAGTGGATCAATCTTTCTCGATTTATAATAAATCTATGGTGATCTCCAATGTGCTTCTGTAGATTCAAGTTCAGGAAAAAAAGGTGGCGCTGGAGGTGGATCACCTCCATACCCTGTTGCACCACTGGGGGGAAGCCCCATTCAATGTTTCCCAAGTGCCTCCGTCTCCCACAAGGCATTCCTTGCCTTCAGCCCATGGTAGCTGGCGCAGTCGATCTGAACGCCGTGCTTTCAACTATACCCGCCACTCTCTAGGGCCGTTACATCAGTGTAGTCACTCACCAGCTCACCGCTGTGGCCAGGGCTCTCTGCCGCATTCTTCGAATCACCAGTAGGGCTAGGGCTCGCCACCTCACCAGCATGGATGGGGCTCTCCTTCTGTCGTTGTTTCGTAACATGACACTTAAAACCCATTGCCACCTCTTCCACCATTAGACAAATTCCCTCACCTCAACCTTTCCATTCCTACACATAGGGAAGCGGACCCGAAGTAATAAATTGCTGCTGACTGGGAGCTTCCGAATACTGGCAAGGAATTTCCTGGTTTGGGGTGGCTGGATGATCAGGATCTACTTGCCTCAGGCATGTTTGTTTTTGTTGCTTTATAGTGCTTTTTAAAAAATGTTTTTAGGCAATGCCTTTTTTGTGTACTCTCCTAGGCTCGGCCTAGCTTTGTTTGTGGTTTTGGGGTGTGCTCTCATACCGCCCACTTTTTGGTTGAAATATATCTTGTATCTTATTGCATTAATATAATATAAGATCCATTTTCATCAATTTTTTTCTTCGAATGTCCAATTCCACTGAAAATATTATAAATATGTTCAAATTCACAGATTCTAAGACTGTAAAACTATAAACTTATGTTTAGGGTATGGAATGTGTGATTCCGCTTAAATATAGATTAGAGCTATATTGTGAAAATTCTTTCTTGAAATCTTAAATAAAATACTTTTGAATACCTTTTGATATTTTGAAAACCTAGTTCAATCCAACAAACTGCAACTATATTGACGCTAATGTTAAAATTTCTGAATACCAACACTCCCCAGTGCCCATAGTATTGTAATCATACTTTTGAAGTGGATAATTAGATATTGTAATTTTTTGTTTATAATCCATTGTATTAAGATATTTTTCTCATTTAGGCTTTAGATTTATTTACACGTAAGCTTAGTCAATATTGTGTTGAGAACGGATGCATTTTTTTGTTTGTTCATGAAAGGAATCATTACATATTACAATTTCAACATAGTCTCTACTAACCTCGATAAAATTTACCTGGCGTGAAGAAGGGACTACCGGGTGCTGAAGTTTCATATTGCTTCCTTATAGCTGGCGCACACTTCATACCGCCTTCGTACAGCTGGCGCAAACTCGAGGACATTGGTCAAACTAATCCTCTTGCGAGTGGGCATGCCAATGGAAGTTGAACCTTGGACCCCCTCTTAGTAAATGCCGAACTTTACCAAAATCAGCCAAGACCCCATTGAGAATGGATGCATTTTAAGTGTTAAAGCTTAAAAATCGTAATATGTTAAAAGCACCCCTTAGGATGTGCATTCATACCATTTATGTTTTGTGCTTACGTTTTATATTTAGTTTTTAAATATTATTGTCTTAATTATGTCATTTATGTTTTACAATGTGAAACATAAATACTAAACACTAAAAATGAAATCTTAAATAATACAACCTAATTTCTAAGCACTAAACTTTGAACCGTAAACACAATATTCAATGTTAAACCTTAAATCTTTAACATAATTTCTAAACCATAAATGTTAACATGAGATGCTAAGAATTAATAGGTCACCATAAATAGCACAAATAATTTTATAATGTCTTATAACTTAAATGTTAAACACTACACACAAAATTCTAAATGCTAAACCTTATTTTTTTACTTTATATTTTTATCATTTAATAATAAATATCATTATAAATTTATCAATATTAAATTCTAAATTTTAAAATAAATATTTATTAGAAAATTTAAATTTGTGATTGATTAAATTTAAAATTGTAAAATTATTAGTTGTTTAATATTTTAAATTACAAATTTATTATGAATTTGATATTGTAAATTTTGAGTTAATTACCATTATAAATTTATCCACATTAAATTTCAGGAAGTGTTAAATTTAAAATGCTAAATGTAACAATTTATATTTTATTACTTTTAAATTTATTATTAATGTTAGAATTATTACAAATATTATGTTTATTATGATTAAGTTTTATATGTATAAATTAAAATTATAATGTTATATGATTTTTATTGTTGGGGTTAAATTTTAATTTAATTTATTGGGACTAAATTTTATTTTTAATTAGTATTGAATGTTTAAATTATTTTACAATTTTCACATTTATAATTAACTTTAACATTTTTTTTGATGTTTTTAATGTTAATTACACGTTTTATATTTAATAAAAATATTACAAATTATAAATTTTTAATAAATTTTAAATTATATTTTAAATTTTAAATTTATTATAAATTCTGATATTATCAAGATTCAATTTCAAATTCAAATTTTGTTAAATTTTAAGTGTTAATTTTATTACAAGTTATAAATTGATCATAAATCATAAATTTAAGATTTAGTAAGATTAAATTTAAATGGAAATGATAATTTTTTATCTTTGGTAATTTTGGCAGATGAGGCCAAGGGTAAGATACATATAAGGAGGTTACCCAAATAAGTTGTGATGAATATTCGTTCAAAACTCGTTAGGTGAACGATGTGAAAGACCGGAGGATGTTATGCAAAATCATGGTGCATTAATCCTTGGTCCTAATTTTTTAAGTGTGTTACCTATATCACGAAGGAGTTATTGGTAGGATGGTGGACGTTTTTTGTTGGGTGTTTAGGTTGCAAGAAGATGGTTTGAGTGGGATTATATGGGTGTCTCTAAAAGAAGCAGTTGTCGCTCAGGCAACGTGTCATTCAACATGTGGAGGGGCGCCATCACAGCTGTCTTCAATAATGGAGAGCGGTACATTTGAATTGGCAGGGACACGGTAAATACCTAATCATCGCCCCATTGACATTACCACTGCCACCACACGCTCCTCTGTCGATTGCTTTCAAACCTTTAATCCTCCCCTATTCATATCGCTACCTCATCTTTTCATCTCATTCACTGTTTCAATACGGAAATCAAAAATATTCTGTATCAATACGGAGGGTAATATTTTTCTGTTCAATAGAAAGAGTAATTTGAAAGGTTTTAGGGTTTGAGGTGTAAGGGGATTTTTAGTTCTGTATCAAATGGCCGAGCTGTGCCTTTCGCTAATGGTGAGACTTGTGTTGGTTGTCTGTGTTGTCGAACTTATTTGTGGTGGTGCTGCTGTTGAGACAGTCAGCTACTCCAGAAAAATCGCGGCTTTGGTGGAAGCAGCCCATGGTATTGAGTTATCACAAGGGTCCTCTGCTTTCCACGGCCCCTGTTGATGTTCATGTTGTGTGGTACGGGAAATTTAGCCCTGTTCAGTGCTGTATTGTGGGGGACTACTTGCAGTCGCTGGGTGCACATTTGCAGGGGAAGGCCAAGAAGCCCTCTGTTTCTACTTGGTGGAAGACTACTGGAAAATACAAAGGTGAAGCCTCTAATCAGGCAGGTGTGAGCATTGCGAGGCTCGGGAAGCAGAAGATAGACGACTCGTATTCCCTCGGAAAGTCGTTGAAGAGGACCGACATTGCTGCTCTTGTGGAAAGCTCTGTGAAATCAAAAGCTCTGCCTCTGCCCGAAAAGAGCTCGAATTCTATGTATTTGGTGTTAACATCAGAGGATGTTACGGTGGAAGGATTTTGCATGAGTTCTTGTGGATTTCATGCCAACATTTTACCGTCCTCTGCTAACGGAGGGAAGCTTCTTCCATACGCGTGGGTTGGGAACTCGGCAAGTCAGTGCCCTGGTCAGTGCGCATGGCCGTTTCACCAGCCAATTTACGGCCCTCAGACCTCTCCTCTGATTGCACCAAACAGCGACGTAGGCATTGATGGAATGGTCATCAATATTGGCACTGTATTAGCTGGAGTAGTGACGAATCCATTCAATACTGGTTATTTTCAAGGGGATGTATCTGTGCCGTTGGAGGCCGTGTCGGCGTGTACAGGAATATATGGAAAGGGGGCGTATCCAGGTTATGCAGGGGAGCTGTTTGGTGGACGCCACAACGGGAGCGAGTTTTAATGTGCATGGAGTTAATGGGAGGCGGTATTTACTTCCTGCAATGTGGGATCCTGCAACCAAATCCTACAAGACATTGGTATAAACTATTTGGTAGCAAGATAGCCAAGATGGATACAAAGAACCTACATTTTGTAATTCTTTATTCTTTATACGAGATATTTTAAACATTTCTTTTTAAAGATTAAGCCCTGGATTTTTTCTTCACCGCATGTATTGATAATGTTCGGGTCTTGAACTGATACTGCTACCAATCTTCGCCTAACGGTCAAATTAAATTCAGAAATTAACTTATTCGAGGAAAATTGATCAAAATTCGGAAACTTTCGAAGGAGATATTTAGAAAAAAGTGCAAGGAACATCGTAGTTGTTCAGAATCAAAATGATTATTTGGTTTGGTCAATTGATTTTTAATCTTTTAAAATTGAAGTGCACTGTTATTTTTGAAAGGATTGTGTCAGATGTGACGATTTTTTTTAGGGACCGTCAAAGTGTCTGCAGGATGAAATCATATGTAAGTTTTTGGTAAATAGTTTTTTATTTTGTTTATGATGTTTCCTCTTTGAAAGTGATTAACATGGACGGCCAGCGATGAGCAAGGGCAATGTTGAATGGACGGTTGACATAAAAACTATCATTTGGGTAAAACTGATTGTCGACCGGCATAGAGTGGTCAATTTTGGGTGGAGACTACCCTTCACTCAAAACTCATCAATGTATGGGTGCATGACTCATGAAACTACATGATGTCATGTATGCACATGTTTTGGTGGGTTCCACGCGTCAGGAGTCACATTAGTGGTGTTTTGTGTTTTTTAACAAAATGAAATCAAATCATGTTATCGAATGAATCAATGGTGAAGATGTTTGGCTCTTAAAGAGCTCACCAGGTTTCAATTCTCACTGTAAGTGAAGTCAAGAGATGCACTATAATAAGGGATGAGTCCGGGACCGTGCCCTGAGTGAATTTGACAGAATGGATATCCCCCAGTCCTTGGTCGCTTAGCTTAAGAAATCTACCCACTTCACCGTGGGCGCAAGTTTCAACAATGTTGAAAAACAGTGTGTTTTTCAACTACCAAAAACAAAACTAGGAAATGAATTGACACGTGGCATGATGACATCATGGGTTGCATGGGAATTTCATACATGCGTAGTTGCAAAATGAGTGAAGGGTAGTCATCTCCTCAACTTTGAAAGTATATTTTCAACTGTCCCTTCCACGTTGAAAGCAGTTATTTTTTTTTACACTTTTGAGACGAGAAATTAAATATAGATTTGAGTAAGTTTTAAAAAAAAATGGGAGATTATATTTTAGAATAAAATATTATGGATAAAGGTATTGTGGTTCCATCTATACATTAAGTATAATAAAAAGAGTTAATAAAAATTATGCTAATTTATATGAATCATGTCTGTTGAGGTTAAACCAAACCGGCTGTACAGATATATATCAGATTAAAGCATACAAACAATAAACATGGAAATAACCAACAAAAGAAAATACACAAGATATAACATGGTTCACCCAGTGTGGGTTACGTCCACTAAGAAACAACCAATATATTATTCCAGAGGTTATAAAATTGAAGATTGCCCAGAGGTTATAAAATTGAAGATTTGCAATCTTCCACACCTTACAAGATGTAGCATAATTTTCCTCTCACAAAGCTTCTCTAAGATCTCACCAAGGATTCCTTCTTACAATAATCATTTCCTTAACCTCTAACCCTAGTTTTCTAGCTTATATAAGCCTATACAAACTTAGGGCACTTTAGCCATTCATTTACAACCATCAGATCAACTTTATACAAATATTAGATCTAATTCCCGTGACTTAAATATAAACAATCACGTACAGTTAACCGATGTCGGTTACCCTAATCGATTCTGGTTAGTATGTTAGGTGACCGACACCGATCAACCGACTGATGTTGGTTACTATGTAAACCTATAAGTTGTAAATAAACTCCTTTGTGAAGCAATTCAGTTCCATAATCTCAACAAACTCCCACTTGGAGATAAATTGTTGCACTATTCCGCACAACTTCATCCTTGGTTCCTCTCCTGACTTTATTTCTTTCTTTTCAAGTCTCAAACTCAAAGACCAACAAAATTGGAGTGTAGCTCCAACTTCTCCTTTGCCAACAACTTCTTTAGAAAATCTGTAGGGTTCTCATTCGTATGAATTTTCTCTAACTTTAGTTGCCCATCTTCCAACACTTGTTATATGAAGTGATATCTCAAGTGAATGTGTTTCATTCTTGAATGAAATGCTAAGTTCTTTGCCAAATGAATTGCACTTTTACTATCATTGTACAATCTGCAATCCTCTTGCTCATTTCACAACTCTTCCATGAACTTGCTCATCCATACCATCTCTTTGCTAGCCTCTGTAGTAGAAAAGGTCACAACCTTTTGAAATCTTGAAATCCAGCTAACTATCGTCCCACCTACTGTGAATACATATCCAGTGGTGATTCTCCTACCATTCACATCACCAGCCATATCTGAACCAACATAGATGTATAAAGAAATATATGATCCTCTATAGCATAACTGCATGTCCCTCTCAAATACTTGAGAATCCATTGCATTGTTTTCCAATGCTCTTTACCTAGATTGGCCATAAATCTACTCAGAGCTCCTACTGCCCATGCATTGTTTGGTCTGGTACAAACCATAACATACATAAAAATTTCAACTTCTGAAGCATATAGAACTTGTGCCATGTACTCGACCTCTTCATGTGATGTAGGAAACTAATCTTTGCTCAATTAAAATTGTCCAACCATAGGTGTACCTTCAGGTTTTACACCCTGTTGAGCAGACAAAGTATAACACTATGGAGAGGGCACACAAAAGATTAGCGTGAAAGAACAAGATGTATTTGAAGGCGCAGAAGGATAGGGAAGGAAACACGTGTCAAGACAAGGTTGATTCAAGATTTAGAAATTTTCATGGATACAAACTATTTTTGGTGAAAGTGTGTGGAGCACACAACGAGATGGATATTTGTGCGACACGCAAATGCTATTTTTGGGATGAGCGTTTGATAAGCGTCATGCACAAGTTAAAGATAATAATAGGATTACTACTGCCAATTAACTGTAGGAGATCTATTATTAGCGCACTTACATGTGTGCATATTATTGTAAAGGTGCATGACTATTTTCAGCATGCGACCTATTTTGGGAAGTGCATAAGTGGTGAAGGGAAAGTCCCCACCCTTATAAATATTATCGAACCATGTAATTTAGAGAGATGGTGTGTGTGAGCTATTGTGAATTTATGCGGACGGATTTGTTGCGCGCATAGCTAATGATAATATTTTGTACCATAAGGAGCTTCTATGTTTTACAATGTTTAATATAATGAGGGTTTATTGGATGGATAATGGTGTTAAACATGACTGTAACTGGTTCTTGTATGGTTAATTTTATCATAGTTATTGTTTAATTCATGATTATTTAAAGATCTAGATCTGATTATGCACTATTGAATGGTTATGTTCATTATGGATCTGAATGCACTATATCTTCATCACGCTAACATCCTACAAAAGCAACTCTAAGGAGGGAACATGGTACCTCTGCGTGCTTCAGGATGAGCGCTCAACTCAAGCTGAGTGATGTGCTAGCACGCTTGAGTTTTTATGGTTTTACACAATGGATTCTAGGCTGCATCATTGGTTCCGTTGCTAGGACCTCTTTTTAAGTTTTTTTCAGGATGATTCATGATGAAGATGTACCAGTTGACCCTAGTAAGTGTTGATGAGTGGATAAAAGATCTGGAAGAAGAGTACGCATGGAGGTTCAACACTAGATCTGAGTTTGACGCAGGTGCATGGGTGGAACATAATATGTATGACTGTTTGTATGAGAGCTTATTTTCTATTTTTCTGGTAGAACTGTACGAGTGGTTGGTTGCTTATGTGTCTAAATGGAACTGGAGGTATTGCACACTTGTCTAGATGCAGGAAGAATTTCAGGCCCTCTATGATGATAATATGATTTGGACGCGCATTGTGGATACTTGGTTCCATGGCATCTTGAATAGTTATATTCCAGAGTACTCAATTTCCACTTATTCCTACCTAGAGGTAGTTGAGTTTCAGTTTTTACGTTAGCCTAGGGGAACTTACTTGCAAGGCATTCCACTGGAAATCGAGATCTTAATGGTAACCTTAAACTTGGAGGAAAAACCGATGGCTAGATAAACCCCACCACGCGTGGGGGCAAGAGTAGGTTTGGTGAAAGATGGCAGACCTGGTGGCAGAAAGGAAGAAAGAAGAAAGATGACTTAAGTACAATGAGGTGCACGAGAGGGAGATAGAGAAGCAACGTGACATTGCAGAGTGGATGGCATTGAGGAGAGAGATGAATCATGAAGGATTTGGAGCTCACGCAGAAGGCATGGAGCCAGAGCATCTGGAACTCCCCCATTTGGGCAAGTAGAACAAGGAACCCTCCTCGGCCTCACAAGGGAGAATGCCAATAGAGACGACTTGGGCCATGGGTGTGGATCTAAATCTACCTAGCAACCTATCCATTGCACTTGGTTTTCCAGTATGTAGTACAACCAGTAGTCAGCAAGCTAATTTGGGCATTAGGAAAGTAGGAGTAAGTCAAATAGCAAGTACATTGATGGTAGGGTAAACGTCTTTGTTTTTATTTGGAGGTACCTTTTCAGGAACATAATCCACACATAATTCAAATGCGCAGAATTTTGGACTCACTTCTGGGAGTAGTACCACCTCGCAGACTGTAAGAGTTCAGTTCAGTACTACTGTTGGGACATAGGGAAGTACATCTTCTGGTCCGCTTCTGGCTACATGTGGAGGATCAGGGGGTATAGATGGCTCTAGTTCTAGTGGATCTGGTGGTTATGGAGGCAGAGGTAACACATGAGGTTCTAGATCAGGTGGCCAGGGTCTGCACCAACCCGAGGATATTTACATGGAGATGTCTCTCTGTCTTCCAAAGTATAGGGACATAGAGGATGCTGCTGAACATGTGCACATGTGTGAGATATTGTGGCGCACAAAAGGGATCATGACTTCTGAGCACAAGGCAAGTCAATTTGCAACTACATTATGGGGACGCGCACATAGTTTGTACAGGAAGTTTGACCCGGATCAAACTTGTGTAGATTATGCAACATTAAAAGATGCTTTGCTGCAAGAGTTCTATATCCCTGAATTTGAGCAGAAGAGTATAAGCACGCTCAATGATATTAAGAAGGGAACTATTTAGAGTGTTTGGGAGTATGATGCCCATTTCAAAACAATTTTGTCTAAGATTTCTTATGGTATTCACGCAAGCCATCATGCACAATGATTCATTGGAGGTCTGATCACACCTTTTAGAAGGGCACTGTAACATAAAACATATAATGATCTGTGCAAAACACTCGAAGTAGCTTTACGCACTGAGGTAGTTGGAATTATATACACTGGAGTAAGCCCATTCTTGGAAGCATAGATTGCAGTTATGGCAAAGCAGTTGGAGTAACTATTAGAAAATTCAACACATGAGACACGCACTGGGATTTGGTGTATATATTGTGAAGTGGAAGGGCACACTAAGGATAGTTGTCCTCACAGATCAATGCGTTCATTATTACTAGATTGTGATATATGTCATTTGAACAATGATGTCAACCATTGCCCATTATTACAACGTGTGATAAGGAAGAATGTATCCTGCTATTGTAAAAATTTTCGGATCCATGACTCACAATACAAAAGGCTACAGAGTGATTGGTAAGATCAATGATGTTATAGATATTGGTGTGCGACAGACAGGAGTATCAGATAACTCTAAAGGTAAAGGTGAGCACCAGGATCATGATCACAATCAAGAACACTATGATCGAAATGAAGGGCACTTTGAAGGAGGTCATGGAAGAGGTCAAGGATACCCTGGTGGATTCGAAGGCCGAGGCTGTGGTGGTGGACAAGGTGAGTTTCCTCGTGGAACGTGCTTTATATGCGGATCTCATGACCACTACAGATGTGAATGCCCTCAGAATATTACTTGTTATTTTTGTGGGAAGAATCATAGCTATAAGGAATGCCCAGACTTATATGAGCATCTTAACAAGCAACATAAGCAGGATAACAAAGGCGCATGAATGATTAGGATACACCACATTGTGGAAAATCAGTGGATGCCAAAGTTGACATCGGAATCTGAGGTATTACCTGTGAAGATTACTACACGTGCTAAAGCTGCGTGCGCCAGAGAAGTGTTACAACAGAAACCTACCATCACTAAAGAGGACATTTTGCATTCAAAGTATCTGGATCCTGCGCATCAGAAGGAGGTTAACCAGGAAACCATGGAGGTACTCAGAAATATTTAGGGTGAAATACAATGTTTAAAAGATAAATCACGAAGGATGGAATAGAAGAAGGCAATAGAGATGGTCCAGTCGGATATTGATGACTTGAAGGAGGTATGCAAAATGCTGCGCTAAGAGAATATCATTCCATTACTATGTAATTGGCTAAAGGGAAACACTCTGCGTGCAGGTATTAAGAATGGATGACATAACCTGCATGCAAATATTCCCCTTCATATCTTAGATTACGACAAGGAGATTACTCTAAATGTTGTTGTAGATGGATGAATTTTGAGAAATATATTGATTGACACAGGCACGTAAGTTAATGTTCTTACTTTAGATGCATGGGTACAGATGGGAAGACCTCCATTGTGGTCATCTTCTAATGTGTTGTTTATGGCTAATCGAACTAAGGCTACTCACATCGGAGTTTTAAAAGATGCATCCGTTACTATACAAGGGGCCAAGTTCATTGGGGACTTTGAGGTTTTAGCACTTGCAAAAGCAGACAATTTCCTGGCTCTGCTTGGGCACCCTTGGTGCTATGCAAATAATGTTGATCTATGGTTAGACAAGGGATATATAAGTTTTGAGAACAAGGAGGAAAGAGTTATTATCCCTTTAACAGATGGGAAATCTGTGCCTTATGTTGAGCCTTTGAGTGAGGAAGATCTGAACATGATTTATGTGCGCATCATTTAGGACCCAAAAGTACTCGAGCCATCTAAGGAAGGAATCCTTTAGTGGGAAGATGCACAGTCTATTAGTGATACTAAAAATATTGCTTGTGATAATTGGGCTCATGATACTTATGAGATGGTAGGGCGCGAAGTAAGAAGCACATTTACGCAGAGAAGCAAACCTTGTTGTATTAGGAGGATAGGTAACAACTCTGTACCTCAGTACACTAGAGAAGGAGACCCTACGGTATTCCTGCAAGCCATGGAGGAATAGTGGATAGACCAAGTTGAGATAAGGAATATGTTAGCGTATACCTTGCGTGGGACAACAACGAGTTGGTGGGTGGTTCACATGGATAATCTTATAGAATAGAATGAAGTCAGGATTGCTATTTCTACTCGATTTTTCAGGAGCAATGCACCTACTCAAATATGCACATATTATGGTAATCAACATGTTTAACACCACATTCAGCAGTGTGAGAGACTCTAGATAGAGGGGCAGGAAGCTTTACCACCTTCACTATGGGTGAACAAACTTTATTCCACTTTACAAGGTTGCGCGTGTGCTTAGTATGTATATGCGGAGCTACATATAGAGACTGGAAATTGGTAGGATTTGATTGCAGGAATGGTCCAGATGTTTGACTACTTCTCTACTAAACCTCCAGTAGAAGAGGCATTAAGGGTTATTAAGTGTTTAACTATGGGAGATAGTGCAAAGGCAGTAAGAACTCGTTTAACAGTTATTTGGTGAGACAAACTCAGGAGCGCGTTTTGATGAAATAGAAGAGACATATGCCGCATTAATTCAGCACGCTTGTTTTGAGAAAGAAAAGGGAAAGATGGTCTACATAGTGGATGATGAGGAAGTAGATAATCTGGATATAGATCATTCAGCAGGTATGCGTGGGGTTTTGGATAGTGCGGATAACAACGCACGTGCCTATCATGAACCTATGAAGACAAAGAAAGTGAATATTGGCATGGATGCTGAACCTAAGGAGGCAATAATTATGGATTATTGGTCTAACTCTAAAGTGGCAAAAATCATTGAGTTACTATGAGATTTTTCAGGACGTATTTCGTAGGGGATACCATGAATTGAAAGGCGTGCATGAATCATTAGGAGATATGAAGATCAATCTTAAGGAAGGTGCGCGCCTGGTGAGGAAGAGACCCTACAGGATGAACCCTAACCTACACATAAAATTTAAGGAAGAAATTGACAAAATGTTGAAATCTTACATCATCAAGCCCCTAGAAGAATCAGAGTGGGTTAATCCCATAGTCATCAATATAAATAAAGATGGACGGATTAGGGTTTGTGTGGATTACAGGGAATTGAATGTTGTATGTGTGATTGATCCTTTTCCTACACCTTTCACAGAGGAGATATTAGAAGGCGTTGCAAGGCATGAAGTTTATTCTTTTACAGATGGATTATCTGGGTATCATCAGGGTAGGATTGCACATGAGGATCAAGAGAAAATGAATTTCACCACTGAATAGGGAAGTTTTGCATATACTGTGATTCCCTTTGGTTTGAAAAATGCACCTGCTGTATTTTCGCGCATAGTTGTTCAAGCGTTCCAAGATTTTATTCACAACTTCTTACATGTTTCCTTGGATGATTGGATGGTGTATGGACTTGTTAAGGATCATTGTGACAATTTGCGCTTAGTGTCTGAAAAATGTAGACAGTTAAGCATCTCTTTGAACATCAAGAAGTGCGTGTTTGCTACACCTTTTGGCACCTTGTTAGGGTACATCATCTGCAAGGAAGGTTTTTTAGTGGATTGAGCTAAGGTTGTTGTTATTGTAGGCACTGGAAGAGCCTACAAGTCAAAGTGAGGTGTGTGGATTCTTGGGTCACATAGGGTATTATAGAAAATTTATCAAAGGATATGAAAAGATTTCCGTGCCTATGGAAGAGTTACTAAAGGGAAAAGGGACATTCTATTGGGGAGAACCACATCAGCGCAAATTTGAGGCATTGAAGGAGAGACTAACTACAACACCTATTCTGCATTTTCCTTCATGGAACCAACCGTTTCATGTACATGTGGACACCTCTGGCACGAACATTAGTGCGGTGTTAGCTCAGCATGGAGAAGGAATTTTAGATCATCGTATCTATTTCACTAGTAGAAAGTTGACTCCTGCAGAGAAAAAATATACAACTATAGAGCACGAAGCATTTTCAATGATCTACGCGCTACATAAATTCAGACAATATTCGCTAGCAACACCATTTGTATTTTACATTAATCACATGGCATTAAAATAATTGGTGAACAATCCTGTTTTACAAGGGCACATATGTTGATGGGTGCTCTAATTTCAAGATTTTGATTTCATAGTTGTGGTAAAGCCAGGTAAAAGTAATTCTAGTCCAGACCATTTATCAAGAATTCAATCAGAGGAGGACACACATACAATTTAAGATACAATGCTAGATGCACAGTTGTATAGGTTACAACGCGCACCTTCAGAATTGGAGGATATTGCTGTCTTTTTATGTGCAGGTATGGCACTAGAAGGA
Organism: Taxus chinensis; assembly: GCA_019776745.2. Taxonomy (NCBI): domain Eukaryota; kingdom Viridiplantae; phylum Streptophyta; class Pinopsida; order Cupressales; family Taxaceae; genus Taxus; species Taxus chinensis. The sequence continues at coordinate 120,165,334 of CM034155.1, read as the reverse complement.
ATGAAAGCCTTAGAGAAGAAACAACTTGCAATTCACGCGACACCCTTCATGTTGATCAGTGGTGACCTATACAAGTTAGGCCGAGATGAAATATTGCGCCGATGTGTACTGGAGCATGAGTGCATAGATATCATGGGAGATGCTCATGGTGGTATTGTAGGTAGGCACTATGCAGGTGACACCACCGTGTGCAAAATTATAGTCACTGGATTATGGTGGGAGACCATGTATAAGGATTTTAAGGCGTATTGCAAGGCGTGTGATCACTGTTAACACCTTGTTAAACCTGGGCAAAGAGATGAAATGCCTCTAAGACATATTCCTAGTGCAGATCCATTTGAGGAATGGGCTATAGAATTTGTGGGTCCTATTTCTCCAGCCTAACGTAGAACTGGATCACGCTACATCATCACTTGTATAGTTTATCTTACAAGGTGGGAAGAAGCAGTGCCTACCAAGCATTGTACAACAACTACAACAACTAGGTTCTTATAGAAAAATATTCTTACTAGGTATGGATGCCCGCTGAGCTTGACAAGTGATAGGGGTACACACTTTTTGAATGAGACAATCAGGATACTATTGGATGAATTTATGATTATGCACCATAGGACTACACCCTATCATCCTTCAGGAAAATGGGACTGTTGAGGCCTTCAATAAGATTTTGAGCCAGACATTGACAAAAATTTGTGATGTTGGAAGGAAAGATTGGGATGATAAAGTTTCTGCTGTGCTTTGGGTGTATAGAACAACATATAAGAGGTTGAACAAGGCCACACCCTTTTAGTTGGTGTTTGGAGCAGAAGCAGTTCTTCTAATAGAATTCATGTTACCTTCTTTGCGTATTGTGCGCGCTGAAGGTCTAGCTGATGAACAAACATTAGAAGAAAGAATTGACAAGTTGATATAGTTGGATCAGAGGCGCGCCATAACACGTTGGAGTCAAAAGCAGGAAAATTCCAGGCATAAGGCATGGCATGACAGACACATCAGGGAAAAAATATTGATATTGGACAGATGGTGATTCTTTATGATTCCAAGTTTCTGCGCCATCCAGGAAAGCTTAAAGTGAATTGGTTAGGACTGTATGTTATCACTCATATACTTGAATAAGGCGATTGCTAGTTAGAGGCGCTTGATGGAATACAGTTACCTGATTATTTCAACAGGAGTAGGATGAAGCCCTACTATAAATAATTCTTCTAGGTGTTTGTAATAAGGCAATATTGCCATTTAGAATAGGGTTTCCTTTCTGTATTTCCTTTAATGTATTTCCTTCTTCTTCGCTATGCTTTGTCAATTTAGTTAGGTGTTTTTTGTAATAAACACATTTGTGCATTGAAAGCTAATTACCATCTAGAGTGTTTTTATGCGTATAGGACTGCACATACCATTGGTGTGGGGTGGTTATTCACAACTGGGTATACATGAGAAAAAAATGTTACATGTGATATTCAAGTTTGGAAAGGGGTTGTTAGAAAGGAGATTGATTCTAAAGATGACCGTAGATGGAGATAAATGAAGGAATAGTATAACATGAGGTAAGCAGAAGCCATGGAAACTACCAGGGGAAGACGCAGTGGTGAGGTATTCAGCGCATGGAAGCGCGATAAAGAGAATTATGTAGCTAGAAGGTAGGAAGGCACGCTAGAAGGTTATAGATGGGGTGCGAAGATGTACTACATGAAGATTTTGAAAATGGTCAATTAATGTGAGGATTGTTAGTAGGTGAAGGAACAATAAATGCACTAAATTTTTAAAAATCTATATAAGGACGTGATTTGGGTTCATTTTTACCTTTGCGATCACAAGTATTTGAGCAACCTAAGTACGACTGAGCCCAGTGAATCATGGTGAATTGCAGAGCGTTGTGAAACTAGATGTGGAGAGAATACTATTGCATGGAAGAGGCTTCGTCCCCATTGGTGAAGGGTTTGAGTGAAGAAAAATAGTTGAGAAGGAGCTAGGGAATGCGGTTTCAAGCTAGGTCACACAGATTTGAGAAAAGGTTTGAGTTTTCTCGTTATAGAAGATAAAAGGTGGGATTTTTGCAATGGCACCAAATAAATCACCTGCAACATGAATGAAAGGAAAGAAGAAGGTAGAAGTTGAAGTTGAAATTGCTCCTGAGAGTAATTTTTCAGAGATGCAGTACTAGGAAGGAGTGATAGTCAGACAAAAGTGGGATTCCCACATCCGCAGATGAAAAATAAGTGACTACAACCACTGTATCACTGAAAAAAAAGGGAGTGTTGGATGCTTTATTGAATAAGAAGACCAACAAGCACATAGTGGAATATATGCCAGTGTATGACAATGCTGGGAAAAAATTGCTTAAGTAGGTAGGAGTTTATCAGTTGTATGAGCTCCCATATTTTTGAAAATATGAACCCTTATACCAATGAATTATGAGCTGAGTCCATGAAGACTTATTTTATTTCTCCAAATGAAGGGTTAGGATCACAACGGCCTTGGTTTCGACATTAACAGGTTTGAAGGGCACCGAGATAGAACTTGTTAGTGATCTGACTGATAAAGAAATGATTATAGAAAAAATAAAGGAGTTGGGGTATACCAAAGGTTCACGTGGAATGGACATAGATAATATGAAGAAGTTTCGTGTGGTGCAAACAAACTCACATCTTCTCACCAAGTTGAACAACCAAGAGATATGGTCACAAGTAAACACTATGTGGCTTCATATTGCAAAGAAAATGTCTTAGGGAGTAGTATATAACTTACCAGGCTACATTGAAAAAACCATTGTTGAATAAGCGTGCACATGTGACAAGACAAGTTTTGGTGCCATCCTTTTATCTTTGGTATTTATAGAAATTGGAGTGCCTGATGGGCCAAAGAACAAGATGTGGGAGTACCCCTTAGAAAAGAAGTCCCTCATAGAGAGGTTTGAAAAATATTTATGTGAAGGATCAATGGGTGGGCCGTTTAAGTAGAGGGCAGAAACATGGTATAACTAAGTTTGCACAGTGTTTGAGGAGGAGTGACACATTCCCAAGGAGCTACCATCAGTAGTAGGCAAGGCATTACAGTTCATGATGTACCAAAAATTCTGTATTGCGTGATTTTTTATGAGGGATGGGACATGGAGCCCATGGTTCAAACTACCATATTTCTTCACAAAGCGCTACTTCTAGGCCTCAGTTCACATATTTAATGACGCGTGCCTTTTATTTTCAATGCAGATAAGGTAGATTGTGGCTACGACACCCTCAGGAAGACATATGCGTATCCAGGCCAGACTGCCTACATTGAGAGGCTCATTTCAGACATCATAAACATGAAGCCAATAAGCTTCGATATTGGGGACACTGGAGTCGCGCTCGTATAGCTTCAACTTAAACCTAGGATAGAGAATAAAAATAATGTGGAGAATGAGTTCATGCTCCTAGGGTCACCTAAGGGAAAACATACAGTGGAGAATGTGCCATCTCCAAATCCTACAATGACTATAGAGGTAGATGAGGAGGAAGAAGAAAAAGAAGATAGTGGGGGATTGGATCATAGAGACTGGAGGCAGCCCACAGACAGAGTGAAGGCTGAGCACGTGGATACTCTACCTCAGGCATAGGAAGGAGATGAGGACTCAGACGTGGATATAAACCATGAACAACACCGATTTAAGAGGGTATTCAGAAGAACTAGGACCGAAGGCGTGGGGAATCTGCAATTTGTAAGGAGATCACCACGAATCTCTCCTCAGAAAGAGGAAAATGAGAGAAAAATGAGAAAGATAAAGCTAAATGAGGAGGTGGAGGATTCTGGAGAGAGTGTTCCTGGAACACCAGTGCAGCTAGAAGATGTGGAGGATCCCATATATGAGGACATGAAGTATGAATAGAAAGGAATGAAGGAGGCAGAAGAAATAGAGCATAAGCAACCTCACGCACATGATACTGCTCAGGACGTCAAAAGGCCAACTCCAAATCTTTGTGCTCAGGTTCCTAAGGTGCCAAGAACAAAGAGAACAACTGGAGAATATATTGTACCAAGTATGGACTATGCTGAGGACATATGCAAAATTTTCTGCCCCCATTTTCAAAGCATAGTAGGCCTTAAGGAATTGTATGGATGGGAGCTGATGGATGCAGACATGGCCACCACGTGCACAATTGTTTTTATCCTAGTCAGTGTAGACCCATATGGATGAGCCAAATTTTGATGTGTGCAAATACTCTTGTGTTTCAAGGAGAATAAATAAGGCACCCTAAAGCATACACATGATAGTAAATCCTACTCTAATGTTTGATGAGAAGGTGAGCATTGCCTTGGTTAAAGTATCTATAGAGGTGGTGAGGAGGAAAATTGATAAGACTACCACTATTAGAGTGCTACTTGAATATAACAAGGCAAAAACTACATAAATAACACGTCTAAAAGGAGAGAAGGATCTAGAACATAAAAATAATGAGGCCTTCATCAACATGGCAGAATAAATTGGTGACTATGTCGTGAAAGAAAGACCGTACCTGGATTCTAAAGTACTTGAGAAGTTTCCTTTGGCTATGCATTACGTGCGTACATTAGTTGATTTGGTGCTCGAAGATGGACTGATTAAGATGCTAGTGCCAAAGAATCCCGAATAGGAAGTAGAGAGAGAAAAGGCCTCTGTGGTTAGGAATATTTCAAGTTATGAGGCCTTACTCCAAAATTTATAAGATGAGTTGAAGAAATTAGATCAAGCCCTGAACATATGTGCAACACCAGAAGTAGTGATCAGGATCAAGACTATGATTGAAGATAATGAAGTTCTAAAAATAATGAAGGATGAGACTTTAGGGCACACATAGATATTGGCATTAGTGAAAAAAAAGCACAAAGCCCTTGCCGCAACACAAGACCCACATAAGGAAAGACTTGATGAGATTGGAAATATCATAGCGTAAAAAATGGATCTTTTGGAAGGATGTCTGCTTTGGCCAATGTTGTCCTAGTACTGCAGAATGAAAAGGAAGAGATAACCCAGGATGAGTTGGAAGCCATCGCCACAGATGTTCCAGAGAAGACGAGAAAGATGCTGGATGATTGAAAACCATTGGAGGCTGAGATTAAAGTAGAATATCTAGAGTTGATCCTCCTAGTTAAAGAGGAGGGTGCTATAGAGTAGAAGTCTAGTATTTGTACAACAATTCTTTACATTATTTCCATTCTTATTATTTATTGTTTGAGACAATTAGAAGAAACCCCATTACTGGGGCAAAAATGTATACTAGTGTGGGATAATATTGAGAAGATAGAGTATGACACTAAGGAGAGGGCACATAGAAGATTAGCACGCAGGAACAAGGTGCATTTGAAGGCGCAGAAGGATAGGGAAGTAAACGCGTGTCAGGACAAGACTGATTCAGGACTTAGCCATTTTCATGGATACATGCTATTTTGGAGATAGCATGTGGAGAACACAACGATATTGAGACTTACGTGACACACAAATGTTATTTTTGGGATGATATTTTGATAAACACCATGCACAAGTTGAAGATAATAATAGGATTACTACTGCCTGTTAGCTGTAGGAGATCTATTATTAGCACACTTGCATGTGTGCATATTATTGTAAAGGTGCATGGTTATTTTTAGCATGCAACCTATTTTGGGAAATGCATAAGTAGTGAAGGGAAAGTCCCCACCCTTATAAATATGTATCGAACCATGTAATTTAGAGAGATGGTTTGTGTGAGCTATTGTGAAGTTATGCTGCCAGATCTATTGCACGCATAACTAATGGTAATATTTTGTAATGTAAGGAGCTTCTATGTTTTACAGTGTTTAATATAATGGGGTTTATTTGATGGATAATGGTGTTAAACATGACTATAACTAGTTCTTGTATGGTTAATCTTATCATAGTTATTGTTTAATTCATGATTATTTAAAGATCTAGATCTAGTTATGCACTATTGAATGGTTATGTTCATTATGACTATGAATGCATTATATATTCATCACGCTAACATACTACATAAGAAACTCGAAGGAGGGTCCTGGTACCTGTACGTGCTTTGGGTGAGCGCTCATCTCAGGATGAGTGATGTACCAACGTGCCTGAGTTTTTATGGTTTTACACAGTGGATTCTAGGCTGCATAATATTCTGCATTTTAAATATTTTCAACACCTTATTGATATAATCTTCCTGAGACAAATACAATCTGTTGTTCTTCCTATCTCTATGAATTTGCATGCCAAGGATTTTTTTTTTGCTTCAAAATCCTTCATTGCAAATGTGTGAGCTAACTTTTCCTTAAGTTCACTAATGTCCTGCATACTAGATCCTTTAATAAGCATATCATCCACATACAATAAAAAAATAATATAGCTTCCATTTTCAAGCTTCTTGAAATAAATAAAATGGTCAGATCCACATCTCATATAACCATGATCATGCATAAAATTTTCAAATCTCATATACCATTTCCTTGGAGCTTGCTTGAGCCCATACAAGCTCTTTTTCAACCTGCACACAAGTTTCTCCTTACCCTTGACTTCATAACGAAGTGAATGATTCATATAAATTTATTCCTCCAAATCACCATAAAGGAAAGTCATCTTAACATTAAGCTATTCTAAATGAAAATATTCTACTACCACTAAACTCAGAACAATATAGATGGAAGTCATTTTAACAACACGAGAAAATATCTCACCAAAATCAATACCTAGTTTTTGTGTAAACCCTTTTATCACAAGTCTTTCTTTGTATCTTTTCTTTCCACCCTATTCCTCACTGATCATATAAACCCATTTATTCCACAATGCCCTTTTACTTGCTGACAACTTAATCAAATCCCATATCTGGTTCTGTTTCAAGGAATCCATCTCCTCATCCATGCCATGCTCCCACTCCACATAGGTATCATGCCACATTTCTTCTTTAAAACTTTTCGGTTCACCATTATCAGTCAATAATAGATAAAATAATGGAGTAAATATTTCTGGAGGTTTACTTACTCTTTGCGATCTTCTAAAAAAACATTTGAGGTACTTGAGGCTCATTATGGACCTCTTGGACAGTCATGTACAAATTTGAGAGTGACCGATGTTGGTCACATATAAATTATGTCAGTTCCTTTATAGCTGATGCTAGTTCACTTAACGGATGCTGGTCCTGCTCTGACAGACACCGGTCAACCTGACTGACACCGATGTCTGTGGAATTTTCTTAAAATATGAGAATGCAATTTATTTCACAAAGTATTCACCCAGTTCATTCTTAGGTACCAAGAACTGATCCATGTACATTCTCTTTTCATTCCAATCAATATTACAACTCCTAAAAATCTTAGCATATTCTAAATCCCAAAACTAGAATCCGAAATCACCAGAACCATAACTAGTGAAAGTGAATCTCTTGGATTTAGCATCCATCTTATTCTTATTTTCTTTATTAACATGCACAAAATATTCTGAACCAAATACTCTAAGAAAATAAATATCTATCTTTTTTTCCAGTCCATGTTTCTTCTGGTATACCACCATTCAGTGCACTTGAGGGGCCGTTGTTGATCAAATATACCACCGTATCTACTGCTTCTACCTAAAACTGCAAGGGTAATCCAACATGTATCCTCATGCTTCTTGCATTTTCTATAATAGTTCTGTTCATTCTTTCTTCCACTCCATTCTCCAGTGGAGTTTTGAGAACCCTTCTTTCTCTACGTATTCCATTCATTGAACAATAATAACTGAAAACCTTGCTGCAGTTTTCACCAATATTGTCAAATATAAGACACTTCAACTTCACATTAGTTTGATTTTCTATAAGATATTTCCATATTTTAAATGTTTCAAAAACATCATATTTACATTTAATACAATAAACTCATACCTTTCTTGTGGCATCATCAATGAAATTCACATAATATTGGGATCCTCCATGAGAAACTACCCGGGCTGGTCCCCACACATCTGAGTGTACAAGATCCTCCTCCTTTGTTGCCCCAATGTTAATAAACCTCACTCTTTTTTTATTTCCAAATATGTAATGCTCACAAAAATCAAGATCTACAAATTTCAAATCTGATAACTTACCCTTTGCCTTTAAGGTCTGCATTCCCTTCTTACTCATATGGCCTAGTTGATTATGCCATATGCTTGCATTTGAATCTAAAGTAGATAGAACATAAAAGGAATCAGTAATACAAGTAGACAAATATAATGTTCCTACCTTCTTGCCTCTTGCTATAACAAGATCTCCCTTGGAAACTTTCCAAGAATCGGCTATGAATGTAACCATGCATCCATCTTCACCTAATTATCCTGCATAAATAATATTATCCTGAGGTTTGGAACATGCCTCACATCTTTCAATATCCATGTATTTCCATTTTGAAATTTAAGATGAGCTTCACCTTTACTAGTAATATTGCATGGTTCATCATTTCCTAAATAAACATGCCCAAAATTACCTTGGACATAATTTCTTAAATAACCCTTGTTACGGGTAACATGGAAAGAAACTCTTAAATCTAAAACCCATGATTCAATTTTATTATCTAAGGAGAGAATAAGGGAATCTTGTATTACATGTGGTGCTACATTTCCTCTTTACCTTTTTCTGGTATATTCTATTTGTTTTCCTTGAACCAACAATCCTTCTTTGCATGTCCTTTCTTTCCACAATTCCAGCAGGTTATTCCTCTACGTTTGGATTTATATTTTCCACTCTTAGAATTTGATTTCCCATTAATCTTGCTCTTGGATCTCTCCTTTTTCCTTCCTCTTCTTTCTACATTCAAAGCATTCCCAGATGATGATTCTCCTAAAAATTTCCTGCGTATTTCTTCATTTAGAATTATACCTATCACATCATCAAACTTCAAAATATTAGTAACAGATGTTGTATTACTGTTATCACCAAATTACAACACCCTTGAATGGATTCCAGTTCTAATGGAGAATTCAGTGCAATTTGTGTAACATGGGTACTATCCCCAGGTTGTGGGACCTGCTACTAGGGATAGACCTCCAGAGAAAGCTGGTTCTTATTCTTTTGTTCAGGTGCATGCATTCAGACTGCAAAGGTATCCTAATCCTAACACCTATTCTAATTTTCCAAGGATGCAAACTTAAGAGAAAATTCAAGAAAAATAAAACCTAGACTAACATAGGTGATGCACCAAGGAATTAAGAACATCTACTCTGTCAAAAGACATAGACCAAAAGATATAACATAATCACCATGCAAAGATAACCAAAATGTGAAGAAAGATCAGAAAGGATGAAATGAACAAGAGAGAGGGTTGAAAGTCATCCAAAGACTTGTATTATTGCTCCAGAAGTTTGATACGATGCATTACATTGGCCAAAAGGATGGATTTCACATTACAGAGCTACTGGGAGGCCTGCGATTCCAATAATTCACTTACAGACAAGGGAAGCAGGGAGAGGTAGAGAAAAAATGTCCAACATTAAAAATGAGACCAGCTCTTACATTTATAGATCGAGAAGAGAGAAGAAAAGAAGGGGGAAACGGGGATTCAAATTCCAAATCTCAACCACCAGCCATTAAAGCCTGCAAATCCACCTACAAGTTGTCAAATCAGTTCTTGAGGATGCTCTGCGTGTTGGAGAAGGAAAGAATGGTGGATTGAGAAAGATCATATCTTTTGAAGAAAACTGATCGCATATTAACGCGTGAAAGAAGTTTTCTAGGTTTCGCCCACCAAATATTGATATCTGGTTAGTTTCTCATGATGTTTGCATGCAAGTAAGACATCCAGCCATTTCTCCATGATGTTTGCGTGTTGAAGAAGAGAAAATGGTAGGATTGATCAAAATTTGATCATTTCGGGCAGTCAGATCACACATTAATGGAGAAGAAAACGTTTTTCAACATTTCACCCAACAGATCCTATGAAAAAAAATATTTTATTCTTCCATGGCATGGAGGAGGTTGAGATCTTTCCAATGATACCAATTTTGTCGCATTTGGAGCTCTGGTTTGAAAGATATGGCCATTTGAACTTTTTGAACTAAATCTATATGAAAATTGTGAAATGCAACCTTCAAAACGGATCTGCCGGCCCGCAAACGCAACTTACTACCTTTTTTACAAAAGACACAAAAAACCCAAAACTCTCCAAATTCATGTAGCTCCGCCATACAACTTTTCCCCAAAGGCGTCGCAGGCCAAAATTTGGAAATGCACCCCTTTTTGCCAGAAAAAGACAAAAAAACTCCGAAGGTATGAAAACCCCCATGCAAGCTCATAAGTCTGCCACTTGTCATTTTTTCAATGGTCCACGACCTTCTTGGGCTCGCGGGCTGGAAATGAAAACTTAGCCAATTTTCCCAAAATTTTGCCAAAGTGCCAAACTTATCTCCGGTTCCCCGCAACTGCTTATTTGGGCAAAAATTCCCCTGCTGTCCCGCAAGCCTGCAACTTTCAAAATAAAAGGAGTTAGAAGAACCCTTTTTTACCTTTCTGGAAAGGGGAAGAAATTTTCTATCTGTTGGAGATCCTTCCAGAGATCCTTAGGCGCTTGAACTATCTGAAAGTTTAGATCAAAGCACTAAGAGAGAAAAGATGGCGTAGTTAACAAAGAATAAGCAGGGGCTTATTTTGGATAACAATTGGCAACTTACAAGGGCATCTACCTACTAGATGAAATATCAATTGCCTTGAAGCATCCATTGGGCATGGAGTTAGCCTAATAACACAAAATATGATTTGTTGGAGTGTGATGTAACCATCCAAAACCCGTTCCAATATAGATACCCTGCCGATTTGATTCCTTTGACCTACAAGTCTCTTTCATGGCGAGATGAACTACATGCAAGCATGCACCAGAAATAATAGAGCAATTTGCACCAGCACTTAGGGAAATAAAATCTAACTTACACTAAAAAAATGTGCATATGCACTTGGAGGAATAAAAAATCCTAGATTAATATATACACAGAGGAGAGAAATTCTCCTTTTAGTAGCAACGTTTGAGATGGATTCCATTGATTGGAATCTATAATTCCTTACCATCCATCTTAGCCAGCTGGAAGGCGTTGCTACCTTTTCATTCAATTATCATATACGAGTCACTCCATATGGTGTCAAATTTGGAATACTTTCCTGGTTTTGCACGATCAACATCCTATTTTAGTACCAGGTCTCCAACTTGGAAAGTCCCAGGTTTATCCTTCTTGTCAAAACTTTTCTTGTTCAGCACTTGGTCCTTTTCCATGGTCTGCAGTGCATGTTCTCTTGTTTCTTTCACTTCCATCAGCTCTGCATATCTTATTTCTATCCTGGAAACTCAAGTGAAATGGGTAGAATTGCTTCCCTCCCATATACAAGCTTAAATGGAGAGTTTCTTGTGGACCTCTTGGGTGTGATCCTATCAGTCCATAGAGCTGATTTGATATTGGTATGTCATGTCCTTTGGTTTTCATCCAGAGTCCTTCTGATAATTCTCAGCAAATTCTTGTTCGTGGACTCTACCTTGCCATTACCTTGAGGGTAATTATTCGATGAAGTGCTAAGGTAGATTCCATTTTTCACAGCCCATTCTATGATCTTGGTACCAAGAAATGCCAACATGTTTTCTGATATGATGGTGGCAGGGGTTCCAAATCTGGTGGCTATCCCTTCATAGAAATCCAAAATATTGGATTCATTTGCTTCCTTCAGTGCCACTGCTTTAGTCCACTTGGTGAAATAGTCAGTGGCTGTAAGTATCCATTTGTGACCTTGGCTCGAATTAGGGTTGATCACTCCAATGAATTCTAAACCCCATTTCATGAATGAATTCTCTACTAAAATTGGGGGAAGGGGGAGGGCTGCGAACCTTTCCTTTCCTGTGAAGAATGCACACTTTTTGCACATCTTGACCCATGAGTAGCAATCCTTGAACAATGTAGGCCAGTAGTAACCAACCTTCATGATCTTGAGAGCTGTTACTCGAGGGGAAAAGTTGCCTCCTACCTCTCCATCATGGAGCTCATGTAGTACCCTCTCAACTTGGCATGTTCTAATGCATCTCAATAGAACACCGTTTATGTCCCTCTTGAACAAGACACCATTAATAAGCACATATGGAATGACTTGAAATCTAAAGTGTCTCCTCTTTTCTTTTCTCATCTCTTGAGGGCACAAACCAATTTTGAGATAGTGCACTAGATCTTGATTCCCACATGGAATGGGTACATCACTAGCTGGCTACTCTTGATCATCTTGTAGTAGCATAACAACCTCTTCTTTACCTTTTGGCTCAGCATGTTGCTTGGAAGCAAGCTGCTCACACAACCCTTGGCCATGAACCAACTTGGTCACCTTGATCTCTATGTCATATTCCATCACGCGGGTGATCCACCCTACTCTCTTCTCATTTAAGTCCTTGTTCAAGAAAAATTATTTGACACCAACATGAGACAGTAGCAGTTGGATCTTGTTGTTTGAGACCAAGTGCCTGAACTTCTTCAGACTTCTAATGACAGCAAGGACATGCTTTTCAATAAAAGAATACCTCACCTCATAATATTCTAGGCTCTGACTGAAGAAATCAATGTGATGATATGAACCTTCTCTATTCTATTGCACTAGGATAACTGAGATTGTGTCCGCTCCTCCAAAAGCATACAACATGAAATCCTTGGAGAAGTCTGGATTAATAAGAGTTGCGGCTTGTGATATTGCTTGTTTAATGGCCTCTAAACTCTCTTTCCCCTCTGCTGTCCATTTGAATGCTAGATTCTTCTTCAACATCGTTGTCAAAGGATTCACAAGAGTGGAAAAATTAGGTACAAACCTATAAATAAAGTTTATCCTCCCCAATAATATTTGGAGATATTTCTTGTGCTGTGGAAATGGAAGGGTTCTTATGGCTTCAACTCTTTTAGGATCAATTTTCAACCCTTCTCTTGAGAAAATGTGACCCAAAATTTTTACCTCATGTGCCAGGAATACACATTTCTTTGGGTTCAAGGACACTCCAAATCTTTTGCATCTTTGGAACACTTGCCTGAGGTGAAAGAGGTAGTCTGCTGCATTTTTTGAAAAGACAGTGATGTCATCTAGGTACACCAACACCATCTTATTGATCAAGCCTTTGAATGCCATATCCATATCTCACTAAAAGTTTCTCTACAATTTACAGTCCAAAAGGCATCTTCTTGTAGGCATAGGTGCCCCATTTGGTGGTGAATGTAGTCTTGAATTGGTCCTCTTCTTTCAACATTATTTGGTTATAGCCTGAGTAGCCATCTAGCAATGAAAAACTCTCAGAGCCAGCTACAACTTGCAAGATTTGTTCCATTGAAGGAAGTGGGTAGTGATCCTTGAGTGATGCTCTGTTCAGATCCTTGAGGTCCACACATAACCTGATTTCTCCATTTCTCTTCCTTATAGGCACCAAGTTTGCAACCCAACTTGAGTGTTTGATAGGAAAGATGATGCTGGCCTCAATCATCTTGTTCAATTATTTTCTCATGAGAGGCTTAATGCGAGGATTCACTGGCCTCTATTTTTGTCTGAAGGGATTGGAATAAGGATTTAACTCAATGGTATGCTTAGCTAATTTTGGGTTGAAACCCCTTAAGTCCTTATAGGTCCATGCAAACACATATGGTAATTCTTGACAGATTTGAACCAGTTTAGATTTCTCTTCTGGAGTGCTAACCTTCCCAATTTGCAATGTTTTTCCCTCACCTATTGAAAAAATCTATGAGTCTTCATCTCTTACCTGAATTTTTGCTTTTTCTCTCCTGAACTAGTCATTTGGATTGAATATGGATTCCAAAGTAACAAGACCCTTTAGCAATTTTTTGGTTCTCAACTACACCACTGGTCGCCATATTGCTGTTCCAGTTTGTCTTGATTCTTTGAGGAGAACTCATCTTCTTCCCGAAGGAAATTGACAATTTTTTTATCACTCTCAAAGACTTGCCAACTTGCATTGTTGTCTAGAACAGCTGGTCTTACAACCACCTTGATGTGGGGCTGAGACTTATCACTCCTTTGCCTTTCCAAAACGTCAAATGTTGACCCAATTTCTGCCAATCTATCTATAGCTTTGTTCTTCTTCCTTGGGATGAAATTGATGCTGAAATCCCCAAAATCTTCAATAAGATCCCATACCCTATTATTATAGTTCTTCAGTAGTAGCATTTTTTCCTCTGACCTAATTCACAATCAGCTCACTATCTCCAAAGACTTTGTAGATTCTTAAGGCCCTTCTTCCTTGCCCAATGCAGTCCATGAATCAAGGCTTCATACTCAGCTGTGTTGTTTGAACAAGAAAACTGAAAATGAAAAGCTGAGTAATACTTGATGCTCTATGGTGAAATCAGCATTGTACCACCTCCAGCACCTTGTCTGCTCCTTGAGCCATCAAAGATCAATTTACATACTTCATTATCATCTTGGTGGTCTGGCTTGATGATGCTATGAAGAGGATGATTCTCCTCATTCAAGCAGTAGACTCCTAACTCAGATTCTTCCATTTCCTTGTAGGGGTCAAAGGTGTTAATCTTGCTTGCCCACTCATCAAGAGTCATGTCTGGAATGCTTCAAACCTTGGTGTCATCTTCATGGATGCTTGGATGATCTTCTTCACAAAATTCTGAATAGTTGGCGTTGATTAGGCTTGGTGTATGAGGCTTAACATGGAATTTTGAAATAGGATCAGATCTAATTGTAGCCTTAGTTCCATACCTCATTCTGAACAACATGTGTGACCAATCAACAGACAAGTAGCCTCCAATCTTGCTAGTGAAGTCTCTAGACAAGCAAAATGCAAAATGTGGTGGCAAGTCTATGAATGATATGTCTTGAAATACGGTCACATTTGGACATGCATGCAATGTGAGGCTTAAATCCTTTATTGTTCTAACTTTTTTCACTGCTATCCCATCTAGTTGCACCACTCCTTTGGAGATGACTTCATATTGAAGTCACAGCCGATCAACTATTTGATTTGGCATCATAGAGGTGATTGCTCCAGAATCAATCATGCAATTGTGCACCAATTTATCTCCAATGATCAATGAGATATAGAATGGTGGGGGTTTCACATTCCTACCTTGTCCTTCATGATTTCCTCCAGAATGAGCTGTATTGGTAAGCATTTCTGCTTGCTGGAAAGGTGGCTACTTTGATGCTAACCAATTTTCCATAACAGTCTGCAATAGGTCTCTTTTCCCTAGGATAGCCAATGACTCCCACATTGAGATGTTCACATTTGTATTCTTCATCGACTCAATGATGTTGAAAGGAGATGAGTTATCCTTCTGCTGCCATTTTCCCTGCACAATTTTATATTACACTGGGGCTGTTACAACTAGCACTTGAGCTGGGTCTAGGAGGTGGCTTGGGCTGACCCTACATATTTAGAGCTGCACTTTGATTGCCAACACTCTGTGGAGTAAGAGAGGGGTGTGGATCACCTAAATTGGATGACTGTCCTTCTCCAATACTGCTTTTCTTGGACCTTGTATTGGTAACTACACTTTGAGAAGGTGTTAGATTCATACCACAGAAGTCTTCAACCTACTAGTTGACAAGTGTGGTCTCATTTGGACATGCCTCCTATTGAGCTAATCCCTGCTACTGATTCCCTTCTTGGGATTCCTATTGTTCCATGCCCATTAGTGTCACCATTAGGGCTTGGTATTCAGCACCATTGTAGCACATTGACTGGTCTTGTGGTTGATTGTATGGGAAATACCAGTCATATTCTTGAGCCATGTTATTTTGTACTAGTACTAATCCTCTAGATGTGGATATAGCATTAGGGTTATGAGATTGGAATGTTCTATTAGAAGGAGGTATGACTTGGCTATGATTTGTATTTTGGAAGGGTGGCCTATTAGGCTGAAATGGTGGTCTATATGGTTGAGCTAGAGGCTGATATGGTCTAAAATTTTGAGCTTGCTACCTCTTCATTGTCACCACCTCATTACCTAAATTTCACAGTTTCTTTACGAGTTCATCCTGAAGCTAAATTGAGATGCTAGGAGATGAGGTGGAGGCCTCAACTAAACTTTGATTCCTTGGAGTAGGAATGGGAGATAGTGTAGGTGCTTGACTAATGCTTGGGTTTTATAATTCTGGATATAAGGGCCTAGGTGGCCTAGGTGCAAGTTTACCATCCTGAATCAAAACAATTTTAGCTCTAATTGAAATTTCATAGGCTACAGGTAAAGTTATACCCCCCATGGATTGAATTATTATAGAAATATAAGACTTTAAATCCTTAAGGAAATATAGAAAAGAACCGTTAGCTATTGGTCTCACAGCCATTAGGATTATGTCCCATATCCTCTAGAATATGAAGTTGAAGTCTATCAATTTCTCATTAGGAGCCCTCTTGATTGTTGTTAGTTGTTCCAACAGAGACAAATTATCCCCCTTTTCTCCAAATTGATTGTGAAGGGCTATGCACAAATGGTCCCAAGTCTAAATAGCACCTCCTGCTAGACTCCTGAACCATTATAGAGCTTTACCCTTGAAGGAGGATCCCAACAACTTGACAACAATATCCATTTCAGTAATCTCATGAATTGTACAGACATTTGCAATGTCTTGGATGTGGTCATGAGGAGTAGTCTAGTTTTCTCCAGTGAAATATGGGATGCTCTTCAATGCTACAATTGGGACTTGATTTTGTGCATTAAGGGCAAGTGGGCTGCTACTACTGAAGTTGACATAAGGATTTGGTTATGCCATCCTGATTGGCCTAAGAACCCTTGTTGATTGGATGAATGGCCTTTCAGGTGGAGGAGTTGAAAAATTTCTATTCGGTGGAGATGGATACCTTTGGACTCTTCTTCCTCTTCTTGCTCTATCTAAGGACAAATGCAAGTATTCAAATATACCTTCCTTTCTTACTCTAGACCAAGTTCTTCTCATCAATCTTCCAAGCTTGGGCTGCTAAAACTAGTGGATTCTACCTTTGGAGTCTCCAGATGTGCAATCTCAAAGCTTCTTATAAGCTAAAAAATTACAACAAGTGCACATAACTCTTGTTGCAAATAAAAGTGAAGACCTCTTGGTCACACCACGCATGCCAGAACTGTTATCACCAAATTACAGCACCCCTGAATGGATTCCAGTTCTAATGGAGCATTCAGTGTAATTTGTGTAACATGGGTACTATCCCCAAGTAGTGGGACCTGCTACTATGGATAGACCTCCAGAGAAAGCTAGTTCTTATTCCTCTGTTCAGGTGCATGCAATCATATTGCAGAGGTTTCCTAATCCTAACACCTATTCTAATTTTCCAAGGAGATAAAGTTAAGAGAAAATGCAAGAAAAATAAAACCTAGACTAACAGAGGTGATGCACCAAGGAATGAAGAACATCTACTCTGCCAAAAGACATAGACCAGAAGATATAACACAATCGCCATGCATAGATAACCAAAACGTGAAGAAAGATCAGAAAGGATGCAATGAACAAGAGAGAGCATCGAAAGTCATCCAAAGACTTGTATTATTGCTTCAAAAGTTTGATACGATGCATTACATTGGCTAAAAGGATGGATTTTGCATTACAGAGCTACTGGGAGGCCTAAAATTCCGATACTTCACTTACAGACAAAAGAAGCAGGAAGAGGTAGAGAAAAAATGTCCAACATTAAAAATGAGCCGAGCTCATACATTTATAGATCGAGAAGAGAGAAGAAAAGAAGGGGGAAATGGGAATTCAAATTCAAAATCTCAAACACCAGCCATTAAAGCTTGCAAATCCACCCACAAGCTGTCAAATCGGTTCGGTTCTGAAGAAAAATAATCACATATTAACACGTGAAAGATGTTTTCTAGGTTTCACCCACCAAATCTTAATATCTCGTTGCTTTCTCATGATGTTTGCGTGTAAGTAAGACATCCAGCCATTTCTCCATGATGTTTGCATGCTGAAGAAGAGAAAATGGCGGGATTGATCAAAATCTGATCATTTTGGGCAGTCAGATCACACATTAATGGAAAAGAATATGTCTTTCAACATTTCACTCACCAGATCCTACAAAAAACAATATTTTAATATGCCATGGCATGGAGGAGGTTGAGATCTTTTCAATGATACCAATTTTGTCGTATTTGGAGCTCTGGTTCAAAAGATATGGCCATTTGAATTTTTTGAACTAAATCCATATGGAAATTGTGAAATGCAACCTTCAAAACGGATCCGTCGACCCAAAAATGCAACTTACTCCCTTTTTTGCAAAAGACGCAAAAAACCCAAAACTCTCTGAATTCCCGCAGCTCCACCATACAACTTTTCCCCAAAGGCCTCGTGGGCCGAAATTTGGAAATGCACCCCTTTTTGGAAGAAAATGACATAAAAAAAACTCCAAAGGTATGAAAACCCCCATGTAAGCTCGCAATCCTGCCACTTGTCATTTTTTCAATGGTCCACGACCTTCTCGAGCTCGCAGTCTGGAAATGAAAACCTAGCCAATTTTCCCAAAAGTCTGCCAAAGTGCCAAACTTATCTCCGCTTCCCCGCAACTACTTATTTGGGAAAAAATTCTCCCGCGGTCCCACAAGCCCGTAACTTTCAGAATAAAAGGAGTTAGAAGGACCCTTTTTTACCTTTCTGGAAAGGGGAAGAAAATTTCTATCTGTTTGAGGTCCTTCCAGAGATCCTTAAGCACTTGAACTATGTGAAAATTCAGATCGAAGCACTAAGAGAGAAAAGATGGCGTAGTTAACCAAGAATAAGCAGGGGCTTTATTTGGATAACAATTACTAACAACCATTACCAAATTATCCCAAATATCTGGCAAATAACACAAGAATAACAATAATTTCGAGAGTGGAGGTGGGAGCGGTGAAGGGAACAAAACGGTCATATTTTTTGAATCTACATTCCTTCAACGGTCCCCTGGTCTTGCCCCTTCGGGGTGCAGCAATGGTGTGCCAGGCGGGCCAGGGCTTGTCGGACGCTCTGCTCAAATGTCTAGGTCCCCGCGGGCCTGACGCTGATTCATTACCCTCAGACCGCGACTCATCCCCCTCACAGGACGATATTCCATCCGTGTCCTTAATTGAGGATGTTGCTTTCACCGAGCATACATTTTGTCTTGCTTCGAGAGCTATTTTTGCTAAGTTCATCGGAAGACGTCTCCCTTTTTCGAGTATAAGGAACTGGTGTGAAACACAGTGGGGCAGCGGCCTTAATATTCACTCCCTGGAAAAGGGTTACTTTCTTGTGCTATTCCGAAGCGTTGCTCAGAGAGACGATACTATGGAAAGGAAAAACTCCCTTCTTTCCGATTCAGGGCTTGCGATTCGTGAATGGGAGCCTCACTTTGACTGTCACAAGGCGGCGGAGGATGGGTTTCAAGTGTGGATTCGATTGTATTCCCTTCCTAGTGAATTTTGGTCGGCTCCCATCCTTTCTAAAATTTGCTCCAGTCTCGGGCGGGTCATTCGCATTGATCCTGTTACTCTGAATGGTACTCTTTCTTCCTTTGCCCGATTTTGTATTTCCACTCCTTCAGCTCCTAAACCTAAGGAACTGATTCACATTAACACCCCTTCGGGTATCTGGAAACAAAAGGTGGTTTATGAAGGTTTATCCAATATTTGTTTCAAGTGTTTAAAGCCAGGCCATACTCACAAGTCTTGTTCCACTTCCTCACCTGGTGCCCCTTCTTGGCGGAAAGTGTCTCACATCCCTCCTGCCCACCCGCATTCTCCTCCCCCAGGTACTCCTCTTTCACCTCCTTCCCCTGGCCCCAGGTTACCCTTCCTGCCATTGAACCCCTTGCTTTGGCACCTGAAATGCTTTCCTTAGTCAAAGAAACGGCGGCTGTTGTCAAAGACTCCTCCCGGATCCTATCCCTGTTCCATGAAGGCATTTCCATTGGTAAGGGTGGCAGCTCGGAGGAACTTGAGAAATGGATTTCGGCCAAAGAGGATTTGCTTTTGTCTACCGAGGTCATCCCCCCTGTGGATTCACCTGCTAACACCTCGTCCCCTCCCCCCCCCTCGCGACCATTGGGACCGCTACTTCCCACTCCCCCTCTTCTCAATGTTGATGTGGGTCCAAAAAGTATTCTTGGACGCCCCAACAAAAGTAAGCTTTCTCTCAATGAAGTCACCCTCGGGAAGAAACTTCAGTTACGGTCTTTTTTCCCGTCTAACAGTAGGAGAGGCAAGTCCTCTCTGAAGCAAATATGATCATTTTTTCCTAGAATGTTAGGGGCCTCAATGCTCCTAACAAACAACGTCTGTTAAGACGTTATGCCCTGGCAGAGGGTGTGGATATCTGTCTGATTCAAGAAACTAAAATGTCGGCTGAAGGTTGTAAAAGAAGCTGGTTCAATAAATGGAAAGGGTGGGAAGGCTGCTTCTCGGATTCTGTCGGAGCCTCGGGCGGTTTAGGTATTCTTTGGAAAGCTGCATGTTGCATGATCGCTCCCCTTGTTTTAGATAGCAACTTCATTTGGTGTAAGGTTTCGATCAAGCATTTTGAGGATTTCTTTTACCTCGGAAATATTTATGGTCCATCCACTCCCATCAGCAAAAGGATTCTTTGGGGTAACCTTAACCAGCTGCTGATGGCCGTGTCAGCGGAGAAATTCATTATTGCCGGTGATTTCAATGCTACCCTTTCTGATCGAGATAAGCAGGGTGGTCTTCAATGGCAGCCTCGTTCACAGGTGGACTTCTCATCCTTTGTTTCCTCTTCTCATCTGGTCGATCTGGAGCCGTGCAAGGGTTGGTTCACTTGGAACAATAGGCGTACTGGATTCAGTTCCCTCGCGGTACGCCTTGATCGCTTCCTGGTTTCCAAACATTGGTTGCAGCAGAATTTTCTTCTAAAAAGCTCTGTCCTCCCTCTTTCTAGTTCTGACCATTTTCCTGTTTCTGTGGTTCTAAACTTTGACATCCCTCCGCATCATTCCCCCTTCAAATTTGAAAATATGTGGCTTCAGGACCCTTCTCTTAGGTCGCTGATAAGGGGCTGGTGGGACTCCTTTATTGTTAAAGGAACTCGGATGTTTCAACTCTCTAGAAAGCTATCTTTGCTCAAAGACAAATTACAAAGCTGGAACCATTCAGTATTCAAAAATATCTTTCAGGAAAAGCTCCGTGTTGAGCAGTCTCTTCGCTCCCTTAACGAATCTATTCTGGTTCTTGGGATGTCTCACGAGGATCACCAGAAGGAAAAAACTCTGCTTAAGGAATTGGGGGACATCCTTCTCAAAGAGGAAACCTTTTGGCGTCAAAAATCTAGGGAAACATGGTTACTGGACAGGGATAGAAACACAAAATTTTTCTTTTCTTCGGTTCGAGCCAGAAGAAACTTCAATTACATCTCCTCTCTCAAACTCGATGATTCCACGTACGCCACCTCGCAAGCTCAGATTAAATCAGAAATGGTGGATTACTTCCACAAGCTCCTCAATGACACGGAATCCCCTCTTGGTCCGCAATCTCTTCTTCACTCTCAAATTCCCAGATGTATTTC
Source organism: Taxus chinensis (assembly GCA_019776745.2). Classification (NCBI taxonomy): domain Eukaryota; kingdom Viridiplantae; phylum Streptophyta; class Pinopsida; order Cupressales; family Taxaceae; genus Taxus; species Taxus chinensis. Next base: position 120,143,900 of record CM034155.1, on the reverse strand, counting down.
GGAGGTAGATAATCTTTCACTTCTTTCCCCCTTCTCTTTTGAAGAGGTTCGGAAAATAGTGTTCTCCATGAAGCGTGATAAAGCTCCAGGTCCGGACGGTTTCCCAGCTTCCTTCTTCCAAGATTTCTGGGATGTCATCGGTCCCGATGTTTGGCAGGCGGTTGAGGAATCTAGAGCTACAGGGAAGATTCTTGGGAACCTTAATCACACTTTCATTTGTCTTTTCCCTAAAAAATCCCAAGCTGAGAAGCTAGATGACTTCAGGCCTATCTCCCTGTGCAATACCACATATAAAATCATCTCCAAAGCTATAGCCACGAGACTTTCCCCTTTGATGCATAAGCTTATTGCCCCGGAACAGAGTGGGTTCATTCCCGGAAGATCCATCACGGAAGGCATTATTATTTCTCATGAACTCATTCACTCCCTTCATAATTCCTCCAGAGTAGGCATGTCGCTAAAACTAGATTTCAGCAAAGCTTATGATCGAGTAAATTGGAGATTCCTTCTTCTTTCTTTGCAAGCTTTGGGTTTTGGTGCTCAGTTCTGTAAGTGGATTTTTGAATGCATTGCTTCACCGTGCTTCTCGGTTCTCGTAAATGGGTCTGCGGAAGGCTTCTTTCAGAACAGCAGGGGCATTCGTCAAGGCGACCCGCTTTCCTCATTCCTCTTTACAATAGTGGCGGAAGCACTCAGTCGTAGCATTAATGCTGCAATTCATGATGGTTCCTTGAAAGGCCTTCACGTGTCCTCCAATCTTCCTCCTCTTTCTCATTAGCAATTCGCTGACGATACTTTTCTTTTCGGCCAAGGGACTGTTTCGGAGGCTAGACGCATCTCCTCTATTCTGGACTCATATTCTGCTGCTGCGGGTCAGGTCCTAAATTTTCATAAATCCGTGATCTTCTTCTTCAATGTGGCCCCCAGGCTTCAGGGGAGAGTTAAAGAGATTCTTGGTTTCTCTTTGGGCAAACTTCCCCACTCTTACTTGGGAGTTCCTTTGTTTCATGGGAAGGGTAAATCTCAATTATGGAACGGGCTTTTCAATTCCATCTCTGCCAAACTCCTCTCCTGGAAAGGAAAATGGTTGTCCCTAGCCAGTCATGTGCTTCTCATAAATTCGGTGCTTCTTTCTATTCCTATCTATACACTCTCCATTCTACAGATCCCTAACTCTGTTCTCCTCAGAATTGAGAAGGTGGCCCGTACCTTTCTTTGGCAAGGCCTCAACCCTGAACGGAAATTCCACTTGGCTAAATGGGACATGGTCAAACTTCCTAAGAGGTTGGGTGGTCTAGGCATTCTTGATTTGGCCATTCAGAATATAGCTCTCAGAGAAAAATTGGTTTGGAATTTCATTGCAGATAAATAGTAGACTTTCCTTTAAATTCCTGGCTCTAAATACATGGAAGGGAAACGAAATGAGCTTTTTCTTTCTAGTTCTGAGCTTCCCATGGGCTCTCACATTTGGAATTTTATGTGTAAATCCAAAAATATTATTGCTGATCGGGCTTCGTGGAAGATAAACAATGGTCGAACTGCGTCCTTTTGGGATGAAAGCTGGAATGGCTTCCCTCCCCTCAACATGATTCCCTCTCTCAATGGTATTATGAATTCTTCCAAATTACTTTGGGGCTCCCTTGTTGTTGATTATGGTTTCCAGCATCCCGACGGCTCGCCCTCTTGGTGTTGGAAAGATGTCTCGTCTATCGGCGCCTCTGCTCAGGAAGCTGATCTCTTTTCCTCCTCTCTAAAGGAGCGCCATGCTTCATTCCTAAATTGTTCAGATTGCATCTTCTGGGTTGGAAATAGCTCTGGCCACTACAATGTCAGGAATGGTTACAACATACTCCTTTCTCAATCTGGCAAGGGCTCTCCGAGTTCTTTTGGATGTTGGCACCCCCACATTACACCAAAGATTGCTTACTTCGGTTGGCTGGTTCTGAAGAGAAAGGTTCTAACTCAAGCTAGAAGGCGCGCGTGGGGCTTTATTGGCCCATCAAAATGTCTTCTTTGTGGTGAAGCAGAGGAAGATCTGGACCATCTCTTCCTCTTTTGTCCTTTCACCTCCAAGTGTTGGGATTGGCTCTTTAGCAAGCTGAACGTTGCTTGGGTTCATTGTAGCAGAATTGAAGCTAGTCTTTCCTCATGGCCGACCTTTTCCCAAAACTTCTTGCACAGTTCTATTTGGCTTGTAAGTACCTACTTCTTGCTTTGGCACGTTTGGTGGGAACGAAACCTCCGCCTTTTCATAGAGCAAAAAGTGGAACTCCCTTCTTTCCTCTCCAAGCTGGAGGTGGCTATCTCTGAATGTATTAACACTAAGAGTTCTTCTTTTCATTCCTTTTCCTCCAAAGACTTCGCCATTCTTCAGCATTGGTCTCTCATAAAAATCCCCACTCCTGGTTCTATTATCCGAATGGGGTTCTCACAAATTGAAAAATTGCTGCTCAAGAAGAATACTCAATGGCGTACCCCCCAGAAGGACAGTGGAAATTGAACTTCGATGGAGCCTCCAGAGGTAATCCTGGTCCTTCTGGGGCTGGTTGCATCATCAGAGACGATCGAGGTCTCTTAATTCACGCGGGCTCCTTCCCGTTACAAGTTGGCACTAGTAATTCTGCCGAAGCTCAGGCCCTTTTGGAAGGGATCAAGATGGCGGTTCGTCTTGGTTGTTCCGACCTTTGTATCGAAGGGGACTCTCAAATTCTCATTTCAGCGGTCTCTATTGGTGCTTCCCAATCGTGGAAAATGAACTTATTCCTTCCTTCTATTCATTATTGGCTTGGCAAACTTCTTTCCTGGAACATATCTCACAAGTACAGAGAAGCGAATAAGGCAGCTGATTTCCTGGCCAATTACGCCATCGACAATCCTTCCGCCTTACTTTCCTCCAGCGACGGTCACTTGTGGCCTGGTCTTCCTTCTATCCTTTCCCTCGATCGGAGCTACTGTCGCAGATAAGTCTCACACACACGCGCTTCCACTGTGTTTAGCAGCTCCCCCGCGCGATGGTCTCTTCCCTCCCCATCTCTTCTTTCGGCGGCATCCTTCCTCTCCCTCGCTGTTCCCCCACACGCTTCTCTGGCTCTTGTCTCCTCCCGCGTTTCTTGCCAGGCTTCCCTCGGGACTGCTCCTTCTTCCCTTTCTATTTTAGCCTGCTCTGCCGTCCGCATGGCGTGTCTTTCCTTGCATTCGCATGTTTCTTGCTTGCGACATGGCCTTCTTTCGGCGGCGTCCTTCCCTTCCATTGATGTTTCCCCACACGCTTCTCTGGCTCTCGTCTCCTCCCGCGTTTCTTGCCAGGCTTCCCTCGGGACTGCTCCTTCCCATTCTATTTTAGCCTGCTCTGCTGTCCGCATGGCGTGTCTTTCCTTGCATTCGTATGTTTCTTGCTTGCGCCATGGCCTTCGTGGGTTTTCCTTTTGTGGCTCTGTGAGGACAGTTCTGAGAAATCGCAGACATGTCGGCCATCGACAGGAGGCGTTTAGCCATGATCTTCAAGTTTTCGTCCAATGCCGAGGCTGAAGCCATAGAAGCAATTCTTGGAGATTCGTTTCGTTTCAACGCCCGTCGCCCGCGCACCGACTCTGATGTCGCATCTGCTTTCGTGTCCTTCTGCACTCTGCTTCATCCTGTCATTACGGATGTGGAAGTCGTTGCTTCTGATCTTATCTATGCTGTGCATAGCGTGGGTCTTCATGACCAGCTCACGGAGTTCTCACTTCCTGACCCACTTCTTTGGGTTGAAGAAGTGGATGAGCTCGCTATCGGTTCAGGCAAAGATATCCGCTGGCTCAGCGGTCAATACCGAGACCTGGTTACGTTTGCCCAAAATTTCCATCCTTCTCTGGACTAGCGCTTCCTACCTGTAGTGGACATTGATGCGGCCCTGTTTCCTCTTCATTCAGCTATGGATCAACTGAATGCTCTCAAAGATCGTGCACTTCAAGCCTTCAACTTCCTGCTTCAGGCGGCTTCCTCACGGGCGGGTCACCCCTCGGGCCTGTAACGGCAACTCTGGGTCATTCGTTTCGTAGGAGTTTCCTTTGTCTTTGTTCGTTCTTCCTTCTTTGCTTCAGTTCTTCTCCTTCTCTTCCCATCGTCTTCTCATTCTCCTTCTTCCTTCCTCCGTATTTGTAGGGTTGGGGTCCCTCTCCCCACCGGTTCATAGCTCCGGTCAAAAGCGTTTACCAATCAAAAAAAAAAAACAATAATTTCATTTCATCCTCAAAATGGATATTAACTGATTTTAATTGATTTCAATAGAACAAAAATCATTCAAATGATTAGACATAGATCCACCTTCTTGTATTTTAGAATTAAACAATTTCTTCATCAAATAAAATTTATTTGATGCACTTGGTTTTTCATATAAATTAGATAAATTTTTCATTAATTCTACCGTGGTTGCTTCTTCTGTTATATTTGAAGCCATAGATGTTGTCAGGCTCAATCTTATAAATCCCAGATCCTTTCTGTCAAGAATCTTCCATTCTTCATCAGTCATATTTGCAAGACTTGCCTTCTCATCCAATGGTAAATAAAGATATCTCTGATAGAGATAATCCTCTACTTGCATCTTCTATAGCTAATAATTACGACCTTCAAATTTATCTACTTTTTATTTACTATATTCTACCATTACTGTGCTTCCACTCAATCAAAAATCTCTATGAGTAAATCTGTCAACACACACAACCCTCAAACAAAGCTCTAATACCAGTTGTATAAATATATATCAGATTAAAGCATACAAGAAATAAACACAGAAATAACCAACAGAAGAAAATACACAAGATATAACATGGTTCACACAGTGTGGGTTACGTCCACCAAGAAACAACCAATATATTATTCCAGAGGTTGTACAATTGAAGATATGAAATCTTACACACCTTACACGATGTACAGTAATTTTCCTCTCATAAGTTTCTCTAAGATCTCACCAAGGATTCCTTCTTACAATAATCACTTCCTTAACCTTTAACCTTATTTTCCTAGCTTATATAAGCCCATACAAACTTAGGGAACTTTAGTCAGTAATTTACAACCATTAGATCAACTTTATAAAAAATATTAGATCTAATTCCTGTGAATTAAATATAAACAATCACGCACATGTAACCGATGTTAGTTACCCTAAAAAATGTTGGTTAGTATGCTAGGTGACTGACATCGATCAGCCAACTGATGCTAGTTACTGTGTAAACCTGCAAGCTGTAAATAAGCTCCTTTGTGAAGCAATTCAGCTCCACAATCTCAACAATGTCTATGAAATGTGTGATTGTTCCAAATAAGGACTTTGAAGAGGATGTTGAGCCATTGTGAATGACAACATTAACATTGTGCATTGCAATATGTTAATGTATTTAGTAGTACTTTACCCTTTATTAACATGTTTTCCTTTCATTTCTTCTAGCTATTGGTTTATGTTGGTATTTGGGAGAGGTGTTTACACTACTTACACATAACTAACTTTTTTAATATTTTAGAATAATTATCTATACAATTCCCCTTCTTGTGAGCAATCTACTATTTCTTAGTTTGGGTCCTTGTTTTCTCTTTTGAATGTTGATAGACACTTTGCTCCCTCTTGATGACTTGATGTAGGATTTGATTCCCTATATTGTTTCCTTGGATTCTAGGAATTCAAAGACATCGGGAAAAAATAAACAAACAAACAAATAATGAAAGCAATCCATTTTTAATCGTTTATAAATTTAAAAAAAAACAAACAAAAATGGTTTACAATACCATGGGATTATATGGTAATAGTATTTGAATCTGTTGGTACACAAGAATATTTCAACGTTGTGGTGGTAATACAAGTTGTCGTACAAGTAAATGAGACCCGAAGAGGTGCATTATTTTTGGGAATTGAAATTCAAGTGTATTGAAGAAATTATTATTAAGGATTATTAAATTTCCTACATTACAAATTTTAGAAATTTCTTACATTAAAAAACTTAAATGTATAGACTTGGTCTAAGATAACTAAAGGAATCTTGTGTGTTAACAATCCTAGTTCTCATCAAATCCACCCTGCTCTCCTCATTTCAAGTTTCAACTCTCAACATGCCAATACTTATTATGGAAAAAACTTTTCTACCACTGAAATTTGTGTGCCAACGACATCTTTATATTTTAATTTCACATATTATATCAACTTCGACATCATGAATCTAGATTTACCACCTTTAAAATGGTTATTGTTTCCAAACTTTTCTTCATGGATGTGGGCGTGAGAGGGGATCAATTACAAATAGCACGAGCATCAATTTTTTTTTATGTTTACTATGGACTAGACCTTGCTACCACTGACATCCATGCATCAATGACATATTAGTATTTTAATTTCATAGATTATATCAAATCTAAGATCACAAATCAAATTTTCCACCTTTAAAATGGTATTATTTCAATTCTTTTTTTTTCGTGGTGGTGGGAGGGGATCAATTACAAGTAGCATAAGCATCCAAAATTTGTGTTTACTATGAACTAAAACTTTCTACTACTAACATTTGCACGTCAACAACATATTAATATTTTAATTTCATAGATTATATCAACTCTGACAACAAAAATCTAGATCTCCCACTTTTAAAATATTTATTGTTTCATTTTTTTTTTCATGGGAGGGGATTGATTACAAGTAGCATAAGCATAAAAAATTTAGCATGTTTACTATGGATTAAACCTTGCTACCACTGGCATCAATGAATCAACAACATATTAATATTTTAATTTCATATATTATAGCAACTATTGCAACAAGAATATAGATTCCACACCTTTAAAATGGTTATTGTTTCAACACTTTTTTCGAGGGCATGAGAGGGAATCGATTACAAGTAGCATAAGTGCCCAATAATTGTCACATGTTTACTATGGACTGAACCTTACTACCACTGACATCTATGCATCCACGAAATATTAATATTTTAATTTCACAAATTATATCAACTTTGACAACATGAATATAGATTTCCCACTTTTAAAATGGTTAATGTTTTAATGATTTTTTTCGTGGGTGTGGGTATGGGTGTGGAAGGGGATTGATTACAAGTAGCATAAGCGTACAAAAGATAGAATATGCCATGAAAAGTGTTCACGTGATTGTTTGCTTGGTTTGAGAGATTTGTTTTTATTATTTAGACCAATATTTTAATAATCATATTAATTTTACACATTTCCAATGCGAAAAATTGGGAGTATGCACAAATATGGGGGGCAAGAAAGTGGACACAAATCCATTTTTTGGCCATTTTTTCCATAACGTGCTCGTGTTATGGCTTGGTCATGATATAACATGAAAAGGGAAAATATAGGTCATGTTATAACGTGACCGTGTTATAGCTTGGGTTTACCAAGCCAGAACACACTCGTGTTATGGTTTTATATGTGTTTTTCCACGTTATCCCTCCCAAATGGACATATTCCACATTGGAAACAAGAACACAAGAGCATTATATTGCGAGCACGTTATAACGCTAGCACGTTTCATCTTGTTGGGGTTTAAAATACCCAATATAAAGGCTTGGATTTCCAAACTAGAGGTTTGGACTGTGCACTGTGTGATTAAAACCATGTTTGATAGGAAAACATAAAAATTTCACATGTGCACCCTAATATCTCATCTATTAAAACATAATATTCAAAAATAAATTATACTACGATGTCAAGATCATTTTTACCTTGATGAAGATATAATTATTTCTAAAATATGATTAGTTTAAGGCTTTCATCCATAATTTCTTATACTAGTGCATTGTTTTCTTGCAAAAACCTATGCATACGTTTTGGTGCACCGTTTACAATTTATTCATCCAAATTTTTAAAAAAGTGGTTTTTTCTAAACTCCATTCTACACACACTAAAAAAAACTAAAAAATGATTTTTTTTCTCAAAGTTATGGGAGTGCACACACAAATATTTCATTATCGGGATATGTGCACTTTGAAAATTAATAAATAATTATATCTTCATCCAAAAATTATGAAAATTTAGTGGGACCTCATACATGTTCTTAGATAACTTTCTGCCAAATGTATTTGAAAAAAAACATATAAAACTCAAAATATTGGGGGGGGGGGGGGGGTGCGGGCGCACACACACAATAGGTTCTTATCTTTTTGACACAAAAATAGACATACTTTATGTGCACACCACATTTGACCCTCTTAATCTCAACCATTTTAAAAAAAACTTAGTAGTTTAGAAACGAGATTCCGATCTCTACGGTACTTATTCTTATCACTTTTTCAAATTGTGAACCTAAGCATGCCGAATTATTCAATGAAGTTCATGTTTCACTGATTTTAGGAAAAAGGTGTCCCTTTTGACCCCCTTTTCTACCCCCATCTTCATGCACTTACCCAATTATAAATTATTCAAAATTTTATCACATTGAAGGTATTGCCCCTATTGGATTCAAAGTTATTTTGTCTGACACCGGTCAGTGAATGGGATTGTTGGGATCTAATTTGTAGGAAGTTGAAAGTCTGACTCAATCTTCACCATCCACATATGTCTTTTAGATACAAGTTGCTTAATCAAAACCAATTATGTCGCTATGTATCCAGTCTGGTTCATCTGTTTGAGTAAACTAGAACCACTTAATTGGTATTTTATCCCTCCCAGGGTTCCCAACATTCAATCGCTACCGTTTAATAGTGGATCACAAAATCTGAAAGTTGGGATAATTACGTACTATTTTCAAAAAGGTAAAAACTCTGGTTGTCGTCAGATTATAGACAAATATTGGAAGGTAAAAAAAATATGACATATGACCTCACGCTTATTATGTTTTTGTAGGATTATACTATTAATATTTTGTAGGGAGCCTTCGTAGAAGCATGAACTATATCATCTGATGGTTGCCTATTTGATCAGGCTAATTGGCATTAAAAAAACAAAAGTGTCATAAGGATAATGTTTGTTAGATAAATTAATTAACATGTGTAGAAGATAGGTCATGTCATGCTCTAGAACATGTCCTACAATCCACTTATGGATGTTTGCATTTTAAGGTATTTACGTAGACATTGGGAGATGTCATCAAGATGCTAAGAATATTCTGGTCCTAAGTTTAAGTGCAACTTACAGTCATGTGGAACCTATCATATTTTCCCCATTTTTTATTGTGGCCCATTCAAGTGAAAATTGTATTCACGTCAATAATGCAAGGGACATTGAAATGATAAAGTGGAGCATATATAGTAAATATTATTAGGGTACAGACAATTTGAATTGTGGAAGAGGTGTGGGACATGCAGGTATTTAATCCCCACATTTTTATTTCTAAATTTCCATTCATGTCTTTGTATTATCTAATAAATGGAACGTCGTCCAATTGAAACTCAACATTATATTTTTTTAGAAAAACCCATTTTCCCCATTTTTCTAACAAATTCCATTTCTTTGTTGTGTAAGGGCTGAGTGTTGGCATTGTAAAAAAAATGGAAAAAGTAACAACACCTACTTAGTGACCCCTCCATATGGCTTATAATAAAAATGGTACAACATTATTCTTAAGCTCACTACCATTTTTGATTAGGTTGATTCATGTTACATTTTTTAGATGTACTTGTCACAGTTACAAGTGAAAATAACACAAGTACAAATATTTTGATCTACAACCTATCACTCGTTGTAGAATAATATAAACAAATCCACAAATAAAAAATCCTCCATTACATCAAATAAACATGGAATGAAAAATAAGACACCATCACTTATATATACACAAAAAGAAATGCCATATATGAATTATCCACAAAAAATATTGCATGATATCATTTCTTAGATTTGTAATGTTAGCAAGTAATTACATCGATAACCTATTTTCCAAACTAAATCGTTGCCAAAAAATTCTAACACCTTTGGGTTCTTTGGTTGTTTCCTTATCACCACATCTTTGTTGTGAACAAGCTTAGAGTGCTTGCCATTTAGGAAAGGAGGTCCCATGGAAGGCTCCTTTATTCCTCTTTCTACCTTGGAATACACCTTTTGTTATCTTCCCTAGCTTGTTCTCCTCCGCAAAATTGTGTAAAGTGAATGCCTCATGTCTCCCCTGTGCTTCGCTTGGCTTCATGCTAGCATTGAAGGTTGTACTTTCATCGAGTTTGACTAGATCCATCAACTTTGATCTGTATTAGGTTTGCATTTGGTTTTAGAATTAACAGGAACTAGTCTTTGCATTGAGATCATTTGATCTCGACATCGTATTACATTATGGATCATGTATTGAGTATTTTGATCCAAACTTTCTCACATTTAGCATCTCCCTGCACCACTAACATGATCACTCAAGTTTGCATCTTCCTTTGACTTTATCACCATTTTGCATCACATGATGTGGTTAAAGATTACATTGGTTGACTCTCCAAACAACTAGATGATGTTGGATACACATTTCCATATGCCTCAACATAGGGGTTGACATCTCTTCTAACTATCCTTAATTGAAAACATTGCATTCAAATTTGTTGGCTCATAAATACATTATAATATTCACACTGACCGAAAACATTATAATATTCAATTGATACCTATCTCTATATGGGTATATGCACCCCTATCTATATACCTATCTGCATGGCATAGGATGAACTATCCTTCTCTCTTCACATCGCCCCTTAGTTGGATGAGCTAAGTTATATAGATCATACTATTATCCAACTCGTAGCCAATTAAACTATATGATCCTTGATTGCATTATTTTTAACTATTTAGTTAGCGCCAGGGAATAAAACAACTGTGGTTAACTCCCTACCCCACCGAAACCTCCACCAAATTCTAATCTTCAAATAAAATGTCCCCTTTTTATAACCTTTGATGACCTAGAGGATCGAAGGAGGAATGATGTACATGGATTTATCCCCCTCTTTTTCCCATCCCTCAAACATTAGTTTTCCTAAAATCATTTCCAAATACAACTCACAGTAATTGTTCCTGTCAAGCATTAGGGAATCAGTGGTGAAGGTGGTGTGCCAATGGTCATTGATGGACACCATCATCAAGAATACTGATGAGGGAAACCCTACAAACTACCTTTATCACTAAAAAGAAACTCTAATTTTAAATGTGCATGAAATCAGTAACGTAAGGAAAGATAAGTGCATAATTTCTAAATCTAACACATGTAGAGTTTGGGATGAAAACATGTGCATGTTTCCCTTGGAAGTATTCAATGAATACTCATTTATTTATGAGATATCTACATAAGTATGTTACCTCAATGAACTGCACACCACACCCCGTTTTCCCTTCTTATGATTCACATAAATGGCACGTGTTTCATATATAAGTGGTTGTAAGAAAGATAAATTTTATATAGATTCACCAGTATTTTTCACAATCTTGGACATGTTACCCTCTTTTTTGGTCCCGAATCAAAGTAGAGGATGAAATAATCCTAACCAACTACAAAACTACAATTTCAAGATTTTAATCACAAAATAAAATATTTAAAAATGTATAAGAACTCTATGCAATAATCATGATCCAAATCATAGATACATAAAACAACGTTTTCCAAGTAGAAATGTGCTAGTGTGCCTTTGTCTAAGAGAGGAAACTTCATTTTGCTTGCAAAATAACACCGAATCCTTATTTTAAAGGCATCTCAATAACAATATGTACACCCTTTCCACAAAATATCACATTATTATAATCACATTTAATTCTAAACTTGGTGAATCCTTTTTAACCCTACCTTTTACATTCTTAGTTAGCTCATCTATGCTAGTACAATTTATTATAATTTATTTGGACATGATTTAGGAATCAAATGTTTGATGATATTTACTATGATATGGTAGTATCTCATAGTTACATAATTGTTTAATGCTTAACTTATAATAACCTAAATATTAACATTATAGAATCGAACATACCCATTATCCACCAACCCTATTATTTCCTTGTGTATCTCTTGCCTCTTTCACCCTACCTCCTTAATTGTCTTTTTCTTGAAAACAACTCTTGCCTTGTATTATTCCTTTTAGGTCTATATGAAGTGAAAACCTCTTGATTTATTCAAACAAACTTTATTTCCTGCACAAAGAGTGAATTTCGACTCATCCAACAAATTTGAAATGTAAAGACTTTCCATGATTCTTCTCCTTGCTTTGTTGTTTTCTTATCTTCCTCATTCAATCATTATATTCAAAATTAAAAGTTATGTTAAAGTAAAATGATTAACTTAATTAATGAAAATAAAATAATTACACTAGAGACATTTCCTATTGAAGGAATCTTTTCCAGAAAGTGTCAAACCTTTCTGACAAGAGCCTTGCTTGTTAATTTAATTGGCAATAAACATTATTGCCGCAACCACTGTTATTGGCTAATAAACTATTTCATCAAATGTAACCAATAGGTGTCTAATATGATTGGTTATCTTTTGCTATCATAACCACATAGATCCTTAAAGGATTCACATTTGTTACTTTTGTGGAAAGTGTTGTCAAATAATAAGCTAGGCTATTTGTTGAGAAGTTGTCATTGATGTCAAGAGGATGATGTCAAAATTGAGTTGTGTCTTGTTGATGCTAAAATATGTCACGGAGATTTATTGCGTGTTTTCATTAATTTCAAATGACGGCTCATGATGATGTCAAGGTATGCATTGTGGAAGTCAACTACTTGTAAGGTATTTTTTAGTACATAGATAGAGATAATTTTAAGACCAAGATATCTTGTGAGAAAGTATGTGCATAGTAGCTTGGTAAAATGAGTGGATACAAGTATGTAGAGATTTATTGAGCATGAAAATTGTTAGGAATTATCCCTAACATGGATGTTCCATATTAAATAAGTGTGTATGAAATTAATATGTGGATTATATATGAATAATGTAAGTGAGTTGTGAAAATAACTCACGTAGGATTTACGTGATAAATTTTAGGAAGGTTGGTTGTGAGATTGTTTAGGGATGGTTAGTAAGAGAGAATATTTGTTGTTAGCAAAACCATCCTAGATTAGTGAGAGTGGTTTGAGGAGTATGTTTAATATGCTCTATATATGTGTGTTACCTTTGTAATAGTTAATTGATTGAATATGAATGATTAAATTGTTCTTGTGCACATTTGAGCCTTCAGATCTTCCCAAAAATGGGGTTGCATTTTCATTTGGTATTTGTAGACACCTATAATTTATATCTAGGAATTTAAATACTTAAATTTCTCTAATTATACCCTTTCCCGCAAATTGATGACATATCATCAATATAGCACATTTTCTCTTATATCGTCATTAATTAACTACATTACACTAGTTAATTGACCCTTATATCCAGAAAAGATGATAATTAACAAACTTCCATTAATTAAACCCCTTTTTACTCGAAGTAATTAATTAAGAATAATTAATTAAGTTTTTTTTTCTATTAGATCAATAAATTAGATCATTTATTTGATTAAACCCTTCTTATCCCCTAAATCATACTAATTATTCTTCTAAAAAAGATTCTACAAGCTTACTCACCTATTAATTAATCACTTTAGTTAATTAATAAATCCTCTCAAACCCCATGAGTCACTAAAGGACAAACTAAAATATCTTAAGGTTGACTCAACCCTCTCTAAACCATCCTTATCCACAACTAACTCAACATTTCTATTATCCCACATGTAAAGGGATGGAAATCTTATTTTATCCATTGGGTTATATAAGGAGCCATCCTCTTACCAATCTACTTACACCTAAATGAGCATAGAGCCTAAGCTATAGCCATTTTATCATCTTACAGCATTCTCCCATTAGAGGAGCTAGCTATCTTCATTTCTTGCATTCATCCATCCAAGTTTGAAGTCATGTGGAGATATGTCAAATGGTATTGTAGCCATGGATTGAGGAGAATCCATTCTTGAAACCATGGGATTCAAATATACAATCAACCCTTTGATTATTAATGATATAAACAAGATAATAGTTCAACGGAGAATCAAGATGATGAACCAAGCCTAAGTACGATTGACAATCTTGACTTGGGTATCAAGATCAAATGGTTATCAATGATGTAAAAACATACCCACACACTTTAGAAATTTAACAACTCGACCGAAAACATGGATGAACGTAAACAAACATAAAAGTGGTGAACACAACCGATTGATAACACACGTAAAGTTGTTCTTCTTCTGATCAACAAAGTGTCAAAAGAAAACAAATGAATTAGATCAAGTGGGGTTGAAAAATGTTTGGCCTCACTTCGATGAAGTTTCACCTCACCTTATGGCGAGTGAAAAACAAAGAAAAAGTAATGTCACATAAATTTCTTGATGAATAACACGTAGTTTGAACTTTAATGGACTCTCCCTTTGTTAGATAAAAAAAATTTCGACTCCAAAAAAATTCTCCCTTTGTAAAGGATCTAAAAAAATGGTTGGTAAAAATAAATTGGCTCCTGGAAAAGATAGCTTCCTAGGAAGTTCGCTCAACTAGGCGTCACAAGTTATCTAATGTGAGCTTGGTTTGTCAAGGTTTCCCAAGGAGTATCCCGAATTTACTTTACCCCCTTCAAGCACAGTGGAAAAATAGATGCGTCCATCATGTACTATCACAAGGGTCATAATACGATTAAATTTGATGCTAAATCTCTCATGTATCACTAGTCATGTAGGTTATGCAGAGTACTTCTTCTTTCGTCTACAAGGTTCCCTCTTGCGTGGGATACTTTAGGGTTCCTAGAACCACCCCCATTGTTGTAGCTTAAGGTGTTATGCCAAAGGGGTTATGTTCTAGTTGAGTGGATAGCGACGTACCCTTTTCTGAAACCTACAAATATAGTGTGATGTTTGTGGTGTGTTTTTTTTTTTAAATATTTTTTAGCTTAATGTGGTTTTCTTATACATATTTTGGCAACTTGTATGGAAACTGTATTAGTAGTTTTTTCTGTCTCGATATTTTATTCTTCGATAAGCGTTTAGGTCCTACATGACGGATTTAGTAGTTTTCCATACCCATAAAGAGGATAAGCATCATTTATGATTATCAAGATCATCCTAGGATGTAAGAGAAGAGCATACGAGATGTAAAATCCAACTACGAAATCAACAATGGAAAATACTTGATTCTAACACTAAATTTGTTCATTTTAACCAAATTTGACATTCTTTTCAATGTTTTTCGAGGAAAATGAGATATAGAAATCATTTCTGATTCCCAAGATCACCTAGAAGGTATGAGGGAAGAGCATACATGATTCCAATATCATGATTAAGCATGTAATTTTCATTCAATTCCATTTTAAAAAATCAAACCAAGTTAACAAAAACATGCAAATAGGACCTAGAAAATAGAAGTTAGTCTTCAATTAAAACCTGCAAGGAGTCAATAAATCTTGAAAACACATTTTTTTAAACCTTAAAGTGAATCAAAAATATGAACTATGATGTGTATGTGCAACTATGGGTTTGTGCACCTGCTTCAGGACATGTATGCCCCTCTGTGAAAAATGACAGTGAGCTAATGGGTACACAACTAGAGAGTTATGTACGCTAACCTTTGGATGTATACGCCTACAGACAAAATGGTCAAAGAAACATCACTAGAAGATAGGTAAGCTTAGGTATAGGTGTGTACGCTAGGGTATAAATGTATACGCTAGTAGACATAAAAGCTAGAAAACTCAAAAGACAAAACATCATGTACGTCGAAATAATGATGCATACGCTAGACTCTAGACACATACGCTAGCATTTGGATGTGTATGCCCAGGTTTGGAAATGTATGTGCCTATGCCATTTATGTATGCATATACCTAGAAGTGAAATTAAAACATATAAAATGACGTAGTCGATCTCAAAAATTTAGTTCAAAATTGATAAGAACCCATCTAAATTATATCTATAAGCAAGCCTCAACACATGTAAAATTAGAAAAAATCATAAGAAATTCAACATTATTTCATACATGTGCACATCAAGCGTTAGACAAAAATTGAAATAAAAACAAAATTTGAACCATAAGGCTAAGGGACTAAGGATACCTCCCACCGGGTGTGCCAAATGTGTGCAAGAATTAGATAGCTATGCAAAGAGAATTAGAACTAACACCTAGTAGTCCTAAAACAAAGATAAACTAAAATCTATGCACCATCATGCTTAGAGCTTAAAACAGACTAATCTACCAAAATATTTACATTAAAACATGAATAAACATATATGCTAAACAATTAATCTCTATCTCTATTGAATAATGATTAATGAAATGAACCTATTTAGATCCTTAACAATCAAAGGGTTGAGTGTATGTTTGTTTCCCAAGGTTTCAAGAATGGAGTCTTGTCAATCCATGGCTACAGTACCATTTGACATATCTCCACATGACTTCAAACTTGGATGGATGAATGAAAGAAATGAAGATAACTAGCTCCTCTAATGGAAGAATGCTCTAAGATGATAAAATTGCTATAGCTTAGGCTCTATGCTCATTTAGATGAAAGTAGATTGGTAAGAGGAGGGATCCTTATCTAGCCCAATGGATAAAAGAAGTTTTTCATCTCTTTACATGTGGGATAATAGCAAGGTTGAGTTATTTGTGGATAAAGATGGTTTAGAGAGGGTTGAGTCAACCTTAGGAGAGTTTAGTTTGTCCTTTAGTGACTCAAGGGGTTTGAGGGGATTTATTAATTAACCAAAGTGATTAATTAATAGGTGACCAAGCTTGTAGAAGTTTTTTTAAAAGAATAATTAGTATGATTTAGGGGATAAGAAGGGTTTAATAAAAAAATGATGATTTATTGATCTAATAGGAGAGGAAACTTAATTAATTAATTCAGGTAAAAAAGAGTTTAATTAATGAAAGATCGTTAATTTTCATATTTTTTGGATAGAAGGGTCAATTAACTAACGTAATGTAGTTAATTAATGACGATAGAAGAGAAAATGTGCTATATTGAAGATATGTCGTCAATTTGGGAGAAAGGGTATAATTAGCGCAATTTAAGTATTTAAATTACTAGAGCTAAATTATAGGTGTCTACAGTATTAGAGTAGGATCTAAACCTCTCTATTCGACCTCCATTCAATTTTTTTTGCCTCAAAATGGCTTAATGGCTATGCAGTGTAGCCCACGTGTAAATTCCATTTTTTCCATTCACCTTTCTTGCATTTTGTCAACAATTAAGCATTGCAGACCATGTGCAAAAATTAGTGACATTCACCATTCACTTGAATCTCCTTTCTCCTTCCATTTTTCTCACTCTTTCTGTAGTTTTTCATTTCATTTTGTTCATCATTTTCATACCCAAAATTTAAATTAAAAAAAATAGTTTCATTATGGAGAATTCATTAGCCAAATATTATTATTTTTCTTATTTTTATGAAAAAATTCTGAAAATCAATAGAAGTTTATATTTAGTTTGTATATTTGCATTCATGAGGATTTCAATGACTTACATTGGATCAAATTTTGCATTCAGATCTCACAGTTGTATGTATCATTTTATTTAAAGGGTTTACATTTGATATTGATGTAAGAATTTAGTCTAATATTAGTTTGGATCTTCATCCACAATGAGATCACTCCAAATGGTATCCCTAGAGTGACCTTGAGAGGTATGCTCATCATTGGATTCAAGATTAGTTGACATATTTCTCTACATCTAGGATTATCCTCTGCCTCTCCAGAACCGTTCAAACCCACATGAAACTCAAATAAGATCTTAGCATTTTGGCATATTAGTATCTCCATTGCGGATCTTGCAGTGAATTTTGTGGTTTTCTCCACGATAGTCAACAAAATTTCCCTTCTACATTGAATGGATCTAATCACAGAGAACTTCAAATCTTATTTAATCCAAAAGGTCTATGCACCAATGATATCTCTCCACAGTCAAGCTCGTGTAGATCCTCCTTCGATTTAGCATTTAATACATTCCAATTCTCACCCCAGTCAACAACAATGGTTCCATGACATGCAACATGTACCATATCCATCAGATTTAATCCTAAGAATACCCCAGTCAATCCTTGGTTTCCAACTCAGCTCTCTATCAAGTTATCTCCCTTTAAAAATTTCTCATGTCGTTTCTTGAGAGATCCAAACTCTCGTGGAGAAATGATCTCATTTTTCTACCCAATGATCGACTCAAATCTCCTACAAATCTCTCTTTAATGAATGAATCCAAATTGAAGAATACAATCTAAAAAGATGACCCTAACCCTAAATTGGTGGGATGTGATGTATAGCCCGATCGACTATATTTTAAAACATTGCATTGGACAAATAAATCAAGGGGTTGACAAGAAAAAAGCACAATTTTTATTAAAGATTGTAAAAATACTAGAGGTGATGAAAAATTATTTTAAGGGGGGGAATTGTTTTAATAAAGGGGTATAAAAAAATTTTTGTAATGGGGAGGTAATTATAAAAAAGGAATGGAATATTTTGTAAGGCAGGTTTAAGTGTTTTTTTCAAAAAAATTGTAAACATGCATATATTATAAGGGGCTGTTATTTATAAGAGGACACAATATCGGTAGAAGTCAACATCCACTCTACTTCACATTATGAGGGGGGAGAAGTAATACAATGTTCATTTTGTACCACCAAGTCAAATCTGCAAAGAAGACATCTGTAACAACCTATAAGATGGAGGCAATGACCGACCAAAACCAATCGTCACTATGAGATTCTAGAGAGTTCCTCACCCCATGTTAGAAATAATGGGGAGAATGTTAGGAATTATATCTAACATGGATGTTCCATATTAAATAAGTGTGTAGGAAATTAATATGTGGAACATATATGAATAATGTAAGTGAGTTGTGAAAAAAAATCACGTAGGATTTTAGTGAGAAATTTTAGGAAGGTTGGTTGTGAGATTTTTTAGGTACGGTTAGTAGGAGAGAATCTTGGTTGTTAGCAAAACCATCCTATATTAGTGAGAGTGGTTTGAGGAGTATGTTTAATATTCTCTATATATGTGTGTTACCTTTATAATAGTTAATTGATTGAATATGAATGATTAAATCATTCTTGTGCACATTTGAGCCTTTGGATCTTCCATGAAATGGGGTTGCATTTTCAAGAATGTGGTTTAGACTTCATACATAGGGGTATGCATGTCAGTTTCTAACATGAAGACCAAACAAGGTGAAGAAAACATGGCCTAATGAGGTAGGTTGATCATTTTTCAGTGCTAGTATGCAAAGGTGAGTATGGGAAGTTTTTTCTCATGTGGTTTTAGATGTGTGGGAAATTTTTTAGGTCCTAACTTGGATTATTTTTCAAAATATTACATTTTTGGTCAAACTGAGTTCTTGAAAATGGTGTTTCCTTACTAGAAGGTCACTTTTTGATGCTCGTTGATATGTTAATACTTTTCATGATATACTAATATCTTTAGGAGATATAGATATGTCCTAGCTAATATCCTTGGGAATTATTTTGGGTTTCAAGGTCCATAACTTCATGAACAATTACTAACACCAAAATAGGTCAAAAACCCTTATAAAATCCTAGTTTTAAGTTAATAGGAGATATATTGTTCAAATAGACCCAAAATTGATTGGTTTTTATTATTTGATGATTTTAACATGTAGAGGAGTCTCCCAAATATCTCCTGGTGGTTTTGGTTTGTTAGATGGATGAGTGGACCTCAGAGAAAAAGACTTGTTTCTGAAGATTTTTTTGTAGCATTCAATTTTTACATTGGACATACTTGATAAATGGATGTTTTAGGATGATATGGACCTATAATCACTATATATGACCATTTATATATAATTTATAGTCATTAAGAGGTCATACCAAGTCAATTTCTCATGACTAGTTTTATGACAATTTTTGGGATAATTTTGAGTATTCTTGGAGAAGAGTTGTTCTTGAGCCTTTGTACTCAGAGTTGAAGTGTTTGATGAATTTGGAAATGTTTTTGAGTTCATGTAGTAATTTTTCTCATGTTTCATTCAGCTTGGTGAAGTGTTTCAAGCCGATACAAGCTTCATTGTTGAATATTGGATTTTGAGAAGCTAATAGGACAATCTTGTTCTTGAGATGGTTTCATGGTGTGAAATGAAGTTGTAGAAATTTATAAGCATGGAGGAGGTATGAATATTTCATGGATAATGTTATTGAATAGGTTTTATGTTTTAATATTATCATGTAATTCTAAAGAATCATATTTTTATATAGACCTAATATAGTACATCTTCTTGTGTCCTAAAGAAGTGAATGACCTAATGGAGATGTTGCAGACCTAATGGAGTTGATGTTCTGAAATTTTCATGTTTATAAGATTAATTTAACTCTATGATGTCCAAAATAATTCATCATGGATGACCTATATGGTGTTTGTGCTTAAAACATGCATATATACAAGGTAATTTTGATCTATTTGCTAGTGTAGTGAGTGTGAAAACATGAGCGATCTATAAGGGATAGAATGAGGTGTATGAGGTCCTAAATACCATGGAGA
Source organism: Taxus chinensis (assembly GCA_019776745.2). Classification (NCBI taxonomy): domain Eukaryota; kingdom Viridiplantae; phylum Streptophyta; class Pinopsida; order Cupressales; family Taxaceae; genus Taxus; species Taxus chinensis. The sequence goes on along the minus strand of CM034155.1, from coordinate 120,123,470 downwards.
ATTTGTCATTTTTGAAAATATGAAGGTATAATTATATAAAAGGAAGTTTTTTCATACCTTTGAGAAGGTGAAGAATAAGATGAGTGAGTGAGAAAACAAGATAGTTTGAAGAGTCTTGATGAACAACAAAGAAAGGGTATGAAGAGTAGCTGATGTTTGAGGATAAAAGTGTGTGCAAGAGGATTTAGATCATGTTGATGTGATTGATACATCAGATATTGGTGGTAGACCAATAATAAGAAGAGAATAAGATAGAGAAGAGAAAATAAGTCCATCATTTGTTGAGATTGCAAAAAGAAGAAGGTGGAGAACATTATTAGGGGGATGATTTGGTGCTTATTTTTCCTTGCAAGTTGGTTTTTTCTAAAAATTCAGGGGTTGGTGCTTGCTAAATTATAGTTGGTTCTAGATAAATTTAGGGGTTGGTGCTTCACTAAATCTTGAATTTTGTTATATATAAGCAAAATTAAGTGGATTTTATCCCCCTTGAGGGTTTCCCACCTAAATAATGTGTTCATGTGTTCTCTATTGTTACATGCTCATGTGAATGGTTGATAATTTGTTTTGATAACTTTCTTGAATAAGTTGACATTGATCGTATGATGATGGTTTGATGAATGTATAAAGATAAATAAAGTAAAATATTGCATAGAAACTAGTTCACCCCCTTCTCAGTGATTGTTTTTCCAACACCATTACCTCATAAGAAAACTATGAGAATCAATAATGGATTAGATTTTGTATTTGGCACCAAAATTTGAGGATGTAATGGGGGGTAAATTTTGATTATAATCCAAACCAAGATGGAAGGAGGAGAATGAGGTGAAAAACATTCCATAGATGTAAGCATGGGTGGGAAATTTGGTGAGGCCACACATGGTGCAAGACCATGATCTTCTGTAATCCCTTGACAAAATATTACCTACAATGTCCTTGCACTCTAAAAGAATACCTTTGCCCCTCCCTCGACCTTGTGGTGGATAAAAAATAAAAACATATAAAGTCATTATTACATGAAATAACATGATATATTTCTTCTTCATATTGAATCTAACAACATAAATGTTATTCCCTTCATAAGGGTGTCACTCAAAGGTATCATATGCTTTGAATTTTAGTGTGTGTGTAGACACACCCACACACACACACACACACACACACACAAACACACACGCACGCACACACAAAAAATACCAAAATAGGTACCATCACCCATGGGCGATGGTGTATGCCTTGGGGGACTCTATAAGGTAAAAGGTTGAAACAAACGAGGAGTGGAAACCAAGAGATAAGTGGAAGAAAATGATGAAGGTCCAAAGAGAAACAAAACAAAGATAATGACATGCAATAAGAAGAAACAAATAGACATAATGAGTGAAATGTGTGAGAAAAGGGAAGAAACAAGGAAAGCATACAGTGACTAAGGCTAATAACAACATATCTCAAATTATACGGTCTAGCCCATGTGACCAATCCTGACAAGACCCCAATCTTGATAGGCCCCTTAAGGAACCTTCTCAGGAAGATAATGCATTGGTAAACCCTGAAAAACATGGTTAGTAAACATAAAAATAGGGTGTATAAAAAACACATATACTATAAATATAAGCAGACACAAAGTTCAAAACTATATGGAAGGAAAAAATAAACACAAAGTTTCATATTCCATGATATGAAATATACAGTTGGAAAAACAAAGAAATGGAAAGGCGAGAGAAAAGGAAAGTTCTCTTCTAGATATATATTATGAAAATTACCAACAACCCCTTAAATATTCCTTTTATAGAGGAAAGGTTTTGTAACTACCTCCTAGTATCATATTGTTCGTTTTACATATTACTTTTCCTCAGATAATCCACTTAAGTAACTTTTACACTTTATAATTCTAGAAAAAATAAAATTCAAAAGTACAATGTAAAATAAAAAAAGATGTCCTTTTTGGAATATTAAGAGTGAAAGAAGTAGGAACTTTGAGCTTTAAGACATGGATTCTAAATTTGATCATTGTTCATGTATATCTTCTTTTTGGATTATAGTGTTGGCAATATTTTTGATCCAAGCTCCCATAACATTCAAAAATTTGGAATTGGTACCTCTTGAATAGATCCAAGTTTTTGGAGGATTCCACTACCACATTGTGCAATTATGAACTTTCATCCATCTTCTCCTTACTAAGATTATCACAATTTAAGAGTTCTTCCTTGATGAGCTTGCTGAACTAATCTTTGATGGCATTTTCCTATGGTTGAGTTGTTAGGGATTGTCTTGTAAAAGATAACAACAAAGAGCCTTCATATCAACAAATATTTCATCTTCCAAAGATCCCACCCTTTTGTATATAGTTTTGAAGGTCTATTGTACTATCTTCCAAGACCTTGAGACGCCACTCAAAACTGTTGGACCAAGTCTGAGAGAGATTATTATTTGATTTTTTAAATATCTATTCAGAGAGAAGGATTTTTTCATTAATTAAAACCACGATCCTTAAATCTTGAATCATTCTAGTCTATAAATTGGATTCCTTTTCTACATTCTCAATCTTAAAATTCAAATTCTTTTGGGCTTCCACCAAGTTTTCATAAACCTTGTGGCTTTCATCAATGAAATTTAAGACATTTAGTAATAGATTTTAAACCCATGTTTCCTTAATTTTTCCCCCTTTGAGTGTCCTTATGAATTTTATAAATGGTCTTAATATTAATTTCGCTTACTGAATTGGAAGATTGAAGGGATGCCAATTAGAGTAGGGTCTAGAGAGAGGAAATATTTGATATAAGATAAGTAAGTTTGTAGTTGTTCCTCTAACTTCTATTTTTTTTTTAAATTTTCCTTTCTCAATCGTTTCAAATAATCAGGAGGTTGTTTCCCTCAGATTGTATATATCTATCTTTTGTGTCAGTTCTCCCAATTATATCCTTATTAATTCATAATCAACCACAATGATATCATTTTTACCTTTATGGATTGTGGGTTTTGTAATCTCAAAAAATTGTTGGCATGATGTATCTAATACAAGGTGATAAGTTTTTACTTTCGTTGGGGCTAAAGTACCTTGAAGGATATCAACTACAACATCTCTAATATATATAAAATTTGCCTTTGAATGTGTTTTTTTTATGTATTTTCAACCAAAGGTTGAACCCATGCAAATGAAGTATCAGTGATAACCGACCTAAGTTAAGATTTGATATATGGAAAATTTAGAGTGAGAGGAGGTGGCGAATGGGATTTGTACATGTATGATTTCAATAGAATGATATTTTTCACTTGATACAAATGGATAAAACAAGATCTCTCTTTATATCCAACTTCTTCCTCAGGTACTTCTTCCATCGACATTATATGAAGGGAGTTCAGTAGGATTTTATTCCTCTTCTAGCATAGGGTCAAATCTTGGAGTGTGAATGTAAACCTTTGGGTTATGAGGTCATTGGATTGGTGAAGAAGGCATGTCTGGATGGCTTTGAGAACCAATTTTTTTTTCTGAAGCTTTGAATTCTTCCAATTTATTTTGTACCATATTTTAGTTCTGGAGATTATGGGTGCTAAAAATTATCAATGTTATCTTTCTCCTTCTAAGACTAGTTAATAATAGGAAGAGAGTATGTTGAATACATTTTTCATATTCAGGCTCACACATGTTATAACCATCATCAACCATACCTTTTTGAACTTGATACAACACGAAACTCTAAATCTATTGAAGATTCATTCTTGTAAATGATCTTCTCCTTACTTCAAATTCATTATTACAATCTTTCCAATAATCTTCAATAGTAGAAAAATGATAGTATGTTGCAGGAAAATGAAGATTATTTTTGATGAATTTATTTCTATCAAAAGAGGATATTTTGGAAAATGGATGTATATAGAAAGGAGCAATTTTTCTTTCAAAATTGGAAATGGGAAATTGGACTCCTTATACCTTTTTATCCATGTAAATTCTATCAAGAATATATAACTTCCTGCATAACTCAATGAGAATAAGTTTATCAATTCCGTAGATAAGTATTTTTATGGAATTACTTCAAATTTTGTAACCCTAATATAGGAAAATATTTGAAATTGGATAAAAAGATGCCATATTTAGTCACCAACTGCTTGGACTCTTGATAAATTTAGTCAGTGGTACATCCCTCTAATAATTTTACTTTGAACATGGTGAATGTGTATTCAACCTTCTGAAGTGAATATTTTTATTCTCATAGGTCAACTGAGTATATTAATCGTATATGGGTCTAGATAGATTTTGTATCCCTTGTATTCAAAGACCAATCCATATCATATACTATGAAATGGTATACATCAAGTATGAAGTAATATAAAATGACTTAGTGTTATTCAACTAGGTGAGTTGAATTTTTAAGTTCTCAGATATTATTTCTTCCTAGTTTAAGGCCTATTTTCCTTCACAAATTAGGTTGATGAAGATGCTTATGCATTTGTGAAATTATTTGGTGGAAGGAAGTCCCATCACCCTTTCCAAGAGTGTGATTATGTCTGATAAATATTCAATAAAATAATTCCCGTAAAGAGTTTTGGAAATTTTAGAAGGCCCTTTCTTCTTCTTATTTATCAAAGCATTTCCAATCATGAATTGATACTTGTTGGGGATCAACTCATGCTCCTTTTGTTCCATTTCCAAAGTCAATACTTTAACATATGCAACGAAAACAATATCGAGTGCTAGATTGATGTGGTGAACATCTAATTGAGTAATAACTTGTCCTTATGGATCTCTCAATTCCTTGGTTTAAGAATTGAAACATGAAACACTGGCCAATACAATATCTAAACATTGAACTAAATTAAGAAAACCACTTGCATGTGCTATACAAATGCTAAAAATCCTTTCTGTCAATGTAATTCTCTTATCATTTAATTTTTTCCCAAAAATATGGTACATCCATATGCTTGACATCACTATCCACTATTCTAGAAATAATGGTTTTAAGAGAGGATATTGTCTCATACCTAGCATATTAGAACTTCATTTTGATGGTTAAGAATATTAATCAAGTAGCTTAGAGGGGGAATGTGAAAAATAGAAGTGATTTTTTATAAGGGAAAATGAAATATTAGAGGAGAAAATTACTCAAAAAATTCAAACAAGGATGACATTATTTATAGAAGCAAAGAAAATAGAGCTCTTGGTGAGATTCCATTAAAGGTTCCTTTAAATTTGAATTTCACTAGAGGGGAAATGGTACAGGGAAAAACAATGACTAGGGAAAGTGAAGCACAAGCGAGCATGGCTTAAATTAATTTTAGGAAATATAAATGATTTTGAATATGACATGACATTTTGTTTTTATATTTCTAGAGACTCAAATGGTTACAACATGAACCCATAGAGCCCATGTATTAAAAAGGATTTTCCTTGGGTTATTCAAATTATTGGCTCTGAGAGGGAACTATGGAGCAAATCCATTTGTTTTGTTTTGATTATTGTTATTGTTAAAGATTATTTTAGGCCTTTGGGGAAGAGATGCAGCCTCGGAAAAATTGCAAAGGTACCAAAAGATGCTGAATTCTCTGAGTAAAACATTTGAGACACTTTCTTTAGTTGGATATGTCTCCTAGTTGGGGAACATAAAAACAAGGGATCACTTCCATGTGTTGCAGATGCAGAAAACTTAGTCAACTCAATTCCCAAGTCTCAAATAAATTATCTAATCATTGGTGATATTGAACAATGGAACAAAAGGAAAAGTTACATTTGTTCCCCTAGGGTTGATTAAGCTGATAAAGAGAGAAAATGACTCAAAAAATGGTTAAGTCCCAAAATGTAAATTTGAAAGGGGGACTCATTTTGTTATGTAAACTAATGTTTTTATTTTTTTTGGGTAAATGTTTTATAATTTCACTTGTATGACAATAATTATATCTAACTGGGAAAGTGAACTGTGATGGAAGTAATTTTTTGGAGACAAACAAATCCTGGAGAACCATAGAATATTAGATTTATATAGACAAGTACCTTATCCATTGGGCCATAGAGTCATATGGATTAACCATCTCAGAGGAGATAATGAAATAGAAGATAATGAGGGAAAAAAATAAGACAAAAAGAAAGCACACAAAATGAATAAGACCGGAAGAAAACAAAACCAAAATCACATATATACATGCAGAGGACAACCTGCTTTTACTATTAATAAAATTTCAGATATTACCACTGTAAGGAAATGGAATATGTATCCCATCTAGATATGTAAGGTATTATGTATTATCACCACAAAAATGTTGAATCTTGAATGGTCTAAGCCAAAGAGAGTCAAATTTTCCATGGATTTCTTTTTTGTTCTCTTCTATCATCCTAATGGAGAACTAAAACTCTAATTTCAAAATCCCATTAATTTTCCTTATTATTGGAGAATTTATTAAATATTTGTTGGTGTAACATAATATGCTCAAAATAAATACATGTTTTTCTTCTAACTTATTTAGATACATAATCTTTTTTATCTAGATAATTTTTGAAGGGTTGAACTTTAATGACCTATGTGAGGAAAAGGGCTGATAATTTCAGTGTAATGGGGATCTCAAAATTTTAACCATAAAGAAATTGAAAATGATACATACCTATTTAACTCTTATGCCATTTATATGATTGACCAACAGAAAATCATATAATTTCTTATGCCAGTTCCTTTGATTGTCATCAACAAATTCGCAAACAATAGTGACAATATTTTTGTTTATAGATTTTTCTTTCCTATTTCTTTTTCAGTAGTAATATGAAGAGTGAAACAAGTAAATACTATAACCATAGAAAAATCCAATTAGTTCATGTGAAGATAAATTTGGAACATTATCTATGACAATTTTATGAGGTTCTTTGAAACTAACCAAAATGTTCTCCTTTACAAAATTACAGACCACTTTTGAAGTTTTTTGTTTCAATGGGATAGCTTCAACCCACTTTGTGAAGTAATCGATCACTTTGAGAACATGACTATGACCAAAATTTTAATGAGGATTTAATTTATGAATGAAATCTAACCCCCACTACTGAAATGATTATTCAATTATCATTGGTTTGAAAGGAAAAATTGCAAGCTTTGGCCTACCAACATATTATTAACAACTATCAGAATTAGATACCCATTTTCCAACATCTCTAAAAAGTGGAAGACAATAATATCAACCCCTCAATATTTCATATTTCGTAATTGGAGAATAAAAAATTCCTCCACATCCCTGATTGTGACATGCTTTCAACAATATTTTTTATGCTCTTTATCCACACATCTCAATAAATGTCTGTCAATACCTCTTTTGAAAAGATATTTGTCCCACAACATAAACCTTTCAAATTTGATCTTATTTTCTCTCTTGTTCTTAATAATGATATGGGGAGGCCATTATTCATAATTTAGGAAGTGTGCAATATTAGAATATCATTCATCAATGGTATTGAAAAATAATATTGTAGGTACTTTATCAGAAACATTATTCTCTTTAACATTTCTCTTATTTTTGTGATCAACCGACATAGTCCATTGCCTCAAAATAATTTAGTTGGATTGATATCAATGTCATACTCTTAATTTTTTTCAATAAAATTACCTCTTTTTGTGCCAATTTATTGTTGAGTGAGAATAAATTTCATAGTAGGATCTAGTACTAGAACAATTGAATGTGAATTCAAAATATAAAATTTGAATTGTTTAACTTCTTTGAAAACAACAAAAGTATGTTTTTTAATCTAGGAGTATTTTATTTCTTTCAAACCTTAACTCATGAAAGAAATTGGGGAATAAAAAAATTCCTCACTTTTATAAACCAAAATAGAGGAAAAATTATGATCGAAAGACTAACATTAGATGTTAATACCCTTATCAAAATAAGGACAAACTAACATAAGGGCACTTATTATAACAATCTTAATATATAAAATGCTTACTTTACTTCATCTATTTAATAAAAATAATTCTTTTCCATCATCATGTTATCAATGTGTTGAGTAAGCAAAACAAAGTCAGGATTAAACCTTATGATAAAATTCACCTAAACAAAGAAGGAATGAACTCCTTGTTTACTAGTAGGAAGTATTAGTTTTTGTATGTCTTGGACTCTTTCTATATGTTCTTAATCCCATAATTTGATACTATATGCCTAAATAAATTTCCTTTTTTACTCTAAATATTTAATTCTTGGGATTAAGAGAAAACCCACGAGCTTTGCACTTTTACAATTCTTGTTCCAAATGATTAAGGTGATCCACGCTTTTCTATGAAAAAACTATTAGGTCATCGAGGTATACCACTATGCACTTATTCTTGAGGTCATGAAATGTTAAATCCACATCCCTTTGAAAAGTTCCTCCCACATTAATTAGTCCAAAAGGAATCCTTCTATAGCTAAATGTTCCCCAAGAAGTAGTAGAAGTTATTTTATGTCGATCCTGCATTGCTACCTTTATTTGATTATACCTAGAAAAACCAACTAACATAAATAGCTTTTTTGATCTAGTAACAACTTGTAAAATCTAATCCATTATCGAGAGAGGATAATGATCCTTCAAGGAGTCCTGATTGAGATTACCGATGTCAATACATATCCTTATTTCCCCAATTATCTATTGAACATGTACTATATTAGCTATCCACATTGAATGGTGAATAAGAAAGATGATTTTTGCATTCAACATTTTCTGATTCACTTCATAAATTGTCCTGATTTTTTTTGGGTTATGATGTCTCTAATTTTTCTTAAATGGATAAACTCCTAAATTCAGAGGAATGGAATGTTGCATCTCTATAGATTTGAAGGATTTTTAAATCAGCATATGAGTAGGCAAAAACATCTACATAATATTTGAGGAGAGTAACAAACTTCCTCTTTTTTCTGGGGAACAACATTTGTTTATATTGACACACCTAGGCATTTCTTGGGACATGATATTCACTTTTTTAATTTAGCTAATTCATGGGTTTTCTATGATGACATAATTCTCACAAATCGATCACGTTTATAAAATATTTATTCTAAAGATACCATTCCTTTTTGGATTTTGTTTCCTTTCAATTTTATGAAGCCTTCTTGATCTACCTCTCTCAATTCCTTCTTATCTTTTTGAAAAAAAAAAATCCCTATAACCAACGTCACCACCTTCAATATACAAATTAATGAAATTATCCCTTTGTTCTAGGAAATAAATGATGCCTTTTTCATCAAAAAAGCTTTCCAATTCTTAGAATTATTAGGAATACTAGGACAAAATACCATTTCAATGGTATATTTTTGCTTCGCAAATTTAAGATTTAGTATTAGAAGTGATACAAACGCTGCTAAGGTATATGCTTTGACATTATTTTATATTAACACAACATTGATTGAAAAGGATTATAAAAACTCAATATAGTTCTAGACTATATTCTTTTAATGTTTAAAAATTTCATTTTTAACTTGGAACAAATTGTTTAACCACAAGATCAACATAACCTTGAGATTTTTAAGTATTTATTATTTCTTCAACTACTTTGATAACAAGAAGAAATTATTTGTATTAAAAATTATTATTAGTATTTATGAACCTCAAGTTGTAAGAAAAGGAATGGACATTTCCTTGAGGAAAAACAAGTAAAACACATGTTTGAAAGCCAACGAAAAAAAAAAATTCCATCAAGTTCCAACATATAAATTTAATTGGGATATTCTTGTGTAACAATGGAAAAATTAAGGCAAGTTTCAAACATAATCATGTAGTTATCATGACCCATATCTTGATATAAAATATCAGCTCTAGGATAATTAATTTTCTGAACTACGTATGTAGCATGTATTTTTGGAACTAATTTATTCATTTCAACTTTGATCGCTTATTTCACTAAATCTGGATTCCAATATTTCAAGTATTAGAAGAAATCCATCTCCGTTTTTGCTTATATTGGATTCCATTTTTGTCTATACTTGATTCCATTATTACTATTATTGGAATCCATTAGTAACAATGTTGGATTCCAATATTTTCATTATTGGACTTATTCTAGTTCCAATCTCACTATTATTGGATTCCAATCTCGCTATTATTGGATTCCAATATTGTTATTATTGGATTCCAATAACACTATTATTGGATTCCAATTTCACCACTAATGTAATCTAATTTATAAATCTTGATTTGTGGATTTTAGTTTCACTATTTTAGGATTTCTATTTTGTTATTATTTGAATCCCTCACATAAGCTAAGTGTACATTATCTTACATAAGCCTAGCAGTTGCTAACTTATATGAAAAAAATACATGCTAGGTGAAATATTCCTAGGGGCGTTAAAGTTACATTTGCCTTGTGGCCACTAAGTTACATTTTCCTTGCAGCCACTAAGTTACATTTTCCTTGCAGCCACTAAGTTACATAAGCCTTGTGGCTTCTAAGTTACATAAAAAGACGATAATCCTAGAGACCACTATCTTACATAAACATATAGGTGTAGTCATAAAATCAAACACTTACTATTACATTAATACCACCAGGTATGTTATTTTAAATATGGATCTTGCGTGATAAAATTATTCACTGGTGACCCATCCTTTAGTCTTGTTGTCAGTTGGTCATGCATCATTATTGTTTGTTTGGCTCCATCTTCATTTTTCTCTGCAGTTTTGGGCATCTTTTAGGGTGTCTCAGGTGTCATATTTTTCTCAGTTGTCATCTTTAGGTCTATGTTGGGGTTCCTAGGGTTGCACTGGGGCACCTTGAGGTCCCCCAGTTCATGATTTTAGCCACCCATGTCATCGTAATTTGTGGTATTAATTTGTATGTTTGAGATCGGTCTTAACAGTTACCCCGTGCATTCCCATAGGTTGTAGGCGGAACTTTCGGGTCACTAGTGTCAAAAGTTGAATAAGAGATCCCTATATAAACACAACATACTGACTACATTAGAGGCGGACACCTTACTATCAAGGGAAACTATCTACTAAGGTAAGGGACTGCATTTGGGCATCTTCTACATCAGGATAACACAAGCATAGGGGGAAAGGGTTGTATTATTTCTATTCCATCCACAATTTTAAATTTTACATCTAGTTATTTCCCCCTACTACTATGTCATTGGCTCTAGGGAATCCTAGGCACAAAATTACACACACATGCACGTAGAAATACATGGGGTCCGAAATTTAGTGCAACGATTAGTCATAATACCACTAGTTTGGAAGATGAGGTCAGTCTGACCTATTCATATGCATTTTTATTTTTTAGGAATTAATTTTTTGAATAGGGTTTTGCAAGTAAATATTCATGTGACATCTACAATGACATAGACAACACTTTTGTGACACCTATGTGATAGGAGCGAAGGTATTACAGAGATATTGTGATACTGCCGAATTCAAGTTCTAAGCTTTTATGCATTCTATAACGTCCAGATTACAGACCAGGGCGCCCCAATATCCTCCCAGGTTCCTGGGTATAAGAAAATATCCAGTTTTTTCCCTTCCTGAGGCCATTCAGTCACAACTTTCCTAGTCTACATACTAGTCTGCTACATTCTAGCACACAATGAGGTAAGTTAATTCAATGTTAGTACCATATCCCTCTTATTTGCATTATTTCAATACATTTCAATATCAAAATAAAATATTTAGATCTAAAATTTCAATATAAATTTTAGTTTCTATTTATATTAACTCATAAAAAAGGAAGAAAACCCTATTTTTAGTTAATCATTTTGGTGAACCGTACATTTCGAACATTTTTTTTCTCATCTTCTTTCATACCCTAGTGGTTAGCCATAGTTTTTATTTTTCCTTATCATGTCTCATTTTATTGTTAACCCTATCTATGATGAGAGTGTCATAACAGAAATTAAGGCTTTATATAGTTATTCTATGATCTTACCTGATGATACTCAACAAGCCATTTTGGATGGCCAACAATGTGTGCCAACTAATCCTACCGATTCTCCTATATGATTATGCCTTGTTGATGACCCTGTTACTTTCACTCGTTGTACGCCATGCCATCCAGTTACATGTGATCTTTCTTATCCTTCTTCTGATATGCCACCTGATATTTTATATCCCTCTATCATTGATTATTTATTAGGCATTGATTCCCAATAAGGTTTCTCTCCTACCTCTCATCCATCTACTCATATAGCTACTCCTATTTCTTCCACTACTTCTGATAATTCTCCTCATACATCCCATTAAAGCATGCATTCTCCTTCGTATTACATTGATGATCCTATTGATTATTATGACCATAACACTATTAATGGGACCTTACCTTCTATTAATACACATCATGGGTATCCTTCTTTCCATACTGCTGCATGCAACTCTCTCGCTTCATTGTTATCCTCTCCTGAGGTTGCATCTAATATTATACACGAGTCACCCCCCACCATTGATTCTTCTCCTTCTATTCCCACATCATCTACCTCTCCTACTACATCTTCACCTATTGAGGGTTCTTTATTTCTCACCACACCTACTAGGGTTTTTGTTTATACTAGTCATACTACCACTCCTACATCCACATCTACCACCACACCATTAGCATCCAATTCTACTATATCACCTCTTGACATTCCCATGATTACCCATAATGGAAAAATTCAACCACTTATTACATTATTTCCATCTCCTACCATCCCCTCTCAAGATATCCTATCCCTCATGCATGATATAGGACAACTCCAATCACAAGTTCATACTCTTACTTTAGAAAGTCGATCCTATTATGCCTCTATTGACAGTAACTCTTTACATGGAAATCCTGTTCCTAAAAAGATTCATAATTTTTCCTTCCCAAAATATTTTATCATGCCTACTTTCATATGTTTTGACGGTACCAATGATCCTCATGATCATATCCTACATTACCATACACTTATGGCTGACTACTCTAATGATTGATTGCTGCTTAAGGCCTTCCATTATAGTCTTACTGATGAGGCAATATAATGGTGCACCCACTTAGCCTTTGGGTCAATTAGTACTCTTTATGACATGGGGGATGATTTCTTCCGTCAATTTATTCTTAACAATGGCCCTAGGGTTAAGTTGGTGAGAAAATTTGTCGGGTGGAAAAATTAGGTGTCTCCACTAATGTTCTCTGTGCTACGCCCCTCTGCATTGAATGGTAGAACTCCCATTATTGAATGTAACTAATCCTAATACTATCTAACTACTTTGGGTGGAAAATTTGGCTAGGGATCACAAAAGAACACTCCAATGAACCTATGGTAAAGTGATTGTATGAGGTATAAGGGAGAAAATTATAATGATGAGGGTAAAGGAGAGAATGCAGGTGAGGAAGATTACTGCCATGAGTAGATTGCAAAGACCACACCCATTAACTCGAGTAGTTTGACATTAAATATAGAGGAAAACAAAATGAAGCTATCAGGATCTATAAATAAATACAAAAAGTCTTCAGATTCACTTACTAAAGATACACAACTCTTACATCACTATGCTTGCAAAGTGCATACATGAGAGAAGTGGAAGAAAATAAATATTCTTATAAGAACTATGCTTATCACGCCAACAATGAGAGGAAACCATGCATATAAAGCTACACACATTCATACATCTTAGAAAGTATAAATTCTATTCCTTGAATGTCATTTTCACATGTTATAAAATCAAGGGAAAAGAAGAAAGCATGTAGCAAAAATGTAGCTTTATTTCATGTATATAGATGACACAAAGTCCAACAACATATCACAATCCACTATTACTACGAAGAAACAATATTCAAAATATGGAATCCTTTAGAATGGAGAAGCCATCCCAATTTATAGTAATCTGAATTGTCCTTTCACCTCCCTCACATGACTCTTCATTTCCACATTCAACTTGTGACCTTTTGTTTTCCATGAATTAAGTATTTCTCTTTTATTTTTGAGAAAATAATTTTACAATTTAAAATAGGTCACTTAAGTAAATAAGATGAAATACAATTATTAATATCAACAAAGAATTAGAAAGGAGAGAGAAAGGAGAGGGAGAAAAAGAGAGTAGAAGAGAAAGGAAGAATAGTTATAAGCTAAGTATGTTTGCAGTTGTTCCTCAAACTTCTATTGTTTTTTATTTTCCTTTCTCAATCCTTTCAAAGACTCAAGAGGTTATTTCCCACAGATTGTGTATATCTATTTCTATTGTCACTTCTCACAATGATATCCTTGTTAATTCATAATTAGCCACAATGATATCATTTTCACCTTTTTGAATTGTGGGTTTTGTAATCTCAAAAAATTGTTGGCATGATGTATCTAATACAAGGTGATAAGTTTTTGCTTTATTTAGGGCTGAAGTACCTTGAAGGATATCAAATAAAACATCCTAATATAGAACAATTGCCTTTGAATGTATTTTTTAATTATTTTCAACCAAAGGTTGAACCCATAAGAATGAAGTATCAATGATAACAACCTAAGTTAGATTTGATGTAGGAAAATTTAGAGTGAGAGGAGGTGGTGAATGGACTTGTACATGTATGATTTCAATAGAAGGATATTTTTCACTTGATACATATGGATAAACAATATCTCTCTTTATATTCAACTTCTACCTCAGGTTACTTCCTCCCTCCACATTCTATGAAGGGAGTTAATTAGGATTTTCTTCCTCTTATGGCATATGGTCAACTCTTAGAGTGTGAATGTAAACCTTTGGGTTATGAGGTCAACTTTGGAGAATCCCTGAATATTTGACATTGATGGAGACATTCTTCAAGATCCATTACAATTGAGGCAATGTGACTTCAGATACCGGTTAGGGAATCTAAATTGTTTTTGTTGAAGGAAAGAGGACCAACTACCTTCTTCTTGACCATCTCCTAGAATATGATGATGATTCTTCATTAAGTGCGGGTAAATCAAACCTTTGAACACAATGGTGAACTTCATTCAAGTTTCCAGAGATGTGATACTCGTGGGAGTCCAACTTGGATATGACATTTTTAAGCATTGCATATCGTGCATCCAAGATGCGGATCCAAACTTGAGACATGTCATGGACAATTAATATGAACACTCCCTTAATCGCAAGGGATTGGGAGTTGAAATAAATCATGTCGAATAACAGTGGGAGCATCTCATCTAAATGGCCGACTTCCTTCTTAAGCTTATCCTTTTCCTTGTTTACTTCAGACAATATTTGATGAGAGAAATGATGTCCAGACACAATGCCTTGCCTTGCTCAATGATTTATTCAATACAATTTTTATAGGATTTCCCACAAAATCATGTATTCAAGTGTTTTATTGATTTCCTTGGGATTGATACCATTATTTAGAGGGATATCTTCAATCAAAAGGGGGGTGTTGATTCTGCTCCTGAGAAGGCTTGAATGTATGCATTGAGAGCTCATACATGTTCCTCTAATTTCACAATGGTTTGCTTGTATTATTTGATCTGAGCTAGAAGACATGAATTATATTCTTCGAAAAGATGAATGACACCTTCATTAGAATCTCGAACCAATGAGATGTGGGTCAACTCATATTCAGATGGATTCATTTCCTGCATGGGCTTGTCAGTCTTAGGCATGAAATTTTCAACATAATAATTACTTGAGGTGCCATTGAAGAAGTGAGAAGCTACCTGGGATTTATTTATTCACTTAGGTTTCAAAATTCCAAATATTTCTATGAGACTAGGAATGGTATAAAGTTACGTTTTTCTTGGTCCACTCTCAACCACTTCTTGAATCCATGGAAACGACAGTTCGGGAGTTACCGTAACGTTTATCACAAGAGTGCTTGCAGAAGCTTGCCTTGGAGATAGATATTTATCACCTTGAGAAGACATAAGCATATGTTTTTTCAGAGGAGGATACTACTACGTGATAATTCTTCTTGTCATGAGAAGCTCAATCTAACCAAGTTTCCTTGGCCCACTTAACCAGCTCTTCCAACTCACTGAGCTTGCTGACTTAGCTTGTCTTGAACCAAATCACCAAGGGGAGAGTAGGTGATATTGAATATAAAAATTGAACTTCATGGTGGAAAAATATGAGATATATGTCGTTACGGAGGTGAAAACAAGTTCCTGCAAATGATACTAAAAAACTACTATTTTTGGAAATCAGGACCTAGGGGTTGCTATTCCGGGCAGGTTACTTTTTTTAGTCTGTTGTCTTCATTGGAATGTTTCCTTCACATTCCGAATCTACCACAAATGTTTTGGGGTCATCTTGAAGCACTTTCAATTTTTGGAAATATTCTTTTTTGATTTTTCTTTTCTGCACTTTTTCACCTGCATATCCTAGTTTTTTGTTCTAAAGGATTTCAATGCATGTTTTTCTGGAGGAGTTTTCCATTTCTGGAAACTTACTAAAACTGGAAAGTTTGAACTAGAGAAACTTTATATTTTTATAATATGAAAATTAATGCGTCATATTGATGAGAAAAACATGGATTCTTTTTGGGTTTTCTCTTCTGATGATCTATTCAAAATTTTGGGTCAATCTGCCGCACGGTTTGATGACAATTGAGAAAAAATCATCCTAGACTTGAAATATTTGAATGATTGACGTAAAATATCCTAACAAAATTTGGGATTTTTGTTTTCTTATTCTTCAAGGAACTTGGGTGAGGAATATCTGATCACAATTTCATTGAGATCGGGTGTATGGTTTGAAAGATATGAGTGTTTTCTTGTTTCCGTTCCCTAGGGTGTCTGCCATCTTTTGTCCATGGATTTCTCTTGAAAAAACTTCTATTTATTACAAAACCAAAGTGGGAGGATTATAAAATGATGTATGATGTTCTGGAGAAGGTGTAGCAGAAATATAAATGGAATATTTGAGAGCTAATTATCTAGCAATGGAGGAAAATAGTGCGAGCGTGAAGTAAGAAGCAGGTGACATTAAGACAGAAAAACTTACAAAACTTTGAAGGATTGGAATGTGCAACACTTTATTGAACCTATTGCACCAAATATTTTGTGCAATTGGTGTAGAAAATTTCTCCCTATGCTGATTGGGCCATGTGGCGGAGTGTGGTTGGTCGGAATGGGGACTGGGAAATGAAGCCTAGAGGGTTTATTTGGAAAGCAAAAGCTAAAAATTGGTCGTATGGAGGGTCTAGGGGTAAAAATGAGGTAGGGAAACATTTTATTGCACCCATTTCACCAATTATTTGGTGAAATTGGTGTAAAAATTTCTCCAATTTACCATTAGTTGGATTTCCAACCTGAAAAATGGCTAACTGTTGGAGGTTGTGCATTGGATAACGAATTGTCGGGACCATATTTGGAGTTACAGGAAGAGTTTTTCGATGAAATTTTATATGATATTAACTGAAAAATTCCTTTTGAATCCAATGGTGGAGGTATCAGATATTGATTATTCTATTTGAGCCCTTAAAAATAGGAATTGTGTTCTGGCCTCTTATTTGTGCATGAGAAAAACTGCATGCAGACCTATTGCACCAATGTGTTGTGAAAAATATGATTTCACCATATTTACGGGATTGAAATTAAATTTATGAAGGTATATTATTTGGCTCCTAACTCCATCTGGAGCTCCTAGAATCACCTGAGCTTCGGGTATATTATTTAGGGTATGGTTGTAATGCTCAGAAATTGTGAATTTCCTTGGTGCACATTTACATGACAACATGTTACAAATGACCACATTCCAACCTTACATAAAGGCTCCACTGAAAACATCAAGGATTATTTTTTATGTTTCAATGCTTGTATACACCAACTCATTTTTCAACCCAGTGACTTAGAAAAAAAATTCATCTTTTGTCGTGGCATTATTCCTCCACTTACGCAAAGGCTACAGTATGACACTTGTGAGTCATTCATTCTCTTGTGTTATAATTTTATCGATCTAGAATAATATATTTCATCCTCACATGTCATTACACCCCCACACGTTTCATCTGCTTATTGGTATTTGCTGGGGCACCTAGGGTTGCACTGGGGCACCCCGAGGTGCCCTTGTCCGTGATTTTAGGCACCCGTGTCATCGTAATTTGTGATCTTAATTTATTTGTTCAAGGCCGGTCTTAACGGTTACCCCGTGCATTCCCCTAGGTCGTATTAAACATTTTTGGGTCACTAGTGTCGAAATTTGAACAAGATATCCCTATATAAACATATCATACTCACTACATTAGGGGCGAACATATTACTATCAAGGGAAGCTATCTACTAAGGTAAGGGACTACATTTGGGAATCTTCTACATCTGTATCACACAAGGATAGGGGGAAAGGGTTGTATTCTTTATATTCCATCCACCATTTTTAATTTTACATCTAGTTATTTCCCCCTACTACTGCGTTATTGTTGCTAGGGAATCCTAGGCACAAAATTACACACACACACGCATATAGAACTAAACGAGATCCAAAATGTAGTGCAACGATCAATCGTAAGACCACTAGTTTGGTAGATGAGGTCAGTTCGACCTATTCATATGCATTTTTATTATTTTTAGGAATTGATGATTTGAATAGGGTTTTACAGGTAAATATTCACGTGTCATATACAAAGACATAGACAACACTTTTGTGACACTTGTGTGACATGAGAGAAGGTATTATAGAGATATTAGGATGATAAAAAATTCAAGTTTTGAGATTTTTTGTAGTCTACAACACTCAGATTACAGACCAGGGTGCCCCGGTGCACCCCAGTATCCTCCCAGGTGCCTTAGTACAGGAAAATATCCAGTTTCTATCCTTCTCAAGGCCATTTAGTCACAAGTTGCCCAATCCACATACTAGTCTACTATAGTCTAGCACACAACGACGTAAGTTAATCCAAGGTTAGTACAATATCCTTATTATTTCCATTATTTCAATACATTCCAATATCAAAATAAAATATTTAGATCTAGCATTTCAATATAGAATTTAGTTTCTATTTAGATTAACTCATAAAATAACAAGATAACCATATTTTTAGTTAATCAATAGGTTGTTAACTTACATAAGCCTAGCGGCTGCTATCTTACATAAGCGTATAGGTTGTTAACTTACATAAGCCTAATGGCCACTAATTTACACAAGAGTAGATTTGTCTAGGTGAAATATTCCTAGCGGTCGGAAAGTTACACTAGCCTACTTGTAACAAGTTTCATAAACCTACCCACTGCTAAGCGACATAAGTCTAGTGGACGCTAAGTTACATAAGCCTAGGTGCCACAAAGTAACATCAGCCCAAGGGTTATATTTGAAGTCCACCTATGCTTGTCACACAATTTTTAGATGGCAATAATTTTACAATATTTCCCTTTAAAAAATACAAAATAGTAGTTAATTAAATACTTAAAATTTATATAAATTTAATATTTTATGTATATTATATATTGATATAATTTTTATTTAAATCTATATAAAAAATGACGGTAATATTGTAAATATGCAAGTTAAGTGTGATAAATTCAACTACTTTTATGCTTTTCCATTCTGTAAATCATAAATAAAAACAAAGAGTTAAGAATTACATTAAACAAGTTGTTTTGAGGAAATGGATTATTTGACATCCTAGTACTATATAAAAAATCACCATACTGATCTATAAATGGTTCTTCTAGCTTCCGGATACATAGTGCCAATGATGTTATTGTGAAGTTTTATCCTCACTCAAAAAAAGGGAGACCAAAGTGCTTGAAACCCCCCATTTTGTGCCCATGTGTCTGCGTTCCATTTAAGGTGACGAGGAGATTAATAACATAGCTTATTAATTTTGATTTTTTTCCCATCCTTGGTATTGAAATTTTCTTCTTGTCCATTTTGTCATGCACAATTCTCAAATAACTATTAGGATTTGGTTGTGATTGTACTCTATGTGCATAGTAAGTTGCACGACAAATTTGAATGTAATCATTGTGCCATTTATGGCATTGATATATTTTTGCCAGTGTTTCTAGACATGAGGTCATTGTACATTTGTTCTTAAGCTCTATGCACTCATCACACTTGGTGAAGAATTTTTTATTAGTGATCGAAACATGAGATACATTTTCTTTCCATATTTTGTTGAGATTTGACTGTGACATTGGAGGAAGGTCCAACACTGAAAGGCCCTCATTGCACTTTTGGAGTATGTAAGAAAAACTATAACATGCAGGAAGAAGTATCATTATTAATTTAGTACCATATTGTCCCACTGAACGATACATGTGTGGGGATATACCATAATTATTCTCCACCATTTTGGATATTAATACAATAGCTGCGACAATGTTTGGCATTTTTTTTGTTTTCTTGTATTTCCATTTACTGCCCTCCTCTCGCCATTAATCCAAGATTGTCTGTATCCATAATAGGTGCTTTTCATTATTCCTTGACATCTATACCATGCATTCTGACATACATCCCTTCCACATGACTTCAATTCATCTATAGTATTCTCTAAAGTTTGACCTTGATCACAACTGCTAGCATTTGCGGTGAATGAAGTAAGTAAAAAGTTTTTGATGGTAGGTTCATTCAAACCTAGAGTTAAATTCCAACTGTGATTGAAAGCGCTTAGAGATAGATTGGAGAGAAATCCTTCTTTTTAGAAATGTTTTTTTTGAACTTCAGACAAAACATTTTCTCTTGATTTTTCATCATTTTCCCTTACCTTTGGTGTACTAGATGGATTAGAATTTACCATTTGGCATTTGGAGGTGTTGTCATGTATTTTTATCAATTTTTCATTACTACTACATATGGAGGATTCATATGAATTTGGGTATACCAGTTGAGGAAATGGATCTTCAAATGTACTCCAAATTTTTATCGGCAACTCTTCTGGAATTTCTTTTAGCCTTACTTCCATAAGGGAACCATCTTGATGGGCCAACTAGCTGGCAGGCCATTGGATTAGAGATCCTTCTGATATAGAGAAACCCTTGCAAAAAGGTGTAATTAATTTATCAACATGCACCCCAAATGTATTTCCATATAATTTTTTAAAGTGAACCATGTCTCCTTCACAGATATTTGTAATTATTGCTTCTGCAACAAATTTTTGTTCTTTTGAAAAAAAATGTATGAACTTGGAAGTAACCCCCTTGAACTTCAAATTGAAGTCAACCTTTGATGTGGCGGTTGTTTCTTGGAGTTTAGAATTTCCATTCACACGAAGTGCAATTCTTGTTTCTAGATAAACTAGGTTTTTGATTAGCCAGGAAAATTTATTGTTGCATTGTAGACTTCGATAATAATAGTTATATGTAGTTATAATATTCTCCACAAAAACACCAAACTGTGTGGGTCCCAAAACTACTCCCAAAATCACATGTTATTCTTGTACCATGGATATAAACCCTTAAGTTATTTCACCTTATTTTTGAGGACACTTATGTTTTAGCACCACGTAGGTTGTAGAAAATTCATCCCTGTCTTTAGGAGTTATGAAACAATGGCTGTGATTGTTAGAATTCAAACCCTCATCCTCATTAAATTTATCCTCTGAGTCACTGCTCATGATGTTTTTAATTCCATCACCCCCACATGTGAAACATTTGAAATCACATGCTTAATCATTTTCTTCATTTTCAATGGGATAAAGTATCCCTTGTTTTCAATTTCTGTCAGGGTTTCACAATCATCAAGTGTGTATGAAAATCTTTCTCTGCCATTGAATAAAATACTTATTGTGACAATGAATAAGCTAGACCCCTCCCCACATCTCTACAATGGAGTGTATCTTTGGATGGATAAACTAGTCCCTCCGTAACTTTCACACCTTCGAATAGTAAATCCACATGTTCTCCATCTTCAAAAACATAGTTCATTTTCAACTATATCCACAAATAAAAATATAAAATTAGTACTAAGGACACTAAAATATTTAACATTAGTATGGATAATTGAAATCACAATGACAATATAAAAATATACATCTTTAAAACCTCATTTAATCCAAATATTTAAACATATAACCAATTGTATTACACCCTTAGATCTTGCTACCGTGTGCATAATTTTATCCATAAAACACATAGTGTAGGGGAAAGGAGCCGATGATCGTGAATATTAATGTAGGAGGCTGTTAGATTTACATTACTATCATATTTTTTTTTAAAAACACCCTTTAAAATGTTTAATATTTTTATAATGCACACATTTTATTTTGTGCATTTAAATTTTGTTTAAAAAATATTTCTAAGGGACTTAAAACATGCATTTTTCAGTAAAAAGAAAATTAATATTGGCCCTTGCTTGTGAATAAAATTATCTTTTTAGGAAAACTACTGTGTCACCCTTTTATTGGCTGATTTGTACATGTGACTTGATTTTACTTGTGTTATTGGCTACTTTTTTCTAAATTTTTAGTATAAAAGTTATAAATGTTGACTTCAATTTTTACAAATACTGACACTATACTTTACATTACCACTCAAAATCATTGGATTCTTTATCATGTGGCTTTCAAAAGTTGTATATCCTAATGGCCGTTATGTCGTACTTTCTTTTCTTACACGCTAAAATTGAAATATTGACTAGAATGGGAGGCCGAAAGTTGGTGATCATACTTTAATGTGCGAGCGAGCACAATTCCATGTTTGAAAAATCACACTTGGAGGTGACAGTGATAACACATTATAGTGCGAGAGAGTCATGGCCTCACACATCGACCTGTAATCCCTCACACAAAAAAGTATAAGAATTTTCAAGACGAAGTGTGAGCATTCTCACTTGGAATAACAATCACTCACATATCGAAGGGAATATTTTCACCTGCTATTCTAGTCAAAAAATTTCTAGCCTAGCAACCTCTTGGACTTAAATTTAGGGCCATTAATATTTTGTTTAAGTAAATCATTCATGTATTTAATTCTCTAATTGTATAGCTATGTTTATTTTATGGTATAGAGTTCAAGTTTAGTCTTTATCTGATCAACGAGTGGTATATGCTTTGATTCAATTATGTGTACTAATTGTTTCTAAGGTTTTTATATCTTATGTAATATTTTAACAATATAAGTTTATTTTTAATAATTATATATAATATTGAGTAGAAGTAACCCATGCTACATAGTTTTTTTAATAATTGTCAATATTAAAGACTTAATTTCAATTAAATATATGTATATCAAATTTAAGTTTCAAACAATGTCGAATTTTAGTTTTCATACATTAAAAATTATGTTATAAAAAAGTTACCTTAATTATTTACAATAATAATTACACTTTTTGCAAGGTTAAATGTTACCTAATTAATATTGCGCTTCTGTAAACATTAAATGGCCATTAAGTTGTATAATGTAAAATACGCCACTTGAAAGTATTTTTTATTTTTTCGTATTGCATTTAATGTTAAGTGGTACAATATTAAATTTTAATCCACACAAACTCTGTTAACGTCTATATTTAATGCATTAAAATGGAAAATTGTATACTCATTTTGAAGGTGACAACACCAAAACAATGAGTACATATATAAATGGGGGAAGAACAAAGTTACATAAAAGTAAAAGAGGAAAAACATTGTTATTTTATTTTGAATAATTTCATTTTATAAACCCATTTCATAGTGATTGTAAATCTTTCATTTGTTAATAGGTAATTAACTAATTTTCAATGTTTCTCCACATATTTTGATTATGTGAATTTACAGATTGCAGGACCCCTTTTATATTTATTATTAGAAAATAAAAATTAAATTAATTTTAGATAAAAGATGGAGTACGTAAATTTTTTCATTTGTGAATGTTTATATTAACTAATAAATTTATAGGACATGAAAATATCACCATTTTCCTTGTTTTCACATTTTGAATCCCAAGTTTTCAAATCAACTCCAAGAAAATATGCAGATAATATGATTTTTTCAACACAACTAAGTAACTACTATGTAAAGGAATTCTGTGTGCAAAACTTAGATGGAAATAATGTCTCAAGTTTGCAAGAGAATACAAGTGGTGTACAGAAATTGGGTCCTTACATTCCACATTCATAAATCGATCTAAATTCTTCATATATTGTTGATGATGTTTATGATTCAAAATTAGAAGAAACATTTTTAATAACCCATGCATATGAAAGAGATAGAAATAATGAGGAGATGATGAATGAATACAAATAAGAGATGTGGTTAAAATATGATGTGAAAACATTTATGTTAAAATATGAAGAGGTGTATGAACATTTAAATCGTGGAAAACTTGGCAAGAAACATTGGGATAATATAGTAGATGCTTTGAATCAAGTTTGTGGAAAAACATTCAATGGGATGCAATGCAAATAAAAGATGAACAAGTTGAATAAAACCCTCAAGAAGGAGAAACAATTGGAGAACAAAACATTGACAACACACTCAAAATGGACTTTCTATGAAGATATGGATCACATGACAAAAATAAAATCACAAGGTTATTGGTTTTAATGAAAAATATATGGTTAATATAACAACTTCTACTTCTAAAAAAGATATGAGAGGGAAATCATATATCCCTTCTATCAATATTGAAAATTTGGAAGGAGAAAAAATAGAAACCCCTTTGAATAAAAATGGAATTCAGAGAAAAGGTGTGAAGAGAAAAAGAAACTCTTATGGATATTTGAAAAAGGTAATAAAAAATTTCATGCATATATTTAGTCAGACATATAAATAAATTAAGCAGGTAAGGATTAAAATTGAGCGTGAAAGAATGGAACAAGAGAAAAAGATAGTGGAGAAAATATTGGATGTACAAATTCAAGTCGCAAGTCTTTTTACCCAGGTAAATTACAATTTTTTAACCATAGTAATATAGTATTGAATCATTAATTCCATT
The DNA here is from genome assembly GCA_019776745.2 of Taxus chinensis. Classification (NCBI taxonomy): domain Eukaryota; kingdom Viridiplantae; phylum Streptophyta; class Pinopsida; order Cupressales; family Taxaceae; genus Taxus; species Taxus chinensis. Next base: position 120,098,774 of record CM034155.1, on the reverse strand, counting down.
ATAAATTATGGTATACATTATGTAAGAAAAAAATCATGCATTGAAGTTAGCTAATACTTCTCTATTTTTCATTCTTCCTTTTTCTTTCAGAACAATTCAAACGATCAACATCATGGGCGCCACCAAGATCAATAACGGGTAAGTGCACTAATATGGGGGGGCAAAAAGTGGCTAAAATTCAAAAATGAATGAAATGCACACGTGTTTTGTAATAACACAATCACGTTATTTTTTCTTTGGTTTGGTAATTCATGAGACTATAATGCATGCATGTTATAACATGTAAGTTTTATGTTAAATTATAAACAAAAAAAAAACTGAGTCCTATTCATTTTAATTTACCCCAAACGTGAATTTTACAAAAAAACCCTACCCCTGTGTTTCAAATTCAGTTGGATCTTTCTCAAATGATCATTTGAGAATCACCATGAAGATTAAAATCAATGATAGCTCCATGAAGAAGAGGTAGGCACAATTATTTTGTCAAAATTTCATTGAAATTTGGTAATTATAGAGTTAAATTTGAATTGCATACATTTTTTTTTATTGTTACATCTCCACATCAACCTAATCAACCAAAACCAAACCATGTAATTCCTGTGATCCCTCTTAGCCCTCATATAGTTTCTCAACATCCCCCAGGAAGCCAAGAATATTTAGCAACCCATATAGTGGAAAAGAATATTGAAATTGAGGATTTAATAAAAAATGAGGGATTCACATTATACAAACCCCCACCGCACCTCTCTTGCAAAAATAGTAGAGACGTTAGTGGTCAAATTTGATGCAACAACAAGTCAAATTGATCATTGCAGGATTTATTATTCAAAAAAATTATCATATGTAGATGTAAAGAAAAAATAAATTACAAAAGACCTCATATGTTCCTTATTCATAGACCCCTAAACCAATTTACATGTTCCGTTTTCATGTAAACGGTTTCCCATCCACTGGTGATATAATGATTTAATTAAAAATAATTTTTGGGACCGATGGTGGATGGTGTTTGATTTTCCACCTTGCAATAACAACGAGGTGCCACTTTAGTTTTTGAGGAAACTCTATTGCGGGTTTATCCTCAACGAGAGCCTAAACTATTTTCATTTTTAGGATTTCTAGGGCCAAGGAAAAGGCTCTACACAGGATCGAATAGGTGCACAATGTGCACCTATTCAACAGGGTAGAGTCCCCACACAGAAGCCCCCTCTCCCTAAGACTATCCCTCATGTAGTGAAGGAGACAGTAGAGATTGATACACTCCACACACTTTAGGGGATATCTAATACCCTTGTTTGACTTACGAGGGAGATTTCTAATCTAGATACTAATAGAGGTATAAAGAGTATTCCCTCAGAGAGTACTAGCATGAGGCCATCTATTTTATTGACATGTGGTAGCATATGTTTGGGGCCCGAGGAGGATGATACTTTCATGCATACTAGTTTTAGTGGAGTTGGCACTAGTGGTACACATGATAATGCCACTATTGAAAGGAACGATAACCAGATCGTACCAAGCCAAGAACATAGATGCTAATCAAACACCACGATCTATAAGATGAAATCAATTCACCAGATTAACTTTACACAAAACCTTTGCAAATAAATGAGCAGTAATATCATATATTATTATGGAATTCAATGCAATACATTGAGAATGGGCCTTGCTTAAATAGGCAAGGAATAACAATCTAAGAACCAGTCAAGGTCATAGATAAAGCCATAAATCAAGGAAATAACTAGTCATCAAAGAACTAGTCAAGACCATAGATTTAGGAGAGAACTAGACATCAAGGATCTAGTCAATACCATAGATCAAAGAAAGATCTATACCTAACAACTAGATAATATCTCCTAATATCTAAATAAGATAAAATAAATAGCCACACACATAAGTGGGTGAGGATAAATACAATAAAGGTAAATAAAGTACCTACGTGAACATGAGCTAAGGTAAATACCTACTCTAACACCCCCCTCAAGTGAAGCTAGGGGCCAAAATAGATGTGGCATGTCCACAGTATGAGTGCCGACAACTAGGCTTGATAAGGTTTTCATGTACAATAACTCGGAAAAAAGGGACACCACAAGGTACCCAAAACTAGTAACAACAAAGTAAAAGAGAGTAAAAACCCGCTCCAAGGAATCCCAAGAATCTCGGCTCAAAAAACTCGTACAATGCTGAAGAAGTTTGTTATGAATCCACTGCTCGATAATAGAACTCAAAAACAACTGACACTGGGCTTCACCAAAATAGCTCCATACAAGGAGACTGTCAATGGAGTGATGTCAAAAGTACAAAAAAAACACGAAACATAATTCGACCAACTACTGCAAATAGGTGTGCCACGATCCAAGAACAATAACCAAAGAAACAAGGCAAGGACACAAACTCCAGAGTGTCACGATCCAAGAAAATCCAAGGTAACAAGGAAAGGACATGAAACCTGAAGAAGCATGATCAACATCACACCCTCCCATACTGTTGAATGGGTGGAGTGACGCTACAAATCTGTATGAGTTTCCCAAAATCAACTACTCGAACACTAACAAAATAACATTGGACTTCACCAGAATAGATCCCCCATAAGAGATACTGTCAACATGCCAAAAGTGTTGAAAATACAGATACAAAATCTCTCAAACAAACAAGAGAGATACACTACACCTGTTAAAAAAAATGCTCAAAATAAGAAGCATCACAATGCAAAAGGTATAGAAAGTGAAGCAAGACGCCGAATGGTGGAGGAGCCACACCTGTAGAGTCCTCTCAATGAATTCCTATGTCGCCTCCATGAGTGATCAAATATCCACCCCAAATCAACACGGATGGATGAAGAATATACCTGCATATGACTTGGTGCAAAATGTACAATGGGTGCGTGCAAAAGAACATCAGAATGTGTGTCATGTTGATCATGTCTAAAAACTAAAATCTCAGGTTTCTCAATCCTGAGTAAAGGTGCAAAACTCATGTGTTGCTCATGATCCTCAGAAAGAGTCACGCGAACAAAAAAAGGAGCTCTGTCAATATGTGATCCCAATGAAGTATCTACTTGAAAACCAATGTCATGATGAGAATTCCACTTAACATGTGGAATAGAGGAAATAATACCTTGTGAATGTCTGCCAATGAATCCTCTAGTGAAACCCATAGAACGGAGCATGTGAGAACTGAATGCAGTGGTATGCTTCTTATAAAATCCATGCAACTGAGCAGAAGTATGATACACAACATGTGGTACTGTAATAGGCATAGATGTGGAAGAGCATGTAGTAACAAGCCTCACAAGTTTAGAAGCATCAAAAGTAGGTTCAGGCTCAAAGATTGGCAGATCAATGTCAGTGGGTACAAGAGCAATAACTGCAAGTGGACTAGGAGCATGGATATGGTTTTCCACAATATGATGGTGATGCTATAGGCGAGTAAATTTGTTCTGCAGGGAGTGTATTATTATATCTTTATCATGAATGAGTGATTATAGAAGAGAATTTTACTTCTTGAGCGATATATTTTCTTCCACAAATTTTACAATATCTTCTTGAAGTCCACATACTTCAGAGAAAATCATATCATTCTTAGAATCCATGATAGGTACAAACTGCAACTCCCAAAAAATTAGGACGTCGGGCTCAGCCGAAATTGCATCCACAATTGATTACAACACTCCTCCATATTTGGCACTTTATAATTATAATGTAAGCCTCAAAATAAATAAATCCAATGGAAAGAGAATGAAAAAACAAGCACTTTTGCAAAAAATGGCACTCAAAACCGAGTTACTGATCAAAAGTTACAAGCTTTTTAATATTTTGCTCTGTTATTTATTTTAGGTGCCACTAAAACAAAGTAAAATGTTGTTGCCTTCACCACACAAATAAAATTAAAGGGGGCTAAAGTTAAGCACCTAATAGTAATAATAACAAGTTTTAAGCCATCATATGACCATACCATATGACCAAGGGCTAAGGATTTTAATGGGTGTGCGCAAATCCCGAGGCGAACCAATGTGCTTCTCTGTAACACCAAAAAATCCACAAAAAATGACTGTCTGTAGAAATGGCCGAGTTTACAGTTGATCTTAGGGTTTTCACGCCTTCTGGATCCAATGAAAGCCTATTTTTTACATAAAAAGGCATGCAGCAACAAAATACGAGCAAATCCCAAATATATGAATACACAAATAATTTATTTGCAAAATAAAACTTACAGACGGATGCTAACAACAATCTCTAGCTTTGATACCATGAAAGGAATGAGAACCAGATCGTACCAAGCTAAGAAAATAGATGCTAATCAAACACCACGATCTATAAGATGAAATCAATTCATCAGAATAACTTTACACAAAACCTTTTTAAACAAATGAGCAGCAATATCATATATTATTATGGAACTCAATGCAATACATTGAGAATGGGCCTTGCTTAAATAGGCAAGGAATAAAAATCTAAGAACCAGTCAAGGTCGTAGATCAAGCCATAAATCAAGGAAATAACTAGTCATCAAAGAACTAGTCAAGACCATAGATTTAGGAGAGAACTAGACATCAAGGATCTAGTCAATACCATGGATCAAGGAAAGAACTAGTCAATACTATAGATCAAGGAAAGAACTATACCTAACAACTAGATAATATCTCCTAATATCCAAATAAGATAAAAGAAATATCCACACACATAAGTGGGTGAGGATAAATACAATAAAGGTAAATAAAGTACCGAGGTGAACATGAGCTAAGGTAAATACCTACTCTAACAACTATGTTAGATGCATTTTTGAGAGATACATTTGGATTACAGTCATCAGCATCACCTTTGTAGATATTTGTTATGTTTTATTATGTGTGTTATAAAAATATCTGAGTACTTGATTTACTTATATATGTTAAATTTTTTAAATAATTGTATTTGTACATGCATGCATTGATATTAAAATGCGTGGGAGGGGCGTCATCATCCCAACCATAGGCTATGAGCACCATGCCTACACATACATTCACAAAGGTAATTTAGAATGTTAATTATGTAAAATTTTAACGTGTATATATATATATATATATATATATATATATATATATATATATGGGATGGTCATATATCATATATATATTTGAACTCAAATATATGTATGTTCAACTAACTTGACGTGATATATATTTGATAAAGTTGATGACTTGACTAGACACCTCACCATCTATGCGACGAGTAGAGAGAGGTGTTGCCACTACGATTTCATCTACGCAGAAAATCATTGAGGTATTCAAACATGTATTTTTATTAAATTGATCATGTAATTAATATTAAGTTAAATTGCATGTTAATAATGTCCTTCATTGTAATATTATTAAATTATGTTAATAATCTCCTTCATTGTGTATACATAGGAGTTACTTGCGACAGGCAGCAACCCTGTTCATTTGATTCATAGGCATGGTGGGGTAAAAAACTAGTTTTATATTTATAAAATTAGTTTAAAATATTTTCATTACCATACATGTGATTAGTTGGTGTAATTTTTTGATCTGCATTCAAAAACTTTATTGTTAACAAAGTTCTATATTTTCTAATTTTGATGTTTGATTTTGTGATCTTATGTGTATGTAGGTGTAGTGCCCACATTTTTATAGCTCCAGTTATTTGTTGGTTCCTTTATGCATAGACATGTTTTTATTGAGACTCTGATATATTTTGGACATTTTTCTATCTTATTTTATCCTAATGGACATTATGGTATTTTGGGCACGTAACGCCAATTGGACTAGATTCGTATATTGATATATTTCTTGTGATGTTGATGACACTAACAAGAATACATGATAGTGAGATTTATTGGTTAGATGTTGATTTCTTGTGGTCAATTCGATTAATGATATAGTTTTATAGACTTAATAATGGTAATATCATGCTAGCCTAAGTGTATGTCGTTATAATTTTATCTGTGGATGATTCATCGCAAACTATGTGTATAATTGTATGCATTGCACTATCAATTGTATAATGATGTTATGACATTATAATTTAGATTAAATTTGTGAGGTGTATATGATGTTTATTATATTGGATAGATGCGGTTAATGTGTGCAATGAGTGTGCAGGTGACAGGTATAGGAGAGCATGGGTTTCAGGGTGGCTACGCAATTGTGCACAGGCGGCCCACAGGATGAGTCTTAACCATGCTAAATGTTTGAGGCCTTAGAATAGGTGTATTAATTGCGCACAATGGGTGAATCCTCAATTGTAATGTATTTATGTCTTGTAAAATTAATTATGTCTATGGTGTGTTTTATTAAGTAAACTAGTTTAAGGGTTTAATAATCTCATCTTAATTTTAGTGATGGTTTTGGGTAAGTGTATGCGTGTTGGTAGAAGGGATTGGGGACACATGTGAACCTTGGGTGGACCCCACACCCTCTACCCTTGTGCCCAAGTATGCCAAACCCGAAATTGGGTTATTTTAGGCATTTTTAGGGACTCCTTTTGAGTTTGGGAGTTCCCTTAGCATGAAAATGGGCCCTTGGACCCTACCTAATAGGTAGGGGGCTCATTTCCAAGGTTTGGAGGGAGTTTCCCTCCCATTTTTCCCTCCTTAGTCACCATCCATGTAAGATGGTTGGTTTGTGTGTAATTGTTAAAAGTTGCTGCACTTTGTTTTATTTTTATTTTTAGTATTTTGGGTGATATGGGCTAAAAGGTGAGTTTAATTTTATTTATTTGGTTTTTGGAATCTTTGACTCATGGGAGGAGACGGGGTAACACTTGTCACCTACCCATTGGTGAGGAAACTTTTGGGTTCATCTTCTTATTCTTCCTCATGTGGAAGGAAGGGGTTTTCTTAGCTCATTTGTTTTGGAGAACTTGAAGAATTTTGGGAGCTTGGAAGTTTGCTTGGACAAAGAGGAAAAACTTAGAGTCTTGGAAATCATTGTAGAGGTAGGATTATCAATCCTCTTCTTTCCTAGTTGTTCTTATCTTGCTAACTATGTAATGGTCCATAAAATAATGTGTGTGAAATGACGTGTTGTAAATTTGTATGGAGAATGTAGTTTGTTTGTTTTGTTACTTTGTTGTTTTCTTTTGTTTTCTCTCCACCATCATTTTGATTGATAGTTTTTGGAGAATGTAGGGGAAGAGAAAGGGATTTCCCTCTCAAACCTCATGGTTATTGGTCAATCCATGAAGTTCCTATTAGTGCAAATCAGCAGCACCCCCTGGATGTTGATCAGATTTCTAGTTTGATCATTCTAAGCATCCAGTGTGATTGCACAACATTGAAACCTCTCTCCAAGTGTGGGACTTACAAAATGAGAGAGGAATCTCCAAAGAAAGCTGGTTCTTGCTCCTAAACTACCTGCTGACAATCTGTTATTCTAATGCAGAGGAAACTAATCTAATCCTAATCTAAATTTCCAAGGAGACAGAGGAGAGAGAGAATGCATAAAATGAAAGCCTACACTAAAGCGGTGATACACCAGAAAAGGAGTGGTGAACACTTCTAGTTCTACAGATAGACACAGATCATAGAATGAAACATAAACATCATGCACAACTGATAAGATGTAATTGAAAAGTCTGAAATGAAGCAAACAACACAACCAAAGGGCTGAAAACTGGTCACAGAGCCTGTATTGTCATTTCCACTGTCAAAATCCTTGCATTACAACATCAAAAGGCAGAAAAATTGTTACAACCATCAATAGGTATGATACTTGCAAAAATCACTTGTTGAAGGTGAAATAAGAAGCTTGCTATCCAAAGAAATGTTCCCCCCCAAAAATGAGCCAAATCTAGCTTTTACAATGCATGGGTCGAGCCCAGGAGAGAGAAAACGTGTAAAAAAGTGAGAGGCATTCCTCATTGAATGAAGATGCATTAAAACAGCATGGGCATCCTTACAGACCCATACCCTGACATTTTTGGCCATGCTGAAGAAGAATGCGACCCACTTTGCATTAAAACTGGTTGTTGAAACGTCACTTCTGGCCATTACCACGTGCCAGAGACGTTTCTTGATTTTCTCTCTCTAAACTAAACCAAAATGAAAAAATTGACCCTGTAATATTGTAGATAATTTCACCATCTTTTCATTGATATAAAGAACGCAAAAAACCGAGCTCTGGATCGAAAGATATGGTGATCTGAAGATTTAGGGCAAAAACAGGAAAAATCGGATCGACGGGCAAAAAGTTTGAATTTTTACCCATTTGGTCTTTTTTGCATTTCGGAAAAAAATTCAAATTTTCCCCATGCTCCGCCACTTGGATGACACGTGTCAGGATTTGATTCGTCCACGGGCTCATCCTTTGAAAAATTCTTTCGAGCCCTTCCTTAAAAAAAATTTCCACTTGGACACGTGGCACTATTTTATTGTCTCGGGCCTGAGGGGCGCATTTTGCTCTTCGAAAATTTGGAATTTTTCACTTTGGGAAAATTTCCCATTTCCCCCCCACACTCCACCACTTGGATGGCACGTGTCAAGATCCTATTCGATGGCAGGGCAGTGGGCCAAAACTTTTACCTTTGAAAACTTTGACCGAAACTTGGAAAATTTTGTAAGTCCTCTTTTCCCTGCCACTTCCTGGGACACATTCTCCCACATCGGATGATTCGGGCTTCCTTGTCCCTGCTCTCAGCTTTTTCACCTTTTCACGTCTCACGCGTCCCTCACATACTTTTGTCCCGGCTGTCCCGGACTTCCTGGGACAAATATCTCCGAACCGCCCGAAATGGACTGTCTTTCGGCAAACCGGCCGATTCGCGTCCCACGCGTACTTTTGTCCCGACTGTCCCTGCTTGTGTGAAACAAAAGAGTTAGATGATTTTTCTTGCTCTCGACCATTTTGGCTTTTCGCATCTCACGCGTCCCTCGCGTACTTTTGTCCCAACTGTCCCGCGGACCGCCTGGGACAAAAATGTCCGACTTAGCCGATTTTCTTTGTTTTTCGGCCCCAAGCTTGGTACGATGAACCTCAGTACGACCCAAACTAGTTCGACCCGAACCCTTTAGACCCGAAATGCTTTAAAACAGTCCTGCAACCTTATTTTTGCATTTTTTCCATTTTTTCTAACTTGTTGGGATTTCTTCTTGGATGGGAGAGTTAGAAAAAGGCCGAGGGGACCCCAAAAACATGATTTTGGGCCTCGAATCAATCTACTTGCTCAGGACTGAATAATTTGATGCATGTTATCAAAATTACCTTGAGGGGTGAATTTTGGATAACAATTTTGGCGACTCAACGGGGTCATCTACCTGCTGGATGAAGTTACCAGTTGCCTGAAGCATCCATTGGGCATGGAGTCATGAGTTGTAGCTTGCAAACTGATCTGAACTTTGAAAACCTCCTCTTTGAGCCACTTGGAAACCCACTGAAATGGACTATGCAAGAGAAAAACCAGCACCACAAAAACTATGTACAAAACTGAAAATCATACATGCTCCAAATGGAACATGTAGAGTGTGCACAAGCACTTCTTTTACTGAAAGCAAACCTACCTACTCTATTCTAACTGGAAGCAAAGGTAAGCTAAACAAACCCTGCAACTGGTTGTGCAAAATAGCTTCCTTTCTTCAAAATTGGCAACCATGCAACTGATTTGGCACTGAACATGGCTGATTGGATGAATGGAAAATCAACAAGAAGTTGGTCTTCCACCCAAATCATCAAGGTATCAGGTGAAGGAAAATTCAATACCTCTTTTAGTTGCTCTGCATTTGGATTGAAGAGGTATGACAGCTGATCCTTGGTACTTTGTAGCTCACCCTCATGCTTAGAAGCAAGCATGACTGGTTGTGACTTCTCCTTTGACTCCAATGAAGTCAAATACCTTATTAGGCAAGGTATGATCCGTTTGATATGCCCATAGCTCTGATTTTCAACTCCAAAAATGGAGTCTTCTTGTAGACCTTAGGTGGGTGATGTGGAAGCAAAGGTAGAACCTTTCTGCCCTTTCTCTTCCTCCAATGAAGAACATGAAAGATTAAAATCTTCCAATCTTGGTTCCAAAGAGCTGGTATAAGATGCAGGCTGCTGCAAATGAATGCTCTCCTTCATGACAGTAGGCTCAAGTATTTGGGATGTGGAAGATGAAAGAGAGAATGGTGGAAACTCAACCGGTTCTTCTTTATCAAAACAGTCCTCCAAATCTGACAGATACACTACCTCATGGTTGTCCTGCTGCAAATGCTCAACTTCCTCCATGGTGTCCTCTTGATCTGTAACTTGATCATCATGGTTTCTTTCATCCTCCAACATTGAGTTTGAGAGATCAAACTCTTCTTCAGCACTAGAACTTGAGAGAGATGAAGTAGAAAGAAGAACTAAAGGTTCTCCTATAGCCTGCTTTGTGCTCAAAGCCCTTGGATCTGCAATTTTCTCCTCCACAACTAGAATGTGCTCCTCTTCTTTTGGATTTGGAGCAGCTTCTTCCTCCTCTACTACTTGAAGGCAATCTTGCTCTTGATAGAACTCTTCTTCTAGCATGAAGTTTGTCAAGTCAAACTCTTCAATCTGCTGCTCTAGAGGACAATTTGGGACTGCAAGATCTTCTTCTGAGCTTTCTTCCTCCATGGCTGATTGTGCAACTTGAATTGAATCAGCATTCCCTTCAAATAGAGTGCCAACATGGACACTACTTTCTGAGCAAACTGACTGCTGATCTGCTTCTTCTTTTTGCTCTTCTTCTGCTGCCACAAAATTAGTCTTAACCACCACTTGTTCTCCAACTCCAACCTCTTCTGAAGGCTTAACCATCAAGGGGATATTTTTCATCCCAAATTTAAGAGCCCAACTCTTCAGACTTTGAATTTCTTCATCCTTGTTTGGATTTTCATTTTGTTGTTGTTTTCCTTGACTGGCATTCTGATTTTTATCCTCCCAACATGGATTTGGGAATGCAAGAGGAGAAGTGGATTGTAACTCAATTGATTTTGCAATTTTTTGTGGTGGTGGAGGAGGTAGAAACTCTTGTTTCTTTGGAGGAGGGGGTATTTCTGTTAGCTCTTGTGGAGGGGATGACTGTTTGGAAGGAAAAAGGAAAGAAGAATTGAGGTGTGGTGGAAGACTAGGGAATGGAGAAATGGAATTAACTCCTGGGGCAGCATTGACTGGATTTAGAATTTGAAATTCCAAATGAGATGATGCTGCTTGAGTAATGGGAAGAGAAAAACCAGATGATGGTGTAGAACTTACCCATTGACAAGGTTGTTCAACACCAAGTGTATAGGCCTCTATTTCTGCTGTCCATTGTGCAAGTTGGGGCAGCATCTTCATCATAAAGTCCAACTTCTCCTGAGGGCTGAAGTGTCTTGGAAAAGGGCCTCCCCATGGACAAGGAGTCCTGCAACCAATTCTGAAAGCCTTCATTTGAGCTACTGCTCCTTGATTGCACCATTTTTGCCTCCATCTTTTGGATTTTTTCCACAAAATCTGCATCTTCCATTTTATTGTCTTCATTGCATGCGTACCCTTGCTCTTGATGTGCTTCACAACCAAATTGACTTTGGTACTGCTGCTCATATGGGTAGACATGATGCTGATTTGGAGGATTTGTAAAACATGTTAGAGGTGTGATATACTGCTGTTGTTGAAAATGTGAATTCCATGATGGAAATGAAGTCATGATTACACAACTTCATGGAATGGAAAATAATGGAAGAGATGGAAAGAAAGATGGATGGAAATGGATAGAAAACAGGTCTGCAACTCATAGAATGAGTTATTTACCAGATGGAGTCGCCAGATGTGCTTTTCAAAGTGCCTCCAAAAGGATGAATCTTTAACAAGAACACACCAACCTGTCAAATATAAAGTGAAAGACCTCTAAGTGTCCCACCGGGCGTCCCAAAACCTGTTAGTGCAAATCAGAAGCACCCCCTGGATGTTGATCACATTTCTAGTTTGATCATACTATGCATCCAGTGTGATTGCACAGCATTGAAACCTCTCTCCAAGTGTGGGACTTGCAAAATGAGATAGGAATCTCTAGATTAGAGGTTGGTTCTTGCTTCTAAACTCCTCTGATCATATCTATTATTTACACAAACGCAGAGGTTTGAATCTAACTAATCCTACTCTAAATTTCCAAGGAGACCAGGGAGATAGAGAAGTGCAAAAAATGAAAGCCTAAACTAATAGCAGTGATACACCAGAAAAGGAGTGGTGAACACTTCTAGTTCTGCAGATAGACACAAATCATGGAATGTAACATAAACATCATGCACAACTGATAAGATGTAATTGAAAGTCTAAAATGAAGCAAACAACACAACCAAAGGGTTGAAAACTAGTCACAGAGCCTGTATTGTCATTTCCACTGTCAAAATCCTTGCATTACAACATCAAAAGTTAGAAAAACTGTTACAACCATAAAGAGGTCTGATACTTTCAAAAATCACTTGTTGAAGGTCAAAGAAGAAGCTTGCTATCCAAAGAAATGTTTCCCCCAAAAAATGAGCCAAATCTGGATTTTACAATGCATGGGTCAAGCCCAAGAGAGAGAAAACATGTAAAAATGTGGGAGCCATTCCTCATTGAATGAAGATGCATTAAAACAACATGGGCGTCCTTACAGACCCATACCCTGACATTTTTGGCCATGCTGAAGAAGAATGTGACCCACTTTGCATTAAAATCAGTTGTTGAAACGTCACTTCTGGCCATTACCACGTGCCAGAGACGTTTCTTGATTTTCTCTCTCCAAACTCCATCAAAATTAAAAAATTACCCGATAATATTGTAGATAATTTCACCATATTTCCATTGATATAAAGAACGTAAAAAACCGAGCCGTGGATCGAAAGATATGGCGATCTGAAGATTTAGGGCAAAAATAGGCCAAAATCGGATCTGCGGGCAAAAAGTTTGAATTTTTACCCGTTTGGTCTTTTTTGCATTTTGGAAAATTTTTTAAATTTTCCCCATGCTCCGCCACTTGGATGACACATGTCAGGCTCTGATTCATCCACGGGCTCATCCTTTGAAAATTTCTTTCAAGCCCTTCCTTGAAAAGTTTTGCCACTTGGACACGTGGCACTATTTTATTGGCTCGGGCCTGAGAGGCGCACTTTGCCCTTTAAAAATTAGGCATTTTTTACTTTGGGAAAATTTCCCATTTCCCCCCATGCTCTCCGCCACTTGGATGACACATGTCAAGATTCCAGTCGATGGTGGGGGCAGCGGGCCAAAACTTTTACCTTTGAAAACTTTGACCGAAACTTGGAAAATTTTCTAAGTCCTTCTCTTTTCCCCGCCACTTCCTGGGACACATTCTCCCGCATCGGCCGATTCGGGCTTCCTTGTCCCTGCTCTCAGATTTTTCACCTTTTCATGTCCCACGCATCCTTCGCGTACTTTTGTCTCGGCTGTCCCGGACTATCTGGGACAAATCTCTTCGAACTGCCCGAAATGGACTGTCTTTCGGCAAACCGGCCGATTCGCGTCCCACACGTACTTTTGTCCCGGTTGTCCCTGCTTGCGTGAAACAAAAGACTTAGATGATTTTTCTTGCTCTCGGCCGTTTCAGCTTTTTGCGTCTCACGCATCCCTCGCGTACTTTTGTCCCAACTGTCCCACGGACCGCCTGGGACAAAAATGTCTGACTTAGCTGATTTTCTTTATTTTTCGGCCCCAAGCTTGGTACGACGAACCTCGGTGCGACCCAAACCCTTCAGACCCAAAATGCTTTAAAACAGTCCTGCAACCTTATTTTTGCATTTTTTCCATTTTTCCTAACTCGTTGGGATTTCTTCTTGGATGGGGGAGTTAGAAAAAGGCCGAGGGGACCCCGAAAAACATGATTTTGGGCCTCGAATCAATCTTACTTGTTCGGCACTGAATAATTTGATGCATTTTATCAAAATTACCTTGAGGGGTGAATTTTTGATAACAGGTCCCTTCTCATCCCCTCATATGGTTTGAGGTGGGATAAAGGTTCATATGGCTTGAACCTTTCCCCATTCTTGGTGAGGAAACCATTTTGAGTTTGAAAATCCTCCCAAGAAGGATTCCTTTGACATAAAGGAGGAATACGGAGGATGAATGATTAGGAGGAATAAGGAGTCTTGTAAACATGCTTTTGTTGGTGTTCCTATGGTTGGAAACCTTTGATTTGAGCATCCTATTTCTTCTCTTCCCCCTTTGTGAGGTTGACCTTGTTCTCCTCATGTTGTTGTTTTACCATGTGTAGTATGTTTAAGTGTTTAAATGGTCTTATGTATTTCTTGTTGTGTTTTATCTCCATTATACCTGTGCACATTGTGGAATTTTGTTCCTCTCTCCCATGGGCTTGGGGGAGGCTAGCATGGCTTCCCACTATGGAAAGGCATGTGATGATGCCTATTGGTATGTTGGTAAACAAGCCTTGTCTCTTATTTCAGCATCCTTGGAAGAAAATTCAAGTTTGGAGATAGTTGGAGCCTCCTTGTCATCTTGGCTCTCTTGGACATCTTCATCTTTTGAGGACATTACTTTCATTTTGTAAATAAATGTGGATTTGTGAAGCTTTACCTTCTTGTAAATACCTATTTTGTACTTGATGTTACTTGTAAACTTTATTCATTGCTAAGGAAGTTTTCCCTTCATTATTGCAAGAATCTTGTAAACAAAAAAAAGAAAGGAAGGATTACCATATTGAAAACATGAACTCTTTTATTTTAATGTCTTCATTTGAAGGTCTTGGTTGTTTAGAAATCTGCAATAATATAGCTATGCATCATACATTAAATCTGGAGTATTTAGTCGTGTTTTACCTTTAAAAAGTTAAAAACAAATGAAATGACATATGTATACTTTTTTTTTTATAATAAATATGAAATTTATATGCTAAACATTCTTTTAAATCTGTAAATGTTTATGGCATTACATTTTGGTATCAGAGCCGTGGTTCAAACACACGAACTCTTTGGGTAATTTCTGTTTTATGTTATTCTTATTGTTTTGTTTAAAAAAATATATAAATAAATAAATATTCTTGTAAAATAGTTAGTCCCTTTAATATGAAATGGTTGGAAATCTACCTGGAAGGAAAGTTGATTTATGGACATATTATAATTCTGATATATGTTTCCCTCTTGCAAAATGTCATGACATGATTACAAGTAAAATAAAATACTATTCTCGAAATGCATTTCTTCTTAGTTTTTT
The DNA here is from genome assembly GCA_019776745.2 of Taxus chinensis. Lineage (NCBI taxonomy): Eukaryota > Viridiplantae > Streptophyta > Pinopsida > Cupressales > Taxaceae > Taxus > Taxus chinensis. The sequence continues at coordinate 120,083,635 of CM034155.1, read as the reverse complement.
TTTTGTGAATTTAGTAAATAGAATCTAACTACATTTTTTTTATACAAAGAAAATTGATATCCAAGGCAGTAACTTACTTTCTTGTAATGCTTGGAGTATATTACCTCATTTAATACAATTTATAATTACAGTTATATATATATATATGAAAATGTATACAACTGTTAATGTGTGTATATATATATATATTACAACATTTACATTATTTTATTACAACTGTTATTTTTTTATTATTTTTCTTATGTACATATATAAGAAAAAAAAAATTATATATAAAAAAATAAAAAATAAAAAATTGGATTGGGGAGGGCCGAACCCCCTCCCCAACCCCCCTGCACACCAAATCCCTGTTGCTGACCCTATCCCCTGTCCCCACCCTGCTCCCCTCCACGCATCCCCTCAACGTGTTCCCTCGACACTATCCACCCGAAACTGCCCCAGCCACACCAGTCCGCGTACCCTTCACCCTTGCACCATGCCGCACCAACCCGCATTTTCTTCACCCTGTTTCCCCCCCACGCTGCCCCTCCAACCCTCCGCACACCCTACCGCCCCTTCCACGTGGCCCCTGTGTGCACCCTTCTCCCCCTCTATGCTACTCCCACCCCCTTGCCACTATCCCGCAGGTGTCCCTATCACGCGGCCTCCACTGTTCTTCTCCCCTTCCTCCAAACCTATTGCCTCTCTCCTTGCATAAAACAAAAAAACACAAAAATGTGGCCAACACTCACTTAGATCCAATAATCAAAAGAAAAGAAGGTATGTGGCTTGACATCTCCATGAGATCAAGTCCATAGCTTCTATTCAACCTACAAATAAGAGAACAAGGAGAAAAAAAAAGAAAGAAAATGAGAAGAGGGAGGGAGAAGAAGAGAACATAAGGATGATTAGGTCAGATTTAGGGCAACTTTAGGGTAAGATTTAGATCTAGGGCCTAGATTTGTTTAATCCTAGGGCCCACAATAAACCCTACAAACTTAAAGTTATGAGAAATGGGATGTGAATGAAAATAAATAAATAACTAAAAGGGGGAAAACAAATTAAATGTAAAGGGTGTGTAAGAAAATTAATAAAAAGGGGGAGACTAATTATTTACAAGGGGTGTAAACTTTTACTTATGACCCTAGGGATCTTGTTAGAGTAAAATAATTACATTATCATTAGGCTAGTGTTTATTTGATTTCAGGTAATTTAATGACTAATGTAAAATTAGTACTAACGGGAAGGGGCATTGCATCTGGTGTTACATTATATAATGATAATAACAATAATAATAATAATTAAAAAATGCTTCCAACAACGTTTAAGAAAGTTTATAAAACATTTTTTTACCTCAGGTTCAGAATAGCACCCAAGAGGGGACAATCAACTTGAGGCTCGGGACGTAGTGCACCTACGCGGGAGCCGCCAACCCCCGATTTTGGGTCTTAGATATTAGAGACCCTATAGCAGTTGATATGCATCGTGCCGGAGCGCCTTCCACCACCGCAAGAGCCGAAAGAGGAGGACATTCAGTTGGGAGACGAGGAGTTGATTGGCAGGGACGCACATTTAGAGCCACATGAGCATGATACCCCAAGATAAGAGAGGTCACACAGTCCTTCCATCCTTGGCGACAGGATGGCCTTGTTTTTTCGCAGCCGATCACACAGCTTCAAGGGACCAGTTAGAGATAGGCGAACCCTTTCACCTGTTAGACCACATCACTAGGATCGAGACATATGCAGTGTGATTCGAGACCTTCTTCACCTTCAGCCACCTACTTTTACTGGTTCGACAGATGGCGTTGGGGCAGATTCCTGGCTCCTTATCCTGGATATCTACTTTATCTTGCACTCTCATGAGAGCAATGTCAAAGCAAGGTTCTCCATACACCTCCTCCAAGACGTAGCGGATGTTTGATGGAGGAATGAGGAGTGGAAGCTCCATTTGACTCGAGATACAATGACCTGGGAGTTATTCGAGGAGTGGTTCAGGGCCTGGTATATGTCAGAGCATTTTGTGCAGAAGAGTATCGATGAGTTTCACGACTTACGAAAGGGCTCTGACACAGTGGTGTAGTATGAGAGTAGGTTCTTGGATCTCTTGCAGTATGTAGACTACCTGTAAGACAATAAATTACAGGTAAACAGGTTGATTCGGGGACTGAATTCAGATATAGTAGGAGCTGTTACGATGTTATCTCCTCCTGTGCTTGAGAAGGTCGTTGAAAAGGCCTACTTACCTGAGGGGAATAGGACCAAGGTGTAGGAACACTGAGATAGAAACAGGAGCAAGTTCTAGGATAAGATACATGACTTTCAAAGTCAGAGGGCACGAGGTGTAGCACCACCCCCTAGAGGAGGATTCTGGTCTTCTCTAGTAGCATCAAGAGCTCCACCACACCCACTGTAGTAGACACAACATCTGGGACATCACCATCAGAGGGGTAGTTAGACTCAAAGCTTTCAGTGAGATGGATCTAGAGGTGGCTTTGGTGGATCTAGGGACAGGAGGCCGGGTACTCATCAATCTCAACTAGCCCGCTTGCAACAATCTGCTACGGTTGGACCAGCAGGTTTAGTTCATTAGAGTACATGAGGGACCCCATCTTAGAGGGGTATAGGAGGATGTTTTATTTATGGGGCTCCATACCATTATGTGCATATGTGTCTGCACAAACCCACTACTATGGACATGTAGAGAGCTCCTAGATCTGAGCAGATGGTGGGTGATGTGGGATGCACCCATCGTGTATATGCAACTACTGACAACCGCCAGACTGAGCATCAGGCCATAGTCATTGAGACGACAGCTACTGTGAGGGGTATTTCTATCTCAGTGCTTTTCGATTCAGGTGCTTCAGATTCTTTTTTATCTCCTTCTGTAGTGGACCAGTGTGGGTTAGTGGTGACTAGGTAACCAGATAGTTAGGAGGTTGAGTTAGCCTCTGGGGCTAAACTTGTCGTGGACTCATATGTGGATAGTTTTGTACTTGATTTTGGAGTCTTCTCCACTACACTTGACTTCCAATTTATTCCTATAGGATTCGATCAGGTAGTGTTTGGTATGGATTGGCTTGAAGCTCATCGAGCCAAGGTGGATTGTAGAAATAAGGTCATTGAGTGTCAGGATGATCTTGGTAGTGCATTTTTGATTTCAAGGATGCAGAGACCTATTTCCTTGTGTATGATCTCGGCTAAACAACTCAAGTGGAGCATGCGTAAGGGTTGCTAGTTGTTTTCTATCACTATCAGTGATCATTCAGACAGTTGCTAGAGCATTCACCCCTTCATGATCACGTAGTTTTAAGGGAGTATGTAGATGTGTTTCTAGGAGAGCTTCTAGGTTTATCACCTAGTAAGGAGATGGATTTCACCATTTACTTAGTTCCTGGCTCCGCACCAATTTCTAGGGCACCCTATCGGATGACGACTTCAGATCTACATGAGCTCAAGATTCAGTTAGAGGAGTTGTTAGAGAAGGGTCTCATTCGACCTAGTGTATCTCCTTGGGGAGCGCTAGTCATATTTGTGAAGAAGAAGGATGGTTCTCTCAGGATTTGTGTAGACTTTAGACAGCTCAACAAAGTCACAATAACCGTTACCCACTCCCCAAGATCGATGAATTGTTTGATCAGATGCAGGGAGCTAGAGTGTTCTCCAAAATTGATCTCAAGTCAGGGTATCATTAGTTGTGCATATCAGATGTAGATATTCATAAGACAAATTTTCACACACGTTATGGGCATTATGAGTTCACTGTTGTCCCCTTTGGTTTGACCAATGCCTCACCTGTCTTCATGAGCCTCATGAATGGAGTGTTCAAGACCTTCCTTAATCACTTTTTCATAGTGTTCCTCGATGATATTTTGATATATTCTCGTTCCGAGGAGGAACACGAGGAGCATTTGAGGCAGGTGCTTCATATTTTGAGAGAGCAGAAGTTGTTTGGGAACTTGGAAAAATGTAGCTTCTTTCAGATAGAGATTCAGTACTTAGGGCACATTATTTCATGAAAGGGTATCTCTGTAGACCCCTCTAAGATTCAAGCTATCATGGATTGGCCAACACCCACATCAGTGACTGAGGTGAGAAGATTCATGGGTTTAGCAGGGTATTACCATAGGTTTGTGCAGGACTTTTCTAGGATGGCTCACCCTATTACCTCCCTTTAGAGGAAAGGGAAGAAGTTCAAATGGTTATAGAAGTGTGAGCAGGCCTTCCAATTTCTTAAGGAAATGTTAACCACAACACCTATCTTAGTAGTTCCAGACCCGACATAGGATTTTGTTGTTTGCACTGATGCATCACTAGAGGGTTTGGGAGCAGTTCTTATGTAGGAGCGTCAGGTGATTACCTTTGAGTCGCGTAAGCTCAAAGACTACGAGCTTAACTATCCTACTCATGACTTGGAGCTTGCAGCAGTTGTTCATGCACTTGTGTATTGGTGACATTTCCTTTTGGGTATACCTTTCATCTTGAGGACAGATCATTGTAGCTTACAACATATCTTCTCTCAACCGAACCTTAATGCTTGTCAATGGCGTTGGATGGATTTACTATGTGAGTATGACATGGAGGTACAGTATATCAAAGGAAAGGAAAACGTTGTTGTAGATGCCCTTAGTAGATGACGACATGTGCTTGCTTCATCGACAATGCAGTCAGATTTGAGAGGCAGGATTCTTTAGCATCTTCTTGAGGACAGGTTTTACGAGGGTGCTAGGTAGATGTTGGATTCTTAGGGTTCTTTTGAGGGTAGATATTCAGGATGCATGTTAGAGTCTGATGGTTTGCTTCAGTTCCATAGGCACATTTATGTGTCTAAGGTAGGAGATTTGTGTAGTTTCATCCTTATTGAGGCTCATCGAGCCCCATACAAGCACATCTAGGAGTGAAGAAGATGCATGCCGATTTGAGAGAGTTATATTATTGGTTGGGTCTTCTTCGGGACATAGATAATTTTGTAGCACATTGTCTTGAGTGTCAGAGAGTCAAGGTAGAGGATTCTCATCCTGCAGGACTCTTATACCCTCATGACATACCTGTGTGGAAATGGGATGTGATCTCCATGGATTTCATAGTAGGACTTCCTATGTCCTCTTATCATCATGATGCCATTATGGTCACTGTGGATAAGTTAAATAAGGTTATGCATTTCTCGCCAACCAAGGTCACCTACAATGCATAGGCCATTTCCAAAGTGTTTATGGAGGACATTATTAGATTGCATGGGATCCTAAAGATGATCATCAATGATAGAGATACCATATACACATCATTTTTATGGACTTATTTTCAGGATTCTTTGGGTACATAGATTAATTTTAGTTTATCATATCATCCAGAGACAAATGGGTAGACAGAGAGAGTTAATCAGGTTCTTGAGGACATGTTGAGGATGTATGTGATGGACCAGCAAAAGAAATGGGAAGATTATTTGTATTTAGTTGAATTTTCCTACAACAACAGTTATCATAGCTCCATTGGCATGGCTCCCTATCAGGATTTGTATGGACGACCTTGCAGGACACCTTTGAGCTGGGATAGACTGGATGATAGGATTATTATGGGACCAACGTATCTTCAAGATTTAGAGCAACAGGTTGTTCTGATTATACAACATCTTGAGCAGGCTCGAGCATGCCAGAAGGCGTATGCAGACACCAAGAGGATTGATCATCACTTCTCAGTGGGTGACAAAGTCTTCTTGAGGGTTCTCCCTCATAAGAGTCTGATCCATTATGGAAAGGGTTCTAAGCTATCACCTCGTTTTGTGGGGCCTTTTGATATCCTTGAGGTCATCGGTCCAGTTTCCTATCGCCTAGCTTTGCCACCACGCCTTGCACAGGCCCACGATGTTTTTCATGTTTCTATACTTTTTAGATATGTACCAAATGTTTCTCATGTTTTGAATTGGTTGGCATTACAAGTAGATGAAGGAGGGTAGTGGATACTGGAGCCTGTACGCATATTGGAGCATCGGAGGTTGGCCCTTTGGGGTCAAGATTTGTACTAGGTTAGAGTACAGTGGGACTGATATAACGATTCATCAGCTACCTGGGAGGATGCTACACCACTGAGGGCTAGATATCCTATCTCTACGAATGAATTCCAGAAGGAAGTCTAATTCTAGGAGAGGGGGATGTAGTGCCCACATTTTTATAGCTCCAGCTATCTGTTGGTTCCTTTATGCATAGACATGTTTTGATTAAGACTCTGATAGATTTTGGACATTTTGCTATGTTATTTTATCCTCATGGACATTATGGTATTTTGGGCGCGTAGCGCCAATTGGACTAGATTGGTTCTTGTGATGTTGATGACATTAACAGGAATAACTGATAGTGAGATTTATTGGTTAGATGTTGATTTGTTGTGGTCGATTCAATTAATGATATAGTTTTTTGGATTTAATAATGGTAATCTCATGCTAGCCTAAGTGTATGTCATTGTAATTTTATCTGTGGATGATTCGTGGCGAAATATGTGTATAATTATATGCATTGCACTATCAATTGTATAATGATGTTAGGACATTATAAGTTAGATTAAATTTGTGAGGTGTAGATGATGTTTATTATATTGGATAGATGCGGTTAATGTGTGTAATGAGTGTGCAGGTGATAGGTATAAGAGAGCATGGGTTTCAGGGCGGCTACACAATTGTGCACAGGTGGCCCATGGGCTGGGTCTTAACCATGCTAAATGTTTGAGGCCTTAGAATAGGTGTATTAATTGGGCACAATGGGTGAAACCTCAATTGTAATGTATTTATGTCTTGTAAAATTAATTATGTTTAGGGTGTGTTTTACTAAGTAAACTAGTTTAAGGGTTTAATAATCTCATCTTAATTTTAGTGATGGTTTTAGGTAAGTGTGTGTGTGTTGGTAGAAGGGATTGGGGACACATGTGAACCTTGGGTGGACCCCACACCCTCTACCCTTGTGCCCAAGTATGCCAAACCTGAAATTGGGTTATTTTAGGCATTTTTAGGGACCCCTTTTCAGTTTGGGAGTTCCCTTAGCATGAAAATGGGCCCTTGGACCCTACCTAATAGGTAGGGGGCTCATTTCCAAGGTTTGGAGGGATTTTCCCTCCCATTTTTCCCTCCTTAGTCACCATCCATGTAAGATGGTTGGTTTGTGTGTAATTGTTAAAAGTTGCTCCACTTTATTTTATTTTTGTTTTTAGTATTTTGAGTGATATGGGCTAAAAGGTGAGTTTAATTTTACTTATTTGATTTTTGGAATCTTTGACTCATGGGAGGAGAGGGGGTGACACTTGTCACCTCCCCATTGGTGAGGAAACTTTTGGGTTCATCTTCTTATTCTTCTTCATGTGGAAGGAAGGGGTCTTCTTGCCTCATTTTTATGGAGAACTTGGAGAATTTTGGGAGCTTGGAAGTTTTCTTGGACAAAGATTAAAAGCTTAGAGTCTTGGAAAGCATTGTAGAGGTAGGATTCTCAATCCTTTTCTTTCCTAGTTGTTCTTATCTTGCTAACTATGCAATGGTCCATAAAATAATGTGTGTGAAATGATGTGTTGTAAAGTTGTATGGAGAATGTAGTTTGTTTGTTTTGTTACTTTGTTGTTTTCTTTTTTTTTCTCTCCACCATTATTTCAATTGATGGTTTTTGGAGAATGTAGGGGAAGAGAGAGGGATTTCCATCTCAAACGTCATGGTTGTTGGTCAAGCCATGAAGGTACCTTCTCATCCCCTCATATGGTTTGAGTTGGGAGAAAGGTTCATATAGCTTGAACCTTTCCCCATTCTTGGTGAGGAAACCCATTTGGGTTTGAAAATCCTCCCAAGAAGGATTTCTTTGACATAAAGGAGGAATAAGGAGGATGAATGATTAGGAGGAATAAGGAGTTTTGTAAGCATGCTTTTATTGGTGTTCCTATGGTTGGACACCTTTGATTTGGGCATCCTATTTCTTCTCTTCCCCCTTTTATGAGGTTGACCTTGTTCTCCTCATGTTGTTGTTTTACCATGTGTAGTATGTTTAAGTGTTTAAATGGTCTTATGTATTTCTTGTTGTGTTTTATCCCCATTATACTTGTGCATATTATGGAAGTTTGTTCTTCTCTCCCATGGGATTGGGGAGGCTAGCATGGCTTCCCACCATGAAAAGGCATGGGATGATGCCTATTGGTTGGGTGGTAAACAAGTCTTGTCTCTTATTTCACCATCCTTGGAAGAACATACAAGTTTGGAGATAGATGGAGCCTCCTTGTCATCTTGGCCCTCTTGGACATCTTCATCTTTTGAGGACATTACTTTCATTTTGTAAATAAATGTGGATTTGTGAAGCTTTACCTTCTTGTAAATACCTATTTTGTACTTGATGCTACTTGTAAACTTTAGTCATTGCTAAGGAATTTTTCCTTTCATTATTGCAAGAATCTTGTAAACAAAAAAAAGAAAGGAAGGATTACCATATTGAAAACATGAACTCTTTTATTTTAATGTCTTCATTTGAAGGTCTTGGTTGTTTAGAAATCTGCAATAATATAGCTATGCATCATACATCAAATCTGAAGTATTTAGTTTTTTTTTACCTTTAAAAAGTTTTTTAAATAATAAAAAAATGAAATGGCATATGTATACTTTTTTTTTGAAAATAAATCTGAAATTTATATGCTAAACATTCTTTTAAATCTGCAAATTTTTATGGCATTACAGTAGGGAACTTCAACCCCTAACATTTTGACTTTAAGGGAATAGACTCCTCAATCTCATCGTTTTGATACTCCCATTCATGCTCCAGGAGCTCTTGATGATTCATCTGAGTGTGAGATGTAGATTCAGCGTGACTGAGAGCTTGCAATAAGTGTGTATATTTATGTAAATACTTTCATTAGCATAGTCTTAAATACATGTTGAAAACATATATAAATTATGTTTTGAAATTTCTTTTTTGCATTTACAGGTTCAAATATATGTGAGTCTTCAGCAGAAGAGGACTCATAGCATGGGCATGGACGACCCGAAGTCATATAATAGATCTCCATATTTTCCTAAGGGAGGACCTTCTTCAAGCAAGGCCAAGAGAGGGATATATTTTGATTATTAGGATATATATGTCTTACATGACATTTGTTTGTATTCTTATGTACATGGAATTATATATATGCCTATATGGAATTTGAACTTGATATTATATGACATATTCATGGATTTTTATATTTATTGTGCCTGTTAATACTATTTGGAACTCGATATTTTTGTATGAGACCTTACATTTATGAGATTATTTTTGTATGAAACTAATATGATGTGCACTTGAAAATATTTAAGACATTACAAATTATTTTTTCATTTATTGGTGATGTATGTACTAGCGTTTTCAATGTATAATATGCATCAAAGTTTGGAAATCAATATTTATATAATGTATAAATATAAAGAGTTACCTAATCTGAGTAACTATTTATTCAATTTATTAATGTGTATATTTATATTTACCTTATCTGCACTTCTTCTTGCTCATAACTAAACAAGAAATATTTAATAGGTGATTGATAACCCTTGCGTGTTATTATCTATTCCCCTGTTGCTATGATTGTAATTTCTATGTCGCCTGAGGAATTGGAATATTTTGGTGGTAATGGCCTTCCTGTTTCACTCCCTTAACTTTTTCCTTTCTCTCTCCAATGTACTCAGCTTCGCCATCCTAGATTGCATAATACCATACATGGAAATACAATAAATGTGATTTTTTTTTCAGAAAGGAAAATATAGTGAGAGTGAGATTGATATTGTGTGTGTGAGAGAAAGAAAGTAAACATGAGAGGGAGAGAGAGTGAGAGGTTTTCTAATCCATTATTTTGTAGATGGTAGCTGGTGGGACCAAATCGACTTATGTCAACACGTCCGGATGTCCTGGTGAATGTTGGTGGAGTATTCCTTTCGGTGTGGGGTGGTGTCATTGCTTCCAGGCTACTTCATCCGGGTATAGTCCCTTAAGAGCTCTGAGACCAAAAAACCATGTAAGTTTGACAGGTGATTTCTTGGAATCCATGGCAGCTAGAGATGTCACGTTAGACCTACACCTCCACCTAGGCACCCTATACAAAAGTATATATCAGTTTTGTCCATCTTGATTCGGTGCTCTCATGTCCCATTGTTTACAAATGCACCAAATAATGTAGTTTTAGTCAGTTTAAGGTTGTCGAATCCATTATTTTACAAATGGTAGCTCATGGGACAAAACCGAATGTGCCAAAACATTTAGATGGCCTGGTGAATTCTAGTGAAGGATTCGTTTTGGTGTGCGACGGTGTCTTTTCTTCCAGGATACTTTGTGGCATAATCTCTTAAGAGCCTTGAGACCAAAAAACTGTACAAGTTTGGCAGGTGATTTCTTGGACTCTGTGGTACCTAGAGATGTCATGTCGGATCTTACAATTCCATGTAGGAACCCTATATGAAATCCTATCTTGGTTTTATCCATATCAATTCGGTGCTCTTGTTGTCCTATTGTTTGCAAATGTGACAAATACTATAGTTTGAGTCAGTGTAAGGCTTCCAGATGCTATATTTTGTAAACGAAAGCTCAGGGGACCAAATTGACTGTGCCAACACATCTAGATAGCTTAGTGAATGCTATTAGAGAATTTTATTCAGTGTGGGATGGTGTCGTTACTTATGGCCTACTTCATCTGAGCATAGTCCCTTAAGAGACTTGAGACCAAAAAACTGTATAAGTTTGACATGTAATTTCTTGGACTCCATGGCACCTAGAGATGCCACGTTAGATCCTACAACTCCAAGTAGCAACCCCCTACGAAATTCTATCTTGGTTTTTTCCATATCGATTTGGTACTCTTTCTGCCCTATTATTTGCAAATGTGCCAAATACTATAGTTTGAGTCAGTGTAAGGCTGTCATATGCTATATTTTGCAAATGGAAGCTCATGGGATCGATCCGACTACTCTAACATGTCTATGTGGCTTGGTGAATTCTTAGGGAGGATTTTTTTTAGTTCCCTACACTCTTGGTTCTTTCTAGGCTACCTCATCTGGGCGTAGTCTTTTAAAATTCTTGAGACCAGAAAATTCTATAAATTCGACGGGTGATTACTCGGTCTCCGTAGCACCTAGAGATGTCCCGTCAGATCCTACACCTCCATGTTGGTATGCTATCGTAAATCCCGTATCAGTTTTCTCCATTTCAATTTGATCCTCTCACTTTCCTATTGTTTTCAAAAGCATCGAATAGTCCAGTTTGAGTCAGTGTAAGGATGTCCATTGCCACCTCCAAAATCCAAATATTATTTCATTTAAATTCACTTTAAGACATGTTGGGGGAAATTTCCATTTCCACTTTCTTCATTATTTTAGAGGTTCAGAATGTCAATTCGCCCCAAATTTGGTAAATATGGAGAAATTGGAAAGCCAAATTGCATTTATAAAGATAAGCTCAAAGTGAAGGAATGCATTTCATAAGTAATTCCAGTCAATTTTGTTATATTTTTTCTATTAATTCCCACTAAAACTAGCCTTGCTATTGCATCCTGATAAAAAAAAGTTTCCAGGAGCCAAGGGAGATTTTAAAATTATCACATGAGCATGTGGAGTTATGTCCGATAATACCAAAAATAATACCTATGACGCCATGAGAAAAAAGTAACAACCTGAACCAGAACCAGAAATAGAAACAAGACCAGGAACCATAACTAGAAATAGAAATAGGACCAGGAACATAACCTAGACTAGGACCTAGATTGGAAATTTAAGAGGATTTTTGAGGTTCAATTTTATTTTCCAAAATGCATTACTCCAATGTTTGAGAATGTTTCTCCATATGCAACGACATTCTGATTCAAAAATTTGATGAAACCTGAATTTCCAATCCCACCACAAACCCCAGTAGTCCTCGATCCATGGATACAAGGAGACACTGTTACTTGTCTTCCATTTTTTTAATGATAGAGATATTTGTAAATTTATATTATGACCTCTAAATCTATATGCATTTTAAGTTGTTTGGAAATCACATCACACCCTTCTCTAGGCTTGATGAATACCCCTATCTTTTTGAAGGATTTTTGAAGTCTCTTTGAAAGAATCCATGGTTTTATCATATAAGGAATTATTAATGAATGGAAGGTCACCAAGCCGTAGGCTAGCTGACTCCCATTCAGAACAAAACAAGAAAGAACAGAAGCTTCTTTTGGGAATAATCCCTTAAGGATGTCGATTGCCAACCACGTGAATAATATAGGTGATTCATAGAATATAGTTGGTGAAATGAGAATTTTAATAAGATATTTTTACAATATAAGTGGTGAAATGAGAATTTGCGCTTATTTTTCCTTTCTAATATTTAATTTCCCTTATCTTCTCTTAGATTCGAGAATAATAAATTCTATACTAACAGTGCCAACCATGTGAAGGTGGAAGCTTTTTTGTTTCCACTAACCTACATAAACATTTTAGTAACTAATTAAATAGAATTTTAAATCCTAAAAAATTTAAACAAAATCATTAAAGTAAATATTCAAATTAAATTCATGAAGAACATACCTTTGAAAATTCAATCCAATGAACTGCAAGGATCAAATCTACTCTTGACAGTAGCAAGAATTGCTTCATGATCTGATTTTTGAACCTTCAAAATATTCTTGTTTAATGGCCTACCTCGATATTTCATCAATTTAATATTTTTTGCAAGAACCAAATGTGAATAGTGAAGTATCTTTTGATGTACTTCATAGTCTTCAAACAAGAAAGTGTTTGATTTTTTCATAAAACATTGTTGAAGCCAAGTTTTAGTGAATACCACTGACCTAGTGGGATACTCAAGGCCTTCATCATTAATGACTGTGGATGTCAAAATTTTCCCTTCTATAAAACAAGACAAGAAGTAGTATGTTCCCTCTTCGTTAAATTCTGTTGCAATAACTGCAAAAATGTTCCCTACATCACAAAGTGAAACTCAAGTCAAATTTAAAATACATTACAAGTTGATCATTTAATAATTTATAAATCTAAAACATGACATACATATATGTACCTTGGTTCACTAAATCAGAGACTTTGTCAAAGTCAGGTGATGTTATCATATGATTTGAAGAGACTGCAAGTTATAATGCTCGTGGAACTTGATATGTGTTGATTGGAATTAGAGGTCTACAAGTCCATTCATCCACCCATTTTTGTGACTCACATTCATTCCACCCAAAATAAATGCATGATATAAAACAACATGCCATGCAATTAGTATAAATAGTCCAAGCATTTACATTTGAACTATAGAATGAGTGTATATAGCTTGATCCTGCAACTATCATACAATATTCACAACTTGCCAAATGTTGTTCCTATATCAACCAGAAATATATATGAACCATTGATCTCTCTTGAGATTCATGGCCCATTTTATTGACACAATAATCAACATTGATATTTGCATCTATAAATTTAGCACCATCCTTGAACTTTAACTCTTCTTTTGCAAGTGTTGTTTTCACACATGCTCCTGTACCATAATGCTCTCTTTTTCCATGTTCTACCTCATTAAAACTTCAGATATGTTGTACAACTATGTATTTTTGCATCCTTCTTAGCTAATAAAACATATGTGCATTCTTTAATTGTGATGTGTAGTTGTCTGACCAAATATAATGTTGATTGAAACTAATGTTCCTCTTATTCAAGTTAGTAGAAAAACACCTGGAAACACCCTTACACATATTCTATAGAATGTGTCTAGTCATCACTGATGTAGAAATGATACTCCCTTAATATTTTTTGATCTTTCTCAGTGCTTCTGGAGAGTGCATGAATGTTATATGCATGAAAATAGAAACTTGAACTAAGTTATAGTATTGTGACTGAACCTCCATTTTTTGTTGCAATGTGTAATTATCTGCAAAGTCAACTACTGAAACAATAGTAACAAGTGGGAATGTTTCCTTTCTTAAATTGAATTGTTCATCCAACCATCGAGCTCTATGTGTGTGCCTTGCATACTCATAAAAAAATTCCTCTTTTAATTTGACCATATATTCTGATACAGGTAATATTTTTGTAAAAAGCTCACACCTCTTAGATTATTTTCCATATTTTAATTGATATGCCACTGATTTATATTTACTAAAACCAACTAATTCTTTTCCTATTGAATATGTACTCTCCTCATGGATATAACTTCTCAATTTTGGCAAGCCACCACATACGTTGCACGCTCCTTCCAAACATGTTTTGTTATACAAAAATGTCCAGTTGTTTTTTTTACAAAATATCATAGGAATAAATTCCCTTGAAGATTTTCGTGGGACATTTAATCCAAACTCCTACAACATGATGTCAGTATGCAAAACACAATGTATTTGACTAAAAACATCATCATGCATTGGAAATTCAACATGATTCCTGCTGCAACAAGTGGTACGTGAGCGATTGATTTTCACATAAAATGGTTTGTTCATTTCAAAGAATCTTTGGATAATGTTAATTTGTCTATTTTAATTCTTGAACTTAGAGAAAAATTATGTTTGAGTCATATCCAAGAAATATTTTTCACACAATTCACAATTACGAAAACTATTCTTATTTTTACAATATCTCTTCTATTCGGTGATGCCCTTGTGTTTTCATTCTAATAATTTACAAGTAATTCTTTTGGAATTTCAGACGTATTCTTATCTTTCTATGGGAGTCTGCTAGAGAATTCCCAATAGTCAGTGTTATTGACTAACTCAAGACTTTTGTGTCTCCCTATTTCTTTCGCTAGTGTTTTTATGTTTAGCTTCAAATCTCTACTTGTTTTTCTAATCAAGTATTTATTAATTGTTTTATCAATTACAATACAATCCGTAAGTGCACACTGTGTAACATTTCTATCTTTGGTGCGTCTGTTGACACCTACAATTTGGTATGATTTATGTATATTTTTAACAATTGACGCATTTTGATCAACAACATTAGATGTTCTTAACCATAGGGTATTCATTATAGGTATCATCTTAATTAATTTCATCAATGTAAAAAATAATTTACATATTTGTGTGTCATTTAAATTCTCAAAGTAATTATCCCAAATTCCACTAGCTTTTCTTCTTGCATTTCTTCCAAACTTTTTTTAGGCATTGGTTTTATAATATTTTCATCAATTTCAATTAAGTGAATTGGTTTTCTTCGTAAAATATAAGGTGTTATTAGAGGTGAAGATTCGTTAAAAATTTTACTTTCTTCATTCAGTTTTTCCATACAAATTTCAGGATTAACATTTAGATTCTCAGGTAAAGGTTCAACATTTGGATTCATATCAATTTCATCATCCATACTAACATTATCATTCAATTCAATATAAATATTCATTTAAAAATCATTATTCTCTACATTTTCATTATGTATTTCATCCTATTTTTCCAAAACATTAGCTACATTTGATATAGCAGATGTACCTTTCCTTGTATGAAGTTTTTGTATTCTTTCACTTTCTTTATTCACATCTCTTCCAATTCCTCTAGTGTCTTGTTCTTGAATTTCCTCTTGTACTTAGCTCAAATTTTATCACCCATTATTACAAAATTAAAATAGTGGGGTAGGGGATAAAATGAACTACTCAAAAATCATGTAATAATGTACATGAATTTGCAAATCAAACAGAAAGGAGACAAAAATCTCATGAAAGAGATGAAAGGAATGTTGGGGGGCCACAACATATAAAAAAGCATAAAATGTACATGTTATGGATTTCCCTATTTCCAAGGTATGCCTCTATGCTTGGATCATGTTTGCATCCCCAAGCCTGAGGCATGGACCTGCACAAACACAACAAACAACGTTTTTTTGCAGGAAAATGCAAAAATACCACTTCTGCCATGATAAATCAACATAAAATGATCAATTTGTTTAAAAACAATTATACCACGATGTAGAACAAAGTTTCTTCTTTCTAAAAATATAATTTTTCAAATTTTCTTAAAATTATAAGGTTTTCATATTATTTATTTTCTAACTATGCCTTTTTTATAGCAATTTTTGAAGTTTAAACATGTCTATCTTTTGTTGTGTATCTTTTTTTTCAGCTCATCGAAATTGAATAATTGTTTTAGGCACTAATATGTACTAATTCTATACATATTAAAAAATATATATATTTGATATTTTTTGAGGTAGTAAGGGGGGGGGAGCACGGTCGGAGCTCTGTTATTTTTCAAAACTTAAAATTTTTGTACTTGAAAAAAAAAAAAAAAAAATACTTGCTATAAAAATCTATAAAAAATTCTAGAACAAACTAGATGCTCCTAGCTATCTTTCTACCAAAGGGTTTTCAAAAATACTAAATGGTGCTCAATAAATGGTGGGGGGCATGAAAGTCACTCTATTATATTTTTTAACAAAAATAAGTGCACTTATTGGTATTTTAAATATTTTACCCACTTAAACTTATCCATCTTCAATAAAATTTAGTATCTTAGAAACTAGACTCAAAATTCTATGATTCATGTTTATACAACATCTTCCAATTTTGAGTGTAACTATTTAAAAAAACTCATACAAGTTGAAGTTTTTTATTTTTTAGAAAAACGAGTCCACTTAAGACCCCCTTTTGGCCCCCCTAACTTGGTGCACTTACCCTGACACACACATCCCAAGATACTGTTTGTGTAACAAAAAAAATTAAAAATGATGTCGGTAAACATGTATATTTTTGTTGAGGATAATATGATAATTCAATATGTGAGACATCAAATGAACCACATATCATTGGTAGTATAGTCAGAGTATGGAATACTTATATACTCTTTATGTAATTTATAGACAATAATATTTCCAATGACGATGGTGTTCTTTTATTGATAATGTTGATAATTTTGATAATATTTGTGTGTGGCATATATGGTTAATATTTCCGTGTGCCATTAAACCGAACAATGTAAAGTTCGTATGAAATTCAAAATATGATAATTCAATATGTGAGACATCAATTAAACCACATATCATTGGTAGTATATTCAAAGCATGGAATACTTATATACTCAATATATAATTTAAAGATGATAATATTGATGATGAACATGGTGTTCTTTTGATGATATTGTTGTTAATATTGATAATTTTTGCATCTGGCATGTATGGTTAATATTGTGGTTCCCCTAAAATTAATTGACTATTAATATAACAAATTAAATTTCTCGTGATATTTGAAATATGTGTTCCATTTGATAGCCATTAATTATCCATTAAATATAAAGAAAATTAACGACATTCGTGTGTCTTTTATAATTCATGCGCCGAAAAAGTGGTAATTGGAAGTGTCGGTTCCATATAATTATAGATTTTCATTTATTAGTATATTTCAAGGACACTTATATTTGTGAATATTCTAGCGGTAACTTTGGCATAAGGGAAAAAATATGTAAGCATAATAATTCTTTGGAAAATATGATCGAGGTTTGTTTTCGTGAAGGCTTAAAAAATTGGTATGCATTCTCACCTTTGTTCCTTCTAAAATTTTAAAATTATATGAATGTACAATTTTCCATAACCTTTTCAATGAAACCCTATTTTGTCTACTTCCACTAGTAAAATCCACCTATTCTTTAATACTATTTAACAAACATTTCTCAACTGATAGGGTTTAACATAATTTTTTAATTCTATTTGTCGATCCGTAAATGATTTGATAAATATGTGTGTACCCCGCTTGTGAGTAATGTAAAACATGTTATGGGTATCTTTTTCACAAGAGGACTAAGAAATGATTCGTAAAATACCTGACATGGACATCAATGATTACTGGAAGTGAAAAAATGGGTGTTGTTGAAAAGGCCGAGGAAAATAGATTTTGTTTAGTTAGGGATGTTAATCATTTAGGGATTTTGGACAGCTAGCAGCCAGTTTCTATAGAAATTTCATTATAAATTAAATTGTATTAATGAAATAATGATAGTAACTCCCAGTAGATGAAATAGTAATATTAACACAAATAATTGTTTTCTTATTTACAATAATTGTTTGATTACATAAGGAAATTGTTGGAAATAAAATTTTATAAAAAGATATATGTGACTGCCAAATAAAAAATGCAAAGAGTTTCGTCTGTGTAGGTTCCTCTTTGAAAAATAGTGAATCGAGGAATTATAAAACTTATTATTTGAGAAGTTAGGCTACACAATATTTTGAATAATGTTTCACTTAATTGATAGTTCTAGAAATACATATACAACATTTAGAGATTAAAATTATAGACTCTGGTTGTTTTAGTTAAATTATTTAATGATATATCAACACTAAAAAATATAAGATGTCATGTATTTTCTTTCTTAATGTGACAATAAGCATATGGAAATAGGGAGATGTGATTTCATGGAAAATTATGATGTTTAATTACAAAGGAGATTATACATAGGGTTTGGAGTGTGTATGTTCATATTAACACTACAAAGAGTGTGTTCATTATATTTATTAAAATTATACCATGGCCTTTGAGACTTCATTTACTAATTAATAATAGATCACCATCACTTTTGAGATTTCATTTATAATTAAAATGTGGAATTTTTATATTCCTTTCAATAACTTATAGTAAACAGTATGAGAACTACATAAGGCTTGATCCCTCTCAATGGTATGTAGTGTAACACTTGGATAAAAAAATTCATGGAACAAACTAATGAGAGCTAAGAAAAGTGTTACCCCTAGATAAAACATGTAATGCAACTCTTTTCTCAGTTTAATAGTAGATATCTAGTGAAGGATTCCTGGTGAACTCTAAGTTCAAAATATTTTGTTGATGCTGATCATATTGACTACTAAGCTTGTAAATGTTTTTTTCTGGATGACCTTAGAGACCAATAGGAATAGAATTTCATATGTGTTAACTCCTTATTGTGATATTTACTAACCTGGGATATTATACAATTATAATTAATTAAAAAGACGCCCATTAAATGGTGTTTAGATATTACCAAGTTCAAAATATTTTGTCGAGGTGGATGTTATTGACCACTAAGATTTATATATTTTCTTGTTAATACATTAGTATTTTTCCCGTTAATGATGTCTATTCACCACAAAGCTATAGATATATCCTTGTGGTTGATCATAGTAATAGGAAGGATAAGAAGCACATATTTATTTGTTAATGATTCTTATATATTGTTAAACTCCAAAAAATATGTTGCGACCGACCCTAGTGACCACTACGATAAGAAATAATTATGTCTTTACCACTTAATAGTGCAAGGGTTGACATTTTTATACTCATTACAATAACTATTGTGCTTTGAAATAACCCTAGATATGGAGAAGGTCTAAATAGTTTGTTGTCGCTGAACTTAATGACCACTAAGATCAACACTACATTCAAAGACTGTATAATTTTTTCTCATTCTAATAATATTTTCCCTGTGACTAATCCTAGATACAACCAATATCTAAATATTTCGTTGTTAATCAACTTATCAACCATTGGTATCTAAACTATGTAAGCCTTAAAGCCTCAAGAGTGCTTGTATTGATAATTTTTTCTCATTGCATTAATATTTTCACTGGAGTGAAGCATAGCGAGCACCATGGTTAAAAATACATATATCTTGACCCCTCAGTGGTGCATGTACATCAGTACTTCAGTCATTACATTAATAGTAAGTCTGTGAATGATGACTAACAACAAGACGTATTCATGATCCTACAATGAACTAATCATACCTAAGTAAAGGTTGATCCCATACGAATACATGTATTAAAACAATTTTCTCAAGTCAATAATAGATTTCCATTGAATGGTGTTTAGCTAATAATAAGTTAAAAATATTTTGTCGAGGTGGATGTTATTGACCACTAAGATTTATATACATTTTTGTTAATGAATTATTAGTTTTCATGTTAACGATGCCTAACGACCTCCATGCTATAGGTATATTGTTGCAGATGATCGCAGTAACAACTACAAAGTACATATTTATTTATTAATGATTATTATAAACCCTTAAGATCTAAAAAATATGTTGTGGATGACCCTAACAGTTGCTAGGATCAGAAATACTTATGTTTATATCCATTAATAGTGCAAGGATTGGTGTTCTATTGCTCATTGCAATAATAGTTGGGCTTTGAAATAAGCCTAGATACGACGAATCTCTAAATAATTCGTTGTGGATGAACATAGTGATCACTATGATTAGTACTACATATATCTTTACTCCCCACTAGTTCAAATATTGGAGAGTTTTTTCTCATTTTAATAATATTTTTCCAGTGGATAATACATAGATATGACCAATCTCTAAATATTTCATTGTGGCTGAACTTAGCGATCTCTAGGATATGAACTACGTAAGTCTTGAATCCTCAAGAGTGCTTGTACTGACATACTTAGATCATTGCATTAATATGTTTTTACTAGAGTGACGCCTAGTGAAATCCATGGTTAAAAATATGTATATCTTGACCCCTTAATGGTGCATGTACAACTGCGCTTTTTTCATTCCATTAATAGTAAGTATTTGAATAATGCCTAGTGACTGCTAAGCTCTAAATATTTAGTAATTACTGGCCCTAGCGACTACTAGGATCAAAATTTATTTCATTTATTTTGAAATTATTTTGTAAGCTTACCTAAAATTCATAATAAGATACATATGAGTGTTGTTGTAAAATAAATTATGTCATTTGTCTCAATAATTGTTTCTGTTGATGATGTATGCAACATTTGTGGCCCTTTAATTTTTCAACATGGCGAGAGAGCGGGTAATTTCGATGGTAGATGCTTATTTATATTCCAACAAGGACAACAATGTAATAAGAGATACCTTGTTTGATCTAGCTACCTTACATAATGAATTTAAGCATTACTCAACTCTATTTTCCACAATTCAGGATGAAAGTGTTGATGTTGATGCCGTAGACAAAAAGGGTATACCGGAAGAGAAAGCTCTACCGTTCCGAGACATAAGGGTGATAAAAAAAGATGGTCTCCATTTAATTTCCGCTAAACCAGAGGTGCTTCCGTTTTTGGAAGTGATTGCTTCCTATCTAATTCATGCCAAGTCCAAGGATTTGTCATTATTATCTAAATCAGGGAAAAAGAGAATAGGTTTTTTTGTTGGGAATGCATAAAAAAATATTATAAAATTTCAGAGCCGGACTCCTTACACAACTCAAAAATAGTTGATTCTTGGATGACCCAAAAGAGAGTAAGAGATGTTTTACAGAGTTGGGCATTCGACCCATTTGATAATATGGATGATTCTAATCTATAAAATATCCTTATTAAAATGTTTAGACCAAGATTCTGTATTGGCATGGCACTCATGAATAGGCTATATGGAAATTCATCAATATCTAAGGTGGATGTTTTTTGGATCCTTTTACTTTCTTTTATTACTAATGAAGGAAAGATTCCCTCCTTAGGTTAGGTGCTCTGTGTGAATTTAGTGAGACAAATAAATAATTTTTTCGACAAAGAGAAATCATTTTACATGGCTTCCTATCTTCTCGGTGTTGTCTTTGGTGTTCTCGAATGTAAAAATTTCTATTAAATCTAGTATCCTTTGAGCCCTTTAAAGGTAAATGAGAAATATTTAGACTTGTATTCCCATCATTTCAGATCACATATTATAGATATACACACTTATTTGTATCCTCCTCTCTACCAATAATTACATGAAGAGATGATACTGTGAATATCTGATGCCATCCTCACTTCCATAAGGTAAATGAGATCCGTATTATTCCATCCACAATATAAAGTTATATGATCGAGGGCCTCCTTAAACCTCCTTTTCAGTTGCCATATTATGTGTCAAAAAAATTGGCAGAACAAGAGGCTGCATATTATATTTGCAATGGTATTGCTTTAAAGTCTAAGGAGAAGAAACTTAAAACACATTCCCCCTTCCCAGTATATGTGGGATGAAGAAAATTTAATAGGTGGACCAATTTAAAGTCTACTTCAGCCCATAGAAACTCATTTCATCTCCCCAAACACCCTTTAAGGGAATACGACAGAAGAAAATGGGTTACTAACCACCTAAATTTTCTTAAAGGACAATTAAATATACCGTATGATCACGTGCACGATGATAATGACTGGGCATGGATTACCCAAACACAAGATATCCTTGTTAAGTAGAATATGAAGGAGACAAGGGTGGTTCCACCTTTGAGAGAAATTATTAAAAAGGATTCTATAAAGAGAAAAAAAAACTGTATTCAGAACATTCACAATTGCCTTGTGCTCCCTTATCTCCACCAAATAAATTTCGATATGAGTTTTGAGAAGTCTTATCCAAACTAAATAAAGCTCCAAATTTGGTTGCTTATGCATTAAATTCATCAAGTGAATAAGAGGAGACTATGAAAACAAAAATTCCAACTAGGTAAGCCCTAGTGCAACCCTCTCAATCTTCTTCCTCCACTTCACATGAAGTGAGACATGATTGGGTAGAGAAATTTGTAATTTCCTACAAAGAACATCTAGATTGGGAGGCACAAAAAGATCCCTCAGTGAACATTGAATTCAACTAAAGGATGAGAACCTTGAAAAGGGTAACCAAAAAGAGTATGTCAACACAACAAGCTATTGTTTGGCATGAAACTTCAGAATACCTCTTCACTCTTATAAAGAAAAGGAAAGCCAAAGGATCCCAAGTGGTGCAATATGAGGAAGATCCAAAATCCTTGATAAGGGCCACAACAGAAGCAACTGTAGAATTAGTGAGGGGACTACATTTTAGAAATAAAGATCTTGAAACTAAATTAAAGGCCACAGTTCCTCCCAACATAGTTTCTGATGTAGAAGAGGCATTTCATGGATTTTACAACAATATAAAGGAATGCATTACTGAAAAGGAGAAAGAATAACCGTTATTGAATAAGAAAAAAAATCATTACAAAAATGACATCATTGTATAAAAATTATTACAGATGGGGTAGGTCATTAAAAAATGCATTTGTAAAACCCTTCAATTTTGACCACGGATGATATTGGTATATGCCAGACATATGCTAATTATACAAAGGAAAGACTAAGGGAATGACATGACCAAGTAAGAATAATTTCTTTGCATTTTGATGACATTATTTCCATAGGAAATCAGATTTTCAAAGAAGCTTCAGTCATGGAAGTATTTAATGGAAACCATGAATTGGTTTCTGATGAAGATTTCACGACATCACTTAAGAAATTATTGGTTAATTTTCAAAGGAGAATAATTGAGGTGAAAAAATGGGAAAATTCACATGTCGTTGAAATTGTTTCCAAAACAAGGGGGAAAATATAGAATATAGAGTCTGTGAAGGAAATTTCCAAAAAGCAATTGGTAGTCAAAAGGATTTGCTTGATAAGTCTACTGTGCTATATAGAAGCCCGATTGTTGACACAAAAAATATAACTAGAGATTATTAGATTTGCAAAAAATCTATTGAGGAGGCACAAAAATGAGATGGTAAAACATGTCTCGAATGAGAGAAAAAAACCCAGGAAGAAACTGTGTCTGTAGACTTGGATCAACAACAACCCATAGTTAAGGAAGAACCACAATGAATCATAAATGGTTGTAGCTGAGATAGGTGGGTAAGTAATTTAATATGCATGACATGTTAATAGATGAATATTTATAATTGATTGAATGTTCATGAATA
Source organism: Taxus chinensis (assembly GCA_019776745.2). NCBI lineage: Eukaryota > Viridiplantae > Streptophyta > Pinopsida > Cupressales > Taxaceae > Taxus > Taxus chinensis. Next base: position 120,060,043 of record CM034155.1, on the reverse strand, counting down.
TATTTCAAATGCTATACTCACTTAAAAATGCATTTTTTTTGATACGCTAAGCTCTAAATATGTCATTGTGGCATAAACTAGTGCACATTATTCTCAAATATCTGTAATTGAGTACCGATCACTAAGATTATTAGAAGGAACGATACCCAGATCGCACCAAGCCAAGAACACAGATGCTAATCAAACACCATGATCAATAAGATGAAAGCAATTCACCAGAATAACTTTACATAAAACTTTGCAAACAAATGAGTAGCAATATCATATATTATTATGGAACTCAATGAAATACAATGAGAATGGGCCTTGCTTGTATAGGAAAGGAATAACAATATAAGAACCAGTCAAGGTCATAGATCAAACCATAAATAATGGAAATAACTAGTCATCAAAGAACTAGTCAAGACCATAGATTTAGGAAAGAACTAGACATCAAGGATCTAGTCAATACCATAGATCAAGGAAATAACTATACCTAACAACTAGATAATATCCCCCTAATATCTAAATAAATAAAACAAAATATCCACACACATAAGTGGGTGAGGATAAATACAATAAAGGTAAATAAAGTACCTAGGTGAACATGAGCTAAGGTAAATACCTACTCTAACAAAGCTTGCAATATCTTACATATTTTTTGTTAAATCATAACGACACCAAATATTAAAAATATATGTTGTAACATAAGCTAGCGAACGCTAAGCCAAAAAACTATTTCTTTGACTTGCTAAATGCTAGTGACATTAAATATGCAAATTCACAATTGTGGTAGTGACTTAGCGGCCTAAAATTATGAAATATTTGTTGTTGGGTACCGATTTCTAAGCTCAAATTTTTTTTCAAGGCATAACATAGTGGCCGCTAAGCTTGTAATTTCATACTACCTTAATTTAATTTGTAAAATTCTAGTGACCACTAAGTTACAAATAATATGTTGCGGCAATACTTAACGAATGCTAGACTCAAACTATTTTTCTTTATTTAGTTAAATCCTAGCGGCCGCTATGTTCCAAATATTATGATGTGGCAGTGGCTTAACGACATATCACTTCATGATATCCATTATTGAGAATGGATTGCTAAGCTTAGAAAATGTTTTTGAGGCATAACCTAGCGGTCACTAAGTTTGTAATATCTTACTTGTTTTTAGTTGAATTCGAGTGACAACATATCTTCAAATAATATGTTATAACATAAGATAATAGATGCTAAGATAAAAATATCATTCTTTGTCTTGTTAAATTATCGAGACATCTAAGCTCGAAATATTCTATTGTGGAAGCAACTAGATGCCATGCAACTCAAATTTTTTTAATTTGATTTGTTAAAGCATACCGCTGACAACTTGCAAACATTATGAGTATGCATATTCTAGCAGACGCTAGCCTCCTGGAATATTAATTTATTGTGTTAAATTATTGTGACTACTATGCCCCAAATATTATGTGATAAATCCTAACAAACGCTAAGCTTAAATTATTACAAAACTGTAAAGGATAGTGGTCGCTAAGATAAAATAAATTTCATTTAAAATGTTAAATCCTATCGAAATATGTTTTTAAAATATTATGTCGTTGTAGTACATAGAGGCCACTAATTTCATACTACCTTAATTTAATTTGTGAAATCGTAGCAACCACTAAGCTACAAATAATATGTTGTAATAATACCTAGTGAACACTAGACTTGAAATATATTTCTTTATTTTTTTAAATCCTAGCAGCCACTATGTTCAAAATATTATGATGTGGAAGTCTCTTAATGATGTATAACTTCATGATATCAATTATTGAGAACTGATCGCTAAGCTTAGAAAGTGTTTTTGAGGGATAACCTAGCGGCTGCTAGGCTCATAATAATTTACTTGTTTTTTAGTTGAATCCTAGTGAAAAAATATCTTCAAATAAAATGTTGTAACATAAGCTAGCATATGCTAAACTAAAAATTTCATTCTTCATCTTATTAAATTCCAGAGAAATCTAAGCTCGAAATATTCTATTATGGAAGCAACTAGATGCCATGTAGCTCAATATTTGTTAACTTGATTTATTAAAGCATACCGATGACAACATGCCAACATTATGAGTACGCATATTCTAGTGAATGCTAACCTCCTGGAATCTTAATTTAATGTGTTAAATTATTACGAATTCTATGCCCCAAATACTATGGGTTAAAGCCTAATGAACACTAAGCTTAAATTATTACATCATTGGAAAGGCTAGCGACCACTAAGCTCAAATCAATTTCATTTAAAATTTTAAATATCTTTCAATTATTTTTAAAATATTATGTTATGGAAATATGTAGAGAACGTTACATTCATACTACCTTAATTTAGTTTGTGAAATCGAAACCGCTAAGCTATAAATAATATTTTACGGCAATACCTAGCGGACGCAAGACTTGAAATTTATTTATTTATTTTTTAAATTCTAGCGATTGCTATGTTCTAACTATTATGATGTGACTATGTCCTAGCGGCCTAAGAGTTCAAAATAGCCACTATTGTGTATCGATTTATAAGCTCAGAAAATGCTTGTGACGCATAACCTAGTGGCTGCTAAGCTCATAATATCTTACATGTTTTTCGTTGAATCCTAATGACAACATATATTCAAATAATATGTTGCAACATAAGGTAGCAATTGCTAAGATAATTTTTTTCTTCATCTTACTAAATTCTCAAGACATCTAAGCTCAAAATATTCTTTTGTGGAAGCAACTAGATGCCATATAGCTTAAAATTGATTTGATTTGTTAAAGCATGCCGCCGACAACTTGCAACTATGAGTATGCATATTATAGCGGACGCTATCCTACTAGAATCTTAATTTAATGTGTTAAATTCTTGCGACCGCTATGCCCCAAATATTATGGGTTAAATCCTAACAAACGCTAGTAAGCTTAAATTAGTAAAACTTTGTAAAGGCTAGTGGCCGCTAAGCTCAAATCAATTTCATTTAAAATGTTAAATCTTGTCGAAAGCTATTTTTAAATACTGTGTTGTTGCAGTACATATCAATCACTAATTTCACTCTACCTTAATTTAATTTGGGAAATCCTAGCGATCGCTAAGCTACAAATAATATGTTGCGACAATGCCTAGCGGATTTTAGACTTGAAATATCTTTCTTTATTTTGTTAAATCCTAGTGGCTGCTATGTTCCAAATATTATGATGTGGCAGTGTCTTAGTGGTATATAACTTCATGATATCCATTATTGAGAACCGATCGTTAAACTCAAAAAATGTTTTTGAGGCATAACCTAGTAGTTGCTAAGCTTGCAATATCTTACTTGTTTTTCATTGAATCTTAGTGACAACATATCTTCAAATTAAATATTGCACCATAAGGTATGGACACTAAGCTAAAAATTTCATTCTTCATCTTGTTAAATGCTTAAGACATCTAAGCTCAAAATATTCTATTTTGGAAGCACGTAGATGTCATGTAGATCAAAAAATTTAAATTTGATTTATTAAAGCATACCGCTGACAACTTGCAAACATTATGAGTATGCATATTCTAGTGGACGCTAGCCTCCTATAATATTCATTTAATCTGTTAAATCTTTGTAAACGTTATGCTGTAAATATTATGGGTTAGATCTTAATGAGCTCTAAGCTTAACTTATTACATCGTTGTAAAGACTAGTAGCAGCTAAGCTCAAATCAATTTCATTTAAAATGTTAAATCCAATTGAAAGTGTTGTTTTAAATATTATGTTGTGGCAACTTACGTAGTGGCTGATAATTTCATACTACATTACTTTAGTTTGTGAAACCCTAGCGACCGTTAAGCTCCAAAAAATATGTTGCAGCAATACCCAGTGGATGTTACACTCACAATACATTTCTTTAATTTTTAAATCCTAGCGACTGATATGTTCCAAATATTATGATGTTGCAGTGTCCTAGCGGCCTATGACTTCAAAATATATGTTATTGGGTACCAATTTCTAAGCTACAAATATGGTATAGTCTTATACCATAATGGTCGCTAAGCTTGCAATAGCTTTCTTGTTTTTGTTAAATACTAGTGACTACCAATATCCAAATAATATGTTGCACGATAACCTAGCGACCACTATGCTAAGAATATAATTCATTAATGTGTTAATTTCTAGCAACCCTAATATTCAACATATTAGTTTGTGGCCTTCCATAGAGACGAATAATATTGTGGCCTTCTATAGCAACCCTAATGAATAAATGTATATGACAACACTCTATCTTCCACCAATAATATGTGGCCTACTGATAATATTGTTTTAAAATAATTATATCATCATGACTATGAAGTTATGTGATTTTTTTTTCATGGCTTAGCAAGCAGAAAAGGAACTATAAATTTAAATATATAGTAATTAAAATATTTAATATATAAAATTTAGGTGTATATATAATATGTTTACCTTCCATGAAGCACAAAAAAATTATCTCTCAATTGAAAACTTAATATGATTTTACAATTTTAAACCATTTTGTTAACCTCAAATATCTACTCACAAACTCAAGCGGAAACCATATAAACAATGTATAATGAAATAATTTCCTCAAGTTATTTTTATCATCATAATAAAAGGGAAAAAAAGGTAGTTAATGAATACCTAAGCAATAGTTTGAGTCTCACTAAACATTAAAATTTTAAAAACTATTGATTATGCAACTGGCCATCATTATCGGGAAAAAATAATCCAGAGGGGGACATTGATCGGTGGAAACTTGAAAGTGTTCAAATGAAATTAAAACCAGATCTGAAAAGGGATTAAATTTTTATTCGGTTAGGGTACAAAATATTCCTTTTTTTCTTGAAGAAAAAGGCGGTGTGACAAGATCAGAAGGAACCGGTAGGCAGAGCTAGGCCGCATAGTGCATTTTTGTAGGGTAAAGAAGGGCTGGACTAACGTGAAAAAGATAGGAACTAGTAAGTACAAGGTAGTTTAACAAAAAAATCAGAGGGAACTGGTAGGCAGAGCTAGGCCAAAGAGTATATTTTTGTAGGGAAAAGAAAGGTTGGATTGACGTGAAAAAGACAGGAGCTGGTTGAAGACAGAACAACTGATCAAACTCACAATAAAAAAGGTGCACATTTATTCTAGTATAATTTTTTGATAAATACCTTATTTAGATATGAAATTATTTCATGCTTGTCGATGTCATTCAAACCACCATCTATTGTATTGAACTAATTATGTGCATTATTTTTCCACAAGCCCTTTTGTTTTCCCAATGTGTGTGCACACTTTTTTATTACTTCCTGATTGTTTATTTTTTGTTAATCCAAAAATGAGATTATAACTACTACCTGATTGTTCTCTCACCAAAATGACTGGGTTCTTGCATTTGGCCCTGTGATCTTTGGCTTGATTGTATTATTCTATGATTTCACGAGTTGCTGTTCCGCAAGACAGAAAAAACAACCCTAAAAATTGGTTCTCCGAGGTATTTAATATATATTTTTGGCACATTCCATGTTAGAAATTTTGAAAAATATAAAAAAGTGCGGGATATGGAAATTTGAAAATTAGAGGAGGGGAATTTTTTGTTAATATTGAAATTTCAAATTCTCAAAAATGCGGGGGACATTAAGAAAATGTGCAGGATATCGAAAAAATAAATAATATTGAAAATAACACTTTTTGTTATTGGTTATAGCTTAAAATAGTTAAAACGTAATAAAACATATAATACTATAATAAAACAAAATAAATAAAGTGTATGAATGCATATGCACATTTATTTTTATTTTTATCAAAATCGACCTAGACAATGTTAGATGTAGTGAGGTAATGAAAAATAATTATATAGTTACTCTGTGCAACGTGGCATGTTTTGAACCTGATAATTAGAAAAAATTATAATTGACACATTTATTATGAAATTTATTTATAAATAAATGATTATAAAATATTTCAAAACTATATGAAAATGTGATATTATAATTTAAATATTTACTAGTAAAACGACGACACGTGGCATGAAAATTCTGAAATCCTAGAAGGTATTTTTTGCATTAAAACACCAAAAAATAATAGCACCTCAAAGTTGTAAAGATAGTTTTTACAATGACAAGAGGTATTGGTATATAGCTAGTGACCATTAAGCTATATCATGATTTTTTATTCTATCGCTATTTCCAAATTAAGTAATTGTTGTGCCCAACAGACCACATGTCATCTCAATCAATAAATAAAGAAACTTAGTGGTCGCTATGCATTTTATTTGATAAGAACCGATGTGAAATATATGTTTTAATGATTTATCTTATCAAAAAAACAAAAAATATCACTTACTCTCAGGGGTATATATGGATTCCAATTTAAAAAGACATCTTATACGAGATAAATATGTAGTGCAATAATTAAGGATGCCATGTAAATTCCACCCAAAATGATACAATTATAATCAATGAAAAACCCTATCAATCCAAAGAAGATCAAATAGTGATTACAATGACAAGTGATAATGATAGGATCCTAACGGACGCTAATCTTGACCAGTGTTCGTTATTATATAACTATTCAAAAATTAGAAACTATTGATCCTAGTGGCTTCTACATTATTGATTTCAGCTAGTAATGGAGTTTAGGGATAAATAAAAAATTTATTTGATATGAACTAAAAGTCTTGATCCGTCTTGACGGAACGTAGTGTAGGAATTGGCTCCACTAGGTAATGTGCAACAAATATGATACAATTATAATCATTGCAAATTACAATCGATCTAAAGATGTTAAGATAGTGATTACTACGACAAAATGTAATGAAAGGATCCTAATGGCCTCTAGTCTAGACCATGATTTGTTAGGCTATTTCCCCACTATCTACGAGTGTCCTTCTAAAGAGATGACTATTCCAGTACAGTCTAAGGCCCCCGCTTCATGAGTGGATCTAGACACCTTATCTCTCAACGAAAATGGTGCATTCATATCAGAAACTCCTTTTGTTACATGGGAGATGAAGGGCATACCAAGTGGTTGCAGAGAGTATAATCTACAACAAGCCCTTATGGTTCAAAATGCTCCCCTATTAGCTCAAATGCATGGTAGACCATGCTATAAATTTAAAAGATCTAGGGATAATTTCCCTTTCAAGAACTTCATTTCATGTAGTCTACTAGAAGAAGAAATAATACTGCATGATATAGTTCTTCATCCTCAAGATGATGAAATGGTCTTATGCTACAAATCATATAGGTATATCATTCCTAACCGCATAATGCTTACCATGAGGTATAAAGGATGTGGTTGCAGCTGTCAAGAACAAGGTACATTGGAAGCTCTTCAAATACCTTGTCGCATAGTGGGTAAATCCAGTCTAGGAACTCATTTTTATGAAGTTCACCCCTCAGATGAAGAGTATGATTCTTCTAAGAGTGAGGATAGTTTATCTAGAGATGAAATCGAAACGGATTCCCGATGTAGTCTTTACGAAGACCTCACCACCACAAACCTATTTTCTAATATGACTATCCTTACCATAAGACTCGTCATATCCCCTACAACCCAGTCATTGAATCTCATATACCCATCACTTTTGAATTGGGACCAACAACAACATATAGTAGTTGACGAGTTTAATAATGATGAGGCTATCAGAAAGGTCCTTGGCATCAAATACAGTATCCCAAGAAATGACCAAAAAAGAGATTCTCCATTTAGCTCAACACGTGTGCGTACTTCAAAGAGGAGGAAGCATTGTGTGGTAACGTAAGTGAACAATAATGCAAGGGAAAAAGTTCTATTTAAAATCCCTGTGGAAAAAATAAATCCAAGTTGTATAGTGAAAACCTTTTTGAGGCGTTAAAGAACAAATAAGATGAAAAATCATTGGATAAAATAGTATCACCAATGAAAGATGAAGATCATGTGGAATTCCCTTTAGAAGAAGAAGATCTTAATCTCCCTCTGGATGATACGCTCATGGAAGATGAATCCAAGATACTGGTAGAGGAGACTATAGATATCAACATCGGCATAGAGAACCTACCTCAGATTATTAAACTAGGAGATTCCCTCTTAGTTAGAGAACATAAAACTTTTACAGCACTTTTGAGAGAGTTTGTAGATATTTTTTCTTGGTTGTATGCAGACATACCAGGACTTGATCCTACCCTAGTGGTGAAAAATTTAGTTATACACCCAAATGCCAAGCCTATAAAGAAGAATCTTCATAAAATGCATCCTCGTATGACCTTGTCGGTCAAATCAGAACAAGAATGGTTATTAGAAGTAGGCTTCATAAGGCCTATATACTACTCAAAGTGGATCTCCAATGTAGTTTCAGTACAGAAATATCCAGTTGGTATCAGAGTGTGTACTGACTTTAGAGACATTAAAAAGGCTTGTCCAAAAGATTACTTTCCTCTCCCTAACATGGACATGATTGTCGATTCAACTGCTGAGTATGAGATGTTATCACTCATGGATGGATTCTCAGGTTACAACTAGATAAATATTGCAGAGGATGATCAACACAAGACAACTTTCACTACCCCATGGGGAACATTCTACTACCAATTTATGTCCTTCGACCTCAAGAATGTAGGTGCAGTATATCAACGGGAAATGATGGTAATATTTCATGATATGGTTATTAATATCATGGAGGATTACGTAGATGGTATATTGGAAAAATCTAGGACTCATGAAGAGCACCCATAAATCTTGCAACACATTTTTTAGCTTCTAAGGGACTATAAAGTCCGTCTAAACCCAAAGAAGTGTTTCTTTGGCATATTAGATGGGAAATGATTATGAATCATTGTATATAGGAGAGGAATAAAAGTAGATCCAACAAAGGTTTCCGTAATAATGGAAATGCCTCCTCCTACCAACATCAGATAACTGCGGAGCTTTCAGGGAAAGATACAGGCTATTATATGGTTTATATCTCAACTGGCATACAAGTGTCACACCTTCACACATCTAATTAAGAAGGATGTGAGTTTTCACTAAGGACTAGATCAGCAGTAGGTGTTCACCTTTCTCAAAAGCTTTCTTACTAAACCCCTTGTTTTAATGCCACCCATGGCAGGAGAACTATTATTACTATACATATCTACTACATAGTTTGTAATTGGAGCATTGTTAGCTCAATATGATAAAGACCCTATAGAAAAAGTGATATACTATTTGAGTCAGGCATTGATAGCTTACGAGCTTGATTATTTGTAGATAGAGAAGGCTTGTTTGGCTTGTTTGGCTATGCCACTATTTACTCAATCACAAGGTCAAGCTCATTTCCAAAGTGGATCCCTTAAATTACTTGTTGGCAAATCTTGCACTCATAGGGAAGATTTCCAACTGGATCATCTTTCTTAGCTAATTTGACATCGAGTATGTCTATCAGAAATCATTAAAGTGACAAGTCTTAGCAGATCAGATATTTGAGGCCCCACTACCAGGTATAGAGCCATTGAACTTGGAACTCCAGAATGCATCCACAATATACCTTAAGGAATTAGTCATATGGCAACCCTACTTTGATGGCTCCTTTACTTATCATGGTTCAGGTGTTAGAATCATGTTGATCACTCCCGTAGGAGACATGATTCCCCAAGCATTCAGACTTAGATTCCCATGTAGGAACAATACAATGGAATATGAGGCTCTAATTGTAGGAATGAAGCTCACTAATAGATGGGATGTTAGGTGAGTAAATATAATTGGAGACTCCATGTTAATCATTAAGTAAGTAACATATGAATACAAGGTAAAAGATAAGAAACTCCTTCCATACAAAATAATGGTTGATTCTTTAAAGGAGTTCTTTGAGAAGGTCACTTTTTAGCAGATACCAAGGGACCAAAATAGAGCCATAGACCATATGGCTATAGTTGGGTACATATTGAACATTCCACCAACTAGTAATGATATGCTATTCTTTGTTGAACATCTACGAACAGTGGCATATAATTTACGAAATTCCTATTTGGTATGTGAGGTTGTTGGTCCCTTTTCCTCATGGTACTCTTAAATATTGAATTACCTTCACAATGGAACCTTTCCCACAAACATTTCCCGTGCTGAAAAGTGCACTCTCATCTAGCGTATAGCCCACTATACCTTGCTTAGGGGCACCCTCTTTCACCGAGGCTATGATGGGAATCTGTTATGTTTTTTAAATTCAGATGAATCCATTCAAGTGATTAAAAAGGTACACTAAGGAATTTGCGGCGCTCATACTAATGGGATCATTCTAGCAAAGAAAATACTTAGAGTAGGCTACTATTGACCTACCATGGAACATAATTGTTGTAATCATCAAAATAAATGCTTGGATTGTCAAAAGTATGGAAATTTGATACACGCACCAACATAATCCTTACAACCAATCACAACACCCTGGCCATTCTCAAAGTGGGGTCTCAATGTAATAGTAAAACTATATCCTATCTCCTCGGATGGATACAAGTTCATTATAACCGCAATTGAATACTTCACCAAATGGGTAGAGTTTGTTCCTTTAACCTATGTTGAAGGGGCTCAAATTTTAAATTTTATAATGAACCATATCATTTGTTCCTATGGCATCCCATCTACTATTATAACAGATAATGGAAAATTATTCAAGAATAAGGCTGTGAAAGTGTTGTTGTATGTATTTACCCCCGGGTAAATATAGACGAGGACATCAAAGAAGACATGTCGGAGGGTTTAGAAAACCCGACATCAAAGGCATGTCAGAGGGGTTGGAAAACCCAACATCAAAGGAAATCGGGTCTCGGAGTCAGGGAAACACGGCGAAGAAGCATGTCGGAGGGTTTAGAAAACCCGACATCAAAGGCATGTCGGAGGGGTTGGAAAACCCGACATCAAAGGAAATCGGGTCTCGGAGTCGGGGAAACATGGCGAAGAAGCATGTCGGAGGGTTTAGAAAACCTGACATCAAAGGCATGTCGGAGGGGTTGGAAAACACGACATCAAAGGAAATCAGGTCTCGGAGTCGGGAAAACACGGCGAGGAAGCACGGGGCGAAAACATGTCGAGGAACCCTCCGAACCCGATGCACATGCAAGTCCGTTTTTCGACCCCGAAACAAAGGAAATCTTGGAAATACTGTTGGAAGCGGGTTTCAGGAAAACAAAAGCATCAAACACATGTCGAGGCATCCTCCAAACCCGATGAAAATGTAGAGGAGAACCCCGAACCCGATAGGAAGAAGCCCCTGACGCGGGAAATATTCAGATCGCCATAACGTTTTACAGGGAGCTCGGATTCACACAAGGTTGGAATTTTCAGAAAGCTCTCGACGTCCTCTACCCAACTACGACTGGATATCTTTAATTGGGTGGGAACAAGTTCTTAAAAATGCAAAAATACAGTTCGTCATATTTCGAGTTGTTGGGGATCTCACCTACCGCCATGATGAGATGAGTTAGGTGCAGTCTTGGAGGTGGTTGGGACAGAATTCGAATCTTTCTCTTCTCCCTCAATCTTTCCTCATATAAATTGTAAGGAGGGGCTTTTTCTAATGGTTGGAAATTTTCGTTTTGCATCCTCCCTTCTCTCCTGCTTGCAAGAGAATTTGTGGAGCTTTCAAACCTCCCATATGGATTGTAATGCCAGTTTTTGCCTCTTGGCCACTGCAATGTACTGTATCAACCCTTAAGAAATATATATATATGTCTGTGATTGATTCTAAACCCTCTCATGTATTCATTGCTCTCATTTTTGATCTCTTATTGCAGTTTGGTTACATGTGCATGGTGTTTGTATTGTATCTATGTGGTCTATGTTAAATTTACAAAACGAGTGTCTAACATTCCTCGGTGCATCACCTCCGTAGTTTACGTTTATTTTTATGCATTCTCTACCCTGTCTCCTTGGCAAGTTAGATTAGGTATTTTAGTAAACCCTCTGCGTTTTATTTGTGCATCTGAACAGAGGAATAGGAACCGGCCTTCATCCGGAGAGATTTTCCGTTTTTGCAAGGTCCCACACTTGGGAAAAGCTCCATGTTGTGCAATCGCACTGAGACTTTCAACCCATCGTGTTGTAGAGTCCCAGGGGTGCTTCGTTTCAACACCAACAAGCATTATGCAAATGTTTTCAAATATCCCTCAAATTATCAACCCCCCATTACCCTTAAGGTAATGGGTAAGTATAAGCATCAAATAAAACTCTCATTTGCATCATGGAGAAGATGGTGAATACCACAGGCCGTAATTGGCATCTACAAATTCACCCTACCCTTTGGGCATTCAGAAAATCCATCTGCACCTCTACAAGTGCTACTCCATACTCATTAGTATTTGGCTTAGAAGATGTACTACCCTTAGAGATCAAAATCCCCTCTTTGTGCATTGAGCTAAGGGACTGCTTGAATGAAGTGGATTACAGAGTAGCTTGACTAGAAGAGTTAGAACTATTGGATGAGAAACGAATTCATGCCTTGAACCACCTTAAAGTGTATCAGGATTGAGTGCAGAGAAGTTAAAATAAAAGAGTGACACCTTGCCAGTTTGAGGTAGGATAACTGGTGTTGAAAGAGAATCAAAAGAACACCAACAAATATCAAGAGAAGAAGGGTATGTTTGAAACTAAATGGCTAGGGCCATATGTTATGGTGGCAAAATATGGTTAAGGAGCCTCAAAGATGGCCTATTCAGATGGTCAAGATCTCAAATAGCCTATGAATGTAGTTCTTCTTAAGTGGTTCTATTCTTGGATCTAAAGGGTTTCTCAAAATATCAAAAAAAAAAAAGTATAAAAGAACTGAAAAATAAAAAGAGAAATAAAAAGGTATGTCCAATAGTGAAAACCACGCAATGGTGGTACTTTGGGAAATTCATTCGGTGAAAAATGATTTCCAGCACCATCAGAGGGTCCGTTATTCACAAGAACTTTAGGTCTAGGATTGTGATAACTTTTTCCTAAGCTAGTCTTAGCCGTTATTTGAGCTACTTTTGAGCATGTCCCTCTTAGCCTTGATCCGGTTGATCCTAGTCTTTAAGTGCGAAGGGTTTCCCTTTGAACATCCCCATCTTACGCTAGGGGAATCTTTGCATCGATTCTTATTTCACATCGCACGTGGCATTATACCCTTATATATCCCATCTAACACTGGGGGAAACCACACTTCTTCGTTTCCTATATATAACTTCAGAAAACTTATTTAAAAACATCAAAAAAATTCGCATAACTTATTTGAAAATCCCTAAACATCAATATATCTTAGTCGGAAAATACTAAACCTTCGCATATGTTTCATCAAAAAACTCCTAAACAATAGAAAAATGTCTTAGGAAAAGACCAAAACAATAGAAAACATGAAATTCACTCACCTCATCCAAGTTAACGATTACATACAAAATGTTTACAACCGACCCACTCTACGGGGAACCTCACGTCCATCCATATTCGCCCTCCCCCCAATCCTCAAACTCCTCCCCACCCACATCCCCCTATCCTACATCTCGCTAATCTATATCCCTTCATTCGACACTCGCCCTTCAATTGTATCTCCATCGGCAATTTCCCCTTACTTCTCTTTTGATTATTACTCAACCCTTCTTTCCCTACTCCCCTACACATCCCCTCTTTCTTCTGATCCCTACTATTTTTATTCTCCCTTTTTCATTGGGGTTCTGCTGTTCTTATTCACTCTATTGATTAGCATAGCTAATATAAGAACAAGAATAGTTAAAGAGGAAAGTAGAGAAGGAACAAGCCCACAAAAAACTAATACATAAAAAAAAACAACACAAAAAAAAAAACAAAACAAAGGGGATCCCGTGAGTACCAAAGACACCAACCTCCCGACCAGAGGGAGAAAGGGGTATGCACCCCCACTGACGAGAGGAAAGGCTGCCGACACCGTTAGAGACCGTCAGCCCTGCAGCGGATAAGGGGAGGTCCGTGTGCAGTGGGGAGGACGAGGAAGGCGGTCGGGGCCCTCCCCCCACCCCCCCCCATCGGTCACGCGGAAGGGAGGAGGAGGCAGGACCGAGGGAGCGGTTGTTTAGGGCGGGGGGAGTCGGAAGAGAGGGCGAGAGGGAGGGAGGGGAATGGGGAAAGACATCCCTTTTCCACCTCACCAATCATTGCCTACAACGCTCTATCGCCATCGATCATAGGAGTCCGCGCTTCATCACTTCCCCATACACTCCCCTGCACCCTCTCACTTACCTTCACTCCCCACTATTTCTAGCCCTACCGACGTCAACCATCTTTCTTTCTCTTCCCCCTACTCTAACCTTGTCACGACCCTCTCACCGTTAACTCCACTCCAAACACACCTCCCCGTATCCCTACTCCCATCACTATTTACTTTGCCTGTGATTCCCACACGATAGCCGGAAATGCATGCTACGGGAAGGCGCCTTGTTGCTTGAGGGCGCGGCCATCCTACTCACCTCATACGCACTTCCAGCGGTGTCCGGGTCGAATGCCCTGAAAGAGTACCGTTACTGTTACCTACTCTAACCATCTTTCCCACACCTGGGGACGTGCGGTGGCGCCATATGGGTGGCAACAAGCGGAAACGGCCTTTAGTCCTCTGGAGGACCACCGCGTTGCCCTCCGGTGCGGGTGGATCGTGGAAAAGAAGAGCCAGGGATGAGGGGCTGAGGTACGTACAATGGGTCCGGAAGGGGGGGCCGAAACTATGTAGCGGTAACAAACCGAGGTCGGGGCAAGCGCGGAAGAACAGTGAGGACCAAGCAGGACCCAGGGCGATGGGTGGACAATACAGCCCAGTCGCATATGCTTATTTCTTTTTTCCAAGGGTCACGGATCCTTTGGTATCCCAGGACGGGCGGTAGAGTTCTACGGGGTAGTGCTTGGATGTCGCGGGTCCTCACCCCCGGAGTTGTTAACATTTAACCGACAGGGGGCCGGAAACCGCGGTGGGAGATGTATGGACAGAAGTGTGTCGCACGCGAGGCCGACATCGGTAGTAGCCGAACGTACTCTTTGTTGTGCGCGGGGCCTTGCGCGAGACCCCGCGTCGTTATGAACAAGAGCTGGGGCGAGCAGGTGTGAAGAACCATATTGAGAATGTGTAGAAGGCAGCAAGTGAGTCCCCACCACGCGGAGATGCGGTCCTCGAATACTTGCAGTTATTCTTATACCGCAGAATCCATGCTAAGCGTCATGCCTCGGCGCGCACACTGCTAGAAGCGAATGTGGGAGGACGAGCGTCGGAGAAAGCAAAGCTACACAAGCAGATGGTGAGAGCATGAGGGGCGGTGGAGAGAGAGGAAGGAGAGAAGAGCCGGGAAGTGGGAGGGGACGAGAGGTAACCCCCGGACCTGCCGGGGTGAGATTGGATGACGGGTGCCTGAACGGGAGGGATATTGTTGGAGAAGGGGGGAGGGAAGGGGTGCGGTCTTCTTGTTATGGTGGAGGGCGTGGCGTGGGATTACGCAAAGGGGCGGAGGGGGGGGGGGGGGAGGGAGAGGAGGGGGTTTTTTGGTAGAAGAGAGCGAGAGGTTTAGAAAAAAGAAGAGAGGGAAGCCCAATATATTATCAATTTATTAAAAATAAAAGGCTCTAAGTTATACATCATTACATGTAGACTACAGCTAATTATAATGTGGTATTGTATCATCAATGGGCGGCGATGATGATGGGGTTGTGTGGGTTCGTGCACATGATCAAAAATCTTTCCCCCCCACCCGCACACAAATATCAAAAATAAAAACAGTTTTAATCAAATGATTTCACAAAACACAGTATAATATGAGTCAGCTAAGATAAGACTTATATCATTTAATCTAACAACAGGTGATACAAAACATTATAATACAAATTAAAACATGATTATTCTCATAAGAAATGATGGATCATTGATAATTCCATCAATATCATATATCATTGTAAATATTAAATGTCTATGCTACAAAAAAAAGTGGTTGTTTCAAAAATAGACATCCGATTTACAATGAGCCATCATCATTGGGAAAATATCTATACAAAAAAAAAATTGTTCCTTCCTCCTTCATCACAAGGCATTATTATTAAACAAAATTATATATAACGGACAGAGGTAAAAAAAAAAGTACCTTACATGAGAAGATTTTAAAAAAATAGTAATAAAGGATAATCTGTACAAAAGTAGCCTTCATATCGAGCAAAAAATACAGGAAAAACAATAATTACACAAAAACAAAAATATATCATCTAGGTATACATAAGTAAAAGAGTCAATCATGACTTTGAGCCCTCACCTGGACTACCGGTGTGGTAGTGGGAGCGCTAGGGTGCGTGGAGGAAAGACTGAGAGAGCACGCCCTGCGAGACTCTTAGCCCGCAGAATATGGGTCCTAGGACAGAGGGAGACCCCTCCCTTCCCTGGAGAAGGGGGAAGAGGACGAGCGATTTTATATTCGGCTCTAGAGGGAATGGATCGGGAACGAACTGTGGGGGGGGTTGCGGCAACGATGAGAGCGGAGGAGGCGGAAACACTTTGGGGAGGGAATGGAGGAATGCGGAAGGAAAAAGATAGGAGGCCAACGGGGACTCGGGGAGCCATTATCCGGCCGGGCGAACCCTTGCCAGGATGCACCTTGCGAGGCTCTGCGGGAAAAGGCTACAGCCCTTTGTAGGGGCGCCGTCCGGGGGAAGGCGCGGTCGGGCTCTCACTTTTCTACACCCCCTGGCCAAATGAATCTCTTGTCGCGACGAGACCCGAGGGGTCCGGGAAGACATTGGGGGCCATTTCGGGGGTACCTCCTACCCCCCGCAATCCACCCTTCCCTACCCGTCGCCCCTTTTATTCCCATCTCGGCCCATCCCATCCTCTAGCCCCTTTCCCACTACCGACTACCCAGTATCGCCACTCCCTGCTACAACCCAACCCCCACCTATATCCCTGCCCCGCCGCCAATCCGTGATCTCCCCCACTACCTCTAATCACCCCCCTCTCAACCAACTATCTCCCTATCATCCCCCCCCATCACCACTCTCGTTCCTTTCCCCTCCTCCCCCCTCCCGCCTCATCCTCTAGATCTCTATGTTCCAACTTCACTTTTCCTCCTTTTCAACTCCTTCTTGTTTTCCCGCTTGGCCCTTCACTTCGTTCTTCACTCTCCCTTCCCCGCTGAGCACTTCTCGTCTCCACTTCCCAACGCACTCCCCCGACTTCTTCCTCTTAACCCTTCCCATCCTTTTTGGACGCTCTACATAACCTTAGGCCCGCCCCCCTTTTCCCCTAATAATCCCCAACCCCCATCGTATCTTGAAGTCCTAAACACTGCGATCTATCCCAGCCGTTTTCCCCGTCCTCTACCATTTATTCCTGTCCACCCCTCCTCCGGATTCACCCAACTCCGCATCTTACCTCCTTTTTTTCTCTCCCGCCCGCTTCCCCCACCTTGCCCCTCCCGCCCCTCTCCTCCTTCACGCCCCATTACACTCCGCCTTATTCCCATCACCCTTGCCCACACAAACCCACACACGTCATTTTTCTAGATCACCCCCCCCTCTAGGGCTCTTCCTCTACGCAACCCTCAAATAATCCCCGGTCCCGGCCCACCACAACGTCCTTGCCTGCGCCGGTCTGGAAACTAACGCCCATGTAAACACCCTGTAGGCGGTGATGTTGGGAGACCGCCGTCGTCTTCCCGGAAGGCGCCGGGCGCCGGCGAACGGGGGGCCTAAGCCTACCCTGGCGGGCGCCTGGCAAAAAGGTGGTGCCGTGGAGCGCTCCACTCGATTCTTCCCTAAACCTACAAAGGGGAACCCCACAACGCACGGAACGCAGAAAGACCGGTGCGAGCCCAGTTCCAAGGCCATGGCCCCTCTTCACGCGCCCGCACCCCGCTCCTCAAGAAACACTCCCTGTAGATGCCTCCCCTCTTACCTAACTCCTTCCTCAACCCCTACTCAAGGGTGCATGCGAGGTGTGCCGAATAGATAATGTCGTGGCGAGCCTTGGGGGGGCTTTCCGCACTAAAGTAGGAGCTTCCCCCTGGCGGAGCGCCGCGTGGATCGTCACGCGTGGCGCGCCGGACTGTCGAACCGGCTGTTCCGCCCCGCCATCAACCTGGCGGGTAGATGCGCTGGCATAAACCCTCACCTACGAGAGGGGGGGGGCGCAGGGGCGCAAGGGGGCGAAGAGGGTGCGGGGGGGGGGCAAGAGGGGGGGGGTTGGAGGGAACATGGATCGTAACTGTGTTGGAGCCATGCTACTCTGTGAAAACATTCCATCCTTCTGGTGGAAGGAATGAAGAAGGTGGGCTAAGTGGGAGAGGAGAGGGGAAGGGCCCAAAAGAGGAGATAAGAGAATGAAGGACTTCGAAACTATAGCCAAGGTAAATGTAGGGGCGGTTACATGATCTCGATTTGATTGGGTCTTGCCAAACTATCTGGGCTTATACTCAAGAACTTTTGATCGGACCAGAGAACGACAAAGTTAAGTGTAAAGGAGTCTTGCATCCTTATAATATGTAGCCTCACATTGTTATAATAGCACTCGGAACCAATATATATAAACTATTGTAATCTAGAGTGTTGGTGGTCTGGTGTGCCTACTGCCAGTACCACATCGCACTCTGCTCCGCACTGGTTGATGGAACCATAGTTAATCCACTCTTTTGTTGTGGTTGATAGTAAGTTAGTCTCTCTTGTGAATTACACTCTTGTAGATCATCGCAAAGAAAGTGGCCTGATCCCACTCGTTCCCTTGATCCCACTCGTTCATCTATAATTCTCTTCCCTTCTGAGCATTTGGATCTCACTCGGTTTTCGTGTAATGAGTTGTGATCTCTCTTAGTATGATCACCATGGTCCTCCTGCCTCCCTCTCTTTGCTTACGGAAGGGAGCGGGGAGAGGGAGGAGCGAGTTGGTTTGGAAGAGGTAGATGTGGAGCAGATGCTGGTTGTTAATGGGGGTGTAAGATTTATGTAAAGGAAATTCACTAATATGTAAAGTGGTGCTGTGTTTTTGTTTTTGTTTTTGTATTTTTGTGGTTATAAGGAAACTACCTATTGTTAATGCTGTTGTAAGGAAGCCAATTAACTTGTTCCACCAGCTGGGGTGGTATATCATTATTGAATAGCCTCATCGGGTTATATATTATCATCAATTAAATAACATAACCATCTATGTTTTTTTCATCAAGGGGTTTAGATCCTCCCCATCTGTTGCCTCTCCACCTCCATCTATCACTGGACTAATGTGACGGGTGCGGGGCTCGCAAGGAAGCATCCGGTCCCAACGAGGGACATCGAGTTTCAAGAGAGGGAGGGCGAGATCCAGTATGGAGGAAGATGGAGATAGGGGATGTGGTCGTGGGGGAGGGGAGATGGTGGGGCCGAGCCGCGACACGGCCAGCCGTGTAGCCCCAGTGGGGTTCATCGACGTGGGGGATGTCTTTTCCCTACTTTTCTTCAGGACGCGGTCTCTCGACCCGATCTGGAAGAACGCTCTCTAGATCTCATTCGGTCCCGGAGCGATGGTTCGATGAATGCGATTGGGATTGGGTGGTGGTGGGGTCCGATGCCAGAGTGGCCAGAATGGTGCCGTAATTGGATAATGGCGTTTAATGGAAACTTGTTGGGGGCCATCTTATTAGGTTTTTGCCAATACTTGAGGGTTTTGCACTGTGCTGCACTACCATCTATTGTCATACTAAGGCCTCCTACTAGTACAATACTTGTGTGAATAAAACCTCTTTTGTGCTAAAACTCCTATCATGGTCCTTTATATGGATCTTCCTGGTGGGCCTGTCACTATCACCCAAGAAATAGGCCCCTCAAATCCATATGCTGCTTTGCTGCATCTTTGCCTGATGCTTGCATCTATCTAAATTGAATCTAATACATCTTAGGAATCGTTATTTAAATAGATGAGGGGACGCGCGGTAAAAATCTTGCTGTGGCAACCAATCCTCCATAAAATCTGTTGTCAGTACAGGATTTGCCTATCTGCACACATGTTACCCCAGGTTGAAAATCCACCTGAAATATCTAGCGCGTGTTCAGTCTAATCTGATATAAGGCCTATAGTAAGACCTCCCTTGTTATAACTCCCTGTTTGAGTGGCATACCCACAATCGGACCCAGGAATCCCCTGAATGAGTCCAAACGATGTTGAACTCGGTTCTACTCTTGTACCACTCCATGATATATCTCCTACTACAAACAAAATGGTCAACCATCGGGTGCTAAGCTTCACAAATCTAGGCCCACTGGTATAGCCTAATAGGGCCCACCATGTAATCATATGATGTTACACCTCATCAAAACTCATGTATGTTAGTAATCATCGTCACCTACGTGGACCATGGAACATCCCTCTCCATTTAGGACGCACCCCATAATAGAAGGCTCTCTGATGGCTCGGGCTCACAAAGCTCCGTTTAGGGCGGGCAGGGCGTCGGGATAGCAATATGATTCCATTACCCATATCTACAGCAAAGTAGTAGGACCTCTTATAGATTTTTGGTTGTGGTGGCCTAACAAATTAAGTCATCATATAAGTGGGCAATATACACTAACCCCAATAGTATGACCTCCCTTGTAGAAGGTCAGAAATCACTCTTAATAAGGACCAAGGGGGAAATCGAGAGAGTACAGAGAGAGGAGAGTACCAAATCTTGGTCTGTAGAAAGATCGTATTAGCAAAGATGTTTTCTGACAAGAGCTAACAGAAACATCGATCAGACTAGCGCTGTTCAAAATACACCTCCTAACATAACTGTACATACCCCATAGGGGTATGTCCTTTAAAACCAAATAGCTCAAACAAGAACCACCTAATCTGGTCTTGGGACCATCATAAGTGATTGAAAGACCCTATATAGGAATTGAGGATCTTTCCACCAAATCCTCTAATCTAATATAATACTCATTTCTTAGTGGTCAGTCGGAATGTATGTCTCTTGCCCGCCTATACTCAGCTAAGGCGCGCCCCAATGTTGAGCAGGATGTGTCAAGGTGATTGGGGGCATATGTTGCCCAACATGGTTAGTCGTCACCTCGAGGGAAATCTCCAGATAGAGATAGATTAATCCTGTCGTCAAACTCAACCTTGTAGCATGGAGCCACGCATGCTTCTCCCACGTCTCTAACCTCTCCAAGGTCCTCCTACAAAACGATAGGGTCATTTTAACTCAGTGATCATATTCTTCTATTTTCTAAATTTCTGCTTTATTATTCGACTGATCATTAATTTTGCCGATGTTCTACCATGTTTTTCTTTACGTTTTCATCACTATCTTCTACCTAGGATGTGTTTAAACTAATTTTCTCCAAAAATCCATTCAAAAATTAATTGGTGTGCAAGCACGCCTTATAGTGCACTAGCACGCCCCCAGTTGCACAGGCACATGCGCGGCCCTTCCCTAATCCATTAGTGTGCCAGTGTGCCTCCTTAAGCAAATGCACATGCCCCCCCTGCGTAGAGGGAAAATATGCACCAGGGCATACATTATGCATGGGCACAGGGGGCGCGCCATGCATAATGTAGTGTACGTTGTGCCCGTAAGCCATGCCCTTTTTTAGTTTTCCCTTTTTTTCTACCACAAACTATACGCTAATGTGCATAAAATTGAATAAAAATTAACTGTGGTAAATAAACGAGGGTATAAAGAATAAATTGTGTACTCGTGGTCCATACGTAGGTAGTTGCAAGTACTCCTCACATGATCTGGCCCATGTGTTTGGCTCGCACCCTCACCATCTTCTCTCGTAGGTTAGAAGCTTCTGATCAAGGTAATGTAAAGTGATGTGGTAAATCAATTGGGACTTGTTTTGTTGCTTGTGATGGACTTATTTACCCGGTTTACCTCTTGTGACATTGTTTCTCACACCACGAGGCAACTGTGAACTGTCGTGGGTTCTTCTAAATCTTTAAGATGGTCGTGATGATTATTTTTAATAGTAATTATTTTTTACGCCAGTTTAACTACCCTAAAGCATGTTTCGTATCTCGACAAAACTTTTCTACCACTAAAGGCATATTTTCAACTCGCAGTACTTTGGAAAAAATCGACCCAATTATTGTCATTTCTTCATACTATTTTTTTCCTAAAAAAACAAAAATAAATAAACAGTTGAGTGAAATTTTTTCAAAAAACCCAAAAAAAAATGGTAAATCATTTAAAAACCCAACAAAATTGGTAAATCAGTTTAAAATTCCAAAAAATGTAAAAATTTAAAATTCCAAAAAAAAATTGGTCAATGCATGCAATGCAAACTGAATCCAGATGTATCCGAATGCATAGTCCTCGAACATTGAAATTGGTCCTTCAGAAACCATCTTTTGGATGTTATTTTTTGTTTCTTGTCTCAAATGACTTACGTGAGCATTGTGATCTACCGCCATTAAACATTTGGCCTACTATTATGTCAGTACTCCTATGATGAAACAGTGAGTTGCGATGTTATTGTGTCATAATGCACGATGCTTTCATGGGACTACTTGTCGTCCTCTATTGTTCCCTCGCATGATGTGTTATTGTTTGGGGCGCCATTTTTAAACCCTTTTGTCGTTACAAACACGAAACATTTGGGAACTGCAGCTTGATAAACAAAAACATAAGTACAACTGTTTTGAATGTTGTTTGTTTGATACTTATATTATACTTGTTTTTGTGTTAGGTTAGCTGGTTTACTTTCTCATAATGCATTGTATTTTATATGTTGCATGGAGTTATGCATCATTTTACTTTCTCGTATTGCATGCATAAGTATGTTGCATTGGAGTTACATATTTTTAGCAGTAGACAAATGTTAGTAATGTATCTTTTCATGTTAGTTATACTTTTTTTTATTTTAAATAAGGGATGATGATGTAGATCATAGGGGCAACGTGATTGAAATAAGGTTGCTATTGAAGACTAGATACAATGATGAGCATATTCCTATTTTTCACTTTCCTATCTTATCACTACTAATTTTTCTTCTCAATCACCTGGGGCAATAAACAACCATGTTTATCCCTATTCCTTTTCTCTTCTAAATAACCAGGGGTTTCGTGCCCATTCTATTCTATTTCTTCTATCCATTTCAATCATATTTTCGATCGTAGATTGACTTCTTCTATCACCCCGTCGACACTCGAGGGGTATCCTTCATTCTACTAAATTTTCTTCAAAAAATTACTTTCTTACACTCGTCTACTATGTTTGAAGTGAATTCACTAACTTCAGCTCAAACAAGGGCAATGTAGACACCTAAATTCTGATTTCGCAAACTTATTGATAAAAGCAAGAAAATCACTCTCATTCTTACCAATTCCGTTATAATTAGTGATTTCCACTAATTAACTTATTTTTTCCCTCTATTTTGGTTAATAAACACTTCTTTGTTAATTATCCATGCATTTTCATATTCAGGATGCCAATCGACGTCAAATCGTAACTTTTTATCCTCTTCCGGGAAATAATTAGCGTTATCAGCTAATTAAGCCTATTTTACCCTTGTTTTGGTCAATATACCCTAATATTGGCTTATACCCCTCTTCTAACCACTCAAAATCACCCCATTCACATCCACAACGTCTCAACAAGCTTCAAAAACTTATCCTGGCCTCCTAGTTAACCCTAAGCGGTTGATTAAGGCTCCACACCTCTTAATCACTTGGTAATTCACTAATTATGATTAGAAAATCTTAATCATGATTAGAAATTTTTAATCTTTTTGGTACTTTTAGTCCCACATGCATTAGAATACAAGTTTCTCCCAAAAGGAAAACTATAAAAGGGACTAAGTCCTACGATCCAACTTTACACCATGTTTTTTGATAGTGGCCTCATATAATACATATGTTAAAGAGCCTAAACCTCTTTTAAGGATTTACATGTTCATCTTTGCCTAAAACCTTCATTATGGTTAGTAGGAGAATATCTAGCATGGCCTTGTAGTCTTGTGCTAGAGATATCTCTTCACCATTTGTGGAGTAGCAACCATACCCAATTTGATTGCTCCTAGATCTATTTAGGTCTATTTTAGTTAGTCAATATACCAGTAGACATCCTTATATTTTAGATGTTAGTTCCATTTAATCTCCATTTTTTATGTTGTTTAGATTTTATCATTGATGTTTCATTCGTTAGCTTTGCATTTAGATTTAGATCATTATGGTGTTGATATTTAGAATATTTTGACTTGTAGTGAAAGTAAAGGGTGTTATCAAGTGGTATGGGGCAAAATGTAGGGGGGTCATTTTAAAAAATAAAATAAAATAAATCCTTCTAAATCGTAAGTGCTTAATCATACAAAATCCCAAAGAATTAATTTAGTTTCTCTTGTTAAGAGAGACAATCATCTCTTCAATCATATTTTTCCAATTAGTACCTAGGCAACCTATCGGTCTAAGTCTAGTCATGACCTATAAAGTGAAATCATCTTGGAATCAGAAAAATAATATTGACTAGAGATGAGTTACATTTTCCAAAAAGGACCATTGTTAACCTCACGTATTTTCATCTAACATCTTCATCTTCATATCACTCTCTCGTTTGTCTCACATTCGTCTTAGCTCTTGGTGTTGAGCTCTTGCATTTTACTAGTTGCATGGAGTCAATGGAAGGAGTTAGACATCCTATCAATATATCATCTACATTCTGCTAATGGAATGAAATGTTTACAATTATTTTAACATGACTTTAGATAGTGCACCCTTTACCAAGTCAAAAATTTAAAAAATCTTATATCCCAAAATCCTTCAAAATAAAAAAATAGCATATATTTTTG
Source organism: Taxus chinensis (assembly GCA_019776745.2). Taxonomy (NCBI): domain Eukaryota; kingdom Viridiplantae; phylum Streptophyta; class Pinopsida; order Cupressales; family Taxaceae; genus Taxus; species Taxus chinensis. The sequence goes on along the minus strand of CM034155.1, from coordinate 120,035,387 downwards.
GTCTAAAAATAAATAACCTCTAAAATCAATCAGAAAATAAAAAACATATACAATTAGTCAAAAATCAATGAAAATCCGGGCAAACATTCTCCACAAAATTGAAAACATTAACACAACCATCAAACACTGAGGTATCCTTCTAAACCGTACCAAAAATAACAAATCAACAATCATCTCCAAATATCAAACATTTGACCCATATCCTAGTGATCGTTCAAACTATCCTAAAAAAATCAAAACCATAATGCACATTCTTGTTTGGGGCAATCTTGGCTTTCATTATTTCCCTTGCATGTATCCTTTCTCGGAGAGAATGAACCCATTAATCAAATCAATCTTCAACATGGATCTAACAAGAGTGTCACTTGACCCCACTCTACAATATGATCCAATCTCACCCCTTAATTTTTTTGGAATTTAGAAGAAAAAAAATGGAACACTCAAAGCACTTTGACACTAATCTAGAACTAAAATAAAATATGTACACCATATTGAATAACAATTTACACAATATTAACTTCCCGAAAGTGCCATGAACTGCTGCAAAGCCTCCATAAGCCTCTTTTCTTCCCCCATCACAAACAATCCTTTTCCACCTCAGCGTTAGTGTCACTGAAAATTTCACACATATCAGACTGTTGTGTGAAGACCCCTATGCATACCCATTTACCCCAATTCACACTGTTGTGTAAATTTGAAACCTTTTTGTAATGAACGAAGCAGACAGTTGTTGCGTCTAATTTTAATAATATCATCCCAATGCGAAATGAGAAGCTCACAACTTGTAACAAAACATATCATAATCGCATTCTCCGTCCATATGAGGAATCGGGGGGAACCGATTTCCTTGTTTTCGATGGAAGTGAACGATAGAGAGATTCAAAGAAGCGAACGTGTTTACAAGTTGCGAAGCCGCATCAGGGCCAGACCTTGTACATACTATTATTTCGCCCGGACATTTCTGCACATGTCAATAATGCACAATCAGATGAAAATAATCGGAATATTATATTTCTAAAATTTACTGTTACCTTTAGTGTTCGAATGCAAGGTTCCACAGCTGATATATTGTTTGTTCTGAGTTGTACCGTCCTCAATCGCTCCATGTGCTCCAAACTTTGTATACCCGGCACCTCCCACCTGTTTCTGCTCTCAACTGCTCCCAATGATCTGCAATGTTCTAAACCGTCGATTTTCACAACTTTGTAGCAACCTTCCACTTTAAATTTTCTGAGAGAAGCTAATTCCTTTAAACTTGGAAGCTCCTGCAATTCTGGACACCTTCTATATCAGCTTTTCAAGGTTTTCCAGACCACCAATACCCCTTATAATGTTCACCATTTCACACTTTACCAATCTTATGTACTTGACTGTCCTTGGTAGGGCTTCTATCTCCGTCAAATTGTCATCATAACAAATATCGAGCGTCTCAAAGCTGGGACAACAGTGTTAGAAATTGAAATCTTGGAAACTCTTGTCTTGAATAACTGCATCTCCTTGAGGTTGCACAATGACCCCTGCCCGAAATCCAATTCCTCAATTGGGCATCCCTTTCCTATCTTTAGAGTTTGAAGATTAATCAATTGCCTGATTGATTTGGGTACAGATTTTAGCATGGGACACCGAATCTCAAGAGTGATCAAGGAGGACAAAATTCCCAATAGAGCCCGGCAAGCATCTCAACAACTCACTCTCTATGTGCATCACTCGCAACTTGCTGAGCTGACCGATATCAATTGGTAGCTCCCTCAACATCTTTAAATAGAGCTCTCTTAAGGAGACCTGATTTGTGATGTGACTGGGCAACTCTTCCAATTTGGAACATCCGTCAAGGTTCAAATACTCCAGCTTTGTCATGTTTTCGAAGATGTCTGAGTTGAAAGTTGAGCTTAAAACAGCAACCGAAATCGAGATGCTGTAGAAGTGTCAGCTGCTTAAAGGAAACTGGCAACCTCCTCAAGGAAGAGCATCCAAACAAATCTAAATGCCGCAATTAGTCAAATTGCCGAAACAGCTAGGTAGTGATGACAGCTTATTACAACCAGATAACTGCAGGTGCTCCAGCGATAGCAATGAACTGAATTCTTCTGGCAGACTCTCCATTCTTCCGGCAACCTTTAATGACTATTTTCTCAATTTCCCGAGACTTCCTATTGAGTTTGGAAATCTTTTTCATTTTGTCACATTGATAAATGACCAACTCTCGTAACTGCACCGGAGCCTGAATCATCACATTTTCGATGAGAATGACGACGAAAACCATACAACAATTATAAATAATTCGAAATACAGTTTTAAAACTACTAGAAATCAAAATACTCACATCGCTGTCAACCTCCCACAATTCGTTTAATGCATTTGGTCTTCCACCTTCCTTCAAAGAGTTCTTAAAACCCTCAATTTTTTTCAATGACAGTTGTGAGGGAAGAATTCTACAGCCAGTAAAATCACTACACCGAAGCCAGACAAGTCTCTTGATACTAATTTGTCAATTCTGCGACTCACATAATCTCCACTAACCATCAAATATTTTTATCAACCAACGAGAGAGGCTGCCAGACCACAAAGTCCACCATAAACCTCACGGTTGATCCATTGTTGTTGTGATCATTATTCCTCGAATGCTTCCTTTCTGAACATATAAAAATGACCATTAAACACTTACATAGGAAAAAATAAAAATGCTCCCAAGAAAATAAAGTCTGCCAACAAAAAAGTGTTAACCTCACCTCTGCTTCGTTCTGAAAATCAGTAACCTGCCTTCAGGACGCCAAAGACGGCGGGTGGAATGTTTACTGCAATTTCCTTCCCAAATCCCTCAAGTGATCATGCATTTTTATGCAATTGTCCTCATCTAACTCACAAGACACTTATTTAGGAGATTTTTCCCAACTGTGCCAAACCAGTCCACCCTGCTCCATTCACACTCAATTGCCAAAACTGATTTCCTTTCCGATGAAGAACAAGCCACCGTCCAAAAATACCTCTTTGTCTTCGTCATCTAGGACATCATAACTTATTTTCAACGTCTCTTTTATTCTTTCTGCAATACGTCTGTAAATCTTGTCTAATTGACACCATCCAATAACCTTTACAGTACTTTTCCATACAGATGTCCTCCAAATACCTTGAGAGACAGGGGCTAAATACCATTGCAAGCACATAAGAACTTGTTAACAAGCTCCTCAAATCCATCCAATGGAGAAGGTTGTAAGAAGCATGCCAACAAAAAAGTTGCTTGGCCTGAAACACATCTAATGTTCTCATTTATAAATCGATGGGGATGCTCCAACATCTAAGGACATCTAATTCTCGCGTTGTAAAAATATCAAGCTCCCAAACCCAAGGTTGTTCTTTCACAGGCACAATAGAGCGTTCTTCTAGTTGATCCATTGATCCACATCACCAAAATAACAAGAACACGAAGAGATCTCAAAATGCTTGGCAAGAGTCCCTTGCCTTCTTACAACTGTCAAAGGGACACATCTTTAATGCCAAGGTCTTCTAGAATTTTTTCTGTTTTGTTTGTAACATTTTGCTGGCAGAATCTCAACATCAAGAGGAAACTAGGACCTCTCCATGATGCATGTTTAATATGTAAATTTGCTTCGCAAGGGTGGTTTTTCCAGAACCACCCATGCCCCAAATTCCCCACATTTGTACACTATGATCCTTGGCTGGGCAGGTTAAGGCATAGGTCTTTTCAAAATCTTTCTACGGTTATCCATGACCTACGGGATGTTTGCAACAATAAGGGGACAGCTTTTTCACTTATCTGATACATCATTCACAATAGTCTCCTTCAATAGTCCCATCTCCTCACAAAATACAACGACATAAAACCCAAATGAGCAAACATATTCTGTAACAGTGAAAGTTTGTAAAATACCAAATTCAGAAATAAATAATCAAGCAGAGGAAAGGCATAAGACATAATCTTGATAGAAAAAAACCGAATTCTACTCACTCCTTGTTCCGGTAAGGTGTGGCCACGATAAAACGAAGGCCTCGTATTAGCGCCTTCTTCCATCATGAATATTTCTGGGGTTGCGGGGGTATATTTCCTTTTCTTCGTGCCTGCAAAATTGCCGGAGCATTTGAATTCCTTTTCCTTTATTACCCCATCGGATATGGCAGAGGGGTCTCAACATAGTAGCAAAACAGTAGGACATAGCGTAATTCGCTATCAAGAACTCTACCAGACAACTAATTCTAAAGCTCCACACTCACGGGGTAAAACGACAGCCAAGGAGTCCTCCAAGGAGGCCGAATTTTATCCAGCCGTCCGGAAAGAAAAATAGCCAGGAAGAACGCGGGCCAGGGCGGAACAAACAGACCCCCAACCCGACCCCAACCACACCTCTTCAAGTCAGGCCGTTAGCCCAGACGTAGAGTCGCGGGCCGTCCACAAAAGCATCCCTACCACTTCAAGAAACAGTGTCGGGAGATCTGGAAAAAAACCGTATCGCTGTAAAAATGACGGAGACCTGCTTAGAAATGTTAGCACCCTGATAGCCCGCATCTAGTTACACCCCACGAAATTTACGGCAATCGACTCATGTGAATGACATAACAAGCAACAATGCCACTTCGACCGTAAAAGCCAGTGCATCCTGGTTTCGATAGACACTGCTCTCCCCGACGCCCCAGCCACGGGGAAAAAAATGACTACTGGCCCAGCCGGAGGGAGGCTGACCAACGCCCAGCAACACTCTCCAAAAGACTGCCCGGAAAGACCCGCAGGAGAAAAAAGACCCCGCTCATTAGGGGGGAACACAAAAAATAGGAGAGCGGGGAAACAGCAGTAGGGTGTAAATAGGTATAGGGTTATTACAGGGTTAAACTCAAAATAAAAGAAGAGGGGCGGGCCAGGAGGGTCAACATTATGTAGGGCGGCAGGGTCAAAAAAGAGAGAAGACCAGAGGAGGATATCTAAAAAAGGAAAACAAAATAGGCTCTGGGGTTGAAAGGGTTGTTGTCGGTTAGGTTTGGTGGGGATTTTTGGGGGGGGTGCCAGTTTTGAGCATTACATGATTTTAGCTCTGCCAAACCAACAGGGGGAGATTCGATTCGCAATTTTCTCTGAAAAAATTGCTATATGAAGCTCAAAAAGCACTGGCTCATTGCGTCCTTTATTTCTCTGAGGCAAGAAGTCTACCCGTTTCAAGTTTCCTTTGAAGTCGAGAAAAGGCCTAGTCCCATGACAGGAAAGGGACCACATAGAGAGCCATGGCAGCGTTGTGCTTCGTTCAGGGCACGGTGATTTAAATAAATCGTTAATAATAAGGCAGTGTTTTATCCGTTAGAGAGTAGACGGTGTGCAAATTCTTCAAAAGGATTTGTAGCTCATTCTTATCTGCGGGTTTATAGAAGTTGAAAGCCATGGAATGGATTGAACAGAGAACCGTAAAAAATACTATGAAGGAGGGCTCCGCGCAGTGAGAACTTTGAGATGAGAAAGAGAGGTCTGAGGGGAGGTAAAAGATGAAGAGAAATGAGTGGGATGGTTTGTGCACGGAAAGTGCGTGGATGGAATGAGTGCAGAAAGCATCTGTTGACCATCACAATCATGTGCGTGCACTTGTCGTCTTTAATTTTCTTGGTGCCCACGTCCCCTTATAAAGCTATTGCCATTGCTTAATATTTATGATTAAATATCGATTCAATGAAAAGAAAGTATACTGTTACACAGAGTTATGGAATAGAGCAGCATTCGGCAATCACAATCAATCGACTTGCGAGCACTCCACCAATACAGGATTAGCACCGCCACCCCTATGAAAGGAGAGGGGTAGAGCAAATACAAGGTCAATCTATAGGAATGGTGAGGGATGGAGCTCAAAATGGGGGACGACGGTCCCCTCGCCAGTCCGCGGGGCGTGAGGATTAGGCGGGGACGAGCGAACTCTGGCTGGCCCCGCCTCTGGAGGGGGGCGGGGTTACGGTGCGGGTTTTGTGGGAGCGGCGTGGGAGGGGAGTAGGGACACGAGGGTGGTCGGGGGGGGGACCGGTTTGTTTGACTGCATGGGGAAGGCCATTATGAGGCGATGGTTGTAGATCTATAGAAAAGAATGGTGTGAGGGTTTGTTTTTATCTTGTTACACTCCCACGGGGGGGTTGGGTTAAGATATGGCATTGTTCCATATCTCTCTTAGGATAGGGGGTTGGGGTCGATGCGACATAAGATTGGGGTAGTGGTAGGTACATCGAGTCATTGATGACTTAGAGATATATGGCTTGTGAATGAATAATTTTGTTGCGCAAGCAAAGAATTTGTCAAATAGTTGACAATGTTTCCAAATGTTGCATATCATGTTACAAGAGACAAATAATACTTAGAAAAAATCATCTTTTCATTTGCTTGGATGGTTGTCCAGGGACATTCGGCGGCTGTAAAGAGACTAATGTGCTTTGAACAAGGATTTGCGTCGGATTGGGATCTTGATGGCAAAGGTATGTGGGGTTGTAGTTGTACAACTCTGTAACTACAATGTTGGAAATTTGAACTTGATGTTTGAACCTTGATTGTTATCATCTCAATTTTGAATCTAATGTGTTCCTTTTCAAGGACAATAACAATACCTTGGGCTTCTATATTTCCATCAACAAACTTAGAAACCCATCTAAATCGGTGTGTTGATTATGGGGTAGATTCAACAAAAATTGAAATTCATAAACGCAAAATCGAGTTCTCAGCATATAAATCCGTGTGAAAGTAAAAAAGTAGAAGAATCTGGTTGCAAGCTACACCAAAAGAATAAGAGTGAAAAGTTTATTAGGAAAAGAGATTACACTCAAATATTAATAAAATGAAAGGGAAAAGGATTAAAATCATTAATAAGATTAACGACCCTGATAGGTGTGTAAGAGTAGTAGCTCCACACTTCTCTTGCACATTCTCCATCTCTAACTTAACCACAGATGTGTACATGTCAATGGAGGTTGACAAACCATTACTATTCACTAAGGGGGAAATAATATAACGTTAATGGTTTTATGTTTCCCTATGTTTTGATTTGTTTAAATAGTCATCTAGTATTTGGTATGTTATTGGTTTGGGTCTTCTTAAGGGCATAAAGAATTATCATTCAAACTTGATATAAGTGTCTTATGAATCGGGACAAAATGATGTTAGGAATATGAGACATGATTGCATCAAGAGCTATTGTGGCTATTTCAGCAAATGCAACACACAAAATACTCAACCAATTAGTTGACTTCACACAATTTGAAATAGTTTTTAAAAGAAGTTATACATCACAAGCATCCTCTCCAACAAGTTTGCCCACAATCATGGGGAAACGTGTGAGAACCGTGTGCACAACTTCTTGAAGTATGTAAACAAAACATGAAAGCAAGACTATATCTAAATATGGGAACACACAAGAGGGTTTAGCATTTGAATATTAAAACGTGACATATGATGATAGTAAAAACACCTTCTAAATATAAAAATAGGAGAAAATATAAGAGAAGAACACGTATGTTGAGGAGACTAAAATGTAGGTCAGAGGATAATTTTTTGTTAAGTTATTGTACTTTACTTATACATAGGATAAAATTGTTTCGAACATATTGATCCAAGGATTTTATAGTGTTGTAATAAAAGAAATATATGTGTGCATGGAAATTATAGGTATGGCCTAAATCTATGTTGGGCTATATAAACACGAAGGAATATGTAGTAGGGATGCGCAAGGACATAACATTACCTGCCACAAAAAGGTCACGTGTTAACACATCTCTAATCTATTGCTCAGTACCACCATTATAGTATTGGTAAGATCCTAATTAAGGAGGGAATTTGCATTTAATGCATCAAGTAAGATGTATTTTTCGTCACCTTCTTATTAGGGGACAACTAGCAGGGAAAAGAACTAGATAGAAATCATATGGAGAAGGAAATAGAATGTTGATCATCATACCCAAAAAATGTCGAATATACAACTGCAATGGTAGCTAATAGAGAATCTACTGCTGTTGTAAAAATTATGTTTGAGAAACGGAGGTGAAAACCTCTCCTCTTGTAGCAAACCTAGGGTAAGAATGAATATGGGAGGTCATTTAAAGCAATTGGATCTCTTTGGGAACTATAGAAAGCTTTCATTAGAACTTGTTTAGGATTATAGTAATGAAGGAGGGGTTTCCAGCATTAATAGGTTTTGTATTATCTATAAAGAGGAAATATGAACCATTTACCAATAAGAAACTTTGAGAGAAAATGATATATTTTATCAACAAAAATGTGCCAACAAAAGTATTACCAAAAAAAGTAATTACATGTTACATGAACATAAATTTTCCCCTATGAATAAACCGTCAATATTTGAGGAGATAGCTTAAAATGCATCCAAAAATTGTTAGAGTAGCATTGCTGACCAACCTTAAATGAACGAAATCAGATCAATTTGGGTAAGAGAAAAAAGAGGAAAAATACACCAACCAACGAAAATTAAGTGTACTATGAAGAAAGAGAAAAATATAAGATTGAATTTTGGAAACTCTCATATTTGGGTTTGATATTAAAGAACACGTTCAATCATTGTCTCTAAGAATTCAGAACATTTCTCCAACAAAAGAAATAATATATCGTTATTCCTTTAATACTAAGATAATTGTATTATATATAATAATGTGCCACTAAAATTTAATGTAAACGTATCTGCAAATTGGGTTTACAAACTCATTTCCTGCCCACATTGTTCAATATATAGGTAACACAAAGTTAGTAGTTGAGACCTAACACTGACGCACTAAAATGAGGAGAAATGATTAATAAAACTAAAACTTATATGGAAAGAGGTAAATGAAGCATCCAATCCTAAATAAGCTAGTGTAATATCAATATGTTCACCACACCATTTACTCTATAAGAGATATATTTATAACAAATCAAGATTTTGAGAGGGAAATGTGGTCAAGCTAGGAGTGAGAATAAGGATGTAAAAGACCATAGCTTGTATTAATGTTACGTAGGTTATTCTTCAAATAAAAAAATGTATTTAGCAAGTGATGTAGCCTAGAATATACCACAAATCCCAGGCACCTTGTCGATCACCAAGATTGACTAACGTTCACCCGAAGCAGAACGGGGACCAGGTCCATTCTGTAGAGAGGCTTATCCAAAATGTTTAGAATGATTTTTCTGTTTTGTTGTAACATATTTTTGCTGGCAGCATCTCTAACATCAAAGAGAAAACTAGACCTCTCCATTGATGCATGTTTACTATTGTAAATGTGCTTAGCAAGGGTGGTTTTTCCCAGAACCACCCATGCCCCAAATTCCCACAATTTGTACACTATGATGCCTTGGCTGGGCAGGTTGAAGCATAGTCTTTTCAAAATCTTCTACGGTTTTCTCCAGACCTACTGGATGTTTTGCAACAATTAAGGGGACATCTTTCACTACTCTTGATACATCATTCACAATAGTCTTCAATAGTCCCCTCTCCTCACTAAACATACAACGACATAAAACCCAAATGGAGCAAACATTATTCTGTAACAGTGAAAGTAATACCCAAATTCATAAATAAATAAATCAAGCAGGAAAGGCATAAGAAATAATATTTATAGAAAAACCGAATTCGTTACTCACTCCTTGTTGGTAATGGTGTGGCCACGATAAAACGAAGCCTCGTAGAGCGCCTTCTTCCACTCCTGAAGAATTTCTGGGGTGTATCTTTCCTTTTCTTCGTGCTGCAAAATGCCGGAGCATAGACTCCTTTTCCTTTATTTACCCATCGGATATCGGCAGGGTCAACATAGTAGAAAACAGGAACAAATCGGGTGCCAGTTTTGAGCATAAATGATAGCTCTGCCAAACACCAGGGGGATTCTGCATATTTCTCTGAAAAAATTGCTATATGAAGCTCAGCACTGCTCATTGCTTCCTTTATTTCTCTGGGCAAGAAGTCTCCCGTTTCAAGTTCTTTTGAATCGAGAAAAGGCCTCAGTCCCATGCCAGAAAGGGCACCATAGAGAGCCATGGCAAGCGTGTGCTTCACGTCAGGGCCACGGTGATTAATAAATACATCGTAAGGCAGCTGTTTTATCCGTTTAGAAGAAGTAGACGGTGCAAATTCTTCAAAAGGATTTGTAAGCTCATTCTTATCTGGGGTAGAAGTTGAAGCCATGGAATTGGATTGAACAGAACCGTAAGAAAATACTATGAATGGAGGGCTCCGCGAAGTGATGAACTTTGAGATGAGAAGAGAGGTCTGAGGGAGGTATAAAGATGAAGAGAAATGAGTGGGTATGGTTTGTGCAGGAAAGTGCGTGGAATGAGTGCAGAAGCATCTGTTGGACCATCACAATCATGGCGTGCACTTGTCGTCTTTAATTTTCTTGCGTGCACACTTCCTTTTATAAAGCTATTGATTGCTTAATATTTATTATATAAATATCGATTCAATTGAAAAGAACAGTATAATGTACACTGCGTATGGAATAGAGTCAGCATTCGGCAATCACAATCAATCGACTTGCGAGCACTCCACCATACAGGATAGCACCGCCACCCCTATAGAAAGGAGAGAGGGTCGAGCCCATCAATGTCCATCTATAGAATGGTGAGGGATGGTTGTCTATCTATAGAATGGTGAGGGTTCTCTTGTTACACTCCCACCGGGGGTAAGATATGGCATTGTGCCATATCTCTCTCTAGGATAGGGGGTCGATCTGACATAGATTTGGGTAGGTACATCGATTCATTGATGATCTATAGAGATATATGGTCTTGTGAATGAATAATTTTGTGCGCAAAGAATTTTGTCAAATAGTTGACATAATGTTTCCACATTTTGCATACATGTTTACAAGAGACCAATAACTACTTCTGAAAAAATCATCTTTTCATTATGCTTTGATGGTTGTCCATGACATGTGCTAAAGCTCTCATTTTGACACAGATTGCGAGGATGATGGCAAAGGATGTGGGGTGTAGTTGTACAACTCTTAACTACAATTGTTGGAAATTTGAACTTGATGTTATCATCTCAATTTGAACTTCTAATGTGTCCTTTTCCAAGGACAATAACATACCTTGTGCTTTATATTCCATCAACAAACTTAGAAACCCATCTAAATCGTTGTGTTGATTATGGGGTAGATTCAACATGAACATTGAAATTCATAATAGCAAAATCTAAGTTCTCTAGCATATAAAATCCTTGTTGAAAGCTAAAAAAGTAGAAGAATCTTGGTTGCAAGCTACACCAAAGAGAATAAGAGTGAAAAGTTTATTAGGAAAGAGATTTAATCAAATATAAATACAAATGAAAGTGAAGGATTAAAATCATTAATAATTATTAACGACCCTGATAGGTGTTTAAGAGTAGTAGCTCCACACTTCCTCTTGCACATTCTCCTCTCTAACTTAACCACATTATGTGTACATGTCAATGGAGTGTTACAAAACATTACATTCACAAGGGAAATTAATCTAACGTTAATGTTTTTATTTTCCCTATGTTTTTTGTTTTTTTAAATTAGTCAATCCTAGTATTTGTATTGTTATTTGATTTGGGTTTCTTAAAGGCTAAATAATTAATCATTTCAAAACTTTAATAATAAGTTTCTTATGAATCGGTGACAAATGATGTTAGGAATATGCAGACATGATTGTCATCAAGAGCTATTGTGGCTATTTCAGCAAATGCAACACACAAATACTCAACCCAATTAGTTGTACTTCACACAAATTTGAAATAGTTTAAAAGATAGTATACATTCCATCGCATCCTCTCCAACATAGTTTGCACAATACATGGCGTGAAACGTGATGAGAACCGTGTGCACAACTTCTGAAGTATGTAACAAATACATGAAAGCAAGGAATATATCTAAATATATGTGAACACACAAGAGGTGTTTAGCATTTTGAATATTAAAACGTTACATATTGATGATAGTAAATAACACCTAAATAGTAAAAATAGGAGAAAATATAAGAGAAGAACACTATGTGAGGAGACTAAAATGTAGGTAAGGAGGAAATTTTTTGTAAGTTATTGTACTTTACTTATACATAGGATAAAATGTTACAACATATTTATCCAAGGATATAGTGTACTAAAAGTAAATAATGTGTGCATTGAAATTATAGGTATGGCCTAATATCTATGTTTGGGCTAATATAAACACGCAAGGAATATGTAGTAGGGATGAGCAATGACATAACATTACATGCCAAAAAGGTCATCGTTAAACACATCTCTAATATATTGCTCATTACCACCATTATAGTATTGGTAATATCCTAATTAATGGAGGAATTTGCATAATGCATCAAGTCAGATGTATTTTTCGTCAACCTTCTTTATTAGGGACAACATAGCATGGAAAGCACTATTAGAAATCATATGGGAAGGAAATAGAATTTTTGATATCATACCAAAAATGTCAGAATATACAACTGCAATGGTAGCTAATAGAGAATCTACTGCTGTTGTAAAATTCTGTTGAGCACCGTAGGTGAAACTCTCCTCTGTAGCAACCTAGGGTAAGAATGAATATGGGAGGTCATTTAAAGCAATTGGATCTCTTTGGGAACTAGAAAAGCTTTCATTAGAACTTGTTTAGGATATAGTAATGAAGGAGGGGTTTCCATTAATAGGTTTTGTATTATCTATAAAGAGAATGACCATTTACCAATAAGAAACTTTGAGAGAAAATGATATATTTTATCAACAAATGTGCCAACAATAGTATACCAAAAAATTAATTACATGTACATGAACATAAATTTTCCCTATGCATACACATTCAATATTTGATGAGATAGCTTAAAATGCATCCAAAATTGTAGAGTAGCATGCAACATAAATGACGGAAATCAGATCCATTGGGTAAGAGAAAAAAAGAGGAAAAATACACCACCAAAGAAAATTAATTGTACTATGAAGAAAAATATAAGAATTGAATTTTGGAACTCTCATATTTGGGTTTGATAAAGAACACCTTTCAATCATTTTACTCTAAGAATTCAGAACATTTCTCAAACAAAGAAATAAATATATACTTTATTCCTTTCATACTAAGATAATTTTTATTATATGAATAATGTTCCACTAAAATTTCATGTAACTTATCTGCCAAATTGGGTTTACAAACTCATTTTCCCTGCCCATATTGTTCAATATGTAACACAAAGTATTTGAGATCCTAAACTGACGCCCTAAAAATGAGGAGAAAATGATTAATAAAACTAAAACTTATATGAAAGATGTAAATGAAAGCATTCCAATCCTAAATAATTAGTGTAATAATCAATATGTTCAACACACCATTTATAAGAGATATATTTAACAAATCATATTTTGAGAGGAAATGTGGTCAAGCTAGGAGTTGTAGAATAAGGATGTAAAAGACCATAGCTTATTTAATGTTTACGTATGTTATTTAAAATAAAAAAAATGTATTAGCACGTGATGTAGCCTAGAATATACCCACAAATCCCAAGGCACATTGTCGTATCACCAAGATTGAACTAAGCGTTCACCCGAAGCACGCAAGGGTACCAGGTCCCTCTTTAGAGAGGCTTATCCAAAATGTTAGAATGATTTTTTATTTTTTTATTTTTTTTGTGTGTGTGTGTGTGTGTGTGTGTTCAGATTCATAAAGGATATTAAATTTTCCACAATGAATAAACCAAATCTAGATCTTAACCATAAGAAAGATTAACTAAACAATGATTATAATGAGATTTACCATGAAAGGTCCATGTTTAGTTACATCTAACACCAATATCTAGCCAATAAGATTCATCATATTAAGTACTGTAAAACACAAAATCCTCATACATAATAATAATGTCACCATGAGTTATGCACACATACAAACGAACAACATAACTTTACAATAGAACCGTATATATAAATCATGCAAATCAATACATTTTTATAGGGGTGGGGGCTTTCCCTTCACTGCCTATGCACCTTCCAAAAATAGGCTACATGCTAATAATAACCATATGCCTTTACAAGGTAATATCAAAGCATGTAAGTGCTAATAATAGATCTCTTATAGTTAATTCTAAGTACATATCTTATTATTAGCCCAAGACTCTGCATGATGCTCGAACTCCTACTTGTCCAAAATAGCCTTTTTGTGGCCTGCAAATCTTCATGTCATTATGTGCTCAGTATTCCAAGTCCACAAATGGCCTTTCGCTAAAAACGGCTAATTCATGTTTCCACATATTCTTAGGTGTGCCCATGTTCTATAATACTTACGTGCACTCCTATGCACCTTGTTCCCACGCACCCAAACCTTATGCACATTCATCTTGGAGCTGCACTTTCCTCAGCTCAACATTACCCCACAATAACATCATTGTCGCCCTCAACATGGGTAATCAAACTTATCTCTCCAAAAATTTAGAATAAGAAATGAAAGAATAAATAAGTATATGGAGTAAAAATAATAACGAACTACTATCCACTCTACTCCTCTACAAGAAGTATTAACTCTTGATACTCACTCTTAATTTCTACTTCTAATTCCTGCTAATCACTCAACGCTTTGCCTATTTTATCTGGGATTTCTGTCACTATGGATTCCAGCTCATCATGAGTCATGTCTTCTTTCTCATTCTATAATATCCTAACAATGTTAGCCATACTAGAGATCATCCCCTCTATGTAATCCATTTTCCACGCAATGAGTTTCCCAATTTCTTTCATTCTATCCATGTGTGGTTCTTGGGTGTCTGTAAGCGCTTTGCGCTTTTCTTCTACTAGAGAAAGCCTTTATACCTGCCCACTCATCTCATACTTCATTGATTTTAAGACCTCATTATCTTCTTCAATGGTCCTTGTCCTAACAATTGCATCTGGCGCCGTGCACATATTCAGGGCTAGATCTGCTTTCTTCAATTTTTCCTTTAGGTCCTGCAACAAGGATTCATAACTTGCGAGTTTCCTCACAATAGTGGACTTTTCCCTTATTACCTCCTCTGCAGCATCCTTTGGTGTAGGCATACGCACGGTCCCTTCATCCATTATGATCTTCACCAGTGTGTGTATGTAATGCATCGTAGAAGGAAATTTTTCTGGATCTTGTGATTTCAGGTTTGGCCTTACCTTCAAAATGTCATCCCCAACTTCCTCTACTATGCTTACCAAAGCTTCTTTCTTTTCCTTAGCCCTTTCCTTTTCTATTGTTAGGAGTTTTATATCTTTATCGTTATCTTTGTTATCCTCTATCAAGGCTTGAATGGTTTTTACTTTAACTATGTTCCTACGCATAACCTCTACAAATACCTTCACCAAAGCATTACTCACCTGCTCATCTGACATGACAATGGGCTTTCTTTTTACATTCCTGACATGGGGTGCTTTCTTCATTATGCATGAAACACAAGATTCTTCACATACATTGAAATCAAGCTCATCCATATGAGTCTGCATAGACCAAGATAATTGTTTGCATGTGGGTGCATTTGCCATCTCTTCCTCCATGAATTCCCAGCCATACAAATTCTTGGCCTCCAATGTGATTTGGAACCTGGCGTGTATGATTTTGGTTGGGTCATTTACATACCCAAATGAAGGGGTCTCATATTCCTCTCTCTCCTTCTCCTTCCTATTCGCTTACGCTTTGGAACTTGGGCACCTTAATCTAGTATTGGTCATTTACCTTCTGGTGTAGTATGGGGTGTGTCCAAAGGCTCACCCTTATCTATTTCTGTTCCTATCTCATTCAACTCCTTGGTATTCTTCAAATCTCCCTGAGGATCTTCTATATTCTCAGGCTATATTGGAGTACCTGGTGCGCTTTCCTCGGATTCCTGCTCCTCATCCTTCTTCATTATATACTGACGCCTTTTCTTCTCTTCTGGCCCTACCTTCTGATGTGAAATCCTAGGTGATCTCCTTAGGGGCTGTGATGTTCCCACAGTTTGAGACCTTGTTCTTCTTAACACCATTTTAAACCGAGGCTCCTCAGTTTTCTATTCTACATCCATCTCTAGGGCATCCATATCTAGTTCTTCATCCTTTTGTTTCTGAAATGGAGGGGTCACCTCATGTTCTCTCTTCTCTCCAACTGTAGGGTGCCTTATGCCCCTATGCTCCAGGCTACCAATATCCTCATGAAGTTCCTCTTCTTCTTCCTCTTCAATGGTCAGAACATCTTCTTCCTCTAAAGTTCCCAAAGTATGATTTCCCTTGGGTGGGCCAGGGAGCATGAATTCATTCTCCAAATACTTACCATTTTAATATTTAGGATTCAAGTATATATACCAGAACCACGCTCATATTTCTAATGGAAACACTTACAGCCTTCATGTGAATATCATCTGAAATCATTCTTTCAATATACACGGTCTTACTAGGCTAAACGTAAGATTTCCTCAATGTGTGGCAAGCACAATCTACCTTATCAGTATTAAACACCAATCGATGCGCATCAGATAATCTATATACAAATGATTAGAAATATTGTGTAGTGAAGGCATATAACAACTTACACCAAGGGCCCCATTTTCCATCCTTCATCTTGAAGCACCCAATACATAAGTGTTGGTACACTGCAAATTGTACTTGTTTATCTAATATTGAAGGTACCTCCTTGGGTATCCTCCACTCTTCTTCAAATGTAGTGCAAAGGCACTCATACCACATCTCTGACCTTTGCTTGAAGGGTCCACTCATTGATCCATCACAAGTGTAGTTGGTAAATCTTTCAGCCAAGGACTTATTCTCTTCATGAAACTGCCATATATTATCTTTTGGCCCATCGGGAACTCCAATTTCAATACAAACTAATGATAGAAGTATAGCACCAAAACTAATTTTATCACCTTCCTGTGCTTCCTTAATGATTGTCTCAGCAATTAAATTTGATAAATTATAGACGAAGCCTTCTGTCATCTTCTTCGCAACATGGAGACAAGCCTTTTTTACCTAAGACCAATGCACTTAATTGTTTAACTTTGTCAGGAGATGGGCTACTGCCTGAATAACTAAATACTTTTGCAATTTATGGACGTCCATCCCTCACCCTCCTTTAAGGCATCCAAGCACATTATTTGTCTTTTCTATGGCCTCCTTATCAGTGAGGTCACTAATCAACTCAACACCCAAACTCCTTAGCCCTGTCAAAATTCCAATCAAAGGTGCGGTGATCCTCATTCGATGCCCAAAAAAATAGAATAAGTCCTCATAAACTCTGTTCATGAGCCACTAGTATATTTTCTCAGGTTTTCCAAAATATGGGAGCTCATATAGCTGTAAAACTCCTACCTTGGCCAATAACTTTTCACCTGCATCGTCATAGACCATCATGTCATCCAATGTTCTCTTCGACATCTTTACCACAAGTAATTTCTCCAATTCCTCCTTGGTATCCTTGTTCCTGTGGTTGTAACCACTAACATTGCAAAGGTGAATGTGTGAATCCCAATTGCAACCCATGAAAACACCTTCTGGGTATTGCATTTCAGAAAAACTACTCTTTGGAGCGTCTTCGACTTCCACCTCAACTTCCTTTTTTCTTATTTCCCCTTGTACCAGGTCCAGGTGCTCTTCTTGGTGCCATATCTACTAAAAAGGCGTCTTATTTCACTTGCTTTGAGCTCTACAACTTAACTCCACGTGTCATAGCTCGACACCAAACCCTAACCATCAATCTTCTTCCCCGCATGCCTTAGCTTCTCTCAAACACTTCACCAAATAGAGTGCAAGATTACCCCTGGATAGATGTGACAAATACAACTGGTTCTTAGCTCTCTGTACTTCACAGCTCATCCACTAGATCACTTGTGATCAAATCGCTCATATGCTCTTTGATCGCAAAAGGTTAAAATCACTTTACTATACCGCCTTATATAGTTTCCCAAAAAACATTAGCATTTATTTCTCTCCACCTACCACCTTACCCAACATTAATTCATTATTTCAAAAAAAATTCCATGTTGTTTATCTCCGCACCATAGTCATAACCTTCTAGCGCACCTTCTACTTTTTTCCCATAGACTTCCTTTCGTGCGCCCTCATGTGCCAAATTACTTTGTCATTACACCTTCTTCTAAGTAGTTTTCACTACTACATATTACCTCGCGTTATAATATGCATCCATCCACAAGTGGTCTGTAATTATTAGTAATATTTTTCTATCTATACCTTTCCCTTGAGTACTTGTATAGCTTTCTCTTTTATGCATGCCCTTCTTTTGACAATTTTCTAACTTAGGTCTTTGGATCTTGTATATAATCCACCCTACACGAAAAGTATGTGCGGGCCTCTGCACATGAAAACACTTAGGTAGTAATCAGCTTCTGGTGTGCAAACACGATTAGTATACACAACACTAAACTAAGTTGACAAAGCATAAAAATGATAAAGGAAACACGTATAATTGAAATGCATTAAAGAAAGCTAGCCTAAGTGGAAATAATTCCTTATTACAAACACAAATAAAACTTATTTATAGTAGGGATTTGGCCTACTCTTGTTAAAGTAACGGGGAAACCATGTTCCATCTAGCGCTTCTAAATGGAAAGTACTTGAATCAAGTATAAAATTTATAACATACGGTCCCAACCAATGCAGCTGAAGCTTTCCAGGATGGCACAAGAAATTTGAATCTTATAGAAGTACCAGTTGCCCAACCACAAGCTTCTTATCCTTAATGTTCCTGTCATACCATGTCTTTTCCTGACTTTTATTGCTTCTGACTCCATTTTTCTATGGCACGTATTTCATCCAGTTACATTAGTTTGTTAATACGTCCATCCAATGCTTTCTCATCAGTCAAATCTCTTCCATAATTGCTTCCTGCTCATGTTCAAGCACACACCAACACAAAAATTCATCCCTGCCCGGTTTTTATAAATCACTGCTTATCAACATGTAAGGCATGGGGTGAATGGAAAGTTGTTTCTTATCCAAAGCCTTGATTCCCTTAGGTGCCACACCTATGCATAAGAGACAGAGACATCCTTTAAGTCTGAGGGCATGTGGTTTAACTTAAATAGTTGTGTATCTGACATTGTGTCTTCAATGCTCTATGCGTCCTCTCCTGAATGAATCCTTGATAAATGGTCTGGACCAGAATTACTTTTTCCTAGCTTAACCAACACTGTAAAATTGAAATCCTGAAACAACAGAACCTAATGACATATGCACCCCTGTAAAACGAGATTATTTACTAAGTACTTCAGTTTCATGTGGTCTGTATAAAATATGAATGGGGTAGTTAGTAAATAATGTCAAAATTTATGGACTATGTAGATCATAGACAGGGCCTCATGCTAGTCATTGTATAATTATGTTCTGCTGGAGTTAACTTCCTGCTAACAAAGAAAATAGATTCTCAACAATCCTTTCTCTATGATGAGATAATATTGTGCCTATGGTCATACTAGAGGCGTTTATATGAACGTGAAAAGGCTTGTACCATGAAGTAAAGCACATAAAAGGTGTTGTAGTAAGTATTTCATTCAAAGTTTGAAACGTGCGTTGTTGCACCTCACCCAAGTAAAACTGTCCTTTTCCTTTTAACAATTCCTCCAAGGGCATGTTGATCTTGGCATATCCCTTGATAAAAAAAATTTAATACCCCGTGTGCCCCAAGAATCCACGCACCTCACTCTGGCTAGTAGGTTCTTCTAATCCCAAAATCATATTAACCTTAGTAGGATCCACTAGCAAGCCATCTCTATAAATGACATGTCCTACAAAAATTCCAAAGGATGTGGCAAATATACACTTCTTAATATTCAAATAGATACTCAACTATCTACATATCTCAAACATTAGCCTCATATTATCACAGTGATCTTTCAAAATCCCATAGACTGTTCAATCATCCAAATACACCTGCAAGAACTTGTGAATAAAATATTGGAATGCTTACACCACTATTGTGTAGAAATACTAGAGGCACATTCTTTAATCCAAAAGGCATAACCATGTATGTAAAACTTCCCCACTCAGACGTGAAAATTTTCTTCTCTTGATTCTCTTCAACTATCCTTACCTTGATACCCAGAAAATCCATTAGTAAAGGAGTAGATTTCGTACCCTGCAACGCCCTCCAAGATTTCCTCAGTAAATGGTGTGGGAAAGGGATCAATTACACATGAAGAATTCAATTCCTTGTAATCCACACAAATTCTGATTATGCCATTCTTCTTTATGTTGATCACCATAGGGCTCACCCATTATGAATCCTCAATGGGCACAATAATCCCAAAAATTAACATTTTGTCAATGTCTTCTTTTACCTTTACACACAGGTTAGGGTTCATCTTATAAGGCCTCTTCCTAACCAGGTGCACATCTTCTTTCAGTTTTGTCTTCAGCTTTCCCAACAATTCATGTACACCTTTTAACTCATGATAGCACCTAGGGAACAAATCCTGGAAGTCGTCAGTAGTTCAATGATCTTAGCAACCTCAAATTCAGACCAGTAATCCCCAATAATGGCCTCCTTATGTTCAACATGTGTCCCAATGTTCACTTTATTGGTCTTCATAGGCTCATGGTAGGCGTGCACCTTCTCATCCGCACTGTCTAGGACTTTGCGCGTACCTTTGGTATGCTCAACATCCAAGTTTTCTACTTCCTCATCATCAACTATATAGACCATTTTACCCTTCTCTTTTTCTAGGCAGGTTTGTCCAAGCTATTCCGCATATGTCTCCTCTTCGTCTAGATGGGCCTTTAGGTTTTAATCTCTAAGAAACTCATGAAGAATTTCATTGGCCTTTGCACTATCTCCCATAGTTAAGCGCTTCATGACCTGCAACACCTCATTCACTGGGGGATTAGAGGAAAAGTAGTCAAAGGTTTGAATCATACGTTCAGTAAGTTCTTGCCACTTTCCATCATCTTTATTTAATTCTACATAGATATACCATGCGTGTGCGCAACCTTGCAAATCAAAATAGAGCTTGTGCACCCAGAGTGAAGGTGGTAAATCCTCCTACCCCTCTATCCAGAGTCTCTCACATTGCTAAACGCGGTGTATAGAAGGGTCATTACCATGGAATTCACATATCTGATTAGGCATGTTTCTCCTATTGAACTTATTAAATAAAGCTATCCTTATCTCCCGTAATTTCAAAATATTATCCCTGTGTACTATCTACCAGCGTGTTACCATCCTGCGTAAAGTATATACTAGCATGTTTCTTCTTTCTACCTGACATTCCCACTAAAATTCTAGAGAAAGTAGGAATATTTCTGGATTCTCCTCAGTAGTATATCATGGTACCTGGTTGCTACCTAATCTCCTAACACAATGCGGTTTACTTACACGCAAGTTGCACTCTTTACCTCGTTCCCATCCATTTTATAAGTACCATGGGCCCAATTATCACATGCAACACTTGTAGTATCGCTCATAGATTGTGCATCATCCCATTGAAGAACCCATTCCTTTGATGGCTTAAGAACTTATGGATCTTGAATGGTGCACACATAAATCCTATTTAAATCTTCTTCACTTAAGGGCTCTACAAAAGGTGCAAACTTACCATCTATCAAGGGATAATAACACGCTCCTCCTTGTTCTCAAAATTGATATACCCCTTGTTGAAACAAAGATCAACATTGTTCACATAACACCACGGGAACCCAAGTAATGTTAGGAAATTATCTTCTTGTGTAAGCGCTAAGACCTCAAAGTCCCTAGTAAACTTGGCCCCCTGAATAGTAATTAATGCATCTTTCAAAACTCCAATTGGCGTGACATTATTATGGTTTTCCATGAAGAACACATTAGAAGATGGATGCAATGGAGGTCTATCCATCTGAACCCACACATCAAGAGTGAGTACATTTACTTCCATGCATGTGTCAATCAAGATATTACTTAAAAGACAACCATCCACAACTGCATTCAGAGTAATATACTTATCATAGTCCAAACTGTCCAGAGGTAGGTTATCATGTAAAATCTATCTCTCATGCTTAGTCCCAGTGTGTGGAGTGTTCCCCTTCAACCAGCTCCCCAACAACAGAATGATGTTCTCTTGGCACAACATCTTGCAGCTCCCTGAGATCATTAGCATCTATCTAATGGAGTTCAACTGCTTTCTTTTGTTCTAACTTTCGCAAGTGTTCATTTAGGCATTGTATCTCACCCTGCAAATTCCTAATGACCTCCATGGCTTCTTGATAAACCTCCTTCTGACTCATTGGGTCTAGATACTTAGTATGTAATACTTCCCCCTTAATAATCGTAGGCTTCTGTTGAATAAGCTCCCCATTGCACGCAGCCTTAGTGCATGTAGTGATCTTTACAAGCACCAACTCAGGAACCAACGTTAACTTTGGCATCCACTAGTCCTCTACTGCACGTTTTACTCTAACCATCCCCGTGCCTTTTTTTCTTATTTATGATTGTTACTCATATGTTCATATAGGTTTAGACATTCTTCATAGTTGTGGTTCTTCCCACAGAAAGAACAAATAATGTCTTGTGGACACTCACGCCTGTAGTGATTGGGGGATCCACACATATAATAAGTGCCATGAGGGAAATCACTCCTTCTTCCCCTGCGGCCTCGGACCCTAAATCCTCCACGATATCCTTGATCTCTACCATGACCACCATCATAATGCCCCTCATTGTGGTCATAGTAATGATACTCACATTTCTCCTTAGAGTTATTAGCAGTACCTGTCTGACGCACCCCAAAATCAATGGCATCGTGGATTTGATCAAGAAACTGAAAATATTCAATGTCATGAGTGGAAGACCTGCAAATTTTGTAGTGTCTGGAAAAAATTTTCCTTATTGAGAACTACAATAATGGGCACTGGCTTAAACTATGGTCCAAATGGCATATCTCACAATCCAATAATAATGAGCACACTGATTTACAGGGACAACTATCCTTAGTATGCCCCTCTACTTCACAGTCTGTACACCAAATTTCGTTGTGCATCTCATGTGTCAAATTAACAGATAATATCTCCAACTATTTGGCCATTGCTACAATCTAAGCTTCCAAAAATGAACTCACTCCTGTGTTTACACTCCTTACCTCCTCGACGTGTAAGACTACTTAAAGTGCCTCACGCAAATCTGTGCAATTTTTATGCGAATGTGCTCTTCTAAAGGGCATGATCAGTCCTCCAAAACACCACTGAGCATGGTGGATTGCATGTATGTCATAAGATAGCTTATACATAAGGGTTTTGAACTGGGCATCATACTCCATAACACTTTTAGTAGTGCCCTGCTTAATGTCTTTGAGCAAGCTTATGCTTTTTTGCTTGAACTCAGGGATATAAAATTATTTCAACAAGGCATTGTTATCCATATTTACACCCCCCTTGTAAAATTAATTAACCTACAGGTCTGGGCATTGATATTTAATGGGGAGCAGTTTATAGGGTATCTCACGGCAAGCTTGCTCACCGTGGTGAAGGTTTGGAGCTCGGTTTTTTAATGGTCAAGACTGGAAAATGTACGGATTGTCACCTTCTTGATGCGCATCAATAAAAACTTCATCGTGCATTAACCACCTTCTTGACGCGCGTCAACAAAAACTTTGTCGTGCGTCAACCACCTTCTTGACACGTATCAATAGTTAATTCATTGCACATCAACCACCTTCTTGACACACATTAACAGCAACTTCGTCACGCATCAACCGCCTTCTTACTGCACGTCAACAACAACTTCATTGCGATTCAATGGCCTTCTTGACGTGTGTCAACAGTAACTTTGTCACCCATTAATGCCCTTCTTGACATGTGTCAACAAATTCATCATGCGTCAACCACCTTTTTGATGCACGTCAACAACATCTTTGTCACACGTCAACTACCTTCTTGACGCACATCAACAACAAATTTGTCGTGCGTCAACCGCCTTCTTAACACGGGTCAACAACAACTTCATTGCGCGTCAACCACCTTCTTGACGCGCATAAAAAAAAACTTTGTCATGCATCAACCACCTTCTTGACGAGTGTCAACAATAAATTCATCACTTGTCAATCACCTTCTTGACACGTGTCAACAACAACTTCGTCACGCGTCAACCGCCTTCTTGATGTATGTGAACACAAAATTTATCGTACGTCAACTTCCTTCTTGACTCGCATCAACTGAAACTTTACTGTGTGTCAACCTCCTTCTTGATGCGTGTCAAAAACAACTTTTTCATGCGTTAACCTCCTTCTTAACACACGTCAATACTCATTCCTGTTGTATGTCAGCAATCCTTCTCTTCACACGTCAACCAATTCTTCTTATTATGCGATAACCTCATTTCCTCATCATCAGCGACTCCTCCTGTTCTTGTCGAGCATCAGCTAGTTGTTCCAGTCAAGCGACAATAAGGAATTTTAAATACGGCCAAACATTAATGGCATCGTACAAGGTAGCTCAACAACCCCATTAATGAGGTATGTCACCCATGTTCACCGTGTAAGAAAAGTACCATTAGAAAGTGAAATGTCATGGTTGCTCATACCTCCGTAAAATCAATTAATGAAGGATTCCGGTTGGTAGCTCTCCTTTTGTATATATATGTATTTCCCCCTCATTTGTAGGGGAGACATTCTAGAATGTAAAGAAACTTTTCCAAAATTGTTCCAACACTTTTGTGAGCTACATGCCTCGAATTTATGCATTTTGTATAGGATTCTTGCCTTGTGCCTATATTGTAATGGATTGTGCATCATTTTAAGCAATAAAATTAGTGTTTTGTGGCTTTTCTCGCCCTAGCTTGAGTTGTATTGTGTTATTTTCCTTCCATTACTTTTGCAGGTATATTCTACATGTTATATTCCCTTGCAAGATTAAAATTTGTTGTGTTCATCAAGTATGAAGATGTAAATGTTGTTTCGGACTGTGGCACTTTTGGCTTCCCTCTCCAACTTTGTTTGCTTCCATTTTTCACTCACTTAGAATCTCTCCACCCTCTATTCTTGGTGTTATCGCCTCCATTAGTTTAGGATTTTCATCTTATGCATCTCTTTCTTCCCTAGTCCCTTGGAAATTCTAGGTTACTGTTATAATAGTTGCATTTCCCTTTCTAAGAGTAGTTTTAGCATTAAAATAGGTAGAGTAACCAACCTTCTCTGGAGGTTTGTCTCAATCGCAAGGGTCCCATACCTTGAGACAATCCCATGTTAGTCAAAAGTAGGGTTTTGTAGTATGCAAATCCTAGGGTGCTAATTTTCTAACATAACAATTTTGGCACGCCTGGTGGGACCAAGAATTTTTATCCAATTGTAGCAAGATTGATGTGCTCTTGCTATAAAATTTCATCCTTTAGAGGCTTTATATCAACACATCTGGCCACTCCAAGGGGCAGAATCCAGTAGTTTTTAGTAGCTGAAACTTGTCAAATTTATGAGAAGTATTCAAACAAGGTCCAGAACAGATGAGGAAGGAACTTTTGAGTACCTAAAATTATCACCTAGAAGAGGACAATTTTTTCAGAGATCACCATTTCCACCTAACAGTACTTTATCTACACCTCCACCTGGTAGACTTTTACTTCAATCAACCAGGGTTCTCAGGCTGATCAGGATGGCACACCAACAACCACCACAAGGACCACCAAATCCCTTTGTCAAATTCACAAGGATCAGTCCACTCAATCTGAATTCCCATAATCCGATTCTAGTGGTAGCATTGAAGAATATCCCATACTTCACAGGAGAGAATCATACAAATCCCATTGACCACATTCAAGACATTGCAAATGTCTATACCATACATGAGATCAATGAAATGGATATTGCAGTCAAGTTGTTAGCTTCCTATTTCAAGGGCAAGGCCTTACAATGGTTCAAGAGTTTGGCAACAGGATCTATTCAGAATTGGAATTAGTTGTGTTCATCTCTTTGAAACCATTTCGGAGAAAGGGCAAACAACTTGTCTCTACTGGAACAACTGACTACAATCAAAAGGGCACCAAACAAGCAGATGGCTGACTTGAACTTCATGGGATAGAATTCCCATTACTGTGAGACCAACCGCTAAAGGTGCATTTATCTATTTCCTTAAAGCTTTAAATTCTGATATATCTATAATGATACAATATATGGGAGGAATAACCTTACTCGAGGATTATGCCATAGCCATTAAAGTTGAGAATTGCCTAATTCAAGTTGGTAAACTTGCACCTAGGCAACCTATGCCTCTTTATCTAGATATGGGGAATCCTAATCCTAATCAAACATGTATAATAGCCACCATCCCTGCCCTTAGAAATTAGAGTTCTAATGACGCTTATACCTCTTCTTCTAGTGCTTTAACTGAACTCTAAGAAGTTATGAAACAATTGCAAAACTTAGGGAATGAGTTGGTGACTCTTAAGAGGCAACAAGCTCAAAAATTTTGACCTTATCAGCCTCAAGCCCAACTAAACAAACCTCTATATTAGCCAAACATGCCACATGTTCAAGCTGCTAACCAGAACTAAGGACAACCCCAAACTGCTAATCCATTCCAAGCATATAACCCTAATGCAGTTTTGACATATAGGGACTTGGTTCCCACTCAAAATAACATAGCACAAGAATATGAATGGTGTTTCCCATGTATCCAACCGCACAACCAGGCAACATGCTTCAATGGTGCTTTAAATCAAGCATTGATGGTGACTACGATGAGTGTTCCTCAAGAACCAAACCAAGAAGAAAATCAGCAACAAGTGACTTCTCAAGAGGCACCTCCAACTGAAAAAACACTTGTGAATTGGCAAGATGAGGATTTATGTGGAATAAACCAGTCCCCTTCACAAAGTGTGGTAGCCAACACGAGGTCTAAGAAAAGAAATATAAAGGAAGGGAAGTCATCTAATCCAAGTACTTCTCAGCCTTCTATCACACTTCAGGGTATTAGTAATCCAAGTGCAGCCCCAAACATTCAAAATAAACCCAAACCACCTTCTAAGCCAACTCAGGTACCATTTTTAGTAGCCCATGTGCAGGAGAAAGTCATGTCGAGTAAGGGGCAACAGAAGGAGAACCCATCTCTTCTTAACATTATTGATCAAGTGAAGGAGACCAATGTAATAATTTCCATATGGGAATCATTAAAAATTCTGGGCCAACGAGATTTGTTATAAGCATCCATGGAAAATTGGTCAGCATCAAACAAGTTGTCCAAGAATCAGGAGAAGATATTGACTAATGCAGCTCCACAAGAAGGAGTTCATGGAGATCAGCAAGGTAAAAACATGAAGCCTCCTCCATTTTACATATCTTCGATCATTAGAAACAACCTTGTACACAATTGCATGAATGACTCAAGGGCTAGTAGTTCGGTAATGCCAAAACGGATTATAGATCAGCAGGGCCTGAAATACGAGATGATTTCCAAAGGAGTGGTACAGTTAGATGGGAAAATAGTGGGACCTATTAGGATCATAAAGGGTTTAAACCTCACATTGCATGCATGTCCTAATGTCACAGTTCAACAGGATATATTAGTGATTGACTTTCCACCACTCTTTGTATTGTGTTTGTCAAGCGACTTTACCGCCAAAATTGGAGGTTGCTTATCAGTTGATTGGTTGCATATGCTCTTTAGGACAAGGTATGAAGCTAAGGCTACAATCAAATTTGAGCCAATTTCAAATTATCACATTGAGCCTCACATACTGAGTCTAATCAATGCAAACTACTCATCTTTTGATCAAGAAGATTTCCCAAGCACTTCGGAGACAAATAACAAAGTTGGAGGCATTCCATACTTAACTCTCGATGAGTGGGAAAACAAAAGATATGCATTCAATCCTTACAAATAAATGGAGGAAGCTGAACTGGGCATTTATTTCTTGTACGAAGAAGATACACCTCTTCTAGTGTCATCAAACCAGATGATATGGCAGTTGTTCTTTGATGTCTCGAGGAGTATACAAGGTGTTGGAGTAGGTGCAATGCTTTCATCGCTGCTAGGTATGAAGTACCACTCAGCTTTCTGTTTTTAGTTTGCTTGTTCAAACAATACAACTGAGTATGAAGCATTGATCCATAGATTGAATTGGGAAAGAAAGAGGGGTATAAAAAACCCATCAAGGATTCATACACAATGGAGGAATCCAGCCCATTTTCCATTAGTGTAGGCCACGTGGATCCGCTAACTGTTGTTAATCATGGCCTTGTCTATGATATGGAACCACAGACCACACCGACTTTCTCTGCAATCTTAACTATACCAGCCAACAAATCGATATACTCACCAACGATTTAGATTTCTACACCAAATCCAAATCGAATTTGGAAATCGGGGATCTCAAGTACCCTCATTTTATGTGTTGTTCGACTCCAACTCCGCCATTAATGGAGTAGTTTAGACGAAGAGAAGAACCATCAAGCATGTGGGATCAGTAAATTCTAGCAATGAGGGTGATGGTGTTTGAAGTGAGTGTGAAGAGCCCTGGTGGCATGGAAATAAGCATGGACCCAAATACATTAAAATTACGCTTCACATAACTGTACGAAGCAGAAATATATATTGTAACCTTTCAAAACAATGCCACGGATTCTATAGCTCCACAAAATGAATTTGGAGAGATAGCTTGGAATTGCACCCAAGGAGGGCCGTACCTTGTTCGTAGCCCTGTTGCAATAATATGGGTACAACAACTTCTTGAGCACTAATTTTTTATATCGTCTAATGCTATCACTATCTATAATATAGTACCTGTGTAAGGTCGATTTCATTATGTTTGTTTATTGCATTCGAAATAATATAAATCGGTATCCCACTAGTTGTTTAGCTTAAAAGGCATCACATTATCAAATTATGTTATGCAATAGCAATAGTGTTTCACATAAGCCGTCTTGGTTTTTCTTATACAAATACGAATATTTACGCCGAAGGCATTTTTTATCCCAAAGGCGTTTTTACAATGGGGTCGATGCCTCTGCCCTCTTACAGTGAATAAGATATTGGGTGAGAGGATAGATTCGTACGTAGTCGACATAATCCGGCGGTTCATCACCTCCCAGAATAGATGGGTCTTGATTGCAGCAGATAATAAAACTAAATGCCCCCGTTCCCTAACCACTGTTCCTTTGTAATGCACTTCAAGGTCTCTAAGGGTGCAGGAGCTATTGTGGAGGATGGAACTGTTGACGCCCTTCACATTATTGATGATGTAAATATTAATGGTAGTTTCCTCTGAGAGACAATTAAACCCGCTTCAGATACAGATATAGATCCAGATCGATCAATTTGTATGTAGTAAAATGAGGAGATATTAGAGCTGCAGATTTATCTCTCTGTGGAGGTCTGCTTTAACCAATAACACAAGAATTGAGAATACATGCTCTGGTGTCTAGGCCCCCTATACTGCCTACTTTTGTATATACTTACCTGAAATACATGCGACATTACTTTCCCGTTCTCTAACCCGAAATAAGCTTCGGTGATTTCCTTCATTTTCATAAGCACCATGGATAAAATTTCCTCCGCCACAAATAGCCCTTGAATTGAACTTTCATTATTGGTTTGTTAACGAACTTCAAAGGCCAGAGCTTCATGTTGCTCTGCACAGAAGGATCAGAAATATTCCAAATGACGAGTCAATTGGCATCGAATAACATGTTGGTGGGATTCATGGCCACTTGGCTTTTGGTGGCATCGACAATGAGGCGCTCAGTATCAAACTGGCAGTGAAGGCCACATAAGATGGTGTCGTTTGGTGTCCTTTGCCATATTACACTCTCAATTGAATTTCATATTTCTACAGAAGTAGATAATTTTGCGGGATAAACTAAAATAAAAATCTTCCTTGAGCGAAATCCAGGTCAGTTTTAACCATGTCATTTAGAAGAATTTACAGGGAAAGTTGTGCAACAAAAACAATCTGGTAACAGTAGACCAATCTAGTGAGTGAAGGTTCGGAAAGGTGAAATGGTTTGCTTCTAGAACGTACTATTTTAGATTTGAGTTTAATTAATTATTTAGAGGTTAAATGTTATGTTTAAAGAATTCGAAAGTTTCAAGAAGTGGGGTTTTTTTTGGAGGTTTTTTTTATTCTTTCGCTAAACATTAATAGTGGCACTATGATGAATACACATTAAACGTGTATTAGATTTCCAAAATATTAGTTCCCATAATGTGAGATTAGTTGTCAGTGATCATTTATTTGTGAAATTATTATGTTAAAAGTGTTTGTACATGTAGAAATATGGAGCGTATTTTTAGAGTGTATATGTGGTTTATATGATCATGTATTTCCACACCCTGGTCCATATAAATAATTTCAAATTAATCTCTTCCATATATGTGCACATATTTAATTGATGGAGAAATGAAAGTCCTAATCACCTCACATGATGTCATGTTATCGGACTTGCTAACGCTAATAGAAGAAGACATGGAATAATTGGAAACAACATTGCACTTTGACTAAGCAACCCGTCCAAAACAATGTCTCGTCTTCATTTTTATCAACACCCCCTACAACACTTTATTTCACCATCACAATTGATTGAGATTGTTTGTCCTACAATGTATTTTTCTATTTTTGTTTTAGTGGACACATGTTACTCAATAATTATTTAATCATATCCCCCCTCAAAAAAATTACCTCCTTATTTTCTCCTTGGTTCAAAATAGATTTTAATAGGCCCTATATACATGTGGAAATATCTTCCCATATTTGTCACTTCTCAAATATTTTTAATTGAAGTAAATTGATCTATCACATTTAGTATATTAAATTCTATATTAACAAGTGTTTTAATTTCGTCCACTCAAAAAACTTGACACCATAAAAAAGTGAAATAACAAAATAGAAAAACTGAATTGACGGATAAAATATTTGTTTCACTCATACTTCCATTCCCTGAAGGGGATCGATTATTGATGAGTGTTCCTACATCACCTATTTTTTCAGTAATTACTCGACCTTGAAACCGCAAAGCATGCTTGCAAAGTTCTATAAGAAGAAACAAGTGCACAGTTGGGTTTCAAACCTAGCCCCTATTGAATACTCGCCAAATATTTGTTTTGGCCCCTTTAAGCTCACATTTCACTCACATGAGTAATGTGCATGAGTTTGAGATAAATAAGTGGAACATAGACAACATATATTATTTGGGTAGGAACAATTTTCTATGTGGAATAAGTGTGGGACATACAAGTATTTTACGTCCACCTTTTAATTTCCAATATCCCTTTCATGTCTACATCTTACCTATCAAATTAAACATTGTCCAATCAAAATCATTGGTGCTATGAAATAATTTTTTTTAGCAAACTTAATTGACATATCAAATCTACCTTTTCACCAATATGTTTGATGGCTTGAGGGCCTCAATTATGATGGGTTTTTCATAAACCACTGATTATCACACAATTCTTTAAGCTTTCAACTAGAATGAAAGCCTACAAATTGTTGTATACCAGAGATTTTTTGGGGAGGATTATTCTGAGCCATCGAATAGGTGTATGGCTTTCACGTAGTTAATTTTCCCATCATCGTCTTGATTTTGGCCCATGCAATGCATTCTTTCACCATCACCGCTAATTAAGATTGTTTATCTTATAACACATTTCTTGTGTTTTTGATATATTGGAAACATGTTACTCAATACTTATTTAATCATATCTTCCTCAAAAATATTCTCTCCTTATTTTCTCCTTGGTAGGGAATATATTTTAGTAAGCCCTCCATACATGTCAAAATATCTTCCCATATTTTTCACCTCTCAATTTTTTTTAATCGAAGTAATATGATCTATCAAATTTAGTATATTAAATTCCCTAATGAATATTGTTTTAGTTCGGCCTTTTTTATTTTCAAATTTTTGTTCATATCTTTACCTTATCTAGAAAATTAAATTTTTCCATTAAAAAAACTTCACGCCATACAAAAGTAAAATAACAAAATATAAACTTTCAATTGAAAAATAAAATCTTCCTTTGATTCATATTTACATTCCCTGAAGGGGCTCAATTATTTATGAGTGTTCCTGCATTGCCTCCTTTATCAATAATTACCCGAGCTTGAAACTGAAAAGTGTGCTTGCAAAGTGCTGCAAGAACCAACCGATGTGGTTGGGTTTCAAACTTGGCCCCTATTGCATTCTCACCAAATTTTTATTTTCACCCCTCTAGGCTCTCATTTCACTCACAATAACACATTTATTACTTTTCTTCTCTCCTCCACGTTACATTCCTCCACCCCTACCCTTTCATCTTTCATAAAGCATATGGGCACCATTTATTCCCGTGTTGTAAATAACGAGGAACATATGTTGTATTTTGGTTTGCGGGAATGTTATTGTTTTACTTGGTGTATAATTGGTGGTAAGGGTTGTTGACAGATGAAACCATCACGAATGTTGCTAAGGAATAACCTTTCTGTTGTCCTCATAGCAAGAGAGAAACCCTAATCCAGTATGTGTACTCCATATCTTTTGGTCTCTGTTGTGTCTCATGAAACGTGCACTCGAATTCCCCTTGCATTGTAGCTTCCATTGTAACTACAAGATTTCTTCTCTAAACCAATAATCGGTCACATATGGTAAAATGCAAATCCAAAAAAACATCACATTTTCAAAATAAACACTTATTGGAGTGACCATGTTGTAATTTACTTAGCCATATTCAATTCTCGACAACACAAGATAAAATTTTCAATTTATAAATACTCACTTACCAAATAAAAACATCTACAAATACACTCAATATAATCACAACTATCTGCAAAAGGAAATAAAATTAACATCTAATCTTGTTACACTATATTATATTTTCATCCATCTACATTAACACATAAAAAATGAAGCGAGCAATTGAAAGCATTGAAGGACATAAACAAATGAAAAATACAGAAAAAAGGTATGCACTACTTCAATACAATTCATAGAATGCCAATTTATTCTCCATGCACTAAAACTTATTTCTTTATTTAATATGCACGAAAGCAACATTGGATTCCATAGTGACATCTATTGATGACCTCAACATCTTTAGAAATGGGAAGCTCTTCCGCGGAGATGTCGTCCTTGTGTACAAAACAACAGTCCAAAAGGAGTAAATAAACACCTTTTGCATGTTGATCTAACAGATGAAAAAGTTGAAATGACAATTACTCTCAACATCACCAATGTATACATTTCAATGTACAAGGATTGTTTTTCCAGGTATGGAATACAAATTAAAATATTTGACACCACCCCTAAAACATGTTATGACCATGGATATTGTGACATGATATTATTGCTCAACAAATATAGTTCCATACAAACAATACCTCTAATTTGCATAGAATACAAATTCATTCCAAACACAAAAATCAAACAACTTCTAAACATTACTGAACTGTATGCAAGTTGAATAGTTGATGCAATTGCGAAAAAAATTTGGTCTACAACTTGTTCTCGAAATAAAATATGGTTTCTCATAGGATGACACATCAAAGTTAATTTTAAATTCTCCCTTATAATTCATCTTTTACACATTCTTTCTCTTAAAGCGCCAATTTTTTAACTCTGATTTTGTAGCTCTACCTCTTTGGGACACATACACATCTCTATTTGCAACAATATAAAAAGAACTAAAAAAAAGATTACAGAATTTACTTGTTCAAAAATATAGTGAAACACAATGGAATTGACAAATCTTTGAAGACCAAAAAATCAACATTTATCCCACCATTGAAGATAGAAAAAGCACTAGAGGACTTAAAAACAACCTTAAACAAAACAACTTAGGTAACCTATTTTTCACTATCCAATTTTAGGTTCAATAAAGAGATCAACTAAAATCCTTCCTTTTACAATAATTTTGCTCCTTTTACTTTATGCATTTTCAACTTCTGGCATCAAATTAACCTACACCACTCTTGAAAACACACTTTTACTTCATTTTATGAAGAATGTATTAAAAATGTAAATTGTTCTTTCTATAGGCATAGGGTATAGGATATGTCGAACAAATGACCAGGATGGTGAAGATCTTAGAAAGATATCTACAAATAGACCCATCGAAAGAAGTGAATAAGATTTTTTTTTTAATACATTGTTATTAGATGTTATATTCCACAACACTCTGCTACAAATTTTATTTGATAGCGAGCGAAATTTTATACTGATCTGTCTCTCATTCATTTAGATGTCTTGGAATACGTACCTGTGTGTATAGGTGTATTTTGAAACGAGAAAAGTGCAGCAGTTAATTGGAAAGAGTAGGGGAAGATAACCAGAAGAAGTTAAGACAAGAAAGGATTACAAAAGTCACATATTTGTACATGTTCATACCCCAACACAGTGACAGAAAATGTAAAGAATGTAATGAAGCGCAATAGTTGTAAATAGCCACACAACAAATAAACTATATATTGTGGTTTCATATATTTTTGTGAAATGCATCAAAAAAATTGTGCTAGAAACACGCACAATGGAAGTTTATAGAGATCATATTATGTGTGTCGTTAAAAACATGGCTAAAGTCCAAGTATTTTAACAACCATCAAGAAAGCGCTAAATTTTGTTTTTACAAGGGAATAGTGTGCTGTAAGATTTCAACAGTCAAAGGAAATATGTGCCCAAAAGCTATCAATCGAACACTTGAATAACAGAGGTACAAAACTGTAGAGTATGTACACAAGTGATATTTTTTTAGCAGCATAGGCCTATAAAAAAAAGGTGTACAACTGAAGTTATAATGTTTTCTTAGCAATGTATAGGAAATATGACAATATGGTTTTTTTACGAGAATGGAAAATTGTAAAGGGAAAGGTGTAGTAGATATACAACAGACCTATTTACAAGTTGGTTTGCCGTTGTCGACGGGAAGGCTGATAGCCTCATCGTTTGTCTTCCCTTCACCAAATTTTGTTTCAAAAGGCCCTGTTTCATCGTCTGTGTCAACCTCATCAGGATCCTCGTCTTTGGATACTTGTGGCTTTTCTTTCCTAAGTATGATGTCTACAATAAAATATTTCAAGGGGATGTCAAAATCCATTGCATATCTCCCACATCCAAGAGGGAAGTATCTTACAGCTGAAGGGCATTCAAGAGACATATTTTCTCGGATTCTCACGACAATAGCCTTGAAGGAACCCGAACATGGCTGCAAAGGAGGTTCAACTGGAACCACGGGAAGGTTATTTGTTTGTTTTTGGCTTGTCCTTTTTTATTTGTTTTTTTTCTTTACTTCGGTTCAGCATCTGTAAAAAGTATTAAGAAAAGTTAGTACGGGTTGGGAAAGCACCGCTCGAGTTAAGATAAACAGAAGTAAGATGTAGAGCAAGAGGTTATTAAAGACGTATTTCAGGTAGAGAAAGTTCACCTCTTGGTCCACAGTGGAGGAGTAGTTTACAATTTTTTTCAGACCACCACATTTGATTATTAATTCATAAAGAATCAAGATATGAGCAATAAAATGGATGGAGATTCATCTTTCACATTGGGTGCAAGTAGAATTTGGTTGAATCAATGTATAATAGTATGTTTATCAATCAAGATGTACTTGCAGAAACTGAGTAATGAGATGAGCATTTAAAAAGAGGGTAGACGGTTTATTACTTTTACACCAAGTTGTAGGGTTGGCACATTTGCATACTCATCTTATAAATATGCATGGTTTTTGAATAGATATAATTCAAGGAGTGTTAATATAGAGATGAAATGCATCCAAGTTGGGTGATATACAAAGAAATTTTCTGGAAATTATACTTTCCACTCGTGCAATGGGAAGTAGCTCTGGGGAATAAATCCTTGCAGAGGCAGAGAGAATGCAACTGGACATTTCGGAGTAAAGATAATCCAAGTTTTAAGGAGATTGGATATCAAAGGAAGACGTTGGCTCTCCTGAAACTATAATCGTCTAGTTTCACATTCAAATTCAACATATATCCTTGTGTTGTATCTGCTTAAGCCCATTACAATCATCGTTCCTGCTCAAGATATATTGGTCATGCTTCCTAAATCTCTTCTCCACATCTCTTTGTTGAAATACAAATAAAGAAGCAATTACATATTTTGTTGTCTGCAAAAGGTGGAGATTTATCTACACCCAAATGCACTGTCTTGATTTATCTCCCAATCTTCTCTTGTGATGTGTTTCCCTTAATGTAATTTCTATTGCAAAAGCATGGTGTAATTTCCAGCCAACCTATATGTGTTTAATTTGTCCAAGAACATTAATAAAAAAAAACCAATATTATTTCTACTACCAAGTTACGATGCTTTATTTTTGTAATTTTAAACAAAACATTTTTTATAATTTACATCTTCCTAAAAGAGCTAATAGCCACAAATTTTTGCGTTAACCATAATCAAATTGAAATTCTAGGGCTTCTCACAGTGGCATGGCACTCAAACGCAACTCTAATCGGCATTAACAACTTTTACCTTAAATCAGGTACATACTTTTTACATTAGTTCATTCGAATGCTCATAATAATACTACATCCTTGTACCCCACAAATAACTTTGTTAATATGGCTATTTACAAATTGAACGGCTTTACAAAATGCCAAACACAAGTTTGTTTATTTGAGTAAAGGTTAGAAGCACGGTAAAGCAAAGGAGGTTACAACTGGCGGCAAAAAATAGAGTGTGCAACAAAATTGCCAAAAAATAGGACTCCAACAGGGCAGTTGATTCATATCCATTTATAAATATTTACATAGCCAAAAAGTAGCTGAAACACCAGGCAACAAAAAATGTAACACCTTACAAAGCATATTAAGTATTAAATCACGAACAGAAAGATAGCCCTGAAATCTAACCTCTTCCCCAAAGCAACTGATGACACTTCTTCGCACAGCCAAAATAAGGTTGTTTGTAATCCGCACAATATTCTTTAAACCACATGTCCTTGTCAAGTTCCGGAAGATGGATTTGTTTCTTGTTCTTTCCCCGTTGCCCTCTGTAATTTCCACTTCTCTCCTTTTACTTCCCTTCTTACTTTATGTTTTTTGGGCTTTTTGATTTTTCTCTTTCTCGTTTTTTATGCTTTGTTCTTTCTTCTTGCTCTCCTTCTCTTTTTTAGGTATCTACAGCTGAAGGGCATTCAAGAGACATATTTTCTCGGATTCTCACGACAATAGCCTTGAAGGAAACCGAACCATGGATGCAAAGGAGGTTCAAACTGGAACCCACGGAAGGTTATTTGTGGGTTTTGGCTTGTCCTTTTGTATTGTTTTTTTCTTTACTCGGTTCAGCATCTGTAAAAGATTAAGAAAAGTTAGTACGGGGTTGGGAAAGCACCGCTCGAGTTAAGATAAACAGAAGTAAGTGTAGAGCAAGAGGTTTTAAAGACGGTATTTCAGGTAGAGATAGAGAAAGTTTCACCTCTGTCCACAGTGGAGGCGGTAGTTACATTTTTTCAGGACCACCACCATTTGATTATTAATTCATAAAGAATCAAGATATGAGCAATAAAATGGATGGAGATTCATCTTTCACATTGGGTTGCAAGTAGAATTTGGTTGAATCAATGTATAATAGTATGTTTATCAATCAAGATGTACTTGCAGAAACTGAGTAATGAGATGAGCATTTAAAAAGAGGGTAGACGGTTTATTACTTTTACACCAAGTGTAGGGTTGGCACATTTGCATACTCATCTTATAAAATATGCATGGTTTTTGAATAGATATAATTCAAGGAGTGTTAATTATAGAGATGAAATGCATCCAAGTTGGGTGATATACAAAGAAATTTTCTGGAAATTATACTTTCCACTAGTTGCAATGGAAGTAGCTCTGGGGAATAAATCCTTGCAGAGGCAGAGAGAATGCAACTGGACATTTCGGAGTAAAGATAATCCAAGGTTTTAAGGAGATTGGATATCAAAGGAAGACGTGGCTCTCCTGAAACTATAATCGTCTTAGTTTCACATTCAAATTCAACATATATCCTTGTGTTGTATCTGCTTAAGCCCATTACAATCATCGTTCCTGCTCAAGATATATTGGTCATGCTTCCTAAATCTCTTCTCCACATCTCTTTGTTGAAATACAAATAAAGAAGCAATTACATATTTTGTTGTCTGCAAAAGGTGGAGATTATCTACACCCAAATGCACTGTCTTGATTTATCTCCCAATCTTCTCTTGTGATGTGTTTCCCTTAATGTAATTTCTATTGCAAAAGCATGGTGTAATTTCCAGCCAACCTATATGTGTTTAATTTGTCCAAGAACATTAATAAAAAAAAACCAATATTATTTCTACTACCAAGTTACGATGCTTTATTTTTGTAATTTTAAACAAAACATTTTTTATAATTTACATCTTCCTAAAAGAGCTAATAGCCACAAATTTTTGCGTTAACCATAATCAAATTGAAATTCTAGGGCTTCTCACAGTGGCATGGCACTCAAACGCAACTCTAATCGGCATTAACAACTTTTACCTTAAATCAGGTACATACTTTTTACATTAGTTCATTCGAATGCTCATAATAATACTACATCCTTGTACCCCACAAATAACTTTGTTAATATGGCTATTTACAAATTGAACGGCTTTACAAATGCCAAACACAAGTTTGTTTATTTGAGTAAAGGTTAGAAGCACGGTAAAGCAAAGGAGGTTACAACTGGCGGCAAAAAATAGAGTGTGCAACAAAATTGCCAAAAAATAGGACTCCAACAGGGCAGTTGATTCATATCCATTTATAAATATTTACATAGCCAAAAAGTAGCTGAAACACCAGGCAACAAAAAATGTAACACCTTACAAAGCATATTAAGTATAAATCACGAACAGAAAGATAGCCTGAAATCTAACCTCTTCCCCAAAGCAACCGTGACACTTCTTCGCACAGCAAAATAAGGTTGTTTGTAATCCGCACAATATTCTTTAAACCACATGTCCTTGTGCAAGTCCGGAAGATGGATTTTAAGAAGAATGGCGCCGCAGGCCTTCACCGGCGTGCAGTGAAATACGACCTATCATTAAAAAGTGTGTTCAAGCCCAGTTGTCCCCAGACATGTCTGTCAAGCCACAAAATCAAAATCATCATCCCCCACACTATTTTCATTGAATACACATCCCATCCAAGCAGCACAATAGGTAATGAGCACAGTGCTTGCATTAACTCATAAATCCATGTTGGGTTGAATTGATGACCAAATCCATACGACATGGGGCGAGCTCAAGTCTTTAAAAAACATGGCAAACAACAAACAACCATAATTGATACAGAAAAAACAATAAATGACCTAATATACTCCAATAAAGGGCCGAAGTATATTCCCTTAAAAACATTAGACAATTTGAAAATCAAAAATTAAATTTGCCACTTGGCACAAAGTGATTGGTTGGAAGAAAAATGTTAATTGTATTGGTGAAGCCAATATACTTGCCTTCGGTAGTATAATAAATCCACTAAAAATTAGTTTCTCAATCGTAGTCTACCTGTGCATTACCTGCCTACACTGTCAAGTTGTTTGAAGCATCTTAACAAACAACAAAATAAAAATAAAAATAAAAAGCATTCCACCCGTAATTCGTGAAGACAGACAGCGACAAGAGCTTACAAAAGTAATTATCCAGCTAATATACAAACTCACAGCGATATGCCAGCGAATATTCCACCTCGGCAACTGCGACCCGTGTGACACCACCCTATTCACTTTCACTTTCACATTCACTATTTTTCGTGATATTGGAGGCCAGTTTTAGCCAATGGTAAGCGCCAAAGTGTACACCACGGCTTTCAAGTTTCACCGTGGTTAATTTTCACCCCAGGGTAAGCAGGCTGGTTGGAACAGACACGTTGTACGAAGAACCAGATGTCTCTTGGGCAACGTGTCATTTAGCATGTGGAAGGGTGCCATCACAGCTGTCTTCAATAATGGAGAGCTGTACACTTGAATTGGCAGGGACACGGTAAATACCTAATCATCACCCCATTGACATTACCACTGCCACCACACGCTCCTCTGTCGATTTTCCTTCAAACCTTTAATCACCACTTTCATCCTCCCCTATTTATATCACTACCTCATCTTTTCATCTCATTCGGGTTTCATTCAGTTTCAATACGGAAATCAAAAATATTATGTATCAATACGGAGGGTAATATTTTACTGTTCAATACAAAGAGTAATTTGTAACGATTTAGGGTTTGAGGTGTAAGGGGATTTTTCAGTTCTGTACCAAATGGCCGAGATGTGCCTTTCGCTAATGGCGATACTTGTGTTGGTTGTCTGTGTTGTCGAACTTATCTGTGGTGGTGCTGCTGTTGAGACAGTCGGCTACTCCAGAAAACTCGCGGCTCTGGTGGAAGAGCAGCCCCTGGTATTGACTTATCACAAGGGTCCTCTTCTTTCCACGGCCCCTGTTGATGTTCATGTCGTCTGGTATGGGAAATTTAGCCCTGTTCAGCGCTCTATTATGGGGGACTACTTGCAGTCGTTGGGTGCACATTTGCATGGGAAGTCCAAGAAGCCCTCTGTTTCTACCTGGTGGAAGACTACTGTAAAATACAAAGGTGGGGTCTCTAATCAGGCAGCTGTGAGCATTGCAAGGCTCGGGAAGCAGAAGATAGACGACTCGTATTCCCTTGGAAAGTTGTTGAAGAGGACCGACATTACTGCTTTTGTGGAAAGCTCTGTGAAATCAAAAGCTCTGCCTCTACCCGAAAAGAGCTCGAATTCTATGTATTTGGTGTTAACATCAAAGGATGTTAAGGTGGAAGGATTTTGCATGAGTTCTTGTGGATTTCATGCCAAAATTTTACCGTCCCCTACTAATGGAGAGAAGCTTCTCCCATACGCGTGGGTTGGGAACTCGACAAGTCAGTGCCCTGGTCAGTGCGCATGGCCGTTTCACCAGCCAATTTACGGCCCTCAGACCTCTCCTCTGATTGCACCAAATGGCGACGTAGGCATTGATGGAATGGTCATCAATATTGGCACTGTATTAGCTGGAGCAGTGACGAATCCGTTCAATACTGGTTATTTTCAAGGGGATGCATCTGCCCTGTTGGAGGCTGTGTTGACTTGTGCAGGAATATATGGAAAGGGGGCGTATCCAGGTTATGCTGGGGATCTGTTGGTGGATGCCACAACGGGAGCGAGTTTTAATGCGCATGGAGTTAATGGGAGGTGGTATTTACTTCCTGCAATGTGGGATCCTGCAACCTAATCCTGCAAGGCATTAGTGTAAACAATTTTGTAGCGAAGATGGATACAGAGAACCTACATTTTGTAATTCTTTATTTTTTATACTAGATATTTTAAACATTTTTTTGAAAATGTTATGCCTCTCGATTTTCTCTTCCACGTGTACTGAAACTGCCACGGTGTCACCAATCTTCGCCTAACGGTCAAATGCAATTCGGTAATTAACTTATTCGAGGAAAATTTACTAACATTCGAAAGCTTTCAAAAGAAATATTCAGCAAAAGTTGTGTAACATTTAATTTGTATTGATTATTTATGGCTAAAATTTATTGACATTTAATATTCAATTGTGATCAAGTGGTCAAGAGGTCGAATCCTATCCTCCCGTGGAACCGGAGGGTGTGTTGGGCCAGTACCGCCTGGTCACATTAAATAATTTATTGGAGTTTATAGCGGTTTTCATCCGTTCCTCCAGGGTAATAAAAAAATTAAATTAAAATTTATTAACATACATTTATTTGATCATTTAGTAATTTGTGATCCAAGAATTGCCTATTAAACTTAGTAGATACTAATTTTTAAGAGCGTAATTCTACGAGTTTTTTGATAGTATTTATTTCTCCTATTTCTATTCATGTATTAATTTGTCATGTGGAAAATAAAATTTATTGACTATGAGGTCATAAGATAAGGTATGCCCTATTTTGTGATTATCATCAAGTTTTATAATTCTAAGAAAAGATGGTCAATTTTGATATCATAATTATTGTGATGAATTCTTTTTATAACTACCAATCTCATGTGTTTCATGAGATGTGAACACCGAACGGTATATATTATTTGTTTTAGAGGTATAATTATTACTTTTGTAGTTGATGTTGATTAGGGGTGTGATTGATTTTGTAAGTGTAGAAATATAGATGGGCCACTTAATTTGAAGGTTGTTTCTACATTTCAAACTTGTTAAAAATTTGTACATGAATACATTTGATATCATTTTCGATAGTTAATTTATTTTATAGTTGATGTTGCACGTATTTAATTCGTGTTTATTAGTTGTGCATCGGTTGTCCGATTGGTGTTTTCTTGGAAAAACATTTATTGTACAGTTGATAATGTGTGTGATTGATAGTTGTAGTGTAGGAATTTAGTTGAAACATTACATTGAAATGTTGTATGTGTACATTTAATTCTGTTACAAATTCGTACAATTAAAGTTGCATATCATATTTCAAAACATCAACTAAATGTAGATTTGCGTGCACATAATGAGACATGTACATTTGTAGTATTTATATCATGAATGGTAGCATTTAGTGGGCAACTTTAGTTTCAATAAACATGATTACATTTGATACCCCTTGAACAACAGTGCCGCTTTGGATAGAAGAAGTGTTGAGTATAGTAGTGGTGGAGGTTGCTATCAAAGTAGAGGGTAGCTTTTACAACAAGCTGAGTGATAGTAGTGGTGGAGGTGCTATCAAAGCAGAGGGTAGCATTTTACGACAAGATGGTGGAGGTGCTCCAATCTCTTTCGGGATACTACCATTGAGTTTGTTGGAATTTAGAAGCAAATGTTCTAATCTGGTCAATGTTGTTAATATCTCAAATGAAATTGGTCCCTCAAGTGTATTATTAGACAACGACAAGTGATGCAATTTTGTGCAATTATTCAGAGAATTGGGAATTTGTCCAGAAAACAAGTTATTTTTTAGATTGAGCACTATTAAACGCTTGAGAGCACCTAGTAAATAGAAATAATAAGATAAGCTAATTATTCCCTATAAAATAGAAATAATTGAGATAAACTAATTCACGTCCATATTTGTTGTATAACCAATTTTATCAACTGTATGAGGGCTGCAAATCAACCATTTGTTTGTTTATGAGTTGATTATCGTAATTTTCATTTACTTATTTAATTTTAAACCAGGGATATTTGAGACGGAAACACAGCTTTGCTTATAGGAAATCATTCAGATCACAAGAGAGAGTATCATTGATCAGATATGTGGCTGACTATCTCATCCACAAATTCTTCAAGGAACTATGTAAAGGTGTCTGGAGCATAACTTACCAATCAATCAATCTGACTTCTCGTGCTTCCATTGTTGTTTCCTTTTATTTCTCGTGTCTGTATATTCTCTGCGTCACTCTAAATTCTTGAATCTCCTTTTAATCTCCCTTTTTATGTGTGTGTATACTTTCTTTTCTAGCGTTTGCAATCTATTATTGATCTCCCTTTTTCTATTTTCAGCGCAACCTAATTAAAAACAAAAGCTAAAATTGTTAATTAAAAACAAAAGCTTAAATTGTTAATTATTAGAAACAAAATTATTAAAAATAAAAGTTAAAATTGTTGTTAATTAAAAACAAAAGCTAAAATTGTTAATTATTAGAAACAAAATTATTAAAAATAGTAGAGATTTCTATTTTTAGCTCAACCTAATTAAAAACAAAAGCTAAAATTGTTAATTATTAGAAACAAAACTATTAAAAATAAAAGCTAAAATTATTGTTAATTAAAAATAAAAGCTAAAATTGTTAATTAAAAATAAAAGCTAAAATTGTTGTTAATTAAAAACAAAAGCTAAAATTGTTAATTATTAGAAACAAAATTATTAAAAATAATAGAGAAAAACTAAAATAGGGAGGAAAAGCACAAACGTCAAGACGGCCAACAAACCATCAAATTTAACACAATCATAGAAACGTCCACAGGTGCCTTTCCCATAAGGGGAACGCCTTCGACGTAATAAAATTATGTCTTTGATGTATACAGATAAATATAAATATAGTCAAATATTTCATTTATTTAACAAACCAATTAGACTAATTAATTGTTATGTTATTAGTATACTTATATGTTTATTATTACAAATCATAAATATAAATATAGTCAAATATTTCATTTATTTAACAAAACAATTAGACTAATTAATTGTTATGTTATTAGTATACTTATATGTTTATTATTACAAATCTCAAAAGCATTAAGTCTTTTTTTTAATTATTTCTCATACTTACTCTTCAATGGAAAATTTTTAATAGTAAATAATGGACTAAGATAAGTCCGTAAATTTGGAAGTTCAACATTGACCTAGGTGCTCAAATATTTGCTTGGAAAATATTCGTTGCAATTTGTAACAATTTGTAATTGGGAAGAGATTAAAATCCCTCTTTGTTAACTAGTCGAATGTTCTTTCTATCATGAAAATGAAAGTCTAAAAAATCTTTTTTTGGGGGCGCCTACATGTTTGCTAAATGTGATGTTTGAAAGATCAATTTGTTTTATTTAGTCATCATTTGAGATGGGAAGAAGGTTTATTTGGTATATAGATTTGAAGAATAATGTGGTTGTAAATTATATTAGACATGTTATCATTTTGTATTTATAGAGTATCAAATGTTTATCTACGTTTGCTAATTCTTATATTCATCCAAAAATTGAAAGTTTAAGGTTTTTTTCTAACGTTTGTTTTTAGATTGCTTCGTTAT
This sequence comes from Taxus chinensis, assembly GCA_019776745.2. Taxonomy (NCBI): domain Eukaryota; kingdom Viridiplantae; phylum Streptophyta; class Pinopsida; order Cupressales; family Taxaceae; genus Taxus; species Taxus chinensis. Next base: position 119,990,863 of record CM034155.1, on the reverse strand, counting down.
CTTCTCAATTATAGATATGTTAAAGAATAACAAGGGGATTGCCTACCAAATGGAAGAGACCAATCATCAAATTAACCAACTTCAAGTCAACCAATACATTGTTAATAAAGTATTTTATGATACAACTTTAATAGTAAGTTAAAATATCGTACATTCATGTTAAACTACTAAAGTCATAGTCTCCACTGTAACATTCTTAGTTAGCAATGTTTCCATTTACTACTGAAGCTATCTCAGTTCTATTATTGTTGTTGAAGTTGTATTTATTGTTGATAAATTTTACAGTGCTGACGAAGTTCACAGTATGCTAACGAAGTTTGTATTGTTGCTAGAGTGGTTGGTTGAAAGCATGTTGTCGATGTTCACTTTGCTTCCATAACATCTTGTCACAATTATGGTCTCATTTTGTTGTAATTTTGCAATTGTATTTTCCCTTGTTACCAAAGTCACTTGATTGCAATTTGTAAATTTCTTACTTATTCATTCTTTGGACTTCGATTCTTCGCAACTTTTTTGGTGGCGTATTTTATTGTAATTTGCTTTGTTCAATAAAATATTTTTACTAGTATGAAATTAGTAAATCGTATTTGTGTGTTTATTAATTATTGATATGAGTCCAGTTCATTAGTATGGTATTAGTTTATTTGTATTTTATACTACAAAAATTGACATGATACATGAAATGTTTTTAATAGAGATAAAGATAACTTGTTAATATGATGAACCCAACATATAATAAAAATAAAGATGTTGGTTGATGTTGGATCCAAAATATTATAATAAAGATGGTTTGATATGATAGGAATAGTTAACTATTATGGTATTAGTCTATTTTTTATATAACTATTGTAATATCAATATTATGGTTAATCTAGTTAAGACTAATTACGAATATGTAAATACTTTGAATATAATAAATACACAGACCTTACATTATGTGCTAGTAAATTATGAAAATATACAAGCTTTTGAAAGCTAGATAAAGAAAGATAAGGCTAGGGTTAGAAACATTGCATTGTTGCACACAATTTAGAAGCTAAACAAAGGATCAAAATTGTAAAAATAGACTGCAAAGTGTCATCGAGATACTTATAAAATTTGAAATGATAAAATTGAGTGTAAGGTAGAATCACCCAAGATGGGCAAAAATGACATATGGTTTTAACTTCTATGGTTGATTATGACCTATGATGATCTTATTTGAATTTGGATTATGACGTTTGGATTGTCTTTGTATTTGGATTTGTGATCTCGGTGATTAGAATTATGTGATCATGCTTCTACAATTATAAATAACTAGTCTTTTGGAAAACCCTAGCTCTTTTCTTGAAAACCTAAAAATGGGGTTTCAAAAATTGGGCTAAAAGGACTTCACCGAAGCCCAAAGAGTGTGATGAGCATTGTATTATGTACCAATACTTTGAAGAAATATCAATTTGCACATGGTTCTCCCTCCCATTAAATGCATCCAAATGTGCAATAAATAGTGAGCGTAAATGACCCTAATAAGGCCTCCAATAGTCCACATTCAGCGCAGGAGGTGGACTATGTGGAGTCGATATTGCCGGTTGATTTTCTACTGGAGTCTTGGGACTTTTCCTCCACGAGACACATTGAGATACATTATGAGGAGCCTTGCTCTCACACGAGTGCAGGTCATGTGGGAGAGTTAGCACCATTTGTGTGTATACAGGTTGTTTCACAGGTGGATTCAGGGGATTCTATGGGATCCAGAGTGAACTTTCATACCTAGGAGTTGATTGGAGAGGTAGTGAGTGATCACATGATGATAGCCTTGCATTGGCAGGGATTGGACAGATTGGCAATTTTGGTGTGGGTACCAGGGGAGAGTCGTTGTGGGCATCATACTACTTTAGGAGCAACATTGTTCTCTACACGACATGGAGAGCATGATCACTACATGGGGTGTCTTGGTTACTTTGCATCACACCGATCATCAATTGACTGCAGGGTGAGGTGGAGAAACTTACGGCATGGTATTCAGACTTTGCAGCATGACAAGATAATGCTTGGGGTCAAGCATTTATCGAGAAGGGCGGACTGTAATGTCCCCTTTTCTACGCCAAAGGCATAAGGATCAAGTCAAGTCTAAGCCGTGGTCAGACCCAAGGGGTTTCGGACGCTGGGAGTTAATGGGAAGGTGCCACATGGTTCCAATATTCTAATTTTGTGTTGAGGGTTGTTTTTGGACCATGGCGACTTAAAGGGGAAAAGTAACTTAAAGTTATTTTTATTTTATTGACCCCTCCATGGAGTGAAACCCATCTAGATCTTTTGGGATGCTTTTTCCTTAGAAGGTATATAAGGAGCTGGGAGAGAAAGAAGAACTTTTTGTCGCTTACATTTTAGCCTCCTTCACGTGCAGATGTTGTTGCACATCTACAACTTGTGGAGTCAAATCCCATAGGGACCCTAGCTTCGGTGGTGAGAGACCCCTCCCTAGCTAGTAGGGCATTCTTCGGTAGTGAGAGATCTACCCTAGTCTGTCATTTTGAGGCCGCTTCTAGGACTGTGTGGCAGAGACATTATCAGAGGTTTCAGAGGAAGGATTTTGAGGGTTTTGGGGTAGTTGGGGAAGACAATCAGAGGGGCTCCAGATCAGATTCATGGCAGCCATTTGGGTTGGGCGTGGCAGCATGTTAAAGGCACCTCCATCATTTTTCGAACCCATTCCAAGCGAGGTGACTTGTAGCCTTTATTTGGGGGTTTTCCAGTCGGTTGTTTTCAGATCTGAAGGTGGAACTATTACTGCCTATATCTGTTAATGTTATTTCCAAAGACCCTTATTATTGCTCTTGTATTTAGAGGGTTACGAACCTCTGAAGTTTTCCATACGCCTAGGGCATTTTGTAATTTTTCTGGCAGCAATATATTATTCCAAAAATGTTTTCATAGTGTTTATTATTACTGTTGCAAGCTTCCCTCAAAATTTCATGCACTGTGGGCAAATATTTTGTGTGATATCAATTTAATACCATTCACTGTCCTAGCTGGACATTTTTAGTAAAAATCAGTATTTTACTTTGTTGCAATTTTCATATAATTTGTGCATTTTCAAGTGGTATCCCACAAGGGATATTTCAAAACTCCTGCCCCATAGCCACCAGGAGACATGGAATACAGGTGAAGGGACAATGATATTTGAAACAGGGGACTAGAAAGACAGTTGACTTTAAGAGGCTCTTTGACAAGGGGTTCAAGTCAGTGAGCGATGTCTTCAAGACTGGTTGGGAAAAGGTGAAAACTATGAAGATAAAAAAGTAGAAACGAGTGTTTCTTTCACCTTTTCATGTGACAAAAAAATAGAAACAAGTGTTTCCTTCATCTCTTCATGTAACAGTCGTTTAGAATCCTTTGTATGACTCTTATGTTCACTTGTAAGCTTAGATATACACCATGGGGGTTATGTAAGAGCATTCAAAAGGAATCATAGAGGTAGGAGATGACTTTACAGCTTAGTGCAACAATCAAGCATGTTGATTAAGCAAGTAATCCATCACATGCCATGGGTTTCCTCCAGACAGGTGTAGATATAACCAATTCAATTTTGTTTCTTATGGTTTTTGGATATCAGCAATTAACTGATACAAGTAATAATAGTTGTCTTTTAAATAGCTCAGGTTTCAGAGACTTTCTTCTATTGTTATCAAAATATTGGCTAACTTGGATGTGTATGATGTTGTGTAACAAAATTGTGGACCAATGTAATGAAAAACATCCATCTCAAAACCGAAATTTGTTTGCATCTGTTTGGGTTCATTAATATTAATGTGCATAATTATAGCTCTGTACCATTCAAATCATCCATGGGTATTTACAAAAGGCTCTGCAAACAAAATGGAGCGATATCTTATTAGATTTGGAGCAAAGTGATATAACTAACATGGCTAGACATGATTTCATATTGTATAGATTATCAAACAACAAATCAGAAAGCAATATCTTATTAGAATTAAATTTTAGGTTATAGAGCTTTAAAGAATTTTTTTATTCATTAGGTTGAGAAAAATATGGATTTTAGAAAAATAAAAAAACTAGAAGAAAAGGATTGCATAAAGCAAATTTTTTTTCAATAGATAGAGGAAAAAATAGGTTTTAGCAAAGATGCTGCAATCTATTGTAATTATGATCTTATTGGGAATTTTGATTTTTGGATGCAGTTTATGTCCATGAAGAATGAAAATTTGAAATCATCCCTGGCCCACTGGATCAAAACATGTTAAAGATGGGGTGTTAAAAATTATAGTCTTCATCCAATTAAATAGGTTGTTTAGGGGACTTGTTCCATGATTACTCATTTTCCTAGTGTGAAATAGGTGGCAATTTGTTGGGTTTGTATGGGACGAAACTTCTAATATTGGGGCCTAAATTGGTGGTTTGGTATCTGATATTGTTTTTTTTTTTTTTTACGTTGAACTAGTGAGGTTTAGGGCTACAATATTGACCCACATTAGGAATCATGATGCTCGAGGTCAAATCTTAGCTGCAGGAGGACTTCTTTAGTTCGGAATACAAGAGTCATTGAAGGGCAACCAATCCATGTGGCTCTTCAAATTACACCTGATTGAAAGAATAATCACTACTGACCTGTTGTATTAAAATATGTTAAGCCGGGGTTCCTGTTCTAATTTCCATGTTGAGTTGCAGTCCAATATGTTTTTACAAAAACTTAATTTGGTTTTATTCTAACTGTTTTATACCAGGTCTAGTGTAATTTGCCCTAGTTCATCTTCACCTTGTTTACTTTGATACTCAACATTGAACCAGCCATGGCATAATTTCACAGTTCAACTCATGAATCAATTAACTCGGTTGACATGGATATGAAGACAAGAGGAACAATACAATTTGGGAATACTAAAGAAAGGGGATTGAGGATATTGAGTCAAGCCATTTCAATTCTTCAGACACCCCAATGGCACTTGCTACTTCATTGGGGGACTTTCCAAACTCCAAAACAAGATCATATTCAAGAACAGTGAGAAGCTCTTCACCTACAACAGTGTCCACTCAGGCCTTTTTATCTGATTCAGATGAATTCTTTCCTGCTTCATTCCATGGTTCAACTTATAAATCGGTAATCTCAGTTCACAGGGATACAAAGAAAGTGAGAACAGTAAGATTTGGGGATACTAAAGAAAGGGATTTGGAGGATACTGGTTTAGCCCTTCTGAATTCTTCAGACAACCCTCTAGTGCCTGTTACTTCAAACAGGGTGTTTGTGGACATACCAGGAAATAATGACAGAATTGCCACGTCACAAGGGAAGAAAGGATTGTGTTATAAGTGTGGGAAAGGGAATCGAGTGAAGGAGAAAGAAACATGCCTGGTTTGTAATGCTAAATATTGTCACAATTGTGTCCTCAAGGCAATCATGGGTTCGATGCCTGAAGGGCGCAAATGTGTAGGCTGCATTGGCCAGCCTATTGATGAGTCTAGACGACCTAGCTTGGGTAAATGCTCCAGAATCTTGAGCCGCCTGCTTAGTCCCTTGGAGATTCAAAAAATCATGAAGGCCGGGAAAGAATGCCCAGTAAATCCCCTAGTCTTTGGCGCACGGTAAACAATATTTACTGGTAGATATCTCTAATAAAGATTTCCTTTACTGATTATGATTTAATTCAAAACTGCTAAAACCAACGATGTCAAACACCCTGCGAAACCATCAAAAATCCTGTCAAAAGGTTCTTCATTGTAGTCTACTTTCGCATCATTACCCGCGAAGACAATGACAAGAGCTTACGGGAGAAAAGTAATTATTCACAGGGTGCCTTCACGTGCTTACGCGGATGTGCCACCTAATATTCCACCTCGCCAACTGCCACATGTGCGACCCCACCCTTTTCACTTTCACTTTCACTTTCACTTTCACATGCACTTTTTACATCCACTTTCGCCATTTCCCATAATATTGCTGGCCACCCCTGGCCAATAAGTTCACACCACGTTTTTACCATTCACCATGGTCGAGTGGTTGAAACGCGGCGTCGTGCGATTCTGCGAAGAACCAGTTGAATGGGCGATTTGGCAGGGACATGGTAAATAATAATCGCTGCCAGCACACGGTCTCTAACTCATTATTTCATCTCATTCTGGTCTCATTCACTATTTCATTACCAGAGATCTAAATTTCAATTTCCCACTGTTCGATACGGAGATTAAATCTCTTAGGTTGAGGGTTTAAAGTATTTTCTACGGGAATTTTCAGTTCTGTATCAAATTGCCAAGCTGTGCCTTTCGCTAATTGCGAGACTTGTGTTGGTTGTCTGTGTTGTCGAACTAAGCTGTGGTGGTGCTGCTGTTGAGACAGTCGGCTACTCCAGAAAACTCGCGGCTCTGGTGGAAGAGTAACCCCTGGTATTGACTTATCGCAAGGGTCCTCTTCTTTCCACGGCCCCTGTTGATGTTCATGTTGTGTGGTACGGGAAATTTAGCCCTGTTCAGCGCTCTATTGTGGGGGACTACTTGCAGTCGCTGGGTGCACATTTGCAGGGGTGCCCTCTGTTTCTACTTGGTGGAAGACTACTAGAAAATACAAAGGTGAAGCTTCCTTATAAATGTTCCGGAATGTGGTAAGATTAGACGACATCGTATTCTATGGGAATTGTCCTTGAAGAGGACCGACAATAAGATAGAACATTGAGTGTGAAAGCTCTGTGAGATCATCAAAAGATATGCCTCTGCAAAGGAAAAGAGCTCGATATTTAATGAATTTGGTGATGACAATAAGAATAATTTTTATACAAAGGAAGAGTATTTCTTGTCTAATGCTAGTAGTAGTGTTTTAGATTATGATGTCTAAATCTGATTTTGACCGATCCTCTGCTATATGGAGGGATTTTTCTTCCATGACTAAATATGTCATGAGATCTCGGCATTAGTCAGTGCGTTATGGCCATTTCATTAGGTGATTTTACGGCCCTCAGAGTTCTCCTACAAAGATTGCATGAGGACAGCAACGTAGGCATTGATGTTGAATGATGATCAATATTGTGCATCCAAGTATGAGTTGGAGGCATGTTGAAAAGAATCCGTTCAAGAAGTTGAGATATCAGGGGTTCAAAGAATTTTAAGATGGCCATTTATGATCTATAAGAACAAGCATTGGTATGAAACAAATAATCTTTCAATGATTGCAATTCAGGATGCTAGAAGAAAAGGTAAAGTTCTTAGTCACTAAGTTATTCAAGACAAAGAGAGATCTATTTTACGATATATTTACATAGAGGGTGTAGAATTTCCTATAGGGAAGAAATGTATAAAGGTTGGTAATAAGACCATGTCATGTTTAGAAATTTGAGAAAAGTACTAAGGATCTTGATGATCTTCTTAGAAAATAGAGATCAACAGGCGATAGAGAAAGTTTTGGGTTTAAAATGAGGAAAAAACATCTAAACGGCCGTCAAATTTAAACCCTGATTGGCACTATTATAAGAAAGAAGGATAAAGAATCTGCAAGCCGTCAAGGAAGGAAAGAAATAAAACGTGTACACTAAAGACAATGTAAAGAAAAATTCAGCTAGACAGCCTAATGCCTCAAGGTATGAAAGATTATTTAATGGTTATTGCCACTACTTGTGCGATGTCTTAATGCGTCATAGGAGAAAATGAGTGTAGGAGGTATTTACTCCTACAATGATGGGATCCATGGAACCAGATAGTGCAAGACTGATCAATCTAAACAATGTAGTGTAGCAATAGATTTCCATACAGAGAACCTACATGTTTCTAGATACTTTATTCTGTATGACCCACCTAGTTTAAACATTTTTTGAAGGCTACAGAGGCAAGGGTCTCAATGGTATGTCTTCAACGTGTAATGATAGTTGGTCATGTTGCTAGAGAATGATAATCATGGTTACTCAATGTTGGATTTCAAGAGATTATAAGTTCCTAGGGTGCAAAAAATTTAGGATTTCAAGGTCTAACTAATGATATGCATGCTTTGAAGATCAAACATGGGATATGTGAGCCTAGAAGGAACAATAATGGCCCTCTATAGATACTGATATGGATGCTAGATATTTGAGAGATTAGAAATAAGGTTAACTTGTTAGGTGACTAAGAGTGCTTGAGACCTCCTTTAAGTCATTTTTAAGTACTAGAGTGTACCATCATGGGTATTATAGTGCCTCTACTATGATTCTTAGTAGGGTGGTTGGAATGTGGTATCCATATGAAGCAGGTAAGAAGAGGAGGGAGTCCCATCACAACTGATCTCCAAGTAATGCTGTTGTACAATTGATCTTTTACATAATATCAAGGTCATGTAATCACTAATGTTTAGGTATGTTTAGGTGTATTCTTATATTGTTTTTATGAGTTCTCAATCCAAGGAATGTATTTTTAAATTCAACTCAGTTCTTCTCATTTTTAGGATGTGGAATTCATGTTTCTAAAGAATTAATAGACATGGTCATAATTTGCAATGTTTTGAACCTCAGGCATCGTGTTGCTTCTTGTAAGTACAGGCCTAAAGATCTAACATCCTACTGTAATACATGAGGGTCACATGTGTCCTCCAATGATCTGTAGAGTCTAAGATAATTTTGAAAATCCGATAATACCTATGAACATGGGATTAGGGGTCTAAAAGTAGCCTTGAAGTCAATTTAGATAGTATTTTTAGAGTTATCAACCGTAAAATACAACTCAGGGTAAATGTTAAACCATAGCAAAGGAGTGTCTTGGAAGAATCTGCTTTGAGAACCTATCATTATTGCACAAATGGTTCTAGTTTGGTTTTAAAGTCATCAGTCAATTTCCTTCATGTTTTTCATAGAATGTTATTTGTTATGTCAATATTTGTGTATCATGCTTCAAATATGTTTAGTCTTCTTAAGGAAGTTGCGAGCATGGGTATTGGGCCAGTGAAAATATGGCAAGGATAACTGGTCAATGTGTGTCTCATGAAGTATGAAGCTGTAAACTTAGGTCTAGCTAAAACCTACCTACAGGAGTGTTATATCTTGTTATATTATGTATGAGTGTAATGGTCAAAGTAAGCACATGAATTGCTAAGTTTGTTCATAAGTTAATTATAACAATCCATAATTGTTGATGGCCATTCTTGAAATGTAGTTCCTAGTGTCTGTCAAGCATCAGGTCTAAACACTTGAAGTTTGAGTCTTTGTAAGTTAAGTTTAAAGTCATGAACGATACAGTGTAGAAATGTGTATAGTCTGGCAATGAGGTGTTTTGGGTACTCCAATAAGGTCTATAAGGTGGTTTTCTCATTTCATGAGTAAAATGGCATCAAGTAGGCAAAATCCATTGTGAAGAAAACTACGCTAGTGGCTGTATCCATCAAATGCATCTTTTGAGGTTACAACTATTAGGAATCAAAACATACGAAACAAGGTTTGTTGAAGATGACATGAGGATGTGAGTGTTCCTCTAAGGCTTTCATCAGCTTGATTATATTATGATTTGAAGTATTGTTCATAGATGCATATAAGTCAAGATTTTTCTTCAAGAGGTTTGTTTGTTATAATTGCATTCAACTGAGGCCATGGTATAATCAGCCCTTAGTGGTAGTCCTATTTTCTCTTTGCTATGTTGAAACTATAATGTGGATCTGATTTGAGATATTACCAATTATTAGTCAAGGCTCTAATTCACCTCATAAAGAGCTAAAACTGTAAGAATAAAATAGATCTACTGCAATTGGTGTTTTTGTAATATTCCAATAATTTTTATGTCAAGGCATAAATCAGGCGGTATCTATGTTAGGAAATATGTGATAGTTCTCCATGTCTAGGTATGTGTAGCACTCAATAGATACCTAAATGTGTAATTATGACTGTCGGTGAATTAGTGAAAGTACATTTAACTTATGTAGTATGGACCTAATAAATGTCACAAATAAAAAAAGTATGAGGAAAATTGGTAAGTCAGAATAATACCTACAATCAGGTATTGTTTTATCATCAAAACTCAAGATAGGTTAGAAAGTCCACTCATACAGGGCTACAAGGAACATTGTATAACTAGAGAAGGAAAAGGTGGAAAGTGAAGAGTTGTCATGAGACATCTCTTATCAAAATGGTTTGTAATCAACTAGTGACCTCAATGAGCCAAATGAGTGTGAGAATAGTATATTGTTGCTGATTTTAATTATTGTCTGTGGTCAGCTATTTCATGGATTACTGTCCAACAAGATCAGGGTTGGATAATAATGCACATTAAGAAGGCACAATTGAGCAAGGTATGAAAGAATTTTGAATCATCGATAGGTATGAGTTCCATATTGAATGATTAGTTTGTTTCATAAAATGCATGGGTTATCCTCTAGAATTAGGTTGACAAGTATGAAGGAAAATATGCAAGTAAATATACGCAGTTTATGACAAAACATTCTGCCAAACCCAGACTATATGAATGAATCTAGAAACGTGCACCATGTACTAGGAAATATATCTGATCAGTGCTCCATTTTGTAGAAATGGGTGAATCAAAGGTAATTGCATGTGTACATTCAATTATTATTGGATATTTAGATTCAGTGAAATGGATACATTTACTATGATAAATGTAAATAGGCTAAACTGTCCATACATGTGAGTTAGTATGTGGTACAGTTAGTAAGTTAATGAATAATAAAACAATGGAAGATAGTTGTTTTATTATTATATTGCACCTACAGAGGTTAGCAAACCTGTAGAATGGGAAACTATGAGTTGTATATGCCAAAGCACATAATTGGACTTGGTCTGTGAGGATTGTTATTATACATCATCCTATATTTATGGAGTGTATTCTACAGAAATATGTGAATCGACTAAAAAAAATATAATATAGAGTTGTTGCAAATAATGCAATTATTATCTGTGTAGCTATTTGCAATGTATTCAAATCTGTAAATTAGATCAGAGTAATTTCTACATTTGGTACCAGAGTCAGGTATAAATCTGTCTTGAAGAAGATCTTGTAACTTTTTTTTCGTAATCTATGTTTCTCCAAAAATTTTTGTGTGAAAGCTATCTGTTGATGATGAAGATGCAAAATCCATATTAGTAGACAATTTTCCATCAAAATACCCAGTAATCGTAGTCTTTGGACTCTAGGGCAAATGTCAATTCTCAGTCATTATAGGGCATGATTAATCAGCTGCTATTTTTTTGAAGAGAATCAGAGAACTCAAAGGTAGATATCAGAATCTACATTCAATTTTTTTTGGATATGTTAGATTCAGTAAAATATATACACCATTATATCGAAATTTAAAAGGTCTGAACTTCCATGTTTCTATGGCAGAGTAAAAATCCAGATGCAGTTAATGAAGTAAAACCTATGGTAGAGATCAAGCTAAAGACTTGCTCAATGGAAATCTTAAAAATTAAGCAAATATAGTCACTAAAGAAGGCCCAGACAATGAAGATGAACAAATAATAGATGAAATTGACTATAATTCTGAAGACTTTCTACACTAAGTGAAGTTCTTGGAGGAAGGAGGCACATGAGGTTGGAGGTCATTCAACGACCTCTCGTCAGTCACCAACGACGAGGCCGTATCAGCTATGGTGATTATTTATTTATACAGTGTGTTCTTGTTGTTTCTTTGTGTGTGTGACAGAGTGTTTGGTTGCAGTGTTCCTATTGTGGTTTGCAGAATAAAGGAAATTTCACGTTGAGGGGGGAACATGATCTCAATGTTCCATTTCTAGTTTTCTACATTTATGGTATTTTCTATATGTGAGAAGCTATATTTCCTATGTTTTTCCATGTAGTGAAATGTGATGAGAGTTGATGATTGTATTTGAAACATCATAATGTGGTTGTAGGTAAACCACTTGAAAACCTTCATTTTTGGTTTGTGGTACACCACTTGTAAAACCATCAATAATTCGGTTGTTGGTAAACCCTATGCAAAACCATCACCCTTTTTGGTTTGTGGCAAACCAGTTTGCAAAACCATCATTTTTGGTTTATGGTCAACTCTATGAAAAACCATCTATTAGGTTTATGATCATCCTATAAAATCATCAAATCATGAAAGTAAGTGCAAGTATAAAGGCAATTTTTCCCCATGTTCGCACTAAGGGGGGGAATCTTAGGAAATATATCATAGTGCTCTATTTATATGTATGGGTGAATAATAATTACGTGTGTAATTATTATTATGGTAAATTAGTGAAAGTACATTTACTATGTAAATGTAAATAGTAAATGTAAAATGTGGTTAGTATGTGGTAAGTTAGTAAGTCAGAATAATAAAACAATTAGTGTTGTTTTATTATTATATTGGTGAGAGGTTGAAACCATATGGGTGTATGGTTTTATATGAAGACAAAGGTTGTTATGAGGATTGTTACTATACATCTCCTATATAATGGAGTGTAATGAAATAGTGAATTAATAAAAAATGAGTGTGACAATAGTATAGTGTTGTTGATTTTAATTATTGTCTGTGTAGCTATTTCATGGATTCTGTGTATTAGATCAGAGTGATTTTCACACTATTATCATTAGGAGTAGTATTCTTTTTTAATTTTACTGCACATTCAAGAAATGATTTGCAATTGTTCCCTGATATTTTCATAAATTCATTGTCCATTTAAAATTTTATAGATATACAACTATTATCTCGGTTTTGTTAAGGGTGGTCATGGAATCTCAATTTTTAGGAAAAAAAGGATTATGACAAAATATTATGCTAAGTAAGTGATTATTTAGATATTTTAACATATACTTACACTAGAAACAAATGGTTTTATTATATAAAAATATAAATTTTATCATCCTCGTAAAAATTTTGAAAGTCAAAAAAAAGAAATAAACGTCATATGCAAGGTGATATTAATTTAACAACCGTCACAAAAAAATTCCTGACGGGTAGGGGCGACTGTCAAATTTAATCTCTAGTCATGGGATAGAAACATTTAATGAAAAGATTGAATCCATGCATCATTGCATTGAATAACGATGACTCTTATTGGTTTGAATGTGTTAAATGTAAGGAAGGCCACTCCATAACAAGACCCCTATTGACATAATCACACTTCTTTTTAACACTAGTGTTAATTAAATACCATTGTTGAAGTAAAAGCAAAATATATAGTTTGATTGAATGATGGGTCAATGATGAGTGAAATATGTCTTCGAGTCAATTTGCAATAATTTTTTGAAAGATATATTGGTGAGAAAAGAACAACCCACATTTTTTTATTAGGCTGAAAGTGTTCTCTAAATTATAGATAGGGGAGAACAACCAGCTGGCTCTGAAAATGAATGTACAATCGGTATCAATGTAAATTGGACGGTGTAGTGGCACATATTTTGTGTACAGTCTTAATCCCAGACATTTACATGGAACCAAAAACATTGTTTTACTTTTCAAATAATTTAAAGGGTGAATACAACATAGCGGATGTAGGCATGGGTTAAATTTGATGCCCGTTTAGACGTTTTTCATGATTTTAGACGTAAAATACTTGTAAATATTTGAAATATCTATCACATATGACTTGCAAATTTTAAGTATGGTCGTCATTTTTGGATAGATTTCTATGTAAACAATATTAATATATATTAGAAATTTAGTCAAATCTATATAGAATAATCTTTTATATATTTTATTAACAACTTAAAAATAACACTATTTTACATTTTTAAAGGGCAATATTTCAAATTTTCTGCCACCTAAAAATTGTTTGATAGGTATAGGTGGCCATCAAATTTAACCTCTAGATGTAGGGCTCTAAATTTTACGATTCCCACCTTGGCCTTTCTCTAAAAAGAGCAGCAAAGAGATGAAACACTAAATGGGTGAACCCACATCTCTGCACCAAATCTCTCCACCAAAGCTTCACCCCTAAGCATATCCATCTGGGTGCGCATGCCAGAAGGAAAATTCTGCATCCAAGCTTCCATAAAGTCATCTAATTTCCATCTACCAACATTTAGAAGTTATTTGGCATAGTGCAAACAAAAAAGTTTCTCATTCAAAGTGCAAACTTCACTCCCTTGTCCAATTTTGGCAAACCTAGAATTAAAATCTACTCAATTCCGATACTCACCAAGCAACGCAGAGCAATTCTGTTGGAGTACCCATCTTTCTTGAGCACATGAAGAACAACCTGAGCTCTCAATGGTTTGAGAGGCCAATCATGTTGCACGAAATTGAGAATAAGGACATCTAGAAGACACTCCATGAATTTATCATCCAAAATTCTCCAAGAACCCTCAATTTCTACCGCTGTCAGAGATTTTAAACCTTGTTTTAATTCATCTTCATTTGTTTGAATATTGTCTAGCAAATCCTCCCACCTATGTAGGCCCTCTAAGTTCCCCATTTCCGATTTAATTTTAGTGTCTTCTTTATAAGGCCTTTGGCTGAGAAGGTATTTGAGAATCTCAAGCTTAGGAGTGACCTGGGTAAGCTTCATTTGACCAAAACTAACTTAATGACACCGAAAGTGGCCTTCTTGGGCCCATTATGCAGGCTACCCTCTTGTGAGATAAAACTGTGAGAGGGAATTAAAAATACACAAGTCTGCATGGAGTAAGGTAGATGGGTACTCCATATCACAACAACAGTCACTGCAACGACCAATCAAACATAAAAATGCCCCACAAAATTACAAATCCGGCAATGAGAGAAATAGTTCCCACCAATGAAATAGGAGGGGAACAAAACATTTCCATAGTTTTACCACTTTTAATGAAGATCACTATCTGCACTTTAGACTTCCCCATATGACATGCCCGTAAAAGCCACTAAAGGCCAAAAAAATTTCCATAGTTTTACCATATATTATCCAAGAACAATATTTGCACTTTAGACTTGTGCATATGAGATGCATGTAAAAGCCACTAAAGCCAAAAACATTTCCATAGTTTACCGCGTATTATTTGAGAACAATATTTGCACTTTAGACTTGTGCACATGACATGCCAATAAAAGCCAATTTTTTTAAATTAATAACAAATGGCAAAAACAATAGTTCTTTGCCGTGGTAGGTACTAAAAAAATAGAATCTTTTTTCCCATATTTTCTCAAAAAATTATGATTCTTTCAGTTGTGTTAGTACCAGTTGTCGGTTCCCTTAAACTGAAAGACAAATTAAAGGCGCTACCCGAGAGGCCCCTCCATATTATTTTCAGCGGAATAATTTATATAAATCACAAATAAATATTATTGAATTCAACATGATTTTTCCTTATCTCAATCCATAATAACATATAAAAAGGAAACATACAGAAGGAACTTGTACTCACTGATGCCAACAACGTAAAGGCTATAAAACTTGTACTCACCAATGCTACCACCATATCTATAATTTTTGTCTATCCTTTTCCCTATAGCCCATTTGTGATTGACGCTGCCAATGAAGATGTGGAAATCAATAAATAAGCTAATACTTGCAGATGTTGTTCATCAATATCATCATCTCTTTTCTTGGAAACAACAAATGGAAAGGGCAAGCGGATATAATTTCATGGTGAATTTGAGTCATGGTTACCTGGTCGCCAATGAAATTGATGTAAGATAAGATAATTTTTAGAAATAATTTATGCGCAAATAGGCGCGCTGGTGAAGCATATTCTAGGTCAATACCTAGCCTTGGTGAGCCAAGCCAAAAGTGATTATAATGATGAGATGGAGTACTTGGAAGACCTGGTTGGCATGCTCCTAATAAATATTAAAATTTGCACAGGTCCAACAATGGAAGAGATAGCAAAGGAGAAGGAAGCAAACAAGGTAGATTTTGAGGCTAAGATTACTGAGCTTGAGTATTTATTCACGAAGCTCAAGGAGGCAAGAAACAAGGCCTATTAGGAATAAAACTTAGCTTAATTCATCATTAGTTGATATTTGAATAAATGTAATAATTTAAAGTATTTAATTTAAATACTTTAAACTTATGTAAATAGGTATTAGTTATCCTTAGTTATTAGTTAACTAAGTGACAATGTTCTCATCCCAGTGTTTGTGGGATCATGTTCTATCTTGCATATTTTGTTCCTGGATGATTTCCATGAGGAGCAATAGGGGTAGTTAAGGGCAATATGCTATTTCTGCATATTTGCTCAGATTACTTGATTTGCTTCCATATATTGTGCATGAGATAGAAGTTATCCAATATCTATAAATATTGTAGCTCTCTCATTTTTTTTGTAATACTTAAATTTGATATTAATAAAATACACAAGCACCGTCTTGTTTATGTGCAAAACTTTTGTGTCAAATATTGTTTTCAATTATTCATTATCAATATTTGGTATCAGAGCAACATTCTGATTCAGAGAGGAGTGTAGGAAGTTTTAGGGAAGTTTAGGGAGATCTAGAGAAATTACAGAGTTAGGAGGAGCCATAGATGCCCCCATCCATTTCATAGCCCCTACCTGAATCCACACCCCGGTTCAACAGATTGATTTACAGTTGAAGAACACCTAGAGTGCAATCACATGCCCTTGTAGACCTGGATGCAGCTCTGTTGCAAAAGGTGACATTTTTTCATTCTCTGGTAATTTAAAAATAAAATTACCTGTACCTACAATTCTTTTTTAAATTGGAAGCATTTTAAAGAAATATACAATAATTTTGTATTGTGGGAATCCAAGCTTTTCAAGCTCCCCACAAAATTTCTTCTTCCTGTTCTCTGCGCTTTGTTTTTTCATAAATCTGGCAAGAGAATTACACATGACTATGAGAAGATCTATGTCCAAAGTGTCTAAGCCTGCAACAATTGAGGAGGAAAAACGAGATTAGAGATCAACCTGTAAGAAGAAAATATTTCACAGCAGTCAAGGTTATTCTAAAAGTGAACCTGCAAAATAGAAAAGGGGAGCAATGAAGCCTCCAAACATATGAAACGCTGATCTGCAGACATAGGAAAATCAACCAAAAATGTGAAAGAATTTTCGAGAATGAAATAAAATAAAGGTAAACAAGGTTGTACGCATGCACTTAAGCCTTATCCAATTTTTTTTGTTAAAAAACACATTTTAAAAAAAAATCCATTTTTGGATTTTCCGAAAAAAATTAGAAGAAGATTTTTTTTTTCCATTTTTGGAAAGGGGCCTGGAAAGATATTGAAATCGTAATTTAAAAAAGACATAACTTTTAACTAGTACCTCAGATTGAGGTGCCATTTTTTTTTAAAGTGTGTGTTTTTACGAGCTCTACGTCTTGGTAAAGTTTTTAATAAGATTTATTTTGTAAAAATTGTAAAAATTAGTTTTTTATATTTGAAAAGAGCCAAAGAGTCAATTTTTGTTTTCAAATCAGCCAAGAGAACCATTTTATTTTTGGAAATCGGTCATAGAGCTAAATTGCTAATAGGGCCAATAGTGCCAAAAATTCATTGTACATGGCCAAAAAGGAGCCCAACATAAATAAATTAATATTTGCGGGGGGTGTGCATACTTTAAGGGGGGAAAAGTGTTCAATTTTTTCTTCTATTATTTATCACTTTTCACAATGGCTGCAATTATGGCACCAAAATTCTTTTTGCCAGATTCTCAACTTTTGCGTTCTGATAATTATCCAACATGGAAAACAAAAATTTACACACAACTTGATTTTGAAAACCTATGGTCCGTTGTTTCTGGTACATTAACAAGATATGCAGCAGATGTTACACAACAAGCTACATTTGATCGTGCAAATAAAAAAGCAAAGTTAATAATCTTGTTTACTGTTTCATATGAGGTACAACCTCATATTCACGAGACCACAACAACAAAAGAATATTGGGACAAGTTGAAAACAATATATGAGTAAAAAAATAAGAACATAATACTTCATCTCCAGAGTAAACTATTGAACTTGAAAAATGCAACAAACTGAAAAAGTTGAAATGGTTTTGAGAAGAGTAAAAAATTTGTGTGCATCACTTCAAGCTTTGGAATAATTAATTGACACATCACTCGTGCCTATAGTATTGAGAGCTCTTCCTCCTTATAGGATTTTTGTGATCATGTTAAACATAACTGGTCAAACAACAACTTTTGAAGAGTTAGTGAATATGCTACAATAAGAGGAAGCTATTCACTCAACTACTGAAACTGAAGAGAAGGAACTTGTTTCTAATCAAAAAGGAAAAAATAGGATAAGTCTAGTAAATAGCCTCAGAAGCAAGGTAATACTCAACAAGGCCAAAAGGACCAACAAAAATGTCTTATTTGTGGTCGAAAATGACATGAGTTAAAAAAAATTGTTGGTACAACACATTCCAACAAGGATCATCAAGTGGTAAAAATATTAATTACCAACAAACAAAACCTAGTCAACAAATAGAGTAAACAGGGACAAAATAATAACAAGTGGAAGAAGAAACCAACTCAAAAAGGAAATGTAGTTGAAAAGGAAGATAAATTTGATGATAACGACTTCCTATATTCTGCACAGTCAAATGAAGTATCCAATTCTATAAATCAAATTTGGTATGTCGGCTCAGGTGCAACTTGACACATGACAGGAAAGAAATATTGGTTCTTCATAATGAGTAAAACACCCACCAAAAATCATGTCTCTTTGGGTGATGATACATCATACAATGTTGAAGGCATGGGTTCCATTTCACTACCACTTGGGTGTCATAATTGTAAAATTACAGATGTTCTTTATGTCCTTGGTTTAACAAAAAATATGTTATCTGTGAGTCAATTATTAGATCACAATCTCAAAATTGACTTTTATTGTAAAGGCGGTAAAAAGATGTGCCTAATTTGAGATAAGTCACGAAGCTCCAAAATTATTGAAAAATTTTCGAATGTGGGAAGAATTTTTCAGTTGGATTTTGTTCAACGAAATGATCAAGCACTTGTAGCCAAGGATACATCATCAGCTAACTATGGCATCGAAGACTTGGACATGTGAGTTTTGGCTATCTTGACACACTTCATTGATACGACATGGTTAGGGGTTTACCTCCTTTAAAAAAGGGTACAGATGAATGTCAACATTGTTTGGCATGAAAAAAAAATAAAGCACCATTCAAACATAGTACATTTCGGGCTAAGGCAAAACTTGACTTGGTGCATACCGATTTGTGCGGACCCATGAGACCTAGCCACTCCGGGTTTCAATATTTCATGCTCTTTGTTGATGATTTTTCAAGAAAAATTTGGATATATTGTCTTTCTACAAAATACCAAGCTTTTGAAAATTTCAAGAAGATCAAAGCCCTTGTTGAAACAGAGTCTGGTAGGAAAATAAAAACACTCCGCTCATATCAAGGGGGAGAATACACTTGCAATGAGTTCAATAATTATTTGAAAACACATGGCATTCGTCATCAAATGGATCCTCCTCACACACTACAACAAAATGTTGTTGTTGAAAGGAAAAATCATACTATCATGGATATGGTGCGATGTATGATTGATGATGCAAGTTTATCAAAAACATTTTGGGCCGAAGCAACTAAAACGACAGTCTATTTACTAAATAGAGTTCCCACTGCAGGTCTTGATGGAGTAACACCACAAGAAGCATGGTCAGGGCATAAGCCATTTATTTCACACCTTAGAGCTTTTGGATGTAAAGCAAGTATGCACATTCCTAAGAAACAAAGAACTAAGCTTGATATGAAATCAGAAAAACTTATCTTCTTGGGATACAGTGATGGAGAACTTGGTTATAGACTTATGAATCCAAGAACAAGAAGGGTATACACTAGTCGAGATGTTGAGTTCTTTGAGAAGAAAGAAGCAGATGCTCCTTCCATACACTCACATGATGAAAAAATCATCCCTACAGTGAAAACAAAGGATGGTAATCACTTTGATGATGACAATGATGATGGGGAAGATAATGAAATTCAACCTCCCACATGAACCAAAAAAAGTATGCCTAAATGGTATACAAGTATGATTAGAGATGCAAAATTGGATAGTGTCCCCGACACATCTACCACTGGAATGAGGACTTGCAGTATGGCTCGAAATGAGGTCAATTTGGCCTTAATGGGTAAAGTTGTTAAAACTATTGAGCCCTCCCCAGTTTAAGAAGTCCTATAGTCTAAACCTTGGAAAGATGATATAGATGCAGAATATAAGTCACTTATGAAAAATAATAAATGGAAAATTACATATCTTCCATCAGGTAAAAAGCCAATTGGATGCAGATGGATCTTCAAAATGAAGTACAAAGAAAACGGAAAAATTGATAAACATAAGGCTAGATTAGTTGCTAAGGGATATGCTCAAAAAGAAGGCATTGATTATGAGGAGACTTTTTCTCCCATAACTAAGATAAAACAATTTAGGTTAATATTTACTCTAGTTGCACAATTTGGTTAGAAAATACACCAAATGGACATGAAAAGCACCTTTCTTAATGGTGATTTATAGGAAGAATTTTACATGACTCAACCAGAACGTTTTGTCATACCAAGTAAAGAGGAAAAGGTATGTAAAATCATAAAATCACTATATGGTCTAAATCAGTCTCCCAGGGCATGGCACATAAAAATCGACGAGCATCTCATTCAACATGGATTCAAAAAGAGTCCATACGATCCTAATCTCTATCTCAAAAAGAAAGGGGAGGAGATAGTGATTGTTGTAGTATATGTCGATGATCTAGTCATCATTGAAGGATCAGTGAGGATGATTGAGTCAACAAAGAAAGATCTAACACGATCATTCAACATGGAAGATCTCGGACTTCTGCATTATTGTCTTAGACTTGAAGTTTGGCAAAGAGAAAATCATATCTTTGTGTCACAATTGAAATACACCAAGACAACACTCGAGAAATTCAATATGATGGATTGTAAGACATTTTCCACACCTATGGAGACAATACTTCAACTGTCTCGAACAGATCCATCACCACAAGTAAATGCAACTCTATATCGGTAGTTGATCGGGAGTCTCATCTACTTGACTTACACTAGGCTGAATATTAGCTATACAGTCAGCTATCTTTCATGGTTCATGCAAAAACCAAGGGTTTCTCACTGGAAAGTAACAAAGTGGATATTGAGGTACATCAGAGGGACTATGGACTATGGCCTAGAATACAAGAAGAATAATAACTTCTTCTTGACAAGATATTCAGATTCAGATCATGCAAGAAACATAGATGATAGGAAATCCACTCCATGATTTGTATTCTTTTTGGGATCTGGACCGATATCATGGGAGAGTAAGAAGCAGACTTGTGTTTCAAGGTCCTCCATAGAATTAAAATATCATGTAGTAGGTGGAGCTGTCTGTGAAGAAATATGGCTTCGATGTATACTTAAAGGATTGGGAATACCACAAAAATATCCAACTATCCTACATGTTGATAACGAAGGAGTAGTAAAACTTGTTCGGAATCCAATTTTTCATGAGTGCACCAAACATATTGAGGTGCATGTACATTTCATTCATGAACATGTTCAAAACAATAACATCCAGCTCCAATAATGCCCAACAGATATGCAACGTGCAAATGTCTTCACAAAGTCACTTGCTCAAGGTAAATTTGAGGGTTTTAAAGAATTTCTCTCCTGTTCACTTGAGGCCATGCTGAATTAAGGGGGGAATGTTAGGAATAACACTTAGCTTAATTCATCATTAGTTGATATTTGAATAAATGTAATAAGTCATAAACTTATGTAAATAGGTATTAGTTATCCTTAGTTATTAGTTAACTAAGTGATAATGTTCTCATCCCAATGTTTGTGGGATCATGTTCTATCTTGCATATTTCTTTCCCAGATGATTTCCATGAGGGGCAATAGTGGTAGTTACGGGCAATATGTTATTTTTGCATATTTGCTCAGATTAGTTGATTTGCTTCCATATATTGTAGATGAGATAGAAGCTATCCAATATATATAAATATTGCAGCTCTCTCATTTGTTTGTAATGCTTAATTTTGATATTAATAACATACACAAGCACCATCTTGTTTTTGTGCAAAGCTTTTGTGTCAAATATTGTTTTCAAGTATTCATTATCAAGAATGCCAACTTAGGTTTTAACAGGTGCCAAAAATGTGAAAAAATTCTTGATGCATGCGTGATTGATGAAGAATCAGCACTCAAAACTATCCAGGAGAAGATGCCCACCAATAAAATTGAGCACACCAAGGTTATAGTTGAAGTGACGAAACACAGAGAAGTAATTAAGGCCAAAAAGGATAAGTTAGATCTCCAGATAAGTTAATTTCAAAATATGGTGTTGGAACATATGGATGTGATTGAAGGATTATGTGAAGAGATGAATGTGGTGATTCAAGAGATCAAAAGTACAGTTGAGGAGATGGTACCTGACCAAGTGCTAGGAATTGTAAAGGCGGCGTCAAGGAAGGCTTCGACAGAACTTGATGAATGGAAGAAAGTGGAGAGTAAAATAGATGTTGAGTTCTAAGAGCTCTTCCAACCACCAGAGTTTTGATTTGATCACTGTAGGGGTGCATGATTATTTTGGGCATTGAATTCTTATTCTTTCATTGATTATTCATACATTCTTTGGAGATACAAGTTGGACAGAGTCATTTCCGAGGATGGAAATCCAATTTAGTGTGGGGTAATATTGTAAGACCAAAATCACTAAGTGCATACCATGTGTGAGGATTTAGAATGGGTACACACAAGAAAGAATGGATAGGGTGCGAGGGTTCATGCCCAAGCATGAAAATTTCAATACATAGCCAATTTTGTGGAGCATGGGCTAAAAATAGACAAAGACCAGTAGAGTGTCGATCAAACAACATTTCAGATTTAGAGAAAAGCGAGGAGACTTGAAGACCAAGGAACATATATTTTTGGGATAAAGTACATGCAAAGCAAAAATGAAAGGTCATGCATGGGTTGATCTAATAGTAGAATTAAAGGAGAGTTTATTAATAAGATTAATCTATTATTAGATTGGTAGAAAAACATGCACACTTTATGACTGCTTTTGTATGTACGCATGGCTATTTTGAGCATGTAGTCTATTTTGAGATTGCATAGGTGGTGAAGGGAAAGTCGTCACACCTCTATATATTTTTTATACTTCATTTTTTTGGGTACCATGTATTATAAATTCCGTGATGCAAGAGAGTTATGTTTCTCTAATGTATTGGTGCACATGACTTTGTGATGGTGATTGTTATGTATTTAGCTTCTAGTATGTGATAATCTTGTTATGAATGGATCAATGAGGATGGATTCTGGTGATTGATGTGTCTAAATATGGTGATCACATGATGTAATTGATATCAGTATTTTTCTGATTTGTATGTTTCCTTATTACATGTGTTTCTATTCTAAGCTCATGATATGATGTTTGTAATGCTATGCACTTGAATGTATGCTTTGGTAATGGAAATTGTTGACACACATGCTAACATCTTGATAAGATAGAACAAAGGAGGGTCATGTTAGCTTTGCGTGCTTCAGGTGAGCGTTCATATCTGTCTAAATGAGGTGCCAACACGCATAGAAATCAAGTGGAAATAAAAGACTACAAAAAGTTTTAGACTACAAATTTTTACTAATTAAACAAGCAAAATGTACCATGTATTGTCCAGGTCTGAAAGCAATTCGCTATAATCTTGCAAACAGTCACCAAATAACAAACTGAGTAGGGGTTGCCAACGCCCACTTCAACTAATATCCCATTAAAAGGGACCGCAACGTAGCAATATTAGACTATACATAAATTGTATATGATGGAAAACTGCCCTTATGAAAAGAATAGGAACTTGTAAAGTACTGGTACATTCCCTTGGTAAAAACATATATGTTAAAAAAATGCTATGACGAGGAAGAGAGACCTATAGAAATTACCCGCTCGTTTCCCAGTATGTTGGCCGTGCATTGGTATCCCCTGCAAAACAATACAATACAATGCATCGATCGCGTAACATGGGAGCACATAGACAATGACACACGTCCTGTTGTTATAGGTGGAAAAATCGTTAACAAAATAGGTATTACCTGGGATAGGTGGGGAAATATATTAAAGGTTAGGATCGATTCATATGTCATAACATGCAAGATCAACGTTTCCTATTGAATGGAATGTGTCAATTGTAGGCACTCTTCTTGCATAGTAAAATGTTTACTGGCGTGAAAAAAAGGTGAAAGTGATGTGAATGTGAATTGTAAGGGTAGGTAGTAGTTGCTGAGGTAGAATATTAGCTGACACATACTTACTAGTGCATGAAGGTGAGTTGGAAGGCACCCTATGGATAATTATGCCAATAGGCATCTTACTATTGACTTTTGTAGTGGGATGGAATATAATTGTATATGCATTTATATAATACATTATGTCTAAAATATAAAATGTTGGAAGTGTTATTTATTAACCGATAGTTAGCTGATAGGTTATATTATAAGAGAGAGAACCCTCCCACAAAAATATCGAAGTGTTCTAACCCCGATTTTTTTTGGAATTTTTGAAATGGTCTCATAGCCAATAAAGTAGAATATTTACTAGCAATTGCACGTGAGTTGCAATTTACTTCAGAGAGTATAGCATTTTTTTGTTTGTTGGAGTTGTAATTTGTGATGAAATATATGTTATCTTAAATTGTTTCATGTTTGTGTGATGGGAAGGAGAAAGCAATGCAGCGAGTTTCAACTGCCTATTATGCCACGACATATTTCCATACATTGTTGCAAAGTTATTATTTTGTTATGACCCACGAGTATGTTCATAAAGGTCAGCTGATTGGGTTGAATATACATTTGTTGTATTTGATGGAACAATCACAATGGATCTTGAGGATGAGTGTGTTTTATGTAAGTTGTAATTATGACATGTGCCACAAATATATCATGTTCCATCATTTAGCCGAACACTAGGCATTTATCTACTAAAGCTCCCATTTTGGCATTTAAATGTTCCCAAGGTGTATTCAACAACCCCATTTTGTGAATATCCTTACCAACATACCATGAAGACTGGCCTCATAGGGAGTATCAACCATTGGATGTGGGCAAGACATTTTTTAAGGCGAGGGATTTGCATTTTCCATCACTCATCTAGCTTTGTTGTATATTTTTTCCCAAATTGTAAACATAACCTTGAAAATCCAAAGACACTTTTTTGTTGACTTCAATAATAATCTGAGGCAATAACATTGTAAAAAAGCATTACTCGATAAATAAACTCAACAAACTCATATAATATTTTTTAATTTTTTAACAAGTTTTCATAATTGAAATAACTGAACAAACTTTTGACAATTAATTAACTTTTAAAAGACCTTTTTCGACGGGCATTGGTATTGTTTCATCGACTACAACAACCAAGATATGTTTGCGATGTTTTGAATTTTCTCATGTTTGTAGGGTTTGGTATTCATTAAGGCTCCATACAAATTCAGATCTGGGAACAGTATTATAATCTTTTTTTTACAAACAAGCATGGTTCATCATGTGGCATTTATGTATGTTGCATATGATCGAGTACTTAGAGCGGAAGTTTGAAACTCCATTATTTTTTTCAAAATAAAAAGGCACCCCCATGTGAAATGAACACAATAAGAAATTAAATGAATATGGACCTTTAAAATTGGTGACACTTTATTTCTTCAATGAGCTTTTGAGCTATCACCCTTTAGGTTTTCTAAAAGAAGTTCTCAAGCATTTGTAAATGTTGGCATGCATTGTTTTTGTTTATTTTTATTAATAAAGTTTAATAAGATGTATTTTGATGGTGGGAAATTTATTAATGTATTTCTCGTTCAATATGTCTACTTTGGGAGAGACTTTTTGGTCACGACTCTAGCCCATGTTTAATGTTGATGATTGTTTACACGTGTTTATGTGTTTTAAACTATAAATAATTAATAATTTCATAAATTTCTTTATAAGTTTATTATTTATTGGTGACATATGGTGTCACGAAGATTTAGACATGGTCATAGTTTATTGTGATCCTTATGTGAGTAAGGGTGATGTTGCAATGGAGGTGGCCCTCTCATTAATATAGTATACTAATATTAGTGACACCCCAATCTTTTTCTTTGACTTAGGGGACATTCTTAGTGGCGACGGTGGACACGCTTCGTGTTGCGGGCTCAGTGCACCTTGGAATTACTTCTATAACTACAAACTTTATGTGGCTTACTACTCAGGTCATACATACCTCTTTAGTGCATATTGAAATTGCTTCGACGACTCTACAAATCCTCATATTTAACAATTGGCGTAACATTGCACCTCCTTTTGGAACAAGTGCTATTATTATTATTTTATTTTTAAAATTGATAATAAGTACCTTATTATTGACAAATGACAAGTACATGGTTGTATATGAAAGGGAATATTACATTAGTTTTGGAAATTTTATGTATACACATGAGATATTTTTAATTCAAATTTTAATATTTTAATGTATTAAGAGTGAAGTGAAGGAGACCACTATTAGGTAATGCTCCACAAATGACTTCTCTTCCTCAAATATTTTTGTGACATTTCCATAGAAACATTACACATACATGCTATCCAACATTTCGGACATTTCTTGTACATCATGTACAATTGATAGTAGCGATAGTATGCTACTATGATGGCCACTTGCTTATGATGCCATGTTATAGCTTATGAAGGATATGTTGAATACGTCACCAAAAGCGAAAAACTTGGTAGCCTGTCAAATTTAACCAAAATTTTTTCAATCGTAATATACCTTCGCATTGGCTGCCTATGCTGTCAAGTTGTTATCCAGCTAATATTCCACCTCACAGTGATGTGCCAGCTAATATTCCAACTCGGCAACTGCCACCTGTGACTTTCACTTCCACCATACACCACGCCTTTCAAGTTTCACCGTGATTGAGTTAAGCAGGCTGGTTGGAACGTGGCACTGTGTGAAGGAGTTGTGGCTCCGGCAACGTGTCATTCAGCATGTGGAGGGGCGCCATCACAGCTGTCTTCAATAATGGAGAGTGGTACAGTTGAATTGGCAGGAACACAATAAATAATAATCACATTGGCCGCCAGTGCCATTGGCATTGCCATTGCCAGCACACGCTGCTTTACTCAATGCGTTCATCCTTCCAACGCCAAAACCCTCCCTCCCATACTATTTATATCGCTACCTCATCTTTTCATCTCATTCGGGTTTCATTCACTGTTTCAATATGGAAATCAAAACAATTTTGTGTCAATACGGAGGGTAATATTTTACTGTTTAGTAGAAAGAGTAATTTTTGAGGTTTTAGGGTTTGAGGTGTAAGGGGATTTTCAGTTCTGTATCAAATGGCCGAGCTATGCCTTTCGCTAATGGTGAGACTTGTGTTGGTTGTCTGTGTTGTCGAACTTATCTGTGGTGGTGCTGCTGTTGAGATAGTCGGCTACTCCAGAAAACTCGCGGCTCTGGTGGAAGAGCAGCCCCTGGTATTAACTTATCACAAGGGTCCTCTACTTTCCACGGCCCCTGTTGACGTTCATGTTGTGTGGTACGGGAAATTTATCCCTGTTCAATGCTCTATTGTGGGGGACTACTTGCAGTCCCTGGGTGCACATTTGCAGGGGAAGGCCAAGAAGCCCTCTGTTTCTACTTGGTGGAAGACTATTGGAAAATACAAAGGTGAAGCCTCTAATCAGGTAGGTGTGAGCATTGCGAGGCTCGGGAAGTAGAAGATAGATGACTCATATTCCCTGGGAAAGTTTTTGAAGAGGACTGACATCGCCGCTCTGGTTGAAAGCTCTGTGAAATCAAAAGACATGCCTCTGCCGGAAAAGAGCTCGAATTCCATGTATTTGGTGTTAACATCAGAGGATGTTACGGTGGAAGGGTTTTACATGAGTTCTTGTGGATTTCATGCCAACATTTTACCGTCCCCTGCTAACGGAGGGAAGCTTCTTCCATACGCGTGGGTTGGGAACTCGGTAAGTCAGTTCCCTGGTCAGTGAGCATGGCCGTTTCAGACCTCTCCTCTGATTTCACCAAATGGTGACGTAGGCATTGATGGAATGGTCATCAATATTGGCACTGTATTAGCTGGAGTAGTGACAAATCCATTCAATACTGGTTATTTTCAAGGGGATGCATCTGCGTCGTTGGAGGCCGTGTCGGCGTGTACAGGAATATATGGGAAGGGGGCGTATCTAGGCTATACTGGGGAGCTGTTGGTGGATGCCACAACGGGAGCGAGTTTTAATGTGCATGGAGTTAATGGGAGACGGTATTTACTTCCTACAATGTGGGATCCTACAACCAAATCCTGCAAGACAGATATTAATGTCCACAGAAGGCCAAGAATGGCCTATGGGACAGAAAAAATACAAACCAAGAACCAAAACATAAAGGGAGTGTCAAAACATCTCCAGAAACAGAAATAAGGAAACAACAAATCAACCGCTAGAAGGTTGCAGATCGTGAAACCAATAGAAAGTGCGTTGTCTAACACATCTGGACCAGGTTGTCTGCATATGAGATCTCTTAAGATTCCTGAAATCAGTAATGTGGAAGTAAGAACTGATATTTCTGTACTCATTTGTATTTGAGGACTGCAATTTGAGTGTTCTTTCCCGAATTTGAAGTATTTCACGAATAAATAAAGCTAAGCATTTCTGATCTTCATATCGAATGAGACTCCTTAAAGAACCATTGGAATCTCTGAAAAGACAATGATATCTCCCACGGATTTCATAATAGATGGGACACTTGAATATAAAATGCTCTTCACTTTCAGGTTCTAGAAAACACAACTGACAAATCCGCTCATGTTGTGGAAGGCTATGATCAGATTCCATCCGAAGAGGGTGAGAGAAAATGCGAAACTGAGCTAAAGGGATCCTTAGGCATGAAGGCAAAAACATCTTCATGTATTCTGGAATTTTGTTTTGATCTTCATGGAAGCAGGAATACAATTGAAAATAGTGAAGAAGCTTTGGTTTCAAAGGCTCTTTTGGAGAAAACCATGTAACTTTCAAATAAGACTTAGTGAGCTCCTCTCGTATACCCTTGTTAACTTCATGTTTAGTAAGTTGAGGAGCATTAATAGAAAACCCAAGAGGAGGGAGTCTATCAATATCAATATTCAGCTTCTGAAGGAGAGTAGTAATCCTTGCATACCAACAAGATTTGCAACCCTTTTTGGCAAGTTGTACAGAAGATTGAAGTGCCAAATATGGATACCTGTTTTGACCAGAAAATGAATCTGCCATGCATCGAAGCCTATGCAACATAGTGATAACATTGAAAATCAAAGAGATAAAGAGAGGACATACCCCAAACTCAGCAAGAATAATTGAGTGAGGAACTGTTCTTTTGGCTCGGATATTCTTTGATAACATGGAAATGAAAACTCTTTCCATACGATTGAAATCATTTTGTCTCAAATATGGACCCCAAACATCACATCCGTATAAAAGTGCTGGTGTAACCAATGTATGAAAAAGCCGAATCTTCGTCTGAATATCTTGAAATTGGAGCTGAAAACATTGTCTTTCCAAGACCGTTAATGCTGCATACCCTTTGCTCAGTCTTGCTTCTATTGCCGGAACAAAGCTAAAAGGTGGACCAGAGAAAACCACACCCAAGTAGGTGTAAGAGTACACCACCTCAACTTGTTTTCCTTTGTACAAAAAATTCATTGTAGATGCTACTTTCTTGGTTGTATTAAATGCCATGAGTTTTGTCTTGGCCAGATTTACTTCCAGGCCTTTCTTATCACAAAAATCGCTCAATGCATCAAGCTGATTTTGAAGCCCTGTAATTGTGTGTGAAAGCAAAATAATGTCATCTGCAAATAATAAAATAGCAATGTAGATCCCAAGGAGGCTACAACCATTCATGGTACCTAATTCTGTGGAGATAAGATCCTCTAATTCATCAATATAGAGCCCAAAAAGTGTAGGCGATAGTGGACAACCTTGTTTCACACCTATGTTACTATGAATGTCATTAGTAGTGCCCAATTTGGTACGAATATGCCCAAAAATTTTCTCATATAAAGTCATGACAAGAGAAATTACCATGTCAGGAAGACCCAAATCTTTTAGCCTCTGAATCAAAAGATGTCTAGGTACTGTATCAAAAGCCTTACGGAAGTCCACAAAACAACAATATACCTTCTGTTTTTTAGCCTTTGCTTCCTCTATAATGGCAACCAAAGTGAATATGTGATCATTAGTTCGGTGATTCCTCCTAAAACCTGCTTGACCTTTTGCCCTGATCCGTTTCTTTTCTGCCCATTGTGAGATATAATCATCAAGTACTGTAGCAAAAAGCTTAGCCAAAGTATGCCCAATCATGATGGTACGGTAGTTCTCTGGTTTAAGAGAGTCTCCAGATTTGAAGATGGGATGAATAATATGGGAAGTCCAAGAGGGAGGAAGACCATGAGGAACAATAAAATTAAAAAGATTGGAAATGTGGACAGCAAGAACAGCTAGACTATGATGGAAAAAATCAGCTTTTAAATTTTCCACATCTTGGGCTTTATTGGAATTGAGTTTATAGATGGCTTTAAGAACCATCTTATCGGTGAAGAAATGACACTTGGGTGGTCTAGGATTCAAATGAATGGACGGCTGATTGGGAGCATCATAGAGAGAGGTAGCATAGGTAAACCAGGTATGTGGGTCAGTAATGGCACAAGTAGATTTTTTGGGTAAAAATGATCTCCAGAAAGACTTGGGATTAAACCGGATTTGGTATATGGTAGCTCTTTGTTTATCATACAAGTATTGTCATTTTTTCCTTCTAAGAATGATTTTATAAAGCTTTTGGGCCAGCTTGGCTTTAGAGGGAGTTTCGGTCATAATACGTTTGGTTAACTTGTGAACATTTTTACAATCCACATCGTACCAAGAATTTCACGGGCAATGACCATGGGTATGGAGCCGAGAAGTATGATTGGAGTGGGGGAAAGCCTTAAATGCCGCATCCATAATTACCCATGATAGTCTAGTAGCCCTCTCAACTGGATCTAAGATATCATAAATGTTCATGAGATCGGTTTTGAGGATATTAGTGTAGCTCTCATCATATGCATGGTCAAAATGGATAGTAGTACGTTTTTGTGAGAGTACATGGGAGGATGTTGCAATAGGTGTGGCAAGAGGCGTACGGAAAGAGAGAATGGCATGATCAGTGAGAGGTGGGGGAGAAGTCGAAATCTGGAGATCATATATACTCAAAGAAAAAGATTTGCAGGATATAACATAGTCTACAACACTAGCTCCACCAGAATAAGGGAAGCAAGTAAAGCCTTTGGAATTAGGGAAGTGTTCCGTACCATTCAAGATAGCAAGATCATGAGATTCACCCAATTTGATTAGGTGTTGTCCATAAGCATTCACCGTAGAGTCTGCAGAATAACGTTGAAGCCCTGATTCATGTTGATCCACTTCATAAATCATCAATGGGTCATTGTGAAGATCATGATTAGCACACTGAAGGTGGCCAATCCGGGAATTGAATTCACCGAGAAGAAGAACCTCACCAAAAGTAGAGTATTTTGTTATTTCCGGTTGTAAGTCTACAAAGGGAGATTCACCATCAAGAGCTGGAGCATAATTTGAATATTGTGGGGGGAAGTAACATGTAGCAATATACAGATTTTGCAAAGGAGGTCTTCTTTTAAGTGATATCCATAGGAACCTTGCAAATTCATCAGATCCTTCAAATTGAATAGAGGAATGGAGATGATCTCTATAAAGGCAAGCAACTCCACCAGAACCTTTTGTGCCATGTCGAAGTTGAGGTCTGTTAACACTAATCCATGAGTATCCTGCATATGAGGGTAGAGGTTTCTCCTTGGTTTCATGAGTTTCCATGAGAAAAATGACATCTGAGTTAAGAATCACATCTTCAGAAGACCCTGGGGCAAAAAAGATAGAACCTCCACAATTCCAAACTGCAATTGTAATTGAGGTTGTAGACCATGTTTCAGAGCTCTGGCGTCATGTAGAAATAGGCCAAGGTTTAGTCCACCAATCAGGAGGAGAATCCTTGATCCAAGCCCTTCCATTACGGATTACAGCCCATTTCCCTTGCTTTCTGGCATCAATAACTTTCTTCCTACTTTCTTTTACCTCTTCCTGTTGCATCTTAGTTAAATCCTCATCTAGATAAATTTTGTCAACACGATCAAACAATTTTTTCTTTGATCTAAGTACCTCCAATCTATCTTGTGATGTGCGAAAGCGAATAACTAAAGAGTCATCTTGATTGAACCAAGCTCTATCTGGTGATATAGTAGGCAGTCCTAAATCATTAGTAATGAAGTTGGACGCTGTTTGGATGGCATTTTCTTGATTGGTTAATCCTTTGACTCGCAGATTAAGGGCTTTGGCTTGTCTTTGTCTATCTTCTTCAAACTTTGCTTGAATTACAACTTCAACCAACGGAGCTGGTTTCTTACTGTTTTTAACAACCTGAACCCATTCGTTTGGATTTATAGAATCCACTTTGGTAGCTAAATCTTTTTGTTCTTCTCTATTAACCACAAGTTCAGCGCGAAGAAGGGCAAGCTCTTCTTGATTGTTGTTGCTAATGGAGTTTAAGGTTGAAGAGGATTTCAATTCTACCAAGGAGGATTCCAGAGTGGTGATATGCCCAGCCTGTGCAGTAATCAATTTATTTTGTTCCATGACCACTGAAGATAACTCCAACAATTGTTGTTTGAGAGCCTACAATTGTTCCTCAAGGATTGTTACTCTTGTCAATGAGAGATCTGGTCATGTTTTGTGGAGATGCATTCAGATTAATTACTCGTGTCTCCTCTTTTGTTGAAGGTTCTGTCATTGTAAATTACTTGAGAAATTTTTGTCAAATAGTTGGCATGTAAACTGTGTGTTCCTGTTACTGATCTGACCCTGTTCCTGTACCTGTTGCTGCACTGTGTATGTCCTTGTACCTGTGAAAAAGATGCTCCTGCACCTGTCCCTGACCTGTGAAACCCTACGAACAGTTAAGGTATTTTGTCAAACAGTTGGAAGGCAAATAAAAGACCAGAAACCCCACACACAATTCGGGAACATTCAGATATAGACAGAGCACTGTTTTGTTTAGCAAAGCTCCGACCCTGTATTCACTGCAACTATCCAATTTCTGCTAAATTTACAGAAATATAAATAAAAATGAAAGTTTCACAATAAATTTCCGCTGAAACATGCAGATGGGCCCGGTTTCCTGCGCGGCTATGAATAGTCTGTAGCCTGTTGGTCCCACTGCTGCCGGTTTGGTTAATTGATTTTTAATCTTTTAAAAGTGAAGTGCTGTGTTATTTTTGAAAGGATTGTGTCAGATGTGACGGAAATTTTTAGAGACCGTCAAAGTGTCTGCAGGATGAAATCATATTTAAGTTTTTGGTAAATAGTTTTTTATTTTGTTTATGATGTTTCCTCTTTGAAAGTGATTAACATGGATGGCCAGCGACGAGAAAGGGCAATGTTGAATGGACAGCTGACATAAAAACTATCATTGTTTGGGTAAAACTGTTTGTTGACTACCATAGAGTGGTCAATTTTGGGTGGAGACTACCCTTCACTCAAAACTTATCTATGTATGGGTGCATGACTCATGAAACTACATGATGTCATGTATGCACATGTCTTGGTGGGTTCCACGCGTCAGGAGTCACATTAGTGGTGTTTTTTGTTTTTTAACAAAATAAAATCAAATCATGTTATCGAATGAATCAATGGTGAATATGTTTGGCTCTTAAAAAGCCCACCAGGGTTCAATTCTCACTGTAAGAGAAGTCAAGAGATGCACTATAATAAGGGATGAGGCCACGATCGTGCCCGGAGTGAATTTGACGGAATGGATATCCCTCAGTCTTTGGTCGCTTAGCTTGAGAAATCTACCCACTTCAACGTGGGCACGAGTTTCAACAATGTTGAAAAACATTGTGTGTTTTTCAACTGCCAAAAACAACACTAGGAAATGAATTGACACGTGGCATGATGACATCATGGGTTTGCATGGGTTGCATGGGCATTTCATACATGCGTAGGTTCAAAATGAGTGAAGGGTAGTCATCTCCTCAACTTTGATAGTATATTTTCAACCGTCCCTTCCACGTTGAAAGCAAATTTTTTTTTTTTTACACTTTTAAGACGAGAAATTAAATATAGATTTGAGTAAGTTTTTTAAAAAAATGGGAGATTATATTTTAGAATAAAATATTATGGATAAAGGTATTTTGGTTCCATCTATACATTAAGTCCAATAAAAAGAGTTATTAAAAAGTATGCTAATTTATATAAATCATGTCTATTGGGGTTAAACCAAACCAGCTGTACAAATATATATCAGATTAAAGCATACAAGCAATAAACATGGAAATAACCAACAAAAGAAAATACACAAGATATAACGTGGTTCACTCAGTGTGGGTTACGTCCACCAAGAAACAACCAGTATATTATTCTAGAGGTTATAAAATTGAAGATTTGCAATCTTCCACACCTTACAAGATGTACAATAATTTTCCTCTCACAAAGCTTCTCTAAGCTCTCACCAAGGATTCCTTCTTACAATAATCATTTCCTTAACCTCTAACCCTAGTTTTCTAGCTTATATAGGCCTATACAAACTTAGGGCACTTTAGCCATTCATTTACAACCATCAGATCAACTTTATACAAATATTAGATCTAATTCCCATGACTTAAATATAAACAATCACGTACAGGTAACCGATGTCGGTTACTCTAACCGATTTTGGTTAGTATGTTAGGTGATCGACACCGATCAACCGACCGATGTTGGTTACTGTGTAAACCTATAAGTTGTAAATAAACTCCTTTGTGAAGCAATTCAGTTCCACAATCTCAACAAACTCCCACTTGGAGATAAATTGCTGCACTATTCCGCACAACTCCATCCTTGGTTCCTCTCATGACTTTCTTTCTTTCTTTTCAAGTCTCAAACTCAAAGACCAACAAAATTGGAGTGTAGCTCCAACTTCTCTTTTGCCAACGACTTCGTTAGCATATCCGTAGGGTTCTCATTTGTATGAATTTTCTCTAACTTCAGCTGCCCATCTTCCAAAACTTGTCGTATGAAGTGATATCTCAACTAAATGTGTTTTGTTTTTGAATGAAACATTGAGTTCTTTGCCAAATGAATTGCACTTTGACTATCATTGTACAATCTGCAATCCTCTTACTCATTTCACAACTCTTCCATGAACTTGCTCATCCATACCATCTCTTTGCTAGCCTCTGTAGCTACAACATACTCGACCTTTGTAGTAGACAAGGTCACAACCTTTTGCAATCTCGAAATCCAGCTAACTATCGTCCCACCTACTGTGAATACATATCCAGTGGTGCTTCTCCTACCACCCAGATCACCAGCCATATCTAAACCAACATAGCCGTATAAATAAATATATGATCCTCCATAGCATAACTGCATGTCCCTCTCAAATACTTGATAATCCATTGCACTGTTTTCCAATGCTCTTTACCTGGATTGACCATAAATCTACTCACAACTCCTACTTCCTGTGCATTGTTTAGTCTGGTACAAACCATAACATACATAAAAATTTCAACTGCTGAAGCATATAGAACTCGTGCCATGTACTTGACCGCTTCATGAGATGTAGGACACTGATCTTTGCTCAATTAAAATTGTCCAACCATAGGTGTACCTGCAAGTTTTACATCCTATTGAACAAACAAAGTATAACACTATGGAGAGGCTACATAGAAGATTAGCGCGTGAGAACAAGATGCATTTGAAGGCGCAGAAGGATAGGGAAGGAAACGCGCGCCAAGACAAGGTTGATTCAAGATTTAGAAATTTTCATGGATACAAACTATTTTTGGTGAAAGTGTGTGGAGCACACAACGAGATGGATATTTGTGCGACACGCAAATGCTATTTTTGGGATGAGCGTTTGATAAGCGTCATGCACAAGTTAAAGATAATAATAGGATTACTACTGCCAATTAACTGTAGGAGATCTATTATTAGCGCACTTACATGTGTGCATATTATTGTAAAGGTGCATGACTATTTTCAGCATGCGACCTATTTTGGGAAGTGCATAAGTGGTGAAGGGAAAGTCCCCACCCTTATAAATATGTATCGAACCATGTAATTTAGAGAGATGGTGTGTGTGAGCTATTGTGAAGTTATGCCGCTGGATTTGTTGCGCGCATAGCTAATGATAATATTTTGTACTGTAAGGAGCTTCTATGTTTTATAGTGTTTAATAGAATGAGGGTTTATTGGATGGATAATGGTGTTAAATATGACTGTAACTGGTTCTTGTATGGTTAATTTTATCATAGTTATTGTTTAATTCATGATTATTTAAAGATCTAGATCTGATTATGCACTATTGAATGGTTATGTTCATTATGGATCTGAATGCACTATATCTTCATCACGCTAACATCCTACAAAAGCAACTCTAAGGAGGGGCATGGTACCTCTGCGTGCTTCAGGTGAGCGCTCAACTCAAGCTGAGTGATGTGCTAGCACGCTTGAGTTTTTATGGTTTTACACAATGGATTCTAGGCTGCATCATTGGTTCCGTTGCTAGGACCTCTTTTTAAGTTTTTTTCAGGATGATTCATGATGAAGATGTCCCAGTGACCTAGTAAGTGTTCATGAGCGGATAAGGAATTGCCTAGACTTTATATGAGCATCTAAACAAAGAAAACATTAAGCAGGATAACAAGGCGCAAAAAGAATGATTAGGATTACACCCATACCCCCACTCGAGTGTGGAAAATCAGTGGATGCCAAAGTGACATCGGATCTGAGGTCCATTTAGCCTTTGAAGATTACTACACGTGCTAAAGCCTCGCGTGCGCAGAGAAGTGTTACAACAGAAACCTACCATCCCACTAAAGAGGACATTTGCATTCAAAGTATTCTGGTCCTGCGCATCAGAAGGAGGTTAACCAGGGAAACCATGAGAGGTACTCAAAATATTTAGGTGAAAATACAATAGTTTAAAAGAATATATCAACGAAGGATGGAATAGAATGAAGGCAATAGAAGATGGTCACAGTCGGATATTGCATGACTTGAAGGAGGTATGGCAAAATGCCTGCGGCTAAGAGATATCATTCCATTACTATGCAATTGGCTTAAAGGGGACAAACACTCTGGTGCAGGTATTAGAATGCGATGAACATAACCTGCATGCAAATATTCCCCTTCATTATCTTAGATTACGACAAAGGAGATTACTCTAAATGTTGTTGTAGATGGAGAAATTTTGAGAAAAATATATGATTGACCACAGGCACGTAAGTTATGATATCTACTTTAGATGCAGGGTACAGATGGGAAGACCTCCATTGTGGTCATCTTCTTAATGTGTTGTGTATGTAATCGAACATAAGGCTACCACATCGGAGTTTTAAAAAGAATGCAATCGTTACGTATTACCAAGGGGCCAGAGTTCATTGGGGACTTCGAGGTTTTAGCACTTGCAAAAGCGACAATTTCCTGGCTCTGCTTGGGCACCCTTGGGTGCTTGCAAATAATGTTGTCTTACGTTAGACAAGGATATTATAAGTTTTGAAGAACAAGGAGGAAAGAGTTATTATCCTTTAACAGATGGCGACAATCTGTGCCTTTGTTGAGCCTGTGAAGTTGAGGAAGATCTTGAAACATTGATTTATGTGCGCATTCATTAGGACCCAAAGTACTCGAGCCATCTAAGGAAGGAATCCTTTAGTGGGAAGATGCACAGTCTATTAGTGATACTAAAATATCGCTGGATAATTGGGCTCATTGATTACTTATGAGGATGTAGGGCGCGAAGTAAGAAGCACATTTACGCAGAGAAGCAAACCTTGTTGTATTAGGGAGGATAGGTAACAACTCTGTACCTCAAATACACTAGGAAGGAGGACCCTACGGTATTTCCTGCAAGCCATTGGAGGAAAGTGGAGTAACCAAGTTTGAGATAAGGAATTGTTAGCGTATTACCTGCGTCGTGAGCGACAAACAACGAGTTGAGTGGGTTGGTTCACATGGATAAATCTTATAGAATAGAAAAATGAAGTTCAGGATGCTATTTACTACTCGATTTTTCAGGAGCAATGCACCACTCAAATATGCACATATTATGGTAATCAACATGTTTAACACCACATCAGCAGTAGTGCAGAGACTCTAGATAGAGGGGCAGAAAGCTTTACCACCTTTCACTATGGGTGAACAAACTTCTATTCCACTTTACAAGTTGCGCGTGTGTTAGTATGTATATGCGGAGGCTACATATAGAGACTGGAAATTGTAGTAGGATTTGATTGCAGGAATGGTCCAGATGTTTGACTACTTCTCTACTAAACCTCCAGTAGAAGAGGCATTAAGGGTTATTAAGTGTTTAACTATGGGAGATAGTGCAAAGGCGTAAGAACTCGTTTAACAGTTATTTGGTGAGACAAACTTAGGAGCGCATTTTGATGAAATAGAAGAGACATATGCCGCATTAATTCAGCACGCTTTTTTTGAGAAACAAAAGGGAAAGATGGTCTACATAGTGGATGATGAGGAAGTAGATAATCTGGATATAGATCATTCAGCAGATACATGTGGGGTTTTGGACAGTACGGATAACAACGCCCGTGCCTATCTGAACCTATGACAGACAAAGAAAGAATGAAGATTGGCATGGATGCTGAACCTAAGGAGGCAATAATTATGGATTATTGGTCTAACTCTAAAGTGGCAAAAATCATTGAGTTACTATGAGATTTTTCGTAGGGGATACCATGAATTGAAAGGCGTGCATAAATTATTAGGAGATATGAAGATCAATCTTAAGGAAGGTGCGCGCCTGGTGAGGAAGAGAACCTACATGATGAACCCTAACCTACACATAAATTTAAGGAAGAAATTGACCAAAATGTTGAAATCTTACATCATCAAGCCCCCTAGAAGAATCAGAGTGGTTAATCCCATAGTCATTCAATATAAATAAAGATGGACGGATTCGGGTTTGTGTGGGCTTACAGGGAATTGAATGTTGTATGTGTGATGATCCTTTTCCCTACACCTTTCACAGAGGAGATATTAGAATGGCGTTGCAAGGGCATGAAAGTTTATTCTTTTATAGATGGATTATCTGGGTATCATCAGGGTAGGATTGCACATGAGGATCAAGAGAAAATGAATTTCACCATTGAATAGGGAAGTTTTGCATATACTGTGATTCCCTTTGGTTTGAAAAATGCACCTGCTGTATTTTCGCGCATAGTTGTTCAAGCGTTCCAAGATTTTATTCACAACTTCTTACATGTTTCCTTGGATGATTGGATGGTGTATGGACTTGTTAAGGATCATTGTGACAATTTGCGCTTAGTGTTTGAAAAATGTAGACAGTTAAGCATCTCTTTGAACATCAAGAAGTGCGTGTTTGCTACACATTTTGGCACCTTGTTAGGGCACATCATTTGCAAGGAAGGTTTTTTAGTGGATTGAGCTAAGGTTGTTGTTATTGTAGGACTGGAAGAGCCTACAAGTCAAAGTGAGGTGTGTGGATTCTTGGGTCACATAGGGTATTATAGAAAATTTATCAAAGGATATGAAAAGATTTCCGTGCCTATGGAAGAGTTACTAAAGGGAAAAGGGACATTCTATTGGGGAGAACCACATCAGCGCAAATTTGAGGCATTGAAGGAGAGACTAACTACAACACCTATTCTGCATTTTCCTTCATGGAACCAACCGTTTCATGTACATGTGGACACCTCTGGCACGAACATTAGTGCGGTGTTAGCTCAGCATGGAGAAGGAATTTTAGATCATCGTATCTATTTCACTAGTAGAAAGTTGACTCCTGCAGAGAAAAAATATACAACTATAGAGCACGAAGCATTTTCAATGATCTACGCGCTACATAAATTCAGACAATATTCGCTAGCAACACCATTTGTATTTTACATTAATCACATGGCATTAAAATAATTGGTGAACAATCCTGTTTTACAAGGGCACATATGTTGATGGGTGCTCTAATTTCAAGATTTTGATTTCATAGTTGTGGTAAAGCCAGGTAAAAGTAATTCTAGTCCAGACCATTTATCAAGAATTCAATCAGAGGAGGACACACATACAATTTAAGAGACAATGCTAGATGCACAGTTGTATAGGTTACAACGCGCACCTTCAGAATTGGAGGATATTGCTGTCTTTTTATGTGCAGGTATGGCACTAGAAGGAATGAAAGCCTTAGAGAAGAAACAACTTGCAATTCACGCGACACCCTTCATGTTGATCAGTGGTGACCTATACAAGTTAGGCCGAGATGAAATATTGCGCCGATGTGTACTGGAGCATGAGTGCATAGATATCATGGGAGATGCTCATGGTGGTATTGTAGGTAGGCACTATGCAGGTGACACCACCGTGTGCAAAATTATAGTCACTGGATTATGGTGGGAGACCATGTATAAGGATTTTAAGGCGTATTGCAAGGCGTGTGATCACTGTTAACACCTTATTAAACCTGGGCAAAGAGATGAAATGCCTCTAAGACATATTCCTAGTGCAGATCCATTTGAGGAATGGGCTATAGACTTCGTGGGTCCTATTTCTCTAGCCACACGTAGAACTGGATCGCACTACATTATCACTTGCACAGATTACCTTACAAAGTGGGCAGAAGCAGTGCCTACCAAGGATTGTACAACAACTACAACAATTAGGTTCTTATGGAAAAATATTCTTACTAGGTATGGATGCCCGCTAAGCTTGACAAGTGATAGGGGTACACACTTTTGAATGAGACAATCAGGATACTATTGGATGAATTTATGATTATGCACCATAGGACTACACCCTATCATCCTTCAGGAAAAATGGGACTGTTGAGGCCTTCAATAGATTTTGAGCCAGACATTGACAAAAATTTGTGATGTTGGAAGAAAGATTGGGATGATAAGTTTCTGCTGTGCTTTGGGTTGATAGAACAACATATAAGAGGTTGAACAAGGCCACACCCTTTTAGTTGGTGTTTGGAGGACAAGAAGCAGTGTCTCTAATAGAATTCATGTTACCTTCTTTGCGTATTGTGCGCGCTGAAGGTCTAGCTGATGAACAAACATTAGAAGAAAGAATTGACAAGTTGATATAGTTGGATCAGAGGCGCGCCATAACACGTTGGAGTTAGAAGAAGGAAAATGCCAAGCATAAGGCATGGCATGACAGGCACATCAGGGAAAAAAATATTGATATTGGATAGATGGTGCTTCTTTATGATTGTAAGTTTATGCGCCATCCAGGCAAGCTTAAAGTCAATTAGTTAGGACCGTATGTTATCACTCATATACTTAAATAAGGAGATTTATAGTTAGAGGTGATTGATGGAATACGGTTACCCAATTATTTCAATGGGAGTAGGCTGAAGCCCTACTATAAATAATTCTTCTAGGTGTTTGTAATAAGGTAATATTGCCATTTAGAATGGGTTTTCCTTTAATGTATTTCCTTCTTCTTCGCTATGCTTTGTCAATTTAGTTAGGTGTTTTGTGTAATAAGCACATTTGGGCATTGGAAGCTAATTACCATATGGAGTATTTTTATGCGCAGAGGACTGCACATACCATTGGTGTGGGTTGGTTATTCACAACTGGGTATACATGAGAAAAAAACTGTTACATGTGATATTCAAGTTTGGAAAGGAGTTGTTAGAAAGGAGATTGATTCTAAAGATGACTGTAGATGGAGATAAATGAAGGAATAGTATAACGTGAGATAAGAAGCAGCCATGGATACTACCAGGGGAAGACGTAGTGGCGAGGTATTCGGCGCATGGAAGTGCGCTGAAGAGAAGTATGTAGCTAGAAGGTAGTGACGGTGCACGCTAGATGGTTATAGAGGGGTGCGAAGATTTGTCCACCGAAGATTGTTGTTGACAAATGGTCAATTAATGGAGGATTGTTAGTGTGAAGGAACAATAACTTCCACTCACTTTTTTGAAAATCTATATAAGGACGTCGTTGATGCGGGTTCATTTCTACCTTTGTGATTCACAAGTATTTGAGCAAGCTAAGGAACGAATGAGACAGTGATCGTGGTGAAATTGTAGAGATTTGTGACACCGGCTGTGGCGGAGAGAATACTATTGTGTGGAAGAGGATTACGTCCCCATTGGTAAAGGGTCTGAGTGAATAATAAGATTGAGAGGAGCTAGGGAACGCAGAGTAGTTTAGTTTAAGAAGGGCCCACACCTTTGAGAAGGGTGTTGAGTTTTTCTTGGTACAGAAGATAAAGGTGGGATTTCGTGATGTGGGACCTGAAGAAATCATTGCAACAGGAATGAACACGCAAGAAGAAGGTATAAGTTGAGGTTGAAATTCCTCTCAAGATTAATTGTTCAGCGATGCAAACTGAAAGGGTGATAGCGGACCAAAGTGGATTCCCCACATTCACAGAGATGTAACATAAGATGGAATACAACCCTGTCCAATGAAACAGAGGGAGAGTTGGATGCTTTATTGAATAAGAAGACCAACAAGCGCACAATGGAATATATGCCAGTGTATGACGATGCTGGGGAAAAATTGCTTAAGTAGGTAGAATTTTATCAGTTGTATGAGCTCCAGTATTTTTGAAAATATGAACCCTTATACCAATGCCTTATGAGCCAAGTCCATGAAGACTTCTTTTATTTCTCCAGACAAAGGGTTAGGATCACAACGACCCTGGTTTCGACACTAGCAGGTTTGAAGGGCACTGAGATAGAACTTGTTAGTGATCTGACTGATAAAGCAACGGTTGTAGAAACAAGAAAGGAGTTGGGGTATACCAAAGGTTTGCGTGGAATGGACATAGATAATCTGAAGAAGTTTCCTGTGGTGCAAGTAGCCGCGCATCTTCTCACCAAGCTAAACAACCAAGAGATATGTTCACAAGTAAACACCATGTGGCTTCATATTACAAAGAAAATGTCTCAGGGAGTAGTATACAACTTATAGGCTACATTGTAGAAACCATTGTTGAGGAAGCGTGCACATGTGATAAGAAAAGTTTTGGCACCATCCTCTTATCTCTAGTATTTATAGAAATCAGAGTGCCTGATGGGCCAAAGAACAAGATCTGGGAGTACCCCTTAGAAAAGAAGTCCCTCACAGAGAGGTGTGAAAATATTAGTGAAGGTTCAAATGGGGGGGCCATTTAAGTAGAGGGCAGAAGAAACCTGGTAAAAACCACGTCACACAACTGTTTGAGGAGTCAAGGCCAAATTCACAGGGAGCTACCATCCGCAGTAGGGGTAAGCATTTCATCTTAGTTAACGAGGTGGCTACCAAACAATTATGTATCACACGTAGTTTCATGAGGATGCGGACCTGGGCCCCATGTTTCAAACTACCATTATGCCTCAAGAGCGCTTACTTTAGCATTCCAGTTGACATATTTAAGCCGTTGTGCCATTTATTGTCAATGGAAGACAAGGAGGTATCTTTTTGGATACCACACCCTCAGGAAGACATTAACGTATCTAGGCGGGCTGCTGCCTACCTTGATAGGCTCATTTCAGATGTCATAAAACATGAAGCCAATTTAAAATTTTATATTAGGGAACCACTGGAAGTCCCACTCGTATCTCTCAATCAAGCCTTTAGGATGGAGATAAAAAGAATGTGGAGAGATGAGTTCATGCTCAAGGGTCAAACCTAAGGGAAAACATACAGTGGGAGGGGAATGCTGCCATCTCCAAAAATCTACAATGATATACGAGGTAGAGGAGGCGGAAGAAGAAAACAA
This sequence comes from Taxus chinensis, assembly GCA_019776745.2. Classification (NCBI taxonomy): domain Eukaryota; kingdom Viridiplantae; phylum Streptophyta; class Pinopsida; order Cupressales; family Taxaceae; genus Taxus; species Taxus chinensis. The sequence goes on along the minus strand of CM034155.1, from coordinate 119,947,250 downwards.
AAGAGAGGGAGGATTGGTCAGAGGATGGAGGTAACCCATATAAATAGAGTGAATAGAGCGTGTGGATACTCCACCTCAGGACAGGAGGAGACGAGGACTTTTAGACATGGATCCAGCCCAGAACAACACTGGTTTTCAGAGGGTATTTAGCAGAAAAAGGACCCAAGGAGTGGGGATCCACAGTCTGGGAGGAGAGTCACCATGACTCTTTCATCAGAACGAGGAACCCTGATCGGGAAAAGGAGAAAGATAACGCTGAATGAGGAGGCAGAGGATGAGAGGATTGGAGAGCGGCCATAATAGAACCTAGTGGAACAGAAGATGTGGATGATCCAGATTATTGAGGACATGAAGTTGAAGAGAAGAAAGGAGTGAAGTGAGGTAGAAGAAAGACGACACGAAGCATACGCAACCTTCACGCACATGATACGCTCGGATGTTCTAAAGGATGACTACACCATCTCTTTCGCTCAAGTATAAGGGGCAAACACAAAGGCGAACAAGTGGAGAATAGTTGTGCCAAGTTGGGGCATGCTATGGAAATATGTAAAATTTCCATGCCATTTTCAAAGCATGTAGGCCTTAAGGAATTGTTATGGATGGGAGAGCTGATGGGATGGCATACCGGGCCACAAGTGCACAATTTTTTTTTATCTGGTCCATGCAACCCAATGAAAGAGCCAACTTTTTTGACGTGTGAAATAATTATGTGTCAAGAGATAAAGAAGGCCCCAACGCGACACATGATAGTTAAATGCTATCTAATGTTTGATGAGAGGTTTGAGGAATGCATTGGTTCAAAGTATCTACGGCAGGGGGCCAGAGGAAAGGAAAATTTTTTGATTCTAAGACTGCCACTATAGAGTGCCTACTTGAATATTTAACCAGGCAAAAACTACATACTAACAGTCCTAAAAGGAGGAGACCGGATTCGATAGAACATAAAAATCCTGAGGGCCTTTCCTCCACCTTTCCCCAATAAATTGGTGACTATGATCATAACAGCACGACCTTCCTAGAGTCTCAGGTCCTGAGAACGTTTCCTTCGGCTATGCGGACGTGCGCCATTCGTCATTTGGTTGCTCAAAGATGGACGATTCAGATGCTAGTGACAAAGAATCCCCACAACAAGAAAAAAGCGAGAGAGCAAAGGCCTACATTGGGTTAGGCAAAATTCCAGGATGAGGCCTTACTCTAAACGTACATGCTGAGCTGAGAAAGAAATAGATCACGCCTGACCATATGGCACCCCCCTCGAATTATTGTGATCCGGCTCCGGACTATGATTTGAAGCGAATGAAGTTCTAAAAAAATAATGAAGGATGTTGAGACTTTAGGGCCCTGCATCATAAATATTGGCCTTAGTGAACAAAAAAATCACCACGCCCTTACTGAAAGCACAAAGACCCACATAAGGTAAAGACTTGATGAGATCGGAAATTCATAGTGAAAAAAGATGCGCTCTTCAGAAGGATGTTGGCTTTGGCCAATGGATCCTAGTACTGCAACTGACAGGCAGAGCTAACCTAGGAGGAGTTAGAAGCCTCGCCACAGACATTACAGAGAAGATGAGAACAATGATGATCGATGATTGAACAACATGGGAGGCCTGAGCTTATTGAGTTAAATTAGAAGATCTTAGAGTTGATACTCCACAGTTGAGAGTGAGGGTGCTGTTGTGGAGAGTAGAAGTATTGCTTGGCTACAATAATTCTTTAAATATTTCCCTTCTTATATTTATGTTTGAGGACAATAAGACGAAACCCCCAATACCGGCGGGGCGGCATGTATACTAGTGTGGTGTAATGTTGAGGACGACAGAGGTGACACTAGGAAAGGGGACAGGGGCCCAATAGAGATTAGTGCACCGGGGAACAAGTTACATTTCGAAATGCGTGTCGTGAAAGGGATGAAAGGATCGGGACGGGGAAACCCGTGACAGGAAAAAGACTGATTAAGGGATTAGCCATTTTCATGATACATGCTATTTGGAGATAGGAGGGTGGAGACCCCAACGAGATTGAGATTTATGCGACACACCAAATGTTATTTTTTGTATGCTCTTGTGATAAACTCCATGCACAAGTGAAGTAAGATAAAATAATAGGATATTACTACTTTCCCGTAACTGTAGGAAGATCTATATTAGACCACATGCATCGTTGCATATTCTTGTTCAAGGCGCGATGGTTATTTAGCATGCAACCTATTTTGTGCAGGTGTTAAGAGTGAAGGGAATCCCACCCTTATAAATATGATCGAACCCGGCTTTATGACTAGATGGTTGTGGAGCTATTGTGGAAGTTATGCGGGCTAGAATCTAATTGCGGGTGTATAGCTAATGTAATATTTGTCATGTCATGAGACTTTTATTTTTTTATAGTGTTTTAAGTCTAATGGGGTTTATGGCTGGCTTTTAATGGTGTTGAAACATGACGATGACAGTTCTGTATAGGAATTTAGCATAGTTATTGTTAATTCCTGATGATTAAAGATTAGATATAGGTATGCATCTTGATGGTTTATGTTCATATGGATTGAATGCCTATATCTTCATCACGCTAACATCCTACACAAGCAACTCCAAGGAGGGGCCTGGTACCTTTGCGTGCTTTGGGTGAGCACTCAACTCAGGATGAGTGATGTGCCAACGCGCCTGAGTTTTTATGGTTGTACACAGTGGATTTATCGCTGATCACATCTTTTGTATTCATAAATCTTTCAAACCTTATTGATATAATATTCCTGAGACATACAATATGTTGTTATTCCTGCTCTTGTGAAGTGCATGCCAAAGATTTTTTTTGTTCTTCTTCCAAATAATTCATGAAAAGGTGTAGCCACCTTTTCCTTACGGTCACTAATGTCCGAAATTGACTAGATCCCTTCAATAAGCATATCATCCACATACAATACAATACAATATAGCTTCCATTTTCAAGATTCTTGAAATACATACAAATGTCCGATCCACATCTAAGATAACATGATCATGCATAAATTTTTAAAATATCATGATACCATTCCTGGAGGCTTGCTTGAGAAAATAAAAGTAATTTTCAAAACGTACACAATGTTTTCCTACCCTGGACTCATAACCAAGCGAAGGATTCATATAAAGTCTATTCCTCCAACCATCACCATAAAGGGAAAGTCAATTCTTACCTTAAGCTATTCTAAATTGAAAAATCTTCTCACTACAACTAAACTCAGAACATATAGAGGGAAAGTCATTTTAACAACAGGAGGAAAAATATCTCACCAAAAGCAATACCTCGTTTTTGTGTATGTACCCTTTTACCACAGGATTTCTTTGGTATCTTTTTTTCCACCCTATTCATAATTGATGTATAAAACCATTTCTTCCACAATGCCTACTTGCTGGACAACTTAATCAAATACCAAGATCTGGTTCTATTTTCCAGGAATCCCATTCCTCATCCATGCATGCTCCCCACTCCACAGAGGTATCATGCCGCATTTCTTCTTTAAAACTTTTGGTCACCATTATCCGTCCAATAATAGATAACTCATGGCGTAAATTATTTTGGATGTTTCCTTACTCTTTGAGATTTCTTTAAAAAACATTTGGGGTTGCTTGAGGCTCATTTGGACCTCTTGGAAAGTCATGATGTCCAAATTTGACAGTGACAATTGTTGGTCACCTCTAAATGATGTTTGGTTCCTCTATAGATGACGCAGTACATAACCAACGACCGGTCCTACTTCTGAAGGACACCAGTCACATGAAGGACCACGATGTTGTGGCATTTTCTAAATCCGAGAATGTAATGGATTTCACAAACCCATTCAGAGTTCTTCTTAGGCTACAGGACCTTGATCCATGTACGTTCTCTTTTCATTTCCACCCATTATTTAAAACTCTTAAAAATAGTAGCATCTCTAAATCCAAAAACCGAATCTGAAACACCAGAACACAATAATAATTAAAAGTGAATCTCTTGGATTAGCATCCATTTCTTCTATTTTCGTTATCAAAAACATGCAAACAATTATTCTGAACCCAAATACTCTAAGAAAGAAATACTCCCTTTTTCAGTCCAGTTCTATGTTATTCCACCATTCAGTGCACTTGAGGGGGCCATTGTGATCACAAATATACTGTGTATCTAATGTTTGTGCCAAACTGCCCGGTTAATCCCAGACAGGGCCACTCATGCTCTTGAACTTTCTATAATAGTTCTGTTCATTCTTTCTTCCACTCCAATTCTTAGGTGGCTGGAGTTCCAAGGAACCCTCTATTCTTATGTATTCCCTTCACTGAACAATAATAATTGAAAAAACCTCGCTGCAATACCACCCATATGTCAGATATAAGACACTTCCAACTATCCAAATTCGTTTGCTTTTCTCAAGGCCTCCAGATTTTAATGTTTCACCCACATCATATTTACATTTAATACGATAAACTCATACCTTTCTTGGGGACTCATCAATGAAAGTCACATAGTATTGGGCTTCCTCCATGAGAAGCTACCCCAAGGGTTGGTCCACCACAATCTGAGGGTGTAACAAGCTCTCCTCCTTTGTTGCCCCAACATTACCTCTTTTTAAACCTCACTTTTTTGTTCTTTCCAATATGTAATGCTCAACAAACAAATCTACAACTTTCAAATCATGAGAACTTACCCCTTTTCCGGTAAGGTTGCATTCCTTCTACCTCATCTGGCCTAATCATTAGGCCATATGCGCTGCTTATTGAGCGTTAGATAGAACATAAAAGGAATCAGTAATACAAGTAGACAAAAATATAATGTTTTCTACCTTATTGCCTCTTTGCTACAACAAGCTCTCCCTTGGAACTTGACAAAAGAATTGACGGTGACTGTAAACCAGAACAATATCACCTAATTGTCCTGTAGAAATAATATCAATGAGGTTGGAACAGCCTCAAAGCGGTTCAATATCATGTATGTTCCATTTTTGAAATTTAGATGAAACTTCCCCAAAACAACCATTTTGGTTTACAAGTAATATTGCATGGTTCAGCATCTCCTAAATAAAAAAGGTGCCCAAAATACACGGAGACACATAAGGTCTTAAATAACCCGTTCATTGGTAAAATGGAAAGAACCTCCGACATCAAACAAAACCCATGATTCATTGGTTTTATAAAGGAGAGAATTAGGGAATCTTGGATGACCTATTGGTGCTATTTTCATCTTTACCTTTTTAGGTACATTCTATTGTTTTGTCTTTGAAACAACAATCCTTTTTGCATGTCCTTTCTTGAAAAAATTCCATAGGTCATTCCTCGAGTTGGATTTATTTATATTTTCCCTCTTACCATTTTATTTCCCATATCTGAGCTTGGCTCTCTCCTGGTTCCTTCCTCTACGGTCTACATTCAAAGCATTCCTAGATGATGATTATGCCTGAAATTTTCTGCTATGTCTTCGGATTTAGAATTCTACAATCATATACATCAAACTTTAAAATATTATAACATATGTTGTATAATGTTATCACCAAATTACAACCACCCTGCTGGTTCCGGTTTTCTGTCTAATGGAGCATGCAGTTGCAATTGGGTAACAGGGGTCCTATCCCCAGGGTGTGGGACTGCTTCTGGCTAGACCTCCAGAGAAAGATGGTTCTATCCTGTTGGTGAGGTGCCTGTGTGTTCGATGGCAGAGGGTTTCCTAATCCTAAACATCATTCTAATTTTCAAGGAAGCTAAAGTTAAGGAAAATGCACGCCAGAAAACTAAAAACCTAGACGAATAAAGGTGATTGATGGCCACCAAGGAATGCCTGCCCATCTACTCTTCCAAAGACATAGACCAGAAGATATAACAAAATCACCATGCCAAAGATACCAAAGGAGATGAAAGATCAGAAAGCAATTCAATGCAACCCGAGGAGCGGGTTTGAAAGTCATAATAGCCGTTATTATTGCTCCAGAAAGCTTTTGAAAGGATCCATTACCCTTGGCCCACCAAAAGATGAGTTCACCTTACAGAGCTGCTGGGAGGGAGGCTTAAAATCCACAAATCCACTTATAGACCAGGGAAGCCAGGAGAGGCAGAGTAAACCGTTCTCCACCATTAAAAAATGAGCTGAGCTATTAAATTTAGAGATCGAGACGGAGAAGAAAGAAGGGGGAAACGGGAATTCAAATTCAAAATCTCAACGACACCCATTAAAGCCTACAAATCCACCCATAAGCTGTAAATCGGTTCTCAAAGATGCTTCATTTAGAGGCAAGGAAAGACTGCCCTTTGAGCACGATCATGTAGTTTGAAGCAAACTGATCGATATAATGCGTGGACGAGTTTTTTCTAGGTTTCAACCCACCAAATCTTGATATCTAGTAGGTTTTCTCATTGATGTTTGCATGCAAGTCAGCCATCCATCCATTTCTCCCCGCTGTTTGCGTGCTTGAAGAAGAGGAAAATTGCGGGATTGATCAAAATTTTTGCTCATTCGGGCAGTCAGATCGCACATTACTGGAGAAGCAGATGTTTTTAAACATTTAACCCCCCACCAGATACTGAAAAAAACCATATTTTAAGTCTTCCATGGTGTGGGAGGAGGTTGAGATCTTTCCAATGATACCAATTTTGTCACATTTGGAGCTTTGGTTTGAAAGATCTGGACATTTGAAATTTTTTGACCCCCCTCGTATTGACATTTGAAATGCAACCTTCAAAACGGATCCGTCGCTCGCAAACGCAACGTACTCCCTTTTACCCCCAGCCGGTATAAAAACCCAAAAACTCTCTCTAAATTCACGAGCCTGCCATGCAACTTTTCCACAAATGCACCCCCCGCGCAGGCCCCAAAATGTGGAAATGACCACCCTTTTGCCAGAAAATGACAAAAAAAAATCCACAGTATATGAAAAACCCACATGCAAGCTTGCCCGCCTGCCCACTTGTCATTTTCTGGTCCAGACCTTCTCCGGACTCGGCCGAGCTAGAAATATGAAAACTTAGAAATTTTCCCACAAAGTTTGCCAATGTGGCTCACCACTTTTCTCTGGCTCCTCGCAAATGCTATTTGTCGCACAAATTCCCCACGCAATCCGCCAGGAGCCATAAATTTCGATTAAAAGGAGTTAGCATGACCCTTTGTACCCCCCATTCTAGACAAAAGGGGAGAAAATGCTGTCTGTTGAAGGGGTCTTCCAGAGATCCTTTAAGCGCTTTGTTTGCCTATGTGAAAGTTCAGACCTCGAAGCAAGAACGAGGACAACGATGGCGGCAGTTAACCACGAATAAGTCGGGGCTATTTTGGATACAACAATTGTGAATAAAGGTGGTTATATTTCTTGCTCATGAAAAGATCAGTGGCCTTGACGCATCCATTGGGCATGGAGTCATCCTGATAACACACATCTGCTCTGGTGGAGTGTGATTGGAACCATAAAAAACCCGTTCATATATAGATACCCTGTGAGTGATCCTTAGCCTTGCCCAGTCTCTTATGGCGAGATGCGTCCATGCAAGCCTGTGCACCGAAATTAATAGAGGCTATGTCCACCAGCACTAGGGAAATAAAAACCTAACTTCCCAACAAAACAATGTGCATACGCCCTTGGAGACTCATAAATACTAGATTAAATATTATACATAGGGGATGAGACTTAGCTTTTAGTAGAGTACGTTTCTTGAGATGGATTCTGTTGATTGGGAATATGCAATCCTACCATTCCATCTTAAGCCAACTGGAAAGGTGTGCTACCTGCAGTCGATTATCATATACAGAGCACTCCATATGGTGTCAAATTTGAGAATGATTTCCAGTTTATGTACGATCAACATCCTATTGTAGTACGAGGTCTCCACTTGTAAAGTCCCAGGTTTGCCTTTTGTCAAAAATTTTCTTGATCCCGGTTGGTCATGTTTCTGGTCTGCGTGCATGTTCTCTGTTGTATTTCAATGTCCATCAGTCTCCTATGCTGAGTTCCATGCTGGAAACTCAAGTGAACTGGTGTTAGATTAGATTGCTTCCCTCCAGATACAAGCTTAAATGGAGAGTTTCTGTGGACCTCTGGGCGTGGACCTCTACGCACATAGAGCTGATTTTGATATTTATTGCCAGGTCCTGTGGTGTTCATCCAGAGTCCTTGGATAATCTCAACAAAAATTCTGTTCGTGACTTGCCTGGCATACCTGAGGGTAATAATGTGATGAGAGGGAGGTAGATTCCCATTTTCACAACCCATTTATGATCTTGGACCAAGAAATGACCGTGTGTTTTTTTGATCGATGGTCTGGCAGGGTTCCAATATGGTGGCTATCCTTCATAGAAATCAACATATTGGAGTCCTTTGTTCCTTCAGTGCCAATGTCAGTCCACTTGGTTGAATGAATGAAATATTCATGGGTGTTAGTAATCCATTATTCCTTGGATTGATTAGGGTGGTTTGATACTCCAATGAAGTCTAAACCCCATTTCATGATGAATGCTCTACTGACATTGGGGGAAGGGGGCTGGCTGCAAACCTTTCCTTCTTGGAAGAGAATGCAACACTTTTTACACTTCTTGAACCCAGGAAGTGCAATCATTGAACAATGTAGGCTCTTAATAGTAACCATCCTTCAGATATTGAGGCTGTTACTCGAGTGGGCCGGCAAAGTGACCTCCTACCTCTCCATCATGGAACTTCATTAGGACCCCTACAACTTGGCAGTTCCAATGCATTTCAATAGAAACACGTTTATGATCCTCTTGAACAAGAACCACCAATAGCACATATGGAATGGCTTTGTGCAATCTACAGTGTCTCTACTTTTATTTTCCATATCTGGGGCACAAACCGGTTTGAGATAGTGCACCTAGATCTTGATTCCGCATGGACTGGGTTATGGGTACATATTAGCTGGCTAATCTTGATCGCTTGTTAGTAGATAGAGAAAAAACTCTTCTGCCCTTTTGAGCTCAGCAATGTTGTGGCAGCACGCTGGCTCCACAACCTTGCGCCATGAACCAGATGGCAAAATCCTTGATCTTCATGTTCATCTTCACTCACACGGGTGATCCCCTGCTCTCTTTCTCATTTAAGTAATTGTTCAAGATGGGCATTCTAACACCAAAAATCAGTAAAGTAGCAGTGGAATCTTGTTGTTTGCGACAATGCTAAATTTCTTTTAGACTTTCTAATGACATAAAGGACATGCTTTTTATAAACAGAATACCTCACCTCTAATCTTCTAGGCTCGGAATGAAGAGAAAGCAATGGGATGCTCTGAACTTCTCTATTTCTATTGACACTAGGATAATTGAGATGATTGTGTCCTGCCCTCAAAAAGCAGACAAAATGAAAATCCTTGAGAAAGTCTGGTTCATAAGCGTTGGTGTGCCTGCGGATTATTGCTTGTTTTGATGGACTCTAAAACATCTCTTTCCCTTTGCTGTCCATTTGAATGCCAAATTTTCTCACATTAACTGGGTCAAAGCTTCACAAGAGGGAAAAATTAGGTACAACCCTACGAACAAATTTCTCCTCCCCCCAAGACGCTTTGGAGAAGAATTCTTTGTGCTGTGGCAATTTAAGGGTTTATGGCATTCAAAGTTTTAGGCTAAATGAACCCTGAATATTGAGAGAATGTGGACCCAAACACAGTGTAAGTCATGTGTAGTGAATACACATTTTTTGGGTTCAAAGACACTCCCCAATTTCTACCCTCTTTGGAACACGTGCCTGGTGAAAGAGGTGGTCTGCTGCAGTGTTTTAAAAGATAGTGATGTCATTAGGTACCACCCACCCCATCTTCTGGATCCCAACCCTTGGGAAGCCATACCATATCTCCTAAAAATTTGCTCTAGAATTGACAGTCCAAAAGGCATTCTTCTGAGGACATGAGGTGCCCCCCACCTTGGTGGTGAAATGCAGAAGTTGAAGTCTTGAATTGGTCTTCCTCTTCTTTCACATTATCGGTTTAGCGATGATTTTGCTTAGACCTCTACCAATGAAAAAATCTCAGAATCCAGCTACAACTTGCAAGATTTGTTCTATTGAAGTGAATTTCCGGGATGATCCTTGAGTGATGCTCTGTTCAGATCCCTGAAAGTCACACATTAACACGTTTATCCCATTTTCTTCCTTATGGAACAAATTTCGAAACCAACTGAGTGGTTGTTCACTTCTTCTATCATGAGCAGGCTCACTGTGGGTTTCACGGCCTCATTTGTCTCTGCAGGGATTGGGACTCAGGCTTTACCTTCCAATGGTTATGCTCCAACAACAATTTGGGGTTGAAACCCTTCTTAAATCCTTATAGGTCCATGGGAAACACATCTAGTAATTCTTGACCAGTTGAACTAGTTCAGGACTTTCTCTTATGGAGTGCTAAACCTTCTCAATTTGTAATGTTTTAATGTTTGACCTACATATTATAACATCTCTGAGATTAACCTGACTTGACTGTTGCTTTTTCCCATGAAATAGTCCTTGGATTGAAGAGGGATTCCAACGTAACAAGACCTTTAGAAATTTGTGGTTCTCCCTGCACAACTTGGTGCCAGATTTTGCTGTGTTCCAGTGTCTTGGATTCTTTGCGGAGAAATCATTCTCTTCCAGAAAGGAAATTGACCCTTTTTTGAATCATCTCAAAGACTTACCAACTTGCATTTTTGTCTGGAAAGGGATGTCTTACAACCACCTGATTGTGGGGCTGAGACTTATAACTCCTTTTGCTTTCCACAACCTCAAATGCTTGACCCAATTTCGGCTATCTTGTATTTATCGCTCGTTTTCTCATTGGGACGGAAATTGATGCTGAAAGCCAACAAAATCTTCAATACGGATCCAACCCTATTCTTATAGTCTTCAACAGACAATTCATAGCAAATTTGTCCTATGCTGGAGTCACAATAAACTTACTTCTCCACTCATAGGACTTGTTAGGATTCTTCCCGTGCCCAGTGCAGTCCCTGAATCAGGGCTTCATACTCAGTTGTGTTTTTTGAACAAGCAAACTGAAAACTCGCCACGCGAGTACTATGATGTTGTATGGTGAAATCAAACATTGGTACCACCTCACACCTTATCTACTCCTTGAGCCATCAACTGCAACCAATTTAAATACCTCATTATCATCTTGGTGGTTGGCTTGATGATGCTAGGAAGGGATGATTTCTCCTATGCAAGTATAGACTCCGAAATCAGGATTATTCCATTCCTTCTCGGGGTCCAAAGATGTGGCTCTGCTTGCAAAGTCATCAAAGTCAGGTCTGGAATGCTTCCAACCTGGTGTCAGCTTCATGGATGCTGGATGATTCTTCTTAATAAATGTTGAAAACTTGGCCCTTGATTAGGCTGGTGTTATGAGGGCTCAAACCTGGTAATTTAAAATCTGCTCAGAATCTGATTGTAAGCTAGTTCCATCCATTGTTATGAAACAAATGTGTGACCAATCAGTCGACAAGTAGCCTCCAAATTCTTGGCAGTGACGTCTATGGAAAAGCACAATGGCAAAATGTCGGTGGAGAATGTGCTATGGACTGAATGTCTTGCAATCCCAGTCACATTTGGACATGGAATGCAATGTGTAGGTTTTAAATCCTTATTGTCCAATTTTGTCATGCTATCCATCCCAGTTGCATCATCCTTGGAGATGACTTCTCTTGACTTCAAGCCGATCAGATAGTTGCTTTGGCATCATTAGAGGTGCTTTTCTCCGAACAATATGAGGGCTGCACCCAATTATCTCCAAAGATCAAGGATATATAGAATGGGTGGGGGTGGTTGTTTTAACATTCCTACCTTGCCTTATTGATTTCCTTCAGGATGAGCTGTAATTGTAAGCAATTCTTTTGCTTGGAAAGGTGATACTTTGATGCACTGACAATTTCCCTAACAACTTTAATAGGCTCTTTTCATTGGGATCGCCAATGACTCCCACATTGAGAGGTCACATTTTTCTTCTTCATCTGCTCAATGCTTTTGAAAGGCTATGCGCTATCCTTCTGCTGCCATTTTCCCTACATCATTTTCTATTGCATTGGGCTATCAACTGGCACTTGAGCTGGGCTAGGAAGGGTGATGGGCGAAACTACATATTGTGCTGCACTTTGATTGCCAAAACTCTATGGAGTTAAGATTGAGGGTGGATCACTGGGTTGTGAAAAAATGTGGTGGAGGAATTTCCTTCTCCAATACCTCCTTTACTGGACCTTGTATGACAACTACACTTGAGAAGGTGTTAGATTTATACCATAGAAGTCTACAACTTGCAAGATTTGTTCTATGAAGAAGTGGGTTAGTGCTCCTTGAGTGATGTAGTGTTCAGATCCCTGAAGTCCACACATAACCCGATTTATCCATTTCTCTTCCTTATAGGAACCAATTTCGCAACCTAACTTGAGTGTTTGTTCAATTATTCTCTCATGAGAGGCTCAATGTGAGGTTTCACTGGCCTCTATTTTGTCTGAAGGGATTGGACTCAGGATTTAAATTCAATGCGTATGCTCAACCCAATTTGGGTTGAAACCCCTTAATCTTAAGGTCCATGGAACACATCTAGTAATTTATGGAAGGAGTTGAAATAGTTGCAGCTTTCTTTATGGAGTGCTAACCTTCCCCAAATTGTAATGTTTTCCCTCCACATATTATAACAATCTCTGAGTCGTCACCTGTACTGAATGTTTGATTTTTCTACTGAAATAGTCATATGGATCTTGAGAATGGATTCCAAAGTAACAAGGACCTTTAGAAATTTGTTGGTTCTCACCTGCACCACTTGGTTGCCATATTGCTGTTTTCCAGTTTGTTCTTGATTCTTTGAGGAGAACTCTCGTCTTCACGAAGGATAATGTGACAATTTTTGTTCACTCTCAAAGACTTACCACTGCATTTTGTTGGAACAGTGGTCTGTACAACCACCTTGTATGTGGGGCTGAGTTTGGACTTATACTCCTTTTTGCTTTCAACAACATCAAATGCTTGCCCCAATTTCTGACTAGTCTGTCTATAGCTCGTTATTCTCCGGCGGATGATGATGCTGAAAGCCAAAACTTCAATAAGATCCCATACCCTATTCTTATAGTTCTTCAACAAATAATTCTTAGCAGGAATTTTGTCCTGCTGACTTGATTCACAATCAACTTACTATCTCCAAAGAATTGGGATTCTCCTTGCCCAATGCAGTCCATGAAAAGGGCTTCAATACTCAGTTGTTGGTTTTTTTAACAAGCAAACTGAAAATGAAAGCCTGAGGAAATATACTTGATGTGTATGGTGAAATCAAATTTGTACCACCTTCCCAACACCTTATCTACTCCTTGAGCCATCAACAGAACAATTTACATCCTATTAGCATCTTGGTGGGTCTGGCTTGATGATGCTAGGAAGAGGATGATTCTCCTCATGCAAAGTTAGTAGACTCATAAATAGATTCTTCCATGCCTTATAGGGGTCAAAGATGTGGAATCTTGCTGCCCAGTCATCAAGAGTCATGTCTGGATGCTTCCAACCTGGCTGTCAAGCCTCCCCAGGACTAGCCACCCGGGTGACCCTCTTCTTCACAACTGTGCACAATTGGCAGTGCTTAGGCTTGGTGTATGAGCCGGTTCAACCACCCCCCTGACCGGAATCCGGCTTAAACAGCCCACGCCAGAATCCCCGATCCTGCTTGTAGCCTAGTTCCATACCTTGTTATGCACCAAACAATGTCCGTGACCAATCATAGACAAAGTAGCTCCCCCCCAACTCTTGCCCGAAGTGAAAAGTCTCTGGCCAAGCCAACACACCATGCCACAACACTGTGGTGGCAGCCCGTCTATCGACTCCGATATGTTTGACAACTACTAGTAAAAATTTGGACATCCCCATGAAGGAGTGAGGCTTTAAATCCTTATGTTCCAACTTTTGTCACCCTGCTTTATCCCATCCGTTGCATTCTCCTTTGGACGCATTGACTTCAATTGACAGTCAACCAGCCCCACGCACCCCATCAGCATATTTGCCCCCACCTTTGGCCATCATAGAGTGCCAGGACCAACCACGCCATATACCATCATGCAAATTGTGCACCAATTTATCTCCAACGATCAATGTATATAGGAATGGTGGGGGTTTACATTCCTACCTTGTCCGCCCACACTCATTGAATGCCTCCAGAGGAGATGTATTGGTAAGCACATTTCATTTTGATGGAAAGGTGGTACTTTGATGCTGACCCACACCACCCATGTACCCACTAAACACCTTAATAGGTCGCTACGCCCCCCTCACTTGGGATAGCCAATGAATCACAAACCCCCGACGGAATGTTCACATGTTTGTCTTCTTCAACTGCTCAATGATGTTGACAGGAGAGGATGCTATCCTTCTCTGCCATTTCCCTACATAATTTCTATTGCATGGGGGCTATTCCAACTGGACACTGAGTGGTCTAGAGTGGCTTGGCTGACCCTTAAATATTGGAAGCCTGCCTTTGATTGCCCAAAACTCATGGAGTAAGAGAGGGGTGTGGATCACCTGAATTGATGAATTTCTTCTCCAAAATACTCCTTTACTTGACCTTTTGTATTGACAACTACACTTGAGAAGGTGGTAGATTTTACATAGAAGTCTTCAACCTGCTTGTTGACAAGTGTGGTATCATTGGGCATGATCCTGTTGCTGATCCTTGCTATTGATCCCTTCTTAGCAATTCCCTCTTGTTCCATGCCCATTGGGGGTCACCATTATGGCTTGGATTCAACACCATGTAGACATTGAATGGTCTTGTGGGTCTGTATGGGGGAAATACCAGTCATATCTTGGCCAGTATTTTGTAATAGTAACCAATGCTCTAGCGTGGGATATAAACATTAGGGTTATGAGGCTTGAATGGTCTAATTAGCAGGAGGTATGACTGTTGGCTCTGATTTTTATTTGAGAAGGTTGGCCATTAGTCATAAATGGTGGTCTATTGGGTGGGCTGGAGGTGATGTATGGTCTATGAAATGTTGAGCTTGTGCCTCTTCATTGTCACCACCTCATTACCGAATTTCAAGTTTATTTACGAGTTCCTCATGAAGCTCAATTGAGATGATAGAGATGAGGTGGAGGCTTTCAGCGGGGTCCTGAAACTTTAAAGCTGACTATGACACCGACGTTGTTTAGTGCGAGACCTTGCAAGCGTACACGTGTTGCAATGCACGGCTCGGCAGAAGGCAGAAGGTATTGACCCCTTTTGTTGAAGTGTGGTGGCATCACAGATACACAAAGACCACAACGATTCTTCCACCATGTGCGGGTATGTTCCCACGAAGAAGAAGTGTGATGAAGAGAGCCTAGAATTCGGAGCGTGAGCTCGTTTTTTTCCTCTCTCTTTTTCTATCTCCCGGTTGTTTTTCTCACCTCAATGAACTCTGATTCCTTGGAGTAGGAATGGGATCTACAGTAGGTGCTTGACTAATGCTTGGGTTTTATAATTCTGGAAATAAGGGCATAGGTGGCCTAGGTGCAAGTTTACCATCTTGAATCAAAAAAATTTCAGCTCTAATTGAAATGTCATAGGCTACAGGTAAATTTATACCCCCCATGGATTGAATTATTATAGAAATATTAGATGTTAAAGCCTTAAGGAAATATAGAAAAGAACTGTCAGCTATTGGTCTCACAACCACTGGGTTTCTGTCTCATGTCCTCTGGAATCTGAAGTTGAAGTCTGTCAATTTCTCATTAGGAGCCCTCTTGATTGTTGTTAGTTGTTCCAACAGAGGCAAATTATCCCCCTTTTCTCCAAATTGATTGTGAAGGGCTATGCATAGATGGTCCCAAGTCTAAATAGAGCTTGCTGCTAGACTCCTAAACCATTGCAGAGCTTTACCCTTGAAGGGGGATGCCTACAACTTGACAACAATATCCATTTCAGTAATCTCATGAATTGTACAGACATTTGCAATGTCTTGGATGTGGTCATGAGGATTAGTCTAGTTTTCTCTAGTGAAATATGGAATGCTATTCAATGCTATAATTGGGATTAGATTTTGTGCATTGAGGGAAAGTGGGATGCTACCAATGAAGTTGACATAAGATTTGGTTGTTGCCATCCTGATTGGCCTCTAAGAACCCTTGTTGATTGGATGAAGGCCTTTTAGGTGGAGGAGTAGTTGACAAATTTCTATTCGGTGGAGATGGATACCTTTGGACTCTTCTTCCTCTTCTTGCTCTATCTGGGGACAAATGCAAGTATTCAAATATATCTTCCTTTCTTACTCTAGACCAAGTTCTTCTCATCAATATTCCAAGCTTGGGTTGCTGAAACTAGTGGATTCTACCTTTGGAGTCACTAGATGTGCAATCTCAAAGCTTCCTATAAGCTAAAAAATTACAAGTGCACATAAATCTTTTTGCAAATAAAAGTGAAGATCTCTTGGTCCCACCGGGCGTGCCAAAACTGTTATCACCAAATTACAGCACCCCTGAATGGATTTCAGTTCTAATGGAGTATTTAATGTAATTTGTGTAACATGGGTACTATCCCCAGGTTGTGGGACTTGCTACTAGGGATAGACCTCTAAACAAAGTTGGTTCTTATTCCTCTGTTTAGGTGCATGCGTTAAGATTGCAGAGGTTTCTGAATCCTAACACCTATTCCAATTTTCCAAGGAGACAAAGTTAAGAGAAAATGAAAGAAAAATGAAACCTAGACTAACAGAGGTGATGCACCAAGGAATGAAGAACATCCACTTTTCCAAAAGACACAGACCAGAAGATATAACACAATCGCCATACAAAGATAACCAAAATGCAAATAAAGATCAGAAAGGATGCAATAAACAAGAGAGAGGGTCGAAAGTCATCTAAAGACTTGTATTATTGCTCTAGAAGTTTGATATGCTGCATTACATTGGAAAAAAGGATGGATTTCACATTATAGAGCTACTGGGAGGCCTGAAATTCCAATACTTCACTTACAGACAAGGGAAGCAGGGAGAGGTATAGAAAAAATGTCTAACATTAAAAATGAGCTGAGCTCTTACATTTATAGATCGAGAAGAGAGAAGAAAAGAAGGGGGAAACAAGAATTAAAATTCAAAATATCAACCACCAGCCATTAAAGCCTGCAAATCCACCCACAAGCTATCAAATTGGCTCTCCAGGATGCTCTGTGTATTGGAGAAGGAAATAATGGCGGATTGAGAAAGATCATATCTTTTGAAGAAAATTGATCGCATATTAATTCGTGAAAGACATTTTCTAGGTTTCACCCACCAAATCCTGATATCTGGTCAATTTCTCATGATGTTTGCATGCAAGAAAGACATCCAGCCATTTCTCCATGATGTTTGTGTGCTGAAGAAGAGAAAAAGGTGGGATTGATCAAAATTTGATCATTTTCGGTAGTCAAATCACACATTACTGGCAAAGAATATGTTTTTCAACATTTCACCCACCAGATCCTGCAAAAAACAATATTTTAATATTCCATGGCATGGAGGAGGTTGAGATCTTTTCAATGATACCAATTTTGTTGTATTTGGAGCTCTGGTTCGAAAGATATGGCCATTTGAATTTTTTGAACTAAATCCATACGGAAATTACGAAATGCAACCTTCAAAACGGATCCACCGGCCTTAAAACGCAACTTACTCCCTTTTTTGCAAAAGACGCAAAAAACCTAAAACTCTCCGAATTCCCGTAGCTCCACCATATAACTTTTCCCCAAAGGCCTCGCGGGCCAAAATTTGGAAATGCACCCCTTTTTTCTAGAAAATGACAAAAAAACGCCAAAGGTATGAAAACCCCCATGCAAGCCCACAAGCCTACCACTTGTCATTTTTTCAGTGGTCCATGATCTTCTCGGGCTCGCGGTCTAGAAATGAAAATTTAGCCAATTTTCCCAAAATTTTACCAAAGTGCCAAACTTCTCTTCGCTTCCCCGCAACTGCTTATTTGGGAAAAAATTCCCCCGTGGTCCTGCAAGCTCGTAACTTTCAGAATAAAAGGAGTTAGAAGGACCCTTTTTTACCTTTCTGGAAAGGGGAAGAAAATTTCTATCTGTTGGAGGTCCTTCCAGAGATCCTTAAGCACTCGAACTATGTGAAAATTACGATCAAAGCACTAAGAGAGAAAATATGGCGTAGTTAACCAAGAATAAACAAGGGCTTATTTTGGATAACAATTACTAACAACCATTACCAAATTAACCCAAATATCTGGAAAATAACACACGAATAACAATAATTTCATTTCATCCTCAAAATGGATATTAACTGATTTTAATTGATTTCAATAGAACAAAAATCATTCAAATGAGTAGACATAGATCCACCTTCTTGTATTTTAGAATTAAACAATTTCTTCATCAAATAAAATATATTTGATGCACTTGGTTTTTCATATAAATTAGATAAAATTTTCATTAATTCTAATGTGGTTGCTGCTTCTGTTATATTTGAAGCCATAGATGCTGTCAAGCTCAATCTTATAAATCCCAGAGCCTTTCTGTCAAGAATCTTCCATTCTTCATTAGTCATATTTGCAAGACTTGCCTTCTCATCCAATGGTAAATATAAATCTCTCTGATATAGATAATCCTCTACCTGCATCTTCCATAGCTGATAATTACGACCTTTAAATTTCTCTACTTTGTATTTACTATCTTTTGCCATTACTGTGCTTCCACTCAATCAGAAATCTCTTTGAGTAAATATGTCAACACACACAACCCTCAAACAAAGCTCTAATACTAGTTTTTGGGGTTAAACCAAACTGGTTGTACAAATATATATCAAATTAAAGCATATAAGAAATAAACACAGAAATAACCAAAAGAAGAAAATACACAAGATATAACGTGGTTCACACAATGTGGGTTACGTCCACCAAGAAACAACCAATATATTATTCTAGAGGTTGTACAATTGAAGATATGAAATCTTACACACCTTACACAATGTAAAGTAATTTTCCTCTCACAAGTTTCTCTAAGATCTCACCAAGGATTCCTTCTTACAATAATCACTTCCTTAACCTCTAACCTTAGTTTCCTAGCTTATATAAGCCCATACAAACTTAGGGATCTTTAGTCATTAATTTACAATCATTAGATCAACTTTATAAAAAATATTAGATCTAATTCCTGTGAATTAAATATAAAAAATCACGCACATGTAACCGATGTCAGTTACCCTAAACGATGCTGGTTAGTATGCTAGGTGACTGACACCGATCAGCCAATCGATGCTAGTTACTATGTAAACCTGCAAGTTGTAAATAAGCTCCATTGTGAAGAAATTCAGCTCCACAATCTCAACAATGTCTATGAAATGTGTGATTATTCCAAATAAGGACTTTGAAGAGGATGTTGAGCCATTGTGAATGACAACATTAACATTGTGCATTACAATATGTTAATGTATTTAGTAGTACTTTACCCTTTATTAACATGTTTTCCTTTCATTTTTTCTAGCTATTGGTTTATGTTGGTATTTGGGAGAGGTGTTAACACTACTTACACATAACCAACTTTTTTAATATTTTAGAATAATTATCTATGCAATTCCCCTTCTTGTGAGTAATCTACTATTTCTTAGTTTGGGTCCTTGTTTTCTCTTTTGAATGTTGATACACACTTTTCTCCCTCTTGATGACTTGATGTAGGATCTGATTCCCTATCTTGTTTCCTTGGATTCTAGGAATTCAAAGACATTGGGAAAAAATAAACAAACAAAAAAATAATGAAAGCAATCCATTTTTAATCGTTGATAAATTTAGAAAAAAACAAACAAAAATGGTTTACAAGACCATGGGATTATATGGTAATAGTAATTGAATCTGTTGGTACACAAGGGTATTTCAACGTTGTGGTGGTAATACAAGTTGTGGTAAAAGTAAATCAGACCCGAAGAGGTGCATTATTTTTAGGAATTGAAATTCAAGTGTATTGAAGAAAGTATTATTAAGGATTATTACATTTCCTACATTACAAATTTTAGAAGTTTCTTACATTAAAAAATTAGTACATAAAAAAACTTAAATGTATAGACTTGGTCTAAGATAACTAAAGGAATCTTGTGCGTTAACAATCCTAGTTCTCATCAAATCCACCCTGCTCTCCTCATTTCAAGTTTCAACTCTCAACATGCCAATACTTACTATGGAAAATTTTTTTCTACCACTGAAATTTGTGTGCCAACGACATGTTTATATTTTAATTTCACAAATTATATCAACTTCGACATCGCGAATCTAGATTTACCACCTTTAAAATGGTTATTGTTTCCAGAATTTTCTTCATGGATGTGGGCGTGAGAGGGGATCAATTACAAATATCACGAGCATCAATTTTTTTTTTTATGTTTACTATGGACTAGACCTTGCTACCACTAACATCCATGCATCAATGACATATTAATATTTTAATTTCATAGATTATATCAAATCTAAGAGCACAAATCAAATTTCCCACCTTTAAAATGGTATTATTTCAATTCTTTTTTTTTCATGGCGGTGGGACGGGATCAATTACAAGTAGCACAAGCATCCAAAATTTGTGTGTACTATGGACTGAAACTTTCTATTACTAACATTTGCACGTCAACAACATACTAATATTTTAATTTCATAGATTATATCAACTCTGACAACACAAATCTAGATCTCCCACTTTTAAAATGTTTATTGTTTCATTTTTTTTCGTGGGCGGGGATTGATTACAAGTAGCATAAGCATAAAAAATTTAGCATGTTTACTATGGATTGAACCTTGCTACCACTGGCATCAATGAATCAACAACATATTAATATTTTAATTTCATATATTATAGCAACTATGACAACAAGAATATAGATTTCACACCTTTAAAATGGTTATTGTTTCAGCACTTTTTTCGAGGGCATGAGAGGGAATCAATTACAAGTAGCATAAGTGCCCAATAATTGTCACATGTTTACTATGGACTGAACCTTACTACCACTGACATCTATGCATCCACGACATATTAATATTTTAATTTCACAGATTATATCAACTTTGACAACATGAATATAGATTTCCCACTTTTAAAATGGTTAATGTTTCAATGATTTTTTTGTGGGTGTGGGTATGGGTGTGAAAGGGGATTGATTACAAGTAGCATAAGTGTAAAAAAGATAGAATATGCCATGAAAAGTGCTCACGTGATTGTTTGCTTGGTTTGAGAGATTTGTTTTTATTATTTAGACCAATATTTTAATAATCATATTAATTTTACACATTTCCAATGCGAAAAATTGGGAGTATGCACAAATATGGGGGGCAAAAAAGTGGACACAAATCCATTTTTTGGCCATTTTTTCCATAACGTGCTCTCGTTATGGCTCGGTCATGCTATAACATGAAAAGGGAAAATATAGGTCACGTTATAACGCGATCGTGTTACGGCTTGGGTTTACCAAGCTAGAATGCACTCGTGTTATGGTTTTATATGTGTTTTTCCATGTTATCCCTCCCAAATGGACATATTCCACATTGGAAACAGGAACGCGAGAGCCTTGTACTACGAGCATGTTATAACTCTAGCGTGTTTCATCTTGTTGGGGTTTAAAATACCCAATCCAAAGGCTTGGATTTCCAAACCAGAGGTTTGGACTGTGTACTGCATGATTAAAACCATGTTTGATAGGAAAACATAAAAATTTCATGTGTGCACCCTAATATCTCATCTATTAAAACATAATATTCAAAAATAAATTATAATACGATGTCAAGCTCATTTTTACCTTGATGACGATATAATTATTTCTAAAATATGATTATTTTAAGGCTTTCATCCATAATTTCTTTTACTAGTGCCTTGTTTCCTTGCAAAAACCTATGCATACGTTTTGGTGCACCGTTTACGATTTATTCATCCAAATTTTTTAAAAAGTGGTTTTTTCTAAACTCCATTCTACACACACTAAAAAAAACTAAAAAATGACTTTTTTTTTTTCTCAAAGTTATGGGGGTGTACACACAAATATTTCATTATCGGGATATGTGCACTTTGAAAATTAATAAAAAATTATATCTTCATCTAAAAATTATGAAAATTTAGTGGGACCTCGTACATGGTCTTGGATAAATTTTTGCCAAATGTATTTGAAAAAAAACAAATAAAACTCAAAAAATGGGGGGGCACACACACAATAGGTTCTTATCTTTTTGACACAAAAATAGACATACTTTATGTGCGCACAACATTTGACCCTCTTAATCGCAACCATTTTCAAAAAAAATTAGTAGTTTAGAAACTAGATTCCAAGCTCTATGGTACTTATTCTTATCACTTTGTCAAATTTTGATCCTAAGCATGCTGAATTATTTGATGAAGTTCATGTTTCACTGATTTCAGAAAAAAGGTGTCCCTTTTTGACTCCCTTTTTGTCCCCCATCTCTGTGCACTTACCCAATTATAAATTATTCAAAATTTTATCACATTGAAGGTGTTGCCCCTATTGGATTCAAAGTTATTTTGTCTGTCACCGGTCAGCGAATGGGATTGTTGGGATCTAGTTTGTAGGAAGTTGAAAGTTTGACTCAATCTTCACCATCCACGTATGTCTTTTAGATACAAGTTGCTTAATCAAAACCAATTATGTCGCTATGTATCCAGTCTGGTTCATCTGTTTGAGGAAACTAGAACCACTTAATTGGTATTTTATTCCTCACAGGGTTCCCAACACTCAATCACTACCGTCTAATAGTGCAGCACAAAATCTGAAAGTTGGGATAATTACATACTATTTTCAAAAAGGTAAAAACTTTGGTTGTCGTCAGATTACAGACAAATATTGGAAGGTAAAAAAAAATATGACATATTACCTCACGCTTATTATGTTTTTTTAGGATTATACTATTAATATTTTATAGGGAGCCTTCGTAGAAGCATGAACTGTATCATCTGATGGTTGCCTATTTGATTAGGCTAATTGGCATTAAAAAACAAAAGTGTCATAAGGATAATGTTTGTTAGATAAATTAATTGACATGTGTAGAAGATAGGTGATGTCATGCTCTGGAACATGTCCTACAATCCACTTATGGATGTTTGCATTTTAAAGGTATTTAGGTAGACATTGGGAGATGTCATCAAGATGCTAAGAATATTTTGGCCCTAAGTTTAAGTGCAACTTACAGTCCCATGGAACCTATCATATTTTCCCCACTTTTTATTGTGGCCCATTCAAGTGCAAATTGTATTCCTGTCAATAATGCAAGGGACATTGAAATGATAAAGTGGAGCACGTATAGTAGATATTATTTGGGCATAGACAATTTGAATTGTGGAAGAGGTGTGGGACATGTAGGTATTTAATCCCCACATTTTTATTTCTAAATTTCCATTCATGTCTTTGTATTATCTAATAAATGGAACGTCGTCCAATTGAAACTCAACATTTTTTTTTTTTAGAAAAACCCATTTCCCCCATTTTTCTAAACAAATTCCATTTCTTTGTTGCGTAAGGGTTGAGTGTTGGCATTGTAAAACAAATGGAAAAGGTAACAACACCTACTTAGTGACCCCTCCATATGGCTTATAATAAAAATGGTACAAAATTATTCTTAAGCTCGCTACCATTTTTGATTAGGTTGATTCATGTTACATTTTGTAGATGTACTTGTCACAGTTACAAGTGAAAATACCACAAGTGCAAATATTTTGATCTACAACCTATCACTCGTTGTAGAATAATAGAAACAAATCCACAAATAAAAAATCCTCCATTACATCAAATAAACATGGAATGAAAAATAAGACACCATCACTTATATATACACAAAAAGAAAGGCCATATATGAATTATCCACAAAAAATATTGCACGATAATGTTTCTTAGATTTGTAATGTTAGCAAGTAATTACATCGATAACCTATTTTCCAAACTAGATCGTTTCCAAAAAAATCTAACAACTTTGGGTTGTTTGGTTGTTTCCTTATCACCATATCTTTATTGTGAACAAGCTTAGAGTGCTTGTCATTTAGGAAAGGAGGTCCCATGGAAGGATCCTCTATTCGTCTTTATACCTTGGAATACACCTTTTGTTATCTTCCCTAGCTCGTTCTCCTCCGCAAACTCGTGTAAAGTGAATGCCTCATCTCTCCCCTATGCTTTGCTTGGCTTCATGCTATCATTGAAGGTTGTACTTTCATCAAGTTTGACTAGATCCATCAACTTTGATTTGTATTGGGTTTACATTTGGTTTTAAAATCAACAAGAACTAGTCTTTACATTAAGATCGTTCGATCTCGACATCGTATTACATTATGGATCATGTATTGAGTATTGTGATCCAAAATTTCCCACATTTAGCATCTCCCTGCACCACTGACATGATCACTCAAGTTTGCATCTTCCTTCGACTTTCTCACCATTTTTCATCACATGATGTGGTTAAATATTACATTGGTTGACTCTCCAAATAAATAGATGATGTTGGATACACATTTCCATATGCCTCAACATAGGGGTTGAAATCTCTTCTAACTATCCTTAACTGAAAACATTGCACTCAAATTTGTTGGCTCATAAATACATTATAATATTCACACTGACCGAAAACATTATAATCTTCAATTGATACCTATCTATATACCTATCTGCATGGCCTAGGACAAACTATCCTTCTCTCTTCACATCACCCCTTGGTTGAACGAGATAAGATATATAGATCATACTATTATCCAACTCGTAGCAAATTAAACTATATGATCCTTGATTGTAGTATTTTTAACTATTCAGTTAGTGCCAGGGAAGAAGAAAACTGTGGGTAACTCCCTATGCCACCGAAACCTCCACCAAATTCTAATCTTCAAATAAAATGTCCCCTTTTTATAACCTTTGATGACCTAGAGGATCGAAGGAGGAATGATGTGCATGGATTTTTCCCCCTCTTTTTCCCATCCCTCAAACATTAGTTATCCTAAAATCATTTCCAAATACAACTCACAGTAATTGTTCCTGTCAAGCATTAGGGAATCAGTGGTGAAGGTGGTGTGCCAATGGTCATTGATGGACATTGTCATCAAGACTACTGATGAGGGAAACCCTACAAAATACCTTTATTACTAAAAATAAATTCTAATTGTAAATGTGCATGAAATCAGTTACATAAGGAAAGATAAGTGCATAGTTTCTAAATCTAACACATGCAGAGTTTGGGATGAAAACATGTGCATGTTTCCCTTGGAAGTATTCAATGAATACTCATTTATTTATGAGATATCTATATAAGTACATTGCCTCAATGAAATGCATACCACACCCCATTTTACCTTCAAATGATTCACATAAATGGCACGTGTTTCATATATAAGTTGTCATAAGAAAGATAAATTTTATATAGATTCACCAGTATTTTTCACAATCCTGGACATGTTACCCTCTTTTTTGGTGCTGAATCAAAGTAGAGGATGAAATAATTCTAACCAACTACAAAACTACAATTCCAAGATTTTAATCACAAAATAAAAATTAAAAATGGATAAGAACTCTATGCCATAATCATGATCCAAATCATAGATACATAAAACAAAGTTTTCCAAGTAGAAATGTGCTAGTGTGCCTTTGTCTAAGAGAGGAAACTTCATTCTGCTTGCAAAATAACACCAAGTCCACATTTTAAAGGCATCTCAATAACAATATGTAGACCCTTTCCACACAATATCACATTATTATAATCACATTTAAGTCTAAACTTGGTGAATCCTTTTTAACCCTACCTTTTACATTCTTAGTTAGCTCATCTATGCTAGTGCAATTTACTATATTTTATGTAGACATGATTTAGGAATCAAATTTTTGATGGTATTTACTATGATATGGTATTATCTCATAGTTACATAATTGTTTAATGCTTAACTTATAATAACCTAAATATTAACATTATAGAATCGAGCATACCCATTATCCACCAACCCTATTATTTCCTTGTGTATCTCTTGCCTCTTTCACCCTACCTCCTTAATTTTCTTTTGCTTGAAAACAACTCTTGCCTTGTATTTTTCCTTGTAGGTCTATATGAAGTGAAAACCTTCTTGATTTCTTCAAACAAACTTTATTTCCTACACAAAGAGTGAAGTTCGACTCATCCAACAAATTTGAAATGTAAAGACTTTCCACGATTCTTAGCCTTACTTCGTTGTTTTCTTATCTTCCTCATTCAATAATTCTATTCAAAATTAAATGTTATGTTAAAATAAAATGATTAAATTAATTAATGAAAATAAAATAATTACACTAGAGATATTTCCTATTGAAGGAATCTTTTCTAGAAAGTGTCAAACCTTTTTGACAAGAGCCTTGTTTGTTAATTTAACTGGCAATAAACATTATTACCGTAACCACTATTATTGGCTAATAAACTATTTCATCAAATGTAACCAATAGGTGTCTAATATGATTGGTTATATTTTGCTATCATAACCACATAGATCCTCAAAGGATTCACACTTGTTACTTTTGTGGAAAGTGTTGTCAAATCATAACCTAGGCTATCTGTTGAGAAGTTGTCATTGACGTCAAGAGGATGATGTCAAAATTGAGTTGTGTCTTGTTGATGCTAAAATATGTCATGGAGAGTTATTGTGTGTTTTCATTGATTTCAAATGACGGCTCATGATGATGTCAAGGTATGCATTGTGGAAGTCAACTACTTGTAAGGTATTTTTCAGTACACAGATAGAGATAATTTTAAGACCAAGAGCTCTTGTGAGAAAGTATGTGCATAGTAGCTTGGTAAAATGAGTGGATACAAGTATGTAGAGGTTAATTGAGCATGAAAATTGTTAGGAACTATCCCTAACATGGATGTTCCATATTAAATAAGTGTGTATGAAATTAATATGTGGATTATATATGAATAATGTAAGTGAGTTGTGAAAATAACTCACGTAGGATTTAAGTGATAAATTTTAGGAAGGTTGGTTGTGAGATTGTTTAGGGATGGTTAGTAGGAGAGAATATTTGTTGTTAGCAAAACCATCCCAGATTAGTGAGAGTGGTTTGAGGAGTATGTTTAATATGCTCTATATATTTGTGTTACCTTTATAATAGTTAATTGATTGAATATGAATGATTAAATTGTTCTTGTGCACATTTGAGCCTTCAGATCTTCCCAAAAATGGGGTTTCATTTTCATTTGGTATTTGTAGACACCTATAATTTAGATCTAGAAATTTAAATACTTAAATTGTGCTAATTATACCCTTTCCCACAAATTGATGACATATCATCAATATAGCACATTTTCTCTTATATCGTCATTAATTAACTACATTACACTAGTTAATGGACCCTTCTATCCAGAAAAGATGATAATTAACGAACTTCCATTAATTAAACCCCTTTTTACTCGAAGTAATAAATTATTCTTAATTAATTAAGTTTCCTCTTCTATTAGATCAATAAATCACCATTTATTTGATTAAACCCTTCTTATCCCCTAAATCATACTAATTATTCTTCTAAAAAAGATTCTACAAGCTTACTCACCTATTAATTAATCACTTTAGTTAATTAATAAATCCCCTCAAACCCCATGAGTCACTAAAGGACAAACTAAAATATCTTAAGGTTGACTCAACCCTCTCTAAACCATCCTTATCCACAACTAACTCAACATTGCTATTATCCCACATGTAAAGTGATGAAAATCTTATTTTATCCATTGGGTTATATAAGGATCCATTCTCTTACCAATCTACTTACACCTAAATGAGCATAGAGCCTAAGCTAAAGCCATTTTATCATCTTAGAGCATTCTCCCATTAGAAGAGCTAGCTATCTTCATTTCTTGCATCCATGCATCCAATTTTGAAGTCATATGGAGATATGTCAAATTTTCTTGTAGCCATGGATTGAGGAGAATCTGATCTTGAAACCTTGGGATTCAAATATACAATCAACCCTTTGATTGCTAATGATATAAACAAGATAATAGTTCAACGAAGAATCAAGATGATGAACCAAGCCTAAGTATGATTGACGATCTTGACTTGGGTATCAAGATCAAATGGTTATCAATGATGTAAAAACGTACCCACACACTTTATACATTTAACAACTCAACCGAAAACATGGATGAACGTAAACAAACATAAAAGTGGTGAACACAACTGATTGATAACACACATAAAGTTGTTCTTCTTCTGATCAACAAAGTGTCAAAAGAAAAAAAATGAATTAGATCAAGTGGGGTTGAAAAATGTTTAGCCTCACTTCGATGAAGTTTCGCCTCACCTTATAGCGAGTGAAAAACCAAGAAAAAGTAATGTCACATAAATTTCTTGATGAATAACACGTAGTTTGAACTTTAATGGACTCTCCCTTTGTTATATAAACAAAGTTTTGACTCCAAAAAAATTCTCCCTTTGCAAAGGATCTAAAAAAATGATTGGTACAAATAAATTGGCTCCTAGACAAGATAGCTTCCTAGGAAGTTCACTCAACTGGGTGTCACAAGTTATCTAATGTGATCTCGGTTTGCCAAGGTTTCCCAAGGAGTATCCTGACTTTACTTTACCCCCTTCAAGCACAGTGGAAAAATAGATGCGTCCATCATGTACTATCACTAGGGTCACAATATGGATAAATTTGACACTAAATCTCCATTATATCACTAGTCAAGTAGGTTATGTAGAGTACTTCTTGTTTCGTCTACAAGGTTCCCTCTTGCATGGACTACTTTAGGGTTCCTAGAACCACCCCCATTGTTGTAGCTTAAGGTGTTATGCCAAAGGGGTTATGTTCTAGTTGAGTGGATAGGGAGGTACACTTTTCTGAAACCTACAAATATAGTGTGATGTTTGTGGTGTGTTATTTTTTAAATCTTTTTTTAGCTTAATGTGGTTTTCTTATACATCTTTTGGCAACCTGTATGGAAACTATATTAGTAGTTTTTTTGTCTCGATATTTCATTCTTCGAAAAGCGTTTAGGTCCTACACCACAGATTTAGTAGTTTTCCATACACATAAAAATGATAAGCATCATTTCTGATTATCAAGATCATCTTAGGACAAAAGAGAAGAGCATACGGGATGTAAAATCCAACTACAAAATCAACAATGGAAAATACTTGATTCTAACACAAAATTTTTTCATTTTAACCAAATTTGACATTCTTTTCAATTTTTTTCAAGGAAAATGAGATATAAAAATAATTTTTGATTCCCAAGATCACCTAGAAGGTACTAGGGAAGAGAATACGTGATTCTAATCTCATGATTAAGCATGTAATGTTCATTTAATTACCTTTACAAAAATCAAACCAAGTTAACAAAAACATGCAAATAAGACCTGGAAAATAGAAGTTAGTCTTCAATTAAAACCTGTAAGGAGTCAATAAATCTCGAAAACACATTTTTTTAAACCTTAAAGTGAATCAAAAATATGAAATGTGATATGTATGCACAACTCTGGGTGTGTACACCTACTTTAGGACATGTACACCCCTCTGTGGAAAATGATAGTGAGCCAATGGGTACACGGCTAGAGAGTTGTGTACGCTAACCTTTGGATGTATACGCCTATAGAAAAAATGGTCAAAGAAACATCACTAGAAGATAGGTAAGCTTAGGTATAGGTGTGTACGCCAGGGTATAAACGTATACGCTAGCAGACATAAAGGCCAAAAAACTCAAAAGACAAAATATCATGTACGTCGACAGAATGATGCATACGTTAGACTCTAGATGCATACGCTAGCATTTGGATGTGTATGCCCAGGTTTGGAAATGTACGTGCCTATGTCATTTATGTATGCATGTACCTAGAAGTGACATTAAAACACGTAAAATTATGTAATCGATCTCAAAAATCTCAATTTTTTGGAAAGTTAGTTCAAAATTGACAAGAGCACATCTAAATTATATCTATACGCAAGACTCAACACATGTAAAGTTAGCAAAAATAATAAGAAATTCAAAATTATTTCATACATGTGCACATCAAGGGTTAGCCAAAAATTGAAATAACAACAAAATTTGAACCATAATGCTAAGGGACTAAGGATCCCTCCCACCAGGCGTGCCAAATGTGTGCAAGAATTAGATAGCTATGTAAAGAGAATTAGAACCAACACCTAGTAGTCCTAAAACAAAGATAAAATAAAATCTATGCACCATCATGCTTAGAGCTTAAGAAATACTAATCTACCAAAATATTTACATTACAACATGAATAAACATCCAAACTATATGCTAAGCAATTAATCTCTATCTCTATTGAATGATAATTAATGAAATGAACCTATTTAGATCCTTAGCAATCAAAGGGTTGATTGTATGTTTGATTCCCAAGGTTTTAAGAATGGAGTCATGTCAATCCATGGCTACAAGACCATTTGAAATATCTCCACATGACTTCAAACTTGGATGGATGAATGCAAGAAATGAAGATAACTAGCTCCTCTAATGGAAGAATGCTCTAAGATGATAAAATGGCTATAACTTAGGCTCTATGCTCATTTAGGTGAAAGTAGATTGGTAAGAGGAGGGATCCTTATCTAGACCAATGGATAAAAGAAGCTTTGCATCCTTTTACATGTGGGATAATAGCAAGGTTGAGTTAGTTGGGGATAAAGATGGTTTAGAGAGGGTTGAGTCAACCTTAGGAGAGTTTAGTTTTTCCTTTAGTGACTCAAGGGGTTTGAGGGGATTTATTAATTAACCAAAGTGATTAATTAATACGTGAGCAATCTTGTAAAAGTTTTTTTAAAAGAATAATTAGTATGATTTAGGGGATAAGAAGGGTTCAATAAAAAAAATGATGATTTATTGATCTAATAGGAGAGGAAACTTAATTAATTAAGAATAATTAATTAATTTAGGTAAAAAAGAGTTTAATTAACGAAAGATCGTTAATTTTCATATTTGTTGGATAGAAGGGTCAATTAACTAGCGTAAAGTAGTTAATTGATGACGATAGAAGAGAAAATGTGCTATATTGAAGATATGTCGTCAATTTGGGAGAAAGGGTATAATTAGCGCAATTTAAGTATTTAAATTGCTGGAGCTAAATTATAGGTGTCTACAGTATTAGAGCAGGATCTGAACCTCTCTGTTTGACCTCCATTCAAGTTTTTTTGCCTCAAAATGGTTTAATGGCTATGCAGTGTAGCCCACGTGTAAATTTTATTTTTTCCATTGACCTTTCTTGCATTTTGTCAACAATTAAGCAGTGCAGACCATGTGCAAAAATTGGTGACATTCACCATTCACTTGAATCTCCTTTCTCCTTCCATTTTTCTCACTCTTTATGTAGTTTTTCATTTCATTCTGTTCATCATTTTCATACCCAAAATTTAAATTAAAATAAATAGTTTCATTATGGAGAATTCATTAGCCAAATATTATTATTTTTCTTAGTTTTATGAAAATTTTCTAAAAATAAATAGAAGTGTATATTTAGTTTTAATATTTGCATTCATGAGGATTTCAATGACTTACATTGGATCAAATTTATGCATTCAGTTCTCACAGTTGTATGTATGATTTTATTTAAAGGGTTTACATTTGATATTGATGTAAGAATTTGGTTTAATATTAGTTTGGATCTTCATCCACAATGAGATCACTCAAAATGGTATCCCTAGAGTGACCTTGAGAGGTATGCTCATCATTAGATTCAAGATTAGTTGACATATTTCTCTACATCTAGGATTATCCTCTTCCTCTCTAGAACCGTTCAAACCCACATGAAACTCAAATCAGATCTTAGAATTTTGGCATATTAGTATCTCCATTGCGAATCTTGCGGTGAATTTTGTGGTTTTCTCCATGAAAGTCAAAAAAATTTCCCTTCTGCATTGAATGGATCTAATCACAGAGAACTTCAAATCTTATTCAATCCAAAAGGTCTATGTACCAATGATATCTCTCCACAGTCGAGCTCCTGTAGATCCTCCTTCGATTTAGCATTCAATACATTCCACTTCTCACCCCAGTCAACAACAATGGTTCCATGACATGCAACATGTACCATATCCATGAGATTTACTCCTAAGAAGACCCCAGTCAATCCTTGGTTTCCAACTCAACTCTCTATCAAGTTATCTCCCTTCAAAAAGTTCTCATGTTGTTTCTTGAGAGATCCAAATTCTCGTGGGGAAACGATCTCATTTTTCTGCCCAATGATTGACTCAAATCTCCTACAAATCTCTCTTTAATGAATGAATCCAAATTGAAGAATACAATATAAAAATCTGACCCTAACCCTAAATTGGTGGGATGTGATGTATACCCGATCGACTATATTTTAAAACATTGCATTGGAGAAATAAATCAAGGGTTCGATAAGAAAAAAACACAATTTTTTTTTTAAGATAGTAAAATTACTAGAGGTGATGAAAAATTATTTTAAGGGGGGGAATTGCTTTAATAAAGGGGTATAAAAATATATTTTTAATGGGGAGGTAATTATAAAAAATGAATGCAATATTTTGTAAGGGAGGTTTAAGTGTTTTTTTCAAAAAATTTGTAAACATGCAGATATTATAAGGGGCCATTATTTATAAGAGGACACAATATTGGTAGAAGTCGACATCCACTCTAATTCACATTATGAGGGGGGAGAAGTAACACAATGCTCATTTTGTACCACCAAGTCAAATCTACAAAGAAGACATCTGTAACAACTTAGAAGACGGAGGCAATGACCGACCAAGACCAATCACCATTATGCGGTTCTAGAGAGTCCCTCACCCCATGTTATAACTAATGGGGAGAATTTTAGGAATTATATCTAACATGGATGTTCCATATTAAATAAGTGTGTATGAAATTAATATGTGGAACATATATGAATAATGTAAGTGAGTTGTGAAAATAACTCACGTAGGATTTAAGTGAGAAATTTTAGGAAGGTTGGTTGTGAGATTTTTTAGGTATGGTTAGTAGGAGAGAATCTTGGTTGTTAGCATAACTATCCTATATTAGTGAGAGTGGTTTGAGGAGTATGTTTAATATGCTCTATGTATGTGTGCTACCTTTATAATAGTTAATTGATTGAATATGAATGATTAAATCATTCTTGTGCACATTTGAGCCTTTGGATCTTCCCAGAAATGGGGTTGCATTTTCAAGAATGTGGTTTAGACTTCATAAATAGGGGTATGCATGTCATTTTCTAGCATGAAGACCAAACAAGGTGAAGAAAACATGGCCTAATGAGGTAGGTTGATCATTTTTCACTGCTAGTATGCAAAGGTGAGTATGTGAAGTTGTTTTTCATGTGGTTTTAGATGTGTGGAAATTTTTTTAGGTCCTAACTTGGATTATTTTGCAAGATATTACATTTTTGGTCAAACTGAGTTCTTGAAAATGGTGTTTCCCAGCTAAAAGGTCACTTTTTGATGCTCATTGATATGTTAATAATTTTCATGATATCCTAATATCTTCAGGAGAGATAGATATGTCCTAGCTAATATCCTTGGGAATTAGTTTGGGTTTCAAGGTCCATAACTTTATGAACAATTACTAACACCAAAACAAGTCAAAAACACTGATAAAATCCTAGTTTTAAGTTAATAGGAGAGATATTGTTAAAACAGACCCAAAATGGATTGGTTTTTATTATTTGATGATTTTAACATGTAGAGGAGTCTCCCAAATATCTCCTGGTGGTTTTGGTTTGTCAGATGGATGAGTGGACCTCAGAGAAAAAGACTTGTTTCTGAATATTTTTCTGTAGCATTCAATTTTTACATTGGAATTACTTGATAAATAGATGTTTTAGGATGATATGGACCTATAATAAATATATATGAACATTTATATATAATTTATAGTCATTAAGAGGTCATACCAAGTCAATTTCTCATGACTAGTTTTATGACAATTTTTGGGATAATTTTCAGTATTCTTGGAGAAGAGTTGTTCTTGAGCCTTTGTACTCTGAGTTGAAGTGTCTGATGAATTTGGAAATGTTTTTGAGTTCATGTAGTACTTTTTTTCATGTTTCATTTAGCTTGGTGAAGTGTTTCAAGCCGATAAAAGATACATTCTTGAATATTGGATTTTGAGAAGCTAATAGGACAATCTCGTTCTTGAGATGGTTTCATGGTGTGAAATGAAGTTCAGAAATGGGTCAAAGCATATAACTGTGTCCCACTTTTTTGTATTTTTGACTTTTCAACAAACTAGTCTGACAACCAAAACAGACCAAACACATTTATATTTTTAAGAGGCTATAAATACCAAGGTGCAAAGGCATCCAGAATTTACCTCATTTTTTAAATTTTTATAGTATTTATTAATTATTTATTTACTGGTCAGATTTTACAAATATTTATGGCCACAAAGTGAGACACACTTGTATGCTTTGACCTATAAGCATGGAGGAGGTATGAATATTTCATGGATAATTTTTGTTATGTTTGTGGAGCCTATTTTCATGTTAAAGTGTGGTACACCTTCTATGTGTTACACTCGGGTATTTTTACGGCGGTCCCGCTCGCCGCTGAGCGGGTCAGGGGGGTTCGGGGGTGAAGCCCCCGAAGCAAATTTTCATGGGTGGTTTATTAACCCATGGGTAATGGGTAACCGTTATGGGCTGTTTTTGGGCCCATGGTTTTTCGGTACTTTTGCCCATTGTTTTTCGGTTACCCATAGGTTTTTTGCCCTTGGTTTTGATACCCACGGTTTTGTATCAAACTGCTTAAGCAGTTGTCTATTTATATGGTCTTATGCATATGATAGATGTACAAGCAAATGTATTGCAGATGTGTTTTGAATTCGGCTGTGAATTCTGTAGAGTTTGTTGAGCATAGCTCCAAACGGATCTGGGTATTGTATTGAGAGAGTGGTGGCTTGTAATAAAATCTGAGCAAGTGATTCTTGGTGGACGTAGCCCAAATTGGGTGAACCACGTTAAATACTGTCTCTTTGTGTTGTGTTATTTTATTCTGCAATTTTATTTGAGATCTGTAATAATTTCTGCATATTAGTTTCTACTGTTGCGATTCTGTGAGGGATTATTCCGCATATTTTATCCCTTATTTCCTAACAATTGGTATCAGAGCCTGGTTTGGTTTGCTGAAGTGTTGAATCGCAGGGAAAGTTTTATCTTGAGTGGGAGCTATGGCAGATGATGGAAGATCTAGGGTTGATAAATTCAACGGGTAGAATTTTAGTCTTTGGAAGATGCAGATGGAAGATTACCTTTATCAAAAGGATCTTTATACTCCGCTGTCTGAGAAGGTGAACAAACCCTCGAGTATGACAGATGCGGAATGGGATTTGTTGGATCGGAAGGCACTTGGAACGATTCGGCTGTGTCTTGCATCCTCGGTATTATTTAATGTTTCAAAGGAAAAGACTACAAAAGATCTAATGGATGCATTAGGGAAGTTGTATGAAAAACCCTCTGCCTCTAATAAGATATTTTTAATGAAAAAGTTGTTTAATATGAAGATGTCTGAGAATAGTTTAGTAGCAGATCATTTAAATGATTTCAATACGGTTGTGAATATGCTAGCTTCGGTTACAATAGAATTTGATGAAGAAGTTAGGGCTTTATTAATTCTGTGCTCTTTACCTGAGAGTTGGAATAGCCTGGTAATGGCGGTAAGTAACTCGGTTCCAGCTAACTCGAAGTTGAAGTTTGAGGATGTTGTAGGGGTGATTCTAAGTGAGGAAATGTGAAGAAAAAGCTCTGGGGAACCTTCTACTTCAGGGAATGCTTTGACAGTGGAAACTAGAGGGAGACAGAAGAATAGAGGAAACCATGGAAAATCAAAAGATCGGGCAAGGTCAAAATCCAAGAACAAGATTGTATGCTGGAATTGTGGAAAGCCTGGGCATGCAAAGAAGGACTGTTGGGAGCTTCGGGATAAGAAGAAACAACAGGAAGAAAACAAGGAGGCAAATGTGGCATCGGGTAATGTATGTCAGGATGCTTTGATTCTTTCTTTGCATAATATTACTGAATCTTGGGTTTTAGATTCAGGGGCTTCTTTTCATGCTACTCCACATAGGCATTATTTTGTTGATTATGTTCAAGGGGATTTTGGGCATGTTTTTCTTGGTGATGATGAGCCTTGCAGCATAGTTGGAAAAGGTTCTGTTCAGGTTAAGATGCAGAATGGGAATACATGGCTATTGAAGGATGTCAGACATGTGCCTACATTAAGGAGAAATTTGATATCGGCAGGGCAGTTGGGAAGTGATGGTTGTACTGTGATATTTACAGCAGACTCTTGGAAGGTTACCAAGGGTGCTCTTGTGGTGGCAAGAGGTAAGAAGGTTGGAACCTTGTATTTAACCACTGATAATACTAATGATTGTAATCTTGTGGCTTCAGATGCAGATACAACATTATGGCACTATAGGCTCGGTCATATGAGCCATAAGGGCATGAACATCATAAAGAAGAATTTTCCTGGATATACAGAAACAGGTTTGGATTTCTGTGAAAACTGCATATATGGGAAACAGAAGCGAGTAAGGTTTCTCAAGGTTGGACCTACGAAGAAAGAGAGTAAGTTAGAGCTGGTACATTCTGATGTGTGGGGGCCAGCTCAGGTATCATCTCTTGGGGGTTCAAGTTATTATGTTACTTTTATTGATGATGCAACAAGGAAAGTTTGGGTTTATTGTATTAGACACAAATCTGATGTATTTGACACTTTTGTTAAATGGAAAGCCTTGGTAGAGAATGAAACAGGTCTTAAGCTAAAATGTCTTAGGTCAGATAATGGAGGGGAGTATTGCAGCAATGAATTTAATGATTACTGTTCTAAGAATGGAATCCGCAGGCAAAAGACGGTTCCAGGAACTCCACAGTAGAATGGGGTATCAGAAAGGATGAACAGAACAATAATGGAACGTGCTAGGAGCATGAGATTACATGCAGGACTGCCTCTTTCTTTTTGGGCAGAAGCGGTGAGCACAGCTGTGTACTTGATAAACAGAGGACCCTCAAGTGCCTTGGATGGAGGCATACCTGAGGAGGCATGGTATGGTAAGAAAGTTGATTATTCATTTCTTAGAGTCTTTGGATGTGAGGTGTTTGTTCATATAGACAAGGATGATAGGACCAAGCTAGAGGCTAAATCAGAAAAATGTACTTTCATTGGTTATG
Source organism: Taxus chinensis (assembly GCA_019776745.2). Classification (NCBI taxonomy): domain Eukaryota; kingdom Viridiplantae; phylum Streptophyta; class Pinopsida; order Cupressales; family Taxaceae; genus Taxus; species Taxus chinensis. Next base: position 119,910,245 of record CM034155.1, on the reverse strand, counting down.
GCGGTGATGACTTTGGATTTAAATGTTGGAGTATTAAGGACAAGAAAATCATTCGGTCTAGGGATGTGGTCTTTAATGAGAAAGTCATGTATAAGCAACAGTTGCAGGAAAACAGGGAAGAATCCAAGAAAGAATATGCAGTGGTAGAGGATCTTCCAGATGGGAAAGTGACCCATGAATCAGTTCAGGAACCTACTCAACAGGAACCCCAAACTCCTACAGTGAGGAGGTCTTCTAGGGTAAGAAAAGAACCTGAACGTTTTTCTCCTTCTCTTTATTATTTATTACTCACTGATAGTGGAGAGCCAGAGAGCTTTGATGAAGCAATGCAGGTAGATGCCAGTAAGAAGTGGGAGCAAGCCATGGATGAGGAGCATAAGTCTCTCATGGAGAACCAAACTTGGGATTTGGTGAACCTACCGGAAGGCAAAAGAGCATTGCAGAACAAGTGGGTGTACAGAGTTAAAGACGAAGAAGGAGGAAAGAAAAGATATAAGGCCCGGTTGGTGGTCAAGGGGTTTGCACAGAAACAAGGTATAGATTTTGATGAGATATTTTCTCCTGTAGTAAAAATGACTTCTATTAGAACTGTTCTTGGAATAGTGGCAGCAGAAGACTTGCACTTAGAACAGTTAGATGTAAAGACTGCATTTCTCCATGGTGATTTGGAGGAGGAACTATATATGCAGCAACCAGAGGGCTATGAGGTCAAAGGTAAAGAGGAGATGGTGTGTAAACTGAAGAAGAGCTTGTATGGCTTGAAACAAGCTCCACGTCAATGGTATAAGAAGTTTGATAGCTTCATGATGGAGCAAGGTTATATTAGATGTCATTCTGACCATTGCGTGTATACAAAGAAATTTGAGGATGGAAGTTATATTATCCTGTGTTTGTATGTTGATGACATGTTGGTTGCAGGTAAAAACATGCAGGAAATAAAAGTACTCAAGAAACAGCTAAGTGAATCCTTTGATATGAAGGATTTGGGGGCAGCCAGACAAATCCTTGGTATGAGGATAACTCGGGATAGGAAGGAACGGAAGTTGACTTTATCTCAGGAAGAGTACATTAAGAAGGTATTGGACAGGTTTAACATGCAGGATGCTAAACCGGTTGGGACTCCTTTGGCAGGCCATTTCAAGTTATCAAAGGAGCAGTGTCCCATGACAAAGCAGGAAAGAAACCAGATGTCCAAGGTACCTTACTCATCAGCAGTTGGCAGTTTGATGTATGCTATGGTGTGCACTAGGCCTGATATTGCCCATGCAGTGGGACTGTGAGTAGATTTATGAGTGATCCAGGTAAAGAGCATTGGCAAGCAGTAAAGTGGATCCTTCGGTATTTGAGAGGGACCATGGGGACAGTTTTGTGCTATAATGGATCAGACACCACTTTACGTGGTTATGTAGATTCAGACATGGCTGGAGATGTAGACAGCAGGAGGAGCACGACAGGTTATATTTACACTGTAGGTGGGACAGCAGTGAGCTGGATTTCACGACTACAGAAGCTGGTGGCTTTGTCAACCACGGAGGCTGAGTATGTTGCTGCCACAGAGGCAAGCAAAGAGATGATTTGGTTACAACAATTGCTTGAGGAGTTGGGGCATAAGCAGGAGGAATGTAAGCTGCATAGTGATAGTCAGAGTGCTATACACCTAGCTAAGAACTCTGCTTTCCACTCCAGGACGAAGCATATACAGTTGAGATATCACTTCATCAGGACAACTTTGGAGGAAGATAAGTTGAAGTTGGAGAAGATTCATACCAGTCAGAATCCTGCAGACATGATGACCAAGGTGGTCACAAGGGATAAACTAAAGCTATGTTCAGCTTTGGTTGGCCTTCGCGGATGACAGTGAAGGGTTGAGAAGCTTGCTCAGAATGGAAATCAGTCTCCAAGTGGGAGATTGTTATGTTTGTGGAGCCTATTTTCATGTTAGAGTGTGGTACACCTTCTATGTGTTACACTCGGGTATTTTTACGGCGGTCCCGCTCACCGCTGAGCGGGTCAGGGGGGTTTGGGGGCGAAGCCCCCGAAGCAAATTTTCATGGGTGGTTTATTAACCCATGGGTAATGGGTAACCGTTATGGGTTGTTTTTGGGCCCATGGTTTTTTTCGGTCTTTTGCCCATTGTTTTGATACCCACGGTTTTTTGCCCTTGGTTTTGATACCCACGGTTTTGTATCAAACTGCTTAAGCAGTTGTCTATTTATATGGTCTTATGCATATGATAGATGCACAAGCAAATGTATTGTAGATGTGTTTTGAATTCGGCTGTGAATTCTGTAGAGTTTGTTGAGCATAGCTCCAAACGGATCTGGGTATTGTATTGAGAGAGCAGTGGCTTGTAATAAAATCTGAGCAAGTGATTCTTGGTGGACGTAGCCCAAATTGGGTGAACCATGTTAAATACTGTCTCTTTGTGTTGTGTTATTTTATTCTGCAATTTTATTTGAGATCTGTAATAATTTCTACATATTATTTTCTACTGTTGCGATTCTTTGAGGGATTATTCCGCATACTTTATCACTTATTTCCTAACAATTTTATTGAATAGGTTTGATGTTTTAATATTATCATGTAATTCTAAAGAATCATATTTGTATATAGACCTAATATAGTAGGTCTTCTTAAGTCCTAAAGAAGTAAATGACCTAATGGAGACGTTGCAGACATAATGGAGTTGATGTTATGATTTTTTCATGTTTATAAGATTAATTTTACTCTATGATGTCCAAACTAATTCATCATGGATGACCTATATGGTGTTTGTGCTTAAAACATGCATATATACAAGGTAATTTTGATCTATTTGCTAGTGTAGTGAGTGTGAAAACACGAGCGATCTATAAGGGATAAAATGAGGTGTATGAGGTCCTAAAGACCATGAAGAATGTGTACTTTTTGAAAATATGAAGGTGTACTTATATAAAAGTAAATTTTTTCATACCTTTGAGAAGGTGAACAATAAGATGAGTGAGTGAGAAAACAAGACAGTTTGAAGAGTCTTGATGAACAACAAAGAAAGGGTATGAAGAGTAGCTAATGTTTGAGGATCAAAGTGTGTGCTAGAGGATTTAGATCATGTTGATGTGATTGATACATCAGAAATTGATTGTAGACCAAGAATAAGAAGAGAAGAAGATATAGAAGAGAAAAGAAGTCCAACATTTGTTGAGATTGCAAAAATAAGAAGGTGGAGAACATTATTAGGTGGATGATTTAGTGCTTAGTTTTCCTTGCAAGTTGGTTTTTTCTAAAAATTCAGGGGTTGGTGCTCCATGTGGAGTTGGTGCTTCACAAAATCTGGGGGTTTTAGCCTTGTTGTAAGTTGGTGCTTGCTAAACTCTAGTTGGTGCTAGATAAATTTAGGGGTTTGTGCTTCACTAAATCTTGAATTTTGTTATATATAAGCAAATTTAAGTGGATTTAATTCCCATCGAGGGTTTCCCACCTAAATAATGTGTTCATGTGTTCTCTATTGTTGCATGCTCGTGTGAATGGTTGATAATTTGTTTTGATGGATTGCTTGAATAAGTTGACATTGATCATATGATGATGGTTTGATGAATGTATAAAGATAAATAAAGTAAAATATTGTAAAGAAAATAATTCACCCCCTTCTCAATGATTTTTTTTCCAACACCATTACCTCATAAGAAAACTACGAGAAGCAATAATGGATTAGATTTGTATTTGGCACCAAAATTTGAGGATGTCATGGGGGATAAATTTTTATTATAATCCAACCCAAGATGGAAGGAGGAGAATGAGGTGAAAAACATTCCATAGATGTAAGCGTGGGTGGGAAATTTGGTGAGGCCACACATGGTGCAAGACCATGATCTTCTGTAATCCCCTGACAAAATATTACCTAAAATGTCCTTGCACTCTAAAAGAATACCTTGCCCCCTCCCTCGACCTTGTGGTGGATAAAAAATAAAAACATATAAAGTAATTGTTACATGAAATAATATGATATATTTATTCTTCATATTGAATCTAACAACATAAATGTTATTCCCTTCATAAGGGTGTCACTCAAAGGTATCATATGTTTTGAATTTTAGTGTGTGTGTAGACACACACACACACACACACACATAAAAAAAAAACCAAAATAGGTACTATCACCCATGGGCGATGGTGTATACCTTGGGGGACTCTATAAGGTAAAAGGATGAAACAAACGAGGAGCGGAAGCCAAGAGATAAGTGGAAGAAAATGACGAAGGTCCAAAGAGAATGAAAAAAAAGATAATGACATGCAATAAGAAGAAACAAATAGACATAATGAGTGCAATGTGTGAGAAAATGGAAGAAACAAGGAAAGCATACGGTGACTAAGACTAATAACAACATATCTCAAATTATACAGTCTAGCCCATGTGACCAATCCCGACAAGACCCCAATCTTGATAGGCCCCTTAAGGAACCTTCTCGGGAGGATAATGCATTGGTAAACCCTGAAAAACATGGTTAGCAAACATAAAAATAGGGTGTATAAAAAACATATATACTATAAATGTAAGCAGACACAAAATTCAAAACTATATGGAAGGCAAAAATAAACACAAAGTTTCATATTCCATGATATGAAATATATAATTGGAAAAACAAAGAAATGGAAAGGCGAGAGAAAAGGAAAGTTCTCTTCTAGATATATATTATGAAAATTACCAACAACCCCTTAAAATAAAGAGATATTCCTTTTATAGAGGAGAGGTTTTGTAATTACCTCCTAGTATCATTTTGTTAGTTTTACATATTACTTTTCCTTAGATAATCCACTTAAGTAACTTTTACACTTTATAATTCTAGAAAAATAAAAATTCAAAAGTACAACGTAAAATAAAAAAAGATGTCCTTTTTGGAGTATTAAGAGTGAAAGAAGTAGGAACTTTGAGCTTTAAGACATGGATTATAAATTTGATCATTGTTTATGTATATCTCCTTCTTTTTGGATTATAGTGTTGGCAATATTTTTGATCCAAGCTCCCATAACATTCAAAAATTTGGAACTGGTTCCTCCGAATAGATCCAAGTTTTTGGAGGATTCCACTACCACAATGTGCAATTCTAAAATTTCATCCATCTTCTCCTTACTAAGATTATAAAAATTTAAGATTTCTTCCTTGATGAGCTTGCTGAACTAATCTTTGATGGCATTTTCTCTATTGAGTTGTTAGGGATTGTCTTGTAAAAGATAACAACAAAGAGCCTTCATATCAACAAATATTTCATCTTCCAAAAATCCACCCTTTTGTATATAGGTTTGAAGGTCTATTGTACTATCTTCCAAGACCTTGAGATGCCACTCAAAACTATTGGACCAAGTCTGAGAGAGATTATTATTTGACTTTTTAAATATCTATTCAGAGAGAAGGATTTTTGCATCAATTAAAACCACAATCCTTAAATATCGAATCATTATAGACTATAAATTGGATTCCTTTTCTGCATTCTCAACCTTAGAATTCAAATTATTTTGGGCTTCCACCAAGATTTCATAAACCTTGTGGATTTCATCAATGAAATTTAAGACATTTAGTAATAGATTTTAAACCCATGTTTCCTTAAATTTTCCCCTTTGAGTGTCCCTATAAATTTTATAAATGGTCTTAATATTAATTTCGCTTACTGAATTGGAAGATTGAAGGGATGCAATTAGAGTAGGGTCTAGAGAGAGGAAATATTTGATATAAGATAAGTAAGTTTGCAGTTGTCCCTCTAACTTCTATTTTTTTATTTTCCTTTCTCAATCCTTTCAAATAATCAGGAGGTTGTTTCCCTCAGATTGTGTATATCTATCTCTGGTGTCGCTTCTCCCAATGATATCCTTGTTAATTCATAATCAACAACAATGATATCATTTTCACCTTTATGAGTTGTGGGCTTTGTAATCTCAACAAATTGTTGGCATGATGTATCTAATATAAGGTGATAAGTTTTTACTTTCTTTGGGGATGAAGTACCTTGAAGGATATCAACTACAACATCCTAATATAGACAAATTGCCTTTGAATGTGTTTTTTTATTATTTTCAACCAAAGGTTGAACCCATGCGAATGAGGTATCAGTGATAACGACCAAAGTTAGATTTTATTTAGGAAAATTTAGAGTGAGAGGAGGTGGTGAATGGGATTGTACATGAATGATTTCAATAGAATGATATTTTTCACTTGATACATATGGATAAATGGGATCTCTATTTATATCCAACTTCTTCCTCAGCTTACTTCTTCCCTCGACATTCTATGAAGGGAATTCAATAGGATTTTATTCCTCTTCTGGCATAGGTTCAAATCTTGGAGTGTGAATGTAAACCTTTGGGTTATGAGGTCATTGGATTGGTGAAGAAGGCATGTGTAGATTACTTTGAGAACAAATTTTTTTGTCTAAAGATTTGAATTCTTCCAATTTATTTTGTACCATATTTTAGTTCTGGAGATTATGGGTGCTAAAAATTATCAATGTTATCTTTCTCCTTCTAAGACTAGTCAATAATAGGAAGAGAGTATGTTGAATAAATTTTTCATATTCAGGCTCACACATGTTATAACCATCATCAACCATACCTTTTTAAACTTGATACAACTCGAAACTCTAAATCTATTAAAGATTCATTCTTGTAAACGATCTTCTCCTTACTTCAAATTCATTATCACAATCTTTCCAATAATCTTCAATAGTAGAAAAATGATAGTATGTTGCGGGAAAATGAAGATTATTTTTGATGAATTTATTTCTATCAAAAGAGGATATTTTGGAAAATGGATGTATATAGAAAGGAGCAATTGTTCTTTCAAAATTATGACATCAATGCGTAACCTGCACACATAGCTGCCAAGGGTGATGGGAAATTGGACTCCTTATACCTTTTTATCCATGTAAATTCTATCAAGAATATATAACTTCCTACATAACTCAATGAGAATAAGTTTATCAATTATGTAGATAAGTATTTTTATGGAATTACTTCAAATTTTGTAACCCTAATATAGGAAAATATTTGAAATTGGATAAAAAGATGCCATATTTAGTCACCAACTGCTTGGACTCTTGATAAATTTAGTCAGTGGTACATCCCTCTAATAATTTTACTTTGAACATGGTGAATGTGTATTCGACCTTCTGAAGTGAATATTTTTATTCTCATAGGTCAACTGAGTATATTAATAAGATATGGGTCTAGATAGATTTTGTATCCCTTGTATTGCAAGACCAATCCATATCCTATACTATGAAATGGTATACATCAAGTATGAAGTAATATAAAATGACTTAGTGTTATTCAACTAGGTGAGTTGAATTTTTAAGTTCTCAGATATTATTTCTCCCTAGTTTAAGGCCTATTTTCCTTCACAAATCAGGTTGATGAAGATGCTTATGAAATCATGAAATTATTTGGTGGAAGGAAGTCCCATCACCCTTTCCAAGAGTGTGATTATGTCTGATAAATATTCAATAAAATAATTCCAGTAAAGAGTTTTGGAAAGTTTAGAAGGCCCTTTCTTCTTCTTATTTATCAAAGCATTGACAATCATGAATTGATACTTGTTGGGGATCAACTCATGCTCCTTTTGTTCCATTTCCAAAGTCAATACTTTAACATATGCAACGAAAACAATATCGAGTGCTAGATTGATGTGGTGAACATCTAATTGAGTAATAACTTGTCCTTATGGATCTCTCGATTCCTTGGTTAGAGAATTGAAACATGAAACAATGGCCAATACAATATCTGCACATTGAACTAAATTAAGAAAACCACTTGCATGTGCTATACAAATGCTAAAAATCCTTTCTGCCAATGCAATTATCTTATCATTTAATTTTTTCCCAAAAATATGGTAAGTCCATATGCTTGACATCACTATCCACTATTTTAGAAATAATGGTTTCAAGAGAGGATATTGTCTCATACCTAGCATATTAGAACTTCATTTTGATGGTTAAGAATATTAATCAAGTAGTTTAGAGGGGGAATGTGAAAAATAGAAGTGATTTTTTATAAGGGAAAATGAAATATTAGAGGAGAAAATTACTCAAAAAACACAAACAAGGATGACATCATTTATAGAAGAAAAGAAAATGCAGCTCTTGATGAGATTCCATTAAAGGTTCCTTTAATTTTGAATTTCACTAGAGGGGAAATGGTACAGGGGAAAAACAATGACTAGGGAAAGTGAAGCACAAACGGGCATGGCTTAAAATTAATTTTAGGAAATATAAATGATTTTGAATATGACATGACATTTTGTTTTTATGTTACCTGAGACTCAAATGGTTATCACATGAACCCATAGAGCCCACATATTAAAAAGGATTTTCCTTGGGTTATTCAAATTATTGGCTATGAGAGGGAACTATGGAGCAAATCCATTTGTTTTGTTTTGATGCGATAAGCCTGATGTTTATTGTTAAAGATTAGTTTATGCCTTTAGGGAAGGGATGCAACCTCGGAAAAATTGAAAAGGTACCAAAAGATGCTGAATTCTATGAGTAAAACCTTTGAGACACTTTCTTTAGTTGGATATGTCTCCTAGTTGGGGAACATAAAAACAAGGGATCACTTCCATGTGTTGGAGATGTAGAAAAATTAGTCAACTCAATTCCCAAGTCTCAAATAAATTATCTAATCATCAGTGATATGGAATAATGGAACAAGAGGAAAAGTTACATTTGTTCCCCTAGGGCTGATTAAGCTGATAAAGAGAAAAAATGACTCAAAAAATGGTTAAGTCCCAAAATGTAAATTTGAAAGGGGGACTCATTTTGTTATGTAAACTAATGTTTTAAATTTTTTTGGGTAAATGTTTTATAATTTCACTTGTATGAAAATAATTAGATCTAGCTGGGAAAGTGAACTGTGATGGAAGTAATTTTTTGGAGACAAACAAATCCTGGAGAACCATAGAATATTAGATTTATATAGACAAGTACCTTATCCATTGGGCCATAGAGTCATATGGATTAACCATCTAAGAGAAGATAAGGAAACATAAGATAATGAGGGAAAACAAATAAGAAAAAAAGAGAGCACACAAAATGAATAAGACCAGAAGAAAAAAAAAACCAAAATCACATATATACATGCAGAGGACAACATGCTTTTACTATTAATAAAATTTCAGATATTACCACTGTAAGGAAATGGAAGATGTATCCCATCTAGATATGTAAGGTATTATGTATTATCACCACAAAAATGATGAATCTTGAATGGTCTGAGCCAAAGAGAGTCAAATTTTCCATGGATGTCTTTTTTGTTCTCTTCTCTCATTCTAACATGGAGAACTAAAACTCTAATTTCAAAATCCCATTAATTTTCCTTATTATTGGAGAATTTATTAAATATTTTTTGGTGTAACATAATATGATCAAAATAAATACATGTTCTTCTTCTAACTTATTTAGATACATAATTTTTTTATCTAGATAATTTTTGAAGGGTTGAACTTTAATGACCTATGCAAGGAAAAGGGCTGATAATTTTAGTGTAATGGGGATCTCAAAATTCAAACCATAAAGAAATTGAAAATGATACATACCTATTTAACTCTTATGCCATTTATGTGATTGACCAACAGAAAATCATATAATTTCTTATGCCAGTTCCTTTGATTGTCATCAACAAATTTACAAACAATAGTGACAATATTTTTTTTTATAGATTTTTCTTTCCTGTTTATTTTTGGGTAGTAATATGAAGAGTGAAACAAGGAAATACTATAACCATAGAAAAATCCAATTAGTTCATGTGAAGATAAATTTGGAACATTATCTATGAAAATTTTATGAGGTACTTTGAAACTAACCAAAATGTTCTCCTTTACAAAATTACAGACCACTTTTGAAGTATTTTGTTTTAATGGGATAGCTTCAACCCACTTTGTGAAGTAATCGATCACTTTGAGAACATGACTATGACCAAAATTTTAATGAGGATTTAATTTATGAATGAAATCTAACCCCCACTGCTGAAATGATTATTCAATTATCATTGGTTTGAAAGGAAAAGCTGCAAGCTTTGGCCTACCAACATATTGTTAACAACCATCAGAATTAGATACCCATTTTCCAACATCTCTTAAAAAGTGGAAGACAATAATATCAACCCCTTAATATTTCATATTTCATAATTAGAGAATAAAAAATTCCTCCACAGCCCTGATTGTGACATGCTTTCAACAATATTTTTTATGCTCTTTATGCACACATCTCAATAAATGTCTGTCAATACCTCTTTTGAAAATATATTTGTCCCACAACATAAACCTTACAAATTTGATCTTATTTTCTCTCTTTTTCTTAATAATGATATGGGGAGGCCATTCTCCATAATCCAGGAAGTGTGCAATACTAGAATATCATTCATCAATGGTATTGAAAAATAATATTGTAGGTACTTTATCAGAAAAAGTATTCTCTTTAACATTTCTCTTATTTTTGTGATCAACCGACATAGTCCATTGCCTCAAACTAATTTAGTTGGATTGATATCGATGTCATACTCTTAAAATTTTTCAATAAAATTACCTCTTTTTGTGCCAATTTATTGTTGAGTGAGAATAAATTTCACCGTAGGATCTGGTACTAGAACAATTGAATGTGAATTCAAAATATAAAATTTGAATTGTTTAACTTCTTTGAAAACAACAGAAGTATGTTTTTTAATCTAGGAGTATTTTAGTTCTTTCAAACCTTAACTCATGAAAGAAATTGGGGAATAAACAAATTCCTCACTTTTATAAACCAAAATAGAGGAAAAAGTATGCTCGAAAGAATAACATTAGATGATAATACCCTTATCAAAATAAGGAAAAAACTAACATAAGGGCACTTACCTACTAACAATCTTAATATATAAAATGCTTACTTTACTTCATCCATTTAATAAAAATCATTCTTTTCCATCATCATGTTATCAATGTGTTGAGTAAGCAAAACAAAGTCAGGGTTAAACCTTATGATAAAATTCACCTAAACAAAGAAGGAATGAACTCCTTGTTTACTAGTAGGAAGTAATAGTTTTTGTATGTCTTGGACTCTTTCTATATGTTCTTAATCCCATAATTTTATACTATATGCCCAAATAAATTTCCTTTTTTACTAGAAATATTTAATTCTTGGGATTAAGAGAAAACCCATGAGCTTTGCACTTTTACAATTCTTGTTCCAAATGATTAAGATGATCCACGCTTTTCTGTGAAAAAACTATTAGGTCATCGAGGTATACCACTATGCACTTATTCTTGAGGTCATGAAATGTTAAATCCACATCCCTTTGAAAAGTTCTTCCCACATTAATCAGTCTAAAAGGAATCCTTCTATAGCTAAATGTTCCCCAAGAAGTAGTAGAAGTTATTTTATGTCGATCCTGCATTGCTACCTTTATTTGATTATACCTAGAAAAACCAACTAACATAAATATCTTTTTTGATCTAGTAACAACTTGTAAAATCTAATCCATTATCGAGAGAGGATAATGATCCTTCAAGGAGTTATGATTGAGATTACCGAAGTCAATACATATCCTTATTTCCCCAATTTTCTATTGAACATGTACTATATTAGCTATCCACATTGAATGGTGGATAAGAAAGATGATTTTTGCATTCAACATTTTCTAATTCTCTACATAAATTGTCCTAATTTTTTTTGGGTTATGATGTCTCTGATTTTTCTTAAATGGATAAACTCCTAAATTTAGAGGAATTGAATGTTGCATCTCTATAGATTTGAAAGATTTTTAAATCAACATATGAGTAGGCAAAAACATCTACATAATATTTGAGGAGAGTAACAAACTTCCTCTTTTTTCTGGGGAACAACATTTTTTTATATTGACACGCCTAGGCATTTCTTGGGACATGATATTCACTTTTTTAATTTCACCGATTCATGGGTTTTCTATGATGACATAATTCTCACAAATCGATCATGTTTGTAAAATATTTATTCTAAATATACCATTCCTTTTTGGATTTTTTTTCCTTTCAATTTTATGAAGCCTTCTTGATCTACCTCTCTCAATTCCTTCTTATCTTTTTGAAAAAACAAATTCCCTATATCCAGTGTCACCACCTTCAATATACAAATTAATGAAATTATCCCTTTGTTCAAGGAAATAAATTATGCCTTTGTCATAAAAAAGGCTTTCCAATTCTTAGAATTATTAGGAATACTAGGACAGAATACCATTTCAATGATATATTTTTACTTCACAAATTTAAGATTTAGTACCAAAAGTGATACAAAAGCTACTAAGGTATATGCTTTGACATTATTTTATCTTAAACAACATTGATTGAAAAGGATTATAAAAACTCAATATAGTTCTAGACTATATTCTTTTAATGTTTAAAACTTTCATTTTTAACTTGGAACAAATTGTTTAACCACAATTTCAAAATAACCTTGAGATTTTTAATTATTTATTATTTCTTCAACTACTTTGATAACAAGAAGAAATTATTTATATTAAAAATTATTATTAGTATTTATGAACCACAAGTTGTAAGAAAAGGAATGGACCTTTCCTTGAGGAGAAACAAGTAAAACACATGTTTGAAAGCCAAAAATAAATAAATTCGATCAAGTTCCAACATATAAATTTAATTGGGACATTCTTGTGTAACAATGGAAAAATTAAGGAAAGTTTCAAACATAATCATGTAGTTATCATGACCCATATCTTGATATAAAATATCAGCTCTAGGATAATTAATTTTCTGAACTACATATGTAACATGTATTTTTGGAACTAATTTATTCATTTCAACTTTGAACGCTTATTTCACTAAATCTAGATTCCAATATTTCAAGTATTGGAAGAAATCCATCTCTGTTTTTGCTTATATTGGATTCCATTTTTGTCTATACTGGATTCAATTATTACTATTATTGGAATTCATTAGTAGCAATGTTGGATTCCAATATTTTCATTATTGGACTTATTCTAGTTCCAATTTCACTATTATTGGATTCCAATCTCGCTATTATTGGATTCCAATATTGTTATTATTGGATTCAAATTTAGATAATATTGGATTCCAATAATGCTATTATTGGATTCCAATTTCACCACTAATGTAATCTAATTTATAAATCCTGATTTGTGGATTTTAGTTTTACTATTTTAGGATTTCTATTTTGTTATTATTTGAATCCCTCACATAAGTCAAGTGGAAATTATCTTACATAAGCCTAGCAGTTGCTAACTTATATGAAAAAAACACATGTTAGGTGAAATATTCCTAGGGGCGTTAAAGTTACATCTTCCTTGCGGCCACTAAGTTACATTTTCCTTGCAGCCACTAAGTTACATTTTCCTTGCGGCCACTAAGTTACATAAGCCTTGCAGCCTCTAAGTTACATAAAAAGACGATAATCCTAGAGACCACTATCTTACATAAACGTATAGGTGTAGTAAAAAAATCACACACTTACTATTACATTAATACCACCGGGTATGTTATTTTATATATGGATCTTGCGTAGTAAAATTATTCACTAGTGACCCATCCTTTAGTCTTGTTGTCAGTTGGTCATGCATCATTGTTGTTTGTTTGGTTCAATATTCATTTGTCTCTGTGGTTTTGGGCATCTTTTAGGGTTTCTCAGGTGTCATAATTTTCTCAGTTGTTGTCTTTAGGTCTATGTTGGGGTGCCTAGGGTAGCACTGGGGCGCCTCGGGGTCCCCCAGTTCATGATTTTAGGTGCCCATGTCGTCGTAATTTGTGGTATTAATTTGTATGTTTGAGATCGGTCTTAATGGTTACCCCGTGCATTCCCGTAGGTTGTAGTTGGTACTTTCGGGTCACTAGTGTCAAAATTTGAATAACAGATCCCTATATAAACACAACATACTCACTACATTAGAGGTAGACATCTTACTATCAAGGGAAACTATCTACTAAGGCAAGGGACTGCATTTGGGCATCTTATACATCTATATAACACAAGCATAGGGGGAAAGGATTGTATTATTTCTATTCCATCCACAATTTTACATTTTAGATCTAGTTATTTCCCCCTACTACTGCGTCATTGGCGCTAGGGAATCCTAGGCAAAAACTTACACACACACGCACATAGAACTACATGGTGTCCGAAATTTAGTGCAACGATTAGTCATAAGACCACTAGTTTGGAAGCTGTGGTCAGTTTGACCTATTCATATGCATTTTTATTTTTTAGGAATTGATTTTTTGAATAGGGTTTTACAAGTAAATATTCATGTGACATCTATAATGACATAGAAATTTTTTTTGTGACACCTGTGTGATAGGAGCGAAGGTATTACAGAGATATTGCGAAACTACCAAATTCAAGTTCTGAGCTTTTATGCATTCTACAACACCTAGATTACAGACCAAGGTGCCCCAATATCCTCCCAGGTGCCTCAGTATAAGAAAATATCTAGTTTTTTCCCTTCCTGAGGCCATTTACTCACAACTTTCCCAGTCCGCATACTAGTCTGCTACATTCTAGCACACAACGAGGTAAGTTAATTCAATGTTAGTACCATATCCCTCTTATTTGCATTATTTCAATACATTCCAATATCAAAATAAAATATTTAAATCTAAAATTTCAATATAAATTTTAGTTTATATTATATTAACTCATAAAATAGGAAGAAAACCCTATTTTTAGTTAATCATTTTGGTGAACCCTACATTTCAAACATTTTTTTTTTCATCTTCTTTCATACCCTAGTGGTTAGCCATATTTTTTATTTTTCCTTATCATGTCTCATTTTATTGTTAACCCTATCTATGATGAGAGTGCCATAACATAAATTAAGGTTTTATATAGTTCTTCTATGATATTACCTGATTATACTCAACAAGCCCTTTTGGATGGCCAACAATGTGTGCCAACTAATCCTACTGATTCTCCTATAGGAATATGCCTTGTTGATGACCCTGTTACTTTCACTCGTTGTACGCCATGCCATCCAGTTGCATGTGATATTTCTTATCCTTCTTTTGATATGCCACCTGATATTTTATATCCCTCTATCATTGATTCCCAATAAGGTGTCTCTCCTACCTCTCATCCAACTACTCATATAGCTACTCCTATGTCTTCCACTGCTTCTGATAATTCTCCTCATACATCCCATTAAAGCATGCATTCTCCTTCATATTACATTGATGATCCTACTGATTATTATGACCATAACACTATTTATGGGACCCTACCTTCTATTAATACACATCATGGGTCTCCTTCTTTCCATACTACTGCATGCGACTCTCCTGCTTCATTGTTATCCTCTCATGAGGTTGCATCTAATATTATACATGAGTCACCCCCCACCATTGATTCTTCTCCTTCTATTCCCACATCATCTACCTCTCCTACTACATCTTCACCTATTGAGGGTTCTTTCTTTCTCACCACACCTAATAGGGTTTGTGTTTATACTAGTCATACTACCACTCCTACATCCACATCTACCACCACACAATTAGCATCCAATTCTACTATATCACCTCTTGACATTCCCATGATTACTCATAATGGAAAAATTCAACCACTTAATACATTATTTCAATCTCCTACCATCCCCTCTCAGGATACCCTATCCCTCATGCATGATATAGGACAACTCCAATCATAAGTTCATACTCTTACTTTAGAAAGTAGATCCTATTATGCCTCTATTGACAACAACTATTTACATGGAAATCCTGTTCGTAAAAAGATTCATAATTTCTCCTTCCCAAAATATTTTATCATGCCTACTTTCATATGTTTCGACGGTACCAATGATCCTCATGATCATATCCTACATTACCATACACTTATGGCTGACTACTCTAATGATTGATTGTTGCTTAAGGCCTTCCATTATAGTCTTACTGATGAGGCAATATAATGGTGCACCCACTTAGCCTTTGGGTCAATTAGTACTCTTTATGACATGGAGGATGCTTTCTTCTGCTGATTTATTCTTAAAAATGGCCCTAGGGTTATGTTGGTGAGAAAATTTGTCGGGTGGAAAAATTAGGTGTCTCCATTAATGTTCTCTGTGCTACGCCCCTCTGCATTGAATGGTACAACTCCCATTATTGAATGTAAATAATCCTAATACTATCTGACTACTATGGGTGGAAAATTTGTCCAGGGATCACACGGGAACACTCCACTGAACCTATGGTAAAGTGATTGTACGAGGTATAAGAGAGAAAATTACAATGATGAGGGTAAAGGAGAGAATGCAGGTGAGGAAGATTACTGCCGTGAGTAGATTACAAAGACCACTCCCAGTAACTGGAGTAGTTTGACATTCAATATAGAGGAAAACAAAATGAAGCTAGTGGGATCTATGAATCAATACAAAAAGTCTTCATATTTACTTACTAAACATACACAACTATTACATCACTATGCTTGCAAAGTTCATACATGAGAGAAGTGGAAGAAAACAAATATGCTTATAACAACTATGCTTATCACGCTAACGATGAGAGGAAACCATGCATATAAAGCTCCACACATTCATACATCTTAGAAAGAAGAAATTCTATTCCTTGATTTTCATTTTCACATGTTATAAAAATCAAGGGAAAAGAAGAAAGCATGTAGCAAAAATGTAGCTTTATTTAATGTATATAGATGACACAAATTCCAACAACATATCACAATCCACTATTACTACCAAGAAACAATATTCAAAATATGGAATCCTTTATAATGGAGAAGCCATCCCAATTTATAGTAATTTGAATTGTCCTTTCACCTCCCTCACATGACTCTTCATTTCCACATTCAACTTGTGACCTTTTGTTTTCCATGAATTAAGTATTTCTCTTTTATTTTTGAGAAAATACTTTTACAATTTAAAATAGGCCACTTAAGTGAATAAGATGAAATATAATTATTAATATCAACAAATAATTAGAAAGGAGAGAGAAAGGAGAGGGAGGAAACGAGAGTAGAAGAGAAAGGAA
The DNA here is from genome assembly GCA_019776745.2 of Taxus chinensis. Classification (NCBI taxonomy): domain Eukaryota; kingdom Viridiplantae; phylum Streptophyta; class Pinopsida; order Cupressales; family Taxaceae; genus Taxus; species Taxus chinensis. The sequence goes on along the minus strand of CM034155.1, from coordinate 119,893,273 downwards.
GAATAGTTATAAGCTAAGTAAGTTTGTAGTTGTTCCTCCAACTTCTATTGTTTTTTATTTTCCTTTCTCAATCCTTTCAAAGAATCAGGAGGTTATTTCCCTCAGATTGTGTATATCTATTTCTAGTGTCACTTCTCCCAATGATATCCTTGTTAATTCATAATCAACCACAATGATATCATTTTCACCTTTATGAATTGTGGGTTTTGTAATCTGAAAAAATTGTTAGCATGATGTATCTAATATAAGGTGATAAGTTTTTGCTTTATTTGGGGCTGAAGTACCTTGAAGGATATCAAATAAAACATCCTAATATAGAACAATTACCTTTGAATGTATTTTTTAATTATTTTCAACCAAAGGTTAAACCCATAAGAATGAAGTATCAATGATAACAACCTAAGTACGATTTGATGTAGGAAAATTTAGAGTGAGAGGAGGTGGTGAATGGGCTTGTACATGTATGATTTAAATAGAAGGATATTTTTCACTTGATACATATGGATAAATAATATCTCTCTTTATATTCAACTTCTACCTTAGGTTACTTCCTCCTTGCACATTCTATGAAGGGAGTTAAATAGGATTTTCTTCCTCTTCTGACATAGGGTCAACTCTTGGAGTGTGAATGTAAAACTTTGGGTTATGAGGTCAAATTTGGAGCATCCCTGAATATTTGATATTGATGGAGACATTCTTCAAGATCCATTACAATTGAGTCAATGTGACTTCGGATACCGATTAGGGACTCTAAATTATTTTTGTTGAAGGAAAGAGGACCACCTGCATTCTTCTTGACCATCTCCTAGAATGTGATGAAGAGTTATTATGATGAAAATTCTTCATTGAGTGGGGGTAAACCAAAACTTTGAACACAATGGTGAAATTCATTCAAGATTCCAGAGACGTGATACTCGTGGGAGTCCAACTTAGATATGACATTTTTGAGCATTGCATATTGTGCATCCAAGATGCGGATCCAAACTTGAGACAAGTCATGGAAACTTGATATGAACACTCCCTTAATCTCAAGGGATTGGGAGTTGAAATAAATCATGTCGAATAATAGTAGGAGCATCTCATATAAATGACCAACTTCCTTCTCAAGATTATCCTTTTCCTTGTTTACTTAAGAAAATATTTGATGAGCATATTTGATGAGAGAAATGATGTCCAGACACAATGCCTTGCCTTGCTCAATGATTTATTGAATACAATTTTTATAGGATTTCCCAAAAAATCATGTATTCATATGTTTTATTGATTTCCTTTGGGTTGATACCATTAATTAGAGGGATATCTTCAATCAGAAGGGGGGTGTTGATTCTGCTCCTAAGAAGGCTTGAATGTATGCATTGAGAGCTCATACATGTTCCTCTAATTGCACAATGGTTTGCTTGTATTATTTGATCTGAGCTAGAAGACATGAATTATATTCTTCGAACAGATGAATGTCACCTTCATTAGAATCTTGAACTAATGTGATGTGGGTGAACTCATAATCAGATGGAGTCATTTGCTGCATGGGCTTGTCAGTCTTAGGCATGAAAAATTCAACATAATAATTACTTGAGGTGCCATTGAAGAAGCGAGAAGCTACATGGGATTTATTTATTCACTTGGGTTTCAAAATTCCAAATATTTCTGCGAGACTGGGAATGGTATAAATTTACGTTGTTCTTGGCCCACTCTCAAGCACTTCTTGAATCCATGGAAATGACTCTTCGGGAGTTACCGCAACGTCTATCACCAGAGTGCTTGCGGAAGCTTGCCTTGGAGATAGATATTTATCACCTTGAGAAGACATAATCAGATGTTTGTGTAGAGGAGGATACTACTACAAATTACTTCTTCTTGTCTTGAGAAGCTCAATCTAACCAACTTTCCTTGGCCCACTTAACCAGCTCTTCCAACTCACTGAGCTTGCTAACTTAGCTTGTCTTGAACCAAATCACCAAGGGGAGAGTAGGTGATCTTGACTAGAAAAATTGAACTTCATGGTGGAAAAATCTGAGATATATGTCATTATGGAGGTGAAAACAAGTTCCTGCAAATGATACTAGAAAACTGCTATTTTTGGAAATTAGGACCCAGGGGCTGCTATTCCGAGCAGGTTACTTTTTTTAGTCCACTGTCTTCACTGGAATGTTTCCTTCACATTCCGAATGTACCAGTAACAATTTGGAGTCATCTTGAATCACTTTCCATTTTTGGAAATATTATTTTTTGATTTTTTCTTTTTTGCGCTTTTTCACTTGCGTGTCCTAGTTTTTTGTTCTAAAGGATTTCAATGTATGTTCTTCTGGAGGAGTTTTCCATTTCTGGAAACTTACTAAAACTAGAAAGTTTGAACTAGAGAAACTTGATATTTTTATAATATGAAAATTAAGGTGTCATACTGATGAGAAAAACATGGATTCTTTATGTGTTTTCTCTTCTGATGATCTGTTCAAAATTTCAGGACAATCTGCCGCACGGTTTGATGACAACTGAGAAAAAATCATCCTAGATCTGAAAGATTTGAATGATTGATGTAAAATATCCTAACCACATTTTGGATTTTTTTTTCTTATTCTTCAAGGAACTTGGGTGAGGAATATCTGATCAAAATTTCATTGAGATCAGGCATATGGTTTGAAAGATATGAGTGTTTTCTTGTTTCCGTGCCCTAGAGTGTCTGCCATCTCTTATCCATGGATTTCTTTTGAAAAAACCTCTATTTATTACAAAACCAACGTGGGAGGATTATAAAATGATGGATGATGTTCTGGAGAAGGTTTTGCAGCAATATAAATGGAATATTTGAGAGCTAATTATCTAGCAGTGGAGGAAAATAGTGTGTACGTGAAGTAAGAAGCAGGTGACATTAAGACAGAAAAATTTACAAAACTTTGAAGGATTGGAATGTGTAACACTTTATTAAACCTATTGCACCAAATATTTGGTGCAATTTCCATAGAAAATTTCTCCCTAGATTCTGATTGGGCCATGTGGCAGAGTGCGGTTGGTCGGAACAGGGACTGGGAAATGAAGCCTAGAGGGTTTATTTGGAAAGAAAAAGCTAAAAATTGGCTGTGTGAAGGGTCCATGGGTAAAAATGAGGTAGGGGAACATTTTATTGCACCCATTGCACCAAATATTTGGTGAAATTGGTGCAAAAAGTGCTCCAATTTACCATTGGTTGTATTTCCAACTTGAAAAATGGCTAACTGTTGGAGGTTGTGCATTGGATAACAAATTGTGAGGACCATATCTGGAGTTCTAGGAGTTTTTTGAAGAAATTTTATATGATATTAACTGAAAATTTCCTTTTGAATCCAATGGTAGAGGTATTAGATATTTATTATTCTATTTGAGCCCTTAAAAATAGGAATTGTGTTCTGGCCTCTTATCTGTGCATGAGAAAAACTGCCTGCAGACCTATTGCACCAAGGTGTTGTGAAAAGTATGATTTCACCATATTTATGGGATTGTAATTAAATTTATGAAGGTATATTACTTTTCTCCTAACTCCATCTCGAGCTCCTAGAATCACGTGAGCTTTCAGGTATATTATTTATGGTATGGTTGTCATGCTCAGAAATTGTGAATTTCCTTGTTACACATTTACATAACATGTTACATATGACCACATTCCAACTTTACATAAAGGCTCTGCTGAAACCATCAAGGATTATTTTTTATGCCTCAATGCTTGTATACACCAGCCCATTTTCCAGCCTAGTGACTTAGAAAAGCAATTCATCTTTTGTCGTGGCCTTATTCCTCCACTTAAGCAAAGGCTACAATATGACACTTGTGAGTCATTCATTCTCTTGTGTTATAAGGTTATCGATCTAGAATAATATATTTCATCCTCACATGTTGTTACACCCCCACACGTTTCATCTTCTTATTGGTCTATGTTGGGGATCCTAGGGTTGCATTGGGGCACCCCGAGGTGCCCTTGTCCATGATTTTAGGCACCCGTGTCATCGTAATTTGTGGTCTTAATTTATTTGTTCAAGGCCGGTCTTAACGGTTACCTCATACATTCCCCTAGGTCATATTCGACATTTTTCGGGTCACTAGTGTCGAAATTTGGACAAGATATCCCTATATAAACATATCATACTCACTACATTAGGGGAAAACATATTACTATCAAGGGAAGCTATCTACTAAGGCAAGAGACTACATTTGGGAATCTTCTACATCTGTATCACACAAGCATAGGGGGAAAGGGTTGTATTCTTTTTATTCCATTGACCATTTTAAATTTTACATCTAGTTATTTCCCCCTACTACTGCGTTATTAGTGCTAGGGCATCCTAGGCACAAAATTACACACGCACACGCATATAGAACTACACGAGATTCGAAATGTAGTGCAACGATCAGTTGTAAGACCACTAGTTTGGTAGATGAGGTCATTCCAACCTATTCATATGCATTTTTATTTGTTTAGGAATTGATGATTTGAATAGGGTTTTGTAGGTAAATATTCACGTGTCATCTACAAAGACATAGACAACACTTTTTTTGACACTTGTGTGATATGAGAGAAGGTATTATAGAGATATTGTGACAATAGAAAATTCAAGTTTTGAGATTTTTTGTAGTCTAGAGCACCCAGATTACAGACCAGGGTGCCCTGGGGCACCCTAGTATCCTCCCAGGTGCCTCAGTATAGGAAAATATCTAGTTTCTGTCCTTCTCAAGGCCATTTAGTCACAACTTGCCCAATCCGAATACTAGTCTGCTATAGTCTAGCACACAACGACGTAAGTTAATTCAAGGTTAGTACAATATCCCTATTATTTCCATTATTTCAATACATTCCAATATCAAAATAAAATATTTAGATCTAGCATTTCAATATAGAATTTAGTTTCTATTTAGATTAAATCATAAATAACAAGATAACCATATTTTTAGTTAATCAATAGGTTGTTAACTTACATAAGCCTAGCGGCTGCTATCTTACATAAGCGTATTGGTTGTTAACTTACATAAGCCTAATGGCCGCTAATTTACACAAGAGTAGATTTGTTTAGGTGAAATATTCCTAGTGGTTGGAAAGTTACACTAGCCTACTTGTAACAAGTTTCATAAGCCTACCCATTGCGAAGCGACATAAGTCTAGTGGACGCTAAGTTACATAAGCCTAGGCACCACAAAGTAACATCAGCCCAAGGGTTATATTTAAAGGCCACCTATGCTTGTCACACAATTTTTAGATGGCAGTAATTTTACAATATTTCCCTTTAAAAAATAAAAAATAGTAGTTAATTAAATACTTAAAATTTATATTTATTTAATATTTTATGTATATTATATATTGATATAATTTTTATCTAAATCTCTATAAAAATGACTGTAATATTATAAATATGCAAGTTAAGTGTGATAAAGTCAACTACTTTTATGATTTTCCATTCTGTAAATCATAAATAAAAACAAAGAGTTAATAATTACATTAAACAAGTTGTTTTAAGGAAATGGATTTGAAAATATATTTCCATAGGAAATCAATCCTTCGATAAAATTACATAAGAATTGATCCCTCGCAAGGGTATTGATTATTATTCTTGAATTTGTGCAAGGTATTTTTGGATAGCTTCATGACCCCGATTCAGTATTTTAATTTGATCTTGTTTCCGTATTTTTATTAGAATCCATGCCCAGATGATGTTGTCTATATCAATATCTGATGTGTCCCTTGATTTTCACCACCATTGATTTTTATTTAAGAATTCTTAGTACCTTTATTTTTCTATATTTCCTTTTCCTGTGGGTTCCCTCCAGTGCAACCTTATATTTTGAGTGTTTGTGTGAACATCTTGTATTAGTGTTAGTTCTATCTTGCCCATCCATATAGGTACATTATCATTAGCTGGTCTTACTGGTATCATCTTCCCAACATTCACATCTACTACTGAGTTGAATTCCTCTCGAGGTCTATCAAAAATAAGCCCAACATATATATCCTTATTTGAAAGGAAATTTTGACTATAGTAGCTATCCATGTCAAGATGTGGTGCACCCACTATCTGATCATACATTGCACTATCCTAAATTGTTTTTGGAAAAAATAATCTCTCCTCGTCATGCTGAAATTTCCAATGGGATTCTCTAAGGAACGTAGAACATTTTTCTAATATGCAATTTTGGGAACCTAGTATGCTTCTACACCATTAATTAAAATATTTTCCCAGTGTGTGATGTATGAATGAATTCCTCTCTACATGTCTGCCATCTATTTTAGTTCTTTGAAGGGTGCTTATGGAGGATCCCCTTCAAGCAAGAAAGGTTTCTCATCCACTTTTTTCTAGATCTTAATTTAGCATGACCAATCAAAATCCATGATTGATGCTTTGAAATCCATGACAGGAATGTTGTCTTTGACATGGAATTTAAACATCTTTGGTTTTATTATACCCATGATCTTGTGGTTACCATCTAGCAGGTGAGGTTTCACAAAGGCCTTAAAGTCATAGAATTCCTCAATAAGGTACAAAGTGAATGTGTTGGACTTCTCTTGGAGTGTTATGTAAGTGTCCATTATTTGTGGGAAAGAGAATGTATCTAATTTTCACAATGTTGTTGATAATCAACCGAATGTCCCATCTATGTCTTCATGTGTGTGACCCACTGGAAGGAAAATCACATACATTGTGTTGAAAACCCTTCTAGTTGTTAGCATGGATACAAATGCAAACAATGTGATATTTTTTTTTCAATTGCAACATTATCTAGTTGCAAGTAGATAATTGGTGGTTATTTTCTAAATGAAATTGAACATCTGCTTATAGTATTAATTGTATGAGCATCCTCATTTTTATTCTTATATTCCCTGCACTTGTCATATGCATCATTTTACACCACTACATCATGCAATGGGTTATTTGACAAAAAATCACCATACTGATCTGTAAATGGTTCTTCTAGCTTCTGGATACATAGTGCCAATGATGCTATTGTGAATTTTTATCCTTACTCAAAAAAAGGGAGACAAAAGTGCTTGAAACCCGCCATTTTGTGCCCATGTGTCTGCGTTCCAGTTAAGGTGACGGGGAGATTAATAACATTGCTTATTAATTTTGATTTTTTTCCCATCCTTGGTATTGAAATTTTCTTCTTGTCCATTTTTTCATGCACAATGCTCAAATAACTATTAGGATGTGGTTATGATTGTACTCTATGTGCATAGTAAGTTGCACGACAAATTTGAATCTAATCATTGTGCCATTTATGGCATTGATATATTTTTTCTAGTGTTTCTAGACATGAGGTCACTGTACATTTGTTCTTAAGCTCTGTGCACTCATCACATTTGGTGAAGAATTTGTTATTAGTGATTGAAACATGGGATACATTTTCTTTCCATATTTTGTTGATATTTGACTGTGACATTGGAGGAAGGTCCAACACTGAAAGGCCTTCATTGCACTTTTGTAGTATGTAAGAAAAACTATAACATGTAGGAAGAAGTCTCATTATTAATTTAGTACCATATTTTCCCATTGAACGATACATGTGTGGGGATATACCATAATTCTTCTCCACCATTTTGGATATTAATACAATAGTTACGAAAATTGCTTGGCATTTTTTTTGTTTTCTTGTATTTCCATTTACTGCCCTCCTCTCGCCATTAATCCAAGATTGTCTGTATCCATAATAGGTGATTTTCAATATTCCATGACATCTATACCATGCATTCTGACATACATCCCTTCCACATAACTTCAATTCATCTATAGTATTCTCTAAAGTTTGACCTTGATCACAACTAGTAGCATTTACGATGAATGCATTAAGTAAAAAGTTTTTGATGGTAGGTTCATTCAAACCAAGAGTTAAATTCGAACTATGATTGAAAGCACTTAGAGATAGATTGGAGAGAAATCCTTCTTTTTAGAAAGTTTTTTTTTGAACTTCAGACAAAACATTTTCTCTTTGATTTTCATCATTTTCCCTTGCCTTCGGTGTACTAGATGGATTAGAATTTACCATTTGGCATTTGGAGGTGTTATCATGTATTTTTATCAATTTTCCATTACTACTAAATATGGAGGATTCATATGAATTTGGGTATACTAGTTAAGGAAATGGATCTTCAAATGTACTCCAAATTTTTATCGGCATCTGGAATTTCTTTTAGCCTTACTTCCATAAGGGAACCATCTTGATGGGCCAACTAGCTGGCAGGTCATTAGATGAGAGATCCTTATGATATGGAGAAACCCTTGCAAAAAGGCGTAATTAATTTATCAACATGCACCCCAAATGTATTTCCATATAATTTTTTAAAGTTAACCATGTCTCCTTCACAGATATTTGTAATTGTTGCTTCTGCAACAATTTTTTGTTCGTTTGAAAAAAAATGTATGAACTTAGCAGTAACCCCCTTGAACTTCAAATTGAAGTCAACATTTGAAGTGGCAGTTGTTTCTTGGAGTTCAAAATTTCCATTCACACGAAGTGCAATTCTTGTTTCTAGATAAACTAGGTTTTTGATTAGCTAGGAAAATTTGTTGTTGTGTTGTAGAATTGGATAATAATAGTTATATGTAGTTATAATATTCTCCACAAAAACAATAAACTGTGTGGGTCCTAACACTGCTCCCAAAATCACATGTTATTCTTGTACAATGGATATAAACCTTCAGTTATGTCACCTTATTTCTGACAACACTTATGTTTTAGCACCACATAGGTTGTATAAAATTCATCCCTGTCTTTAGGAGTTGTGAAACAATGGCTGTGACTATTAGAATTCAAACCCTCATCCTCATTAAATGTATCCTCTGAGTCACTTCTCATGATGTTTTTAATTCCATCACCCCCACATGTGAAACATTTGAAATCACATGCTTAATCATTTTCTTCATTTTCCATGGGATAAAGTATCCCTTGTTTTCAATTTCTGCCAGGGTTTCACAATCATCAAGTGTGTATGAAAATCTCACTCTGCCACTATATACAATACTTATTGTGACAACAAATAAGCTAGACTCCACCCCATCTCTCTATAATGGAGTGTATCTTTGGATGGATAAACTAGTCCCTCCATAACTTTCACACCTTCGAATAATAAATCCACATGTTCTCCATCTTCAAAAACATAGTTCATTTTCAATTGTATCCACAAATAAAATTATAAAATTAGTACTAATGACACTTAAATATTTAACATTAGTATGAAGAATTGAAATCACAATGAGAAAATAATTATATACATCTTTAAAACCTCATTTAATCCAAATATTTAAACATATAACCAATTGTATTACACCCTTAGATCCTGCTACTGTGTGTATAATTTTATCCATAAAACACATAGTGTAGGGGAAAGGAGCCAATGATCGGGAATATTAATGTAGGAGGCTGTTAGATTTACATAACTATCATGTTTTTTTTTTTAAACACCCTTTAAAATATTTAATATTTTTATAATGCACACATTTTATTTTGTGCATTTAAATTTTGTTTAAAAAATATTTATAAGGGATTTAAAACATGCATTTTTCAATAAAAAGAAAATTAATATTGGCCCTTGCTTGTGAATAAAATTATCTTTTTAGGAAAACTAATGTGTCACCTTTTTATTGGCTGATTTGTACATGTGACTTGATTTTACTTGTGTTATTGGCTACTTTTTTCTAAATTTTTAGTATAAAAGCTATAAATGTTGACTCTGATTTTTACAACTAGTGGTACTATACTTCACATTACCACTCACAGCCATTGGATTAAGCACAGTCATTGGATTATTTACCCTATGGCTTTCAAAAGTTGTATATGCTAATGGCCGCTATGACGTACTTTTTTTTTTCTTACATGCTAAAATTGAAATATTGACTAGAATGGGAGGCCGAAAGTTGGTGATCGTACTTCAATGTGCGAGCGAGCACAATTCCAAGTTTGAAAACTCACACTTGGAGGTGACAATGATAACACATCGTAGTGCGAGAGAGTCATGGCCTCACACATCTATGATGTGTGATACCTCACACATCGAATTGTAATCCCTCACACAAAAAACTATAAGAATTTTCAAGATGAAGTGTGAGCATTCTCACTTGGAATAACAATCACTCACATATCGAAGGGAATATTTTCACCTGCTATTCTAGTAAAAAATTGTCTAGCCTAGCAACCTCTTGGACTGAAATTTAGGGCCATTAATATTGTGTTGAAGTAAATCGTTCATGTATTTAATTCTCTAATTGTATAGCTATGTTTATTTTATGGTACAGAGTTCAAGTTTAGTCTTTATCTTATCAACAAGTGGTATATGCTTTGATTCAATTATGTGTATTAATTGTTTCTAAGTTTTTTATATCTTATGTAATCTTTTAACAATATAAGTTTATTTTTAATAATTATATATAATATTGAGTCGAAGTAACCCATGCTACATTGCTTTTTTAATAATTGTCAATATTAAAGACTTAATTTCAATTAAATATATGTATATCAAATTTAAGTTTCGAACAATGTCAAATTTTAGTTTTCATACATTAAAAATTATGTTATAAAAATGTTGCCTTAATTATTTACAATAACAATTACACTTTTTGTAAGGTCAAATGTTATCTAATTAATATTGTGCTTGTGTAAACATTAAATGGCCATTAAATTGTATAATGTAAAATACACCACTTGAAAGTATTTTTTATTTTTTTGTACTGCTTTTAATGTTAAGTGGTACAATATTAAATTTTAACCCACACAAACTCTATTAACTTCTATATTTAATGCAACTAAATGGAAAATTGTATACTCATTTTGAAGGTGACAACACCAAAACAATGAGTACATATATAAATGGGGGAAGAACAGAGTTACAAAAAAGTAAAAGAGGAAAAGAATTGTTATTTTATTTTGAATAATTTCATTTTATAAACCCATTTCATAGTGATTGTAAATATTTCATTTGTTAATAGGTAATTAACTAATTTTCAATGTTTCTCCACATATTTTGATTATGTGAATTTACAGATCACAGATGCCCTTTTATATTTATTATTAGAAAATAAAAAATTAAATTAATTTTAGATAAAAGATGGAGTACGCAATTTTTTTTTCATTTGTGAATGTTTATATTAACTTAAAAATTTACAGGACATGGAAATATCACCATTTTCCTTGTTTTCACGTTTTGAATCCCAAGTTTTCAAATCAACTCCAAGAAAATATGTAGATAATATGATTTTTTCAACACAACTAAGTCACTACTGTGTAAAGGAATTATGCATGCAAAACTTAGACGGAAATAATGTCTCAAGTTTGCAAGAGAATACAAGTGGTGTACATAAATTGGGTCCTTACATTCCACATTCATAAATTGATCTAAATTCTCCATATATTGTTGATGATGTTTATGATTCAAAATTAGAAGAAAAATTTTCAATAACACATGCATATGAAAGAGATAGAAATAATGAGGAGATGATGAAAGAATACAAAGAAGAGATGTGGTTAAAATCTGATGTGAAAATATTTATTTTAAAATATGAAGAGGTGTATGAACATTTAAATTGTGGAAAACTTGGCAAGAAACATTGGGATAATATAGTAGATGCTTTGAATCAAGTTTGTGGAAAAACATTCAATGGGATGCAATGCAAATACAAGATGAACAAGTTGAATAAAACCCTCAAGAAGGAGAAACAATTGGAAAACAAAACATTGACAACACACTCAACATGGACTTTCTATGAAGATATGGATCACATGACAAAAATAAAATCACAAGTTTATTGGTTTTAATGAAAAAGATATGGTTAATATAACAAATTCTACTTCTAAAAAAGACATGAGAGGGCAATCATAAATCCCTTCTATCAATATTGAAAATTTGGAAGGAGAAAAAAAAGCAACCCCTTTGAATAAAAATGGAATTCAGAGAAAAGGTGTGAAGAGAAAAAGAAACTCTTATGGATATTTGAAAAAGGTAATAAAAAATTGCATGCATATATTCAGTCAGACATATAAAGAAATTAAGCAGGGAAGGATTCAACTTGAGTGTGAAAGAATGGAACAAGAGAAAAAGACAGGGTTCATTTTAAGAGACCTCCTGGAAATCAGAGGTGGAGAATACCTGGCGAATATCCCCGGAACCGGTTTCACGGGAAGGTGAATTTTTTAGGGGTTGTATGAAAAAATTTCGCCAGATTATCAAGCACTGCGACATAAGGCTGCAGATGCGACGGGAGATTTTGCTGTCGCGCGTAAAAAAAAATGCAGTGACACACATCACTAAGGTCTTTTGACGCGCATCACTACATTTTTTTTTACGCACGACAGCAAAATATCCTGTCGTGCGTCTGCAGCCTCCGACCTCTGCTTTCTCATCAAAAAATCTTCGTGTCGCGCATCAACAAACTCTTTGTTGTGCGTCTACTATGCGTCAATATCTGTTGTACCTCCTTTTCGTGCGTCAAAAAAATGCAGTGACACACATCAACAGACCTTAGTGACGCGCGTCAACAGACCTTAGTGACGCGCATCAATAGACCTTAGTGACGCGCGTCACTAAGGTCTGTTGACGCGCGTCACTAAGGCCTGTTGACGTGCGTCACTGCATTTTTTTGATGGGCGACAGCAAATATCCTGTCACGCATCTGCAGCCTCTGCCCTCTTCTTGCTCATCGAAAAAAACTCCATGTCACTCGTCAAAAAACTCTTTGTCATGTGTCTACTATGCGTCAATATCTACAGTATCTCCTTGTCTGCAAACCCTCCTTGTCACGCGTCAATAACTTACCCCCTTGTCACGCGTCTATAATACAGGATATATCATATTGTTGAAAAATGTGAAGTAGAAGTGTTCTACCTGGCGAATAATCTAGGTTTATATAGGGGATATTTTTCAAGGGTAGGCGAAGCCGACCCCTAAAAAAAATTGAAGTGTAATTTTTAGGTGAACAGGTCATTGACCCGTGCCAAAAAATTCACCTTTTCAAAATTTTCAAAAATGGAATATTCACCATATTACGAATATTCGCCATATTACGAATATTCGCCACTAAAATTTTCCCTGGAAAAAGATAATGGAGAAAATATTGGATGTACAAATTCAAGTCACAAGTCTTTTTGCCTAGGTAAATTACAGTTTTTTTAACCATAGTAATATAGTATTGAATCATTAATTCCATTATAAAAGATGATATACATTGTGTAAGAGAAAAAATCATGCATTGAAGTTAGCTAATACTTCTCTATTTTTCATTCTTCCTTTTTCTTTCATAACAATTCCAATGATCAACATCATGGGCGCCACCAAGATCAATAACAGGTAAGTGCACTAATATGGGGGGGGGGTAAAAAGTGGCTAAAAATAAAAAATGAATGAAATGCGCACGTGTTTTGTAATAACAAAATCACGTTATTTTTTCTTTGGTTTAGTAATTCATGAGACTATAACACATGCATGTTATAACGTGTAAGTGTTATGTTAAATTATAAACAAAAAAACAAATCGAGTCCTATTCATTTTAATTTACCCCAAATGTTAATTTATAAAAAAACCCTACCCCCATGTTTCAAATTCAGTTGGATCTTTCTCAAATGATCATTTGAGAATCACCGCGAAGATTGGAATCAGCGATGGCTCCATGGAGAAGAGGTAGGCACAATTATTTTCTCGAAATTGCATTGAAATTTGGTAATTATAGAGTTAAATTTGAATTGCATACATATTTTTTTTATTGTTACATCTCCACATCAACGTAATCAACCAAAACCAAACCATGTAATTCCTGTGATCTCTCCTAGCCCTCATATAGTTTCTTAACATCCCCCAGGAAGCCAAGAATATTTAACAACCCATATAGTGGAAAAGAAGATTGAAATTAAGGATTTAATAAAAAAATGAGGGATTCACATTATACAAACCCCCACCACGCCTCTCTTGCAAAAATATTAGAGGTGTTAGTGGCCAAAGTTGATGTGAAAAAAAGTCAAATTGATCATTGTATGGTTTATTATTCAAAAAATTTATCATATGTAGATGTAAAGAAAAAATAAATTACAAAAGACCTCATATGTTCCTTATTCACAGACCCCTAAACCAATTTACATGTTCCGTTTTCATGTAAACGGTTTCACATCCACTGGTGATATAATGATTTAATTAAAAATAATTTTTAGGACCGATGGTGGATGGTGTTTGATTTTCCACCTTGCAATAACAACGAGGTGCCACTATAGTTTTTGAGGAAACTCTATTACAGGTTTATCCTCAACGAGATCCTAAACTATTTTAATTTTCGAGATTTCTAGGGCCAAGGAAAAGGCTCTGCACAGGATCGACTAGGCGCGCAATGTGCACCTATTCAACAGGGTAGAGTCCCCACACAAGCCCCCTCACCCTGAGACTATCCCTCACGTAGTGAAGGAGACAATAGAGATTGATACACTCCACACACTTTAGGGGATATCTAATACCCTTGTTCGAATTACGAGGGAGATTTCTGATCCAGATACTCATAGAGGTACAAAGAGTATTCCCTCATAGAGTACTAGCATGAGTCCATCTATTTTATCGACATGTGGTAGCATATGTTTGGGGCCTGAGGAGGATGATACTTTCATGCATACTAGTTTTAGTGGAGTTGGCACTAGTGGTGCACATGATAATGCCACTATGTTAAATGCCTTTTTCAGAGATACATTTGGATTACAGTCATCGGCATCACCTTTGCAGATATTTGTTATGTTTTATTATGTGTGTTATAAAAATATCAGAGTACTTGATTTACTTATATATGTTAAATTTTTGAAATAATTGTATTTGTACATATATGCATTGATATTAAAATGCACGAGAGGGGCGTCATCATCCCAACCATAGGCTATGAGCACCATGCCTACACATACATTCACAAAGGTAATTTAGAATGTTAATTATGTAAAATTTTCACATATGAATATATATATATATATATATATATATATTGATATATATTTGATAAAGTTGACGACTTGACTAGACACCTCACCATCTATGCGACGAGTAGAGAAAGGTGTTGCCACTGTGATTTCATCTACGTAGAAAATCACCGAGGTATTCAAACAACATGTATTTTCATTAAATTGATTGTGTAATTCATATTAAGTTAAATTGCATGTTATTAATGTCCTTCATTGTAACATTATTAAATTATGTTAATAATCTCCTTCATTGTGTATACATAGGAGTTACCTGCGATAGGTAGCAACCCTGTTCATTTGATTCATAGGCATGGCGTGGTAAAAAACTAGTTTTATATTGATAAAATTAGTTAAAATATTTTCATTACCATACATGTACTTAGTTGGTGTAATTTTTTTATTTGCATTCAACAACTTTATTGTTAACATAGTTCTATTATTTCTAATTTTGATGTTTAATTTTGTGATCTTATGTGTATGTAGGGAACTTCAACCCCTAACATTTTGACTTTCAGGGCATAGACTCCTCGATCTCCTCATTTTGATACTCTCATTCATGCTCTAGGATCTCTTGATGACTCATCTAAGTGTGAGATGTATATTTAGCATGACTGAGAGCTTGCAATAAGTGTGTATATTTATGTAAATACTCTCATTAGCATGGTCTTAAATACATGTTGAAAACATATATAAATTATGTTTTGAAATTTATTTTTTGCATTTATAGGTTCAAATACATGTGAGTCTTCAGTAGAAGAGGACTCGTAGCAGGGGCATGGATGACCCGAAGTCATATAATAGATCTCCATCTCTGTCTAAGGGAGGACCTTCTTCAAGCAAGGCCAAGAGAAGGATATATTTTGATTATTAGGATATATATATGTCTTACATGACATTTGTTTGTATTCATATGTACATGGAATTATATGTACGCATATATGGAATTTGAACTTGATATTATATGACATATTTGTGCATTTTTATATTTATTGTGCCCGTTGATACTATTTGGAACTCGATATTTTTATATGAGACCTTACATTTATGAGATTATTTTTGTATGAAACTAATATGATGTGCACTTGACAATATATAAGACATTACAGATTATTTTTTCATTTATTGGTGATGTATGTACTAGCGTTTTCAATGTATAATATGCATCAAAGTTTGGAAATCAATATTTATATAATGTATAAATATAAAGAGTTACCTAATCTGAGTAAGTATTCATTCAATTTATTAATGTGTATATTTATATTTACCTTATCTACGCTTCTTCTTGCTTAGATTTAAACAAGAAATATTTAATAGGTGATAACCCCTGCATGTTCTTAGCTATTCCCCTGTTGCTATGATTGTAATTTCTATGTTGCCTAAGGAATTGGAATATTTTGGTGGTAATGGCCTTCCTGTTTCACTCCCTTTAATTTTTCCTTTCTCTCCCCAATGTACTCAGCTTCGCCATCCTAGGTTGCATAATACCATACATGGAAATACAATAAATGTGATTTTTTTTTTTCAGAAAGGAAAAGAGAGTGGGAGTGAGATTGATATTGTGTGTGAGAGAGAAAGAAAGTAAACATGAGAGGGAGAGAGAGTGAGCTATTTTCCAATCCATTATTTTGTAAATGGTAGCTGGTGGGACCAAATCAACTTATGTCAACACATCTGGATGTCCTGGTGAATGTTGGTGGAGTATTTGTTTCGGTGTGGGGTGGTGTCATTCCTTCTGGGATACTTCATCTAGGCATAGTCCCTTAAGAGCTTTGAGACCAAAAAACCATGTAAGTTTGACAGGTGATTTCTCGAACTCCGTGGCACCTAGAGATGTCACGTTAGATCCTACACCTCCACGTAGGCACCCTATACAAAATTATATATCAGTTTTGTCTGTATTGATTCGGTGCTCTCATGTCCTATTGTTTACAAATGCACCAAATACTGTAGTTTTAGTCAGTTTAAGGTTGTCGAATCCATTATTTTACAAATGGTAGCTCATGGGACCGAACTGGATGAGCCAAAACATCTAGATGGCTTGGTGAATTCTAGTGGAGTATTCGTTTTTGTGTGCGACAATGTCTTTTCTTCTGGGATACTTTGTGGCATAGTCTCTTAAGAGCCTTGAGACCAAAAAACCGTACAAGTTCGATGGGTGATTTCTTGGACTCTGTGGTACCTAGAGATGTCATGTCAGATCTTAAAATTCCATGTAGGAACCCTCTACAAAATCCTATCTTGGTTTTATTCATATAAATTTAGTGCTCTCACTGTCCTATTGTTTGCAAATACGATAAATACTATAGTTTGAGTCAGTGTAAGGCTTCCAGATGTTATATTTTGTAAACGAAAGCTCAGGGGACCAAGCTGACTATGCCGACACATCGAGATAGCCTAGTGAATGCTATTAGAGGATTTTATTAATTATGGGATGGTGTCGTTACTTTTGGCCTACTTCATCCGGGTATAGTCCCTTAAGAGACTTGAGACCGAAAAATTGTATAAGTTTGATGGGTAATTTCTTGGACTCCGTGGCACCTAGAGATGTCACATCAGATCCTACAACTCTGAGTAGCAACCCCCTACGAAATTATATCTTGGTTTTTTCCATATCGATTTGGTGCTCTTGCTGCCCTATTATTTGTAAATGCGCCAAATACTGTAGTTTGAGTCAGTGTAAGACTGCCATATGCTATATTTTGCAAACGGAAGCTCATGGGACTGAACCGACTACGCTAACATGTCTATATGGCTTGGTGAATTCTTAGGGAGGAATTTTTTCAATTCCCTACACTCTTGGTGCTTCCAGGCTACCTCGTCTGGGCGTAGTCTTTTAAAATCCATGAGACTAGAAAATGCTATAAATTCAACGGGTGATTACCCGGTCTCCGTAGCACCTAGAGATGTCTCGTCAGATCCTACACCTCCATGTTGGTATGCTATCATAAATACCATATCGGTTTTCTCCATTTAAATTTGATCCTCTGAATTTCCTATTATTTTTAAAAGCATCGAATAGTCAAGTTTGAGTAAGTGTAAGGATGTCCATTGCCACCTCGAAAATCCAAATTTTATTTCATTTAAATTCACTTCAAGAAATGTTGGGGGAAATTTCCATTTCCATTTTCTTCATGCTTTTAGAGGTTCAGAATGTTAATTCGCCCCAAATTTGGAAAATATGGAGAAATTGGAAAGCCAAATTGCATTTATAAAGATAAGCTCGAATTGAAGGAATCCATTTCATAAGTAATTCCAGTCAATTTTGTTTTATTTTTTTTGTTAATTCTCACTAAAACTAGCCTTGCTATTGCATCCTGATAAAAACAAGTTTCCAGGAGCTGAGGGAGATTTTAAAATTATCACACGAGCATGGGGAGTTATGTCTGATAATACAAAAAATAATATCTATGACGCCATGAGAAAAAACCAACAACCTAAACTAGAACCAGAAATAGAAATAGAAATAGGACCAGGAACACAACCTAGACCAGGACCTAGACTAGAAATTTAAGAGGATTTTTGAGGTTCAATTTTATTTTCCAAAATTCATTACTCCAATGTTTGAGAATGTTTCTCCATATGCAACGACATTCTGATTCAGACATTTGATGATTCCTGAATGTCCAATCCCACCACAGACCCCAGTAGTCCTTGATCCATGGATACAAGGAGACACTGTTAGTTGTCTTCCATTTTTAATGATAGAGATATTTGTAAATTCGTATTATGACCTATAAATATATATGTGTTGGTCCAAAAATCTATCAGGTGGGAAGATCTATGGATAGACGAGCCAACAGTGTGCAGGGCATAGCCCCTCTTTGAGACAGCAAAGTGAAACTGGTTTATTGCTATTCTACCAGCAGGAATATGTGCAAGTCTCACAATATTCTACCTTCGGGGGTTTGGGATCTTATCCCAGTTGAGGTGTTTCCGAATACGAAAAGAAAGGAAAGAAGGGAAAGACGAAGATAGGATAAATAGATCCGAAGGGAGAAACGAAAAGAATTCCAAAGCAGAAAGATCAGAGAGTCTATGTTTTGGGATTGGTAATAAATGGAGCCAAACCTACTTGCATAAACGAATAAAGAAATACTGATGAACAAATGATGAAAAATCAGAGGTAGATTCAACATAATAAACATACAGATCTAACATAAGAAAGTTCTGATGCATAACACATGTATTCAGCACAAAGTCTCAATATTGTATTAGTATTTTCTTCTATTACAAAAAGTGCAAAGCCTTTTTTCCTTCTATTTTTTATCTAAAAAGTTTCCACCCCTTTTTGAATACAACCAATATTAAAGTATTTATAGAAGGAGGAGAAGAGAGAAGGCCAAAAGAAACCAACAACTAATTACAAAATATCTAAAAGTCAACTATTGACTTTAGGCAACTTGGTGGATGACAACATCCCATGGTGCAACATAGATGATGTCATCATTTGTGCCAACATACTTTTAGATATTTATGAAATGAAATTCAAGAGGAAGAAGGCTATTCGTCATCATCTTGCGGATGAAAGGGAGTATCTTGCTTCTGCTCAGGAGAGACAATGTGGAATTGAGCCCGGTATTCCATGAATTTACTAACCATCGACTGCAGTTGATCTTGGGCAGGACCCTTAGTATGATCGCCGATGACCTCGCAAGTCTCCCATTCATCTCTGAGTTTTTCAGGGAGCTTGAAATATTCATTACCTGATTCCATCAGGTACCCCACAAAATCATGGTAGGCCAGAAGGTTATTAATGGATTCAGTGTCGAAAGTGACTTCTGGCCCTAGCCCTTGAGAGACGATCTCCTTGAAGATCCAAATGGTTTCATCTACCTTCCTCAAGGTGAATGAAGGAGTGAGCAAGCCCAAAGACATTCTTAGGACAATTTGCTCCATTTGATGCATTGCATCCAGGGCTTCCTCCTTGACCTTGTCTATCTTCTCCAGGACAAATTCCATCTGATCGACCCGGTAATCCAAAGTAGCAAGGATTTTTCTGGGTACCCTGGGGTGATCGAAGATGCTAAATTTAACTAAATCATCAAATGAGTAGTCGAGCATCTTCTAGAATGTCTCATGTTGCAACCTAGCATGGTCCAAATCTTTGGAGATAGGTCCCGCAATCGCCTGGAGTTCCTTGTTCGCCCGACTAATGTTCTGATATAATTCGGTGAACTTGACAATTACTTCCTCGCTGTCTTTGAGGATCTGGTCTCTCCAGGTGGATACTGCTATGCCTTGTTTGTCAATCTTGGCGTATTCGTTTATCTTATCCTGACTAAGGACCGCAGGAGTTTTAGTGGAAATTGTTGGAGGTGCACTGCCCATTTTCTGCAGGGCATGGAGAAGATGCTTATTCTGCTCTTTCAATAGCCTCTTCTCTTCCTTTGCTTCTTGAAGCTTCTTGCAAAGGGCATCCACTGCAGATAGGGCCTCTCCTTGAAGGATTTTTGATGATGTTCCCATTGTGATCTACGTCACTGTATAATCTGTAGGGGACAGATCCTTTTTATCCTTTGTAGGATCGAGATACGCAATCTCCATCACTCTTTGTCCTAATACACTCTGAGAGAAGTGGGTTATAGGATTTTTATTCTTAGCCCCTTTTGCTGGGATAACGAAAAAGTCCATTGGTACAATGGGGACTTTCCTTTTATGCTGACTTAGGTGCTGGAAGATCCATACTGGACTTAAGGGAGTGGGACCAGAGGTGGAAGAGGGAGCAGCTGCAGTGGATGAGGGGAAATGGGTCGAGACACTTGGTGGCGGCATCGAGAGGGAGGCCAAGAAAGTGCTCACGGGAGGAAGAGACACTGCAGGGGAGGTAGTCATGGGAGTGGAAGGGAGCTGAGAGATGAGAGAAGAAATGGTGGGGGACAGCTCCGTGAGGGAAGAGAAAAGGGAGGAAGAGGAAGGGGGAACAGTAGAAGATGGGGGAGAGGATATGACCAAAGGAATGGTCACTTGAGTCACATGAGGAGGGGGAGAAGGGATGGTGGGAACCTCCATGGTTGTAGTAGTGGAAACATCCTGAGTGGATGTGCCCATTGGAACACTCTCTGCCGCTTCTTTCTTCAGCGATACAAGAGTTACAACCTGTTCCTATGTGGTGGAAGGAGGGCTCTCGGGAGCTTCTTCTTGAGCAGAGCTTGATTCTCCCTCTTTATCTTTGCCTTTGCCCTTTGGCAGATGCTTTGACCTGGCAGGTGTGTTGCCCAAAGGGGACGTGGTGAAATCTACTCCAAGGTAGATAAGGCCGTTCATTCTGCACCAATGCTCTGTTCACCGTAGTGTGTCCTTAACCCTCTCCTTGATGGTATGATGTGCCTTTGTCCTATCGATTGTAGCAAACAGCCAGTTGTCCCCATCCGTGTCTAGATATACCTAATCAACTTCTTGATCGGTTGTTTGGAAACCTTTCGGAACAATGACCATGCATATTGAATAATTTCTACTAGGGTGAGGTAGGAGTGATCCTTTCTCCTAAGTTTGACCTTGTGATACAGGTCGATGTAGATGTCCTCAATCTATGGAACGTGGATCGGATCGAGTTTTGCCTTTGGGAGGTAATTTCTTGGATCAAAGGTGAGCCTTGCTAGAAAATTGTGTTTTAGGTTAAGTAGTTCCAGCTCTGCAAACATTTCCCGGGCTTTGGTGTGAGAAGTGCAGGTGTACCTTCCCACTGTAAGGGGGAAAGGAGTTCCACCCTTCTTCCTTTTCAGGCACTTCTCATGATATGTTATAAGTTGCATGGACAACTCCAACAAGATCAGCTTAGGGCCTGCATACCTTGGTAATTTAGTGGGCTCCCCCAAGAAGTTAGCTGCTCTGAGATAGGTGAAGGTGGGGAATTGTGTAAACAATGCCCCCCATTTCTCGGTTGCCGTGACTATGCTCTTGGTCGTTCGACCGTGAGTCATATTGGGCCTCAATAGGTAGATGATGCCATAGAAAAAGGCATCGTTGATCTTGGTGAACTGTGGGATGTTGTTCTCTAGCTTCAACTCTTGGTAGTATTCATATATTTTGACTTGAGGCCAAACCCCACATCGGCTCAGTGCTGGATAGTCTCTCTCTAAGGCTGTAGCATAGACTACGTAGGAGTTCATGTAGAACCTCCCCGTTGTGGTGAGTTGTTGGAGCTGCTCAGAGATGGTGCTGCTTATGATCTCTTCCCACTCAAAACACTGATCAGGCACTTTCTTATTCATCATTTCCAGATACCTGAGCATCCATTTGTGGAAGTAATGGGCATCAGAAAGCCCGAAAACTCTCCTTAGGAAGGTGATGGTATCACTCAGTTCCTTAGAGAAGTCACTACGGTGAATAACCTATGGCCACCTAGTTATCACCTTCTTATTCTTCAGGTACACCTCATTCATTAACTACATGCACCTGTCTTCATTTTCCTCCCATGCCTTGACGCAGTCCTCTTGGCTTATAGCCACAAAATGCCAGTGGTGGGGAATACTTAGCATGATCTTGAAGTGCCAGGAAGTGAGGTTGATTATGACCTAACCCTTTTCATTTTTGACACACCTTGTGTCTTTGTTATAACAGCAGGCCACCACCATCATAAATTCATTATTCATTTCACTAACGGGGATTCCCCTAGTGAAATGAAAACCACCGCCCACCAGTTTTTCCATCCAAAGACTGCCCATGACCCTTCTGGTTCTGGCCCAAAAATCTTCCATGTCGATGTGGCCAAGTTCGGAATCTATGATGTCTAGGTCACATTCTGCCTAGGACTCGGGCATTCTGACCCTTTGATATTTGTATTTCATCTCTTCCTCTGTGAGTTTGGCCTTACCCTTTGACTTGGTTGGCCTCTTGCTTAATGTAGACATATGTGGATCTGAGTTCAATTGCTGATTTGCAAGAAGAAGGAGCGAAGTCCAATGTAGAAGAGCCATGTTAGCTGTTAGATCTTCCATCAAAGCTCTACAGGATGAGGAGTTAGTAATTTAAAAGCCTCTAGGTGCAGGGCGCAGGAAAGTTGCAGGCTACACGGTTAAAATTATGGCACACTGAAGTGGAGTGTTGCAAGGAAGAAATCAGCGCTAAAGGGCATAGGGCGTAGGAAATTTACATATAACATTATTGTTGTAAGCAGGATTGCGCCTGTGCCATTATATGAGGTTTTATACTGGGCGCAAATAAATTTGGTGTTGCATTAGGGTAGGATGTGCCAAGGGTGCAGATATGGGACATGTTGCATGGAATTTTGGTGTGCTAAGGGAATAAATGGGGCGCAACATTAAAAGGTGTATCACTAACTTTAAGTGCGTCGATGGGGCCTTTGGCTCGGCACAAGAAATGATTGCATGACACTTTGTTGTTGTAAGCAGGATTGCACTTGCACCGGGGTTAGGATTTACTTGGTTTTGCTTGGCGCATGAAGGATTCGTGTTGCAATTGGGGACAGTGTGCCCTCTTGTCGCGACTGTGTTTTTTGTAACAATGTAGGTGATTGCGCCAAGAGAAAACTGTTGGTGGAAATGACAGCTTTTAGGTTTTCTCTCCTTCCTGATGGGTTTGCAGTTTTTAGGCCTCCTTCAACATGAATCTTGACAGTGGGGGGAACACAACAGAGAAGATCTGGGTTCATTTTTTTTGAGACAGAGCCCTCCAGGCCAGCAAATCTGGAAGGAGGGGAAGACTGGTTTGGGGGGAAGCCACTTAGGTTTCAATATTTAATCAATCACAAACAAAACCATAGCAGATCAACAAGCAAAACCATAAGAAAATAAAGAGCCACTTACGGGAGATATATAGGCTGAGAGGAATGAAGTGGGGTCCATGAACATGACATGAGGATGACAAGGGCGCTAACAGGTGTAGAGAAAAAATATTTTCATGTGTTTTCAATTGTGAAAATGATAGGGAAGATGTGCCTATATATAGCAAAAGATGCAATAAATGTGCCAGTAACTTTTGCAAAGGGTGCACAAAAAAGTATGTTGACATGAAAACCTTTATGCCCTTTGTCATAGTTATGTGTCTATCAACAAGGAAATATCCGCGCCCTTGGCTCAGATTCAGGACTGTCATCATGGGATTTTGAGCGCTTTGGCACACCGTTTAAGGGCGCAACATTTTTGTTGTTGACATGTCTGCGCATGCGCCTTGGCACAAGCAAGACAGGCGCATCATGGGGAGGTGCAACAATCGTTGTGTTAACACTCCAAAGGGTGTGCCAAAGGAATAAAAGGGGGTGCAAATAAGCTTGGTGTTGCATGGACAAAATCTACGCCCAGCCTAAAAAGGACCAAAATGACTAAGTTCGAGAAACCAGATTTTTCGAAAAGGGATTTTACACCATTCCGAACACTGAGGAACCTTTATGTGGACACAAAACAAAATTTTGGTAAGGCTACCTGTAAAATTTCCCTTTTAAAATTGCAGGATAACAACTGGCTCTTTCTTGGGACTATCTTTAAGCAAAGCTTAAGTGTAGAGAATCACAGATCAACATGTGCATATCCATTGGGTAACAGAGTCAAAAACAAGGGTGACCAAAAGGGAAGACAGGGAACACACAACAAATAGAAAGAAAACACACGGCAAAACAAACACACAACCAAAACAAACTGTACAAAGAAGAGAGAAAGCTCTACTTCCTGAATATTTTGAGATGTTGCCCACTATAGGGAAGTGGGAGCTTGGTTCCATCTGGATATGAGAGATAGAAGCTATACTCTCCATTGAGCCACTTGATCTTGAAAGGTCCCCTCCATAGATAATTGAATTTTCCATGCATGCCTTTCGGTTCCCTTCACTTATCCCATAGAAGGATGAGATTTCCCACCTGGAAATCCCTCTGCTTGGCCTTTTTATCGAACAGTCTCTTGATTTGATTCTGATGTTTGGTGATTCTGTCGACCACCTTTACTCTCTTTTCTTTAAGCTCTGCTAGATACATGATCCTCTTTTCAAGAGAATTTTGGAAAGTCTCATCTTCACTCGCTCGTGCCAAGCGCAGAGCAAGAAGTTTTGCAGAAATGGGGAGCTCGGCATCGATCCCATATAACACTTGAAAAGGTGACATACCGAGAGACTCCTTGGGAGTAATGCGGTCTGCCCACAAAGCATCATACAATGACTTATGCCACATCCTCTGATTCTCATCAACTAGCTTTCGTATGATGGTCACTAAGTTTTTATTGCTGGATTCTGCCTGACCATTTCCCTGAGGGTAATAATCTGAGGCATGGGCCAAGGTTATCCTGTATTCATAGCAAAAACCAATAACTTCCTGTGAGGAGAAGTTGGAAGCATTATCAACAACGATTTTGTTTGGAATGCCGAACCTTACAATAATATTCTCTTTGATGAAATTACAAACAACTTCAGAGGTGGCATTCTTGATAGGTATGGCCTCCACCCATTTGGTGAAGTAATTTGTTGCTGTCAGGACATAACTATGTCCGGCACTCGATTGGGGATGGAGTGCTCCAATAAAGTCGATTCCCCATTGCCTGAATGGCTCATCAATAATGACCGGCCTGAGGAGAAAAGCAGCCAATTTTGGTTTGCCGAAAAATTGTTGGTAGACCTCACATTTTGCTACCTAGGTGGCTGTGTCCTGAAACAACGTTGTCCAATAGTACCTAGCCCGAATGATCTTGTGTGCTATCACAGAAGAGGAGAAATGACCACCACAGGCTGAATCGTGAAAATTATCAAGTAGCTTTATCTACTGTGGCTTTTCAACACATCGCAAGAAGATTCCATCTATTCCGCATTTGTATAAACAATCATCCCAGATGACATATCTGGCTCCTCTGAGCTTTATAGCACGCTTCTCCTTTGAATTCAGATGAGCTGGGCACTCACCATAAGTGAGAAATAAAGTGATATCAAAATACCATTCGTTTCCAGTCGCAACAAATAGAACCATGGGTAGAGAATCGGCTTTCTCCAGCTGACCTTCTGTACCATCGATGCAATCATCCTTTTCCTCAGGGTCTCTTGAATCTTGGTTTTCAGCCATGAGCTAACATAGACCCTTGCCTCTTACTAGCTTGGTTGGTTTTATATCTAGATCGTACTCCTGGACCTTTGCGATCCAATTCCCTCGCAAACTCCCTAACTCCTGTTGAGTTAAAATTGACTTGACTGCTGTGTTAGGGACTAGCACCACTGTATGAGAATTTAGAATATAATACCTGAATTTCTTGACTGCTTTGACAACGCTAAAGGCATGTTTTTCCAACTGAGACATATTCAATTCATGAGGCTTGAGGGGAGAGCTCATGAACGTGATTGGAGATTCAACACCTTAAAAATTCTTTTGCATTAAGATGGACGATACAGTATGCTCAGATGCATAGCTATACATGATAAAATTCTTAGAGAAATCGGGACATACCAGGACTGGTGTGTGAGTGACAGAGGCTTTTATATCCTCGAATGACACCTTTCCTTCTTCACTCCACTGGAAAGTTGGCGACCCTTTCATCATGTTTGATATGTGGTGAGACTTTTTAGCAAAGTCAGGAACGAAGCGCCTGAGAAAGTTTACTTTTCTGAAGAAAGAGTGAATTCCGGTCTTGCTTGTGGGTAAAGTAAGGCTCTGAATAGCCCTAACCCTTTCAGCATCTATCTTTGTCCCTTCTTTGCTAACAACGTGTCCCAACAACTTTCCTTCCATGACCCCGAAAACAGACTTTTTTGGATTCAGGGAGATCCCGTGCTCTCGGCATCTAGTCAATACTTGTTCCAAATGATCACAATGATCATTTCACTATTTAGAGAACACAGTTAAGTCATCCAAATAAACTACAATAACCTTTCCCATCATACCTTTGAATGTGAAGTCCATCGCCCACTGAAAAGTGGCACCAGTGTTGGTCAGGCCAAAAGGCATCCTGTAATAGGTGGATGTGCCCCAGGGGGTAGTGAATGTTGTTTTGAATTGGTCTTTAGGTGAGAATTCAATCTGATTATAGCCCCAAAAACCATCAAGCATGGACAACATTTCTGAACCAGTTACTACCTGCAGAACCTGGTCCATTATGGGAAGCGGGTAGTTGTCTTTCAGGGATGCCTGATTCAGGTTTTGAAAATCTACGCAGATGCGTATCTCACCATTTTTCTTGCATACTGGCACAATATTCACGACCCAGGTACTGTGATGGATAGGAAAAATGATCCTTGCATCCAGCATCTTCTGTATTTCAGCCTGAATGGTACCTGAGATCTTGGGATTATAGTGCCTCTGTTTCTAGTGAAAGGGTTTGACACCTTCTTTCAACGGGATGTCATGCTGGACATCCTTTGGCTTGAAAGACTTTAGATCAGCATAGGACCATGCCAATACATCCATATATTTCTTCAGCAATTTGACAAACTTTCACTTTTCTTCGGGTGTGCAAAATTTTCCGATGTTTACAAACTGCGGATGCTCCATAGAACCTAGATTGACCAGCTCGGTCTCTGGAGAGGAGTTAGGATTATCTTTCCTGTTCTTCCTGACAAAACGATCATGTCTGTCGAACAAATGTTCTAGAGAAACCAAACCTTTTGGAATTTTATTTCCTTTGAGCTGACATATGCCATCACTTCCTTTTGATTCATTGTTCTTGATCAGTAACAGATTCACGGCATGTAGAAGTAGATCCTTCAAAATGAAGCTCACTGAAATTTTCTACTTTTTCCAGGAAGGCAATAAGTTGATTGTCATCATTGAATACCTACCAGTGCTGAGAGTTGTCTGGCACACTTGGGCGGAAAACTACCTCAATGGTATATGTGTCTGTTTTCAAACCTGGGTGGGGGAGCATGAGGGATGCTGAGATGGCTAATGAATCGGCCATGTCGTTCTGAGCTCTTGGAATGGATTTTATTGAAAAAGCATCAAACTCCTCAATGCTGTCCCATACTGCGTTGTGGTAATGCCCGAGCCTTTCATTTTTTACTTGGTATATCCTTTTTACTTGATTTACGACCAGCTCTACATCACCTTGCACTTTCAGGTTCTTGATTCCTCTTTCTTTCGCGGCCTGCATGCCAAGTAGTAAGGACTCATACTCAGTAGTATTATTCATGTTGAAAAACTGCAACTTGAAAGAAAGAGGAATAATCTCTTCCTCCGGGGAAATTAACACAGCTCCGGCACCGCATCCACTAGTTGCACAACTGCCATCAAACTGCAACGTCCATATCTTATTAAGATCCTCTTCCCAGATGGGAACGTCCATTTTTTCAGACTCAGTAGATAAGAAATAATTTCC
The DNA here is from genome assembly GCA_019776745.2 of Taxus chinensis. Taxonomy (NCBI): domain Eukaryota; kingdom Viridiplantae; phylum Streptophyta; class Pinopsida; order Cupressales; family Taxaceae; genus Taxus; species Taxus chinensis. The sequence continues at coordinate 119,865,110 of CM034155.1, read as the reverse complement.
CATCCCTGATGATTCGAAGAGAATTTGGGCTTTGGGGTCATCGGAGTTAGTAACCAAGTACTTCTTTTGTGATTCCGGCTCCAATGTTTGCATTACACCTTTGACAGGGATTCTAGCCTTAGACCAGTCCATATGAATCTCTCCACCAACTTCACTGCAAAAGCTCCTTCCTAGTAGAATTCCATATGCTGCCAGAATATCAGCAACGAGGACGGTCATCTTTACTCTTTTCTCTGGGAACACTGCAAATGCAAACTGCGCGTCTTTGATTTGACTGATCAACGGAACCTGCTTAGTTTCCAAGGAGTAACATCTGCCGAAAGGCTTGGTAAGTGTGAGGCCCAGAGCATGGGCAACCTTTACCAGCATGACATTGTCGGAAGCTCCAGAATTAATTATGTAGTTGCTTAACTTATGACCATTGATTAGGAGAGAGAGATAGAAAGGTTCTATTTTTCCTGACGCAGAAGTCGAGGCAACATTTATGCGAGATGCAGGAGGAGTAGAAAGAATTCCTTTTGGGGAGGTCTGAGGAGTGATGACAGCTTGGCTTTGAATATATTCGGTCAACCTTACAAGCTGTTTGGGGTTTGACTGAAGATACTCGGCTTCAGACATTTGGATCTTGGTCTTTTTAGCATGATCAATTATGTCAAATGCGGCCAAGGGTTGTGTTGATGAAGGAATGAGTCCTTCATTTTGTGATGGTAGGGTAGGATTACTGGTCTTGATAGGAATACTAGAGGGCTGATTCGAAGGGGAGATAGGGGAAAAATATTTCTTTCGAAAAAGACTTAATAATAGGTTGAGCAGGAAGAGGATTACCTCTTTTAGCAATGGTTGGAGGTGTGTTTGACACGGCCTTCTCTTTTTATATCCTGGCAGTAGCTTCTACTTCTTTTCCTTGAGAGCGGGTGAAAACAACATATGACTGCCCACTTGTATATCCTTGGGTACCCTCTTCTTCATCAGATTCCTCCTCATCAAATTCCATATACCCGATAGTAGAGTCACCAGTCGGTTCACCGACATCTTGGTCACCCTCACCTTGCGATGAAGGTTCTTCATAATTTTGCTCCTCTTCTTCAATTTCAGCCAGAGCATTGACCAAAGGGGCCTCAAGCGCCAACCGTGGAGCAGTTGCAGGCAAACACGGCCTTAGAGGGGCATTGTTGGAAGTGAAATTTCTTCGTGGGATATCCCGGTACGAAGAGCTAGAGGAAGCTTGAGCTAGCTGCTTCTTTAACGCGAGCAAGTCGTTCGCCATCTTTTGGAATGCCGGATCTGATGAAGTGGCTTGAGAAGGAGTTGAAAATTTTGGCTTGGATGGCTCTCATTTTAATTTGCCAGATATTAGCAAGTTATCTTTGATCCGAATGGCAGTAGCTTGGGCAAGAACCAAAGTAGTGACTTGTTCTTACAAGAGTAAGAAACTTACTTTTGAGCTCATGGCGTTCACAAAGAAACACTTCTAATTTTCTGGTGTTGGCAGCATGGTAGGTGGAACACGATTGATTAGTGAATTGAAACGGGGGATGAAATCATGCATGGTTTCGTTAACCTCCTTCTTCAGGTGGGTGATCTTTGACAGTAACGCAAACGCGTCTTCTGAAGGCTTATACCTTTCTTCAAATGTAGTCCGTAAGGTGGCCCAACTAGTGATAGATCCGGCCGGAAAATGCTGAAACCATTCCACTGCGGGTCCTTGCAAGGTTTCCAGGAAGAGGTGAACTGACACATCCTCATGGGTCACATCCAGGATACTGCATGACATGATGAATGCAGATATGTGTGAATCTGTACTTTGGTTTCCGCTTCCATCAAATTTGGGGAAATTCTTTCGGTTTCCATGAGGGAGCGCGTGAACAGGATGTGGCAAAGCAAGTGGGCCCATAGCATTTCCCCATGGTACTGCCATTTGAACAGCTGGAAAAAGGATGTGAGATGGAAGCACGGTTCCACTGAGCAGCAAAGCACTGCAAAGAGATGAGGATGTTCCTTGTGAAAAATGCTTCCTTCGTGGAGGTGAGACACTTCTGGATGACCGGTCGGCTGAACTTAGCGATGAGAAGCGTGCCAGTGTAATACTGAAGTTGTGCCTTTGAAGTAGGTCAAAAGTAGGATCAACTTCTCCACGAGCTTTCTTGCTATGATTAAATGGTTCACCCGTCAGTGTATCTCTCAGATCTGCAATATTTAGAGTAGATTTAAAAACTCTTTTTGGTTGTACTTTGCTGATTTTCTGATTTTTCTAACAAAAATCAGCAGCATGTACTTTTCTAAATATTTAAATTTACCCTCCCTTTTGAAAACCAATTGCAGTTTAATGAAAAATATTAAGCGAGGATAAAATAATGGCTAACTTAGTAAGCTGATTTTCAGATCTTAGAGTTGACTTTTGGCAAGGGTTTGAAATTTTGTAAAACAGTCAAAAACTCAGATCTACGGAAAAATATGGGTTTTTATAAAAACTCAGTGAACTAAAGATCTCTAACTAGCCCAGATCTATGGGTCTCTGAAGAAAATTTTCAGTTTGGATCACTTTTGCAAAAAAATTTTGGATTTTGAAAAAAGTTAAAATTTGCAAACAGATAGTGATTTTTACAGTTTTATCAAATAGATCTGTTCGATCCCCAGTAGAGTCGGCAAAAACTGTTGGTCTGAAAATCTGTCAGGTGGGTAGATCTATGGATAGACGAGCCAACAGTGTGTAGGGCATAGCCCCTCTTTGATTCAGCAAAGTGAAACTGGTTTATTGCTATTCTACCAGCAGGAATCTGTGCAAGTCTCACAATATTTTACCTTTGGGGGTTTGGGATCTTATCCCAGTAGAGGTCTTTCCAACTATGAAAAGAAAGGAAAGAAGGGAAAGATGAAGATAGGATAGATAGATCTAAAGGGAGAAAAGAAATGAATTCCAAAGCAGAAATATTCAGAGGGTCTATGTTTTGGGATTGGTAATAAATGGAGCCAAACCTACTTGCATAAACGAACAAAGCAATACTGATGAACAAATGACAAAAAGTAGAGGTAGATTCAACAGAATAAACATACAGATCTAACATAAGAAAGTTCTGATGCATAACACAGGTATTCAGCACAAAGTCTCAATATTGTATTAGTATTTTCTTCTGTTACAAAAAGTACCAAGCCTTTTCTCCTTACTTCTATTTTTTATCTAAAAAGTGTCCACCACTTTTTGAATACAACCAAGTATTCAAGTATTTATAGAAGGAAGGAGAAGAGAGAAGGCAAAAAGAAACCAACAACTAATTACAAAATATCTACAAAATATCTAAAAGTCAACTGTTGACTTTGGGCAACTTGGTGGATGACAACATCCCATGGTGCAACATGGATGATGTCATCATTTGTGCCAACATACTTTTAGATATTTACAAAATGAAAGCCAAGAGGAAGAAGGCTATTCATTGTCATCTTGTGGCTGAAAGGGAGTATCTTGCTTCTGCTCAGGAGAGACAATGTGGAATTGAGCCCGGTATTCCATGAATTTACTGACCATCGACTGCAGTTGATCCTGGGTAGGACCCTTAGTATGATCGCCGATGACCTCGCAAGTCTCCCGTTCATCTCTGAGTTTTTCGGGGAGCTTGAAATATTCATTACCTACTTCCATCAGGTACCCCACAAAATCACGGCAGGCCAGAAGGTTATTGATGGATTCAGTGTCGAAAGTGACTTCTGGCCCTAGCCCTTGAGAGACGATCTCCTTGAAGATCCAAATGGTTTCATCTGCCTTCCTCAAGGTGAATGAAGGAGTGAGCAAGCCCAGAGACATTCCTAGGAAAATTTGCTCCATTTGATGCATTGCATCCAGGGCTTCCTCCTTGACCTTGTCTATCTTCTCCAGGACAAATTCCATCTGATCGACCCAGTAATCCAAAGCAGCAAGGATTTTCCTGGGTACCCTGGGGTGATCGAAGATGCTGAATTTAACTAAATCATCGACTGAGCAGTCGAGCATCTTCTGGAATGTCTCATGTTGCAACCTAGCATGGTCCAACTCTTCGGAGATAGGTCCCGCAATCGCCTGGAGTTCCTTGTTCACCCGACTAATGTTCTGATATAATTCAGTGAACTTGACAATTACTTCCTCGCTGTCTTTGAGGATCTGGTCTCTCCAGGCGGATACTGCCATGCCTTGTTCGCCAATCTTGGTGTATTCATTTATCTTATCCTGACTAAGGACCTCAGAAGTTTCAATGGCAGTTGTAGGAGGTGCACTACCCATTTTCTGCAGGGCATGGAGAAGATGCTTATTCTGCTCTTTCAGTAGCCTCTTCTCTTCCTTTGCTTCTTGAAGCTTCTTGCAAAGGGCATCCACCATAGATAGGGCCTCTCCTTGAAGGCTCTCAGATGACGTTCCCATTGTGACCTATGTCACTGTATAATCTATAGGGGACAGATCCTTTTTATCCTTTGTAGGGATCGGGATACACAATCTCCATCACTCTTTCTCCTGATGCACTCTGAGAGAAGCGGGTTATAGGCTTTTGCTTCTTAGCCCCTTTTGCTGGGATAACGGAAAAGTCCATTGGTGTAATGGGGACTTTCCTCTTATGTTGACTCAGGTGCTGGGAGATCCATGCTGGACTTAAGGGAGTGGGACCAGAGGTGGAAGAGGGAGCAGCTACAGTGGATGAGGGGAAATGGGTCGAGACACTTGGTGGCGGCATCGAGAGGGAGGCCAAGAAAGTGCTCACAGGAGGAAGAGACATTGTAGGGGAGGTAGTCATGGGAGTGGAAGGGAGCTGAGAGATGAGAGAAGAAATGGTGGGGGACAGCTCTGCGAGGGAAGAGAAAATGGAGGAAGAGGAAGGGGGAACAGTAGAAGATGGGGGAGAGGATACGACCAAAGGAATGGTCACTTGAGTCACATGAGGAGGGGGAGAAGGGACGGTGGGAACCTCCATGGTTGTAGCAGTGGAAACATCCTGAGTGGATGTGCCCATTGGAACACTCTCTGCCACTTCTTTCTCCGGGGATACCAGAGTTACAACCTGTTCCTGTGCGGTGGAAGGAGGGCTCTCGGGAGCTTCTTCTTGAGCGGAGCTTGATTCTCCCTCTTTATCTTTTCCTTTTCCCTTTGGCAGATGCTTTGACCTGGCAGGTGCATTGCCCAAAGGGGATGTGGTGAAATCTACTCCAAGGTAGATAAGGCCATTCATTCTACACCAATGCTCTGTTCACCGCAGTGTGTCCTTAACCCTCTCCTCGATGGTTTGAGGTGCCTTTGTCCTGTCGATTGCAGCAAATGGCTAGTTGTCCCCATCTGTGTCTAGATATACCTGATCAACTTCTTGATCAGTTGTTTGGAAACCTTTTGGAACAATGGCCATGCCATATTGAATAATTTCTGCTAGGGCCAGGTGAGAGTGATCCTTTCTCCTGAGTTTGACCTCGTGATACAGGTCGATGTAGATGTCCTCGATCTGTGGAACATGGATCGGATCGAGTTTTTCCTTTGGGAGGTAATTTCTTGGATCAAAGGTGGGCCTTACCGGGAAATTGTGTTTTAGGTTAAGCAGTTCCAGCTCTGTGAACATTTCTCGGGCTTTGGTGTGAGAAATGCAGGTGTACCTGCCCACTGTAAGGGGGAAAGGAGTTCCACCCTTCTTCCTTTTCAGGCACTTCTCATGATATGTTATACATTTCCTGGACAGCTCCAACAGGATCAACTTAGGGCCTGCATACCTTGGCAATTTAGTGGGCTCCCCCAAGAAGTTAGTTGCCTGAGATAGGTGAAAGTGGGGAATTGTGTAAACAATGCCCCCCACTTCTCAGTTGCCGTGACTATGCTCTTGGTCATTTGACCGTGAGTCATATTGGGCCTCAATAGGTAGATGATGCCATAGAAAAAGGCATCGTTGATCTTGGTGAACTATGGGATGCTGTTCTCTAGCTTCAACTCTGGGTAGTATTCATATACTTTTACCTGAGGCCAAACCCCACATCGACTCAGCGCTGGATAGTCTCTCTTTGAAGCTGCAACGTAGACTACGTGGGAGTTCATGTAGAACCTCCGTGTTATTGTGAGTTGTTGGAGTTGCTCAGAGATGGTGCTGCTTATGATTTCTGCCCATTCAAAATGCTAGTCAGGCATGTTTTTATTCATGGTTTCCAGATACCTGAGCATCCATTTGTGGAAGTAATGGGCCTCAGAAATCCCAAAAAATCTGCTTAGGAAGGTGATGGTATCACTCAGTTCCTCAGAGAAGTTTTTGCAGTGAATAACCTATGGCCACCTGGTTATCACCTTCTTATTCTTCAGGTACACCTCGTTCATTAACTGCATGCACTTGTCTTTGTTCTCCTCCCACACCTTGGTGTAGTCTTCTTGGCTTACAGCCACAGAATTCTAGTGGTGGGGAATACCTAGCATAATCTCGAAGTGTTGGGCAGTGAGGTTGATTATGACCTCACCCTTTTCATTTTCGACACACCTTGTGTCTTTGTTATAATAGCGGGCCACCACCATCATAAATTCATTATTCACTATCACTAATGGGGATTCCCCTAGAGAAATGCAGACCATTTCCCACTAGTTTGTCCATCCAAGGACTACCCGTGACCTTCTGGTTCTGGCCCAAAAATCTTCCATGTCGATGTGGCCAAGTTCGGAATCTCTGATGTCTAGGTCACATTCTGCCTGGGACTCAGGCATTCTGACCCTTTGATATTTGTATTTCATCTCTTCCTCTATGAGTTTAGCCTTACCCTTTGACTTGGTTGGCCTCTTGCTTGATGTAGACATATGCGGATCTGAGTTCAGTTGCTGATCTGCAAGAAGAAGGAGTGAAGTCCAACGCAGAAGAGCCATGTTAGCTATTAGATCTTCCATCAAAGCTCTATAGGATGAGGAGTTAGTAATTTAAAAGCCTCTGGGTGCAGGGCATAGGAAAGTTGCAGGCTGCAAGGTTAAAAGTATTGTGCACTGAAGTGGAGTGTTGCAAGGAAAAAATCAGCACCAAAGGGCGCAAGGCGCAGGAAATTTACATATAACATTGTTGTTGTTGTAGACAGATGTGCGCTTGTGCCATTATATGAGGTTTTATACTAGGCGTAAATAAATTTGGTGTTACATGAGGGGGCAGGATGCGCCAAGGGCGCAGATATGGGTCATGTTGCATGGAATTTTGGTGCTGCCAAGGGAATAAAGGGGCGCAACATTAAAAGGTGTATCACTAACTTTATGTGCGCCGATGGGGCCTTTGGCGCGGTGCAGGAAAGGATTGCATGACACTTTTGTTGTTGTAAGAAGGATTGCGCCTACGCTGAGGTTAGGATTTACTTGTTTTTTATGGCGCAGGAAAGATGCATGTTGCAATCAGGGACAGTGCGCCCTCTTTGCACGACTGTGTTTTTTGTAACAAGGTAGGCAATTGCGCCAAGAGAAAACTACGGGTGGAAATGACAACTTTTAGGTTTTCTCTCCTTCCTGATGGGTTTGTAGCTTTTAGGCCTCCTTCAACATGAATTTAGACAATAAAGGGGGGGACACAGTAGAGAAGAGTTGGGTTCCTTTTTCTTTTTTTTGAGACAGAGCCCTCCAGGCCAACAAATCTAGAAGGAGGGGAAGACTGGTTTGGGGGGAAGCCACTTAGGTTTCATTATTTAATCAATAACAAGCTAAACCATAGCAGAACAACAAGCAAAACCACAAGAAAGCAAGAGCCACTTACTAGAGATATATAGGCTGAGAGGAAACGAAGTGGGGTCCATGAACGTGACATGAGGATGACAAGGGCACTGACAGGTGTAGAGAAATAAAGTTTTTCACATGTTTTCAATTGTGAAAATGACAGGTGGATGCGCCTATATATAGCCAAAAGGTGTAATAAATGTGCCACCAACTTTTGCAAAGGGCGCACAAAAAAGTATGTCAACATGAAAACCTTTGCGCCCTTTGGCGCGGGTATGCACTTGTCAACAAGGAAATATATGTGCCCTTGGCGTAGATTTAGGACTGTCAACATGGGATTTTGAGTGCTTTGGCGCACCGTTTAAGGGCGCAACATTTTTGTTGTTGACATGTCGGTGCATGCACCTTGGCGCAAGCAAGAAAGGTGCATCATGGGGAGGCGCAACAATTGTTGTGTCAACACTCCAAAGGGTGTGCCAAAGGAATAAAAGGTAGCGCAAATTTATCCTTGTGTTGCATGGACAAAATCATCACCCAGCCTAAAAAGGACCAAAATGACTAAGTTCGAGAAACCAAATTTTTTGAGAAGGGATTTTACACCATTCCAAATGCTGAGGGACCTTTACGAGGAAACAGAACAAAATTTTGGTAAGGCTACCTGTAAAATTTCCCTTGTCAATTTTGCAGGATAACAATATGCATTTTAAGTTGTTGTGAAATCACATCACACCCTTCTCTAGGCTTGATGAATACCCTTATCTTTTTGAAGGATTTTTGAAGTCTCTTTGAAAGTATCCATGGTTTTATCATATAAGGAATTATTAATGAATGTAAGGTCACTAAGCCATAGGCTATCTGACTCCCATTCAGAACAAAACAAGAAAGAACAAAAGCTTCTTCCGAGAATTATCCCTTAAGGATGTCGGTTGCCAACCACGTGAATAGTATAGGTGATTCATACAATATAGGTGGTGAAATGAGAATTTTAATAAGATATTTTTACAATATAAGTGGTGAAATGAGAATTTATGCTTATTGTTCCTTTCTAATATTTAATTTCCCTTATCTTCTCTTGGATTCGAGAATAATAAATTCTATACTAATAGTGCCAACCACGTGAAGGTGAAAGATTTTTTGTTTCCACTAACCTACATAAACATTTTAGTAAGTAATTAAATAGAATTTTAAATCCTATAGAATTTTAAATCCTATAGAATATATAAAAAAAATCATTAAAGTAAATATTCAAATTAAATTAATGAAGAACATACCTTTGAAAATTCAATCCAATGAACTGCAATGATCAACTCTACTCTTGACAGTAGCAAGAATTGCTTCATGATCTGATTCACGAACCTTCCACAGATATTCTTGTTTGATCCAGCCGACCTCGATATTTGATCAATTTAATATTTGTTGCAAGGACCAAATGTGAATAGTGAAGTATCTTTTGATGTACTTCATAGTCTTCAAACAACTAAATGTTTGATTTTTTGATAGGATATCATCGAAGCCAAGTTCCAGTGACTACCACTGATCCAGTGGGATACTCAAGGTCTTCACCATCAATTACCGTGGAAGTAAATTTTTTTCCCCCTCTACACAATGAGATAAGAAGTAGTCTGTTCCCTCTTCGTTAAATTCCATCACAATAACTACAAAAATGTGCCCTATGTATCACAAAGTAAAACTCAAGTCATTCAATTTATAAATACATTAAGAGTTGACCATTTAATAATTTATAAATCTAAAACATGGCATGTACATATATGTATGTACCTTAGTTGCACTAAATCAGAGACTTGGTCAAAGTCAGGTGATGTTCTCATATTGATCTGACGAGACCCTGCAAGTTGTAATGCTCGTGGATCTTGATGTGTGTCGAGTGGAATTAGAGATCTACAAATCAATTCATCCACCCATTGCTGTGACTCACAATCATTCCATGCAAAAATCAATGCATGATATACAAACAACATGTCATGCACCTAATATAAATAGTTCTAAGCATTTGCATCTGAACTACGAAATGAGTGCATATCAGCTTGATCCTGCAACTGTCATATAATCTTCAAATTTTGCCAGATGTTGTTGCTCTATCAAACCAAAAACATCTATGAACCGTTGATCTCTCTTGAGATTCATGGCCCATATTCTTAACACACCAATCAACAATGTTTTTTGCATCTGTAAATTTAGCACCATCCTTGAACTTTAACTCTTCTCTTGCAAGTGCTCTTTTCACACATGCTCCTGCACCATCATGCTCTCCTTTTCCATGCCCTTCCTTAGTAAAAATATAGATATGTTGTACATTTGTTTCTTTGTGCATCCTTCTTACCCGATAAAACATCCATGCATTCTTGAATTGTGATGTGCACTTGTCCGACCAAATGTAATGTTGATCGAAACTAATGTTCCTCTTCATTCAAGTTCACATAAAAACACGTGGAAACACCCTTGTACATATTCTGTAGAATGTGTCCATGATCATCACTGATGTAGAAATGATACTCTCTTAATATTTTTTGATCTTGCTCAGTACTTTCTAGGAGAGTGCATGAATGTTATATGCACTGAAAATCGAAACTTGACACTGAGCTATAATATTGAGACTGAACCTCCATTTGTGGCTGCAATGTGTAATTCTCTGCGAAGTCTACTACTGAAACAATAGTACCAAGTGGGAATGTGTCCTTGCTTAACTTGAATTGTTCATCCCAACCATCAAGCTCTATGCGTGTGCCTTACATACTCATAAAAAATTTCCTCTCTGAATTTGACCATATATTCTGATACATGTAATGTGTTTTGTAACAAGCTCACACCTCTTAGATTATTTTCCATATTTTAATTGATATGACACCGATTTATATTTGGTGAAATCCAACCAATTCTTTTCCTATTGAATCATGTACTCTCCTTATGGATACAACTTTTCAGATTTTGGCAAGCCACCGTATACATTGCACGTTCCATCCACACACGCTTTGTTATAAAAAATTATCCAGTTGTTGATTTTTTCACAAAATATTGTCAGGAATAAATTCCCTTGAAGATTTTTGTGGGACATTTATTCCACACTCCTGCAACATGATGTCAGTATGCAAAAACACTACGTATTTTACAAAAAAACATCATAATGCATTGAAAATTCAACATGATGCCTGCTGCAACAAGTGGTACGTGAGTGATTGATTTTCACATAAAAGGGTTTGCTTCATTTCAAAGAATCTTTGGCTAATGTTAATTTGTGGATTTTCATTCTTGTAAACTTAGAGAACAATTCTGTTTGAGTCATATCTAAGAAATGTATTTGCACATGATTCACGATTACGAGAACCTATTCTTCTTTTTACTATATCTCTTCTATTCGGTGACACCCTTGTGTTCTCATTCCAATAATTTTACAATTAATTCTTTTAGAATATCAGATGTATTCTTGTCTTTTCGTGGAAGTCTGCTAGAGAAAGGCCCAATAGTCAGTGTTATTGACTAACTCAAGACGTTTACGTCTCTCTATTGCTTTCATTAGTGTTTTTCTGTTTAGCTTCAAAGCACTGACTTGATTTTTCTAATCAAGCGTTTATTAACTATTTTATCACTTACTATACAATTAGTTAGTGCACGCTCGTGTAGCATTACTATCTTTGGTGCATTTATGTTGCCACCTACAGTTTGGTATGCTTTATGTATGTTTTGAACAATTGATGCATTTTGATCAACAACATTAGATGTTCTTAACCCCAAGGTCTTCATTATAGGTCTTATTTTAATTAATTTCATCAATAAAAAAAATAATTTACATCTTTGTGTGTCATTTAAATTCTCAAAATAATTATCCCAAATTCCACTAGCTTTTCTTCTCGCATTTCTTTCAGACATTTTGTTAGGCATTGGTTTTATAATGTTTTCATTAATTTCAATTAAGTGAATTGGTTTTCTTCGCAAAATGGAAGGAGGTGTTCTTAGAGGTGAAGATTCGTTTACAAGGTTAATTTCTTCATTCAGTATTTTCCATACAAATTTCGAGGATTAACATTTGGATTCTTAAGTAAGGGTTCAACAATTGGATTCATATCAATTTCTTCATCCATACCAACATTATCATTCAATTTAATATCATTATTCATTGCAAAATCATTATTATCTACATTTTCATTATGTATTTCATTGCAATTTTCTAATACATTAGCTACATTTGATATAACAGATGTACCTTTCCATGCTACGAAGTTTTTGCATTCTCTTCAATTTCTTTATTCTCTTCTCTTCCAATTGCTCCGGTGTCTTATTCTTGACTTTTCTCTTGTACTTTAGCTCGACGTTTATCACCCATGATTAGAAAATTAATCAACTAGTGGGGTAGGGGAAAAAATGAAATACTAAAAAATCATGCAAGAATGTAGATGAATATTGCAGATAAAATAGAAATGTTTGACATAATTCCCGTGAAAGAGATGAAAGGGATGTTGGGGGGACACAATATATAAAATAAAGCATAAAATGCGTATGCGTTACATTATGCGTACGCATTTTACATTTTCTCTATTTCCCAAGCCATGCCTCTAAGGCTTGGGATCCGGTTTGGATCCCCAAGTCTGAGGCATGGACCTGCATAAACACATCAAACAAGGATGTTTTTACAAGAAAATGTAAAAATGACCACTTCCTCTATGATAAATCAAAATAAAACGATAGATCCATGTTTAAAAAAAATTATACCACGACGTAGATCAGAGTCTCTTCTTTCTAAAAATATATTTTTTTCAAATTTTCTGACTAATTATAAGGTTTCCATATTATTTATTTTCTAACTATGCCTTTTTTATAGCTATTTTTTGAAGTGTAAATATGTCTATCTTTCATGGTGTATCTTTTTTTCATGGGTGATTGAAATTAAAAAAAATTATTACTAGCCACAAACTAGGAACTAAGTCTATACATATTAAAAAAAAAAATTCTAATTTTCAATATGTTTTGAGGTAGTTGGGGGGGGCGCGGGCACGGTCAGAGCTCCATTATTTTTCAAAACATAAAATTTTTGTACTAGAAAAATCATAAATAAAACAAATATTCTGCTACAAAAATCTAAAAAAAAAATGAAGCCCAAACTAGATGCTCCTAGCTATCTTTCTACCAAAGGGTTTTCAAAAATACTAAATGGTGCTCAAAAAATGGTGGGGGGCATGAAAGTCATTCTATTTTGTTTTTTTAACAAAAATAGGAGCATCTATTGGTATTTTAGTTATTTGACCCACTTAAAATTATCCGTTTTCAATAAAATTTGGTATCTTAGAAACTAGACTCAAAATGCTACAATTCATATTTCTACAACATCTTCCAATTTTGAGTGTAACTATTTCTAATAAACTCGTACAAGTTGAAGTTTTTTACTTTTTCCAGAGAAACGCGTTCACTTAAGACCCCCTTTTGGCCCCCCAACTTGGTGCACTTACCCAACATGGCATTGCAAATGTTACTTTCATCCTCAAGATACTGTTTGTGTAAGAAAGGAATTCATCAACAATGATGTCGGTAAACATGTGAGTATTTTTGTTGAGGATATTAGCAGAGGAAGGCAATATGTGAGACAATTCCCCTGAACCACATATCATTGGTAGTATAGTCAAAGCTATGGCAAGTAGTTAGCCAGATTCTTTATGTAATGTATAGACACATAATAGAGCCAAGGTGCTAATGGTGAAACCCTGTCGTATGGATAATGTTGATAGATTTTGAAAATATGGAGCTGAACTGTGCCCATATAGTGGTTAATATTTGAGCCGAGTGCCATTAAACTGAAGGGCATCTGTGACAGTTTGTATGATATTCAGAATATGGGACCAAATCCTAACGTTTGTAAGACATGGCCAAGATGAAAGGCACATATCATTGGTATCCTAGTCATAAGCCTTCGCATACTTATATACTCATTATATAATTTAAATGGGCTTGCTGAATATTGACTGATGCAAGCCCATGGTCGATACCTTCTTAGATGGCTATGATATTGTCCAGATATTGTACCGTTGCTAGCATCTGGCATGCCTATGGTTAATCTTGTGGTTCCCCTGAATAATGGTCAACAGACTGTGCCGCAAAACGAATGACAATTTCTCGCGATATTGGAAATATGTCTTAGGACTTGAGAGCTACTCGTGAAGGATTAAGATATGGAAGCAAATTAACGATGAATACCTGTGTCATATTGATCATTCGTGCGCTGAAGAAGTGGCAGTTGGAAGTGTCACTACAATATTATTTTGGATTCACAATTTATTAGTATATGAGAAGGACAGCTTCAAACTATATCACAGTATTCTAGTGATAACATTGGCGTAAGGGATAATATACTGTAAGACTGTAATACTTAGAAGCTTTGGAAAATATGAACACAGTTTGCTTTCGTGAAGGCTACACATAGACAATTTTAGGTATGCATTATGCACCTATGTTCCTTCTAAGAATATTAAGAGGATGTATATGACATGTACAAGATTCCATAGAGGTCCTCAATGAGCATGATCCTTTGTTTGAACAAATTTAGACATAGTAGTAAGCCATCGTATTAATTAATGCACGTTAATAAGAAATTTCTCAACTGATAGGGTTTAACATTACTCTCCCATTCTATTTAGTGGGATCCGTAATATGAGTGGTTAAGTCTGTAGTTGTTTTCTAGCTTGTAGGAAACTAGTCCGTAATCTCCACACTTTTCATTTGGCTAGGTGGAAGTCTTAGTTTGAATTCTATTAGGACTGAGAAATGTTGTGATAAAACTACCCATGACATGTAGATCAGATAATTACTACAATCGTGGAAGCTAGAAATGGGTGTTGTTGAAAAGGCTTCGAGTACATATTATAAATATTGTTCAGTTAGGAACTGTTAATCAGTGAGGGATTCATGGATGCAACATCATCACTCCTAGTTTGTATATAGGGTTCGTTATACACATCAAAATTTGGCTATTAATGAAATAATGATATGTAACTCCCAGTAGATGAAATAGTAATATTAGGTCAAATAGGGGTTTTCTTATTTACAAGGTGAGTGTGTGATGTACATAAGTGAAATTAGTTGCAGAATCACAACACCCTTGAATTTCTGCAACCAGATGGGTTGAGACTGCTTAGTCTGATTACACAACATGGAAAGCAGTCTCTCAAAATGTGTAGGTTCCTTGCGAGTTGAGAGAACTAGTCCGGATTAAGGCCAGTTGATAAAACTTCCTCTATTTGAGAAGTTAGGCTACACAAATAAATTGCAGAGGATCTATTCTAAACTCTACTGCTAGTTCTAGAAATACATATCCAGACAGGGTTGAGAAGATGTGAGAAAATATAGACTCTGGTTCTTTTAGTTAAATTATCGAGGTGATGCATCAACACTAAGGAATGTATGAGATGTCATGTCGTTTCTGTAATCTTAACACAGATTTCATAGGAAAATGCATGATGTTTAACTACCTTGCACAGATTATACCAAAGGGTATAACGAGAGATCAAAAGTTCATACTAATGAGCTACATAAGAGTGTGTTGAGAATCATCCATTAAACATTATATTATTGCCTCTGAGACTTCGATTTACTAGTTACATTATAGATGGCCATCGCTTTTAAAACTTTACATTTACAACCCAAATGTGGAGGTTTGGAAAGCTCTACAAATTCTCTTGCAATAACTTATAGGGAAACAAGGGAGGGTGCAGAACTACATAAGGCTTCCAACCCTCTTACAAAGTATGCTAAGCTGTCTCACTTGGCTCATTGACACAGTGAAGGGAGACAGAATTAATGAGAGGCTAGGAAGACTTGTTACCCCTGGAGCTTAGCTACCATTCATGTAATGCAACTCTTTTCAAAGTCCACCCATAGATTTGTCTAGAGTCCGATCGCTCTGGTGAACTCTAAGTTCGGCGTATTTTGAAGAAGCTGATCAGATTGACGACTAAGATTGTAAATAAGATTTGATCTGGTTGACCTTGGAGACCAATAGGAATAGAATTTCATATGTATTAACTGGCATACATTGAGATTTCCCCATTTCACCCACCTGGGAGCCTCGTCATACAATTATAAGTAATTCAAAAGACGCTTCCATGGCGTAGAGGGGGTTGAGATATTTCCAAAAAGTCCTCTCCCACCCAAATCTGTGTTTTAATCAAGGTGGATGTTATTGACCACTAAGATTTATATATTTTGCTTGCTTAATACATTAGTGGTTTTTCCTGTTGACAGGATACCTACGTGGTAACCGCTAAGCTATAGATATATCCCCCTTTGGCCTAGATCTGTAGTAATAGAAAGGATAAGAAGAACATGGCAGCTTATTTGTTAATGATTCTTATATGAGTCACTTATTGCTGGCAAAAAATATGTTACGACCCAAGACACGTGGTGACCGCTACGCATGTTTGGAAACTACTTTTGAAACTGTACCCCTTGTAGTGCAAGGGATTGACACGTGGCTTGCTTCTCATTACAATAACTAGCTTGTGCTTTGAAATAACCCTAGATTTGGGAAGGTCTAAATAGCACGTGTTATGGCTGAAATTAGATGACCTCTAAGATCAACACTACTATAAATCTTGAACCCCCACCAGTTTAAATAATGTAGAAATTTGTCTCATTCCAATAATATGGTTCCTCTATGAATAATGCCTAGATACGACCAATCTCTAAATATTATCGTTGATGATTGGCAACTTAGGAGGACCGATTGGTAGGATCTGAACTATGTAAACCTTAAAGCATCTTAAGAGTGCTTTTATGAGACTAATTTTCTTTCATTACATTATATTTTTTTACTGAGTGACGCCTAGCAAACACCATGGTTAAGACTATGTATATCTTGACCCATCGGTGGTGCATGTACATAGTATACTTCAGTCATTACATTAATAGTAAGTCCTGTGAATGATGCCTAACAAGGAGACATATATCGCTGATCCGGCAATGAACTAATCATACCTAAGTAAAGGTTGACCCCGTATGAATACATGTACTGGAATGACTTTTTGACTCAAGTTGAATAATAGATGTCCATTGAATGGTGTTTAGTTAACAATAAGTTCAAAATATTTTAAGTTGAGGTGAGATGTTATTGACCACTAAGCTTTATATATTATTTTGTTAATGAACCATTGACTCTACTCTGTTACTGAGCCGATTCAACAACTGAGCTATAGGTATATTGTTGCAGATGATCGTAAGTAACAACCTAGAATACGAAGTACATTATTTATTTACTAATGATTTTTATAAACCATTAAGCTCTACAAAAATATGTTGTGGATTAGCCTGACCATAGTCTGCTAAGGATTCTTAGCCAATATGGGCCTTATGTTTTTTACCCTTCAATAGTGCAAGGATTGGCATGACACTACTTTGAGTCATCTCAATAATAGTTTGGCTTTTGAAATAAGCCTAGATAAGACGAATCTCTAAATAATTCATTGTGGAATAAACATAGCGACTCACTAATGATCAAAACTACATATATCTTGGGCCTCCACACCAGTTCAAAGATTGGAGAATTTTTTCTCATTTTAATAATAGTTTTCGAGTGGATAATGCATAGATATGACCAATCTCTAAATATTTCATTGTGGCTGAACTTAGCGATCACTAGGATATGAACTACGTAAGTCTTGAAGCCTTAAGAGTGCTTGTACTGACATACTTAGATAATTGCATTAATATTTTTTACTAGAGTAACGCCTAGCAAACTCCATGGTTAAAAATATGTATATCTCGACCCCTTAATGGTGCATGTACAACTTTGGTTTTTTCATTCCATTAATAGTAAGTATTTGAATAATTCCTAGTGACCACTAAGCTCCAAATATTTAGTAATTACTGGCCCTAGCGACCGCTAGGATCAAAATTTATTTCATTTATTTTGAAATTATTTTGTAAGCTTACCTAATATTCATAATAAGATACATATGAGTGTCATTGTAAAATAAATTATGTCATTTGTCTCAATAATTATTTATGTTGATGATGTATGCAACATTTTTGGCCCTTTAATTTTTCAACATGGCGAGAGAGCGGGTAATTTCGATGGTAGATGCTTATTTATATTCCAACAAGGATGAAAATGTAATAAGAGATACCTTGTTTGATCTAGCTGCCTTACATAATGAATTTAAGCATTACTTAACTCTATTTTCCATAGTTTAGGATGAAAGTGTTGATGTTGATGCCGTAGAAAAAAAGGGTATACCGAAAGAGAAAGCTCTACGGTTCTGAGACATAAGGGTGATGAAAAGAGTTGGTCTCCATTTAATTTCCACTAAACTAGAGGTGCTTCCATTTTCGAAAGTGATTTCTTCCTATCTAATTCATGCCAAGTCCAAGGATTTGTCATTATTATCTAAATCAGGGAAAAAGAGAATAGGTTTTTTGCTGGGAATGCATAAAAAATTTATTATAAAATTTCAGAGCCGAACTCCTTGCACAACTTAGAAACAATCGATTCCTGGATGACCCAAAGGAGAGTAAGAGATGTTTTACAAAGTTGGGTATGCGACCCATTTGATAATATGGATGATTATAATCTATAAAATATCCTTATTAAAAGGTTTAGACCAAGATTCTGTATTGGCATGACACTCATGAATAGGCTATATGGAAATTCATCAATCTCTAAGGTGGATGTTTCTTGGATCCCGTTACTTTCTTTTATTACTAATGAAGGAAAGATTCCCTCCTTAGGTTAGGTGATCTATGTCAATTTAGTGAGACAACTAAATAATTTTGTTGACAAAGAGAAATCCTTTTACATGGCTTCCTATCTTCTCGGTCCTGTCTTTGGTGTTCTCGAATGTCAAAATTTCTATTAAATCTAGTATCCTTCGAGCCCTTTGAAGGTAAATGAGAAATATTTAGACTTGTATTCCCATCATTTCAGATCACATATTCAAGATATACACACTTATTTGTATTCTGTTTTCTACCAATAATTACATGAAGCGATGATACTGAGAATATCTGATGCCATCCTCACTTCCACAAGGTAAATGAGATCCGTATTATTCCATCCATAATATACAGTTATATGATCGAGGGCCTCCTTAAACCTCCTTTTCAGTTTCCATATTATGTGTCAGAAAAATTGGCAAAACAAGAGGTTGCATATTATATTTGTAATGGTATTTCTTTAAAGTCTAAGGAGAAGAAACTTAAAACAAATCCCCCCTTCCTAGTATATGGGGGATGCAGAAAATTTAATAGGTGAACCAATTTAAAGTCTACTTCAGCCCATAGAAACTCATTTCATCTCCCCAAACACCCTTTAAGGAAATACGAAAAAAGAAAATGGGTTACCAACCACCTAAATTTTCTTAAAGGACAGTTAAATATACCATATGATCATGTGCATGATGATAATGACTGGACATGGATTACCCAAACACAAGATAGCCTTGTTAAGTAGAATATGAAGGAGATAGGGGTGGTTCCACCTTTGAGAGAAATTATTAAAAAGGATTCTATAAAGAGAAAAAAAATTGTATTCAAAACATTCATAGAAACCTTGTGCTCCCTTATCTCCACCAAATAAATATCGATATGAGTTTTGAGAAGTCTTATCCGAACCAAATAAAGCTCCAAATTTGGTTTCTTATGCATTAAATTCATCAAGTGAAGAAGAGGAGACTATGCAAACTAAAATTCCAACTAGGGAATCCCTTTTGCAACCCTCTCAATCTTCTTCCTCCACTTCACATGAAGCGAGACATGATTGGGTAGAGAAATTTGTAATTTCCTACAAAGAACATCTATATTGGGAGGCACAAAAAAGATCCCTCAGTGAACATTGAATTCAATTAAAGGATGGGAACCTTGAAAAGGGTAACCAAAAAGAGTATGTCAACACAACAAGCTATTTTTTGGCATGAAACTTCAGAATACCTCTTCACTCTTATAAAGAAAAGGAAAGCCAAAGGATCCCAAGTGGTGCAATATGAGGAAGATCCAAAATCCTTGATAAGGGCTACAATAGAAGCAACCTTAGAATTAGTGAGGGGAGTACATTTTAGAAATAAAGATCTTGAAACTAAATTAAAGGCCACAGTTCCTCCCAACATAGTTTTTGATTTAGAAGAGGCATTTCATGGATTGTACAATAATATAAAGGAATGCATTACTGAAAAGGAGAAAGAAGAACCATTATTGAATAAGAAAAAAAAATCATTACAAAAATGACATCGTTGTATAAAAAAATATTACAGATGGGGTAGGTCATTAAAAAATGCATTTGTAAAGACCCTTTAATTTTGACCACGGACGATATTGATATATGCTAAACATATGCTAATTATACGAAGGAAAGACTAAGGGAATGGAATGACCAAGTAAGAATACTTTCTTTGCAGTTTGATGACATTATTTCCACAGGAAATCAGATTTTCACAGAAGCTTTGGTCATGGAAGTATTTAATGGAAACCATGAATTGGTTTTTGATGAAGATTTCATGACATCACTTAAGCAATTCTTGGTTATTTTTGAAAGGAGAATAATTGAGGTGAAAAAAGGGGAAAATTCACATGTCATTGAGATTGTTTCCAAAACAAGGGGAAAAATATAGAATATAGAGGCTATGAAGGAAATTTCCAAAAAATCAATTGGTAGTCAAAAGGATTTGCTTGATAAGTCTACTGTGCTATATAAAAGCCCGATTGTTGACACAAAAAATATAACTAGAGATTATTATATTTGCAAAAAATCTATTGTGGAGGCACAACAACGAGATGGTAAAACATGTCTTGAATGAGAGCAAAAAACCTAGGAAGAAACTGTGTCTACGGACTCGGATCAATAACAACCCATAGTTAAGGAAGAACCACAATGAATCATAAATTGTTGTAGGTGAGATAGGTAGGTAAGTAATTTAATATGCATGACATGTTAATAGATGAATATTTATAATTGATTGAATGTTCATGAATATATTTCAAATGCTATACTCACTTAAAAATACATTTTTTTTGTTACGCTAAGCTCCAAATATGTCATTGTGGCATAAACTAGTGCACATTATTCTCAAATATATGTAATTGAGTACCGATCACTAAGCTTAAAAGGAACAATACCCTGATCATACCAAGCCAAGAACACAGATGCTAATCAAACACCATGATCAATAAGATGAAAGAAATTCTACAGAATAAATTTACATAAAACTTTGCAAAAAAATGAGTAGCAATATCATATATTATTATGGAACTCAATGAAATACAATGAGAATGAGCCTTGCTTATATAGGAAAAGAATAATAATCTAAGAACCAGTCAAGGTTATAGATCAAGCCATAAATCATGGAAATAACTAGTCATCAAAGAACTAGTCAAGACCATAGATTTAGGAAAGAACTAGACATCAAGGATCTAGTCAATACCATAGATCAAGGAAAGAACTAGTCAATACCATAGATCAAGAAAATAACTATACCTAACAACTAGATAATATCCCTGTAATATCTAAATAAATAAAAAGAAATATCCACACACATAAGTGGGTGAGGATAAATACAATAAAGTTAAATAAAGTACCTAGGTGAACATGAGCTAAGGTAAACACCTACTCTAACACCCCCTAGAGTGAATCTAGGGGCCAAAATAAAAGTGACATGTCCATGATATGAGTCCCAACAACTAGCTTGATGAGGTACTCATGTAAAATATATCCATGAAGAAATATCAAACCAAAAGAGGGAAATAATCCTACTAGAAGGAAAGAGAAGAATAAGAAGAAGGAAGATGTTCTCACGAACACCCCCCAAGAACAAATTTCGAAACCCCAAGAATTCCATGCAACTCGAGGTAGCGAGGTGATACAAAAGGCTTTGTAAAGATATCCATAACCTGCTATTGAGTCGGAATGTACTCCAAGAAAATAACTCCATCCTGAATGTGCTAATGAATGAATTGGATGTGTATCTTAATATGATGGTCCGCTGGTGCTCAACTAGGTTGCGAGAAATGTGAATTACACTTTGGTTGTCACACCAAAGTACAATCAGTGAATCCCATAGGAATCCAAACTCTATCAATAACTTTCAAAGCCAAAGAATATGCTGACTCACCATAATTGCTGCCATGTACTCTTCCTCTGAATATGAAAGTGCAATAGCCTATTGATTTTTGTATGCTCAAGAAATTGGAGAATAACCACCACAAAAAATATAGCTAGAAGTGGAATGTATGTCATCAATAAAACTTGCCCAAAATGAATCTGTATATCCAACTAACCAAGTAAAACCCCTAGTGTAGTGTTGGCCAAAGTGGGAAGTGACCTGCAAATAGCACAAAATCCTCTTAGCAACCTACTAGTGACTACTATGAGGAGAATGTGAAAATTGAGATATAAGCCCTACTGCAAATGAAATATCAGGGAAAGTACGGGTCAAGTACATGTGACTACCAACCAACTTCCTATACAATGTAGGATCAAAAAGTGGAGTGGTAAATGTGGAAGTAAGAGTAACCCCAAACTGAAAAGGAGATGGACTTGGCTTGCAATCAACTATATAAAAATGGTGAAGAAGATCATGGGTGTAATTTTACTGAATCAAATGACTCCTTGAATTTGTTTGAGAAACCAATCTTTTCCTTATAGAATAAGTTTCATTAAAACCCTCAAAGTGATATAGTCTAGAACTATGATCAATAATACCCTGAGCAACAAGTGAATTAGGCTCCAACAAAGTTTAAACTTCTAGTGTAACGGTAAGTTGTGGAACTCTGATACCAGGTAGTTAAGCATGCCTAACCTGAAGTAGTACTAGGATGGGTGACCTCCCAAGAAGTCCCAGTGTTGTTTCCTCCTAATGTTGTTGGGCCTAATTTGGTAAATACATGGTGGGCACAGGGATCACGTGGTTGCCTCTGGCTCCATAATGTGAGGGTGTGTTGGTGTAGCAGCTAGTTAACACGATGATATTACTCTCCACTACCAGTTTGATATTTTGGTGTGGCAGAAAGTTGTGAAGATCTCATACCATAAAAGGAACGATACCCAGATCGTACTAATCCAAGAACATAGATGCTAATCAAACACCACAATCAATACGATGAAAGCAATTGACCAAAATAACTTTACATAAAACTTTGCAAACAAATGAGTATTAATATCATATATTATTATGGAACTCAATGAAATAAAATGAGAATGGGCCTTTCTTATATAGGAAAGGAATAACAATCTAAGAACTACTCAAGGTCATAGATCAAACCATAAATAATGGAAAGAACTAGTCATCAAATAACTAGTCAAGACCATAGATTTAGGAAAGAACTAGACATCAAGGATCTATTCAATACCATAGATCAAGGAAATAACTATATCTAACAACTAGATAATATCCCCCTAATATCTAAATAAATAAAATGAAATATCCACACACATAAGTGGGTGAGGATAAATATAATAAAGGTAAATAAAGTACCTAGGTGAACATGAGCTAAGGTAAATACCTACTCTAACAAATCTCGCAATATCTTACATCTTTTTTGTTAAATCATAGCGACACCAAATATTAAAAATATATGTTGTAACATAAGCTAGTGAACGCTAAGCCAAAAAAATATTTCTTTGACTTGCTAAATGCTAGTGACATTAAATATGCAAATTCACAATTGTGGTAGTGACTTAGTGGCCTAAAATTATAAAATATTTGTTGTTGAGTACCGATCGCTAACCTCAATTTTTTTTTTCAAGGCATAACATAGTGGCCGCTAAGCTTGTAATTTCATACTACCTTAATTTAATTTGTGAAATTCTACCGACCACTAAGTTACAAATAATATGTTGCGGCAATACTTAACAAATTCTAGACTTGAAATATCTTTCTTTATTTTGTTAAATCCTAGCAGCCGCTATGTTCCAAATATTATGATGTGGTAGTGGCTTAACGGCATACCAATTCATGATATCCATTATTGAGAATTGATCGCTAAGCTCAGAAAACATTTTTGAGGCATAACCTAGCGGTTGCTAAGTTTGTAATATCTTAGTTGTTTTTAGTTGAATTCGAGCAACAACATATCTTCAAATAATATGTTATAACATAAGATAGTAGAAGCTAAGATAAAAATTTCATTCTTTGTCTTGTTATATTATCGAGACATCTAAGCTTGAAATATTTTATTGTGGAAGCAACTAGATGCCATGCAACTCAAAATTTGTTAATTTGATTTGTTAAAGCATACCGCCGACAACTTGCAAACATTATGAGTATGCATATTCTAGCAGATGATAGCCTCCTGGAATATTAATTTATTGTGTTAAATTATTGAGACTGCTATGCCCCAAATATTATATGATAAATACTAACAAACGCTAAGCTTAAATTATTACATTATTGTAAAGGCTAGTGGTCGCTAAGATAAAATAAATTTCATTTAAAATGTTAAATCCTGTCGAAATATATTTTTAAAATATTATGCTACTGCAGTACATAGAGGCCGCTAATTTCATACTACCTTAATTTAATTTGTGAAATCGTAGCAACCACTAAGCTACAAATAATATGTTGCAATAATACCTAGTGGACGCTAGACTTGAAATATATTTCTTTATTTTTTAAAATCCTAGCGATCGATATGTTCAAAATATTATGATGTGGAAGTCTCTTAACGACATATAACTTCATGATATCAATTATTGAGAACCGATTGCTAAGCTCAGAAAGTGTTTTTGAGGGATAACCTAGCGGCTGCTAATCTCATAATAATTTACTTGTTTTTTAGTTGAATCCTAGCGACAACATATCTTCAAATAAAATGTTGGAACATAAGCTAGCATATGCTAAACTAAACATTTCATTCTTCATCTTATTAAATTCCCGAGACATCTAAGCTCGAAATATTCTATTGTGGAAGCAACTAGGTCAAGATTTGTTAATTTGATTTATTAAAGCATACCGCTGACAACATGCCAACATTATGAGTATGCATATTCTAGCGAATGCTAACCTCTTGGAATCTTAATTTAATGTGTTAAATTATTACGAATTCTATGCCCTAAATATTATGGGTTAAAGCCTAATGAACACTAACCTTAAATTATTACATTGTTATAAAGGCTAGCGACCACTAAGCTCAAATCAATTTCATTTAAAATTTTAAATATTTTTCAATTTTTTTTAAATATTATGTTATGGAAATATGTAGAGACTGTTAATTTCATACTACATTAATTTAGTTTGTGAAATCCTAGCGACCGCTAAGCTATAAATAATATTTTGTGGAAATACCTAGCGGACGCAAGACTTGAAATATATTTATTTATTTTTTAAATTCTAGCGACTGCTATGTTCTAAATATTATGATGTGACTATGTCTTAACAGCCTAAGAGTTCAAAATAGCCGCTATTGTGTATCAATTTATAAGCTCAGAAAATGCTTGTGACGCATAACCTAGTGGTTGTTAAGATCATAATATCTTACATGTTTTTCGTTGAATCCTAATGACAACATATATTCAAATAATATGTTGTAACAGAAGGTAGTAGATGCTAAGATTTTTTTTTTCTTCATCTTACTAAATTCTCAAGACATCTAAGCTCAAAATATTCTATTGTGGAAGCAACTAGATGCCATGTAGCTTAATATTTGTTAAAGCATACCACCGAAAACTTGCAAGCACTATGAGTATGCATATTCTAGCAGACGCTAGCCTCTTGGAATCATAATTTAATGTGTTAAATTCTTGCGACCGCTATGCCCCAAATATAATGGGTTAAATCCTAACAAACACTAATCTTAAATTATTACAATATTGTAAAGGCTAGTGGATGCTAAGCTCAAATCAATTTCATTTAAAATGTTAAATGTTTTCGATTTTTTTTTTTTTAAATTATGCTATTATAGTACGTAGCGGTTGCTAATTTCATACTAACTTAATTTAATTTGTGAAATCCTAGCAACCACTAAGCTATAAATAATATGTTGTGGCAATACCGAGTGGATGCTAGAATCGAAATATCTTTCTTTATTTTGTTAAATCCTAGTGGCTGCTATGGTCCAAATATTATGATGTGGAAGTTTCTTGAGGGAATATAACTTCATGAAATCCATTATCGAGAACCGATCACTAAACTCAGAATTGGTTTGAGGCATAACCTAGTAGCTACTAAGCTCGTAATATCTTACTTGTTTTTTGTTGAATCCTAATGACAACATATCTTCAAATAAAATATTGCAACATAAGCTAGATGAGGCTAAGCTAAAAATTTCATTCTTCATCTTGTTAAATGCTTGAGACATCTAAGCTCAAAATATTCTATTGTGGAAGCACCTAGAATCCGTGTAGCTCAAAATTTGTTAATTTTATTTGTTAAAGCAGACTGCTGACAACTTGCAAACATTATGAGTATGCATATTCAACAGATGCTAGCCTCGTGGAATCTTCATTTAATCTGTTAAATCCTTGTGATCGCTATTCTCAAAATATTATGGGTTAAATCTTAACCAACCTTAAATTATTACATCATTATAAAGGCTAGCGATTGCTAAGTTCAAATGAATTTCATTTGAAATGTTAAGTCTGGTCGAAATAGCTGTTTTAAATATTATGTTATGGTAGTACGTAGCGACCGCTAATTTCATACTACCTTACTTTAGTTTGTGAAACCCTAGCAACCGCTAAGCTCCAAATAATATGTTGTGGAAATACCTAGTGGACGCTAGACTCACAATATCTTTCTTTATTTTGTTAAATCCTAGCGACCGCTATGTTCCAAATATTATGATGTGGAAATGTCTTAGCAGCCTATGAATTCAAAATATCTGTTATTGAGTACCAATTACTAAGATACAAATATGGTATTGTGTTATACCCTAGCGGCCGCTAAGTTTGCAATAATGTTCTTATTTTTTTTAATCCTAGCGATAACTAATATCCAAATAATATGTTACAGCATAACCTAGCAGACACTATACTAAGAATATAATTCATTAATGTGTTAATTGCTAGCAACCCTAATGTTCAACATATTAGTCGGTGGCCTTCCATAACAACCCTAATGAATTAATATATATGACAACACTCTATCTTCCACCAATAATACATGGCCTACTGATAATATTGTTTTAAAATAATTATATCGTCATGACTAAAATACATAAATACATAGTGATTAAAATATTTAATATATAAAATTTAGGTGTATATATAATATTTTTACCTTCCATTGTAAAAAAAAATTTATCTCAGAATTAAAAACTTAATATGATTTTACAGTTTTAAACCATTGTTTTAACGTCGAATATCTTCTCACAAAGTCAACGCGGAAAACATATAAACAATGTAAAATGAAATATTTACCTTGGGTTATTTCTATCATCATATTAAAAGGAAAAAAAGGTATACATAACGAATACCAAAACAATATTTTGAGTCTCGCTAAACATTACAATTTAAGAAATTAGTGATTATGCAACTGGACATCATTATAGAGGAAAAAAAATCAAGAGGGGGACACAGACCAGAGGAAACTTGAAAGCATTCAAATGAATTAAAAAAAAGAGATGAAAAGGGATTAAATTTTCTTCGATTGGGGCACAATAGATTCCTTGTTTTCTTGAAGAACAAGGTGGTGTGACAAAATGATCAAAAGGAACTAATAAGCATAGTTGGGTTGCAGAGCACATTTTTGTAGGGAAAAGTAGGGCTAGATTGACCTGAAAAAGATAGGAAATAGTAAGCACAAGGTGGTTTGATAAACCGATAATAAGGAACTAGTAAGAAGAGAAGGACCGCAAAGCACATTTTTGTAGGGAAAAGTAGGGTTAGAATGACGTGAAAAAGACAGGATCTGTTCGAAGACAAAATGAATGAACAAGCCCATAAAAAAGGTGCACATTTAGTATAGTATACATTTTTGATAAATAATTGATTTAGATATGAGATTATTTCATGTTTGGTGATTCCGTTCAAACCACCATATGCTACATCGAACTAACTATCTGCACTATTTTTCTGCAACCCTTTTTGTTTCCCCAGTGTGTGTGCACCCTTTTTGTTAATCCATGAATGATATTATAATTACTGCCTGGTTGTTCCCTGGCCAAAATAATTGGTATTCTTGCATTTGGCATTGCAATCTTTGGCTTTCTTGTATTGTTCTATGATTTCACGAGATGTTGTTTCGTAAGACTGAAAAAACAAAAAAACCCTAAAAACTAGTTTTCCAGGGTATTTAATATATTTTCCTAGTATAGTCCATGTTAAAAATTTTGAAAATATAAAAAGTGCGGGATATGAAAATTAGAGTAGGGGAATTTGTGTTAATATTAAAATTTCAAATTCTCAAAAATGCGGGGAAATTCACAATTCAAATTTTGAATTCACCACTCATTACGAAAAGGTGTGGGATATTAAAAAAATAAACAATATTGAAAATAACACTTTTTGTTATTGGTTATAGCTTAAAATAGTTAAAACGTAATAAAACATATAATATTATAATAAAAAAAAAGAAATAAAGTGTATGAATGCATATGCACATTTATTTTTTATTTTTATCAAAATCGACCTAGACAATGTTAGATGTAGTGTGCTAATGAAAAATAATTATCCAATTACTCTGTGCCATGTGGCATGTTTTGAACCTGATAATTAGAAAACATTATAATTGACACATTTATTATGAAATTTATATATAAAGAAATGATTATAAAATATTTCAAAACTATATGAAAATGTGATATTATAATATAAATATCTGCCAGTAAAATGACGACACGTGGCATGAAATTCTAAAATCCTAGAAGGTAGTTTTTGCATTAAAACACCAAAAAAAAATAGCACCTCAAAGTTGTAAAGATAGTGTTTACAATGACAAGAGGTATTGGTATATAGCTAGCGATCGTTAAGCTATATCATGATTTTTTATTCTATCGCTATTTCCAAATTAAGTAATTGTTGTGCCCAACATACCACATGTCATTTCAATCAATAAATAAAGCAACTTAGTGGTCGCTATGCATTTTCTTTGATAAGAACCGATGTGAATTATATGTTGCAATGATTTATCTTATAAAAACTACAAAAAATATCACTTACTCTCAGGGGTATATATGGATTCCAATTTACAAAGATATATCTTATACAAGATAAATATGTAGTGCAACAATTGGGGCTTGCATGTAAATTCCACCCAAAATGATACAATTACAATCAATGAAAAACACTATCAATCCAAAGAAGAACAAATAGTGATTACAATGACAAGTGATAATGATAGAAGCCTATTGAATGCTTAACTAGACCATTGTTTGTTATTATATAACTATTCTCATTAGAAACTATTGAGCCTAGTGGCTGCTACATTATTCCTTTCAACTAGTAATGGAGCTTAGGGATCGCTAAACATTTTATTTGATACAAATTGAAAGTCTTGATCCCTCTTGATGGAACATAGTGCAGGAATTGGCTCCACTAGGTAATGTGCAACCAATTTGATACAATTATAATCATTACAAATTACAATCGATCTAAAGATGTAAAGATAGTGATTACTACGACAAGAGGTAATGAAAGGATCCTAGTAGCCTCTAAGCTAGACCATGAGTTGTTAATCAATAGCTACTTGGAAATTGAGAAATTATTGAGCCTAGCAGGCCGCTAGGATTTTTCTTTGATACAAATAATATGGATTATAATTTACAAAGATATATCTTAGGAGAAATAAATAAGTCTTGAATCCTCTCGGTACAATTACATTCAATGAAAAAGTCACTATCAATCCAAAAAATACTATAGAACAAATAAATGATTACAATGAAAAATGGTAATGATAGGAGCCTAGTAGCCGCTAAGATAGAACCATTGTTTGATATTATATAGTTATTCTCAAATTTAAAACTGTTGAGCCTAGCAGCCAGTACGTTATTCCTTTCAACTAGTAATGAAGGCAGGTGGTCGCTAAGCATTTTATTTGATAAGAATAGAAAGTCTTGATCCCTCTCGATGGAAAGCATTGCAGGAATTGGCTCCACCAGGTAACATGTAGACAATTTGATAACATTATAATCATTGAAAATTACAATCGATCTAAAGTTGTACAGATAGTGATTGCTATGACAAGAGGTAATGATATGATCATAGTGGCAACTAAGCTAGACCATGATTTTTATTCAATGGACTATTTTGAAATTAAGAAATTGTTGAGCCTAGTGGTTGATAGCCTTTTTCTCTAATACGAAATGAATATGGATTACAATTTTCAAAGATATATCTTAGGAGAAATAAATAAGACTAGATTCCTCTCGATGGAATGTAGTGCAACAATTGGGTCCACCATGTGAAGTCTACCCAATATGTTACACTTACAATCAATGAAAAGCACTAACCATCCAAAGTTGAATAGATAGTGATTACAATGGAAAATGGTAATGATAGGAGCCCAACGGCCACTAAGCTAGACCATTGTTTGTTATTATATATCTATTCTCAAATTTAGAAATTGTTGCGCCTATCGGCCACAACATTATTCCTTTCAACTAGTAATGGAGCTTAGTGGTCACTAAGAATTTTATTTGATATGAAGAGAAAGTCTTGATCCCTCTCGATGGAAAGTAGTGCAGCAATTGGCTCCACCAGGTAACATACGGCTAATTTGATACAATTAAAGTCATTTAAAATTACAATTGATCTAAAGTTGTACAACTAGTGATTGTTATGACAAGAGGTAATGAAAGTATCATAGTAACCGCTAAGCTAGACCATGATTTCTTATTCAATAGTTATTTTGAAATTAAGAAATTGTTAAGCCTACATGTCGCTAGGATTTTTCTTTGATACAAATGAATATGGATTATAATTTACAAAGATATATTTTAGGTGAAATATATAAGTCTTTATCCATCTTGTTGGAATGTAGTGTTGCAATTGGGTCCGACATGAAAAGTCCAGCCAATACGATATAATTACTATCATTGAAAAACAATATCAGTCCAAAGCTTAACATATAGTGCTTACAATGACAATCGGTAATCATAGGAGCTTAGTGGCTGCTAAGATAAACCATTGTTTTTTATTATATAGCTATTTTCAAATAAATAAAATTTGAGCCTAGCGGCTACATTATTCTTTTCAACTAGTAATGGAGATTAGAGGTCCCTTTTTTCAAATTGAGATATTGTTGGTCCTAGCCTCCACTATGTTATTCCTTAAAATTAGTAATGCATCTTAGTGGTATCTACACATTCTATAATATAAGAACCTAACTGAATTATACAACATAAAGAATATATCTTATGAGAATGTCATAAGGCTTAATCCCTCTCAAGGGTTTGTAGTGCAACACTTGGCTCCGTCAGGAATAGTCAAGCCAATATGATAAAGTTATAGTCATTGAAAAAAAATATTAATTCAAAAGTTTAGAGATAGTGGTTACAACCACAAGAGGTAATGTCAGGAACCTTGATGTTGATAGGTTAGACAATGATTTGTTATTTTATCTATATTTTTAAATCAAGAATCAGAAAATCCTAATGGTCTTTATGTCATTCCTTTTAATTCATAATGGAGATTTCGTGGCTATTTTATTTTATACAATGGATGTGAATTATGGCATAATCCAATGCTTGATTTCAAATAAAACTCATTAGGTCTTAGCAACTATGTTATTCTTTGTAAAATTTGTTATGGGACCTAAACATTTTTTATGTTTAAAAAATTTTGCTTAGCAACTACTGGACCGATTATTGTGTTTTGTTTCTCACACACTCTACTAAAAATTCAAAAATTTAAATCTTAATGGCCTTTATGCTATTCCATTCAATTGGTGTTAATTAACAAAAAATAATGTTAAAAACTATCCATTCATATGTCGACTTAAATCCTCTCTCTTGCTAACATATATGTTTTCAAACGTTCCTTTCATGCTATCTACGCAATGTGGATGGTTGTCAGACAATGGATAATCCTTCCAAAATATGTTGCATGTTAATTGTCAAGAACAATTTTTGTATAGTTTCTGGTATTAATGATGTGATCCACAAAATATGATTTACAGTAACCAATTGAAGGTTAGATATCATGTCCGGTCGAAGCCTAGTAGTTGCTAACGTTTACGTTGATTACTCACCAATGATAAAAAGTAATGTATTATAGAGATTGGTGATCGCAAAGGCTAATACTTACATTCATTATCATATAATGGGAAAAAATTACTCCATATGTGAAGTAATTATTAATATATTCTACTCCAATTGTAGGTACAATGTCTTCCATTGGTCACAATCTATTCTTGGAAATTCCATTCATTGAAGGTTCTGAGTGTTGGAAGAAAAGAGATGAGGAATGGTTTTTTGAAATCCATGGCCCTGACAAGTACTACAATGACCTGTGGTTGTTTTTTGTTATAGATGACGGAACATGAGGAAGTTGAATGGTTATATCCTCTGCATTTGTTGATTCGAGTACACTGCATGTTCAAGTCAAACACATTGACTATGAAAATAATAAGTGTCTTATTCTAGATATGGAGTTGGATGTTTCTTTATTCAGGAAACGGGAAATGAGGGCCTTAGAAGACAAAACACAATGTTCATGTTCAATATATGGTTGGGATTTGGGGTTGTTAGTAGATAAAGACAAAACTGGTTATTCAAATGTAGAAGACATTCATAGTGGCATGCTTGCAGTACTTAGAAAATTGTATAGAGGTGATACAACCTCTTCCGTTTGTCATTTTTTGAATAGAAAAGGTTCAATTTCACCGCCTAAACATGCCAAGTTGTTTACTATGCAGAGGAAAACATATTTGGATAAATTGGGGATCGATCCATCTAGATCAAAGTTACAGGGGTTGAAAAAGAATACTAAATCAGCTACATTGTTAAAGAAAGAGACCACTATATTCACAAAAATAGAACCTTCAACTATTCAGTAGTTTGATTACTTTTTGTTCAATGGTGAAGTATTTTCAATTGATATTTCAAGGTACCACGTAGCACCTCTAAAGTACCAGTATCGACATGTTGATGACGAGAATGTCGACCTTCTTATGTACTCCATGTTGATAAATGTTATTCCTACACAGAGGGACACATTCTTCTTCCCTTCTTAGTCTAGAATAAGGTTGTGGAGCTCCTAGATCCGAAAGAAATGGAAAGTTATGATGTTAAATTTTATATACTTGACAATCAACATACAATATGTTCACAAAAAAATATTTTGGGCTCAAATACTTACAAGTATTTACATAAGAGGCTACAATTTCAAAGGCTTCACATTCTTTTTGAAAATGCAAGTAATGAAGCCATTACTAATATTTTCAAACAATAGAATGAAGTGAATAGAACATGGATAGAAACCAAGTTTATTGATTTTTATACAAAGCTAGATTGGTTTGGAAATTACTTGGATGTCCTCAACATCCCGGATTGGCAAAAAAAAAAAAAGGAGTGGAGGGTAATGCATTTTAATTTTATTGCATTTTTTATTAACATTTATCTTCCTTATATAAAAAGATAAAACATATGATTGTCCTTTGAATGCAGAACTTTGAGAATCAATGCCTTTTGATTTTCAAAATAGACACAACCAATAATCTATACAAAAAATGGACTTTTCTATTATTTCTAGATGATATATGGACTAAATGGACTACAACATTTAAGTTGTTTAGATCTGGCGGCCTTGCTTGTTCACCTATTAAAGATAATCAGGATTTCAGCCTAATTCATTGGAAAGATTCACAAACTAATTCATTCAGGGATGCTAGAGGAATGAACAATGAAGAACTATCAGTACTAGAAGATAAAGTACAATCAGGGGATGTTCTGGTTAACTGGCCTTATTTAGGTAGGCGTAATAGCATAGACATTTGATTCTTACTGTTAGAGAATAAAAGGAGACAAAAAAATGAGAGAAATTTTTCTACAATATTTTAAAGACAAACATCTAGATATTGATCTATTGACATCCTGTAGTGAATCCAATGTAATTTAAAAAATTAAATTGCATGAATCACACTACCGCTAGTTGTCTGTACTATTGGGTGAAGAGAGAAAAGGAAAGAGAAAATTGATTCCCACATAAGGGAAAAAAATCTAAATGAAAAAAGGACCAACTGGCGGAAGAAGTTCTTCCCATAGAGGCTTAGACAATATTAGAAAACTATGTGGTGTCAATGGAAGAAAATATACCAGAAAGGATGGAGGACACAAAATAATTTACTTATCAATGTGCATACTCGTTCCAACTTTCGTCAAATCTAGCAGCTATTCCTGCCACCAATCCTTTCAATGTAGAATGTGTTATTGCTGATTTTTGTAATTTGTCTAGCGATATTTATTCTAAAGTAATAATGAAGCTGCTAATAGTTATTGGAACCAATGTGATGGATTGTATTATTATTGTTCTCATACCAATTGAATATTCTAAAATGTTGAGAGAAACGGTAAAAAAATACATGGAAAAGGTTAAATACAGTGAAGAATTGATTTTGGATGGATGCTAAAGACTCTATGATAGAAGTGGGAAATTTAAAAGTTTGTGTCTTATGTATAAAATAACTGGAGTGCACAAATGTGACGATAACAATGATGAAAGAAAAGAAGTCACTAGGGATTAGATGGAAAAACTTCCACAATAATTGATAACTGCAAGCGAAATTGGGCTAAAAGGAAACAAACATCCTTTTCCTTGCGAGTGATCATATGAGTTCTGGTCTGAGATGTTCGCTCAATGTTGTTCCCATAATTCTTTAGTATTAGTGCTTTATAGCAGAAGTGTCACACTACGTGCATTAGTTGAATCCAATCTATCTATTATTTTTATTGTTGAGACACATAGTCAGGAAATGTTTTTGAAACATTACTATTCTCATATGAAGAAAGGTTTGTACCGGAATACAACTCAAACATGTGATTATGTTAAATGTATTTCAACCAGAAAAAACTACTTACACATTTCTTATTTACATAGAAAACCAAAGAACAATAGGAGTTGATGTACAAACCTCTCAACTTGATGCTACACAACCAAATCAACATGGTGATTAACCTTCAATCATTTTATAAATATGTTTAATGAGATTTGTTTTCAATTACCATGTTTTTTTTTTTTTACAATACTCTATGCTCACCAGCTCTGATGACAGATGAGGAGAACTCAGCCACATCATGCATGAATATGCAATCAAATTTTGGTATGCTAGTCATGTGAATTTATAAATAAGAACCACTACTAAGACCTATAAATTTCATAAAAATTAATGGTTAATATAGACAACCAACAACATGAGAAAGTAACAATGGAGTGCGTGGTGGTAACTAGCATGAATATGTAGTTAGAACCAGATATGTTAGAATTGCTAATTTTTAAACATAACCATTTCTAAGGCTCACAAATTTATAGAAAATGATATCAACTAATTCTAGAAGTGGAACCATTTTCAAAGAAGGAATTACCAAATAACCTATTTCAAAATTTCATGGTGGCATCCAATGCTACATAGTTTGTAGTTACCAGGTTGTTGGTTGTTTGCATAAACCATTAGTATCAACATAATGATACAAACATTAGAATTGATGATTATTCCAGCCAATGATGGCATAGCCTAGTAGTCTCTAACCTGCATCAATAACTCAAAAATATTATCTACCAATGGGTGGTTTCAATGGATATAAACAAACCCTAATGGCTGCTACAATTCATTCAGAAGACATAGAACATTTTTATTTGTACTTACCATATTACCACAGAGACTAGTATGATTTTCAATTATGCTTTCATTTTCCATAGCATGAAATCATTTATGAATTGATTACTGTTTTTTGTAATACATCTTGTATCAAAAAATCTAGTATCCAGTAAGGTATATGTAATCCAATCTATAAGCTCAATCGGTAAGTGGTAGCTACCTAAAGTGCTAATATTGAATTTACCATTTAACCACGTAGATCACTATGTTTTTTTCAAATACACTTTCATTTGTCATAACAATAGCTATATTAATAACGAATAGATTGATGTTTGTTTGAAACAGATCTTGCATCAAAGGATCTAGGTGCGGGTAAAGAAGATGCAATCCTACATGCAAGGCCCACTGGTAAGTGGTAGCTGCAAGCTAAAATGCTGATTTTTTCCATTGGTTAGAATTGATATGAGACCAATTAAACAAAATTTATTTACTTCCTTGTAGTTAACCACACGAATTGCTTGCTTATTTTATATTTGGATAGCTTTCTATATGAGTAAAATCAATCACCCTCTAGGGACATGTCATTCAAGTTCCATAAGGAGACTATCAACGTGTGAGTGAGGTGACCTGAAAGATTTTATAAAGTAATTATAAAAAAAATTTGAAATGGGATTCTGGTCAGACAAACTCACTTCTGGTGATGTTTAAAAGCTAAAAAAGGCATTCAATAAAAAAACCAACTGAATTGAATCCAGTACTCACCTAGGGAAAAGAACATTGCAATATAGTCGATGGAATTTCAATAAAATATCTAGAAAAGGTTTGGAGTAAAAATAATGTTCCCTACAATTTTGAAGACACAATGTGTATTACATTAGGTGTAAAGGGAAAACCTCCAACACATTTTATGGTTGGGATGAAAAGTAGAGGAGAAAATTTCTCTAAAGATATGTGGTTGATGACCGGTTTGTAAAAATACTTATCACTAATAGTTTCAAAGGGATTGAATGTGGTAGAGGGCATAAAATATTTGGAGTGAGTAAATTCTAAATAAAAAGTTAGCATTTCAAAATGTCATTGTGATGATACACCTTAACATTGTAAATAAAATACATTCATATGTTTTAGTGATGGTTCTGCATAAATCTTTAAATTATGATTATATGATTATAAGTTGGGAGAATTCAAATTTTCCCTGATTATAAGTTCAGAGTGTGAGTGTATAAGGTGTAAATGAGAATTAATAGAAAATATTTAATGTAACAAATCTTTGAGCAACTTTTATTAATGAAATATGTATTCCTAAATTAATTATGAACATGTTTAAATACTATTTTTTGCTTTGATATTAGAAAACATATATTGATTTCCAATGCAATGAAATAACTACAATACGGAATGTAAAGACTCGTCGCACTGAAACATTACATTCTATTCAAATAAATTCTGCACAAAAAAATATTCCTAGTATAACAATAAGAAATGAGGAATGCCCTTAGAGTTTTACCTTTGTCACCACCTACAACCATTTGATTTTTGATATAACAACATAAAAAAGGACTTGTTTTTTATTTTTCAATTGATTCACTGCACTAAACCATTTGATTTTTTTTTTCATTTTCAGATATAAACACATGTAACATGAAAATGATCATATTTGATATAAACGATGTTTTGACACACACCCTCCAGAAGAATTATTCA
The DNA here is from genome assembly GCA_019776745.2 of Taxus chinensis. NCBI lineage: Eukaryota > Viridiplantae > Streptophyta > Pinopsida > Cupressales > Taxaceae > Taxus > Taxus chinensis. The sequence goes on along the minus strand of CM034155.1, from coordinate 119,828,072 downwards.
ACATTTAAACAGTTAAAAATGTTTAGTGGCATTGAGCTCAATGTTTTTTTAATTTTCTTAGACCTAATGTGAAATATTTCTTTGAATGGTGCAAAAAACATTTCAAAATAACAATATGGATATCGATGAGAAATTCAAATGTTGATGACATGATGGCTTCATTCCTTCAAAACATTATATTGGAGGTTGTAAGATTCAAGTTCATATTTAAATAAAAAGATTTTGTTGAGACCAAATGCTCTGATTATAAAGGTTCTGGGAATCCCAAATTATATCTCAAGAATATTAACTCTGTTTGGTTGCGATTTAATGCATCGTACAATTGTAAAAAATACTGTGCTTGTAGATGACTCTTTAGAGAAAAACAAGTTCAATTATGTTGCGAACTATATAATTGCTGGAAAAATTAACATAGATTCTACGTTAGAAGAAATATACTTGTTAGATGTGTTGTGGCCTTTTTGGAAACCATTGAAGGACGTCGAAGATGTTTGAGATTATATTAGATGACAAAAACAATTATAGTGAGATTTTTTATTGGATCTTTACTATGTTTTGTATTGTTGATTTGGAAGCCAATCTTTGGGAATAGTGTTACATTCTCAATTAAAATTATTGTTCAAATGTTTTACTATAATTCTACCTTTAGTAAAGGAATTTCAATTTATTTCATAGCTATATTTAAATACTAAAATATATATGGGATATTTTTACAGTTATTTTTAAATAAGTTCATATCAATATTTTAATGAAATTTTTTATGCCATGTCTCTTACCTTTGATTTTATATCTAAATTTAAATATGAAAATATATCTGGTATGGTTTTACAATTAATTACATTCTCCTACACTAGATCATCACCCTTTGCTAATTTATTCATAACATTTTTAGAAATTTTCTGGTTACATTGACGTTTAATCACACCATAATAAATGAATTAAATTTGAGATCTAAATTCAAATATGAAAATATATCTGGAATGGTTTTACAATTAATTACATTCTCCTAAATTGAATCGTCACCCTACTTAAGTTTCTTCATAACATCTTCGGTAATTGTCTTATTGTCCCAAGGTTCAATCAAACCATAGTAATTGAATCTAGAAGTGTCTCACATCTCGTGAATGTCATTATCCTAGCAACCGCTTGGCCAATGGTGTTTGAAATATTCAAATTTGCATAGTTTAATCTTTAAAATAGCTTACAACTGATAAGAGCATTATTCCAAAAAAAAATTAAGCCTAGCAGCCGCTAGCCCTTATAAAACAAAACATGTATCTGTTCTATATGGGCTAGTGGCCGCAAGGTATTATTTATCAGATCAATTTTGAATTCATTGAAATCATTAAACATTTTTTCACAGATTCATAAATTTAATTTGTGACTAGATATATTGGACTCTGGAAGGAGAATTAACAAATTCCAATATTTTGATTTTTGGATTCCAATATATTTAATTTTGGAGTATAATTAATTCCAACATAGGTTATTTTGGATTCCAATATATATGATTTTGGAATCCAATATGTGCAATTTTGGAATCCAACATGTGTGACTTTGGAGTAGATAATTCCTATATTTGACATTTTTAAATCTAAAAATAGTAATATTGGATTCCAATATTGTCTATATTTTTTAGCTTCTCACACTAGAATAAGTCTAGATTTAGTGAAATAAGAATTTTTGACTAGAATTAAGACATGAGATGAATCCATATGAAATTCTCTTCATACATCTCTATTAAAAATCCTACTCCAAAGAATCCCATAATAAGATGGGATATCAACTACTAGGATGGTGGGTTTTAACTCTTTTCTTAGGGAACTATGAGAATGAAACTTGAGCATATTTAATATGCCCAACAAAAGGAACTTGTTTTATTTCCATGGAATAACATGAATCAAGTGATATACTAAGAATAAGACCAAGGGTTTGAACAAATTGAGTTAGCATAACATTATTTGAAGCTCCAAAATTGATCATGCAATTGCTAAGTTTATGTCCTCCTATCAACAATGACACATAAAAAATGTACAATTTTTCAAGATTTTTTCGTGCCATGAAGAGTATGCTAATATTTTTGATGGCAATGGATTGAGGACTCAATTTTTATTCAATCCTTCTTCCCTCTGGACGAAAATGAATTGTTTTTAGAGTGGTCCCTTTAATAAATCCGGGAATAAAAAATCATCTAAATTGATCTTAGAGGGAAGCATATTCGAAAAATCCGAGTTTAAATTTTTGAAATGGATAATAATATCACAGGATAGAGGATTCTGATTTTTTTAAGATATTTAGAACGTTGATAGTTGTTTTGATAGTATCCTCTTTTGAGGTTACACTATCATTTGAGATAGAAGTAGAAGGTGAAGTATTTACTTTGATCATTCACACGAAGGAATTTGGACCATAATTTGGAAGCGGATAGAATTTCTTGGAATAAATGACCCATAATTTTAAGGCTGCTATTCATTGGGAGAATCCATTTACACTCATAGTGCACTTACTAAAAATAACATGTGTTACACGTTGGGGCTTAGTGAATAAAAATTGTAAGTTCCCAAATAAGGTAAATGAGTGGATACATCCAATGTCTTCCACAGAAGGATCAGAGATCATCATGGGATTGAAGTAAGTGAAAAAATGTCTAAAAAGTAACATATCCTAGCCAAAACCTGCTAAAAATATAAAGTTTCTCAATTTCAATCAAGAAAGCTATATAAACTTCCAATTTTACTTATACAAACTCTTCTTCCGCTTCTTGAATTTCACATGTAACATTTATAAGATATTTAATAGCCAACCTTGGTTAAACAACAGGAAAATGATTATGATTACCACAAATATGTTAGAGTAGGTATTTACCTTAGCTCATGTTCACCTAGGTACTTTATTTACATTTATTTTATTTATCCTCACCCACTTATGTGTGTGGATATTTATTTTATTATATTTAGATATTAGGGGGATATTATCTAGTTGTTAGTTATAGTTATTTCCTTGATCTATGGTATTGCCTAAATCTTTGATGACTAGTTATTTCTTAAATATATGGTCTTGACTAGTTCTTTGATTTATGGCTTGATCTACGACATTGACTGGTTCTTAGATTGATATTCCTTACCTATGCAAGAAAGGACCATTCTCATTGTATTTCATTAGGTTCCATAATAATATATGATATTGTCACTCATTTGTTTGTAAAGGTTTATGTAAAGTTATTCTAGAAAATTACTTTCATCTTATTGAGTGTGGTGTTTAATTAGAATCTGAGTTTTGCATGGCTTCGTAGGATCTGTTTATCGTTCCTTTTATGGTTTCAGAGAAGGATATTGTTGTTGGCATCCATCTATAAGTTTCATTTTGCAAACAAGGTTTTCTATCTATTCATATATTAAGATTTTGTTAGTATTTTTTTCTACGTGTATTTTTATGCAAAACAAAGTCTTCCATTGGATTCGAAAGGTGTCAAAAACCTAAGAATAAAAACAGACCCAGGAAAACCATTTCTAGATTTTTTGAGATCGAAACTGGGTTTTTTAATTATGTGTTGCAGAAATATTTGGTTGATGTGGAGGACACCTTTTTTTATAGAGAGGTGTTTCTTTCCTTTTTTGGCACGCCACATGGGTTATTGTGTAAGTTTTTTCCATTTTGGGGAAAATGCAAACACTGGTATTATGTGTGGCGAAGGTCATTTTCATACCCATTGAAATCCTTAGCACCTATTATCATATGGGTAGTATGAGGGCTTATGCTTGTGATTCCTACTAGTTTGTGCTTAAATCAACCCCCCTTTCATTTTATTTGTGTGGTGAAGCGAAGAGAATTTTATTTTGTTTTAGTGGCAACTAAAATAAATATTAGAGCATAATATTGAAAATATTGTGTCTTTTGATTGGTTATTCAGATTTGAGCGCCAATTTTTACAAAAGTACTTGTTTTTTCATGTTTGTTCCATTAGATCTATTTATTTTAAGAAACACTCTATAAATATTAAATTCCATATTGTAACATGCACTCAATTATAAAGTGCCAAAAATTAGGGGGTCTTGTTGCATTGCCTAGGTCTTGCATTTTTTTGGTGATTTTTGATAATGGCATCTTTATCTACTTCTACATTAGATCATGTTGAGCCATTAACAACACATAATTACCACACATAGAAATAAATAATGGAAATAATCATTAATTGGAAAGTATTACGGGCTTTAACTTCTTTAGAAAAACCAGTGTTCACTAAAGAATATGAGAAATTTCAGTGGCAACGTGGATCATATGAGAGTCATGCAACTTGAAATTGAGATCACTGTAGTCACATAATATTGTACATTAGACATTACTTAGCCTGATTTTATACTACTATTTAGAAGGTTCTCATGTGACTAAAGTATTGATTAATCCCACCTTTTTGGCCACATTGTTTTACTTTTATTTCATCATTCCCACATATTTACTTATACATGCCTATTCTCTTTCGTTATCTTATGCCATTTTAGCCTAAATTGGGGTGCCCTAACTTGCATTGGGGCACCTCAGAGTGCCCTAGTCTAACCAGGGGTGCCTCGGTCCATTTTTTACTTTCCCTCCAATTTTTGGGCTCTTTGTGACTATTTTTCATACATCTATTTTTCCTTGTTGGCCTTGTCGGGGTTAATTACGAAATTAAATCTTGAGAACAATATAAATATAAATGTGTGAATCCATAATGAGGGTCCTAGTGCCAAAAAATTCTATCATTCCATCTAAAGTTACATCCATTGCATCACTCACATCCATTAGTGTCATGCACGAAGGATAGGAGATATACATCACACACCCACAACATACGGGAGGGATTCTATTATATTCCATGCACACATTCTAATACATTTTCTATAGATATTATTTCCCGCTACTTCAAAAAGTGCCAATGACACAAGAGCACATAGGGCACGACATGCACATATGTACCAGAACTACATCCGGGTCTGAAATGTAGTGCAACACTCAGTGATAAGACCAAAAGTTTGGTAGTTGAGGTCAGTCCGACCTATTCATTCTGTATCTTTATTTTTACTAGGGTTTGATACTTCCTTTTATTTTTCAAGTTGTCACTACAATATCTAGCACATTCAACACAACTTCACGGATCTAGTTTGACAAACATAAAGGGTTTTAAATTAGCTTGCGACCATCTAGATTTTAGATTATCAACATTTGCAGGAATCATGACACCTAAAATACATATCAGGGAACCCCAGTATGTTCCAGGGTGCCTCAATCAACTCAAAATATCTAGATCTATCCTTCACAGAGTCTCTGAGTGTCTATTCTGGGTTATGGAATCTACTTTCAGACCTGCGACAACTTGCGACGTTCTTCTGCTATCAGCTAAGTCCTTCTTCTTCATTTTCTTACATAATTAGGGTTTCATTTCATTTAATATAATTATTTAGAATCATTTCATACTGTATTTACTGCATTTATACAATGTTTTATTCCTCATAATTAGATTAAATATGATTACTATTTTATTGCATTTAGTCCAATTTTAGTTAATCAATCACCTCTTTTAATCCTGAATATTTTCCATCAATTATAGATTATTTTATCAAGTTCAAGAATTTTTTGACACAATGAAAGCAGAGTGGAAGAGATAAGAAAGAAGAAGAGTGTGTTTACTTAATTATATCCAAGTTTGGAGGAACATTCCAAATATTTTCTTCTACCTTTTTCTCTAGCATGGATTCCTTAGGTGACACATTCAAAATGCCCAACTTAGAAACATTTTGTGAAAGAATTACTAGGGAAGAATCTAAATTGTCTAACCTTGACTATTCCACCTCTCAAAAGGCATTAGTTGTATCTAATCCTAAGTGAAAGGGAAAATCAAAAAATAAAACCAAATCCACCCCTTCTGCATCTCAAAGTGATCCTAAACCCAAAGAAAACATTGTTAAACCCAAGAAGTCTTCTAAATCTAAGAATAAGTCTAGTATTTTATGTTATTTTTGTGTGGGTATTGGTCATGAAGAACTTAGGTGTTATAAGAGAATGCAAGCCTTAGAGGATGCAGTCAAGAAACAAAAAAATTCTATCTCCACTCCAACTCCTAATCAACATGGAAAGACAATTATTGTTGTTGGGAGATCTCAGTCACCACTTGCATATATGCTTCTTATCACATGACTTATTCCAAGAAGTCTTTTGTATCTCTAGGTTTAAGTTCTACTTCCAAAATTGATGTTGGAGATTCTTCCTTTCTTTCTATTAAAGGGAAATGTGACATACACCTTGATGGTGGCAGTATCCAAGATGCACTATATCTTCCTAACATCACCACAAATTTTCTTTCTGTGTATCAAAATTTTCATTCTAGTCAAGGAAAAACAATGAATTTTACACCACATGGGGTAGAAGTACGAACTTTGTTGGAGCCTCATTCACTTGTTTCTAGAGGTATTGTTGATCATAGTTTTATACTATATCACTTTGAGGGTTTTGATGAAACTTCTTCTATAGGGATAGGTCTGGTTTCTCATGCAAATTCAGAGAGTAAGATTTGGCACGAGATATTTGGACATCTCAATTACAGATATTTGAAGGATTTGAACACTCATGGTATAATTGATGGTATTCCTAGTGTTTTTTTTCTTGGGGGAGTTTTTCATGGATGTGCATTATGGAAACAACATCAAGATCCATTTCCTAGGAATTTGTCCAGGATAGCTTCTTCAACACTTGAGCTTGTACATAGTGACTTGATGGTTTTTCCTACCCCCTCTTTCAATAGATTTAATATGCACTTACCTTTATTGATAATTTATCAAGGTGTACTTGGGTTTATTTTCTCAAGTAAAAAAGTGATGTATTTTCACACTTCAAATTCTTCAAGACTTTGGTCGAGAAATAATCTTTTAGTTGCATAAATAACCTTCACTCTAATAAAGGGGAGAGTACTTCAACAATGAATTTTGTGAATTTTCGGTAAATCATGGTATTATTCACCAACATTCTGTTCCTCATACTCCACAACAGAATGGGTTAGTAGAATGAAACAATCAAAACTTGAAGGAAATGGCTAACTACATGATGCACTCTAGATATTTACCTCCTATCTACTAGGAAGAAGAAGTTAATTATGCTAACTAAATTCAGAATCATACACCACATAAAGCACTTGAGAATTTGACTCTAGAGGAAGCTTGGTCTAACACTAAGCTAGATGTCTCATTTTTTGAATCTTTGGGAGACATGCTTGGGAATTTGTGCCAAAGAAAAAAAGGAAATCCTTGGATAAGAAAATAAAACCCTTGATATTCATAGTGTATTATGGGGACATGAGAGCTTATCAAATTTTAGATCCTAATACTCATGAGATTGTTTTTCGAACACATGTTCAATTTTATGAGCGTTTCACACCTCATGATTATTCATCTTCTTCCATGCCTAATTATTCTTCTTTATCTCATCTATAGGATTCTTTGTTTGTGGAGGTTGACGAAGAGGTTATAGATGCCATCGAGGATCCTATTCCCACTTATGTTGTCACTATACCTAAGTGGGATCGTACTATAGTTTCTTAGGCAACACCTTTCATACATGATATTCCACCCACTAGGAATCATCACACACATTCTACAAGTTCTGAAATTTTTTTCCAGGTAGTTTATGAAGATCCACAATATTTTTCATAGGATCATGGCATATAAGATTTGTGATGATGCAATTGTAGCTAAGTATTATTATTTGATGAAGAATCATACTTTGGATTTGGTATCTCTTCCTAAAGGAATAAATATGGTTAGGTGTAAGTGGGTATACTAAACAAAATATGCAGCTGATGGATCCATTGACAAGTATAAGGATCGTCTTATTACAAAGGGTTTTTCAGAAGTGGAGGGTATTGGTTACTCTGAAACGTTTGTACCCATTGCCAAGATGGATTCTGTATGCCTTTAATTTCTATTGCTGCATCACATGGGTGGTTTGTATACCAGATGGATGTGAAGAGTTCCTTTTTACATGGACATTTACAAGAGGAAATATACATGGACCAACCTACTGGATTTTTGCATGATTCTTCTCTTTTTTGTAGACTCCAAAGGTCTCTCTATGGTCTCAAACAAGCCCCTAGGGATTGGTATGAGAATATGTATTATTTTCTTCTATCTAATGGTTTTTTTCATTGCCACTATGATCATACAATATATCTTCATATTGTTGGTGAGGATATTGTGATACTTGCCTTGTATGCCAGTGATCTGTTACTTACTAGTAACTCTTCTTCCCACATTCAGAGTATTCAGAGGGATCTTTCTACGTAGTTTGACATGAAAAATCTTGGGTTATTGCATTATTTCCTTGGATTTCATATTTATCATACATACTTAACGATTCATTTCAGTCAGCAAAAGTACACCCATGATATTCTTCAACATTTTGATATGGCTGATTGCAAGCCAAGTCCATCTCCTTTTCAGCCTCGAGTTACTTTTACTTCAACATGTACCACTCCATTTTGTGATCCTACATTTTATAGGTAGTTAGTTGGAAGTATCATGTACTTGACCCATACTCACCCTAATAGTTCATTTGCAGTAGGGCTTGTATCTCGGTTTTCACATTCTCCTCATAGTACTTATTGGAAGGATGCTAAAAGGATTTTGTGTTATTTACAGGGAAATTCCCACTTTTGAATCCACTACACTAGGGGTTTTACTCAACTAGTTAGATATAAAAATTCATATTGGGAAGGTTCTATTAATGACAGGAATTCCACTTCTAGATATATTTTTTGTCTTAACACTTCTCCAGTTGCTTAGGCATGCAAAAAGCAACAGGCTATTGCACTTTCATATTCAAAAGCAGTTACAATGAGTCAGAATATTCTTTGGATTCAAAAATTATTGACATATTTTGGATTCCCACATGATTCACTGATTGTACTTTGGTGTGAAAACCAAAGTGCAATTCAAATTTCTTGTAACTTAACTAAGCACCAGTGGAAAAAGAATATTGAGATACACATATAATTCATTCGTTAGGACATTCAGGATGGAGTTCTTTTCTTGGAGTACATTCTGAATCAGTAGTAGGTTGTGGACATATTTATGATTCCTTTTGAATCACCTTGCTACCTTGAGTTACGTGGCATGCTTGGGGTTTCGGAAGTTGTTCTTGGGGTGTGTTCATGAGAACATATTCCTTCTTATTATTTCTCTTTCCTTATAGTAGTACTCTTTCCTTCTTTTGGTTCAAGATTCTTCATCAATATATTGTACATGAATACCTGATCATGCCTAGTTTCCGGGACTCATACGGTGGATATGTCACTTTTATTTTGGGCCCCTAGTTTCACTTGAGTGGGGGTGTTAGAGTAGGTATTTACCTTAGCTCATGTTCACCTAGGTACTTTATTTAATTTTATTCTATTTATCCTCACCTACTTATGGGTGTGGATATTTATTTTATTTTATTTAGATATTAGGGGGATATTATCTAGTTGTTAAGTATAGTTATTTCCTTGATCTATGGTATTGACTAGATCTTTGATAACTAGTTCTTTCCTAAATCTATGGTCTTGACTAGTTCTTTAATGACTAATTTTTTCCTTGATTTATGGCTTGATCTACAACCTTGACTAGTTCTTATATTGATATTCATTTTCTATATAAGAAAGACCCATTCTCATTATATTTCATTGAGTTCCATAATAATATATGATATTGTTGCTCATTTTTTTGCAAAGGTTTATGTAAAATTATTCTGGCAAATTACTTTCATCTTATTGAGTGTGGTGTTTAATTAACATGTGAGTGTTGTGTGGCTTGGTATGATCTATTTATCATTCCTTTTAAAATCCTCTTAGAATGCCTTTATATATATTGGCTAGAATGTTATGGGACATTTATTTCTTCAAGGAAATTAAATTTTTTTCCAATTTATGAATAATGGGATGAGAACTACTTCTATAGGAATCACGAGCCTTACTCTTGGTGGGTTACTTTTCCAAATTTATTGGCATTATAATATCATCCTCTACATTAATAGCTAATCATTGAGCATCATCAAGATGTTCTAGTTGAGTTATCCTCAATATAAATCCAACTTTAGGGAGTTGAGTGTTAATGAAAAAAGAGTTTTGATTTTCAACAGTCATTCAAACATGAACAAGAATTTTGTGTGGAATCCTATTTAATTTGGAAAACAATTATCTCATAGTTTCTTAAGGCTAGTTCATGGTTTGAATCTTACCTCAGAATTAGTTTGTATAATATCTCAATTATTAGTACTATTCATGGGAAGTTTATAGAACTAGTCAACTACATTATCTTGTCAGGTTTTAATAAAAAACCAAACTGAAACATCCTCGTGTGCTACACCTAGCTTTACTCTTGCAAAAATACATGTTGCAATGCATTGATCTGAATGTTGCTTACCATATCCTCTAAACTTCAGAAAATTTCTTTTAAATCCCTTTTAAAAAATAATTAAAATGTTGGGATAAAGCCATAGGTCCAATTTTTTGTCCCCAGGAAACTGGTGCTACCATTATGGAAAAAAAAAATTGTAGAGGTAAAATCATTCTTGATAAGACTAATGTCTCAATTAAAGTAATCCTTGTTCAAGAACTTTACTTCATGCTACTTGGATTTATACTAATAGATATTTTCTCTCTCTTCTTTGAAGATAATATTAAATTGTGCTGCTACTATAAATCAAAGAAAGGATATTTTGACCCTTGCACTTTCCTTGCCTAGGTTAATATCTTTTCTGCTAGCTTTAAAAGTGATTATTGTTGCAAGGTAGTAGGATTAGGAGGATGAATAGGATTAATATGAATAATGAGAATGAGAGAAATAACAAGAGAAACTAGAATAATTGGAACAACGCCTTGTGCTTCTTTTCTTTGTTTTCTTTGATTTATCCTAATAACTTGGACCCTTATTTATTGTGTGCAATCATCCTCTTCATTCAAAATATCATTGATTATATGGTATGGAGCTTCATCAACGTGGTTATCAAACACAATTATTCTCGAATCTTCAGATATATTTTCTTGATTGTCTTCAAATAAGATATGATCATGTTATGCAAGAGAAGATTGGTTACTAATGGTCATTTAACTCATACATGTAACTATGAATATATTTTAAATTAGTGAAATGTTTTATATTTATGGAATTTCTACAAATCAAACTTCTTAAATTTGTAAAAATATCTTGTTGATTATCATGCATAAAAATGAGATTTTGTTGTTGTAGACACCAAATTATGGTATCACCCCGCATTTTCTCTTCTTCAGCAGGCTTATCCAAGTGAATCCCGTTTCCCAAAAAAAATGTGTAGTCAATTAATTAATCTTATAACTTAATTGATCTCTTGTCACATACTTAAACCTCATTATGTGATAAATAATCAATTATTCCAATTAGGCCATATCATCCTATCTCATAATTAAATAATCCAAAAACCATGCAAATCAAGGGCCTCACATGTTCCCCACTTAATACAATCAAATAAAAATTAATTCTCACCTAAAAATCAATCCCCACCTAAAAAAAATCTATCCTCCAAAATTATTAATTCATGAACCCCACCCATGAATTTAACAATTCAAAATCCCAACATCCAACATCAAATTCAAAAATTCAAAGTGTAAAGTAATGCACATGGCTTCACTATTACACCTAACATTTTAAATTATGTCCCCACTCTACATCACACCTTTTCTTTTTCTCACATCATGAACCCCATAGTAAAATCAACTCTTAATCATGTCCCATTAAGCAAGGTTACTTTGGTAAATCTCGGTTACTCGTTAAACCCAAATTTTAATCCATATTCAAGTTATAAATATGACCCTTTCCCCCCCTTTGGATATATGAAAATTATGAAAATTCTCAAGCTTGAAATAGCAAAATTTTTGGAAAATTATTTGTGAAGTTTTGAGGCAAATTTTGGAGTGTTTGAAGGTAAAAATCTACCTCTCTCGTAATGCCATTTTAATGATCATTTTTTCACTATATCAAAATACCAGCCATGTGTCATCCTCATTTCATCTATTCGGTATATTTCAAATCTCATTTTTTTTGGCATGTCATTTTATCATTTGAAACTTATTCTTATCTTGTGAACATGGGGGTTGACAGCCACCAAGGAAGTGAATGCTTCTCGGATCCGGTCCGTCGGGCAGCCCTTGCATGAAAATATCTAAGCCATTTTTCTCTAGTGTCTGTGAGTTGCAGGTTTGTTGAGATCGTAACAAGGAGCCCCTCATCCACTTTGCGTCTGCATCTATCATCATAATCTCCAAAGTACTAATCCCTTGCATGTTTGAGATTGTTTGGTGTTTATTGATTTCTCGCATAATAATCTAAATAGGAAGAAGGAAACTCTGATCAAAATATTTGGCATGCCTGGTGGGACCAGATCCAAGTTCTGGTTGTTTCTTTTGTTTTATTCCTTTAATCATTTCATATAGGTATCGTGAATATACCGATTCTCCTGTATCATCATTTCCAGATTTCTGTGACAAATAGTTCATCTTTTGGACTTACTCATTTGCAAGATTTGGTGTTATCCCTGTCAATATCGGTGGTTTACATCGTCATCAAGGTAAATACTCTTCTTGTTTTTGACTGGCTTGGCTGTGAATTTGTTTATAGTTGGTATTAAGCTTATTTTTAATTAAAAAAGAACAAAATAAAAACATGAAAAAAAATAAAAAAATAGTATATTGTCCTAATCTATCCCTCCCACCTATTCTCTCACGTCTCATTCTCTCCCCCTAGCTCGACCAACTTGGCTGAGCTACCTCACTGACTCCACTAATCCTATCCCAAGCTCTCTCACCACTTCCCACACTCACGCCGAGCTATCCCACTCACTCACTCTAACCTCTCAATAGAGCTTCCCTCTTCTTGATCTATTTCCCACACCCACCGAGCTTCCTCCCAACTCCACGTAGCTCTCAATCCACACCACTCCATCCGATCTTTCTCCATACTCTTCTCATTGCTCACTCGTCTCCCATGCACCTGGCCAGTATCGTTGGAAAACCTTTGACATAGCCAATTATATATATCTTGTTTAAATTTTCTGTGATTATCATTATGTCATTGTAAATTATATGTGCATAGAAAATCAAAATATGTTCACGGTTTAGCTTTTTCAGATCGCTGTAATTTCTAAATAAATTTTTAGACAGGCTATATTTTTGTAGATACATCTATAATCTGTTTCAATTTTCTTGTTTCAATTTTCTGTGATTCTCATTATGTACCATAGCCAATTAAATATTTCTTGTTTCGATTTTCTGTGATTCTCATTAATTTAGGAGCCACGTCTAAAGTTTTGAATTCACGCAAGCTTTGTAGAGGGCAATTATAGTGATTGTATACCAATCGACTTACAATTCTTTCTAATACACGATGCCTTTGATAAAAAAATGTCATTAAAATTTAATAAATGTATAGTCACCTTTCCAAACAGTCTGTGAATTCACAATCTTTCTATAACGTTTGGCTTACAAACAACCCATTTAGCGCCATAGCCAATGATATATTTATTGTCTAAATTTTTTGCGCTTATCATTGTGTTGTATATATAAACAACAAAAATCCACATTTTAATTTCCAGCAGGCTTTTACACTCAGCGACTTGCACAATGTTTTTATTATAGTCGATTTAGAATGTTGTTTTGAAAATTCTTTAACAGGTCTTACTCCTAAACGACGCCTGTGAATAGTAAGTTTGGATTGCATAGTCTATTTCTAATTATTTAGCACACACAACTTGGATTTGTTGCCGGTATAAATAACATTCATACATCTGTTGAGAGTTTCTCTTATTTCCATTGTCTGCAGTGCCACGTCCATTTATAACGTTTCATTGTATATGCAAATAGCCATAGATTCATTCACGCCACTTATATCACTTGATTCACGTCGTGTCTGAGCATATAGTCTATTTCTATCAATTGATTCATAATTCTCCAACATGCTGTGTAGATAATGACTATACAGTCCTTTTATAGCAACTGACTACAATTCATTAGAACATATTTATAGCCATTGGTAGCTGTTACATTGAATATAGAATATAGTCGTTTAATATTGAAGTAGAATTTGGTAGCTGGGTAGTCTCATTATAGCAATTAGTTTGCAATCTCCAAGTATGTATTTTTCGCTTACAATTCTCATTCAGGGATAATTTTAGTGGCAAATATTTGTAATATCATGAAAATTTCATTTTAGGAAAATTTGAAAAGGTAATTTTTTCAAAGCAGGTCGGTGTCCTGTCACCAAAAATTTATAGTATATATATTTTTTGGGGGTCATCTTCACCTACATTTGAAAAAATCTCCTATAAAAACCTAGGTGATTCACTAAGTACTATACTATGGTACTACCACTAGTACCTTACCAATACCATGAACTCGCATACTCTAAGCACCAGAAATTGTTGTTAGCTTGTTGATAGTTTAGAGTCAGGTGACAAAGAATATTTGCTGATGCGCAACCCATTGAATTTGTTGACACGTGACAAAGGGGTTAGCTATTGACACGCGATAGGGATATATTTAACGCACGACAAGGAGGTATTGTAGATGCGTGATAAGGGGGTTAGTTGTTGACGCATGATAGGGATATGGTTGATGCGCGACAAGGAGGTATTACAGACATCCGACAAGGGGTTTAGTTATTGACGTGCGATAAGTAGGTGTTGCAGACATGCGACAAGGGAGTTAGTTGTTGATGTACAACAAGGAGGTATTGTAGACGTGCGACAAGGATATTCTCTCTGACATGTAACTTGGTTCTTTTGCTGACGCAAGACTCTGTTCAGAATAATGAAAGGTGCTAGTCCTTAGAATGCAAAGACCCAAAAAGTAACTAAGAAATCTTAGAAGCCCCTGTTCAAGTATTTCAGAAACTCTGTTCATACAAATATTGCAACTACCAACAACCATATAGCTGCCACCAGAAAGAATCAGAATACTAAATGTGCGGAAGGTAATATTGAGGTGGCCATGCATTCTGCACAGTATTAAACAAATGACACCTATGATAATATGCCAAATCTTAAAGATATAGTTGTTGAGATGCCAGATCCTGAAGATATTATTCCCGTTGGGGTGCAACCAGGAGTGCATTAAGATATCACACATACAAATACTCAGCAAAATGGAACAAAAAAATCAAATTAAAATTTTGGTTCATGAAAGAGGAAACCATGTGATTGTGATATTGCTCAAAATTAAACTAAAAAAAGTAAAACATTGAAAACGAACAAGAATATGTGGACCATTAGGAGGACATACAAGTTTTTGGGCTACCAAATTTCCATTTATCGATCTTGTACAATCATCTAATTCATAAGATATCCCATCTAAATGTACATGTACAATATGTACGTGGAAATTGGGAAAGCAACAAAAAATGCAAATGAAGTTGAACATTGTAGAAAAAATTGTGGAAAACAATATTTGACTATAACGGGGGCAGATGGCCATAAAATCAAAACACACAGGTGGAAAACTGAAGAAAAAATGCATGTTAAATACATAGCGGAGCAGAAAAAACACGGACATCTCTTGGAAAAAGGAGGAACAATCACATCGCAAATTGGTAAGATGAATCAAACAAATCTACATGCAAAACTCATACAACTATCTACTTTATTTCACATACCAAAGAAAGGAAGACCGATTTCAGATTTCCTTGATTTCAAAGTTTTGTATCAATATAATGGAATGCCGAATGTACCTTAGTATCATTGGTCTGAAAGTAGTAGATGGAAAAAGAAAAAATGTCTTTTGATGATAGAGAATGAAGATTTGAAATAGAATGTAAAAAAATCAAAGTTTATCTCTCTTTCAATTGATGAAGTGACAACAGTTGACAAAAATGCATGGGTATGTATCCACGTCTATACTGTAAAAAATCATATAAGGACACCTCATCTGCTAGGTGTTATGAAAATGGTTGTAAACTGCAATACCAAAAACCTACATAAAATAGTTGCTTCTCATTTGAAAGATATTGCTGGAATGATTGATTATGAAATTGCTATGAAGTTGGTATTCGTCGGAGCAGATGGTGCATCTATCATGTAGGATCACCGAACAGGGTTGTGTGTTAGATTACAAACAAAAGTGACCCCATATATGCAACCAATTCACTGTATGGCTCACAAAATGAATTTAGTGTATAAAATGGTAAGTAGCTACGAAAATTTTGCTAAATTAGAAGAACTTATAAGAGAACTTCATGCCTATCTGAAAAGCAGCCCAAAGTGATTTATTGAGTTCTAGAAATTCACAATTGGAATTATAGATGGAAAAAAACTTCTGAAAGATATCGAGACGAGATTGATCTCTTTGTATGAACCTGCATGCAGAGTTCATGAGGAGTATCCTTCGTTCGTTGGTTTCATGCACAAATATCGTCATGAAGTTGATAGGGCGAGGGACTTGTTCTTTTATTTAACTAATTTGGAGACATTGCTTACATTGATTGGTAGTCTTCCAATGTTGCAGGAGATCAATACATTGATGAATCATGCACATGGGAGATTAATCTATATTGTGGATTTTATACGAATGAGAAAAATGGTATGTCAAAGTCATGATATCTTTTAATGTTCCCAAGATAGTTTTGATACACTGTTTTTGAGAATTGGAAAGCTTTATTAGATCTTAAAAATCTCAGTAACTATTTGAGATTTAATATCCGCGATCACCTTTGCATCATTGTTAATGGAGGGACATACCACTACACATTTTACAAAAAAATTAAGATATTACTGGATCGGAATGAGAAGATGTTCCTGTGACACATAATCTCTTTGAGTTTGTTATAGTTGAAACAAGAATAAAGCTTAAAAAATTTTCAGAATCCTTATCATCATAAATTAGAGAACATTTTTCCAAAGATAAAATTCTTGAAGAAATGGGTGTGATGAATCCTAATTTTTGGAATACTCAAGGTGGTCGTGCAGAATTTGTAAGAAACCATTTCCATAAATCCATGGGTACAATAATGGAACATTTCACAAAGACTTCAAAGTTCAAGGGTATGGAAATCAAAGGTATACTGAATGCTGGTTTATTAAAGTTTCAATCAACAAATTTTGCAACAACAATGAGGAACCAATATAAAAATTTAGACGAACCTTCTGAAAGTGGTGCTATTACAAGATTGTGGTGAGGAATCTATCAAAGTTCTATCTTATAAGAAGACATCAGTGAATATTTCAGATTATATGAGTTATGCCAAACAATGATTTTGGGGTCTTTGGAGGATGAAAGGGTTTTTAGTGCGTTATCATTTATAAAATCAAAATTGAGAAACAAGTTGGATAAAAATCTGAAAAGTTGTATGAGGTGATATGTATCTCTCTACTCCATGGAAACAT
The DNA here is from genome assembly GCA_019776745.2 of Taxus chinensis. Lineage (NCBI taxonomy): Eukaryota > Viridiplantae > Streptophyta > Pinopsida > Cupressales > Taxaceae > Taxus > Taxus chinensis. The sequence continues at coordinate 119,810,666 of CM034155.1, read as the reverse complement.
TTCATTTCGATAGAGAAATTGTGCATTGGAATTCCCTTTGCGAAAGAAGAGGTGTGAACAATACAACTATAAGTACAACTGTTCCCAATGATGAGAGTGGAATTGGTGCATCGTCACACTCTACAGAAGAGAACATCGAGTTTGAAGAAGCTATTGATAATGGATTGTTTCAACTTTAAATAGGTATCTCCTTCACCTTACTTTTATTATTTGTCACCTTACATTTTAACTGTGGTTATTGATTCAATTTCATATTAACTCTACAGATGTAAATATTGACTAAGGTTTTTTATGAAATTTTGTTTCAGCTCTTGTTGTCATTAAAGATGTTACAAGTATATATATTTACATTTATTTAAATACAATTATTTCATCTTTTTTTTTTAAAACATGGGTTGACATCCATCCGAGGAAGCTCACACTTCTTGGGACTAATAATGTCAGGAAACTCACCCATCTATCTACTAATCCATTTCTCATGTTGAGTTTTTTTAAATCAAAGATCTAGCACACTACGAAGGATGATTTCACAACCATCTAAAACACAAGAGTTAACTTAAACCCTATCATATGACATTTCTTGATTTTTTAGAATTATGTTTAATTTATTTTTATATTTGAAAAATGCTTTGATATATTTTTAAAACATTGTGGGATAAAATCACACAGTCGAATTTTACAAAGAGAGGAAGATTTTTCCATATTATACAATTATTCATCCACGATCGTGTTTGAAGATAAATCTACGTCCACATAAAATTCATCATCATCCATATATATTTTAATGTCATCATATCATTATCCTAATCCTGACAGTGTGATACTCCAATTATTATTAAAATTATTACTTATCTATTTTAAATTTGCAGAAACGTCTCTGTCTTAGCACATTCCATTTTGTAAAAAACAATTATTCATTATCATCATTCATCATCATCTATATCCATTCTAATGTCAGCATATCATTACAAGTATAGAGAAGAAGATTTTAAGAATGTTTAAATGTCTCTGTCGTACTACATTCCAAATTTTCTTAAAACAATTATCCATGATCATGTTTGAAGCTAAATCTACGTCCACATACAATTCATGATAATCCATATCTATGAGACTATGATTCTATTCTAATGTTATCATCCACATCTAATGAAATCATCATTACAATTAGAGAAGAAAAATAAACACCATATACAATCTAGAAGTTCTATACATAATATATAAGAAGTTAAAAAATTAAAGATTATATAGTATTTCAAATTTTCAAAGGCTAGCACATTCAAGTTTCAAATTTCAAATCCAGATAATAAATTTCAAATTCCATGACCATCACATTCAATGTTTTAAATATAGATTATAAAGTATTTCAAAATTTCAAATTTAAAGATTCTATTTTTCAAGTTTCCACCCTCAATCATGAAATTTTTCAACCCTCAAATTTTTGTACCCCTTTCCCCAATGGATTGAATAATATTAGAACTTATGAGATCTTCTGCAACAATTTCTAGATTCTTTACAATTCTTTCTTCTTCCTTTGTCGCATTTCCATGGGATAACAAACCTAGATCTGCAGCTGCCTTGGTTTTGAATACAATTTCAGGGTCGAAGCCATGCTCTTTAATTATCTGCTTTAGTGTATTGTTTTGTTTGTTAACCAAAACAATATTTTCCTTCAAATTATTTGTTGCAGATAAACTGTTCTTTGCGGTTTCCAAGTGAACTTGGAAAACCTTTTATTGACTCTTTAAATTTTTATATTTCAACTGCACCAAAAAAGTGATGTCAATTAAACATATTACTAAAATAAGAAAACTTCAAATTCATAAAAAATATTGTTTAAAAGTGATAATACTTACGACCACTCTATCTCTTTCGACATTTGCAATTGCTATTAGATCCTTGTCCTTAGACCATTTGTTAAAATATGTCTGGGCTTCAGCACTAATATTTTCCAATTTGTTTAATGCTTTATCTAAAATATCATCTTTATAATTGTTATTATATGTGACAGTCCCACTTCTTACTTGGGTAAGTAAGGAATCCATCTTCGCAGGTTGATTCTAGACTATAGCGTATAAACTATCCCTTTGCCAATAATTTTCAAAACGACTTACTATCTCATTGATTAGTACTTTAGCCCTTCTCTCCCATTCTATGAGCTAACTGATATGCGGTAGAATATACTCATCGACATGGGATTGAAAATCATAACCAATTAAGTTCTCTAAGGGAAAAGGTAGAAATTGTTCACCATCTGTATCTAAAGAAGATGATCTTGCTGGAGAGGTATGGGGGCTTTTGGGTTGATCATCGAATGCTACTTGTTTCTTCCTTTAGGTGGCTTGATCCTATTTGTGATAAAATAAATCAATATTCAAATAAATAAATCTAAAGTGAAATGTAATGAAAGTTGAATAAATTATGTTGAAATTAAAGTATACATGTTGGCCTTGAATCATCTCATGTGTATTAAAAAAATAATTGGGTCATTTCTATCAATGCCCAAATAATCTTCATCAAAATTTATATTATTTAAAACTGATATGCCCGTTGCACTGGGAAAGCCACTGAGAGAGAGGGTTGGAATGTGAAACGAGGAGGCAATGTTTAGTGTCCCACTAGGGGCCAAAGGAATTGGCATGCATTTACCAATGTTATTTTTTCCTGATTCTCTAGTTAACATTTTAAATATTATTGGTGGAGGAGGGGGCGGTGCCGCTGTTTGTACAGAAGGCGAAGGACTGAAATGTGGTGAAAAGCTCAAGAAAAATCATATGAAAAATTGTTAAACCATGAAAAAAAAAATGAAATTAAACTAAGTACTATTCAAAACTTGTACCTTGTTTTTTAGGGGTAGCTTGTCACGGTGCTTGAGGTGGCCATGTTGGAGTAGTAATTGGTGTTTTTTGAGTTGTCTATTGCTGGGATTGCTGAGGTGGTTGTTGAGAAGAGAAAATTACTGAACTGAGTGAGTTGGGGAAGACGCTTGACTTTGAGAAGCACGTGTATGGTCTAAAGCCCCTATAATGTCATCAAAATAAGAGTGTATGTCAATTCAACAGGGTAAAATTTAAATGGAAAAATGAAAATACAAATTTGGAATTTGTAAATAATAAATGTAAGGGTATTACTTCTCTGTCATTTAACGAATTCAAACAGTTGGTAGTTCAGAGATGAGTGAACTTCCATTGCAGATTGTGAATCTCTCGATGCCTCAGCGTGTTGTTTTCCTCTTCCTCTTGATGCATCTTTTTTTTAGGGAAGGGCTCCAAAAATATTCTCTACAAACAGTAAATAGTTAATACTTGTTGTCAGTCTAATGTCGAAATACAAAATTTATAGTTTATACCTATTGTTCTTGAAATGGAATTGATAAATTCGTCAATGCCTTGTCTGTGCAATTGGGAATTGGTTTGTCTTTTAAATTTAAAAGAGCCTCGTAATAAAGGCCAAGGAGATAGTTTGTGGTATGAATGTCTGGTTTTTCTGAAATCTTTGCATTTGTAATGTCAGTTCTTATTTTTTTATAAAAAGGTGCACCAATAATTTTTTTTCTTTCTGATAGTGGCAAGAATGTATGCAATGGCCCAGTTTGGTATATTTTTTTGTTGAACCTGCAAAACTATTGTTGCTTGAAAGAAGGAAATCATAGCATCAAGAAAGTGGTGTGCAATTCCTTGCGTATCCACACCACGTCTGGATTTATTGACATGAGCTGCAAATGCCAAAAAACCATTGGAATTAATATTAATTTGAATTGTATCAAAATCAAAACTAAATACAAAATGATGAATGAAAACAATTTACACTTACAATTAACATGGAAACCAAAAATCGATTCGAGGTATTTCTTATCGTCTTCAATGAGTGTTTCCTTTGTTGTAACAATGGATAAATTTTTGAATGGGAGGCCTATAAACCGATGAATATCAGCTGGGTCAATACTGAATTGAAACATTCGACCGTCGTCCATAGTAACATTAAACAAGTCGTCCTCTATGTTTTACAAGGAGAGAAGGTAGTTCAAAATGTCATGGTCTGTTTCAAAATGGGGCATCCTAACGAGCCCACCAAACTCACATGCATCAATCAAATCCTTGTATTCTGAATTCATTTGTAAAATAGTCTAGATGTGGGGGCACAAAGGGTTCCTATAGAGTATCTTACCCATGGATAGGGCTTGTGGGTTGACTGGATTTTTCTCATGATTTTTGTCTTGAGCTTGGGAAGCACTTGTAGTTGCCATTGTAGTTGTCTTTGAGCTTGATTTTACCTGACCTAGATACCTGTATACAAGAAAATTTGAGATCCGAATAGTGTAAACGTGAAAATGACTAGCGGGAGGGTATTTACTAGACAAAAACAGGGTTTCAAAGGCTAAGATGCATGTCAATAAGGTTTGTTGACATGCATCAAGAAGGCTTCTTTTCATGTGTCAACAAGCCTTGTTTAGGCGCGACAATAAGTCTTCTTTACGTGCATCAAAAAGCCTTGTTGACGCATGACAAGAAGCCTTCTTGACGCATGTCAACAAGGATTCTTGTCACGCGTCAACAAGACTTGTTGATGTGCGTCAACAAGGCTTATTAATGCACATCAACAAGGATTTTTTTCATGTGTCAATAAGGCTTCTTGATGCGCATCACTGATGCATAGTGGACACACATAAACAAAGCTTGTTGATGCACGTCAACAATCTTTGTTGATGCGCATCAACTATGCATCAGTGTCTGTGACTCTGCAGTCTCTCTAACTCAAAAAAATAACGAGAGAAAATTTATTTCTGAAAAAATGGTAAATTCACCTTTCCGTGAAAACGGTTCCAAGGATATTCGCCAGGTATTTTCCACCTCCAATTTCTAAGAGGTCTCTTAAAATGAACCATGTTCTCATTATATCATTGTCAATGTAAAATGCCATATCCATGTGTAGTAGGATCAATTATAAAGTATCAAAAAGTAGATAAGGAAGTGTTGATAACAAAGGGTGATAAGATATTTCCATTTTCTATCTCATCGATTAGATGCCGTATCTCATTGTATCACAGATTAACATCCAACATCTAATGTTCAACTATATTTTATATCGTTCATAAAAAAAAATTGGTGAATTTTTTCTAGATTTGATAAGTTGTTAAATAAATGCAACATACAAGTTCATATTGCTTGGATAACGTAGTTTTATCATTTAGGTGCTTGATTGTTATTCTAGTTAGTTAGCATTTAGCTTTTTAAATCTTAAGTTGGTTCATTATTTTTCTCGTACATGTTGTAATTTATTATTTTGAATGTATTATCACATTGTAGTGTTTTTCGTTCTGTGTTACGATTTGCATTAAGTATTTATTTAGGAGTTATTTTAGTCATTATTTCCTCATTTATTTTATTATTTAATCATAGTTATTTCATCATTTTGTTTATAATTTAATGTGCATTCGTCTATTTTTGATAATTTTTTTATTCTAACTTAATATACAAATGGTGAATTTTGTTTGTTAGATTAATATTCTACACTTAGAATTTTATTTTGAATAAATTAAAGCACGTGTTTTGTTTATCCTTTTTATCTCTTTTTGGGTCATATTTGTTTTTGTAGGATTACACTGCCAAAGATTAAGTCCTAAACCCAAACCATTTCGTAAATCACCTCTTATCAACCTCATCTGCAGTCGTCAATCATGCAGTTTTAGGGTCCTTAGATGTTCCTAATCACCGATTGTCACTTTCAAACATTGTTCACCCAGATGCGATGAAAAGCGCTTCCCAGATTACTTAGATCTTGCACTATTCTCACCTCAACTTGCTTTTAGATAAAAAGGAAAAGTGCTACATAAGTATTCCTCATTTCCTCTATTTTCTCCTTCTGCATCACAACTCTTTTTTCTTTTATGATTGTCCTCATCGAACGACAACATTTTCTTTTGGGTTAACAAAAACCAAAAACAAAAAATTCTCATCCTGCTTGCATATATAGTTTAAATAGGAGATTTAATATTATAGATCGCATGTTTTTCCAAACACTTCTTGAAATCTCATGCAACAATAAACACATCAAACACCCTTTTCACCCGGTTTACTAATTCGGATTTGATCACCCAACAACAAATCATTTCAGGAATTTCCAAGCCACAACCTACTCAAAACCAAACATATTTTGCATCCTCCTAGGTCCACTTATAGCCATTTTCTTTTCATAATTTTCCTTAATTAAAAAAATTTCATTTTTCCTGACTTGTTTGGTTAGTATAAAAGTGATTTTTTTGTTTTATGCGTGTAATCACTTGATCCACCGCTAAGAATATGGAGCACAACCTCGCTTCACATGGTTCTTCATCCCAACCAATAACCACCTCAGCAACTACATCATCCATGCCATTAGATACCTCCCTCATGGACACCCATTCCCTCGTCAATATACCTCACTGAATACCCTTCGGTCACACTTATGTTTTACACCATCATTCCATCCCATCTAGGCTAGCCACCCCACCCTCTGTCAAATTGGATCCTGTTGGTAATCTCATCGTCCCTCTCAACAATATGGAATTCCAATAACTTCTTAATGCCAATCCAATAGCTCTTTAAGACTATCTTCTTAAAAGATACATACAAATTCCTATAGATGGCCCACTGCTTCAATAAGTCTATCCTTACCATGTCAATTCTGAATCCGTTACTCCCACAAAAAATGAACCTTTGATAGCTCCACGTGATATTGCTTCATCCTCTATGAACCCACCATCCCACCAGACTACTCAGTTAGTCACACCCATTCCTCATAATCTCCCCCAGATCAACACAACCATTGTAACTACCATCCTATCACCACCATAACCACAACTATCACTAGTACTATTATCCAACCCCGCATGTATCATATCCCCTATCTGAATAGAAAATCCCTCTCATATCACATGTTTATACCATTAATTCTCAACCTCATTCGATGGTTCCTTTTTAATATTCAGTAGCTCCTCCAGTCTATCAACCTATCTATGCCCATATCCCCACTCAGCAATTACCACAACAAACTGCCTAGTCCCAACAATCGTATAATGCTCCTATTTCTCAACAAGTATTTTATCAACCTCCACCTCAATCACAACCCATGATTTACACCCACCCATATCAAGTTCCTCAAACTCCCATGCATCCACAAATTCAACAACCATCTTTCATTCCTTAAGAAACTATTCCCAATGATCCCATGAAGGTCTTCGTAAGTCAATTAGCTAACTTAGAAGACACTACTTTGGGGTCCAAAGTTACATTATCCTACGAACAAATATGTAACGAACCCATCCATCCATCTATGCCAATTAAACCATATCCTCTACACTAGGAATTTCAAAATTTCACCAAATTTAATAATAAAGAGGACCCATAGTGACATTTTTGAGCATTCAAACATGCATGTTATCTTATCGCACATGACCAGGATTTTATGCTCCATAACTTCCCCATGTCCTTAGCTGGTCCTACCCTGTATTGGTACAATAATATCCCCCAATATTCCATATTTTCTTTCTCTCATCTTACACAATTATTTCTAGAACACTTCTTAATTAATATTATGCGTAAGGTAACCATAATGATCTGTATACCATCTGATAATTCAAAGATGAATCCATTGTGGAATTTGTCGCATGATGGTGTAATATTATAAATCAGTTATCTTTTTATCTTCCACAAAATGATCTAATTGAACTCTTCGCGTGCTGTTGTGCGAAGTATATTGCCTCTACTTCGCAAATTTAATCATTTCAAATTTTTGAGGAATCTTTCACCATGGCTTGTAAGCTTAAGACATGTGCCCTCAGATAGGGCCATTTAAAATTGAAATCAAATAAGTACAAACAGGAATTCATCAAACCAGCTGCATCAAATGATAAGTAAAAAATAGCGGCCAATGTTGTCATTATTAATTCATCTCCTAAATCTACATCTACTACATTATCTTAACAATGATTCACATGACCAACACCTAATTATACTCCTCTCGGGGAGTCATACATCACGATCTTTCATAAATTCATGATAGTAAACTTGATCACACTACCGTCTATCTGACCAGTTGATGAGTTAAGGCCAAAACCCACATGGTATCATGAGGACCATTTCTGCAAATACCATCAAATCTGAGGACATGACATAGAGAGATGTCAAACTTTCAAGGATTTGGCCCAAAGAATCATTGATTGGGGAGATCTTTAGGTAGATAATCCAAATGCTTCACCTAATCAACCATTAGACATTTTTATACAACCATTTCTAAACTATGCACCTACATCAACAATTCAAACCACCACTACTTCTACACCACAAACTCCTAATGCCCACACCATATATAATATACACGTTGTTGATGAAGATACAATTTCATCCACAAATTTACCTTCGTCATCAACCATCATATACACCACCTAGACACTCTCCCTACATCCACAATCTCTTCAACATGCATCCCCATACCAACATCATTCATATCTACGTCCACCTCAGCGTCTCTTCCCACACCCACACCCATTTCCACACCTATCACACTTTCCCCATTTATAAATATTACTCCTGCTTCGTCACTTATTACATCTACTTCATCACAACCGATTACCTTATCTGTAATTATTACACCTTTACCATTATCCCATCCTTAGCATCACTTCCAATCCCTCTTTCTGTACTTTTACTCACACCTACTACATCCACTATTGGTAAACACATCTGTTTCACCTTCCTCTTCTACGAAAATTTCATCACTTGAAGACTTTTGGCAAGAATTTCAACTTGCATTGACTTCAAATTATCATCCCATATTCTCTATACAATTATACGCCCACACTGTAGACACCAAAATTGGGTCACACTCCCCTTGGTCCCTCGTCAACTAACCAACTCGAACATACTCACCTAACCATGGCCCCTTCCACCCCACATTAATATTAATTTAAATAAATTAATTAAATTAATGAATATCCTCACAATATTTATTATCTAATTATCTTAATTAAATTGATTTCTACCCTACAACCTCACCTAGACACCTCATCTAGCCACCTCACCCTAAATCTATTCTTAGTATGTTGCCATAAATAACTAAGACTTAGTTCAACCCTAGAAATCAATGCCCATTATCTCCATAAAAATATTCCCGCATAGAAAAAGGAAACTTTGGCTTTAATCTGCAAGAATAGAGAGATATGACAGAAACGATTGCCATGATCTGTTATTCTTAGTAAACCTAGGGAATCCAACCTTAACTGACCCCGGTCACCCCGAAACCAACGCTGGTCAAACCGTAACCATCATCGATTACCATTTATTCTCTTTAGCAACTTTGTGTTGAGGGTTGGCACATTCGGAGATCAAGGGAGAGAGATCAGAGTTGCATCCAAGAGAACCAACATCCTTTCACACATCCAGACATCCAAAATTATCACCAGGATAGATCCTGAAGCATTACACTCACAAAATCATTCTAGGATCCACTGCTACGGTACCAAACCCCATTCTTATGATCAACTACCATTACCAATCAATCATCATGTCCACATCACAATAAGTATATTTCCACTAGCATTGTCCATTTTAGTGTAATAGCTTATGTTATTTATGTCATTAGTTTATACTTTGCATGCTCATTCCTCCATCTCTTACTATCTTATAACTCAACCATCTCCTTTACCCACATCACCAAATCACCCATCCTCACCTTTTTTTCATCCTTGATTATACATGATACCTCTATAAACCTCTTTATCCACCCTACCATCTCTATCAAATCCCATATCAAACCCTGTAATCAAATTTATTTGAATTTCTTACACCCCAACCTTACCGACACCGGTTACCCATAACCATCGTCAGTTCTGCATAAACCGTCATCGGTCATACTGGACCGATGTCAGTCTCTTTGTTTTATACCTTGACCTAGAATATAACCCAATATCCTCTCATCAATTGACCTAAACAACCTAGAATCAGACCCTGACCAGTCCCACCAACCTAACAACTGCCTACTTTCCATATCTGACCATAGCCTAGCCTGTTATGTTAAGATTTACTTATTTTACTTAAATGAAATACCTAAATCATATCAAATACAGTAGGATTTCCCTTTTTTCTTGCATTAAATTGATTTAAACAGTGGATTGATAGCCATCTAGGAAGTATCACACTTTCAGGAGCTAGCACACGCTAAGCAGTCCACTGTCATATATCATTTAACTATTCTTTTGTGGTCTCTTTTTTTATTTAAGGTAGTTCATCCTCACCAAAAGGAAGCTCTCACAGTCAGCAGTGGATCGAGAAGTTAGAACACGCACAACAACCTTCAACCAACCAACATAAATAGGTATTCCTCCTCACCAATTACCCTTATCTGTTTCGTCACTTCTAGAAATGTAAATAAAAAGGTGAAACATTTTGGCATGCTCGGTGGGACCCATCAGGGGTTCTATTACATTTTATTCATTCCTAGGTGAAAGTTGTGTGTTTATTTCCCTTCAAGAAGCTTACACATTAATCTTCTTCCTTGGTAATCCTCTTTTCTTTCTATTTTCTCTAAAGGAAACATTTCTCTTGGTGCATTTAAAAAGAATCATTTCTTCTTTCTTTCTGTATTTTTAGTGAAAGAGCATACCCTCTCCTATTCATCATTTGTGTCATCGAATGTAATATTTTTATTTGGGCTTAAAATCAATTGGATTACATTCTGATGTGCTATATTTAGCTCACATTAAAAATGAGGGCAACCTATATGCTGGAAGTCATGCCCAGCTGATGGTTGACACAAAGAATCGTAGAAAGCACATTATCTCTCTCTCTCTCTCTCTCTGAGTCTTACCAAACTACACAAATTAAAATAAACACATCTTTCTTAAACAACATCTTTCCTAGGGATGCCTATCAATGATCGCATGGATAAGAGGATTAGCAGGTACTCCCTAGCTTGTTACTTTTATCAAGTCATATCTTAGAAGACAGCCCACCCCCACCATAACATAACCCGAAAACTCACCTTCTAGATTTCTTTCTTTATAGGATGCCTTCCTAACTAAAAAAATTTGTTCTACATACACACAGTCAGTTCTTAATAGTGTAAGCTGAACAAACATAAAGGAAAATTCAATCTTAGGATTGTATTTTTCTTAGTGTTATGCTTGGTTTGTGTTTTGAGGTGAGAGGACACATTTCTCCATTTTTATTTCTCCTTGCATGTTGCACCATCATAGTTGGATTATTCCGACTTTGTCTAGTGTGCCTGGGCCCCATCTTCTCATTCTCAGTTTTCTGAGGCTAATTCTCCACTTGATTTAAATCACAACCCAATTTTCTTCATTTCTGTCTCAATTTCACAGTAACCGGTGTCGGTCCAGTGACTGTCATTAGTTTTCATTTGATTGTCTACATCGATAATATATGTATATGATGCGTTATGATCGATGGTGGTGCTAGCATTAACATCATATCCTCCCATGCATACAACCAAATTCACATACCTACCAAATGCATGCATAATAACCCAGTTATGTTGCGCTCCTTCAATGACGCCATGACCTCTACCCTGGGTACCATCATCCTCCATGTTCGTGTACATCCCTGCACTCTCCCAGAACTATTCTATGTCCTAGAGGGGAAATTTCAGAATAATTTTTTGCTTGGATGACCTTGGATCTGAGCCATGGGTTGTGTTCCTTTGAATTTACACCACTGAATCAAATTCGAACATGAATTTCATAACTATACCATCACAGCTGACCCATCACCTTTCAAAACCTGTAATATGGTTTACCGACCTAGTGACATTATTGAACCCATTAAGGAATCTACCTCCATGACCACTTCTTCTTCACCCACGACCACATCCACCGATGTCACAACTACCCCTCCCGCACCTAAATCTTCTATTCCTACTGCTTCCACAACCTCCACAGCTAACCCATCTACCTCCCAATCAACTGATTCCACCTCTGTCCAAACCACTACTACTTCATCTATTCTAGCTACCCACATATCAACCACCGATCCCTTGTAAGGTGTTTTTCAACCCCTCACTTTGGGGAGTATCACCTATATAATGTTAATACATTCCTTACCCCACAAGAGTATGGAAATATTCACAAACACCCTCGCCATGATCACTGCATTAGCGAGCGTTTTCTTTATGGTCCTCCCAACCTTTATACCAATCTCACCTATGGGGGACTTGATGCTTCCACTTATACACCCAAACCACCATCGCAAACATGTCCCTTTTCTACTGACCTTCAATCTCTCACCAATCCCCGCTTCACCCACACTTTCCTACACCAATGTGCATGGAAAGGTTTTTGTTTTGGATTTTATGAGAAAGGCTGTCACATTGTTATTCCATGCCCCACCCACAAGCACAACGACCATAGTGATATCCTCTTTGCTAAACTATCTTCCAAGAAATCCCGCATTGAACTCATTAAGGATGATGACCCTTCTTCATGCCATTCTCCACCTTCACCACCTTCACCACTTTTACCAATGGAGTCGATGGATCCAGAATCTATTCCTCCTAATGTTTTTTTTTCATAAACACCATTTCCTTGGGACCTTTGACTTATCAACCGATGGCTGGGCTCCCTCTTCTCTTCCCTTTTTGTATTTGAAATGTTCGAAGATGATAAACCTTCTATTAACATCATTCAATGTTAGGACGATGAGTCTATTCTCACTTATCTCAGTGCAAAATAAACTTATATTCACCAGTCATTTCCCTTTGAGACACAAACCATATTGAATTAATCGACTATCGAAGTCAAAATCAACATTCAGGACAACCCAGACCTTCCTAAAATTGGCCAATCTTTAGATGTTGTTGAACATGAAGCCATTAATTCTTTCCTCAAAAATCATAACCATACTTTCGCTTGGTCCTATCCTGATATGCCCGGTATTGACCCCACCATAGTGGTCCACAATATCATAACCATTCTTGAAACAAAACCTGTAAAAAAAAAGCTGCAAAAAATACACCCTCGCATTTCTCTTCTACTCAAAGAAGAACTTCGGTGCCTTCTCTTAATTTCATTAATCTTACCCATTGAATAACCCCAATGGATTTCTACCATTTCCCTATTACTAAAGTGACAGGGGGACTTCACATTTGCATAGATTTCCGTGACCTCAACCTAGCTTGCCCGAAAGATGAATTTCCTCTGCCTGGTATTGACCATCTGGTTGATCTTATTGTTGGTCATGAGATGCTCTCACTCATGGATGGATTCTCAGGTTAAAAACAAATCTTGCTTGCCCCAAAGGATAAAAAAAAAACCTCTTTCATCACCCCTTGGGGGACCTTATACTATCTAGTCATGCCTTTTTGTCTCAAAAATGTTGGTGCTACATATCAGCGGGCTATGAATTATATCTTCCATGAAATCATGCACCATATATTGGAAGATTACGTAGATGACCTCCTCACAAAATCCAAACGTCATTCCAAACACCTCATAGTTCTAAAGACCATCTTTGACCGACTCATCAAGTATTGTGTTCTCCTTTAACCCAAGAAATGTGTCTTCGTAGTTCTCTCAGGAAATCTCCTAGGATTTATCCTTTCCTTACATGGCATAGAGGTTGACCCTGATAAAGTTAAGGCCATTCTGGAAATGCCTCTGCCCACTAACCTTCGTCAACTCTGTAGCTTACAAGGTAAGTTACAATCCATTATCCGGTTCATTTCACAAATTTCTGAGCATTCTTAACCATTTCATCATCTTCCTAAAAAGGATGTCTCCTTCAAATGGGATGATTAATGACACAAATATTTTGAGGCCTTAAAACAATACCTTCTCCAACCACCCATACTCATTCCTCCTAAATATGACCAAGCCTTTTACCTATATATATCTACTACTGATCACTCCTTAGGGGCCATGCTCACTCATCACGACAAGCAACATAGGGAGCATGAGGTTTATTACATAAGATATACTCTCCTAGACTAAAAAAATAGATACACCCATGCCAAAAAACATTACTTAGCCTTAGTTTTTTTTTCCACCAAACTTCGTCATTACCTACTCAACCAAAAAACCTATGTTTTCACCAACACTGACCCCTTACACTTCATGTATGCCAAACCTTACTAAAACCAATGTGTTGCACGGTGGATCATGCTTCTCACAGATCTATACCTAGAATTCATTCACCAGAAGTCTATCAAGGGCTAGGCCATTGATGACCAGCTCGCTGATGCACCTCTCTCCAGAAATCAACTCTCTAAATTTGATTTCTCCGATGAATCCATCACTACCCTTTCCTTAGATGATACCATTTACAAGATGACCTTTTTTTTATGGCTATAAATGTTAGCGTGGGTTAGGTACAGGCGTTATCCTCATTCCCCTTGATGGTGAACCTATGCCGCTATCCTTCAAACTTGATTTCGATTGTACTAACAACATTGCCAAGTACGAAGCACTCTTATTAGGCCTTCAAACTGCCATTTCCCTAGACGTTAAATCAATTAACATTTGGTGACTCTCAACTGGGAGTAAACCAAGTCACTGGTATTTACCATTTCTGTAACAAATTACTTCAGAGGTATAAAAATCATGTTGACACACTCTTGACCTCATTTGATCGGTATGAAATACAAACCATTCCAAATTCCACTAACAAATTTGTAGATACCATGGCCTATCTCGCCTCTCAGATACCTGATTCATCCTCTGAATCTAAAATCTTTGTCACAGTACAAAGGTTGCAATCACCTTCTTATTCACACCATGACATTAGCTTTGTGGGAACTATTGAACCGAACCCACATGACCTTTTGTATAAGTAGCTCGTAGACTACCTTTCCTTATCCATCTTACCTTCTGATCTCACCCATAATGGACAACGTACCTTTCTCAAAAGGGCCTCTCGATATGTCATCATGGGTGGCCTTATTTATAAATGCGGATTTGATGGTATCCTCTTACGATGCCTTATAGGTTCTAAAATTCCTTATACCATTAAGGAAGTTCATGACAACATATGTGGTGGTAAATTTAGTGGTCTCGTTGTTCCTAAACGCATCCTTCACTTAGGCTATTCCTGGATGAACCTAAACCATGATTGTTGTGACTATGGAAAATGTTTTGTTGAAGGCCAACAACATGCCAATCTTCATCATACACCTATTCATACCTTATAGGTCTCCCGTGATCTTGTTGGAGAAATAAATCCCCATTCTTCCCAAAGACATCAATGGATCATCACTGCTACCGACTACTATACCAAAAGGGTTGAAGCCATCCCTCTCATTTCTACAAAAGCCAAGAAAATCTATGAATTCATTAATCATCACATTATTTTTTTCTTTGGTGTTCCACATCACCTCATCACTGATAATGGAAAACAATTCAAAAAAAGAAAACCTTACAGAAACTCTTTGACGCATTTGGCATTCAACTTAGTTTCTCTTCACCAAATTACCCACAAACGAATGGCCAAAAAGAATCCACCAATAAAACCCTAAATAAAATTCTTATGAAAGTAGTTGACGATACTAGGAAGGATTGGCATACACACATTCCTTTCACCTTGTGGGCTTACCACACTAATATTCACACTTCAACTGCTGCCACTCCTTTTTCTCTGGTCTACCGTATAGAGGTTGTCCTGCCTCTCGAGGTCCAAAATCCATCTCTATGTATCTCTCTTCAAAACATGCTCAATGATGACGACTTTCGCTAGGACCATTTGGCACAACTTGAGTTATTAGATGAATGTCGTCTTAATTCTCTCAACCATCTCCAAGTTTACCAAAAATATATCAAACGTTCCTATGACAAGCGTGTCCATGAATGAACCTTCCAAATTGGTGATCTCATCATGAAATCAAATCAACATGTAACTAAAGCAGAAAAAAGTAAACGGTGAAAATTTGCTCGTAATTGGCTTGGACCATATATCGTGACTCATGCCTATGGATCAAGTACTTATCATTTGTCTTCACTCGACGGTAAACCGGAACCTGAGCCCCTCAATACCTTGCATCTTTGACCATTATATTGTTGACCTCTAATTCCTACATCACCTTTTACCTGTTTTATGCTCGTTCCTTGAGCACCATTCACCTCACTTACTACCCTTTTTCCCGATACGACTAAACAAGAATCATGTGCTTACCCATCACCTTTTTACCTTCTCTTAAATACACCACTGCTCTGCTCATGGCATGATTATCATGGATAATTTTCATCTTTTCTAGGATGGAATCCCATCATCGTTCCTCACCTACTCTACCTCTATCACAGTTTTCCTTTGGATGCTTCACCTTTTCCTCCTAAACAAGGACACAATTTTTCACCATAGTCTTGTCCATGACTTAAAATCCCAAAAATAATTTCCAAATGGGATCTAACTCCTTGAGTCAAACTTCCAATAAAAAGATGACTCCCTCAAAAGGACATCTCTCTCTCTCTAATCCACCGTTATAAATAGACTACTCCCTCGAAGGACAACTGTATAAAGATTTCCATATTATACGTAGTTTATCAAAAAAAAAAAGACTAATATTGCAAAAATAAAATAAAAATATTCAGAAGTTTCCCTCATCAATCAGCTTCACAAAGAGCTCAAGGAGATAATTTATTCATCCCACATAGACTTCTCGCATCAATCAGTCTATCCAAAATATAAGTCAAAAGCAAAAGAAACCTTTTTTGTCATGGACTTGCCTATCGTGATCCTAGATCTCTTATCCAATAGGAATTCTACCTTGTCCCACATTATGCTGCAACCAACCATTTTAACCTCATCACATTTTTCACCCTCACTTCCTACTGCCTCAAGGGAGTTGTCGTAAATGTGACATTTCGTGATCATGTGACTTTCTTCACCTTTAGAATAATCAATCATGCAATGCCTTTAGGGTCTTATGTTCACCAACCTATCTAAGGTATGGTCATCCCATTATGATCCTTACCAATTAGGTGGCTCTCCTACATCCTCTTATGTTTCAACTTCTTCATTACTTATCAATTATCCTATACAGGATTAGACCTTTGACACCTGCATCTTGAGAATTCCTCTTTCACTAAACTCAATCTAAAATCACCCATACCTATCTACCCACAGTTCACCCCTTCCTAAAATGACCTAAAATCAACCATACCTATGACCTAGACTCAAACAAGCCTAAAAACCTACCCACTCATTCCACTACCTCATTAAAATTTTTCCCTAGCTTATGGGAGAAATAAATCGGCCCGAGGTCCCTTTTTCGCTGGGGCTATGTAGGCAGCACTTCATGGGCATGGGGCCCTTGAAGGTTAGCTCGGCCACCCTCTTACCCTAACCAATTTCCCCCATTTTCCTACTCCCGTGCTACCTTAGTTAGTTTCTATTTTATATCAACAATTGGAAATTAAAAACAAACATCAATTAACAAAACACATCGTAAGATCACATAACATTTCTTTTTATGTTTCTATAATATCACATATTTGAAAATTTAAACCATAACATCATCATTTAGTTTTCCATATTACCAATAGCTAGAAAATTAAATCAAAACCAAAAACCATCATGACTCCACCATACCTTTGACCTGACTCAATCCGTGCGTAAACCGACCTGACTCAATCCATGCTTAAACCGACCTGACTCAATCCATGCCTAAACTGACTTGAATCCATCCATGCCTAAAACCTGACTCCATCCATTCCTAACCAACTTGAATCCATCATACCTAAATTAACTAGTCTCTAACACAAACACAACTGACAATATGAAATTGCAAGCATAATTCCAACATCATGTCATAAAACCACCATCTCTATAAATGAATCATCAAAACATGTGTATCCATAATACATGGGTATCACACATACAATTATATCAAATATATTTGGCACACATTCCAGTATAAACATCAGAACCTAAAAAAAACTCATATACAGCCTCACTATCTTCGGCACATAGGCCGGTATGTATATCAAAAATAATCAAAATGACGGAGCATGAGGAGCTCAATCATCTCCCCATCTAATATCCATGCTTTTCAAGTATGTCTCCTCCTCTGCTCCTCTAGCCTGACACCTGGCTAACCTCTCTCCACCTCACCGTGGTCTTACCTCTGATGGCGGCACCCCTAGAGCTGGCCTCCGTACTCTCCACACTATTCGTGCAGGATATTCTCATCTCCTCAAGTCCTATTGTGCTCTATACCCCGCATAGGAGGAGACATCTATACCCACATCCATCAAGTGATTCTGATAATAGCGTGCTTGACCTAGGGAATCCCTGAATTTGGCCATCGTCACTATCTATGGAGATTCCATGGGTCTCACTGTAGCTTGTGAGCTATGCCCCGCTAATAAGGGTCTCTGACCCTATACCTGTCCAATGGGACCTTGCCCCTGAGCTTGTGTCGGTGCCTATGCAACGATCTAGGCCTGTGGGGCCATAATATATGTCTGTGCATTGGCTAACTGGGCCTACAACCCTATGACCTATGCCTGAAGGGTAACTACCTACCCCCCGTCTCCATCGCCACCCTAAGTGGGTATTTGTCCCTGTAAATCTATTACATGGGCCTGAAGGGTCACCACCTATGCCTGTAACATGGCCACCTCTACCTGTGACCCTGTCAATTGCCCCTATAAACCTGTAATTTGGGCCTGTAAGGTGGCCACCTACCCCTGCAGTGTATCCCTTTGAACTATGAGGGTGGCTAGATCTAGCTACCCTGGCCTTGGTGGTGCTGCTCATAGCTGGGCTGCCCACCACTATCTATATGCATCTGTACAACATACATCATCAATGTGCCTATCTAATGGCTTCTCCTCCTTCCCTGTCGGTACTTTCAGTCGGGTTGGAGATATGGGTCTCTCCACGTCATGCCTCCTATACTGTGAAAATAGTGGGGTCACATCCTGGGGTAGACCGAACTACCTCTAAACCCTGTCTACTGGTATCATCTCATGCTCTTCGGCACAAAACCCCTCTATCCACCAGAGTAACTATAACTCCTCCAACTACTCTGTCATGCGCTGATATGAGGGATAACCCACATACGACCACCAAATGATATCTACACCTAATAGACCCTCCATCCTCTTCCTGTAATAGGCTACATCATGTATCATCCGAGCTCCCCGATGTGCTCCACCAATTGGCATCCACCACCTGAAACCACATCTGACCATACCAGTCCCAAATGCATCGACCTGGGGAAACCCAATCGTACAAATGCACACAATGTGCTTGTAGGCCCAACAATGAAGAAGAAAGGTGTAGCACACGCTGAACCTCCCTAGCCTTCCATAGACCCATAACTCTTTATATAACTACACCAGGTAGGATGGTGCCTAAGAAAAACATGTCTTCTCCTACATTTCAACCAAAAATGTCATTACCCTTTTCCTACCCAAAAACCTATACCCACATCACATTTTTCTATTTTAAATACAAAGGATCTAGATAGAATCCTACCTCGTCTCAGTGTCACCGACATGGTGGTATGGCTGGCCACTGAACCGGTGGCACACCCAAACCTTATCCTGCCTTTGCCATGTCCGAATCACCAAATCCAATCCTCCTAACCTCCACCCAATCAAATCCTCCACACCGATCTTGTGGACCCATCTACCTGCCTCGTCTAGCCAACCTGATCTCTCCACCTCAGTTATGTACTGTCCCTCGTACTTTCCTCTTGAAAGGAACCAAAAGTTATGTGCTCTATCATTTTACCAAAAGTCAAAAAGCACAAATGAATCCATATTTTATAGATTTTTATTTTTTATATACCCAACCCGACCCGACCGACTTCGGTCAGGTTGTGCCCTAGTAAACTGATGACGGTTACCCTAGACTGGCGTTGGTTACCAACTTATTCATTTATGGCCCATTTTTCTCCATATTTGACCTAAATTAACCAACCTGACCCATGTTTGACCTTACCCACCCTTATTTCACCCTACCTAAAATCCTACATTACCTATCCTTGTCCCTAATTGGGTTTGGAGACTTGTTATTCTACCCGTACATCGGCCTCACTCATTCTGTGACCCATCTACCTGGACCCAGAACATATTTAGTGACCTTTGACCCCATGTACTCGCTATACCTTGTGACACTATTACTCTTGTTGTTTCTCCTGATGACCTTACTTTACCTATTGTCATGTTGTTTATCCTGACCCAACCTTTGGTGTACCTGAACATACCTAAACGTTACTGCACCTGACTTGCGTTGAGCTTTAGCACCATATCCTATACCTTGGATACCAGAATCACTTCAATCTTGTTTGGATGAACCTACTGACCTTAGACGATGTAGAGTTTTCAATATCTTCATCCTTGTACCGTGTCGTAGTTTTTTCGTGTGTGTGCGTTTGAATGCCACTACCTTTGACCCTGCCCCATTCACCTATTTTCCTAATTTGACATTTAACCCATTACCCCATTACCCCCTACATCTTCATCACATCCACCTTTTATCAAACCAGTCACCGATTCTGTCTTCCACCTCATTAGTTCCTAGTTTGAGGGGGCTCACCTTCACCCACACATGGGGCAACCACATCTTATTTTTTTCAGCATCGCTTACCAATACAAGCTACACAACAAAAAGGGGAAAAATGTAGACACCAAAATTGGGTCACACTCCCCTTGGTCCCTTTTCAACTAACAAACTCGAACATACTCACCTAACCATGGCCCCTTCCACCCCAAATTAATATTAATTTAATTAATTAAATTAAATTAATTCATATCCTCGCAGTATTTATTATCTAATTATCTTAATTAAATTAATTTCTACCCGACCACCTCACCTTGACACCTCATCTAGTCACCTCACCCTAAATCTATTCTTAGTATGTTGCCATAACTAACTAAGACTTAGTTCAACCCTATAAATCAATTCCCATTATCTCCATAACCATATTCCCGCATAGAAAAAAGGCAACTTTGGCTTTAATCCACAAGACTAGAGAGATCTTGTGGAAAGGATTGCCATGATCTGCTATTCTTAGTAAACCTAGGGAATCCTACATTAACCGATGCCGGTCACCTTGAAACCGATGTTGGTCAACCTGTAACCATCGTCGGTTACCATTTATTCTCTTTGGTAACCTTGTGTCAAGGGTTGGCACATTCGGAGATCAAGGGAGAGATATTAGAGCTACATGCAAGAAGAACCAACATCCTTTCAAGCATCCAGACATCCACAGTTATCACCAGGACATATCCTGAAGCAATGCACTCACGGAATCATTCTGGGAGCCACTACTATGGTACCAAACACCATTCTTCTAATCAACTGCCATTACCACTCATTCATCATGTCTGCATCACATTAAGTATATTTCCACCAGCATTGTCCATTTTAGTGTAATAGCTTATATGTTATTTTTGTCATCAGTTTATACTTTGCATGCTCATTCATCCATCTCTTACTAGCTTATAACTCAACCATCTCCTTTACCCACATCACCAAATCACCCATCCTCACCTGTTTTTCATCCCTGAGTATACCTGATACCTCTATAAACCTCTTTATCCACCCTACCATCTCTATCAAATCCCAGCTCAAACCCTGCAATCAAATTTCATTGAATTTCTTACACCCCGACCTTACTGACGTCGGTTACCCATAACCATTGTCAGTTCTACATAAACCGTCATTGTTCATACCGAACCAACGTCAGTCCCTATGTTTTATACATTGACCTACAACAGAACCCAACAACCTCTCATCAATTGACCTAAACAACCCAAAATCAGACCTTGACCAGTCCCACCACTCTGACAACTACCTACTTTCCATATCTAATCATATCCTAGCCTGTTATGTTAAGATATACTTATTTTAATTGAATGAAATACCTAAATAATATCAAATACAGTAGGATTTCCATTGTTTCTTACATTAAATTTTTTTAAACAGTGGATTGATAGCCATCTAGGAAGTATCACACTTCACGGAGCTAACACACGTTAGGTAGTCCACTGTTATATATCATTTAACTATTATTTTGTGGTCTTGTTTTTTATTTCAGGTAGTTCGTCCTAGCCAAAAGGAATCTCTCACATTTAGGAGTGAATCAAGAAGTCAGAACGCGCACAACAACCTTCAACCAACTAGCATAAACAGGTATTCCTCCTCACCCATTACCTTTATCTATTTCTTCACTTCTATAAACGTAAAGAAAAAGGTGAAGCACACATATCTCATCAATCTCCACTCATACCTATGACAATGACATCTTTATCTCCTCCTGTATAAATTATTTTCATTCCTTCCAAGAATACCTATTCATAGACAAGATATAGACCCCCATTTCCCCAACATCCTCTTTCACATCCTTGCAAAAAATTAGCCTTCAATGTCCCCAATATCAATCCCCTTGAAGCCACACCATCTTCCTCTATTTAAGGACCACACCCTTCCTCCTCTTATTACATTTTGGGAGCATCCCATTCATAAAAAACCTATACTACTAATAGGGAAACAAAATGACCCTTTTCCAAACCACACCTCAAAACTGAGTCAAAGGCATCCACATCCTCCACCAATATCCCACATCAAACACATTCATCTCCCCTTCCTAAATCCAATACAATGTCAAAGGATACCATTGCACCACTACATGTCCAGGAAAGACCCCAAAATCCTCCATCTATGGCTCCAGGGTATTACACCACCATTTTTTATCAGTTACTCCAAGACTTAGCAATCACCTTACCACCAATTAAACCTTTCAACCCACATTTTTTGAGGCCATCGTGGTTTAAATACAATCTTTTTTATGAATTTTAGCGTGCACCCGGACATGACACTGAACACCACAAATCTCTCCAATCCATTGTACACCACTTTTTCAATAAGAATCGACTTCTTAATGAAAACAAACCAACTCTTCCACCAACCCAGCCAGCGCCCTCAACCCAACATGCATCTCTCAGAACATCTAGACCACCCCTTTAAACAAGGACTCCTTCCACTCCTCCACCACCAAAAGAAGATACATCTAAAGACACCACAAACCTACCGCCAAAAGAGGATGATTCCAAATATGGTCCCCTTCTTTTAATCAACTTTGTTTGGATAACCACACATTCGTGACCACATAATCTTGAACCCACCTCACAACCCACTCCAAATACTTTTTTCACTATCCCTCCTCCTAAGGAACTTTCTACCTCCACATCCCCATCACAACCAAAAGTTGTCATCGCTTCTCCTACCACTCATCCCACATCAACATCTCCATCTTCCTCTAAGGTCGAGGTATTTGTTTTGGCTTCTCCTAATCATGATTCCATCGAATAAACCATTATTAAAAAACTCTATTAGGACCCAGTAAAAATGTCACTTGATGAGCTTTCTCAAAGCTCTCCACACCACAAATATGCTCTTATGGAAGTTTTGAAATGCATCCCAGTATCATCTCATGAGCCTCAACCTTTCGTAGCCTTAACAGGTGCATTCACAACATCTACTGCGATGTCCTTTGAGGATTCGTAAATCCACAAGATACCATAGGAAGAACATGATCTACCTCTTTTCATCATAGTCCACATCAATGACACATGTATCCGATGAACCATGATTGACAATGGTGCTAATATCAACATCATTTCCTCGTATACCTTCAATCATCTCAAACTTCCTAACACCATTGTTGCTAAATCTCCTACCATCCTCCGTGGCTTTAATGATGTTGTAACTCACCCATTAGGAAAAATTTTCCTTCCTATTCGCATTGGCCATAAACTCCTCCATGAGCTCTTCTACATCATCGAAGGATAATTCCAGTATAATATTTTACTTGGACGTCCTTGGATTCATGACATGCATTGTGTCCCATCTACCCTCATCGTTGTATAAAATATGAACATGAAGGGACCATGTATGCTCTTCCTTCTCATGTTCCTCCTTTCAAGACATGTTGCATGATCTATAGACCTAAGGATGTCATTGTCCC
The DNA here is from genome assembly GCA_019776745.2 of Taxus chinensis. Classification (NCBI taxonomy): domain Eukaryota; kingdom Viridiplantae; phylum Streptophyta; class Pinopsida; order Cupressales; family Taxaceae; genus Taxus; species Taxus chinensis. Next base: position 119,786,711 of record CM034155.1, on the reverse strand, counting down.
CAAAGCTAATGTTTCTTCTAGTGTATCCACTAGTTCTTCTGTTCCTCCATCCAAATTACCCCATAATGGATCCTCTGATGCTGCGATGTAACACCTTGCCTTGGGAGAATATCAAATCCTCACTCTTAATGTGCTTCCTTCTCCTAATCATCTTGGTCTCCCTGATAAGGCCCCTATGTATCAATCAAATGTTAGTGAAATCATCTCATTTGGCCCTTATTCTCTAAAAACCAACCTAATCTATGTCAGCCTTGATCAACCTTCTTCTCATGCTGAAGATTTCCCCCACACCAAATGATATACATGAGGTTTTAGGTTTCTCAGAAAACCATCATTTGCTCACACATAAAACCAATCGTTGTGCATGGAAGGGGTTTGGTATGGGGAATTATGAACAAATCCCTCATGAAAATTTCTTCACCAAAGCCCATGAATCATGTGAAAAATTTAGCTTGGGATACAATATCCCTCCATCCCCCCTTCAGGAACATCTGCATCTTCTCCCATTCATCTTGATTTTCCTACTTCTTCTTCATCCAACTACCTTACTAATTTAGATTACAATTCTTCTCCATCCGAATATCCTACTAATTTGGATGATATCCCATCTCCATCCGACTATCCTACTAATTAAGATGAAACTTCTTCTCCATCTAACTATCCTACTAATTTAGATAATATCTCATCTCCATTCGACTATCCGACTAATTTAGATGACACTTCTTCTCCATCAAACTGTCCTATTAATTAAGATAATATATCATCTCCATCTGACTATCCTACCAATTCAGATGATACCTTCTCTCCATCCAACTATCTTATTGATCCAGTTCTAGATGATACCGTCTTTGTCCCCCCTAACTTTTATTTTTAATTTCCATCATTCCTCTTGGACCAGTCACTTATCAAGTTGAAAATGAAACTAGGAATTTTCCCCTTAAACAACCAGAGATGGTAGAGAAATATTCCCCTATCATTGGCATTCTTCAATGTGGTAAAGATAATTACATTCTTTCTTACATGGGGGCCGAATATTCTCATATCTAGAAACCCCTTCCCTCTGACACTTCTAGTATTCTAAATGAATCCACTATCGACATTAATATAGGCACTCCTCAAGGGCTCCGCATCCTTAAGGTGGGTTAGTCTTTGGAATCTTAAGAACTCAAAGCCTTCACCACATTCTTATCCAAACATAACCAAGATTTTGCATGGTCATATTCTGATATGCCAGGTCTTGATCCCTCCATTGTTGTTCATAACATCGTTACCATCCCCAACACTAAACCGGTTAGGAAGAAGCTTCACCACATGCATCCTTGAGTTGCTCTTCTTGTGAAAAAATATCTGTAACATCTTCTTTCTGTCAATTTCAACACCCCCATTGACTATCTCTAATGGGTTTATAACATCGTACACATTGCTAAAATGTTAGGAAAGCTTTGTATCTGTACTGAATTTTTATATCTTAACCTTGCTTTACCTAAAGATGATTTTCATCTTCCAAATATTGATCAACTTATAGATCTTACCAAGGGAAATGAGATGCTTTCTCTTATGGATGGTTTTCGGGCTATAATCAGATTCTAATCACACTGGAAGATCAACACAAGAAATATTTTATCACCCCATGGGGTATTTTTTGTTATCTTGTCATCGCCTTCAGTTTGAATAATTTCAGGGCTATGTATCAACGAGCCATGACATATATCTTTCATGACCTCATACATCAAACAGTAGAAGACTATGTTGATGACATCTTGGAAAATTCCAAACATCGATGTGATCACCTCTTGGTCCTTGAAATCATTTTCGAGCGTCTCATTTTTTTATTCCTTCACCTCAATCCAACAAAGTGTGTTTTCGGTGTTCTTACTAGAAAATTCCTTGGCTTCATCATGTCTATCAGGGGCATTGAGGTTAACCCCGTAAAAATTAAAGAAATCCTCAAAATTCCCCCTCCTTCCAATATCAAGCAGCTTCGTAGTCTTCAAGGCCACCTCCAATCTATTCATCATTTCATATTGCAACTTTCTGATCGATGCCAACCCTTTCATCACCTTCTTTGAAAGAAATAAATTTTGATTTGGATCACAAATTTCAAAAGGCTTTCGATGATCTTAAATGGTGTCTTTTATCTCCTATGGCACTCACACCTCCACTTAAGGGAGACCCATTTTATTTATACATCTCCTTAAATAATCATGCTCTAGGAGTCATGTTAGAACATTGTGATGGCCAAGTCCATGAACAAGCCATCTATTACATCAATCAAACTCTTCTTGACTACGAAACATGGTACACTCAAGCTAAAAAATTATATTGCGCTATTTTATTTGCTACGTTGAAACTTCAACACTATCTTCTTAATCAAAAGACCTATATTGTTACTAGCTTCCAACCCCTCAAAATAATGCATTGTAAACCATATCATAATGTTTGTATCACCCATTGAATTCTTCTCATGAATGAGTTTGACCTTGAATTCATCCCTCAAAAATCTATTAAGGGCCAAGCTATTATTGACCAACTAGCACAAGGACCTCTTTCCAATATGTAACCTCCTCATGAGCATTTCACATACGAATCCATCAATCAATTTCATCATGATCCCCTTAAAATGACCCTCTTCTTCGATGGTTCTAAACACCAACAAGGGGGAGCATTAGGCGTTGTTCTCATTCCTCCTAGAGATGCTCCCATCCTCTTGGCATTCAAACTGGATTTTGAATGTATAAACAATATGGAAGAATACAAAGCCCTTATACTAGGACTAGAAACAACTATTTTTCTAGGTGTCCAGATTCTTGACATCTACAATGATTCTGAACTAGTAATAAAGTAGTTCAGAAGTGAATATCAGTGTAAAAATGATATTCTACAAAAATATCATGACTTTTCTCATCTTTTTATTAAAACCTTTGATTCTTATACTATTCAATATGTTCCTTGATCGACCAATCATTTTACCGATACAATGACATCCCTTCCAAACCTTATCCCTTGGACAACACAAGAGCTGAAGATTTAGGTCATTATACACCATTGTAAAAAACCATTCCATCATGTACCTCAAATTTATCTTGTTGAATATAATTCATTAGACCTCTATTATTCTCATATCTTTGATTATTTATCCAAATATAGCACTCCTCCTGACCTTTCTAAAAATTCTAAGAGGTCTTTCATCAAACGCACTACTTGTTATGTGATCCTTGGTAGTATTATTTATAAATGTGGATTTGATGGTGTCCTTCTTTGGTTCCTTAAAACCCATGAAGCCTCTTGAGATATCCAGGAAGTCTACAATGGTATTTTTGGTGAACACTTTAGTGGGTTATATGTTGCTAAGCGTGTTCTCCACCTCAGCTATTATTAGCCTTCCCTTAATCATGATTGTTGTGAGTATGTCAAGAAGTGTGTAAAATGTCAAAAAAACTCTAATCTCATCTGTGTTCCTAGCCAATCTTTACATCCTGACCAGTATATATGGACCTTTTCACAATGGTGTCTTGATCTCATTGGTCTAATAAATCTCCATTCATCACAACAACATCATTCTATCATCACTACTACAAAATATTTTACTAAATGGGTGGAAGTAATCCCACTCACCTTAGCTAAATCTATCCCAATTATTAATTTCATTTATCGACACATCATCTGCCACTTCAGTGTTCCACATAAACTTGTTATAGATAATGGGAAGTCCTTTAAAAATAAATATCTTTAAAAAATTGGCGATGAATTCAACATCAAACTTAGATTTTCTTTCCCATATTATCCTCAAGGTAAAGGCCAAGATGAAGCTATAAATAAAACTCTCTGAAATATCCTTTCCAAGACCATTGATCAAGTAGGTCATAATTGACATCTCCAACTTCCCTTTTCCCTGTGGGCCTATTGCACTAGCATTCACACTTCCATAGGGGCCAGTACATTTTATATTTTTTATGGCTCTAAAGCCATTCTCCCTCTCAAAGTTCAAATTCCATCCTTACGTGTGTTTCTTCACGACTTCATTTCTAGCGAAGATTATCACCAGGAGCATATAATACAACCTGAGTTGTTAGACGAGTACATCCTTCTCTCTCTTGAACACCATCATGTTTATCAAGAGAGTATCTAGTGTGCTTATAAAAAACATATCAAATAATTTTTTTTAAAAATTGGTAACCATGTTTTAAAGGAAAATCAGAACGTCACTACCTTAGAAAGGATTCAATGAGGAAATTTCACTCCCAACTGGATTAGACCATATATTATCACACATAAGTGTTGGTCTAGGGACTATCGTTTGGCTTTCCTTTATGGTAAACCTAAAACTGAACCTCTTAATGCATTTCACTTATGGCCATTCTATTGTTAGCACATGTACCCATGAGCAGATAGTCATATCTTTAGACCACTCCTCCATCACTAGCCCCTTCCATATATCACGGTAATGATATGAACTATGTATTCTATCGTCACTACTTTTATATGACCTTGAATATTAGTACCAAGACTCTACTCATCACATATTCATTATGGATAAGTTCTCCCATTTGGTGAGAACTCCACAATTATTACATCCATTACCCTCTCATTCTCCTATTTAAGTCATGCAAAGGGTCCAGGGGTGTCTCTTGTACATTCATTATCCCCTCCTAAGTGGTCTATTTATATATACCCAACTCTCCCCCATGTAAATATAACATTAATGTATGCCAAAAGAAAAATCAAAGTTATCAAAAATAGACTAATGCCTCGAAGGACAGTTGTTCATGCATAAAAGATAAATAAAAAAGGAAAATAAAAATAAAAGTATGCAAATAAAAGTCAAAAGAATCATAAGATATAGATCGATCCCTCAAAGGACGGTTATCATATATATTATTCTTTCCATCCATATTATGTAAAAATCAGACCATACCCTCGAAGGATGGGTACTCTTTTATTATGGCATTTAGAAGTTTTCCCGCATTGATCATCCTTCATTTATCAACATTCTCAGAAATCTTCCCGCATTGATCAAATTTATTCTATTATTGTTCTTCCCCTTTCCCAATCTAGGGGATAGACATGATGAACACCACCTTTAGATAAGCCTCTTCCCACATAAAAGTTACATCTCAAACCACCTTGTCATGTTGACATTAGGTTTATGAGAATATTTCATTTATATCTCCTTTAGGGTCTTTTGGTATAATTAACGGTCATTCGTTATGTACTAACACCCACTATTGGCTGCAAGTGCAATGCCTTGAGTAATACATTTTCTTATTTACTTCCTATCTAGTTTGAAGCACGACTTTATTACATGCCCCTTGCTATGGTAATGTGTCATCTATCTCATCAAGGTCACCTTTTATCATAATAACATTCTTAGAGATCAAATTTCAAATCATAAAATATGCATCCATATGTTTACTCTAAAGGATGTCCCCCATTAACGTCATCCATAAATCCATGAAATTTGTTACTATTTCTAAAAAATCTCTCTAATAAACTATTCAGTTTGGGAATTCTAGTTGATCTGTGTTGCAGTTTGGGAATTCTACTTGAGGATATCTCTCAAGTAGTATTCATTATATAGCAGCTCCTCATCCCCCACCATGTCCAACTTGACCTCTTTCCATCCATCCTCCTACATCATCCTTATCTTAATGTCTATTACCCACCCACTACCTTTCTCACCATTATTATTCCTATCTATCTCTTAATGCCAACATCATCTCCTTTACCATTCCCAATTTTTCATCCCCAGCTTGGCATGTCTACTGAACTATCAATGCAACATGACAATCCTATTTAAACTAGACTTTTCATTCTTGAAAAAATCACATCCGTTGACCATTTCTTCCTCATAGTCTCATTTTCCAACAAAATTTTCTCCTAAAATTCACCCCATCTCATTCTCTACTACTCTTCTCACCCATTTCCTCCTTCTCTGTTGCTTCTTCGATCCTTAACCCATCCTCCACCCTGAAATTATTGTTGGTTTTTTCCTCTATAGACTATACACTACACGTGCCCGATATATCGAGAAAATTTCTCTTCTCATATGGGAGGGATTTTTGATGCATAGGTTTATGGGATGGTTTTGGCCCATGGTTTTGGTACCCACGGTATTGTAAAACTACTTAAGAAATTGCCTATTTATGTGGTTTCATGCATATGGTAGGGTTGATGTAACATTGCAGATGTGTGTGAATTCTATAGAGTTTGTTGAGAATAGCTCCAAATAGATTTGGGTATTGTATTGAGAGAAGAGGTGGCTTGTAATTAAATATGAGAAAGTGATTCTTGGTGGACGTAGCCCAAATTTTGTGAACCACATTAAATACTATCCCTTTGTATTGTGTTCTTTTTTATTATGTACTTTTATTTCAGATTTGTAATATTTTTTGCATATTAGTTTCTACTATTGCAATTATGTTTGGGATTGTTCCGTATATTTTATCCTTTATTTCCTAAAAATTGGTATCAAAGCCTGGTTTGGTTTGCTGAAGTGTTGAATAATAGGGAAAGTTTTAGCTTGAGTGGGAGCTGTGGAAAATGATGAAAGATCAAGGGTTGATAAATTTAATAGGTAGTATTTTAGTCTTTGGAAGATGTAGATGGAATATTACCTTTATCAGAAGTATCTTTATATTCCGCTGTCTGAGAAATAGAAAAAACCCTCTAGCATGAAGGATACAAAATGTGATTTTTATGGATAGGAAGGCACTTAGGAAAATTCGGTTATGTCTTGCATCTTCAATATTATTTAATTTTTCCAAGGAAAAGACTACAAAAGAACTTATTTATGCATTAGGGAAGTTGTATGAAAAACCCTCTTCCTCTAACAAGATATTTTTAATGAAAAAGTTGTTTAATATGAAGATGTATGAGAATTTTTCAGTAGTAAACCATTTGAATGATTTCAATACGGTTGTAAATATAATAGATTTGGTTACAATAGAAGGTGATGAAAAATTTATGGATTTATAAATTTTGTAATCATTACCTGAGAGTTGGAATATCCTGGTAATGGCGGTAAGAAACTCAATTCCAACTAACTAGAAGTTGAAGTTTGAGGATGTTGTAGGGGTGATTCCAAGCGAGGAAATGTGAAGAAAAATATCTGAGGAATATTCTGCTTCAGGGAATGCTTTAACAATGGAAACTAGAGGGAGACAAAAGAATAAAGGAAGACATGGAAAATTGAAAGATCGTGCAAGGTCAAAATCCAAACGAAAGATGGTATGTTAGCACTGTGGAAAGTCTGGGCATGCAAAGAAGGATTTTTGGGAGCTTTGCGATAAGAAAAAGCAATAGGAAGAAAATAAGGAGGAAAATTTGGTAATGGGTAATGTATGTCAGGATTCTTTGGTTCTTTCTTTACATAATATTGTTGAATATTGGGTTTTAGATTTGAGGACTTCTTTCCATGCTACTCTACATAGGCATTATTTTTTTTATTACGTTGAAGGGGATTTTGGGAATGTGTTTCTTGGTGATGATGAGCCTTGTAACATAGTTTGAAAAGGTTCTATTCAGGTTAAGATGTAGAATGGGAACACATGGTTATTAAAGGATGTCAGACATGTATCTACATTAGGATGATATTTGATATCGGTGGGGAAGAAAGGAAGTGATGGTTGTATTGTGATATTTATAGCGGAATCTTGGAATGTTACCAAGGGTGGTATTGTGGTTGCAAGAGGTAAGAAGGTTGGAACCTTGTATTTAACCACTAATAGTACTAATACTTATAATTTTGTTGCTTTAGATGCAAATACATCATTGTAGCACTATAGGCTCTGTCATATGAGCCATAAGGGCATGGAGATCATAACGAATAATTTTCTTGGATATATAAAAATAGGTTTGGAGTTTTTGTGAGAATTTCATATTTGGGAAACAAAAGTGTGTAAGTTTTCTCAAGGTTAGACCTAAGAAGAAAGAGAATAAGTTAGAGCTAGTACATTCTGATGTGTGGGGGTCGGCTCATGTATCATCTCTTAAGGGTTAAAATTATTATGTTACTTTTATTGATGATGTAACAAGGAAAGTTTGGGTATATTGTATTATAAATAAATATGATGTATTTGACACTTTTGTTAAATGAAAAGTCTTTGTAGAGAATGAAACAGGTCTTAAGCTAAAATGTATCAGGTTAGATAATGGAGGGGAGTATTGCAACAATGAGTTTGATTATTATTGTTCTAAGAATGGAATCCATAGGAAAAATATGGTTTTAGGAACTCTGCAGTAGAATGGGGTGTCAGAAAGGATGAACATGACAATAGTGGAATGACCTAGGAGCATGAGGTTACATACAGGTCTTCCCATTTCTTTTTGGTAGAAGCGGTGAGTAAAACTATGTACTTGATAAATAGAGGACGTTTGAGTGCTTTGGAAGGAGGCATACCCGAGGAGGCTTGGTACGGTAAGAACTTTGATTACTCATTTCTTAGAGTCTTTGGATGTGAGGTGTTTTTTCATATTGATAAGGATGATAGCACCAAACTAGAGGCTAAATCAAAAAAATACACTTTCATTGGTTATGGTGGTGATGACTCTGGATATAAATGTTCAAGTTTTAAGGACTAGAAAATCATTCAATCTATGGATGCGGTATTTAATGAGAAAGTTATGTACAAATAATAGTTGCAGGAAAACATGGAAGAATCCAAGAAATAATATGCAATGGTAGAGGATCATCTAGATGAGAAATTTACCCATGAATCAGTTCAGGAACCTACTCAATTGGGAACCCCAAAATCCTATATTGAGGTCGTCTTCTATGGTAAGAAGAGAACCTGAAAATTTTTATCCTTCTCTTTATTATTTACTACTCACTGATAGTGGAGAGATAGAGAGATTTGATGAAGCAATACAAGTAGATGCTAGGGAAAATGGGGAGCAAGACATGGATGAGGAGCATAATTCTCTCATGGAAAACCAGACTTGGGATTTGTTTTTGTTACCCGAAGGAAAAATGGTATTGCAGAATAAGTGGGTATATAAATTTAAGGAGTAATAAGGAGGAAAGAAAATGTACAAGGCATGGTTAGTGGTCAAGGGGTTTGTATAGAAAAATGGTACAGATTTTGATGAGATTTTTTCTCCTATAGTAAAAATGACTTCTATTAGAATGATTCTTGGAATAGTGACAGTGGGATACTTAAACTTAGAGTAGCTAAATGTAAATAATACATTCCTCCATGGTGATTTATAGGAGGAGCTATGTATGTAGCAGCCTGAGAGCTATGAGATCAAAGGTAAAGAGGAGATGGTGTGTAAATTGAAGAAGAGCTTGTATGGCCTGAAACAAGCTCCACGTCAATGGTATAAAAAACTGATAGCTTCATGATGGAGCAATGTTATATTATATGTCATTCTAACCATTGCATGTATAAAAATAAATTTGAGGATGAAATCTATATTATCTTGTGTCTTTATGTGTATTACATGTTTGTTGCAGGAAAAAACATGCAGGAAATAAAAGTACTCAAGAAGCAACTAAGTGACTCCTTTGATATGAAGGATTTGGGGGTAGCTAGAAAAATCCTTGGTATGAGGATATCTAGGGATAGGAAGTAACGAAAGATGACTTTATCTCAAGAAGAGTACATTAAGAAGGTCTTGGAGAGATTTAATATGTAGAATGCTAAACTGGTTGGGAATCCTTTGGCAAGCCATTTCAAGTTATCAAAGGAGCAGTGTCCCAAGAAAGAGAAAGAAATAAACCAGATGTCCAAATTACCTTACTCATCAGTAGTTGGAAGTTTGATGTATGTCATGATGTGCACTAGGCTTGACATCGCACATGCAATGGGAACAGTGAGTAGATTTTTGAGTGATTCAGGTAAAGATCACTAATAGGAAGTAAATTGGATTCTTCAGTATTTGAGAGGGACCATGAGGATAGTTTTGTGTTACAGTGGATCAGACTCAAATTTGTGTGGTTATGTAGATTCATACATGGTAGGAGATGTAGACAACAGGAGAAACACAACAAGTTATATTTTCACTATAGGTGGGACAACAATGAGTCGGATTTCACAACTATAAAATTTGGTGGCCTTTTCAACCACGCATGCTAAGTATTTTGCTACCACAGAGGGAAAAAAGATGATTTGGTTACAAAAATTTCTTGAGGAGTTTGGGCATAAGTAGGAGGAAGGGAAGTTGCATAATGATAGTCAAAGTGTTATACACCTAGCTAAGAACTATGTTTTCCACTCTAGGATGAAGCATATAAAATTAAGGTACCATTTCATTAGGAAACATTTAGAGGAAGAGAAGTTGAAGATGGAGAAAAATCATACCAGTCAGAATCCTACGGACATGATGACCAAGGTGGTCACAAGGGAGAAACTGAAGCTATGTTTAGCTTTGGTTGGTCTTCACGGACGACAGTGAAGGGTTAATAAACTTTCTCAAAGGAAAACTAGTCTCCAAGTGGGAGATTGTTATGTTGTGGTGCCTATTTTCATATGTGGAAGTGTTGAAGACTATACACTATCCAAAATTTTCTTGTTGGGGTTTGGAGCCAGGATGGGCCCCGAGTGGGGGTCTGGGGGTGCAACCCTGAGAATTTTTTTGGCCTTGAGAAATGTGCCTAATAGATTGAGAAACATGATCTTCTCATATGGGCGGGATTTTTAATCCATAGGTTTATGGGACAATTTTGGCCCATGGTTTTGGTACCCACGGTATTATAAAATTGCTTAAGCAATTAATTATCTAAGTGGTTTTGTGCATATGGTAGGGTTGATGTAACATTGCATATGTGTGTGAGTTCAAGTGTGAACTATGTAGAGTTTGTTGAGCATAGCTCCAAAAAAATCTGGGTATTGTTTTGAGAGAAGACTTGGCTTGTAATTAAATCTGAGCAAGTGATTCTTGGTGGACATAGCCCAAATTGGGTGAACCACATTAAATACTGTCTCTTTTTGTTGTGTTCTTTTTTATTATGCACTTTTATTTCAGATCTATAATATTTTATGCATATTAGTTTCTACTATTGCGATTCTGTGTGGGATTGTTTTGCGTATTTTATCCTTTATTTCCTAACATATGTTGATCTATGGGTCAAGCCATTTTATTATGTTAAAATAGAATGCCTCTATTTTTTATGTATGGATAGTCATATATAAAAATCTGTATAAGAAAAGGGGGGTTTGAGTAGTTGGGTGAGTTCCTGATTTCCGTTGGATAATTTTGAAACGAGGCTGTGAAGATAGTTCTAGAAAGTTTGGAAATAAGTTCATTCCTCTTTACTACATGCATGATAGGCTCTATCTCTTCACTAATATATTGTGTTATCTATGTTGATCAGAGAAAATACTTAGTAGAACTCCCACATAGAGTCCACGTGGGAGAGTAGGCCAGATTCAAAGGCATGGAAGGATAGGAATAACCCGCATGCAGAAGGCAAGTTCAGTATTCAAGACTTAGCCTTTTTGGAGCATGAAGTCTATTTTGAGATGCTGGCATGTGGAACACACAAACAACACCAATACTTGCGCGCCACACATTTTTTTGTCTTTATAGGATCAGATCAAAGCACTTTTGCATGGAGGAGATCCAAGAATAGATTCAACACCTCAGTTAACTATAAAAAATCTATAGATAACACCCTTACATGTGTGGCTATGTTTGTAAATGGCACGTGGCTATTATTAGCATGTGACCTATTTCTGGAATAGCTAAGTAGTGAAGGGAAAGTTCCCACCCTATAGATATGAGTCGAATTACTTAGTTAAGATATAGAGAGATAGAGGATGGAGATATAGATGTGTGTATGTGACTGGATAATTGTATCAGATCCATGCGCGCATAATTACTGTTATTGTATAAATATTTTGTGTTACTATTGTGATTAATATATGAAGGATATTAGCTGAACCAGAGTATTATTCTATATGTTTTGATCATTGTATGTTATTTATTCAGTCATGATTAACACTTAAGTATTTCACTCATAGATTTGGTTCTGTTATACACTATGTGATGATGGATTAGTTATAGGTATATGTTTTTGCTACTTCATCATGCTAACATCCTTCTACAACAACCCTAAAGAGGGACCTGGTACCTTTGTATGCTTTGGGTGAGCGCTCAGCCTATGCTGAGTGATATTTCATCATGTATAGGGTGTATCTGTGAATTCTAGGCTGTTATTTGCATAAATAAAGCTCTGTGTTATGTTTTCCTTGCTATTGTATACTTGGGTTTTGATTTTTGGGTGAGAATCTATTGTATGATTTCTATTTATTTTTTATAACTGAATCTAGGTATAGGGTTAAATCTCCTATTATTTATGTGGCTTGTATGGGATTTGAACCCTTCAATCTGATCATACTTGTATTAGTGTTCATTTTTATGGTATATCGAACCCTTAGGTTCACATTCATGTTTCTGGGTATTATCGTTTGGGATGTATTGATTCTTTACATGAATGAGATCCTTGGATCCATATAGATTTATTATTTTTTAGCCATTTGGTTTTAATTGGAATATACATCTAGATATTTGAGATTAAATAGATAAATAAACAACTTGTGTTTTATAAGGAAAATTCCCATAATCTATGTGTGGCGATTTATATATGTATATAAAATTTCTGCTAACTGAATCTTGAGATTCAAACTTCGATCTTCTATGTATTATGTTATGACTCCTGGGGTAAAAACCTTAGAAGGATGATTCTAAACGAAAAAATGTATATTGCTACTTAAAATTTTTGTATCATTTCCGTTATTATAAATCACAAACAATATAGGAGACAACTATGTTTTTCCTTATTAATACCTGTATCAAATCCACTGATTTGAACCTGGAAACTGGTGAGTTTTTCTCTTGGGATTTTGAATGGTTAAGATATGGCTTTGTAAACACTGTCAATGAACAGGTTATTGTGTTAGTCTTGTACCGGTCGAATGGTTTCTCAACCTTCAAAGATACCTCCTAAACATTGCTTTGATACATTGTTACCTTTCTCCCCTGTTAGAAAAGTTAGGCATGTGGATCTCTATGAGAAGTCTGATATATTTTTTAAGGAAGTCATCTTTGGATGGTTGGTATTTTGTGAATGTTAAGGTAAATGAAATCACTTTTCCTATCAAACTTCTTATCTCCTTGTGTGGGACATGGAGATGATATGTGTTTTTAGACCATAAGGATATGGACTTGCCTAGTCAAATGCCCACTTGGACTATCTTGGAATATTAGGATAGTATTGTTTAATTATTTTATTCTAGGCCTTTAAAGAAATGATGATAAGTAAACTTAAGGGTATCTATGTAATATAATTACTAGTAGATGAATGAATTTTCTTCTAGCATGAGCAATCAGTTGATCTTAAGGGTTAAATAACATCGATACCTACACTGCAGTAATAGATGATATAATGTTTGATGTTGTATCTTATTGTGAAAGTAAATACCATTCGACATAGTGTTTATTACAGTTACTTGATACTGATTAGTTTAGGTATTTAATAAAATATAGTCATATATAATTGGATATTTGTATACTATATTGTGCTTGTATAGTACCAACTAGCTAAAATATATTTAACTGTAAGTTAATTATGAGAAGTTATAAATCATTGATATAACTAATATCCCTATTATGTTAAGTTATTAATGGTCGAATGTTGTTAACTAATATGTAAATTATCACTTGCGTTTTATTTCAAAAATAATTAGATTTGGATGAAGTGGAAAATAATGTGTAAGTAAAATGTTTATTTGGATCTGATATAAATAGGAAAATAAGTCCTAGTAGATCATTTATGTGATTTAAACTTAATGTAGCATTTCATTTATGTAAATACCAAATAAATGAAACTATTAAGGGAGAAATAGATCTTATCATGCTAGTTCGGTTGGAATCGACTATGTACAATGAAATATTTTCCATACAGGTTATTAACATTGCAGGTTGATTATGAAGGAAGGCGTGATTTGCACATTTTCTCCATGTTATATCTTATGATGAAATCTATAAAGCAGTTCTTGATGTGAAAAGATGAAAATAATTTATTTGTTTAATTTGATTGATGGAAGCTGCTTATATTGCATAGTAAAGTTGTAATGAAGCAAAATAGTATTGTATTGTTTAAATGATTAAGAGGCTAATTAGCCTATTCTATTTATTTATATTTCAAAAAGTAAGTAATGAAAGAGGTATTTCTGTAATCTATTGAGTTTAGAATTGTATCGAAAATTCATATGAAGGAGTCCTTAACCTTAATTTTCTGCATGATGAAAGAACTTATGTGCAGTTATATTACATATTATAAAGTAAGTATGATATTCTTGAGAATGAATATTGCATATTTGCATTATTAATGGCTTATTGGACTATGAGGTTTCCTCCATGTTATTAAATGAATACACCTCACATACTTAATGGTATATTTTAATTTGAAGTTACATATGGGCTATTCTTAATAACTATTATTGATCTTATTTAGTAATATTTTAGACTCAATATATTACTAGTATAAAAAGGATTAAATATGATTTGTAGTGATTAATAAAATAGGCTCTTTTAAATCTGTAACTTATACACTCAATGATCGTGTTAGAATGACTCTAAGCATGCTATCAATATATGTGAATCCTTCATTTAGATCCTTGTGTTTGGATTCTATAGTAACGAGAGTATAGCTGAAACATGGGAATTGAGGTGTCGCAAATTAATTAAATAACCTTAACTTAATAAGATATGGCATTTCCATTTAGTAGAACTCAAAGATCCAACTCGCTATGGCATCTAATACGTAATATCCATTTGATGACTACAGTCATTATTTGGCTACTGTAGAGCAACTTCTTTGTTGAGTTCACCGATCAAGATCCTCTAAATGAGAAGGTCATAATGCACTAAGATGCAATTAATGTCCTAGGTTCGAAAGTGGATTGTACCACATGGTTAAGTATTCAAAGTCATCTAATGATGATTATAGGAAAGGGAGTGACCCGTAATGATGCAAATCATTGTGGAGATGCTTAGTCTCCCTTAGTCATCCTAAGATGACATGGTGGCACTTACCCTCGCAGGATAATCTGAATTTTCACCTTATACGCAACTTGTAACTATCTAGTCATAATCCAAATAACAAAATTAGGTGAAGGAAAAGTTCCTAATGACGAGTGCACCATCACAAAATTGAGCATGCAATACATGTCTTTGAAACTTTAATCAAGTAGTGTAAGTTGTTGATTACACTATCTTTGATTCACCAAGGATTTAAGATGTCAGATACTGGTGGGATGCAATTGATTGAGTTCCAGATATGCACTTAGAAAACATTACTTGATTTTTAATACATGAAAAATGAAACCAAATGATACACTTGGTGTAATGGCTCATAAAGAGTGTTTGAGGGGGTCGAGTAGGATCTGTATACCCTTTCAATTGCACATGGTTTATGACTGTTATAAGATGGATTGACTAAGATTATGTTAGTTCTAAATTATGATAATTTAGAATAAGGAAACATGAGATATGAACTCAAGATTTATGTTGGGTTTTAATAAATGGATATTAAAATCAATGAAGCATAAAGTAAAAAAAAATCAGTTGAGAAGCGTAATAAAGAGTGTGTTACATATGTAAGAGGAGTTTGCGTAGAAATTTGTCAATAGAAGTACTATAAATTAAAATTTCGATTTTGTGCAATGAACAATTCCAAGAGGATTTGTGAAACTAAAGGAATTTTTGCAAGAAGAGGTGAAGAGTGTGGAAGTAGAGTAATTCACACAATACATGGAGGAACTACACAAGAAAGTTTACAAATGGTTGGAGAAGAGAAACACACATTATAAGGAACATATAAGTTTGTATATGAGACACTTGGATTTTAATGTGGGAGACTTAGTTCTTGCACACATAAGGAGCGGTTCTCTTGAGAAACTTATGAAAAACTCAAGTGGAAGATGATTGAACCATGCAGAGTCCTAAATAATTTTACGGAGAAATCATATCAACTGAGGCTACCGAAAGGGATATATATTTCATATATTTTCAACATATCATATCTATACCCATATTATGAGAATAAAATGAGTGGGGAAGAGAAATACGTAGAATTATATTGGAGGATCCAACTACATAAGTTGAATGCATTTTGGAGGAGTGCATAGTAAAGATAATGCACCAAAAGGATCAAAAATAATATTTGGTAAAATGGAGAGGTTGTGTAGTCAATGATGTATATTAGCTTTAGAAACAAGAGATCACAATACATGGTCATTCCATTTCAAGCCTTTGGAATATCTCTCAAGCAAGGGCTCATGTTTCTTGTTAAACGATGTGTATGATGTAGGAGAATATAGTTCATTGTAATCCCACATCAGTCAGATATACTTAGTCTTAGAAAATAAATTTGTGCAATGCCTTTATGAAATGTCTGTGCCGAATATCTCATCACTCCTAAACAAGCTACATAAATATCCTTTTCCTTTTCTACTTTTTGGAAGATGCACATAACTCAATTACCTTTTTGGTTTTGTAGAAATCACCAAATCCTATCCAAATCTTGGAAAACTATGAATTATATCTAAAGCCATGTAATACTTCTAAATTTTTGGAAACTTATGAATGTTACACAAAAATGCAAAATGTGTGGAATACTAGAATTTTCTACATAATCTTATTCCAATATTCCTCACACAGAAAGTCACATTGTATATAGAATTGCACACAACTTGTGTAGTCATGTTGCACACTTTTTGTGCAAACTTACGATGCTTGACCAAATATGCAAATGCTTGTTCAATTTCATGGAAAAATAGACCAAACCATTACATATTAAAGGAAGATATTGAACATGTACAAATCTATAGAACACTAAATTTTTGTGGGAACACTTCTATTCACTTTCATGATGAGATCTATGACTAAAAAAATCACATGTCAATATCAAGACAATTAGAAAAGGTTACACAAGGTCCATGATTTTATTATTTCATCTAGGGACCAACTAAATGATTTTCTTATTTCAGCTCGATCTTATGGTGGGAAAATTCTAGGATGGATCAATGGAATTGAGAGGACACCTAAGGAATATTTCATAGAAGTTTTTCTCACTAAAGGTGTCAAGGTTTCTATAAATATAATGGAAAGGAATATTTGTAACGAATCTTGAAAAGTGTCTTGATTTAGAGTTTATTTTGATTTGATATGATTTTCCTTGTAAGTGTGAGCTAGAGGTTATCTCTTTAAAAGCTTACTAGAATATGCAAGCTTAAGATAGCTCTATTATTGGAATTCTTATTAGAATCCTCATGGAGTCTCATTCTACAATGTAATTAGAGATGTTTCTAAATTTTTAATATCTTTCCTTACACTTAATAGAATTATCCTCACTTGTTTCTTATTTGGATTTTATCCTTGAGATCTTGCCTTGGTGAGATCAAATCTAACAAGAGATGCATTATGTAAAGCATCCCTTCATTAGGAACCCTAACTAGAACATAAAATAAAACATGAGAATAGAAGTAGACAACAACCTTAAAATATGTGGGAATAAAATATACATGAGCATAAAAGAAAACATGAGCATAGAATCAAACATGAGAATATAAGTAAACATATGCATAGATCATATAGTATCCTAGAAGAAAAGATGAGCATAAAATAAAACATGAACATAAATTAAGTAATATATATCTATGAGATGAGTGATATATGAAACAATGTCAAATAGCCAAAAATATCATTATGTGGAAAGCAATAACTAAAAGGTAATGATGAACATGAGTAAGCATGAAGCATTTCAACATCAATATTTAAAAACAAACAATGTGATTATTGCTTGAATAAAAATAAAACATGTGTCATGAGAAATAAGGTGGTGTGATATAGGTAGGAGTGGTGTTGTATTGGAAATGCACTAGTGTGTATGGATACAATTTGTATAATATTAGTAATTATGATTCATATGGTGTAGGTAATTCCCCAATGTGGTGGGCATCCCCCACATGATATAAAAATATAAGAATCCACTCAATGTGAATAATATGATCTTACTAGGTTCAACATGTAATATGTTCCCAGTGTAGGCATGCCCCCAATGTGGAGGGTTAATTACTACATAAAGTGCAGTTAACACCATTAATAGTGTCACATTTTTTTCACTCTATTTATTTTCATATGTATAGTGGAACAAGAATAATGCTAATGAATGGCACATACTTTGTGCCACAACTATGAACAAGTAAATTCCTAATTTGATATCCCCATTTTCATTTAGAATAAAATTAGGGTGTAAAAAAAAATACTTTGTATGAAATCTTATAATAAAAATTTAGGGCATCTTAAATCACATTATATAAAATTAGGGTCTATATCAAACTCATTTTTCTCTTTTTATGACACTTTGCAATTTTATTGAAAAACATAGTGCTGACATTTATATTGAAAGAGGCAAGGTGAATTTATGGATAACAAAGTAATTAATTTATTGGTATGAGATAGTTTCTTAAAGAAGTTTATTTCAAATCTTACCTATTCAAATAACAATACATAGATATATTTTTTGCAAATTTATTTTTTTTAAAGAAGAGGTTTATTGTTTTATGGATACCATATCATCATCAACTAGGTATACATCATCGCCTCTATAAATATCTAATTTAGTAGATCTAAGTTCTTTATCTTTATAAATATCTACTTCATTAAAACATATCTCTTCATTAGAGAGTATACATACAACATATGAGTTGGTTTGTAATCTCAATATTGTATAAAATATTTAATACTATGTTAGTATAATCTATTTTATTTATTTCATGGTTGCAAAAATATTATTAATTTAAAACAATATGTATAGGGAGAGTCATCACAACCTCATGGCCGAGGTAGGGGTTGAATTAGAATAAGTATAAGAGGAGGGGGATGTATTCAAAAAGTTATTGTGGAACCACAAACTTATTTATGTGAGGTGAATTTATTATAGAATATGTTTTATTCAAATGAAGCCATCATAGTATTGATGTTAGTATGAATATTTTACTAATAATAACTTATTATGGAGACATGTGAACTTAAAATCAAATAGTGAACTTGATGTTGAATGGGCTCGACCAAAGACAAATGAAAAGTACATCTTCCCATTGTGTCATATTAATGATGAAATACATCCTATGAACATTACAAGGGAAAATAAATATCATCTAAAGAGACTTTACTCAAAACATATGATGAAATGTTAGGCGAAGCATATACCTTTTCCTAGGAATTATGATGAAGATGTTCTAATGGAAGAGGGAATCATACTTTAAAATATGGTACACCATTTATTTTATCATGATTAGGATGATGATGATTAACCAAATGATCAAGTTGGTGACAATTATGATGAATAAGTTAATATAGATGATAATTTCAAGGAAATTGAACAAGAAAGGATAATTTTTATTTTTTCTCAAACTCTTGTTTTGATCTTAAATTAATGAAATTTGGTAAATATAATTAATTTAAATAAATTTGAATAATGTTAGAAGAAATATATTAATTCATATTACATAGGGTTTTCATTCTAAATGTTTAGGATGCAAAATTGAAAATTTTGGCCATGACAACTACGTCTGCACTTGAAAATTTCCTCTCCCAATCATTGTGAATCCTTACTTTAGACAACTTGTCCTCAATTTCACCCTCATTTTGGCTCATAGGAACATGATAACAATATTTTCAAGTTTTTTTAAATGTGCAGGGATACACTCCCAAGGATATTGATGAAGATATTGAGATTCAAGGAAAGACAATTACCCTCGGAGTCCTAGAAAGGGCTATTTTTAGCCATTTACAACTAGTAAATACCTTCTAGAAGCTTACAAGAAATATTAAAATCATCCAATATTTGTATAGGAGAATAGTGAATTCATACAATGTATTTTAAGGAAAACTAGTGAAAGAAATTGATGTCGGTAATCAAGCAAACAAGTTTGGGTCATTTTGGGCACAAGGAATGAAGGCTCCAATAGTAAAAGCTAACTTGTATAGATGATTATGGGAATTACACAAGGAATTTTGAGGGAAAAAAATAATAAATGGAAATATCTTGGAACCCTCTACATTATGGACACATAATGTTTTTTCAAAGACCTAAAAATATTCAGTGAGAATCCAAGACACCGCAATTGCCCCTTCAAATCAAGAATGAAATAGGCCCTAAAAATGAAATATAAGGAATAATTATCTCCTTATAATGACTTAAATTATCTCAATAGGTGTTTTGGATTCAAAATCATATATGTTTTGATCCCAAAACACTCTTTTATGCTCCCAGGGAAGAAAAAGCACTCCCAGTGTCCTGATTTACACTTAGCGGGTAACATCAACATTCTAAAACTCTGTTGTCCCAATTTTCACCCTTGGTATTCCCTTGGATTATCCTTGAGGTGAAAATGGGACATGAAGGACACCAAAGTGTGACCCTCATCATTTTTTAAGTTTCATCACTTAAGAACGTGCCTTAAGGTGTTAGGGTGAGAAAATGAGTGAATTAAGTTGCTTGTCACACTTTTCATGATAGTTGAACCCATTGGTCACAATTTTTCAACCACTAGGTCCCCCTGGATTGTCCCCAAGGTGAAAAGGAGACAAGGGGGACACAAAATCATGACTCCCATCATGGAAAACTTCTCGTAACTCACCCCTCACTACTTTTGCACCTATGTTTCACAAAATTGCATTCTATCTTGTCCCCCTTTCATGTGGTTAAGCCAAGGTCACAATTTCTCACCCTTTTTTCCCTCTTGTCCCAAATCTGAAAATGGGATAAGGAAGACAGAAAATTTCAACCCCCTTCCTTTCATTTACTTCCTTGTCACTTAAAAACTCAAAAATTCCCTCAGTGCTCATTCCCAACTCCTTGAATCGCATCCACAAGTAACTAGGAGCTACCACTTGTTTTTATCTGGTACAAGTCACACTTTTGTTTCCATTGTGTCCCTATTTTCCCTCTTGTATAGGTGAAACTCCACTTCAACTATATCCTAACCTTGGTTAAGTTGTCCAGTCAAATGGGTGAGTTAAAGTTACAAGAAAATTGAATTACTCTCCTCCTCTCACAACACTTAACCACTTTTATCATTAAAAGTACTATTATATTTACCTCCCAAAACTCAATTTTACCAGAAATCCATGTCCCAAAACATATATTTATTCATAAATATTTAACAATGTACTCGTTTTCAACCAAATGTTACATGTGTTGAGTTGTGGAGCTTAATTGCTTCACAGTAGCATGGTTTGCTAGTTTGCTGGATTACACAGTAACCGACATAATTCGTATGACCTTTTTCGGTAACCCAAGGATTGGTATTAGTCAGGAAATGAGGATATGACATCGATTAAGCCTAACCAACATCGGTTAGGGATAATTGACGTTAGTTTCCTATGGGTGGAAATTTATATTTAAGTCACGGGAATTAGATCTATATTTAGTTGTAAAGTGAATCTAATGGTTGTAAATTCATAGCCAAGGTGACCTAAGTTTGTATATATAGAGAGGCATGAGAATTAGGGTTTAAAAGAATAGAATTTCATTTGTTGAATGTAAGTTTCCTTGGAGAACAAGAAAGAGTAGCTGGTGAGAAGAAAGCATTGTACATCTTGTGAAGTGTGGAAGATAGTAGATCTTCATTGTATTTCATCTATAAATCTTTGACTAATAAGGTTGTTCATTTCTTAGTAGACGTATCCCACACTGGGTGAACCACGTTATATTTGGTGTTATCTTTCTCTCTTGTTTATTTCATCTTATTTTTTAAGTCCATGTTTATTGCTTGTATACTTTATTTGATTATAGATCTAGACAACATTGGTTTATGATTTAACCCCAACAACTTGTATCAGAGATTTGTTTTTAGGTTTTGTGTTATGATAGGATTTACTCTCAGAGGGTTTTTTGATTGAGTGGGAGCTCAGCAACGGTAGAAGAAATAAAATACATAGTAGAGAAATTTGACTGCCGTAATTATCAATTATGGAAGATGCAAGTGTAGGATTATCTGTATCACAAAGATCTATACTTATCGTTGCATGAGAAGGTAAGGCCTATAAAGATGACTGATGAAGAATGGAATATTCTTGATAGAAATGATCTAGTATCTATAAGATTGAGCCTGACAACATCTGTAGCTTCTAATATAACAGAAGTAACAACCACAGTAGAGTTAATGAAAGCTTTAGCAAACTTATATGAAAATCCTAGTACATCAAATAAAGTTTATTAAATTATTTAATTCAAAAATGCAAGGTGGATATGTGTCTAATCATTTGAATGAAAATCATTTAATTGATTTACAATAGAATGAAAATCATGCAGGTACATCTTAAACTACAAAATGGAAATACATGGATATTGAAATATGTGAGGCATGTGCCAAGCCTCAAAATAAAACTAATTTCTGTAGGGTAATTAGGAGAATCTAGATGCATGGTTAAATTCATAATAGAGTCTTGGAAAGTTTCTAAAGGTTCCCTTATTGTAGCAAGAGGAAAGAAGGTAGGAACATTTTTTCTATCTACTTGTGTTATTGATTCCTTTTTTGTGTTATCTACTTCAAATTCAAATGCAAGCATGTGGCATTATCAGCTAGGCCATATGAGTGAAAAAGGAATGCAGATCTTAAAGGCTAAGGGTAAGTTATCAAATTTGAAATAAGTAGATCTTAATTTCTATGAGCATTGTATATTTGCAAAGTAGAAGAAAGTGAGATTTCTTAAGGTTGCGGAAAAAAAGGAGAAAAAATTATAGCTTGTTCATACAGATGTACGGGGGCCAGCTCAGGTAGATTCTCTTAGAGGATCGCAATATTATGTTACTTTCATTGATGATGCCACAAGAAAGGTATGGGTTTATTGTATTAAGAGAAAATTTGATGTTTTTGAGACTTTTAAAAGAAAGAAATACCTTGTGGAAAATGAAACAAAATTCAAATTAAAGTGTCATAGATCTAAAAATGGTGGTAAGTATTGTAACAAGGTTTTCAATGATTATTATTCAATGAATGGAATACGTAGAGAGAGAACAGTTCCTATAACTCCACAGGAGAATGGAGTTATAGAAAGAATGAATAGGAAAATCATGGAACGTGCTAGGTGCATGAGATTACATGTCAGTTTTCCTTTGAAGTTTTGTGTAGAAGTAGTAGATACAATGATATACTTGATTAACCATGTCCCTTTAAGTGCACTAGATGGTGGAATACCAAAAGAAAAATGGACTGGAAATGAGGTAGATCTTTCTTTTCTTAGTGTATTTGTTTCAGAAGCTTTTTTGCATGTTGATAAGGAAAATAGAAATAAATTGGATGAAAATACCAAGAGATGTATTTTAATTGGTTATGGTTCTGGTGATTTTGGATTCTATTTTTGGGATTTAGAAGATACTAATATTGTTAGGAGTTGTGACATTGATTGGAACAAAAAGAGAATGCACAGGGATCAAGTTTTGGTACCCAAAGATGAACCAATTGAGAATTTTGTGGATGAAAATGAACTCTTAGATTTAAAATTGACACCAACATGTTTATGTAGTAACTGGTGTCAGTTGACCCCTGACCAACATCGGTCCCCTATACAAGTTTCTGTTACACAAGAGACTGACTAGCATCAGTTAGGTGAACTGGCATCGACATAAGGTGACCAACATCAGTCACTGTCAGATGTAGATACAAATCTATAGGATGAGCAGATTAAGGCTCTAACACCCCAAATCTCAGTGAGAAGGTCTCAAAGGGTAAGTAAACCTCTAGAAAGATTTACTCCTTCATTATCTTATTTTTTATTGACTGATAATGGTGAAACAGAGTGTTTTGAAGAAGTAATGCAGTAGGATACCCATGTACAGTGGGAGCATGGCATGGATGAGGAGATAAACTCTTTGGAAAAGAATCAAACATGGCAATTAGTCAAGTTACTAGCTGGTAAGAGTACATTGTAGGACAAGTGGATTTACAGGATATGGGAGGAAGAGGGTGGAAATAATAGATACAAAGCAAGGCTTGTGGTAAAATGATTTGCACAAAAAATGGGTATTGATTTTGGTGAAATATTTTTTCCTATTGTTAAAATGAATTCCATCTGTATTGTTATAAGTTTATTTGTAGTATAATATTTGCATTTAGAACATCTTGATGTTAAGACCAATTTCATTCATGGTGATTTGGATGAGGAGATCTATATGAGTCAGCCGCTTGGTTATGAAATCAAGGGTAAGGAGAAATATGTGTGTAGGTTGAAAAATATACTATATGGGATCAAGAAATCTCGAAGTAAATGGTATATGAGGTTTGATAGTTTCATACATGATAATGGTTATATCATATGTGAATCTAACCATCGTGTTAATTTTAAGAAGCTTAAGAATGGAAGCTAGATTATTTTGTTACTATATGTGGATGATATGCTTATTACAGGATCTAGTATGCATGAAATTGGTGAGCTTAAAGAAAAGATAGCTCACACATTTGTCATGAAGGATTTGAGATGAGAAAAGAAAATACTTGGCATGTAAATTCACAGAGACAAGAAAAATGGGAAATTGTATTTGTCTTAGGAACATTATACCAATAAAGTTTTGGAGATTAAAAATTCAGGATGCAAAACCTATAAGTACACCTATGGCTGGAAAAATTAAATTGAGAAAATATTATTTTCCTACATCACATGAGGAGGTTGGGTACATCGCACAATTTTCATATGCTTCAGCAGTTGGGAGCTTGATGTATGTTATGGTTTGTACTAGACCAAACATTGTACAAGTAGTGGGATTTATGAGTAGATTATGGCAAATATAGGTAAAGAGAATTTGAAAGTAATCCAATGGATTCTCATGTAGTTGAGAGGGACATCCAGTATATAATTATTCTATGGAGGATTAGACACTATTTTATTAGGCCATGTTGATTCAGATATGGCTGGAAATTTGGATGGTAGGAGAAGTATCATTGGATATGTTTTCATAGTATGTGGGACGACATTTGGCTAGATTTCTAGATTGCATAAGGTTGTGGCCTTGTCTACTACAAAGGCTGAGTATGTTACAACTACTGAGGCTAGAAAAGAGATGATTTGGATGAGTAGGTTCATGGAAGAGTTGGGAAAGGGACAAGAGGATTGTAAGTTGTATAGTGACATTCAAAGTACGATTCATCTGGAAAATAAATCATCATTTCATTCAAGAACAAAACACATTCAGTTGAGGTATCACTTCATACCGTAGGTATTGGAGGATGGGAAATTGAAGTTGGAGAAAATTCATACCAAGGAGAACCTTGCGGATATGCTAACGAAGCCGTTGGAAAATGAGAAGATGGAGACTAACTCCACTTCTATTAGTATTCAAGTTTGAGACTTGAAGAGGGATAAAAATACCAAGGTAAAATGATTCAAGGATGGAGTTTTATGTGCAATGCAGTAATTTATCTCCAAGTGGGAGATTTTTGAGTTGTGGAGCTTAATTACTTCACAGTAGCATGGTTTACTAGCTTGTTGGATTACACAGTAATCGGCATCAGTCATCTGACCGTTGTTCGTTACCCAGGGACCAATATCGGTCAGGAGAGGAGGAACCAACATCAGTTAACGATAACCGACATCGGTTAGGGCTAACACGTATCGGTTTCCTATGCATGGAAATTTATATTTAAGTCACGTGAATTAGATCTATATTTAGTTTTAAAGTGAATCTAATGGTTGTAAATGCATAACTAAGGTTCCCTAAGTTTGTATATGTATAAAGGCATGATAATTAGGGTTTATATGAGTAGAATTACATTTGTTGAATGTAATTTTCCTTGGAGAGAAAGAAAGAGTAGTTGGTGAGGAGAAAGCATTATACATCCTGTGAGGTATGGAAGACAGTATATCTTCATTTTATTTCCTCTATAAAGCATTGAATAATAAGATTGGTCATTTCTTGGTGGACGTATCCCACACTGGGTCAGCCATGCTATATCTGGTGTTATCTTTCTCTCTTGTTCATTTCATCTTCTGGTTTAATTCTGTGTTTATTTTTTGTACTCTTTATTTGATTATAGATCTTGACAACAATGGTTTGTGGTTTAACCCCAAAAACATGTGAACTCCTCCCCAAAATTCATTTATGATGATTGTAAGAGAATTTCCATTGATTCTCTATATAATTTACATAATCCATCTGAAATTTGCAGGCCCATAAGTTTCCTTTTTAGATCTACAGAGTCTTAGTGAACAAAAAACCTCAAAAGATAGAGCAGAATGTCTTGAAGTAAAACCTAAAATTTTGAGACCAATTTTTTTTACAATTTGACATCCATAAGGCCTTCATCTAAAAATAGTAAGAGTGAAAGGATTCACATGTCAAAATATAATAATTTTTCAAAAATAAAAAAATTTCACCACCCGTTATACTCCAAACAAGTAAAAACTATTAGAAGGTGAAAATTGTGCATATTTAATAAAATAACTATCATAGATAGGACCCAATAATAATAGAAAGTATTGAAATTGAGATAAAATCACTTGTTTCAACTCAGAATCCACATATATCACTGCTTTTTGACATCATGAAGTTTAAGTATTTGGGTTTGGAGCCCATTTCCACTCTGATCACTGAATACCATGGTGTGGGAGATAGTGAAGCCACACATATGGACCTATAAGACTTGAAAAATAGAATTCTTGGTGGACCTCATGAACTAGTGGAGGAGAAAATATTCTGGAGTAGACTATTCAAGGCAAGAGGTCACCCACTATATATTAAGAGAACTGAATTAGTTCTGACATGTGCACAACAGTACTGTTAGGAATTTTAAAGGATGAATAATGTTACAAATTATAAATCCATAATACAAATTGCCAAAGAAAATAGTTTATTAAGTGCAATAATTAAACAGTATATCAAGATGTTTTATAATACATATTACAAAATTTAAATACCATGAACAGAAAGAAAATGAACATAGTGATGCAATATATAAGGGGGGAAACCTTGGAAGGTCAAAAACCCACTGAAATTCACTTATCTTTATTAAGAATAAACTATCACCCAACACTCCCACTATTTCGCATATCCACTTGAAGTTAAACCTTCAATAAGGGATTACAAACCACCTAATACATTCTCTTAACATGTGTTTTACTTCATTCACTTCATGTATCTATGATCATCTCGCACATATATTGTGCATTCATATGTTACACTTGATATTTTTATTTCCATAATGTAATTGATCTCTAATGAAATCACCTTGTTTTATAAAAGGTGGGTGATCTGTTTTGGGTAGCTCTTGTGTTTTAAAAAGTGCTGAAAAAATTAGTGGATCCACCATGCTTTTATGTTAAATATAAACCATAAGCCAAAAACATATATTCTTTAACAAGTTTCTAAATAAGAAGTTTCCCGCTTAATATTATAAACCCAACAATTACGATGTAGATTCTAGAACAATGCAGGAAAATGACAACTCACTCCTCATAGTTATAACACCAAACAAAATTTATCAACATCTACAGATTCCACACTAGTAGAAACATGGTCATCATAACAAAGGAATTTTCATTGCAGGACTGGGAAAATACTTATTCATATCTACAAAGCGTAGCACTCATTTCATGGCTCAAATAAGGAATAAATCCTTCCAGTATTCCCAAGAACTTGTCAAGGAGTGAATTTCTTGAGACTTATTATAATTCCATTATTATTCTAAGAAGGGTAATGGGGGAAGAAATAAGGAAATATTTTCAATATTGGATGACTCGGTCTATGGGGATACTGAAGGAAACCAAGTGGTGGATTGGGGACATATCATTAATGACAATGTCCATGGGAAAATTTTGTAGTTTTATGCCACTAAGTAGTCCACCATGAATTCTTACCTAGTAAATGCCCTTGTCTTCACAAGATCATTTAAAGGATTTTCCACATCTCTCCATGTGCCTCAAAAATCACCTACATACGAGAAGTATCTGTAATTGACTCATAAGGAGAGAAATTCCCACTATTCCAGGGAGAAAGATGGATTTAACATGTTCATTATCAAGATCGTTGAGGGTAATTCGGAATGGAGGATATCTTCTCAAGTTGTTGCACTGATTGAAAAAGTTTGAGAACCACTTTATCTAGTTCACTACCTTCTCCTACATCAAATTCTCAGGCTATGATTTTTCTCCTCAAAGGCTATCCAGGTACCCAAGTGAACAATCATAATGTTGAAATTGTGCAGGAAACTGGATCATGTTCATGTCAAGCGTAATAATAACAAAAAGAAAGGTGTGTCATTTCCCATTTCCTTGGTAACATATTCATTTAATAATGTCATAGATGTGTTTAACATCAAAGCATCCTTCTCTCCCCTCAGTCTCTACTCCTACACATTTTAGGTCTGACTTCGATATCAAGAGAAATCAAGAGACCTTCACCTTTATGCCTCAAATTGAAAAATACTGGGCCAATTGCACTAACGATTTAAGGTATGTAAAATGGACTATATGTGGATGACAGTAGACTAGATGATGAATCTGAAATTTTACTGGTTCATTAAACGGATAAAAGATGATGGATCAGACCTATTTGAACCATAGTACCAAGTAGAACAATCTTCACCCCTTCCTTTAACTCTATGGAACACCAGAGAATCGGTTGATATTAAGGAGAATACTGCAATAGTAAATCAAAGATCAAGAGAGTGGTTCAAAATTAAGAGAACTAATTTCATCGAGTCCGGTGGTCTCCTGAATCTATCTAGATGGATATCTCGCACTTCTTCTATAAGGGCATCTAAGAAGGCCATGGATTCTACTCACTCAGAATAATCTTCAAATAAAAATATTATGGAGGAAGAGAACACTGAAGATTCCCATCCTAGGAGGTTATATAAGAAGGCTGAGATCATTAAATATCTAATTGATCCTCTTGAACAAGGTGAAATTGATCCTTCATAGTCACATGTTCACCAATGACATCCAAGTGTATCATCCTCAACAGTAGAGTCATTCCACCATGAGAAATTTTTGATATCCTATTAAGCACCTAAAAGTTCCCCATACTTGATATTGTGTCTACTCTGGTGGAAAATTTCCTATGGATTTAGGAGTTTCTTGGGAATGAGTCAAGGACGGTGCAACAAGCTTCAACACATGATTTTAAGGATATCTCAAAATTCATGAAAAAAAAATAGGGAAAGAAAGCATAAGTAACATCTCATTTATTTATTCGGGATTTTAGAACTCATCATGTGGATTTTTCCCAACCAAAATTTTCAAAACCTATGAAAGATATGACTCAGGATGACTGATTTTACCCACATCTCCTTGGGGTAAGCAACACACAAAGAAGATACACATTTGTTCAAGGATTCTATGGATTGGTTTCTTTCTAGGAATGAGGAGTACAAACAATTAATGGAAAAATTAGAGGATCAGGTGAGGACTCTCACTTTTTATGTGTAGTTCTTCTTAGAACCTAATACAATGCCACCTCCTCCTATTGAAGTCATCTCTCCCATTAATAGTTTTGACACTCATATGATCAAGAGAGCACAAGGATACATAATAAAAGTGAGATATAATGATAAGTGGGTTGAAATTATTCTCGAGAAAGGAAATACATTGTTGCCAAAAATTATCTCATTGTTTGAATTTTCCCTCGCCACTAATTCCAAATTAAAAGTGACCAAGGAGGATATTAAGAAAGAAAAATCTCACTAGGATAGTGTTTTTTTATTGGTATCTATTGTCTAAAATAACCCCTAGTTATTTTGAAAACTTGCAGTTCCATTATGGCTTTGGAATCAAGTTTTTAGCTTACACGTAATGATGGTTTTCTCCTTGGTGCATTTCCTAGGTTGCAGTTCTTTGGATGTGCTCCCACACACTCTCCTTGCTTCTACCCCTTCCTTTGCTTTCTTCCATGCATGCTTCATGCACTCTAATTATTCCTTGTATAGTTTCAAGTATTTCCCCTTTTCCTTTTTAGCATACTCATTGCATATTCTATTCTTCTATTTTATCCATTGCGCTCCCTTCTGCACACACCCGCATGTTTTCCTTATATTCTTGTAATTCCCTGGCATGCCTTCTACACACTTGTATTTTATTTCTTGAATTCCTTGCATCCCCTCACGCATACTATCAATACCTCATGTAGTTACATGTGCACCCCCTTTCATGCATCCTTGCATTGCACACTCTCCCTTCTCCTCTTGGATTGCTTTGTATGCCATCTTTCCCTAAAATTATGTGCTTCTATTTTGCAGACCTTCAAACCTCTCTTACAGATTTTCATTTCTATGCAAATATGCATTCCTTTCCCATTTCTCCCCACGTACCCTCTCGAACATGTTGGCAGAATTATTTTGCATCCATGCATCCTTTGTGCAAACTTTCTCTTCTTCCCCATTTCTCTCGCACATGCACCCAAGGAAATAACCCTTGTGCTTCACGTGTCCAAATCTGGGGAGTTAGTAGATAAATTGCAATTCATGATAATAAATAGATAAATACCAACTATGTGTAGATCTTAGTAGTGAATGGAAGTGTGAGATGTGCCAAAGATGGATTGCAATAAATCAGTATACTCCCATGACCAATCAGATTGCGTTATGTGTCTGTTGTGTTCCTTTGCATTGAAGAAATTCAAATCATCATAACTCCTTCCACAGATTTCAAAATCATGTGAGGTTGGTCTCATTAGAAATCTAATGACATGGGCTGCACTTTAGGATATTAAAAATCATATTTTGGTGGGATTTGGTAGGTGAAAATAGGAAAACATGATTCAAGTCACTAATGCATAATTCTAGTTGACTCAACCACCCGAATTTCATAAGATTTGGCCTCCTTTCTTCTTCCAAAAGAAAAGTGACTTTGAGAGGTAGATTTGACAAAGCTATAGGCTGAGTTATAGGCATTTATTGTATCTTGGTCATGGTTTTGTGTTGGAATTAGAGTTTTCATCTTTTTTCTCTCCCCTTTCTTATATATATTATAGAATAATTCCCATTTTTAAAAGTTAGACCCTATTAGAATGCAAACACATTATTCAAAGTAAGTGTATTATTTCATTTTGAGTTGGAGGCCTCATATTTGGGTCACTACATATGAATTATTTCCTCCTCCTTTTATTATAATAGACTATGAATTCATTGGAAGAAATAAAATTTGTGTTTTATGGCTATTCTCTTCCCTAATTTGTGTTTATTACATCTTCCTACCTTTCTTTTACATTATTATCATGTCGTTCATATTTTACATCTTTTGCAGGTTTGTCTTTTGTTGTGCTCCATGGAAATGAGATATTGAATAATATTTTTTACTATGGTATGCATGTATGCCCTTCATTTACTCATTTCACCTCATTTTCACTCATCTAAGAGTGTGTTTTCCTTCTTTATGGTGTTATCACCTTCCCTTACTTTAGGATTTCAATTTTATGCATCTCCTTCTCTCCCCGGTCACTTGGAATGATAGATTAGAGTTATATATCTGAATTTCCATTCTTATGAGTAGTTTAAGAAATATAAATAAGCAAATGAATTTGACCTTCTATCGAGGTCTATCTCAAGTGTAAGTACCACAACTTGGTGACAATACCATGTTTCCTCAAAGCCCTAGATCTTCCTGATTTAGGTGTAGGTAAAATTTTGAGCACCAACAGTTTTGGAACACTCAGTGGGACAAGTTTCATGTAATTTAAAACATATCACTAAGTTTTGGTGTGTAACTTAGTGATTTATAGTCTTTGGAGGTTTGTTTCAACACATATGATGCATCTAACCATCATATCTATTGGTTTCATTAGTTATAGTTCCATTTTTCATGAGAAGAATACAATAATGGAAACATGAAACAGAAGTAGGTGAACCCTTTGAATATTTACAGTTGTCTCCAAGGAGAATAATAAGAAGAGTAGCACGCAGATTTCCATCTCCCACGTGTAGGGCTATTTCTACTCCTCTGTTTGACATACCTTTCGCGTGCCCTTCTATAATATTGAGACCCATCAAAATCATGATGCATGAAATAAATATTCCCTTTATCAGCTTAAATGGTGGTATTCCTTTGGCTCTTAGCTCGTAACATGATACACCAGTAGCTGCACTCAAAAGTGTTCCATTTTTCACTATTGATAATAATACTACTCCGACTAATCACATTCAAGACATTTTAAATGTATACTCAATTTATCTATTCATAGTAGATAATGTTACATTTAGGTTAGCTTCTTCAATCAAAGTAAAATCACTTCAATGGTACAAAATTTTAAGACATACCTCTATTTACAACTAGGACGAGCTTAGCAATGAATTTTATGATTAGTTTGAGGAGAAGGTAGAGAATATATCCTTGTTAGAACAACTAAAAACCATCAAGAGATATCTTAATGAGCTTATGGATGACTTCAATTTCATATTTCATAAGACATGGGACAAAATTCCACTTCTCTTAAGGCGTACTCCACAAGGTGCTTTTCTTTCTTTCTTAAGAGCATTACATTATGATATAGCAGTTATGATTCAATATATGGGTGCTAAAAATTTACTTAATGCCTATCCTATAACTATTAGAGATGAAAATTTTCTAATCCATGATGGAAAGATAGTCCCCTATATTTTCTATGCCTTTGTTCCCTGAAATTAAAAAAATTTCAAACAAAGTTATATCCTTAGAAAAATAGCAGGCGCAAGCCTTTAAAAATAATTCCAATCAAGGATTCAATAAAAGCTATCAACCCTTTAGAAATCTATATTAAAATTAGAATTATTGGTAGAATCAATAAAATGATAGATGACAGGTTCATAATCCACCCCTTCCTCTTCAAACAATTGCTCATGCATAGCCTTTTCCTGGTCCTCATTCAAATAATGCATTGGTTCCAATACAAAACAATACGATTCAAGAATTAAGTGGTACTTCCCTTATAACTTGCTACACAATCAATATAATTACATAAATAATTTGTGTGTGCAAGCCTTCATGATCCATAATGGTTCCAATCATGATCAATTTTTGAGTGAACACAAGCCTGACAATGAAGAATATCAATACGTAAACCCTAAGAATAATATGATATTCTTTGGGGTTGATGAATTATGTGTAATGAATCAAGTTGTGGAAAATTCCAATCTACCATATGCCCAAGTTGTTCATAACACAATGTCTAAGAAGAGAGTATTGGATACTTCCACGCTACCTTTATCTTTTGTCAGTCAGGCTGAACCACTCCACAAGAAAAAGGATGACACAATTTCAACCAATAGTTTTGGCTTTCATTATAGTGTGTTTAGACACTGAAATCATGTCGTAATCACCTTGGTCCCCTAACGCAGCCCTATAATCACTTCCTCATCCTCAACACCTTATCACCTACCTCTTACACCACACACATTTTAATTTAATTACTTTAATTAAATTAATTCCATTTATCTCCATACATATTAATTTAATTATTTTAATTAAGTTAATGACCTCTTACCCCCACACACATTAATTTAATTATTTACATTAAATTAATTCACTACCCTCACACACTTATTTAATAAAATTGCCTTTATTAAATGCACCTCACCTAACCACCCCCATCATTTGACCCAGTAACCTAAACCCTAAACCAATGTCCTAAATAAAACCTAACATTAGACCCATGCCCTCACCTCACATTTAAAATCCTCCTAAGGTTGGTTTTCACCCCGAGAAAAAAGGAGACCCTCATCAAATGGCGGAGCAACTTCCCAAGTAATTTTTGAACAACCCAAGATATCTCACCTAAACCAATGTCAGTTCACCCTAAACCGGCGCCAGTTATACCGGAATGGACCAAAATGCCTATTTAGACCCATCTACAGCTTTGTAATATGTGTTGAAAAAATTCTAATCTGGAGTTCGATCTCTTTAGATGCGACAACAGAATGAAGATTGATTGGTGATCAACAAAGGCAACCAAATACATTGGCACAACAGTGAGACTTTCTTCCCAGCATCCTCCAATGCAACAACTTCTTCATTATTCTTTAGACCTGTACCTCACATAAGAGTAAGTATCCTCCTTCCATATATTTCATTTTCTTATCATCATCTGTAGTATTTGTGGTAAAGGAACTTAGTCCTTTACCCTCTGTCCATTCCCTCTCTCCAGTTGCAACCACCTTCCATACCTAATCATCTTAATACTTGGCCCAATTTCCTATTTGACCTCCTCAGTAGTCTCAGACCTTCGCAACATATCTACACCCCCTTTGTGATCAATCCCTGTCTTCTATCCAAAAACCCAGACTGTGTGATTCCACCAGCCCTCAACTTAACCGTCGTCAGTTCTCTCTAACTGTCGTCGGTTACATTAAAATTGTCATCGGTTTTATAAAATGGTGGTCAGTCTCTGTGTCGCCTGATCTCTGCCAGAATAACAACATGTTTATGATCCACATCTAACTTAACTTTATTTTTTTCTGACATATACCTACTTGAACACCTATTTGACCTTCAGATCTGTATCTAACCTAGCATGTTAGCTCATATTCACTTATAACCAACCCACTTGACCTTTGGATCTCTTTCTAGCCTAGCCTGTTAGATTAGATCTAGCCTATTGAGTTTTGTATGATATGCCTAAATCATATTAAACTATAGTAGGACAATATTTACTTTATTTCAGTATTTGTTTGTTGTAAACAGTGGATTGACAGCCATCTAGGAAGTATCGCACTTCTAGGATCTAACATATGCTAGGCAGTCCAATGCATATATTGTTTAACTCTCTTTGGTGGTCTTGTTTTGGTTCTTATATAGGTAGTTCCGCCTAGCCAAAAGGAAGATCTCACAATCACTTTGATTTAGAATTCAGATACGCGTGCATATAACCTTCAACCATCCCAAAATAAGTATTCGTCGTACCACCTTTACCTTATCTGTTTCGTCAAGTACTTCTCAGAAAACAAAGAAATCAGGTGAAACAGTGTGCACAAGTCTAGTTCTATATTTCCTTCTAGTGTGCAGAAGCCTCTGTATTAAGATGCATGTGAGGTTCCATGCAGTCCTTTTGTTATAAATGAATCTTTTGTGTAACCCAAAGTACTTTCCTTAACACCATATAAATCAAGAAAAGAAAAATTTCCACCTCAAATGCACAAGTCCATGAGCCCCCCTTTAAAATTTTGGATCAAATGAAGAATAAAAATGTAAATGTCATAATGTGGGATGTTTTTACTATTCCATTACAGCTTGACCTCTTACATGAAGCTCTTGTGAAAATATCTCAAGCTAATCAAGTTATTAAAAAAACTCAGGATATTGTTAATCTATGTTAAGTAAAGGAGAAACAAGAAAATTTATGAAAACACCTCCCTTTTATATGTACTTGATAATAGGAAAACACCTCATTCATAATTTCATGATAGACTCAGGCGCCAGTACTTCTGTCATGCCTAAGAAAATTGTTGATAATCTAGGTCTTAAGTATAGCCCTATTTATAAAGGTGTCTTACAACTAGATGGCTCAGTTGTTAGCATCCTAGGATTAATCAAGGTTCTTAAATTAAAGCTTCATGTTTGTCCAAGTATAACTATAACTCACGAAGTTTCACTCATCGACTTGCATCCTTTATTTTCCATTTTCATATCAAGGGATTTCACTTCCAAAGTGGGTGGATACTTGTCTTTAGATTGGTATCATTATCTCCTAAGAACAAGATATGATACCAGGGTTACTCTATAGTCTGATCCTATATTTTCCTACTATGTTGAGTCTTATGACCCCACTCCTCTCCAATCAAACTGTTTTATTCATGAATACCCAAAGCAAGAGTCAATATCATAAGAGAAACTTATTCATATTTTCATACCTGCTCTTTTATTAGATGAATGGGTTACAGAACATTATGAATTTTATCCTATGATATAGCTGTGGAAAATGTACTTGAAACCTAATGCATTCTTGAAGAAGAATCCATTCTACCTACCCCACTCAAATAAGAAGAAGATGATACTTCTAGACCATGAAATATGTTATTTGATGGTTCTAGAAGTAGAAATGGTGCATGCACATGTGTTGTTCTAATTTCTCATATAGATCATAAGTTCTTCGTTGCACATAGGTTACAGTTTGCATGTTACAATAATATAGTAGAGTATGAAGCATTAGTGCATGGTATTCTTATTGCTAAAAGAAGACAAATTAGAGCCTTGAAAATCTTTGTGGAAACCTAACTAGTTATCCACCAAGTGATAAAAAAGTGCATAGAAAAGAATAATTTTTTGAAATCTTATAAATATAGAGTTTGGGACCTCTTAGAGAGATTTTATACCCTCAATCTGAAAGTGGTGCCAAGGAAATTAAACAAAGAAGCATAATATATGAAATCCCTTAGATCGCAATTCTCACCAACTAAGGATCTTGTCCAAGGAAATATGCAAAACATCAAGTTGGTGAACATGGCATCAGTTCGAGATAACAAAATCAGCTAATAAGTATTTGATAAGGATGCACAGGTTTTGCAGTTCATTCAGAACGAGGCTAAGTTTTCCTCAAAAATGAAATATGATTTGCATAAAAACTATAGTGATCAAATTATTCAGTTAAAGAAAAACGAATTACCAATTGGATTGGTCACCTTAGAGCATATTTTTAGTCCTAATGATGAGTTCAGAGGAGAAGAAAATAACATGACCACAAAGCAAAAATATTGTCAGCTAGTTTTATTGTGCATGACAAATAATTACTACTTGGAAATGTATGTGCAGAATATGAAAAACGGCCCTTTATCTGATTATGTAAAAAGTATAGTGATATCCTCTCATGGGATTACGAGGACCTAAAAGGATTTTATTCAAGTGTTTTTCAACACTCCATTAAACTTGACCCTGATGTCAATCCCATCATACAAAAGTAAATGCCTATCAATCTTAAGATAGGTCCCTTCGTGAGGAAGGAGTTATCCAAACCGATTACGGAAAAGATAATTTTCCCTATAAAGTATTCTAATTGGGTGGAAAATCTTGTTCCAGTGAGGAATAATAATGGTGAAATCATTTTTTTTTTGAGTTCAGATATTTACACAAATCTTAATTAAAGCATCATTATCCTTTTCCTTCTATGGAGAAAAGTTTGCAGATTGTGGAAGGAATGCAAAGGTTCTCCATGCTTGATGGCTACTCAGGTTTCAATGAGATCATGGTCAACGAAAAATATTGATTCAAAATTGCATTTGCAATCAAATGGGTAACATATGCATATCATAAAATTTTGTCCACTTTTTTCAAATGCAGGTGTGACGTTTCAAAGAGAAATGGGCATTACCTTTAAAGGATACAACAATGAGTTCATCCTATTTTACTTGGATGACATAATTTTTTTCTGAAAGAAAATCATGGGTCATATAATTCATCTTGAGAAATTATTTTTTAGATGTAGAGAGTTTTGGGTGTCTCTTAAGCCCAATAAATTTAACTTTTCTATTGTGCAAGGAAAACGTTTGAGACATGTTTCAAAGGATGTCATTTCCATTGATCTTGAAAGAATCTCAACCATCCTCTCCCTCTCTTGTCTAACTCACAAGAAGGATGTCATTTCCATTGATCTTGAAAGAATAAAAATTATGCTCACCACAAATCATGTCAAATTTCTAGTTTCACACTCTAGTGTGAGATAATTTATCATGGGAGAAGAAATCAGTGAGAAAAGATCTAGATGGGTGACAAAAATAATAGAATATAATGTGACTATCAAAGCCACAAAGATGGTAAGAGGAAGAGAACTTTGTGATAATATTTATTTGGACTCTCTGAATGATCAAGAAACTTCTTTGTTTATCAATGAATAACTTCCACATGCTAAACCCCAACAAGATTAAGATATACCTAACGGGCATGGATGGATTGATATCATGTCAGGATTCTTATCTTTTGGTGCATACCCTCATGGTCTAAATAAATAAAAGAGAAGACATATGAGGTTGTATTCCATTCCATATGCACTAATTGATGGCATTATCTTCAAGAAAAACATTGATGACATGTCTCTTGGATGCATTGAAGGTGTGCAAGTAAAAAAAGTGTTAGAATATTTTCATGATGGTATCTATGGTGGACACTTCTCTTCCGAATATACAACATTAAAATCATAAAGGAAAGATACTTCTGTCCTATGTTGTTTTTTGACGTGCACTAGTGGGTTAGAAGATGTAAATAATGCACTTCTTCACAGGAAAAAAGAAGTTAGCTACACTTCCCCTCCATCCAATCCATACGAATATATTGTTTGTGTAATGGGGTATTGACTTCATTGGAATGATTAATCCTCATTCAAGTGCTAGTCATAAGTGGGCCCTAACATAAATGGATTACTTCACCAAATGGATAGAAGTTTTTGTGCTAAATGAAGCAAAAAAATAATTCATCCTTGACTTCCTTGAAGGTATTGTGAGCAAGTTTGGCATCCCTCAAACCATCAATTCAAATAATGCAAAGGTCTTCCTTAGTACTATAATTTCTAATTGAGCTCTTGAACTTGGAATATATTTGAAGACTTCCTGCAACGACTACCCTCAAGGTAATGGATTGGTAGAGTCTGATAATAAGAACTTAATTAGAATCATGAAAATAACAATGGATATCAAGTAGAGGGAGTGGCACATAAAGCTCTCGTGCATACTTTGGGATGATAGAATACCAGAAAATAAGAAAATTGGCACTTCTCCTTACAAACTCGTTTATGGTATAGAATATAGGCTTCCCTTATCACTTGAACTTCATTCACTAGAGATGGTATAACAGTTAGAATTTAAGGGTGTGGATTACAGAGAAGTCAAAATGGAATAATTGGTTGAACTTGAAGAACTGGGGAATTCCTCCATGATCAAATTGGAACAACATAAAAGATAAACCAAATAGTGGTTTAACATAAAATCTAGATCTTAGGTTTTCAAAGTGGGTTATTTGGTCTTGAAATGGGATGATGAAAGAGCTAAACTAGGGCACCACTCAAAGTTTTATGCACTTTAGAGTGGTCCATATCATCAGTGTTTATAAGGAGGCTAACTCATTTGAGTTGTCTCATCTTGATGGAGATGCACTATCAACCCTAGTTAATGGGATTTATCTCAAGAACTTCCACTAATTTATTTTACATCATGCACATATTAGAGTAGTTTTAATTACTTAAAGTACACTTTGATAGCATTGTTTTATTGGTAGTCTAGGTTTCCTTTCTTTTGCATGCTTTTACACATGCTCTTTTGTTGCTTCCATATGGTAGTTCCTATGCTCATAAGTCATAAAGGTTTCAAAGGTGTGAGTTAGGTTTAAATTTGATGGCACAATTTCATCCAACATTTATTGGGCACGTTTCTAAAAATAAGGTGGAAAGTTTTTAGCAAGATAGTTTTCCACTCTTATTAAATTTCAAATCAGAATATATTTCATAATTGGGAATAACCAGTTCAATGTAGAGTCTAGAAAATTCTTGGATGAGATTCAGGGGTGAATTGTTCACATTACTTATTAGTTCTCATGTTTATAGGCCGAAACCATGCCCAATGGATTCTTTAAGGAAGTTGGTACTCATAACTAGTAGGAAGATGCCCCTGAAATTTTCCAAAATGTTGTCCAAAAATAATCCCCTGGTCATTTTTGCAACTGGCAATTCCATTCTAGCACTGACATCAAGTTTTTATCTTACGCACACTGATGGTTTTTTCCTTGGTGCATTTCCTTGGTTGTAGTTCTTTACACGTGATCCTGCACTCTATCCTTTCTTCTCCCACTTCCTTTTCTTTCTTTTACGCATGTTTTGTGTGCTCACATTATTCCTTACATAGCTGCAAGTATTTCCCCTTTTCCTTTCATGTGCATTCTGAAAGATTTTGTGAGAATCGTATCAAAAACTATGCACCATGATGAAGTTGCACTCCAATGGAATCGTAATGGCTCCAGCATAATCGCAAGGAAGAATTGATCAATCAAAGGAAGAAGTTACATAATATAACAAAGCTTACACATGTAGAGAAAGACATCGGAGTGTCTTGGCATACTCATAAATCAAGAATCAAAGGGTACATATAGTGTGCTGATTAACTCTAGTGCATGACACACAAGAAAACCCTAAACTAACCCTAAACCTAACCCATGTGAGATGAACATCCATATGTGAGTGGAGGACACATAGGATCCCATAAACCCACACATTCCTTGTGCATTCATTTCTTCTATTATGGCCATTGTGCACCCTTATACACACCCATGGGTTTTCCTTGTATTCTTGTAAGTCCTCGACATGACTTCTGCACACTTAAATTTTATTTATTGATTTCTACACATATTCTTTCTCTCTCGAGAATTTCCCTACGCATCCCCTTTTGCAAATCCTTGAGTTACGCACTCTCCCTTTTTCTCTTGGCATGCTTCATGCGCTATCTTTCCTTGAACTTCCACACTTCCCTTTGGTATACCTTCAGAACTCTCTTGCACATTTACATATATATGCAAATATACATTCCTTTCCCCTTTCTCCCTATGCCCCCTCTCGCATGCAATGATAGGATTATTTTACACCCTTACATCATTTATAGAAAGTCACTCTTCTTCCCCATTACTCCCGCGTATGTAATAAGGTTGTAATAATTGCACACAAATCCTTGCATGCCACATTTCCAACTTAGGGGACTTAATAGATAAATTGCAATTCACGAAGAAAAATAAAAAAATCCAATCTTTGTACAGGTTATTGCAGCATATAGAAGTAGGACATATGGAAAATATGGCTTGTAGTCAATCAACATAATCCCATGACCAATCAGATCATGCCACAAGTTTGGCATGTTTATTTGAAAAACATAACTTCAAATCATCATAAATCCTTCCACAAAGCTTGAAATCATACGTGGTTGGTCTCATTTGAAATATAGTTACACGAGCTAGACTCTAAGATATTTAAAATCAAATTTTGGTAGAATTTGGTAGGTGAAAATTATAAAACCTGATCTAAGTCATTAATAAAGAGTTCTAGTCAACTCAAGCACCTAGATTTCATGGGATTTCACCTCATTTCTTCTTCCACAAGAAAAATAACGTAGAGATGTGGATTTGATGGAGTTATAGGCTGATTTACAAACATTTATTGCATCTTGTTGGTGGTTATGAGTTGGAATATTTATTTCCCTCTCTTTTACCTCTTTTCCTCTCCCCTTTCTTCTATAAATTGTAGAATACTACCCATTTTTAAAGGTTGGACCCTCTTGGAATGCAAGGGCATTATTCAGAGTAAGTGTATTCTTGCATTTTGAGTTGCAAGCCTCAGATCTGGGTCATTGCATGTGGATTCATTTCTCCTCCCTTCATTTTAATCGACTGTGCATTCATCAGAAGCAATAAAGTTGTGTTTTGTTTCTATTCTCTTCCCTAACATGTGTTTATGACATATTCTTTCCTTTCTTTTATAGGTTTAGCATGTTCTACATATTTTACATCTCTTACATGGTTTCTCTTCTTTTGTGCTCCATGGAAATGGGAGCATGAATGTTTTTTTAGACTCTAACATGCATGTCTTCCTTTCTTTTTCTCATTTTCCCTAATTTTCACTCATTTAAGTGTATTCTTCCCCTTCATTATGGTGTTTTTTCATGTGTTTTTTCAAGGTCAAAATTCAAGTTGAAAACATGACAACTTTACCCAAGTGTCAAGTTTTTTTCTCAAATCCCCTCCTGAGTCTTCCTTTGGATCATCATGTCTTCTATGTCATGATCCCTCCATCCTTAAAAATATTAATAATGTGGCGAAAATCCCTCCCAGGCATCTTAAATTTGTTCAAGAAGTCACTTAGTCAATTCATTTCAATGTTGTGAAAAGAAGAACTCTGTACTAATCCTATAAAGTCTATTTTCTAGCCTATCTGGGACATGTGTGTATCCTCTGAGGTAGATCATGAAGCATGAAGTCATTTGGATATGCCATTGAAGAGCTTGAAATGTAATGGAGTGGGTTTAGGAATATTGAATAAATTTTCATAGATTTTGGAGCAAGAATAGTGAAAGCAGGTTTTGGAGGCTTAAGGAGCTTGCTGTGAAAAAAGATACCTAAAATTTAATAGAAGATTATGGGAGCTTCGAGATGATTCAAGAGTAAAAAATATATCATTTTAAATCTTACAGAATCCTATACATGATGGAGTTTTCATATTCTTCACAAGAATCAAGCATTTCTTTGTGTAGACCAATCTCAGTAGACTCACCTTGTGGCCCCGAATGAAAAATTAGCATTTTTAGATAAGGAGGAAGAATCAATACTCAAAATACCCAAATAAAAATGGTCTTGGGAGTCAAATTGATATAATTATTTTTCAAAAAATGGTTCATAGAACTTCAGGAAAGTTGGTTTCATGATTTCATGAGTTAGTTAAATTCACAGTTAGATGGTTGATGCATTTTGGTGTCTACACTATCCCGAATGTCCCAAATTTCCAAAATATTTGGGATAGTGGGGATATTGGAGATATTAAGGATAAAAAAATGTGCGTTGCCCCCCATTTGTAGCCCTTGGACCCTCATGTGACCATGTTCCTTACTGATAAAGTGCTAGATGACCATGTGTATAAATTTGGATAAGTATTTTCCTTCTAAACCTTGGGCGCATTTTCTTCCCAAAATATCCTAAGTGTCCAAGATAGTCTAGATAGATGGGAAACAAAATGTGTCACACCCATAGCCATTACACAGGTTTTTCATGTGACCTCAAATTTTATCTCCCAAGTGTTATAACCTTTCTCTGTAATCCTCCTTGCTCACCACTCGTTTCTCGCCACTTGTCAAGCCTAGGGAAGGGGATAAATTTTCTTACCCCAACTATCCCAACTGTCCTAGGGACAGCCAAGATATTTGGGATAATAAAATTTGCCCCACCCCCTTTTCTTTCAAATCCAAGTTTTAAAGCACGCTTTCAAGAGTTAAAAATAACATTGTTTTTAACCTTTAAAGAGTTCTACATACTTTTTTCAATCCATTCCTTCACCATGTGGACCCAAAAAACCATTATTCACATCTTAAAGCTCACGAAAAACCTGAAAATTTATTATATACACCTGTAATCTCATCCGGGGAAGCCATGGACACCGAAACGAGGAAATTCTCATAGTTTTCAAACCAGTGATCCGATCCAAACGAAAATTTCTCGATGGGTCTACAATATAGGTCCATTTAAGAACACGTTGATTGAAAAATCCATGATCCTATGGATTTTTTATGGTATAAAACCCTCATTTTTTCCCCTAGTTTACACTTTGTTTTGTTTTCAAGCATTCCGGTAGGTAGATTGAGACAAAATTTTGAGCATAAGATTTAGAGAGCAGGCCTACTATATAGAAGTTGTTTTCATGGCCAACTAAAAAGGGGAAGTGATATTTCTATTTTCAGTAATTATACGGTGTTTCCATGTACTATAAATAGAAATTTTCCAAAAACACAAAACCTTTCAAATCAGTGCACTTAGAGATCAATAACGAAGAAAAACTAGGTAAATTTGGTGAAAAAATAAAAAACAAAAAAAAACACTTTCTAAAGATAGTAACTATCAAAAATATTCAAAAGGACATCAAAAAAAATTTATGTAGTATGTTAAGATTTTTTGGACATTGAAAATTCAAAATAGTTGTCCCTACCTCCTACTTAATAAAATTAGAAAGTGTTCGTTTTAGATGCAGAAATTTGTTGTCTTCCTCATTTTTCTCACATAATGGATTTTTTCCATCATGAAGTTCAAATTTTCTATTTTAAATCATGTTTTAAATCTTTCATAAGAGTATATTGATATGGGAGATAGCGATATCACTCACATAGACTTGGAGAATGTTTTTTTGCAACAAGCGGCCACCCACTATCTGTCTAAACACATAATTAGTGATGACTTGCGCTCAACACTACGAACTAGACACTCAAATCATATGGGCAAATAACATTTCAATCTTGGTAGTGCTTACCCTCAAGGGAATATCACAAAGCATGCAGATCCCAACTTGAAGAAATATGGTAATCATCCCAAGGGAGTTTGCATTAGGAGAGCGGTTGAGATAGATTCATACCTCCATGGCCTTGTACTGGGTTCATGGCTAAAATAGGTAAGGAAACCCTCCTGTGTGGTTAATTCTTGGTCTCGGCATGACTTCCATGAAGGATTCTTAGATGCTATCATTCTTTTGAACAGAGTGATGGGAGAGTAAATCACCAAGGAGTTCCATGGTTGGATAGCATTTTTTATCCTCACAATCATCGAATGCAATTAAATGATTGACTGGGGTTAAATTATCAGTGAAAAGCTCCATTTTTCAGTTGCTCCAACTTCTAGTCACCAGAAAGTTTTCCATAACATCATACTTAGTGTATGTTCTTTCTAATATGAGATCTTTGAGGGATTTTAATCTCACACTAAACATATCCCAAAAGGCCCCTACCTATGAGATATATCCACAGCTGACCCTGACAGAGAGTAATCACCATGTTTCAGGCATGAATGATGCATTCACCATGTATGTTGTGAGGTTTCTCAAAGGGAATCTAGAATTGAGACTTTCCAATCATGTTTTTCATATTGATTCAAATATATGGATCCTTCTTCACACAATTCATGACTATCTTGTACATCAGAGTATCTAGATTTGACCTTGCTCCATGAAAAATTCTAAGATACCTCAGTGAAAATATTTTCATGTTTGATCTTTGTAGACAATTTGTTTATGTCAATGGAAAATTTAAGAGTAGGAAGAAGAAAGGTGTGTCTTTCCCTATCTCTTTGGGAATTTTATCCTACAAGTTTCTCATTGACATCTCAAATTTGGAAGCCTCTTTCTATCAGTTGATTCTATATTCCTACACTTTTAGGGCTAACTTTGACATCTAAAGCACTCTCGATATGCTCCATATCCCTAACTTGCACCATGTTCCACAAATTCAGGACTATTTGG
Source organism: Taxus chinensis (assembly GCA_019776745.2). Lineage (NCBI taxonomy): Eukaryota > Viridiplantae > Streptophyta > Pinopsida > Cupressales > Taxaceae > Taxus > Taxus chinensis. Next base: position 119,741,788 of record CM034155.1, on the reverse strand, counting down.
TGAACTGTTCTAGTGATCTTGAAGTCAGGGAAAGGGATCATGCGAGGATGAAAATAGAAAAAATAAGGAATTTTTTATTTTATTGGTTCAAGGAATGAATTAATGATGATGGAACAAATTTGTATAACCTTGAATATCAAGTTGTGACATTTTTTCCTCTCCCACAAGTTTCTTGGAGCATCCAAGAATCGAGGGATATAAACGAAAGGATCAAGGCAGTGATCTAGATATCTAGAGAGTGGTTCAAAAATTAGAGAATAACATTCATCGAGTTAGGATGTCTTCATACTCTCAGGAAAAATTCATCTCCTCTACCCACTTCGAAAGTAGCTAAGAAAGCTTCTAGTTCCACCAAATCTATAAGGATTCAAAAGAAAATCTCCATGAAATATAAGCTAACTCATTAGAAGGGGACACATAAGAAGGAAAAATCAGCTCAAAAACTAATGGAACGATTGGAACAAGGTGATATTGAACTACCTTATCCACAAAAGCTTCAAAGGACTGAAAGTGTCTCTTTTTCCGTAGACAGACCCATTAAATCGTTCCAGGATCCACCTTCTTAACAAAGCCAAAAAATTATATCGTGCCCAAAATTGAGCCTGAAGAAAATGAGACATTATAATGGGTATATGATATGATTAGAGGTGAGACACGCATGATCCAATAGGTGGTGATCCCAGATTCCTAGGTTATATCTACAATGGTGAACGGAAAGAAGGGGAAGAAAGCTCAAATTACCTCCCACTATTTCAGTGGAACTTTAGGTGATCAATATGTGGAGGTATCTTTCCCTACATTCATCAAGCCTATCAGTGAGATTACCCTATTATATTATGATATCAACACTATTCCCCTTAGACCAGTGACACACAAGGGAGATACACATCTGTTTCAAGAGTTTTCTACTCACCTTCTCATGAGAAACCAAGAGTATAAGCAAAGAATACGTCAAGTAGAAGACCATATAAGAACTCTCACCTTATACATGCAAACATTTATGGATCCACATGTTGCTTCATATCTCATATCTAGGGAAGTTACTCCATAAATAATTTCAACCTAGAGTCTATTAGAAAAACTCAAGGCTTCACCATGTAGAGAAGATAAAATAACAAGTGGGTGAATAATATTCTAGAAAAGGGTATGGTGTTTCTTCCCGAGATCATGTCATTATTCAAATACATGAGTGAAAATAATGCGAAAGCAATCATGACTAGAGAGTAGATTGAAGTAGAGAAAAACATTAGGACTTAGTATATCCATTTTTCATTGAGATGGGCAAGGTCAACTCTTCTCTACTATTGAGAAAGGGTGTATCCACTTTAACATCGGATGAATTATCTCAAGTTTGGAATTAGACTTTGGTTACTCATTATGAAAAGATAAACCATGATCTTTTTTATCTTGATTCATACAAGGAATAAATTTCAAATATTCAAGGGGATGCCAATAATGAGATACAAAAACTTAGATTGCCAGCAATGAGCGAACACACTTCAGAGGATGATCTCTTGAAGCCATTTGAATATCTTGTCAAGAAGGAGGACAGAGATATGTTTTGATCCAATGAAGACACATTGGAGTCCCTAACAGAGATAAGGGAATTCATATCAAACACTATGAGGGATGACAACTCTTGGTTCACGGAATGTAAGAACATCAAATCTCTCTAAAAAATTGGGTCAAGTCCTTGAGCTTTGTCCACATCCCACAAGATGAGAAATTTATACATGTACAACAACGCGATATAGAAAATATTTCAAAGGTATTAATATCTCTCCTAAAGAACTTTCCAAAATTCCATCAGAAATCAGATCTCCATCGACTAAAGCATCTTCTTTGAATTGAGTAGTTATCCTTTTTCTCTCTTTACCCCCTTCCTCTCTTCCTTCACGTTCTAATTCTTCATTGTAAGGTTGCACTTTTCATTTTTGTCTCATCCACTTTTTTCTTATTCATTAATGTGACTATAGTTGCAAATTGTAATAAGTTTCCCTCAATTAATAAAAAGGGGACATAATATATTTCCTAGGAATGCCAAGAGTCACAAGTTGTAAAGATAAGTGAAAATACATGTGGGGGTAGGTGAAGAGTCTTTTCGAAATCTATATATTGTAATGACTTCATAATTCCAATAGTTTTTTAATTTTGTAAGTTCATGAGTACATAGCTACTAAGACTAATAAAAAGATGGAAAATTCTTCTATTTCCCTCTCTATGTGTTTTCTTATTTCTCTTTGATTTACAAATTTATGAAAATGTCAATAAAGAAAGGAGTTTCTACTTTTATGGAATGAGTGAATAATTGAAATTTTATTTTCATGGTTTTATCTTGTCTTGATATTGTTAGCAAATTTGTTATTATTTAGAATTGTGTGTGTTGATATCTTTGGTTAATCCTTGCAAGAATCTAATTTTTCCTACTTGCAGTATTAATCCCTCTCCTAATTTCTCACTCCCACATTCCCACCTTCCTATAAAATTCCTCACTTGCATGAAATTGCAAACATTTGCCGAAGGTACATTGGAGTGTGCATGTTGGATCCCCAACATCTAGGCGAACAATAATTTATTATTTTATGTTGCATACAATAATGGAGATGCCCCATTCAAGTAGAGGGACCTCATCTTAGAGTGTTGGTGAAAAATAACCAATTTGTCCTAGAAAAAAATTATTTCACCAATAGTTTTTAGCACCAACTATGGGGAAAAAATTTCTATTCTACACCCACATATATTCCCCCAAATTACATAAAAATCAAATATCCAAAAAATAAAAAAATTCTAACTTTAAAAAGTCACTGAGCCTTATGTCTTCCACCAATGGATATTCCTGGTAATTCCCTAGTCCTGAGACCCAAAATTATTTTCCATACCCAGGAAGATATTACATCAGAATTGAGGGAGGTTATTTGGCATTACAGGAAAAACTTCTCACATTAATTTGCATGTATAAGAGTTCTAGATTCTAAAGCATAACATGCAGAGGTTTTGGAAAGGTTGAGACAAGATCAAATTCCACAAAGGAGAGATTGATAATTTTTCTATTTGAGTTGATCTAAATTATGTGAATTGGATGATCATAGATACACCAAGTTTGAGAGGAAAAGAATAAATTTTGATCCTATATTCGTAGAGATCCAAAGGAAGCAAGAACAAATCAAAAATTCTCATCACTCCCATCCTCCTGAGACTTCTCTCATCTATATCCTAAGTGGTGTTAATCCATTGGACATAGAATTTCCAAACCTTAGAGAATACTTTAAAGAATTTTCAAGCAAACATGGAAGAAATAATGACAGAAGAAGTAGAGAGACCTCTGCAAATTATGTCATGGGGAAGAAATACAAGTCCGCTTTCCCTCCCTACACCTATCCATGAATTTACAAAGGGATCTTGAAATATTTTTCCTAAATATAAAGGTGAATACATGCAACTCCCAGAGGAACATGTAGAATCATTCACCACCCATTTTAAAGTATAATACGATCATATAAATCGAAGCCTTATCTTTTGGATATTCATTTTATTTAAATCTAAGCAACATCTCAACCAGTCTAACCAAAATTTAAAATTATTCATATCATATCAATCAAAGCCTTATCTTTTGGATATTCACTTTATTCAAAGCTAATAAACCCCATAATCATTATAATATAAATGCAAACTCAATCAAAATCATCCTATAAAAATCATCAAGATCACAATTCATGTCTTATACTTTGGGTATTCACTTTATCCAAGTATAATCACATCATAAATCCAAATCAAATTAAGAGTCTTATCATTTGGGTGTTCACTTTATCCAAATTTAATTAAACCTTTCATCACGTTAGTCCTAAATATACTTTAAAATTAATCAATGCAAAATCAAATCAAAAAATATGTATATCCATCAATTTGATCCAAAACATAGTCTTACCTTTAGTCACATCAAACACTAGTTTCAATAAACAATGGTGACCACACACAATGCATCGAAAGAAGATTTATTAAAAAAAATTCAATATATTTCAGAGAAAATATCTCATATGGCTTCCCAAGTAAATGGAAAAATAAAAAAAAAACCACTCATAATATCTAGTAAAGTAACTACTCCACGTGAAGTCAAACAAATACAATTCACACTTATCGGGAGAGAGTTTTTCTAGTGTATTCCATCAATTAATAAGTGCTAATATGGTCACCTATCTAGCTTATTTTACCAATAAAAAATATAATGATAATGGTCAATCCTTAAACAAGGTTGATCTTGATTCTATCCTTTCATTGGTAGATCCTACATTTAACACCATGGCTACCATCAATACCAACACCCCTACCCTTACTATTACAATACTACAAAAACTAGTTTGGAAACCGTCCATGACACCTCAAATGTCCAATCCTACATTTATGATTGTTTCACAATATTCATCCATTGTAAATTCTTCATCTGAATCTCATGACCTTATTAAATAGTTAGAGAATGAATCTACGCACATCCCTCTCATGGATTTGACAAAAAAACACCTACGTTTCAAGACATCCTTACATGTGCAGTCTAATGTGTGTGTATTACTAAGGGTATCAATACATAACCCTTTCAAGATTTACTCACAAATATTTCATCAAATAATCTAATCCTATCAATTGGTCCTCATGATATTTTGACATCCAACATTATAAACATAAATTTTTTGCACATTGAAGAATTCATATCTAATCATAAAATCACAAAAGTTCTTATAGAAAATAGAACAAAATTGGATATTTGTTCTAAAAAATGAATATGATGCCTTTAAGGCCCATCTAAAGATCAATTATTTACTCCCCATGTCAATCCATTCATGGTTTAAGATAACATTGACATTGATATTCTTTTCAAACCCCAACCATCTATATCTTCTACTCCATCAATGTTGGATATAGTTGAAAAAACTATTGGAGTGTATGTACTCTAAAATTCTCACCACATTGGAAAATTACCTTTATCCACACATGGCCTCTTCAATGATTCAGCCAATACAAACCTGTTCATTGAAAACCTTTCCATCCAAACTATTTATTTGGTCCTCATCCACACAAGTCTCATAAATCATGACCATTTAAATCATATATTCATCGAAAAAAATTCTATCTAATCCATTGACTTGGACCTCATCCACCTAAGTCTCATAAGTCGGGACGAATCAAATCACATAATCATTGACTTCGGCCACATCGGTGGGTAAGTGCATGCAAATGGGGGACCAAAAGGGGGTCAAAATTAGACACATTTTTCCTGAAATTAGCAAAACCTAAACTTCATCTAATAATTTGGCATGCATATCCTTAAAATTTGACAATGTTATAAGAATAAGAAATGTAGTTCTCAGAATCTAGTTTCTAAACTACTATTTTTTTTGAAAATGGTGGAGAATAAGAAGGTAAAATGTGGTGCGCACACAAAGTTTGTATATTTTTGTGTCAAAAAGATAAGAACCTATTGTGTGTGCACCCAACCCATTTTTTTATTAGTATAAATTATCTTTCAAATCCCTTAGGTAGAAATTTAGCTAAGACCATGTATGAGGTCCCACTAATTTTTCATTATTTTTAGATGAATATATAATTTTCTACTAATTTTCAAAGTACACATCCTGAAAATGAAATAACTGTATTTACCCCCGTAACTTTGAGAAAAATAGTGGTTTTTGTTTTTTTAGTGCGTGTAGAATGAAGTTTAGATAAAGGTTTTTTTTAATTTGGATGAAAAAATCATAAATTGTGTACAAAAATGTATGCATACATTTTGGAAAGAAAATAAGAAACTAGTAAAAGAAATTAAGGATGAAAGCCTTAAACTAATCAGATTTTAGAAAGAAGTATATCGTCACCAAGGTAAAACCCAGCTTGACGTCGTAATATATACTTTTTGGAATATTATGTTATAATGTATGATATATCGAGGTGTACACATGATATTTTGATGTTTTTCTATAAAACATAGATTTATTCATGGATTACATAGTCCAAAGGTTTGGATATCTAAGGGAAATCCAAGCATATGGATTGGGAATTTCAAACCTATAGAAGTTAAAACACATTCGTGTTATAACATGAGCACGTTATAACATACTCACATTATAATGCACTCATGTTGTAACGCGCCCGCATTATAATACGAGTGAATTCTTGTTTGCAATATTTTATATGTGCATTTGGGAGGGATGTATTTACAAAAATAATTATTTAAGTATAATTTTAAGAAATAAAGTATAAAAATAAATTTAATAAATGAAAAATTAATTATTTTAAATTTATTTTAGTAAATATAAGAAATTAGGGTCACTATGCACCTTATGGAACTTCTCTCACAACTCCATGAGTCACTGTTTAGGAAATAGTTTTTTATAATCTAAATTGGTTAGTACATAGGTATTTTTCAGGATTTCAACATTCATCATAAATATTTTAGGGTTTAAATTCTATAATCGATGTCTATTTTGGGGAAGAATGTATTCATTTTTTAGGTTTTAGGGCCTTTTGGATTGTTTATTGACATTTGTAGGCATGTTAGATGTGTCAAAATTAGAATTTACAAATATCATAACTCCCAAAGGTAGCGATAATTGATTAAATATATGGGCTTGTGAATTTTCCCATGATCATGGAGTTGAATCCCTAATTTCATATTAGAATATGGTAGAATCATATTATGGATGACTATGTACTTTCCAAGATTAGGGAATTCATCTTTAAGAGGACCACTCAAACAATCCTCACAATCAACAATGCAAGGGAATGACCTCGGTTTTCATGTTGGCATGTATATAATCCTTTAATAGTTATAATATAGATTAACAAGTAAGGTGTGGGAAAGAAACTGATCTATCTTAGGACCCCATAATATATCCATTTACTTTATAGAATAATATGAAGTAACTTGAAGAGTTAGAGTCTAAAAGAGTGCATCACATCGATATATTTATAATAACCAAAAAATGTTAGGGTAGAAGTAGGTGAAAATATGCAAAATCTAACACACATTCGTTTACTTTCTATGGAGAAAGAAACTCAAGAATTTCATTAAGATTTATGCTAAATAAATTAGTTTCATACTCACCCTAGTGTAGGAGTAGGAAGGTTGATTCAAGTGTTGCATACTTCATAATAAATCAAATCTACATCAACATTAATCAAAATTATTTTGAGATATCATTTTGTGTTGTTGCCAAGACACCATTGAAATAAATTCATATATGGACAAGAAACCAATGAAATAATTTTGTGCATTGCAAAAAGGAAATTTGGTGAAATTGATAAGAGGGTGTTGTCATGAAAAATCTACAACATGAAAAATTGAAACTTTGATCATGAAAACTAAACACACAATTGAATATTTCACTTCCTGGTCACTAGTGCATCCTTCCTCTAGAAAACATGCCTCAGTACCACTCTCAACCTATCTAAAAATAAAAACAAGGTTTTTAATTTTAATTTAATGTGCAAGGATGATTGAATATGATGATTGATGATTTCAGTGTGACTTGATGGAAAATGACTTCCTCCGGAGGCCTAAAAAGGCCATTTTGGAGCTAATCAAACACCCTTTGGGAGAGTTCAAGAAATATATTAAGAATATGAAGTTGGTTTTGGATAATTTAGGAAGTTTTGGAGGTAATTTAGGAATATTTAGGAAAGGTTTTGTCATTCAAGGACAATCCACTCAATAACGGGTTTTCTAGGTGCAGGGAATAAACACTCTAATGGTGAAATTTGATTTCTCCAGATGATTTTAGGATATCCGTAAGGAATTAGGAGGGAAAAAAATAGGAAATATAAATATATTTGAATCCTCTACATGTTGGTAACATCCATATTTATCTAAGACTTGAAAGTTTCATGAATAATTTCAAAATAGCACAGTTGCCCCTTTCAGTTGTAGACAAAAATGGGCCTAAATTTGCAAGTTATAGAGAGATGGTCACCACATAGTGATAGGTGAATATTTTTAAATGTTGATAAGTACCTCTTCGAAAGGGTATTGTCATAAATAGACCAATGTTTACCATAGGTGAGGATCTAATGAGGATGGGGCCAACTTTTGTGAGTTGAAAACACCTTCCTAACACCCTAGGTTGTGCTTTTGAGTGACATGACTTATAACATGAAAAATTAGTAAAAATGACTTACCATGAGTTGAAATCATGTTTCTAAAACCTTAAGTGATGAATTAAGTGTTTAAAAACATTGTTATGAGATATGCATTGTGATGGTGACTAAACTAAAATGGAAATATGGCAGTCTATGATAGTTTAATCTAGATGTTATGTAAAATAGTAAATTACAACTAAATAAATAATATTAATTACCCAAAAAATTAAGTAGATAAAATAAAAAACCCTAAATACGTAAAGAGGGTTAAAAATAACTTAGTTAATTCAATGAATGTTTGGGACTGTGTCGCAAAAGAAACCAGATGCACAAAATTCAGAGGCAACCAAACAAGAGCTCCAGAAGATGTAGAACTGAACTATCTAGCTGGACTGGGGTTTATAGAGAGGGATGATGGTGCCTAGGGTTCCCTAGTATGAGTTCTAGGCACCCTGGTCTGTGCAAGAGGTCTAGAAAACAAACTTGTAGGGTCGTTAGATTATCTGAGTTCTTTGATGCCTCTCACATGTGTTTCATTATATTGTACAAGATGTCATTGATAATTAGTGATGAAGAAGAGACCTCTTATGAATTTTGATGTATATGAACCAACCATTTTCCATTGCGATGGAACTAGATGGATGCAAATGGATCTTTTGATGTATGCAACCTTAGGTGGTGGTAGTAGTGTTTGGTCCCCCATTATGGTCTCATATATTTATATTTATATGGTTCTCTTGTTATAATTTCATAATTAACCTGGACAAGGCCAACCACTAAAAATATGGAAAGCTCAAACATATAGAAAGTGCCCAAAATATGGAGGTAAAGTAGGAAAAGGATCAGGGTACCCTGAATGAGACCAGAGCACCTAGGGCACCCCAGTACTAGCCTAAACACCCCATTCAGTGGTAGAATGATGTAAAATGACAAAAATGACTGGGAGAGTACATGTGGAAGGTTTGTAGTGAATAAAAAAAGAAAAGAAAAATGGCCAAAGGATATGGGTTAATTAGTGCTTTCTTCACTCAAAAATCATATGAATAGTAGTATGAGATCGGGACTAAATAATACCTAAAAATCTTGATTTTGTGTGTACATTTGCCCCCACTTTATGTTGGTGAGCGGAATGCTCGGTAACATAAATTAAATAGACATGTATACCTGATTTCCATGTAGAGTGATGTGGAAATCATTCCAAAGGACTAGACAAAGCGTGGAGTGACAAAAAGATGGAGCATGGAGACTAAAGATGTAAAAGGAGAAAAAGTGATGAGAGTGAACCTAGGGTGGAGATGCATGTGTATAGCTTCCAATGTGTGTGATGTACCTGCATGTTAGTATGAGGTGTGTGTTTCCACAAAATGTTGTTGTTGTTGTTGTTGACTGCTTGCTTCTCATACGGATTGACTTGCAAAGGAGAAGATGATCAAGTAGTCAAATACACATGTATATGTGTAAAAATCCAATGTATATGGTAAAAAGAATGAAAATGAAAATGAAAAAATAAAATGTGCACTTGATCCATGTCGAGAAAAAGGGTGAGGAAAAGGATCCTATAAATTTCGGTGAAGTGCAATTTTTTGGGCAATCTCATGCCACTGGCCAAAGAAGTGTAGGGATAAGGTTGGATTATTATTCAACCTGTAACTACTTCCTAGGAGTAATGAAGTTATCTCTATATTGTCTGGTTTTTTGGGCGATCCAACGCCATGACAGTTTAGAGAGGAAGGTTTGTTTTATCCTCTAACCTTTAATTGCTCCCGCATGTGCTAAGGACACCCTATCCTATAAAGCTGCTATGTATGGGGTTCGTAGACCGGTCGGAACCCACTCGATGTATAACACATAATGTAAAGGACAAAAAAATTAACTGTACCAGTATAAAGTGTTTTGTATTTTGTAAACCCCAAAGGATGGCACCCTCTTTGGGGGCACATGCAACATCGCTAATAGGAGAATGCAGCCCCAAAAGAGGACTGACCACATAAATTGTTCCTTGTATGGGGAAGAGAATGCGATTGGTAGAAACCAAGGTACACGTAAACAAGTGGCTAGAAACAAGTGTTAGTATAAACAAACATGTATGTAGAAGATAAGTGTAAGCTACACAAACAATGTATAAGATAGAAAATAAGTAAACATGTAAGAATCCAATCAGATACCGTGAAAAGTGGGTTGCAAACATGGGACATCACTCATAATGTTGCAAGAAACTCAAGGCCGTAGTGGCCACATACAAAAAAAAATTGCACACCAAGAAAAGGGAAAGGCCCACATATAATAGAAAATACAAATAAGCAAGAACAAACAATGTAATGTACAAGGATAGAAGCAAATGGCCCTGCAAAATAAGTGTTACACATGAAACACCCGTTAGAATATTAGAAAGATAACGTGTATGTAAAAATCTTTTATAACCAAGATAGTAATTTGTTAAGTACCAAATGAAACAATAACACCTGTAATATATGTATGTGGATGCCCCCTAGTAACCGGCGTGTAACTGGTAGTATCCAAACATCCCTATTGTGTGTAAGAGACATGTATCTGTGATCACAACTAAAAAGGGATGTGAATGTGTATGTGTGTATAGTAAATATAATGACATATAAGAAACTTATCTATCATGTGCAATAAGCGAACATGTACAAGAAAAATGTGAGCAAGAGTAAAAATAACCAAGATATGCAACATGATGTGGATGCATGGAATGGAATGCAGTATGGATGATAGGGACCGTGTTACCCCCGAGTGAATGGAAATTTATGCAGTGAGGTTCATTTTGTTTTCTCCCTCATTAGTCAATAATGAACTGTAAATGAGAGTGTGTTATCAAGAAATGATAAAAATGTGTGTTGTGTGTAGTGCATTGTGATTAATATGTATGTGTGTTGATGATATGAAACTTAGATATGAGTGTGTGTGACCCTATATTTGAAGCGTATATCATGAAAAGGTGGGCATGTGAGTGATGATTTATTCTAAAGTGTATATCACTACAAGATAAATAGCATGAGTGGTGATGTAGCCTAAGACATATGTCACTAATCCTAGGAATTTTGCATGATAGATGGATGAATGATGATAGTGTGAGTATGATAAGGTCAATTTGATTTGTAAACCCTTGATATTCGAGTATAGATCAAGGAACCAGAGTGAGTCAAAGGGTAGTAAGTGCAGCGCGTAGAAGAATATGTAGTGTGTGTAATGATGAGAGACGACCATGTGATGTGTAGAATATTTAGTGGAAAATGTATAAGATGCAATGCAAGATGTGTAGATAGAATAAAAGTGTAAAGTACATGTTATGTAGTATGTAAAATGAGGAGTGTGTGATGTTGGAATTATAGACAATAGGAATGTGACACATGTATGATGAATATTAATATCATGTATGATGTATGGATGTGCAAATGCTGAAAGGATGTAGACTAAATGTAGAGTGTATGATGTAATATGTAGGACATATGATGAAATATGTGTGAAGAGATGCAATGTGTAACACATATTATGCAGTGTGTGGGGTTCATGTATAGTATGCCCTAAATAGTCAAGTTTAAACTGAAGCACAAGATTGTGTCATCAGGAAATGATGATGTTAAAGTATAGATGAATATGCCCATGCTAAGATATTGATGTATAATGATGCAAGTATGGGAGATGAGTTGATGCTAAGATGTGGGGGGTGTAGGATGTTATACCCACAAGTATGTAAGTGACATAAGTCTATTCAAAAGACACTAAATGGATCAATTTAAGGAGTAGTTGCATTAAATGATGGGACATTGAGGTGATAGAGGAGTGTGACCATAAAATGGTTCATCATCATAGTAAGCTTCATCCGGGTCAAAGTAATTGACATAGGTATGGTCTATAGCATATGGTGGAATTACAAGTTTAACTATAGGAGGTGGTTATTGAGCATGACCTAGTGATGTCGTATATCATTGAATGGAGGAGGAGTGTGCTCATTCTTAAGAGGATTGTGCGTAATTTTACTTGGTAACATTATAGATGACTTGAGAGAAAGAGGTCTTGAACTAATTTTTAAAGGTGTTTTCTTATGTTGACTTGGTGATACTAGAGGTGGTTGCTTAGGCAGCTTGTGACTTTATTTATTAGACAAATCATATTTAAGAACTCATTTAGATGTAACAAGTGGAGAGGACCATTCAACACAACTTTGTGTGGTGAATGAGATGAAACTTTGACACTTAATATGTTTGATTCTTCATTGTAAAGCATAACAATTATTTTTAATATGTCCATTAATTTGATGATAGTTACAATATGGAAGAACCTAATATTTTGTAATCCGATAAGGGGGATAACCATGAGTAGATGGAAAGCTGATTAATCGATACATTGTGATATTTGGAATAATATATTGTTTCTTATCATTGATTACAAAATTTAGAGGTGTGGGAAGTGGCAAGAATTGAGGTTTGGTAACATGAGCACATGTAGAAGACATAAAATGATATGTAAAAGGAGAAGAAAGATGCGCTTGAGAGGCATCCTTAAGCTGTTGGATTTCATATTTTAGATTCCATAGCCATTAAATTTTCTTGAAACAAAGAATGTAAATCTTAAATTGATTCAAATACGGGTTGATTAGATGGAGGAGAAATAGGACTAGGGTCATCATATAAACAATTGAATATAGGACTTATTTCATGTGGTGGTGTATTTTGGGGATGATATATGGTGTCTAAGGATTTTTGTAGAATAACCTGATAGTTAGGATGTATCTTAAGTAAGTCATACAAATAAAATTGAGGAAATTCAGGAGCCATGATAGAGGAAAAATGAGGATCCTAAGAGTGAAGATTGAGGATGGGTTCACTAAAATGATTAAACTAAAATGAAAATGTATACAAAGTAGTAAATTACAACTAAATCAATGAAATGAATAACTCAAGAAATTAATTAGATAAAATAATAAACCCTAAATGCTGAAGGAGGGTTAGAAATAACTTAGCTAATTCGACGATTCTTCGGGACTATGTCTTAGAACAAACTAGATGAACTGAATTTAGAGGCAGACACACAGGAGCTCCAACAGATGTAGAAATGAACTATCTAGTTGTACTAGGGTTCCTGAAGAGGGATGAGGGAACTTGGGGCACCCTAGTCTGAGTTTTGGGAACCTTGGTCTGTGTAGGAGGTCCAAAAATGAAACTTTCAGGGTCACTAGATGATATGAGGTCTTTGTTGTCTATCATGTGTGTTTCACTATACTACGCCAGATTTCATTGGTAATCAGTGATGAAGAAAATACCTCCTATGAATTGTGATGCAGATGAGCCATCCTTTGTCCTTTTTGATGGATCTATATGGATGCAACCTTAGGTGGTAGTAGTAGTTCTTAGTGTGTGTTCCCTCATTATGGTCTTATAACTTTATAGTTATATGGTTATCTTGTTCTAATTTTGGAAATAACCCTACCAAGGATGACCACTAAAAATATGGAAAGATCGACTCGCTAGAAAGTTCCCAAAATATGGAGGTAAAGTAGGAAAAGGATCAGGGAACCCTGAATGGAACCATGACACCTGGGATGCCCCAGTACTGGCCTAGGCAACCCATTCAAGGGTAGAATGATGCAAAATGACAAAACTAACTAGGTGAGTACATGTGGAAGGTCAAAAATGATGAAAAAAATTAAAGAAAAATGGCCAAAGGACATGGGTTGATTGGTACTTTCTTCACTCAAAAAACATATGAATAGTGGTATGACACTGGGACTAAATAATACCCAAAGTGTATGATTTTATGTCTACAAATGGTAATGATATGCTCTCTTCTAATTAAAAGTCAAGAGAAAATATCACTCTCTTAATTTTTTAGGCCTCCATAATTAACCCTTGTGATCACAAATAAACTCCATGATGCCCAAACCATTTTGTGATTATCTCTCACTTACTTAAGTAGGTATTCACCATGTAGATGGAAGAAATTATCACGGAATGAAATTATCGTCATGTGGCCACCTATTGAACTGAAATGAGGCTGTTGCAATATACTTCCTCCTTTGAAGTGTGATAACACTAAAAGGTTCCAATGAGTGTTTAAGAACACTGCCAAGTGAGTGACATCAAGTGAAACTCAAATGATTTCTCATTCTTGCATACATGGTTGTCTATATGAAGATCGTCCTCTAACCTCTAGCTCCAAAAGTCTCCATAGATGGATTTAACTTTAGGATGCTCATACAGCTCTTTACTCATATGCTTCTCATGGAGATAGATGATGTCTTGATCCTTCACACATGATGGTTGTGAATGCCTTGATAACTTGACTAGCTCATCTTGGCTTGTTCCTTAAAGAGGTTTAAACATGATGGAAGGGTCAAGATATGATGATCCTCAACATACTCCATGAGCTTCCCATTTCACCTTTCAACATGATGAAACCCTTTTTAACTTCAAAATTCACTTCGATGACCAAGATGTCACATGAGTGGAAACATACTTATATTATCTAGACACCTCTTCGCTCGATTTATCCTCATGGAAATAGGTTTCCACCTCTATATGGAAGGATTGATCCTTGAATGAGACTTGAAGGAATTTTTGAGGGTGAGCTCCATCTTCTTGAATTATAAATACATTGAATCACTTTGAAATCCACTCCTTATTGCAACATGAGAGCACATTTCCAAGTGTTGATTAAGTGTTTAGAAAGAATCTTAAGAGATATGAACCATTTGTGAGCTTCAAATGACTATGATAACCACTCATGATGATCCTTTCTCATCATGCTCATGATGATCATTCTCTTGATGAATTGAATTTCAATGAGGCTCTTGATTTTTTAGATCCTTCACAGTCCTCGTCATTTTCTTGATGGCACCTGTTGTCTAAGTGAATTTCTATTACACACATTGACAGCCTAATATGTTCCTTGTCACACTCTGATCCACATGATTTCCCTTAATAAAAATGGATTTAATAAAGATGACTCCATTTTTCCACAATTAGGATGAGGTCCCTCTTGTCCCCCTTGTACCATGGGGACATAAGGGATAGTGGGGACACCCAGGTGTCCAAAGTGTGACTTGGGTAGGAGAATGAGGTCAAAATTTTATTTCCCTATGTCCCCTTTATCCCATAGGGAGCAGAGGGAATGAAATATTTTCTATAGTGTGATTTTTCCTGATTTCAAAAGATAGTTTTTCCTTGGATGTTCATTTTTAGACACCAAACTTGATTTTTTTTCCGCATGAGCTTAGGAAAATGGTTTAGGGTCAAATATTATATGATTTTTAATCAAAATGGATTATCTTGAAATTTAAAGGATAATTCAATATTTTTGGTGCCTACTTGTTTTCCTCTTAACTACTTACTGAGCTCCCGGAATCAACTAGATAAGTCAAGGTTCATAATTTTCCTTCTCATTCCTTACACATGAAAACCTATTGTTGAAAATATTGTCCCTTAATGGTCATAAATTTCCCAAACTTATTCCGTAACCTCAAAGGCTCTCAAATAACACCTTTGGATACTTAAGGAATTTTCATAACCCTCTTAGAGGATGCACACAGGATCCAAAATGGCCAAAATTGGCCTTTTTAGGCTTGTTGAAGAATTAGTCTTTTAATGCACTTAAATGAATGGAATAATAGACCTTGTTACACCTTTTTACAAACTTATAATGTTCACCCAATTCAATAGGAATACCTTTAAGGACAAGGTGATTATGATACAGGAGGCAGGTTGGCCCGTAGAGGGATTCATGAAGATTTGGGAGAAAGATTTCACATTGTGGCTTGGTTTTCATGGTTTAACTTTTTCATTTTTAGGTTAATCAACTCACATGAAAACATTTCCATATGAATATCATCCTCTTATCCTTCCTGGATTCAAAATCCTCCTTAAATGGAATCATATTTAGGATGCTCATACACTTATTTCTCATATCCCTCTAATGAGAATAGGCAATTTCTTGATCCTTCACACATGATGGTCATGGCTGCCTCAGTATCCTAACTAAATAATTTTTATTTGTTTCTTGAAGAGGTTTTGACACAATGGTAGAGTCAGGATATCATGATCATCAATTCACTCCTTGAGCCTCACATTTCACCTTTGAACATGATGGTGTCTTCTTAATATCACAATTCACCCCTTGACCAAGATGTCACGTCAGTGGAAGCATGTTTATGATGTTTATACACCCTCTTTCTCAATTTCTCCTCATATAGATATGTTTCCTCCTCGTGATATAAGGATTGATCGATGAATGAAACTTGGAGGAATGTACGAGAATGAATTCCATGTTCTTGACCTTCACAATGTACTGAAAAACTACTAAATCCACCTCCTTGACTTGTAAGATGTGAGTTCATTACCAAGTATTGATTAAGTATTTAGAAACACTCTCATAAAATATGCATTGTTTGTGAGCCTGGGATGATTTCCACCATCACTCATGGTGATCTTATCTTATCATGATCCTTATGACCATTCCCTTGGTGGCTTGAATCTCGATGAAGCTCTTGATGTTTTTGATCCTTCATAGACCTCATGATTTTCCTGATTGCACCCATTGTCCTCATGATGTTTTAGATCCTTCACTGACCTCATGATGACCATTCCCTTGATTATTTGAATCGATAAAATATTACATACGTGTTTTGATTTATTATGTGTAATAAGGAATTGCATGAGTCCATATATTCAAGCAATTGTTGCTACCTTTGGGAGTTGTGAGTTTTATAAAATATAGTTTTCACACATCTAAAACTCCTATAAATGTCAATAAACAATCACGCATACCCCAAAACATAAACAATGACTATATTATTTCACAAAGAAGATATCGATTTTAGAATTTAAACCCTAAAATATTTAGGATGAATGCTGAAATCTTGAAATGTACCTATGTACTGACCAGATTAGAATATGAAAAAATATCTTCTAAAATTTGACTTATGGAGCTTTGAGACTAGTTCCATAAGGTGAAAAGTGACCCTAATTTCTTATATTTATTAAAATAAATTTACATTTTATTATTTCTTATACATAAACATTTATTTTTGTAAATATATCCCTCCCAAATACACATATACAACATTGCAAACAAGAATATGAGTGCGTTATAACGATCTCATGTTATAGTGCACTCACATCATAAATCGAGTGGGTTATAACATGCTTGTAATTTAGGCTTGGTAATTACCAATCCTAGTAATTCATAATGTGACTGCACTTTCTAAAATGGGCCCGCGTTTTACTTCAAATTGAAAATTTGGTTGATTTTTGGTCCCCATTCTTTGTGTACTTTCCCCCGCCAAAATATCGTACATTAGGACCAATAAAATCTCATAACCATGGACATCTTCCATAATTATGAGTCCACTGTAAAACCTAATCTGTCAAAAATCATAAAAATCAAAAAGAGAAAAAAGAGAAGAAAGATTTGGTGTATCAAACCCTTCATCAAAGTGCTATTTGAAAATCAAAAGCGATGAATCAAAAACTTCTCATTCACGAGTACTCTCAACAGTAGGGTAGGCCACTTGTACAAATTGTTTTAATTGTTTCATCTATTGGTAGATATCTCTATCATATCATTATCATATATTCACACTCTTCATGTATAATATATAAGATAATATTTTTCCTATGGGGTATTATGTATCTCATCCCTATTCTAGATTCTTCCATTTCAGATGTTCTTACCTACAGTCTTTTCTAGAAGATTACTGATGTCAAACCCTCCTTTCGAAGAAGCTCTCTCGTTATTAAGAAAACCCTAAAAAAATTTACCAAAATATTTTGTCTTCCCATCTCAGTCTAAGGTGATGAGCACTTACACCCTAATAGTCACGTGGGGTCGAGATTTGGGGGAAAACTATCTTTCCTATAAGAAAATTATAAAAAAAGGAAAAATAAATAAATACAAATATATTCAAAATGGTTACCCCTTTCATCCTTCACATTATTTGGTGACAAGCCCATGCTTCTTACTAGTAGCGTAGTAGCGTGAGATTGGGAATAGAGAAAGGTACACTTACTTGCCTACATCTTGTCTTTGGTGTTGAAACCTTACCTCTTAATGGTGGTGTAGATACGTAAATTCTGCTTTTGCAATCTTATTTCTAAAAGCAAGCAAATCACTCTCATTCTTACCAATTCCGTTATAATTAGTGATTTTTGCTAATTAACTAACATTTTCCCTCTATTTTGTTTAATTAACACTTATTTGTTAATTATCCATCCTTTTCCACATTCAGGATGCCAATTGACGTCAAATCGTAACTTTTTATCCTCCTCCGGGAAACAAATAGCGTTATTAGCTAATTATGCCTAATTTACCCTTGTTTTGGTCAATATACCCTACTATTAGCTTAAACTCCTCTTCCAACCACTCAAAATCAGCCCATTCACCTCCACGTCTCAGTAAGCTTCAAAAGCTTATCCTAGCCTCCTAGTTTACCCTAAGTGGTTGATTAAGGCTCCACACCTCTTAATCACTTAATAATTCACTAATTATGATTAGAAATTCTAATCTTTTTAGTACTTTTTATCCCCACATGCATTAGAATACAAGTTTCTCCCAAAAGGAAAACTATAGAAATGTCTAAGTTATAAAATCCAACTTTACACCATGATTTTGATAGTAGCCTCATATAATACATATGTTAAAGAGCCTAAAGCCTTCATTATGGTTAGTAGGAGAATATCTAGCATGGCCTTGTAGTCTTGTGCTAGAGAGATCTCTTCACCATTTGTGGAGTAGTAACCATACCCAATTTGATTTCTCCTAGATCTATTTAGGTCTATGTTAGTCAAATCTACTAGTAGACATGTTTAGATTTTAGATGTTTGTTCCATTTTATCTCCATTGTTATGTTGTTTAGATTTTATCATTGATGTTTCATTCCTTAGATTTGCATTTAGATTTATATCATTATGCTGTTGATATTTAGAATAGTTTAATTTGTAGTGAAAGTAAAGGGTGTTATCATTTGGCATGCCCGGTGGGAGAAAAACCCCATTTGCACATCATTTTCAAGCCTTTTAACATAGTTTTAAATTTTATATTTCAAGTTTTCTTAGATTAACTTCAAATTCTTAGATTAAATTCAGGTTTTCTAGGTTAAACTAGCTTACTTTCAAGTTTTTTAGAGCACTTTTCAAAGTTTTTGTAGATCAATTTTTAAACTAATTAGTTATTTCAACTAGATTAGTGGTAGAAGTTGTGTTTTCATTTTCTTTGCAGGATATCAAAAGGTGAAGCCCTATCAAAAATGCTTCAAAATCACAAAGATTTAATCTTTTTGAATAAATTCCACTCAAATATCATATTTTAGTCACCTTACAAGAAAGGTCACGCCAGTGATTTGAAGTCTGCGCATGTGCATGCAAAAGTGCACTTGTTCATTCAAGTCTATGCCCATGCCCCTAGAGCTGAGCCTGTGCCTCTCTAGCCATGCCTATGCAGCATTGAAATTTTTGTCTCTATGATAGACTTACACCTGTGTAATCTGAGGTGCGCCTACACCTCTCTGGACGCACCCATGCACCACCAACTGTGCATTTTTTATATAGGCATGCATATGATTCCAAGTCTGTGCCCATGCACTTAGACCCACTCCTATGCACTCAAAACCGTGCCTGTATAATTAGGGCCGCACCTGTGCACTTAGGTAAATTTCTACCAAAGTTCATAATTTTTTACTTCTATGTTTTTAGGATCCCTGTCATTATTTTTAAAGGTTTTTAAACTTTGTTTTTATCAATTTATTTATTTTAGAGAAATGTTCCTAACAAAATTGACTTAGGGTTTGATAAGTGATTTTTCATGCTTTGTTTGAGTTTTGAATAGGGTGTGTATCCTCTTCCCTTGCAATTAGTGTGATCTTGGGAACCAAAAGCACTTGTAAACCACTTATTGCTATTTTAGAGTAAGTAAGAAAAATCATTAATCTTTGATATTCTTAATATTTTGGTTTAAGAGATTTTCCCTTAGTAAATAATCAAGGCAAACACTCGTGTATGCTCTTGCTTTGCACCTAGTGTGATCTTGGGAACCAAAAGCAAGTTTAGTCTTTTTCATTCAAAAGCACTTGAATTAATTAGGGAATAAAATTTTATTTTTTTTCACTAAACTTTCATGGTAGTTAATTGGATTACAAGTTTTTAATTTCTATCTAGTAGGGTTACTTGTTGTGTATGCTCTTCCCTTGCATCTAGTATCATCTTGGGAATCAAAAACATCACTTCATCCTTTTTTTATGATATTGTGGATATTTTTAGACTTCTAATCATTTGTGTGAAAGACCTAACGCTAGTCAAAGAACTCCATTCAAACGAAAATCTAATTTTCACGTGTGATTGTAGGTTTCCAAAGGTGGATAAAACCACATTACTTAATCCAAAAGATTCAAAAATACACCACTATTCAACACACTTTATTTTCAAGTTGGTTAAGAGCTAAAGCTCATCCATTCAACTAGAACATAACCTATTTAGAATAAGTATTAATCTCACAAGAGGGGTGGTTCTAGGAACCCACAAGTAGTTCACACAAGAGGGAACCTTGTGAAGAAAACGGGTAAGTGCTCCAAATTCCCACTTGACTAGTATTCCTTTGAAATTTAGAGTTAAAGATATATATATCGTGACCCTCGTGAAAGTATAGCTGAATGCACTTCGGTACTCATTATACTGAAGGGGGTAAAGTAAAGACGAGATACTCCTTAGGAAACCAAGGTAAATTGAGCTTGCTCTATATATCTTGTGACAACCTAGGTGAGAGAACCATTAGGAATCTTGCCATCTTGGAGCCAATTTAGTCTTAGATAGTATACTTGAGAGCTCTCACAAAGTTTCTACTTTACTAGATTCTAACTCTTGATATTCGATGAAGTGAAAGAATATTTTAAAGTTGGGGCCACATGATATTTCATCACGAAACTTACGATGTGTTACTTTTCTCTAGTTTTTCATTTTCCTTAAGGCAAGGCGAAACTTTGGCAAAGTATACTTAGTTTTTTTCACCCTCATTTGGTCGACACCTTTGTTCTCTTTTTAACCATTTTGGGATAAAAGAGTAGATGACATATACGGATACCGCTGGGAATAATGTGTCCACCACTTTTTTAGTCTACTTGCATGACTAGGTTGCAAATTTTCTAGAATGCAAGTGTTGAAAGTGTGAATGGTACGTGGTCATTTCCTAGTAGGCTCCTTGTCTCATACCCATATTGAGACTTATTATCATTCTAGTTAGGTTGTATTATCATTTTCTTCCTTATATTTGTTACGTTACCTGAATTATAGCTTTACAATTGTGATACTTACATCTTGTTTCCATTGTGGAACTTTGTTTAAGTCTCCATATTGTAGTGTTACGCTACTCGCACTGGTAATAATTTCTTAGTATACTTAGGAATAGTTTTTTATTCCAACTTTGTCTTGAGATTTTGAGGGTTTTGACGTTGCATTGTTAGCATTGGGGTGACATTTTTTGGTACTAGAATCTTTCTTTTTTCTAAAAATCTTGATTGCCTTTCCCAAATATTGTTGTTATGTTTCTCACATTCATAACTTCCACTTTCAAGGACTTACACATTGTTTGTTTCCTAAACTAGTTTTGGTATACTTTGTTGGAGGATTGCATCAATAATTTATTAGTATTTAGATATTTTTTATTTCTAAACTTGACCTAGGTGGTAATATTGTATTGTCACTATCAGTTCTCAAACTTTTCTTACAAAAACATAGGGAGTAGAATATTTGTTTCCTTATTCTATAGTTGTGTGCTTGATAGTTTTTGTCTATGAGTTCTTGATAGATAGATCATTTTAGACATTCTTTATTCTTTGAGATCCTAGGTTCACATTGGGCCTTTGGATTCTTATTCATTTTTTGTCTTGCATTCTTTGTGATGACTTTTGAATCATTACGTTGCATAAATTTCCATAGAGTTCATTGTTAAACCTTAGTGGAAACCTTTCACGATCAACCCCTTGCTTCAAAATATGTCTATTATGAGAATGGGATCTCAAAAGATAGAAACTGGAATCTTTGGAGGTCAAAATTCTCTTCAAGAGGATGTCATGGTAGATCATAGTAGTGGTGAGGAATATTCTCCTCACATGGATATGGAACTCCATTCCATCCATTTTGACGAGTACATATATTGGAATAAGCATGAAGTGTTAAGACGAGTCATATATTTAGGGGTGAAATTACCCGCTACGATGTATCCTTCCCTTATTAATAGGATGGTTCGTGGAGAAGAGGAAGTAGAAATCCCTTTTAGGAGTGTTTGTGATATCTTGAACCCTAATCATACCTCCACTTTACGAAGAAAAAATGATGAGGAAATACCCTTTGAAAATGATGGTTATTATCACATACCTCATGTCAGAACCCATTGTGAAGACACCGAGGCACATACTCATCACACACAACCTCCCTCTAATGAAAATCATAATGAGATACCTACCAAAGAGATAACATTAGAACAATAGGTTCAGTCTCTAATTCACTAATTGGCTAGCCTAACATCTCATGTAAACAAAGAGAAAGTGGTTAAACCCTTGAAACAAGCTAAACCAAAAATTCATTATCATGACGTTAGCACTAACACCCCTCATAAAGAGGAACCCAAGGAATCTCACGTATATTTCTACGCAAGAAACAAAGTTGGAAATACACCTAGATTTAATTAATTGTATAAACCTACACCACCACCTACACAAGACCAACTCTTCAGCCAAGAATGGTCTACCATGAAGAATTCCCTTCAAGCATTACAAGAAGGCCAAACCAGCAGTAGTAACAAGAAGTACCAGTTCGATGAGTTATGTCCCTACCCATTTGACAAAGCCATGTTACAAGTTCCTTTCTCAAGACATTTTAACTTTCAAAAATTTGATAAGTATAAATGAAAAGGTGATCCTAGAGATCATATTAAAGACTTTTTCATGGCTTGTCAAGAGGTCACATACAAAAAATTACCTTATCCATTTGTTTCCATGAAGTTTAGGAGTAATGATACTATAATGGTTTGTACACATCCCTAAGGGATCCATATCAACATGGCCTGAACTAGCAAAACATTTTGTATGACACTTCTATTTTAATATAGAGAAAAATGTTGCCATGATAGATCTATGAAATTCTAAACAAATAAATAATTAAAACTTTGTTGCATTATTACAATGTTGGAGAGGGTTAACTAGCCACTTCCCTTGCTCCATACCTGAAAAGAAGTTGATAAGCATATTTTTTCCCAACCTTCACCTAGATATAATGTTCCACTTGCAGATGCATTGTGGAAACACATTTGAGGAGGTCATTGAAAAAGGGACTCAAATTGAAAAATCATTGTTAAATCGAGGGACCTTACAACCCTTTTTCATGATATCACAATGATACCAAGACTAACGAAAAACCCAAATTTGTTACCAATAAGAACAAGATTGTTGTTAGTGATGGAATAGTGGACAAAAAAAGAGTACAAGCCATATAGAACCACACACCTTTGAATCTCGCAAAGGGAGCTCCACCTATGGAGTAAAAACATCGTACATTCACTCTTTATGATTTGACATCGTCAATATTAAAATAGTTAGAGGTTTTCAATATGGTCCAATACCCTAAATAAAAACCCTATGGGGATGATGCACCTAAACCATCATAGATTAGGTAAAATGAATTTTGTAGATTTCATCGTGTTAAGGGTCATAAAACCGATAAGTGCTTAACGTTAAAGCATTACATCCAAGACATAATTAATAGTGGTGATATAGAAAAAGGTGCTACTGCCTCTACCAAATCCCCAAATGAAGAACTGGATATATTTAAAGAACCTTTCCTAAAGCACAGTAATAAGGGAAAGGAAAATCTAGATCAGGGATAGTCGTCCCAAAGTAAAAATTCCAATTACGTGTCAAATAGAGACCATTTTGATGCTTAAATAGGTTGTGTAGATTCACCAGTTGAACATGTCAACAAAATTAAGATCAGGACAGGAGAGTGTGTCATGGCAACATGACTAGCTTGTATTATTCTCCCCATCCTAATCAAAAAAGTCATTACAATGACTTAGACCAATTAGAAAATATGACGACTAATATTTCAATCTTAGAATTTCTGAAGATATCTAATGTTCATAAGGACATATTATACAAAACCTTGCAAAGTTTAGGAGTATCTGTTGATGTTGACCGAACACACTTACAAGCGATGATAACACAAATACTACCATCAGAGCACATAACTTTCAGCCATACAAAAGCCTTAAGAGAAAGTCCTTCTCACAACCTTCCCTTACACATTGAAGTCATCATAAACCGTAATAAGTTTAAGTGAGTTTTTGTGGATGGTGGATCAGGTATTAACATTTGTACTCTCAAATTAGTACATCAGCTAGGATGCACCGAACCTAATTTAGAAATAAAGGTCATCACCATCAAGGCATATGACAATGAGGAACATAAATAAACAGGTATGATAACTTTCACAATGGAAGTATGTCCTATAAGTCAAGATAAAAAATTCCACGTCCTTGACTTGGAGTTACCTTACAACATCTTACTCAACCACCCATGGATTCATGTCGTGTAAGTCGTACCTTCTACATACCATTAGTGTTTAAAGTTTCATTATGAAGGACATACTCTTATAATTCAAGGAGATCCTTGACCCTTTGCTCATTGCAGAGCATTGTCAGGCTATTTCCCCACTATCTACGAGTGTCCTTCTAAAGAGATGACTATTTCAGTACAGTCTGAGGGCCCCGCTTCACGAGTGGATCGAGACACCTTATCTCTCAACAAAAATGGTGCGTTTATCTCAGAAACTCCTTTTGTTACATGGGAGATGAAGGTCATACCAAGTGGTTGCAGAGAGTATAATCTGCAACAAGCCCTTAAGGTTCAAAATTCTCCCCTATTAGCTCAAATGCATGGTAGACCATGCTATAAATTTAAAAGATCTAGGGATAATTTCCCTTTCAAGAACTTCATTTCATGCAGTCTACTAGAAGAAGAAATAATATTGCATGATATAGTTCTTCATCCTCAAGATGATGAAATGGTCTTATCATACAAATCATATAGGTATATCATTCCTAACCGCATAATGTTTACCATGAGGTATAAAGGATGTGGTTACAGTTTTCAAGAACAAGGTACATTGGAAGCTATTCCAATACCTTGTCGCATAGTGGGTAAATCCAATCTAGGAACTCATTTGTATGAAGTTCACCCCTCAGATGAAGATTATGATTCTTCTGAGAGTGAGGATAGTTTAAACAGAGATGAAAGTGAAACAGATTCCTGGTGTAGTCATTATGAAGACCTCACCACCACAAACCTATTTTCTAATATGACTATCCTTACCATAAGACCCGCCATATCCCCTACAACCCATTCATTGAATATCATATACCCATCACTTTTGAATTGGGACCAATAACAACATAGTAGTTGACGTGTTTCATAATGATGAGGCTATCAAAAATTTCCTTGGCATCAGATACAGTATCCCAAGAAATAACCACAAAAGGGATTCTCCATTTAGCTCAACACATGTGTGTACTTCAGAGAGGAGGAAGCATTGTGTGGTAACGTAAGTGAACAATAATGCAAGGGAAAAAGTTCCTTTGAAAATCCTTGTGGAAAAAAATAATCCAAGTTGTATAGTGAAAACCTTTTTGAGGCGCTAAAGAACAAATAAGATGAAAAACCATTGGATAAAATAGTGTCACCAATGAAAGATGAAGAACATGTGGAATTCACTTTAGAAGAAGAAGATATTAATCTCCCTCTGGACGATACGCTCATGGAATATGAATCCAAGATACCGGTAGAGGAGACTATAAATATCAACATCGGCATAGAGAACCTACCTCGGATTATTAAACTAGGAGATTCCCTCTCAATTAGAGAACATAAAACTTTTACAGCACTTTTGAGAGAGTTTGCAGATATTTTAACTTGGTTGTATGTAGACATACCAGGACTTGATCCTACCCTAGTGGTGAACAATTTAGTTATACACCCAAATGCCAAGCCTATAAAGAAGAATCTTCACAAAATGCATCCTCGTATGACCTTGCTGGTAAAATCAGAACTAGAACGGTTATTAGAAGTAGGCTTCATAAGGCCTATTTACTACTCAAAGTGGATCTCCAATGTAGTTTTAGTACAGATATATCTAGTTGGTATCAGAGTGTGTATTGACTTTAGAGACATTAATAAGGCTTGTCCAAAAGATGACTTTCCTCTCCCTAACATGGACATGATTTTCGATTCAACTGCTAAGTATGAGATGTTATCACTCATGGATGGATTCTCAGACTACAACTAGATAAATATTGTAGAGGAAAATCAACACAAGACAACTTTCAGTACCCCATGGGGAACATTCCGCTACCAATTTATGTCCTTCGGCCTCAAGAATGTAGGTGCAGTATATCAACAGGAAATGACGGTAATATTTCATGATATGATTAGTGATATCATGGAGGATTACGTAGATGGTATATTGGAAAAATCTAGGACTCATGAAGAGCACCCAGAAATCTTGCAACACATTTTTTAGCTTCTAAGGGACTATAAAGTCCGTCTAAACCCAAAGAAGTGTGTCTTTGGCATATTATATGGGAAATGATTATGATTCATTGTATCTAGGAGAGGAATAAAATTAGATCCAACAAAGGTTTCTGTAATAATGGAAATGCCTCCTCCATCAGATAACTGCGGAGCTTTCAAGTAAAGATATAGGCTATTAGATGGTTTATATCTCAACTGGCATACAAGTGTCACACCTTCACACATCTACTTAAGAAGGATGTGATTTATTACTGAGGACTAGATCAGCAGCAGGTGTTCACCTTTCTCAAAAGCTATCTTACTAAACCCCCTGTTTTAATGCCACCCATGGCAGGAGAACTATTACTACTATACATATCTACTACATAGTTTGCAATTGGAGCATTGTTAGCCCAATATGATAAAGAGCAGAGAGAAAAAGTGATATACTATTTGAGTCAAACATTGATAGTTTACAAGATTAATTATTTGTAGATAGAGAAGGCTTGCTTTGTTGTGGTTTTCACTTTCTAGAAGCTATGCCACTATTTACTCAATCACAAGGTCAAGCTCATTTCCAAAGTGGATCCCTTAAATTACTTGTCAAATCTTGCACTCATAGGGAAGATTTCCAACTGGATCATCTTTCTTAAATAATTTAACATCAAGTATGTCTATCATAAATAATTAAAGTGACAAGTCTTAGCATATCAGATAGTTGAGGCCCCACTACCAGGTATAGAGCCATTGAACTTGGAACTCCCAGATGCATCCACAAATACCTTAAGGAATTAGTCATATGGCAACCCTACTTCGATGGCTCCTTTACTTATCATGGTTCAGGTGTTAGAGTCGTGTTGATCACTCCCACAGGAGACATGATTCCCCAAGCATTCATACTTAGATTCCCATGTATGAACAATACAATGGAATATGAGGCTCTAATTGCAGGAATGAAACTCACTATTAGATGGGATGTTAGGTGAGTAAATATAATTGGAGACTCCATGTTAATCATTAAGTAAGTAATATATGAATACAAGGTACAAGATAAGAAACTCCTTCCGTACGAAAGAATGGTTGATTCTTTAAAGGAGTTCTTTGAGAAGGTCACTTTCTAGTAGATACCAAGGGCCCAAAATAGAGCCATAGACCCTATAGCTATAGTTAGGTCCATGTTGAACATTCCACCAACTAGTAACGATATACTATTCTTTATTGAACATCTACAAACAGTGGCATATGATTTACCAGATTCCTATTTGGTATGTCAGGTTGTTGGTCCCTTTTCCTCATGGTACTCTGAAATATTGAATTACCTTCATGACGGAATCTTTCCCACAAAAATTTCCCGTGCTGAAAAGTGCACTCTCATCTAGCGTATAGCCCGCTATACCTTGCTTGGGGGCACCCTCTTTCACCGAGGCTATGATGGGAATCTATTATGTTTTTTAAATTCAGATGAATCCATTCAAGTGATTAAAGAGGTACACGAAGGCATCTGCAGGGCTCATACTAACGGGATCATTCTAGCAAATAAAATACTTAGAGTAGGATACTATTGACCTACCATGGAGCATAATTGTTGTAATCATCTAAATAAATGCTTGGATTATCAGAAGTATGGAAATTTGATACACACACCAACGTAATCCTTGCAACCAATCACAACACCCTAGCCATTCTCAAAGTGGGGTCTCAATCTAATAGTAAAACTATATCCTATCTCCTCGGATGGATACAAGTTCATTATAACCGCAATTGAATATTTCACCAAATGGGTATAGTTTGTTCCTTTTACCTATTTTGAAGGGGCTCAAATTTTAAATTTTATAATGAACCATATCATTTGTTCATATGGCATCCCATCTCCTATTATAGCAGATAATGGAAAATCATTCAAGAATAAGGCTGTGAAAGCGTTATGCAAATGTTTATAGATATCCCTCAAATTATCAACCCCCTATTACCCTTAAGGTAATGGGTAAGTATAAGAATCAAATAAAACTCTCATTTGCATCAAGGAGAAGATGGTGAATACCACAAGCCGTAATTGCCACCTAAAAATTCACCCTACCCTTTGGGCATTCAAAAAATCCATCTGCACCCCTACAGGTGCTACTCCATACTCATTATTATTTGGCTTAGAAGATGTACTACCCTTAGAGATCGAAATCCCCTCTTTGTGCATTGAGCTAAGGGACTACTTGAATGAAGTAGATTACAGAGTAGCTCGACTAGAAGAGTTAGAACTATTGGATGAGAAATGAATTCACGCCTTGAACCACCTTAAAGTTTATCAGGATTGAGTGCAGAGAAGTTAAAATAAAAGAGTGACACCTTGCCAGTTTGAAGTAGGATAACTGATGTTGAAAGAGAATCAAAAGAACACCAACAAATATCAAGAGAAGAAGGGTATGTTTGAAACTAAATGGCTAGGGCCATATGTTGTGGTGGAAAAATATGGTTAAGGAGCCTACAAGATGGCCTATTCAGATGGTCAAGATCTCAAAGAGCCTATGAACACGGTTCTTCTTAAGTGGTTTTATGCTTGGATCTAAAGGGTTTCTCAAAATATCAAAAAAATAAAAAAAGTATAAAATAACAGAAAAAGAAAAAGAGAAATAAAAAGGTATGTCCAATAGTGAAAACCATGTAATGGTGGTACTTTGGGAAATTCATTTGGTGAAAACTGATTTCCAACGCCATCAGAGGGTTCGTTATTCACAAGAACTTTAGGTCTAGGATTGTGATAACTTTGTCCTAAGCTAGTCTTAGCCACTATTTGAGCTACTTTTGAGCATGTCCCTCTTAGCCTTGATCCAGTTGATCCTACTCTTTAGGTGCAAAGGGTTTCCCTTTGAACATACCCATCTTACGCTAGGGGAAGCTTTGCATCGATTCTTATATCACATCGCGTGTGGGATTATGCCCTTGTATATCTTATCTAACACTGGGGGAAACCACGTTTCTTCGTTTCCTATATATAACTTCATAAAACTTCTTTAAAAACATCAAAAACATTCACATAAAACTTATTTTAAAATCCCTAAACATCAATATATCTTAGTCGGAAAATACTAAACCTTCACATATGTTTCATGAAAAAACTCCTAAACAATAGAAAAATGTCTTAGGAAAAGACCAAAACAACATAAAACATTTCAAAACTGTCCCACAAAAACAAGATAAGTAGTTTGCTTACTTTAATTGTTGGTTTTTATGGTTTTGATTGCATTGTATTTTTGTACCGTATGTTGTAAATTGGATTCATTTGTTTAAATAGATTGAGTGTTACTTTAATCTGTTAGGAATTTATATTTGGTTCATTTTATCTTGTATACTTGTATATAGTTGTGTTGTTTTGGTTAGAGTAGATTTGATTAAGTTGTGTTTGTTTATAGAGTTTATCATCATATCATCTATCACCACATCTATACATCATATATTAATAAAAGTTAAGTCTACATCATACATGTATACTATAGATGATTATCATGTATTGTATCATCAATGGGGCATGAGGGGTTGCGAATCATCAAAAATCTCCCCCCCCCCACACCAATATCAAAAATAAAAACATGTTTTAATCAAATTATCTCATCAACATATAATATGACGTCATCTAAGGCTATATCATTAATCTAACAATATGTGATATAAAACATAATCATACAAATTAAAACATGATATCTCATAAGAAAATTGTGATACATTGATCATCCATAAATCAGCATATATCATCATAAATATAAATGTATGTGTACAAAACAGTGTGTCTCAAAAATACATCTGATACAATGAGCCATCATGGTAATCTATACAAAAAATGTTCCTTCATCACAAGGCATATTAAAAAATGATATATAACGTACATATGTACAAAAAAGTGTCTTCATCATGAGACATGATAAAAAATAGTAAATATAAATCTGTACAAAAGTATGCCTTCATATCGAGGCAATACACCAAAAATATACATCTAGGTACATAAGTAAATAGAGTCAGCCATGACTAGAGCCCTCACCTGGACTACCCGGTGTGGGTCTGCCGCTAGAAGGTGGCATCTGAGATGCTGAAAGAAGTGTTGTATCGTACTGTGTTGAGCCATGCTGCTTTGAAACATTCCATCCTGAAGGACCCTGTACTTATCGTAAATTCCTCTAAGACCTAGAATGAAATGAAGTGCCAACTATCCAGCTATACTCAGGAACTCTTTGATCGATCGAAATGACAAAGTATTACTACATCTTATAGTATGTAGCCTCACCTGTTATAATAGCACTATGACCAATAAACTGTTGTAATCCTGGAGTAGTGGTGTCCTTCTGCAATGCATTGCACTCTACTCTCGCACTGGTCGACTGAATCCATAGTTAATATCACTCTGTAGTAAGTTAGTCTCTCTTGAATTGCACTTTTAGATCATTGGCAGTGGCCTGATCCCACTCGTTCATCATCTTAGCTCTCTCTGTCTGGGCCTGATCTCACTCTGTAATGAGTTGATCTCTCTCAGTTATCACCTGGTCCCTCTCTATTATGGCCTGGAGCTGTAAGGCCACTACCTGTTGTAATTGTTGTTGTAAGGAAGCCACTTGTCCACTAGCTGGTATATCCTGAATATCCTCATCCAGTATATCCTCAATTTACATAACATCAAAATCTATGTGTTTTTCATCAAGGGGTAGATCCTCCTCCATCTATTGCTCTCCACCTCCATATATCAGTGGACTAATGTGACGGGGTGATGGCAGTGGCCGGAATGGTGCCTGTAATGGAACTTGTTGGGGCATCTATGGTGCCACTACCTGAGGCTGCACTACCATCTATTACCATACTAAGGCCTACTATTGTATAATAACTTGTAGTTGAATAAACATCTTTTGCGCTACAACTCCTACTTGTGGTCCTTCATATGGATCTTCCTGGGCTTGTCACTATACCTAAGAATCTAAGGCCTCAAATCCCTGTGCTGTTGCATCTAATACCTCTTGAGGAATCATTAAACGATGATGTGACATTGTGGGATACCAACCTCCATAATCTTGTGTAGTACCAAGATTTGCTATCTGCACATGTTGTACCCAAGGCTTAAAATCCACCTGAAAGAATCTAGCAATTGTTCAGTCTAATATGATCTAAGGCCCCATATGAAAGACCTCCCTATATCGGTGAGCATACCACAACTCAAACCCAAGAATCCCCTAAATGAGTCCAAACTGATGTTGAACTCGGTCTACTCTGTACCACTCCATGATATATCTCCTAGTACAAAAAAAGTGGTCAACCATCGATGTGCTAAGCTTAACCACATCCTGAGGCCACTGGTATAACCTATAGGGCCACCATGTAATCATATGAGGTTACACCTCATCAAACTCATGTTTGTAGTAATCATCGTCACCTACGTGACCATGGACATCCTCTCCAATTAGGACCCACCCCATAATAGAAGGCTCTCCAATGGCTCGGGCTCACAAAGCTCCTGTAGGGCGGCCGATAGAAATATGATTCCATACCCATATCTGCAGCAAAGTAGTAGGACCTATAGATCTCTGGTTATGGTAGGCTACCAAATGAAGATCATCATATAAGTGGGCTAGTCTACACTGACCCCAATAGTATACCTTCCCTTGTAGAAGGTCGCAAATCACTCTAATAAGGCCAAGGGGGAATCGAGTACCAGTCTTGTCAGGTAGCAGGATGTTGCTGACAAGAGCTAACAAGAAAACATTGACTCAGACTAGCCACTGGTCAGGCATACACCTCCTAACATAAACTGCCATACCCCATCGAGGTATGTCTTTAACACCAAATAGCTCAAACAAGCACCACCTAATCTAGTCTTGGCAACCATCACAAGTGATTAAAATACCTTGTATAGGAACTCACAACATCCACCACAAATCCTCTAATATAATACTCATCTCTTCAGTGGTCAATCGGAATGTATGTCTCTTGCTCCGCCATCTCTCAGCTAAGGCTGTGAGTAGGATGTGGTCCAAGGTGATTTGGGGCATATGTGCAACATGTGCTAGTCTAGTCACCTCTAGGGAAATATCTAGGTAGATTTGATCCCATCATCTAAATGTCACCTCGTAGGCATGGAGCCGTGCATGCCGCTCCCACGTCTCTAACCTCTCCAGGTCCTCCTACAAAATCGATCGGGTCATTTAAATCATGATCATATTATTCTATTTTCTAACATTTCTCGCTTATTATTCTACTCTATCATTTAATTTTCCTATTCTACCATGTTTTTCTTCTAGTTTTCATCACTATCTTCTACCTATGATTTGCTAAAACTAAGTTTTCCTCCAAAAATCCATCAAAAAAGACTTTGGTGTGCAAGCACGCCTTATAGTACACTAGCGCACCCCATGTTACGCAGGCACATGCGCACCCATGCCCTAATCCATTTCAGTGCACTAGTGTGCCTCCTTAAGAAAATGCACATACACCCCCCTGCGTAGCTAGAAAATATGCACCAGCACATACATTTATGCATGGGTGCAGGTGCGCCCATGCATAATGTAGTGTATGTGTGCCTCTAAGGCCGTGCCTTTTTATTTTTCCATTTTTTTCTACCCTAACTACTACGCTAATGTGCATAAAATTTAGCCAAAATTAAATGTTGGTAAATAATGAGGGTAAAGAATAAATTTGTGTACTCGTGGTCCATCCGTAGGTAGCTGCAAGTACTCTCTCACATGATCTGCCCAATGTTTTTGGCTCCGCACCCTCACCATCTTCTACCGTAGGTTAGAGCTCCGATCAACGGTAAATGTAAAGTGAATGTGGTAAATCAACTGGCTGTGATGGCTTATATACCCGTTTTTACGTCCCGTGACGTGTTTCTCAGCCCCTCGGCACCCTGAAACTGTCGTGGTTCTTCTAAATTCTTCTAATGATGGTCGTGATGATTATTTTTAATAAATAGTTATTGTTTACGTCCGTTTAACTTCCCTAAAGCATCTTTTTGTATCTCGACAAACTTTTCTACCACTCGAGACATATTTCCGCCTCACAGTTACTTTTGGAAAACATCTCATGATTACGCCATTTCTTCTATACTATTTTTTTCCTAAAAAAACAAAAAAAATAAACAGTGCAAAAATTTTCAAAAAACCCAAAAAATTGGTAAAATCATTTAAAAACCCAACAAATTGGTAAAATTGTTTAAATTCCAAAAAAATTGTAAAAAATTAAAATTTTACAAAAAAATTGGTAAATGGCATGCAACGCAACTGAATCATGTATCGAATGCATCATCCTCGAACATCGAAATTGGTCCTTCAAAACCATCTTTCTGATGTTCTTTTTTGTTCTTGTCTCAAATGACTTACGGATCATCGTGATCTACCTCCATTAAAAAATTTGGACCTACTTATTATGTCAGTACTTCTGTGCAACAGTGAGTTGCGATGTATTGTGTCATAATGCATGAATGCTTTCCATGGGACTACTTGTGTCCTCTGTTTTTCCCTCGCATGTGTTATTGCTTGGGGCACCATTTTTAATGCTTGTCATTACAACATGAACATTCAAGAACTGCAGCTTGATAAAATAAACATAAGTACAACTGTTTTGAATGTTGTTTGTTTGAGTACTTATAATTGTACTTGTTTTTTTGTTAGGTTAGCTGGTTTACTTTCTCATATTACATTGTATTTTATATGTTGCATGGAGTTATGCATCATTTTACTTTCTCGTATTGCATTACATAATGTATGTTGCATGGAGTTACATATTTTTAGCAGTAGACAAATGTTAGTAATGTATCTTTTCATGTTATGTTATACTTTTGTTTATTTTAAATAAGGGATGATGATGTAGATCATAGGGGCAACGTGATGAAATAAGGTTGCATATTGAAGACTAGATACAATGATGAGCATGTTCCTATTTTCCACTTTCCTATCTCATCACTACTAATTTTTCTTCTCAATCACCTAGGGCAATAAACAACCATGTTTATCCCTATTCCTTTTCTCTTCTAAATAACCAGGGGTTTCGTGCCCATTCTATTCTATTTCTTCTATCCATTTCAATCATATTTTTTTATCGTAGATTGACTTCTTCTATCACCCCATCGACACTCGACGGGGCATCCTTCATTCTACTAAATTTTCTTCAAAAATTTACTTTCTTACACTTGTCTACTATGTTTGAAGTGAAGTCACTAAGTTCAGCTCAAACAAGGGAAAATGTAGACACCTAAATTCTGATTTCGCAATCTTATTGATAAAAGCAAGAAAATCACTCTCATTCTTACCAATTTCGTTATAATTAGTGCTTTCTGCTAATTAACTTATTTTTTCCATCTATTCTGGTTAATAAACACTTCTTTGTTAATTATCCACCCATTTTCACATTCAGGATGCCAATCGATGTCAAATCGTAACTTTTTATCCTCTTCTGGGAAATAATTAGCGTTATTAGCTAGTTAAGCCTATTTTACCCTTGTTTTGGTCAATATACCCTAATATTGGCTTATACCCCTCTTCTAACCACTCAAAACCACCCCATTCACATCCACAACGTCTCAGCAAGCTTCAAAAAACTATCCTAGCCTCCTAGTTAACCTTAAGCGGTTGATTAAGGCTCCACACCTCTTAATCACTTGGTAATTCACTAATTATGATTAGCAAAGCTTAATCATGATTATAAATTCTAATATTTTCGGTACTTTTTAGTCCCACATGCATTAGAATACAAGTTTCTCCCAAAAGGAAAACTATAAAAAGGACTAAGTTCTACAATCCAACTTTACACCATGTTTTTGATAGTGGCCTCATATAATACATATGTTAAAGAGCCTAAACCTCTTTTAAGGATTTACATGCTCATCTTTGCCTAAAACCTTCATTATGGTTAGTAGGAAAATATCTAGCATGGCCTTGTAGTCTTGTGCTAGACATCATTATATTTTAGATGTTAGTTCCATTTAATCTCCATTTTTATGTTGTTTAGATTTTATCATTGATGTTTCATTTGTTAGCTTTGCATTTAGATTTAGATCATTATGGTGTTGATCTTTAGAATATTTTAACTTGTAGTGAAAGTAAAGGGTGTTATCAAGTGGTATGGGGCAAAATGTAGGGGGGTCATTTTAAAAAATAAAATAAAATAAATCCTTCCAAATCGTAAGTGCTTAATCATACAAAATCCCAAAGAATTAATTTAGTTTCTCTTGTTAAGAGAGACAATCATCCCTTCAATCATATTTTTCCAATTAGTACCTAGGCAACCTATCGGTCTAAGTCTAGTCACGACCTATAAAGTGAAATCATCTTGGAATCAGACAAATAATATTGACTGGAGATGAGTTACATTTTCCAAAATGGACCATTGTTAACCTCACGTATTTTCATCTAACATCTTCATCTTCATATCACTCTCTCATTTGTCTCACATTCGTCTTAGCTCTTGGTGTTGAGCTCTTGCATTTTACTAGTTGCATGGAGTCAAGGGAAGGAGTTAGACATCCTATCAATATATCATCTACATTATGCTAATGGAATGAAATGTTTACAATTATTTTAACATGACTTCAAATAGTGCACCCTTTACCAAGTCAAAAATTTAAAAAATCCTATATCCCAAAATCCTTAAAAAATAAAAAAATAGCAGATATTTTTGGTCTAAAAATAAAAAACCTCTAAAATCAATCAGAAAATAAAAAACATATACAATTAGTCAAAAATCAATGAAAATCCGGGCAAACATTCTCCACAAAATTCAAAACATTAACACAACCATCAAACACTGAGGTATCCTTCTAAACCTTACCAAAAATAACAAATCAACAATCATCTCCAAATATCAAACATTTGACCCATATCCTAGTGATCATTCCAACTATCCTAAAACAATCAAAACCATAATGCACATTCTTGTTTGGGGCAATCTTGGATTTCATTCTTTCCCTTGCATGTATCCTTTCTTGGAGAAAATGAACCCATTAATCAAATCAATCTTCAACATGGATCTAACAAAAGTGTCACTTGACCCCACTCTACAATATGATCCAATCTCATGCATGTATCATTACTTTGGGGAATCTAAATCAAATCAATTTTTCATCCGGTTCCAACAAGAGTGTCACTCAACCCCACTCTTCATTCTGATCTTACCCCTTGTATGTATCCTTGCATGGGGGGAAAATTAATTCAGTCGACCATCATTTGGAACACATTAGGGGCATGGTTAATTATCTCTATTTCTAGTTGTTTTGCATTTATTGTTACTTTAGACCAATTACAAGTATTTTGTATGTCGTCCTAGCTCATGTATAGACTTGGTGTATACATACTGTGTATATTGGATTATTTTTTACTTCATTATTTTCTTTGTGTTTGTGTTTAAGTGCATAATGGGTTGTTCATCATGGTTTTTAATAATCATGGTGCTAACTCTATTATGCAAACACAAAGAAGGTTGCTCCAAAATATAAATTTTGAATGGAAGCTCAAGCTATGAGAAAATCACTCCCACCATCCTTCTAATCATTCTCAAATCATAAGAATTCTCCTTCCTATCAAGCGAATGACCACTGCTTTCCCATGTCACCCACCCACTCGAGTGCACACTCCCTAAATACCATCCTTAACTCGTTAGGGCATCCAAATACTTAACTGGGGAATATTAGGCTGCTCACCATACTTTTTCATCATTTTTTCACCGATATGCATGCATCTACTATCTTTAAAGTTCTATTACTTTATAATAACACTTTAAAGAGGGGCAAATGTAGACATCCTAAAATATTACATTACGCGTTCTAAACCTCCAAAATCATCTCGTAATTATTTCACAGTACATTACGACCATTTTAAACCACTCTTGATATATTTTGTTATTTTCTGAACTTCGATGGCATTTTACGACATTGTTTCTCCATTCTCCTAATCATTCATGTTGCTTACAAATGGTTTTGATTTATTAAATATTCACGTTATGGACCTTGTTGCACTCATATCCCATTCCTAGGATTAATTCTATTAATCATATCATTCTTATTATTCATCCCCTATTCCTATTAGCTAATTTTACTAGCTAATTTTAATATCATAATAATTAAATAAATCCTACAGTATCCATTTACACTTTACCCCCTTATCCAGTTAATTAATTTCGCAGAACAGTAGTCAACATGTCAAGTCAACTAGATCAAAATGAATACATACATAAATCAATAAATCATTAAATATATGTGTAAGAGGACAGAATTAGATTATATAAAATCAATGCAAAAGCTAAAAAAGTCACATTATTTTTTGTGAATAAAATAAAAGCTAATGAATTAATATTTAATTTTAAATATACAAAAGAAGGTGCCACCTTTGTAAACTGAAAAATAACTCATCCATGCAAGCTCAAAACAAGAGTTCAACTACTCAAAAATATTGGAAACTCAAATAAACAATTTGATCTTGCTTCACTTAACTTCAAATCAAACAAGTTAACCACACAAATCCTATATTTGGATTCTATTTCCCCATCTAGAAATAATCGCTCATTCTTCTCCAATTATCATCATTGAAAACTTGAGAATTTGCATTGTCATTGTGTTGATTATTATTCAATCTCACACATTGTTACAATGTCTAATTGATCATGAATCATCAAATCATTCATTCAATCGCTTTGCTCATAGCTAAAATCTAATTCCATTAGGAACATCTTTGGAGCATCCACAAAAAAATTTGATCAATTTATTCAACAAGCTCGGTGATTCATTCCAAGCTTCAGCGATCTCATCTGAGATTCTAAGGGTATACGAAGGAAGTAGTTTGTTTTATTTTATTTTATTTTTTCTTTCATTATGTAGTTTTTCTTTGTATACAACTTGTTCACTCATATTCATTTCTCAACAGTTGGACACAAAATGCAGAAGGATATTCCCAAATACTAGATAATATAAGAGATGGTTTCACTAGTTATGAAATTCAAATATGAAGTGGGAGTAAAAACTTATTTGATAAATATTGTAAAGGGAATTCCCCCTTATGCTTTTATCATTTACACATAAATTGGTAGACAATAAATGGTTTTTGAGTAGAGAACAACCCAAATCTTAAGTTGTCATCATGTTAACTATGAAATCCCTTCATATTCAATAAGGGAAAACAATCCTTAAAGCTATAAAAAAATGTATATATTATATTTTTGTTGAATAAATTATTTTCTTAGATGTACCAAATAAAAACAAAACTACAAAATAATTCAGACATTTGATAACAAGGCATGAACTCGTCGCTATGCGGCTCTTGTTAATTAAGTTGAGTGTGTTTATAGTAAAGATTGGAAAATTTTAACAATTTATAGAATGTGTGCAATAAGCATTTGGCTATGAGTCAAAGTCTAAAATTTTGATCCAAAATTGTTTTTGATAGCCAATAAATAAGTTTTTAAAAATATTATATAGTGCACTCAAGTTTCATGACTTTAGTTAGATAGAAGCCACTAAGGAAAAATATAAATACAAGGATGTGTTAGGCTATATTTATTTTATTTTATTCTCATTGAAATATTAAGGGGAAATGTCTACAAGTAATTACAAGGTTGATGTGACAAAGTGTAAATAGCTAGTTGTAAGACATGTCATTTTCCATCTATTTAGTCTTTCAAACAATTCATAAAATGGAAGTTGGTCCATGTGTCTAGGCATAAGAAAGAAGTGTTTCACATTAGTTCTCCCAAACACTTTTCCCTCAAACTTCTCCTCCATCAAACCTTTTCTTCATCGCCCCCTTCCTCCTACAATGTTTCACTCAATAAAGTTTAAAGTCTTTGTTGTAACTCTTGCAATGTCTTCACTAAAACGTTTGTGTGTGAATGCAAGTATTATAACTATTTGAATTGGATTTCGACTACCATATTGATGCGCTCTAATAAAAATATATGAAACACTTACAAAAAAATATTATAAAACATTATATCAAGTATTATGTTTCAATGTCTCCATCTCAATCATGTAAAAATGTCTACATTTTGGTAGAAAAATACAAAAATCAAATGTTGAACCCCCTTACATACTAAAATCAAATGTTGTAACATTCAATAAAAAATGAATTAAAAATATACTAATAAAAAAATATAAAAAAATTATTTCATTATAAATCTAAAAATCAAACATATATATTCACAAAATTTAAATAAATTGTAAGTTTTGAAAAAATAATGATAATGGGCCCATCCTTATTTTGTATATAAAATATATGTATTAAAAAAACAAAAATAATACTTTATTTTTCAAACTACACATTCTACACTCAAAACTCAAAGTAAAATGATTTGTTATTTTATATCATTAAACAATTACCTATAGTTTGGTGGCAATTATCTCCATTTTAAAAAAAAACATCTTACATTTATTTTTTTGGAATTTGGAAGAAAAAAAATGGAACACTCAAAGAACTTTGACACTAATCTAGAACTAAAATTAAATATGTACACCATATTGAATAACAATTTACACAATATTAGCTTCGGGAATGTGCCATGAACTGCTGCAAAGCCTCCATAAGCCTCTTTTCTTCCCCACTCACAAACAATCCTTTTTCCACCTCAGCGTTAGTGTCACTGAAAATTTCACACATATCAGACTGTTGTGTGAAGACCCCTATGCATACCCATTTACCCCAATCAGACTGTTGTGTAAATTTGAAACCTTTTTGTAATGAACGAAGCAGACAGTTGTTGCGTCTAATTTTAATAATATCATCCCAATGCGAAATGAGAAGCTCACAAGTTGTAACAAAACATATCATAATCGCATTCTCCGTCCATATGAGGAATCGGGGGGAACCGATTTCCTTGTTTTCGATGGAGTGAACGATAGAGAGATTCAAAGAAGCGAACGTGTTTACAAGTTGCGAAGCCGCATCAGGGCCAGACCTTTGTACATACTATTATTTCGCCCGGACATTTCTGCACATGTCAATAATGCACAATCAGATGAAAATAATCGGAATATTATATTTCTAAAATTTACTGTTACCTTTAGTGTTCGAATGCAAGGTTCCACAGCTGATATATTGTTTGTTCTGAGTTCCACCGTCCTCTATCGCTCCATGTGCTCCAAACTTTGTATACTGCACCTCCCACATTGTTTCTGCTCTCAACTGCTCCAATGATCTGCAATGTTCTAAACCCTCGAATTTCACAACTTTGTAGCAACCTTCCACTTCTAATTCTCTGAGTGAAACTAGTTCTTTAAAACTTGGAAGCTCCTGCAATTCTGGACACCTTTCTATTATCAGCTTTTCAAGGTTTTCCAGACCACCAATACACCTTAAGTTGTTCAACATTGTACATCTTTCCAATCTTATGTTCTTGACTGTCCTTGGTAGGGCTTCTTGTCATTATCATAAATAATGAACTCCTCAAGGCTGGGACAGCATCCTTCAGAAATTGAAATCTTGGACACTCTTCGAGTCTCGTATAAGCCCATCTTCTTGAGGTTGCGCAATGACCCCTGCCCGAAATCCAATTCCTCAATTGGGCTTTCCAGTATATCTAGAGTTTGAAGATTAATCAATTGCCTGATTGATTTGGGTAAAGATTCTAGCATGGGACACCGAATGTAAAGAGTGATCAAGGAGGACAAATTCCCAATAGAGCCCGGCAAGGATGTCAAAAACTCACTCTCTATGTCCATCACTCGCAACTTGCTGAGCTGACCGATATCATTTGGTAGCGCCCTCAAACTCTGTAAATAGAGCTCTCTTAAGGAGACCTGATTTGTGATGTGACTGGGCAACTCTTCCAATTTGGAACATTCGGCAAGGTTCAAATACTCCAGCTTTGTCATGTTTTCGAAGATGTCTGAGTTGAAAGTGAGCTCAGAACAGCGACTGAAATCGAGATGCTGTAGAAGTGTCAGCTGCTTAAAAGAAATTGGCAAGCTCCTCAAGGAAGAGCATCCAGACAAATCTAAATGCCGCAAATTAGTCAAATCGCCGAAACAGCTAGGTAGTGATGATAGCTTATCACAATCAGTTAACTGCAGGTGCTCCAGCGATAGCAATGAACTGAATTCTTCTGGCAGACTCTTCATTCTTCCGGCACGATCAATGACTATTTTTCTCAAATTCCCGAGACTTCCAATTGAGTTTGGAAATCTTTCCATTTTGACCCATTGATAAATCACCAACTCTCGTAACTGCACCGGAGCCTGAATCATCACATTTTCGATGAGAATGACGAAAACCATACAACAATTATAAATAATTTGAAATACAGTTTTAAAACTACTAGAAATCAAAATACTCACATCGCTGTCAACCTCCCACAATTCGTTTAATGCATTTCCTTCAACCTCCGACATTTCTTCAAAG
The DNA here is from genome assembly GCA_019776745.2 of Taxus chinensis. NCBI lineage: Eukaryota > Viridiplantae > Streptophyta > Pinopsida > Cupressales > Taxaceae > Taxus > Taxus chinensis. The sequence goes on along the minus strand of CM034155.1, from coordinate 119,699,761 downwards.
AGTTCTAGTTCTAAAACCCTCAATTTTTTCAATGACAGTTGTGAGGGAAGAATTCTACAGCCAGTAAAACCACTACACCGAAGCCAGACCAAGTCTCTTGATACTAATTTGTCAATTATGTGACTCACATAATCTCCACTAACATCAAATATTTTTAAACCAAGAGAAGAGGCTGCCAGACCACAAAGTCCATCATAAACCTCACGAGTTGATCCATCTGTTGTGATCATTATTCCTCGAATGCTTCCTTTCTGAACATATAAAAATGGCATTAAACACTTACATAGGAAAAAATAAAAATGCTCCCAAGAAAATAAAGTCTGCCAACAAAAAAGTGTTAACCTCACCTCTGCTTCGTTCTGAAAATCAGTAACCTGCTCAGGACGCCAAAGACGGCGGGGGGAATGTTTACTTGCAATTTCCCTTCCCAAATCCCTCAAGTGATCATGCATTTTTATGCAATTCTCCTCATCTAACTCCACAAGACACTTATTCAGGAGCTTTTTCCAACTGTCCAAACCAGTCCATCCTGATCCGTTCCATACTTCAATTGCCGAACTGATTTCCTCTCCGATGAAGAAACAAGCCACGTCCAAAAATACCTCTTTCTCTTCGTGGTCTAGGACATCATAACTTATTTGCAACGTCTCTTTTATGTCTTTGTGCAATACTCTATGGATCTTCTCTAATTGACACTCCCAATAATCTTTGCAGTTCTCTCCATATAGCTGTCCTCCAAATACCTTGAGAGACAGGGGTAATCCATTGCAGGCATTTAAGAACTTTTCAACGGGCTCCTCAAATCCATTTAATGGAGAAGGACGTTTGAATGCATGCCAACAAAAAAGTTCCTTGGCCTGAAACAGATCTAATTTTCTCATATTATAAATGGATGAGATGCCCCAACCTCTAAGGACATTTAATTCTCGCGTTGTAACAATTATCAAGCTCCCAAACCCAAGGTTGTCTTTCACAGGCAATAGAGCATCTAGTTGATCCAGATGATCCACATCATCCAAAATAACAAGAACACGAATAGATCTCAAACGCTTTGCAAGAATCCCCTTGCCTTCTTCACAACTGTCAAATGACACATCTTTCATGCCAAGGTCTTCTAGTAGTTTTTTCTGTTTGTGTTGTAACATATTTTTGCTGGCAGCATCTCTAACATCAAAGACAAAACTACACCTCTCCATTGATGCATGTTTACTATTGTAAATGTGCTTAGCAAGGGTGGTTTTTCCAGAACCACCCATGCCCCAAATTCCCACAATTTGTACACTATGATGCCTTGGCTGGGCAGGTTGAAGCATTGTCTTTTCAAAATCTTCTACGGTTTTCTCCAGACCTACTGGATGTTTTGCAACAATTAAGGGGACTTCTTTCCCTACTCTTGATACATCATTCACAATAGTCTTCAATAGCCCCCTCTCCTCACTAAACATACAACGACATAAAACCCAAATGGAGCAAACATTATTCTTTAACAGTGAAAGTAATACCCAAATTCATAAATAAATAAATCAAGCAGGAAAGGCATAAGAAAGAATATGTATAGGAAAACCGAATTCGGTACTCACTACTTGTTGGTAATGGTATGGCCACAATAAAACGAAGCCTCGTAGAGCGCCTTCTTCCACTCCTGAAGCATTTCTGGGGTGTATCTTTCCTTTTCTTCGTGCTGCAAAAATGCCGGAGCATAGACTCCTTTATCGACCCGTCGGAGATCGGCAGGGTCAACATAGTAGAAAACAGGAACAAATCGGTTGCCAGTTTTGAGCATAAATGATAGCTCTGCCAAACACCAGGGGGATTCTGCATATTTCTCTGAAAAAATTGCTATATGAAACTCAGCACTGCTCATTGCTTCCTTTATTGCTCTGGGCAAGAAGTCTCCCTTTTCAAGTTCTTTTGAATCGAGAAAAGGCCTCAGTCCCATGCCAGAAAGGGCACCATAGAGAGCCATGGCAAGCGTGTGCTTCACGTCAGGGCCACGGTGATTAATAAATACATCGTAAGGCAGCTGTTTTATCCGTTTAGAAGAAGTAGACGGTGCAAATTCTTCAAAAGGATTTGTAAGCTCATTCTTATCTGGGGTAGAAGTTGAAGCCATGGAATTAGATTGAACAGAACCGTAAGAAAATACTATGAATGGAGGGCTCCGTGAAGTGATAAACTTTGAGATGAGAAGAGAGGTCTGGGGGAGGGATAAAGATGAAGAGAAATGAGTGGGTATGGTTTGTGCAGGAAAGTGCGTGGAAGGAGCGCAGAAGCATCTGTACGAGGGAAGTGCGTGAAGCATCTGTAGGAGGAAAGTGCGTGGAAGGAGCGCAGAAGCATCTGTACGAGAAAGCGCGTGGAAGGAGCGCAGAAGCATCTGTAGGACCATTACAATCATGGAGTGCACTTGTCGTCTTCAATTTTCCTTTTATAAAGCTATTGATTGCTTAATATTTATTATATAAATATAAACTGCTCCATCTATATTCCAGAAACAAATGGATAAAATCTTTGGAGAACTTTCAAATTTTCTGTTAGTATATATTGATGACATTTTGATATTCTCAAAATCTCCAAAGGATCACATAGAACATTTAGAAAAATTCTATGATATTGTTTATGAGAATGGTTTATGTCTATCTCCTAGTAAAATGGAAGTTTTTAAAGATGAGATAGATTTTCTGGGAATAAAGATTAAAGATGGAAGTATAGAAATGCAGAAACATGTTGTTTCTAAGATACAGGAGTTTCCTGATGAATTGAAAGAAAAGGAACAACTCCAAAGGTTTCTAGGTTGTGTTAACTATGTAGCAGGATTCTACAAGAACATTGCTGCAGATAGGATTTTATTAAACAAAAGGTTGAAGAAGAATGCTCCCGCCTGGAGTCAAGAAATGACAGAAGCAGTCAGGCGTATCAAGAAACAAGTCCTTGAACTACCACGTATGTCCCTGCCTGGACAAGGTCAGAAAGTAATTGAATGTGATGCAAGTGACTTATATTGGGGAGCAGTGCTCAAAGAGAAAATGCCGAATGGTAAGGAAAAAGTTTGCAGATATGCTTCAGGATCTTTTCAGGGTTTTGAACTGAAATACCATTCTACGCATAAAGAAATTTTGGCAGCCAAGAAAGCAATCAAAGCTTTCTTGTTCTTTATTCAGAATGATCATTTCGTTTTACAATCTGATCTGAAAGACTTCAAAGCAAGGCTCAACAGTGGAGACCCAGCAAATAAAAAAACTTTTAACAGATTGCAGCGTTGGGGTCTATGGTTTGATAATTTCTCATTTGATGTTGAGCATATCCGTGGAAAAGATAACTCCCTTGTTGATTTCGCAAGTAGAGAGTTAAATTTGGTAAAAAATGTTAGTGTAACTCAGATCTTCCATGAGTTTCACAGTCCCATTTGGGATATCAATTCTTGTCAAGCCCAGATTGACACTATAAAAAGGAATGATGATAGAATATCCAGAGAGGCCCAAGCATTGTTGATTTACGGAGATTACATCTCTGTCTCTGAATATAACATGTCCGAGGTTGCAGTAAGGTTTGTGGATCCAGAGATTCCGCATACACAGTTTCATTCTCTCCAAGATCCAATGGTGTTCTACACTTTAAAATGGATCTGGCGACATTCAAGGTATGCTGAGCAACCTGATCCTTTACCATTTGAAGGACATAAGCTCAGACAGCTCATTCCTAGGCCTAACACACTGTGGAAGTTTGAGTTCTCAAGGCTATGGATAGAGGAGCATCCTCTGCAGTTTGATCTTTGGAACAGGCCCAGCACTCAGGGTGACAGGAAGTATATTTCTCAGCATTTCAAATATTTTCTTTCAAAATATCTTCCTTCAAAGATTTCTGATTCTCCATTACTTGATGTATCTCCCGATTTAGCCAGGAATATCTTAATTCAATGTAAAATTCCCTTGTATGTGAAAATTCAATATTATGTAAAAGCTAACACTTTCAGGGGACATCACTCCAATACCAATGGACAACTATGGAGGAGAATCATATTACACCATATGATGAATATCCATCCGCCTGCTCCTGGATACTCATTACGGATTCCAGATCATTACATCTTTCCAACTAGAAGGCATCTTCGTCCTGACAATGATGGAACGACATCAATATCAAGGCCTTGCTTTGAAAGGAACACGAGGAATCTGGAGCCATTACCAACAAGGACTGATGAGACTTCATCCTCATCAGATGATGATCAAAGTGGAGCCATTGTAAATTATGATAGTCCTTAGTGCTTTGTGGGGATGTGTCGGCAGGCCTGTTGCCGACCTTTCAATAAAGTAAGATAAGATTCTTTCTTATCTTTAGTGTGGTGCGTGGTGGACCTCCCCACTTATTAAAGGTGCTATCGTGGGTGGCATGTACCCATGGTCCGTGTCTGTCAGTTCTCTACTTTTCTTAAAAGTAGGAATCTTCATGGTTACCGGAGTCACCGGTTGTAGGTTTCTAGGTTCTCAGGTTATCCGGTGAAAAGCTACTTGAATTCCTATAAATACGGGGTTCTCGTTTCATTCACTACATCGGAACACCGAAGAAAGTCGAGACAAGTAAGAGTTTGAAGTTTTCAAGTCTTTTCTATCTTGTAAGTTTTTAAGTCTATCAGTGTTATTGTTATATGTCTATCAGTGCTATGGTAATATGAGATTGTGCTTGCCATATTATCAATAAAGGCGTATTGTTTCATGAGTTATTTCTGTGGTTGTTTATTGGTATCAGAGCTTTGTGTTTAGAAGTGGTATCAGAGCTTGTTTGTTTTTAGAATTGGTTTCAGAGCTTTGTTTTTAGAAGTGGTATCAGATCTTGTTTGTTTTTAGAATTGGTATCAGAGCTGGTTAAAGATTCTCAGACCTCGATATTTCTAGAGCTGGTTAAAGATTATCAGACCTCAGTATTTCTAGAGCTGGTTAAATATTCTTAAAACTGTTTTCAGTCTATGTTGGATGAAGAAGTGTATTGATATTCAGCAGAAAGATAATACTTTATTCTTGGTTTAAATCTCTGAAGAAGTGATTGGTTTGTAGTTTGGTGGTTATCTGTGAATTTGAGTTTATACAGCATTAAAACAGGCAAAGAGGCGAGGTCCCGCAAGTAAGTCGCCATGGTTGTGCGCAGTTTAGGTAGACCCGATACCGTAAGCTCTGTTAGCAATGTTGCTCAGTAGTATCAGTTTAAAATGGCCGCTAAAGCTCGTCCCAGTTTGTCTTCCTTAGATATTGAAGATCAGGAATTGGTTAGTCTGTCTGATGTTTACCCTGTAAACTCCGATATAAATGTTCTTGAAGAATCTGACCCATTACCTGCTTGGAAGTTGCCTAAAATACCATATGACCAGGTGTATGCTAAGATAAATAAGTTTCATTTGTTAGCTAGTACTGTGTTTAAGACTCGTGAATCTGTCATTCAAGTCACTCAATCTTCTAATTGTGAATATAAAATTCCTCTCATAGATCCCGTAGATATAAAAAGTCTCAAAAAACAGTCTACATATAAGTTTGCTCATATAGGTTGTGTACAAATAGGTATCACCCCTCTCTTCCGTCGTGGCTTAAATGCTTCAATTCTTTGTTGTCTCATGGATCTCCGTTTTGACAGCTTTAAAGACTCTCTGTTAGCAGCCATTCAGAATGGTTTACACAATGGTCCTATTTCTTTTGAGGTATATCCTAGTTATCCTGTATCTTTCACCAAAGATGATCTTTTAAAAGATGTCTTAAAATTACATTTGGCTACAATTGGCTTGAATATGCGTCCTGGTGCATGTTCGCTCGCCATTCACTATAAAGTCATCTATCACCTTGTCAACACCATGTACCCTGCGGTAAAGCATGGCGTCTCCAAGGGCAGCAGCGTGGTGAGTCATGTCAACTTAGAAAGTCAGAAAATAGAGCCTGAACTAATTTCTTGGTCTCAGATCAAAGTACCGAAGGAATGGACATTATCAAAAAAGTTCATACAGTCCAGTCAGCCCAAGCTAGAAAATGTTACAGCTGTCAATGAGTCTAAAAGCAATGTAACATCAAGTTTTAGATCTAACTCTAGGATGAGTTTGCCTAGATCTAACTCTGTATAGTCTAATACTTCTTATTTTTCAGTTGGTGAGTCGTCCAATAGTCAGCCTGTACAGCCTCAGAAAGAAAAAATATTTTTGTGCAGTCATAGTTCTCTTGTACATGATCCTAATACAAATTTTTTGTGGTGCAATGACTGTGAAAAGCTTGTCAGCCAGAAGTATGTCCGAAATAATGGTCCTACCATTAACATGGCCTCATCTAGTGAAAATTCTTTTCCAATAACAGAAAGTCATGAACTTGTGTCTCCAGATCAGTCACAGAAAGCAGTCTATTGGTACCAAAGAACAGTAGATAGACAGATAGAGCCATCTGAAAGCTCTAAAATGCTAAATTAGACCAATAAGGCAGTTAAGTCTGTTCATGATAAAGTTCATTCATATTCAGATAGATTAGCACAAATGGAAAAGACATTAAAGGCTATAGAATTAAGACAGAATGGTGACGCTGTTGGTGCCATTAAGCTTTTGAATTCTAGAATTGATGATATGGATAGATCAGTGAAAAGAGTAGAGACTCTTGTACAACATAACCATAGAGTTGTCTCTGTAGAAATACCAAAGGTCATATCTTAAGAAGTCACTGATATTGTACAGCCACTAGTAGATCATACTACTAGTATTAAGAGTAGTATAGCTAGAGAGCTAACACATACACATGAACTTGTGGAATCAAGTTTGTCCCATGTTCATGATTCTTTAGAAAAAACAGATCACAAGATTGATCTGATTCATGAAGCAATAGACAGTCTCCCTGAAATAGTCCCTAAGATAGATGAAATATGGGATAATACTGTAAATAAAGAAGAAGGAGATTGGTCTAATACAATTTCTTGGAAGCAAGTCTCTGAACTTGCTAATCCATCCAAAAAGCAGCCGCATAAAGAGTTAGTAGCCCAGTATAAGCCTTTATTCTTTTCTGATGAAAAGAAATCAGTCGGAATGGTCAAGATAGAACAACATCAACAAGCAAAAGGCATTATTATAGGAGAAACTTCAAATCCTAAGCCTAAACCTCTGCAAGGAATGGCCAGAGTCCAGACACTACAACCCAATTGGTATAAGCTAGAATGTAGAAACCTAGAAGAAATTAAAGAAATGGTGCATGGTATGATTGGTTGGGGTAATTCCCAATTAGAGATCTACAAAAGAGATCCCCATGCTATTGCTTCTACTATTGCCAATGGTTTTGTAGGTATCATTAAAGAGTGGTGGGATTCAACTCCCAATCACCAAGAAATTTTGCAAAGTGGTTATATGGGACTAACAGCTGCTATAATAAAAGAATTTATTGGCAATCTAGAAGATGATAAGATGAAAAATACAGCTTTGTTTCTTAGAGCCAGATTGTGTGATATGTCCAGGATAAAGGAATATCAATGTTTTATGCAGAAATTATATTATAATTCTGGCAACATCAATGATGAAACCATGAGATTAAGATACATAGAATCTTTTCCTCCATATTTTGCTACAGAGTATAAAAAGGCTATGCATGGAATCAAAACAGAAGAATTAAGTTTTGGTGCAATTAATCAAATAATTGACCAAACACATACTAAGCTCTGTAGAGAGAAATGGGAAAGAAAGCAAGCAGTAAAGAATGCTAGATATCTTGGTACTAAGTTTTTTGAAATGTATGCTATAGATTCTTTTGGCTGTGATGAATTAGATGGTCCCAGTAAACACAAATCTAAGCCCAAATGCTTAGATTGTTCTTTTTCGAAAGGGAAGGGACGGTATAAGAGCCAGAAAAAGTATAAGAAGCTGTATATAAAACATTCATTTGCCAATAACAGACCTTTCAAAAAAATTGTTTTCAGAAAGAAGAAGTATGTGGGTAAGCATAAAAGATTCTCTCCTACATGCTTTATTTGTAAAGGTCCGCATTATGCTAACAAGTGTCCACAGAGAGACAGTGAAAAGGGAAAAGCAAAGGTGAATGCTCTTTCTGTAAAGGGCATTACAGAAGAAGAGTATGTTCTGGTTAGTGATTCAGAAAGCTTCTCTTTAGATATCTCATATCAGTCTGTGGATGATGTACAGTGTAACTTAGTTCAGATTTCTAACAGTGATTTTGACAGTAGTGATGACAGTGGTTATGACACCTTGCCATCTTTTGTAAATATGGTTAGAATTAATATGAATGCTAACTTCAAGCATCCTTTAGTGCCTCCAAATGCAGAAATCCTCAGAAGGTAGATGGAACTATTCTAGAGTGAATATGCAGAATGTCCCCCTTGGGATACTACAAAGAAAGCAGCTCTGCAGAAGAAAGTTCGTGAAAGTCAAGATAAATATATTCAGCAGAATCAACTTGAGCAAGCAAGAATGAAGAAAGATCAAGAAGAACAAGATCTGTATTGTGCAGAAGAAACCATGAGATTAAGATACATAGAATCTTTTCCTCCATATTTTGCTACAGAGTATAAAAAGGCTATGCATGGAATCAAAACAGAAGAATTAAGTTTTGGTGCAATTAATCAAATAATTGACCAAACACATACTAAGCTCTGTAGAGAGAAATGGGAAAGAAAGCAAGCAGTAAAGAATGCTAGATATCTTGGTACTAAGTTTTTTGAAATGTATGCTATAGATTCTTTTGGCTGTGATGAATTAGATGGTCCCAGTAAACACAAATCTAAGCCCAAATGCTTAGATTGTTCTTTTTCAAAAGGGAAGGGACGGTATAAGAGCCAGAAAAAGTATAAGAAGCTGTATAGAAAACATTCATTTGCCAATAACAGACCTTTCAAAAAAATTGTTTTCAGAAAGAAGAAGTATGTGGGTAAGCATAAAAGATTCTCTCCTACATGCTTTATTTGTAAAGGTCCGCATTATGCTAACAAGTGTCCACAGAGAGACAGTGAAAAGGGAAAAGCAAAGGTGAATGCTCTTTCTGTAAAGGGCATTACAGAAGAAGAGTATGTTCTGGTTAGTGATTCAGAAAGCTTCTCTTTAGATATCTCATATCAGTCTGTGGATGATGTACAGTGTAACTTAGTTCAGATTTCTAACAGTGATTTTGACAGTAGTGATGACAGTGGTTATGACACCTTTCCATCTTTTGTAAATATGGTTAGAATTAATATGAATGCTAACTTCAAGCATCCTTTAGTGCCTCCAAATGCAGAAATCCTCAGAAGGTAGATGGAACTATTCTAGAGTGAATATGCAGAATGTCCCCCTTGGGATACTACAAAGAAAGCAGCTCTGCAGAAGAAAGTTCGTGAAAGTCAAGATAAATATATTCAGCAGAATCAACTTGAGCAAGCAAGAATGAAGAAAGATCAAGAAGAATAAGATCTGTATTGTGCAGAAGAATCATATTCACCAATTCCAGTGCATCCTCCATTTCAGCAAAGGATTCGGCAAAGACAAATCCCTACCAGAGGTAGAGGTGGACCTTGGAGAGGCAGAGGAGATAGAGGCAGAGGAATTCCAATTCCTCAAAGGAGTTTTCCATTTCTCTTCCCTGAAGAGAATATTGCAGAGCAGATAGATCAGAAAAGTTCTGATCCACATATCTACAAGACATGGAGAAGGAACAGGATTGAGTTCCTTGAAAAGGTTATTGCAAAGGCCACTAATGAGTTTCTAAAACTCATTAAAGAAGAAGAAGAAGAAAAATTCAAAGAAGATGACGAAGATCTCGAAGGATCTTATCAGCAAACAATGCTTCAAGAAGCTCAAGAGGAATCGTCTGTTCAGAAAGATGCAGAGGTATGTACAGTCAGCTGTACTCAAAATCATTTCATTGCTATAACCATCTGCATTCCAAATATAAAGTCATACTGTTTAGATGCTATGATAGATACTGGTGCTGATATCAGTATGCTTAGATCTATGGCTATTCCTCCTGATTGTTGGCAGAAAGCTCATGTAAGAATTAGGTTTGACAAAAAAGAAGTCATCTCAAATTTTGTGGCCTATATCCCTGTATGTCTAGAAGGATTTACTATAACTTTTAAGTTCTACCAGCATGACATAGAAGCATATGATTGTCTGATAGGAGTTGATTGTTTACAAGACTATGGAACATTCAGTATCAGTAAAGATTTTATTTCTCTATTTAGTCCACAAGTCCAGATACCTAGGAGGTATACCTACCAGACCATAGTTCCACTCCCTAAACAAAAGAAGAAGTCTAATCATGAGTGGATACATAAGTCTATTGCTGCATGTAAATCCAATATTGATGATATTGTGGCAAAGATCAAGAGAGATCTTTGTCCTGATAATCTGCATGCCTTTGTTTCCAGAAAAAGGCGTATCTGTTCACTTGATTTGCAGATTGTAAAGGATAAAGAAGGAAGAGAACTTACTCCTAAGTTCAAGGCACATCACCGTGGCATGATCTCTTCTAAAAGAAAGGAGTGTCATGAAGAAATTCAGAAGTTATTGAAAGGAGGATTTATCAAAGAATCTAATTCTCCTTGGTCTTGTGTAGCCTTTTATGTGAATAAGCGCAGTGAACAGCTGAGGTAAAAGAAGAGGCTAGTGGTTGATTATAAGCCTCTGAACAAATTCATATCTGCAGTCCAACATCCTAATCCTGCAAAGGATGACCTACTCAGCCACATCAAAGGATCCAAAGTTTACAGTAAGTTTGATTTGAAGAGTGGATTCTGGCAGATCTTTCTACAGCCTGAAGATACATATAAAACTACATTTTTTGTCCCTGGAGGACAATACGAGTGGAAGGTACTTCCCTTTGGCCTATGGAATATAGTCAGCATCCGGAAATCACAATCAATTGACTTCCGAGCACTCAACCATACAAGATAGCACCCCTATATATAGATAGGCGCCCATCAATGTCCATGGTGAGGGATGGTTGTCTATCTATAGAATGGTGGGGGTTCTCTTGTTACACTCCCATTGGGGGTAAGATATGGCGTTGTGCCATATCTCTCTCTAGGATAGGGGGTTGACCTGACATAGATTTGGGTAGGATCATCAATTCATTGATGATCTATAGAGATATATGGTCTTGTGAATGAATAATTTTGTGCTCGAAGAATTTTGTCAAATAGTTGACATAATGCTTCCACATTTTGCATACATGTTTACAAGAGACCAATAACTACTTCTAAAAAAATCATCTTTTCATTATGCTTTGATGGTTGTCCATGCCATGTGCTAAAGTTCTCATTTTGACACAAATTGGGAGGATGATGGCAAAGGATGTGGGGTCTAGTTGTACAACTCTTAACTACAATTGTTGGAAATTTTCTAAGGCCTTTTTGAGAAATCGTTGTGTTGATTATGGGGTAGATTCAACATGAACATTGAAATTCATAATAGCAAAATCTAAATTCTCTAGCATATAAAATCCTTGTTGAAAGCTAAAAAAGCAGAAGAATCTTGGTTGCAAGCTACACCAAAGAGAATAAGAGTGAAAAGTTTATTAGGAAAGAGATTTAATCAAATATAAATACAAATGAAAGTGAAGGATTAAAATCATTAATAATTATTAACGACCCCGATAGGTGTTTAAGATTAGTAGCTCCACACTTCCTCTTACACATTCTCCTCTCTAGCTTAACCACATTATGTGTACATGTCAATGAAGTGTTACAAAACATTACATTCACAAGGGAAATTAATCTAATGTTAATGTTTTTCTTTTCCCTGTGTTTTTTGTTTTTTTAAATTAGTCAATCCTAGTATTTGTATTGTTATTTGATTTGGGTTTCTTAAAGGCTAAATAATTAATCATTTCAAAACTTTAATTCTAAGTTTCTTATGAATCAGTGACAAATGATGTTAGGAATATATAGAAATGATTGTCATCAAGAGCTATTGTGGCTATTTCACCAAATGCAACACACAAATACTCAACCCAATTAGTTGTACTTCACACAAATTTGAAATAGTTTAAGATAGTATACAGTCCATCGCATCCTCTCCAACATAGTTTGCACAATACATGGCATGAAATGTGATGAGGACTGTGTGCACAACTTCTGAAGTATGTAACAAATACATGAAAGCAAGTAATATATCTAAATATATGTGAACACAAAAGAGGTGTTTAGAATTTTGAATATTAAAATGTTACATATTGTTGATAGTAAATAACACCTGAATAGTACAAATAGGAGAAAATATAAGAGAAGAACACTATGCGGGGAGACTAAAATACAGGTAAGGAAGAAATATTTTGTAAGTTATTGTACTTTACTTATACATAGGAGAAAATGTTACAACATATTTATCCAAGGATATAGTGTACTAAAAGTAAATAATGTGTGCATTGAAATTATAGGTATGGCCTAATATCTATGTTTGGGCTAATATAAACACACAAGGAATATGTAGTAGGGATGAGCAATGACATAACATTACATGCCAAAAAGGTCATCATTAAACACATCTCTAATATATTGATCATTACCACCATTATAGTATTGGTAATATCCTAATTAATGGAGGAATTTGCATAATGCATCAAGTCAGAGGTATTTTTCATCAACCTTCTTTATTAGGGACAATATAGCATGGAAAACACTATTTGAATTCATATGGGAAGGAAATAGAATTTTTGATATCGTACCAAAAATGTCAGAATATACAACTGCAATGGTAGCTAATAGAGAATCTACTGCTGTTGTAAAATTTTGTTGAGCACCATAGGTGAAACTGTCCTCTGTAGCAACCTAGGGTAAGAATGAATATGGGAGGTCATTTAAAGCAATTGGATCTCTTTGGGGACTAGAAAAGCTTTCATTAGAACTTGTTTAGGATATAGTAATGAAGGAGGGGTTTCCAGTAATAGGTTTTGTATTATCTGCAAAGAGAATGACCATTTACCAATGAGAAACTTTGAGAGAAAATGATATATTTTATTAACAAATGTGCCAACAATAGTATGCCAAAAAATTAATTACACGTGCGTGAACATAACTTTTCCCTATGCATACACATTCAACATTTGATGAGAAAACTTAAAATGCGTCCAAAATTGTAGAGTAGCATGCAACATAAATGATGGAAATCAGATGCATTGGGTAAGAGAAAAAAAGAGGAAAAATACACCACCAAAGAAAATTAATTTTACTATGAAGAAAAATATAAGAATTGAATTTTGGAACTCTCATATTTGGGTTTGATAAAGAACACCTTTCAATCATTTTACTCTAAGAATTCAAAACATTTCTCAAACAAAGAAATAAATATATAATTTTTTCCTTGCATACTAAGATAATGTTTATTATATGAATAATGTTCCACTAAAATTTCATGTAACTTATCTTCCAAATTAGGTTTACAAACTCATTTTCCCTACCCATATTATTCAATATGTAACACAAAGTATTTGAGATCCTAAACTGACGCCCTAAATATGAGGAGAAAATGATTAATAAAACTAAACCTTATATGAAAGATGTAAATGAAAGCATTCCAATCCTAAATAATTAGTGTAATAATCAATATGTTCAACACACCATTTATAAGAGATATATTTAACAAGTCATATTTTAAGAGGAAATTTGGTCAAGCTAGGAGTTGTAGAATAAGGATGGAAAAGACCATAGGTTATTTAATGTTTACGTATGCTATTTAAAATACAAAAATGTATTAGCATGCGATGTAGCCTAGAATATACCCACAAATCCCAAGGCGAGTTGTCATATCACCCAGATTGAACTAAGTCTTCACCTAAAGCACATAAGGGTACCAAGTCCCTCTTTAGAGAGGCTTATCCAAAATGTTAGAATGATTGTGTGTGTGTGTGTGTGTGTGTTCATATTCATAAAGGATATTAAATTTTCCACAATGAATAAACCAGATCTAGATCTTAACCATAAGAAAAACTAACTAAACAATGACTATAATGAGATTTACCATGCAAGGTCCATGTTTAGTTACATCTAACACCAATATCTAGCCAATAAGATTCATCATATTAATTACTGTAAAACACAAAATCCTCATACATAATAATAATGTCACCATGAGTCATGCACACATACAAACGAACAACATAACTTTACAATAGAACGGTATATATAAACTGTACAAATAAATACATTTTTATAGGGGTGGGGACTTTCCCTTCACTACCTATGCACCTTTCAAAAATAGGCTACATGTTAATAATAACCATACGCCTTTACAAGGTAATATCAAAGCATGTAAGTGCTAATAATAGATCTCTTATAGTTAATTCTAAGTACATATCTTATTATTAGCCCAAGACTCTGCATGGCGCTTGAACTCCTACTTGTCCAAAATAGCCATTGTGTGGCCTGCAAGTCTTCATGTCATTATGTGTGTAAGCTAGGAAAAATACACTACTAACAAGGAAGTAAAATACCAATAATCATACCTCCTCCTTTGTGTTCCATAGAAAACCTCAGAATGGGCTAGGAAACTTGGATTGAGCCCTGCTTTTGTGATATGTAGGTGCTTTTCTTCAAGACGGAGCAAGGTCTTCCTACAACAACGATCCTCTTACTTTGCACTAGATGAGAAAAAGGATTATGAAGCTATTTTGGCATTAGGATGAGGCAAAAGGATGTTCTTTTCTCAAAGGATGTAAGAACTTAGATATGGCATGCAAGCTTATTCTCCGTGTGTTTAGAGGGGAGGGGTAAGGTTGTATTTATAGCCAAAGGGAGTGATTAACTTAGATTAATTTAAGTAATCATGGTTTGAAAATGTGGGCAAGATTAAGTGAGTGGTTTTGAAAATGTGGGCAAGATTAGGTGAGTGGTTTGAAAATGTGGGCAAGATTAGGTGAGTGGTTTGAAAATGTGGGCAAGATTAGATGAGTGGGGGCCACGAAGAATGGGTGAAGATTTGAATTATATTTTTAATTAATAAGTGGAGGATTTTACGTGAGTGGGGACCACAAAGGGTGGGTGAGGATTTGAATTTGAATTTTTAATTCAATAGTGGAAAAACATGAAGAATAATGACATGTGATGAGGATTGGGTTATTTTTTAGATTTTTGAAAAATATAATTAATCAAATTATACTTGATGAATTCGAAGTGTATTTTTATGGGAAATGAGGAAGGGGAATTAATTGATTTAGGATAGATGTGAAATTGGGGTGTCTACATTTTCCCCTCTTTGGAAGGGTACTATGAAAGTAGTGTCCTCTCAAAGAAAGTAGACGGTATGGGGGAAGAATTCAATCTAATTTTTAAAAGGTAGAGCGAATGTTTGTTGGGGAGAATAGAAAGTGGTGAGTGACGGATGTCATAGTATCCTCCAAGACAAAAATTTCATGAGAAGATGTGATTATGGATAGATGTGGTGATGCCCCCTCGAGAGGACTGACGAGAATGGAATATACGACAGAACTCTCGAAAAGAAGGGAAATGGATTCGGTGGAGAAGAGGACGATAATAGAGTGGAAGAGACTGGAATAATCACACAACGTAAATGGAGGAAGGATTCAATTGACCTTGAATGCTAGGTGTGAGGGTGTGTGGGAAAGAGAAAAGGGAATGTATAGGATTGGGGGTTGATTATGAGAAGAGTAAGGGAAACAGGGGAGGGGAACAAAAGAATGAAAGAAGTAGAAATAAGAGAGAGGGATGATAGGGGAAGAAGGGAATGATGAAGGACAAACAAGGCAAAAACAAAAAAATGACAGAGTAGAAGGTGAAGGGGATAAAATACAAAGATGTGCAAAATGAAGGAAGCAATAGAGATAGTAAAGAGGGATGCGTGGAAGTGAAAAAGTAGGAAACAGGAAAGGATAAATAAGAAGGAGAAAATGAGGTGGGAGTAGGGGGTGAAATGGAGGAAAATAGAAAGATGACAAAAGAAGAAGTAGAACGGAGAAAAAAAAAACTATGAGGGGCGAGGAAAGTGTGAAAAATAGGAAAGAAAGGAAGAGAAACATATACAGAATGAACAAAAAGGTAGGGGTGGTAGAGAAAAAGGGAAGTGGTCAAAATAAATGTGAAAATTAGGGAAGAGGAAAGGAAGATAGAACGAATACAAGGAGAAGATTGAAGGAATCGTTTCATTGCGAGGAAGACCAAGGCAAAGAATATGGAACAGACCGTATGGAGATGCATGTGGAGGGTGGTATGATAAAAAAGACAGGATAATGCTGAACAACCAGGTTATCGATGGGGAAGTAAGGAGGAAACGTGATGGAAAAAGGGGAAGAAGATGATATAGGGGAAGGGAAATAAGACGAGGGGTGGGAGAGAGAAGAGGATAACAAAGAAAATGATGTAGAAGGAAGGGAATACATAAAGGGGGTAATAAGTGGAAAGGGAACGGTAGAAGGAATGTTCAAAGAAGAAAGAGGGGAGGAATGACATCGATTGGAAAATATGTGGAGATGCATGAAATGAGGATATTAGGATGACAGGAAAATAGAAAAAGGATGTATGATGAAGACAGTAAAGATATTGAAAAGGGCAAAGAGGAGATGGAGAGATGGGTAAAAAGTGACAAGAAAGGGTGGGAGTGAGGGAAAAGAATATGAGAGAAAAGAGAATGGGGGATAGAAGAGGCAATGCCAATGAGGGGACATTAGGGAAATCCCCTTGATAATGAGTGGCAGGGAAGGGTGAGAGAAAAAATGAAGAAAAGGAGAAAGCTAATGAGGACCGGAAAGGGTAACGCCAACAAAGGGACGTTAGGGAAAACCCTTTGACAATGAGTGGTGGGCTTAGAGGAGGGAAGGAATGAAGGGAAACTCTAGAAGGTCCAAGGGAGTGAATGAGGTCATGCGGAATGAGGATTGATAATTTTTAGGGAAAACCCGTTGACAATTATTAGCATGGGAAGAGAAGATGATGATGAAAGGATGATATAGGAGTGTTAACAATAATGGCGAATGTGTGTGTGGGTATAAATGTGGGGGGAATTTGAGAAGATGAAGTGGAAAGAGTGAAGATTATGGGAGGGATGAGTTGGGACTAAGTGAAAACGAGGAGAGGATGCGGGTGATGAGGATGAATGAGGTGAGGATGAAGAACCAAGATATGAAAATAATGGGAAGAAATGGTATGAAGGGTGATGGATCAAGAAGGGGAAAATGGGGGAAAAGAATGTGATTGTAGGTGGAAGAGATTAGTTGCATGTTGTAAGAGGATATGTGGAGAAAGGATAATGGTAGGAGGAAAAAGTGGGTAGTAAGAGATACAAGGTGGAAGAAGCGATCAACAAAGTGAACGAAGAATGAGGCGGGGGAAAAGTTCACAATGAAAAGTTAAGTGTAGGGAGGACCTTGACATAAGATTTTCATGTGATGGAAGTGGTTAAGTAAGATTGTCATGTGAGGAAAACTGGAAATGACAAATGGTCAAGCGAGAAGTGGTGTTTGCTAGAATCGAAAAGGAGGTGAAAGGATATGATAATGGGGAATGTCAAGAAAAAATGAAGGGTTAAGGGTGGGTAGTGATGGGGAAAGGCAAGGAGACAGATCATCCTTAAGAGGGACTCTTAAGTGAGATCGTCATGCCGGGTGAGTGGTTAAGTAAGATTGCCAAGCAGAGGAGGGTGATAGTGGTGGTAAAAAGATGTGATGATGGGGAATGAAGAGGAAAGATGGATGGTGAGATTGTAGAGTGGTGGGCGAGTGTAAGATGACATGTCATGCTTAAGAGAATCTCTTAAGTAAGATCGTCATGCTATGAGAGAGGTTTCATAGGATCACCCAACCGACAGGGATGATATGCAAGGAGAGAGACAAGATGATATTGGGGACAGGGGTAGAATGGTAGGTTGAAGAAGATGATCACGATGAGAGGCGGGAGAAATATGATGGGATGGGGGAAGGCCATAGGGCAGATCAACCTTAAGTTGAACTCTTAAGTAAGATTGCCATGCGGCCGGAATGGTCAAGTAAGATCGCCAAGCTGAGGAAGAAGATGGATGATGTTAGAGTTGGTGGGAATAGGGTATGACAAAATGGACTGAAGGGGAACCCTCAAGTGAATTTTCCATACTACAAAAGCGTGTAAGTAGGATGACCAGGCATAAGACAAATTTGGGGAAGGATGAGAAAAGAGTAAGTGGGGTATGCCTGAGTGGTATATGATATGAGATGAGGTGATAATAAGAAAAAAAGGAAACAAAGGAGTGTAACATGAATGGATGAAGGAATATATGCCGTGGAGGGTGGAGAGTGTGAGGGGAATCCTTAATTGGGATACTCGCGTGGTGAGAGTAATGTTGCAAGAATGGGAAGTAGAAGAGGTGGAGTGGGAAGATGTGTTTGGTGGTGATGGTTGTTTGATGAGAGGGCAGGTGGTGAAGAAGCTTCTACAGCGGGAAGATCTTAGGGAGAGGGTAAACCTCCACTGATGATTCCATATAGAAAGGGTTATTAAGTAAGATTGTCAAGCGGGAAGCAAAAGGGTGAAATGAAAGAATACCAATGGGTGAGAGGGGACAAGAATGGTGAGAAGGGTAATATGGGTATAAGCGGCGGAGGAGTAAAAATAAGGAGTGAGAATGAATGGATCAAATACGTGGTGATCATGGTGGAGGAGAAGGAGCTACTGGATAGTGAATGCTACTTGAGAAAGATCGTCAAGTAGGATTCCCAAACTGGAGAATGCATTAGTATGGGTGAATAGATGGGGTGCAAAGTAAGATGTTGATCATGCAGGAAGATACTCACGTGATGAAAAGCATCTTAATTTTAATATAGCACATAACATGATGCATCGTGATATAAAAGATCAGGATGACTAGACTGTAATATGCGTGATAGCATAGAAAGGGGCCATAAAAAATGTTTGATGCCATAGTACGATATGCAAATGGAAGAGAGCATAGACAGAGGTCATCAAGAAAATATGATGCCCCAGTACGACATGCAATTAGATAACATAAGAATATTAGAGAGAACACCAAGATACATAAAATCAAGATGCCCCCTGTAACATATCAAGATGCAAGAAAGAAATGAATGACTTGTAACTAATAATGCAACACAAGAACCATTAAACATGTCCCTAACGTGTTCCACAGTGATAATTGATTAGATGTGCCCCCAAGCAGGGGTATAAGGGATTGGGTCAGTCTCCTCAAACAAGGAAACAATGAGAGCCAGATTTTTTCCAAGCGAGGATTCACGCGAGGAGAAGTGGTTTGAAATTGGTAGTCATAAGGCAACTGGACCATTCGTTTGGGATAATAGTTCAAAGGATGAACTGTGTTGCTTATTGAGTTTTTGGGATAGTACAATTTTATTTTTTTTAGAGTTTTTGCGATTTTGTGGATGTTTTGGGTCTTTTGAAAATTTTGCAAATGTTTTTGTATTTTGGATATTTTCTAATGTTTTTGATTTTGGAATTTTAGATTTTCTAATGTTTGTTTTTAGATTTTTGAATTTTATAATGTTTTTAGATTTTTTGGGGGATTTTTATACTCTTTTGGGAATTTGAAAAAAAAAACAAAAAAAAATTGGGGGAAGATTTTTATACTTTTTTGGGAATTTGAAGATTTTCAAATGTTTTTGGATTTTTGACGATTTTCAAATGTTGGTAGATTTTTACACTGTGAGTGGCAATTTATGGCCCAGAGTGCAGACTTATTTTTGGAGAGGTGATGTACCATATTCCATGTTGTAACTTATGCTCAGAATAACACAAATTCTCATTCCATTGGCAAGATATGGTGGTGATGATATGACGAAAAGAATTCCAGCTCCATTCTTGACTCCACACAACTAGTAAGATGTGTGGGCTCATCACCGAGAATCAAGAAGGACACAAGAGGTAGATAATGAATATAAAGACAAATGCTAACAACAATCCCTTTGGGAAATTGTGACTCCATTCTTCATAATGGTACTAAACCAGTTTCAAAAATGGCTTTCACTTTATGAGTCATGTGCTAGACTTAGACAGTTATGTGGCCTGCTGATTGGTAAGATATGAGGTTAAGAGATAGTTCTCTCTTCACTTAGGAATCTAAATTACGTGTTTGGGAATTCTATAATTTGTAAGCACTGTAAGATTTTATATTTTTGAAATGACTCCCTATGCCTTGCCCCATGCTACTAGTGAGAAGCAAGGGCTCATCACCGAAGGAAAAATATAGGCGAGTGAATTCCCTTTTTGTCTTTTTTTTTGTTTTTTTGTTTTTCTTGAATATTTTGCAATGTTTTTATGCTTGTATGAGAATGACCCTCTACGCTTTGCCCCATGCCACTTGTAAGAGGCAAGGGTTTATCACCGAAGACAAAACGTAGACGAGTAAGGGAACCTTCCTCCATTCCCAGTCTCACACTACCAGTAAGAAGTGTGGGCTCAACACCAAAGACTATGAAGGATGAAAGATGTGACAATGAATTGTTCATAATTTATTGAATTGATGGATTTTTTTACAATAGTGCTTTGTATTTGGGAAGAAACGCCTGCCCCCAATCTCAGCCTCACACGACTAGTAGGATGCGAGGGTTCAACACCAAAGACTGAGATGGACGACAAAACAAACTGGGTAACGAAGTTTAGAACTTTGTTATGAAAGAGAGAATGTATTTGAAGGGAATATATTACCATCAGTAAGCTTCTAGGTATGACCATAGAGGAAAGTGACTGAAAATGGAAGAAGTATGACGCTCACAAACTTAATAGGATTTATACTAGCACTTGTCTCATGATGATAAATATGAAGATGTGATTTTGACAAAGAAAATATTTGCCAATGGAAATGAACAAATTGAAATTATTCAGAGATAAGCAAGACAAAAGGAACAATGTACACGTTGTATCCTGGAATAGTGAACATCTCAAGGATAAAATTTATTTGAATGGAATGCATTCATGGGTTTGTTAAGGACTTGGCCTGTGTCAATGGCCAATTTAGAAGCTCCAAACCTAAAACTATTTATGATTTCGTTGGGCTCAAAGTTTTTTTTCTTTTGTCTCGTTCTTTGGGTGTGTTCTTTCGATTTTCTTTGAGAATGAGATCATTGACCTTAAATTTTCTAGGTTTGAATTTTTTATGGTAGCTACGCCATAGCCATTTTTGATATAATGGAAGATGATCTAGGACATTAAGTTTTTTTTCATCAGGAATCTTGATTTCATTAAGGCCTGAGTGTCGATAATAATCTTGATTGATTACATCTTTGAGGGATATTCTGAGGGATGGAAATTCAACCTTGACATGTAAAATAACTTCCCAACCATAAATAAAGTAGAAGGGAGTGGCTCCAATAGGTGTGTGATAAGATGTGCGGTAAGCCCAAAGAGTGGGATAGATTTGGTTAAGCCAATAGCTTTCACGTGTGTTGACAATGATGGTTTGTGTTATTTGAATTTTTGCTTCTATTTGTCCATTAATTGATTGTTTTGAGGATAGATTCATGATTAAAGATGAAAAGGGTTGTGTAAAGATATTCTTGGGTATAATTACCTCGTAGAATGTATGCACATGGAAGTCTTGACATGTGAGACTAATTAGTGATGAGATGCCTGCAAGATCAATAGTTGAAAGCATGATGGAAACAACAGGTTGTATTGTCGCAAGTGTCTAAAATCGATGTGGTTGTGTTTTGACAACAAGGCTAGAGATGTTAGGCATAAGAGCCAATATTGGAATAATAGAATCAAACTTAATGATACCTGTTGATGGAACCTCTTCTATAGTGTCTACAGTAATATCAAGGTTTGAAAGGGAGTCTTGAAACGAGATCAAGGTTTCGTTAGATGTTGGAAGAATGTTGTCACCCAAAACAGGTTCAAAATATGTTTGGGCTAAAAGAGAGTCTTGAAATAAGTTCAAGTGCTCAGTAGATGTGGGAAGAATGTTGTTGTCCAAAACAGGTTCAATGTATGTTTGGGTTGAAAGAGTGTCTTGAAATAAGTTCAAGTACTCAGTAGATGTTGGAAGAATGTTGTTTTCCAAAACAAGTTCAATGTATGTTTGGGTTGAAAGAGAGTCTCGAAATAAGTTCAAGTGCTCAGTAGATGTTGGAAGAAGGTTGTTGTCTAAAATAGGTTCAATGTATGTTTGAACTAATGGAAGGAAATTTGAAGAAGATATGGATTGGTTTGGAATTAGAGAGTCTTGACTGTTGTCGTCATGATCTCGTGGAATTTCAGTATATATAGGAGTTTCGACAGTAGTCAGCTCTTCATGGAAAGTTGTGGTATTGGATGTGTCGTTGGTTGCAAGAGCATTGTCATCAAGTTCTACAGAGATGACGTCGTCGTCAATTAAGTCTTGGACGTAATTCTTAAATCGCACACATTTATCTGTGTGATGACCACCAATGCGATGAAAGTCACAGTATGTGTTAGGTTTGTACCAACATGGCTTAGCTTCCCCTTTGACAAAGGGTTTTGTAATTGGATATCTTATCAGTTTAGCCTCTTTTATTTGATGAAAAACACTAGAGAGACTTTCTCCAAGGGGGGTAAACTGACGTTGGACTTTACATGAACTGATTTTTTCATGAGGTTGTATGATCAACTTTTTAGGTGATCGCTCACTGATTTGGGTAGCCATATGAGAGATTTGTGTTATCATCTTACTAATTTATTCTAATAGCTCATTGTGTGATGTTTTTCATGAATTCATCATGTTTGAAAGAGAGGGAGAATGAAGAAAGGTGTGATGAAGAACTCAATCTATTGATTGTGATCTTTGTTTTGGCTCAATCAAGTTTTAACAAGTAAGGCTACAAGGAGCAAGCTTAAACAAGCTACTCAGGATAAATATGCGATAACTTAAATAAGCTATAATGAAAATGGTTGAGATTTGGCTTAAACAAGCTCTGGATTATTGACGGGGAGAGTAACCCAAACAGGTTATTCATGATATGGTTGTGATATAACTCAAAATGAGTTATGAAAGGATTTGTGTTGGCTGTGATTTGGATAAACGTGATGGTGGACAAAATAATGAGTGAACTCAAAAAAGTCACCCAATATTAATTTGATATAGCTAGAAACAAGCTATGAAGGATGTTTTGACAATTGACAATATGGGGAGTGAATGTTAGTCACTCAATATTAGTTAGATATAGCCGAAGACAAGTTATGACAGATGTATTGTTGGTGAGGCAAGCTAATGAAATTGGTGTGATGTTTTGGTCTGTGTTGTTGGATTGTTTAGATGTTTTCGCTTGGTATTGAATTGGTCGAGAACTAATTTTTTTGTGGAACACAACTAGGGTCTGAACTTTACAATAAACACATTGATATCAGCCAAGTTTTATGATAAAACAATGCTAAACTATTTTGTTTTCAAACAGCAAGAAATCATGTAGATTCAATTGTTTTGGCTTATGAGGTAACTTCTTCAGGAATGATCATTATTTCATGCAATCATAAAAGTATGCTGTGAAATGGTGGATGCAGGCTCTTATTACTCCAAGAAGATGCATCCTCCGATATACCCTAGTCCTGATATACCTAATTTTTTACGGGGACAGAATTGGTACGGGGAACCCTT
Source organism: Taxus chinensis (assembly GCA_019776745.2). Lineage (NCBI taxonomy): Eukaryota > Viridiplantae > Streptophyta > Pinopsida > Cupressales > Taxaceae > Taxus > Taxus chinensis. The sequence continues at coordinate 119,676,267 of CM034155.1, read as the reverse complement.
AGAGCACTGGAGGAGACTCACCAATTCTTACTTGCTTGTTTCAGAGTGAATCACCACGTCCAGAACAAGTTTTGTGAAAAGGTGGAAGGTGATGGACGGATGAAGGTGTATGGTGTCCTTATAACTCCCCAAAGATTTATAGGGACGATGCCCAGGCTTCATTGTTACAGCTATTTAGGCGTGACTCGCATGCGCTGCATGACAGCATTACCTTTAAGTGAAGATCAGGGGCGAGGTAAATACCGAATGCTGTGATGAGACTAGGTCTCAAAGTGCAATGCAGATGCAAATGCTGTTGGTGTGTGGTAGTCAAGTCCACATCACCAGTGTAGCTTTGGTGGTGATGAAATCCACCTCGTCTACGTGCAAAAACAATATGATAAAGTGATTAAACGCAGGGTTCTTTCCAACTTGAAATAAATCACTAGCAGAAAATAATTGCATACCTGAGCGTACTTTTTTTTTGGTTTCAGCAATTGTCTTTGAATGGTGGTATTTTTGCGGGAATTTTGTTGTTTTTGTTTTTTCTTTTTTTGTTTTTGACAATATTCCAGCAACACGGTTCTATAGAAAATAAATTAGTAGTTATCCTGCAAATGAAATGTTAGAAAAGTGATCGTGGTTGTTTTTGATTTGCCAGATCGCTCAAAGGCGCAGGAAAAGAGCATACACAACCAACGACCAAAAAAATATTAAGAATATGAAAAAGGAAAATAATTATTAAAATGACAGTTGAAAAACAAAGCTAGAGGATCCTGCAATGTTAGAACAAGAAACTAAAAAATTGTGACCGTTTCTGATTTTCCAGATCACTCGAAGGCGCAGGAAAAGAGCATACGCAGATACAATTGGAATAGTTTTTTTTTTTGTTAATAATTATTGCAATTAATCATGATTGCGAAATAACAATAATGATTATTTTCACAAAAAAGAAAAACGATGAAAGAAGAGGGTGAAAACATTACTTAGAAGTGTTGGCGTGGAAAATTGAAATATAAGGCAAAAAAAATTAAAATTAAAAAAAAATTGATGTACAAAGCCTGAGTGGCCTCACGTTTCTGATTTCCAAGATCACTTTTGAAGTGCGAGGAAAGAGCATACGTGTGAGGTTGTTATGTGAAATAAAATAAAAATAATAATTAAAAAAAAACTATAATTTTGTTGTTTTTTGTTAAAAAGACAGGTGTTAGAAGAAATGAAACTAAAATTTCTGTATAATTCTAAATCAAAAAATTATTTTTTTATTGCATATATCTTTTTGATACCTTTCCGTTAAAAAAAAATTAATTCATTTCGAGTTTGGGAGAAAAATTTATGGCTTCCAGAAGATGGGCTACGGTAGCACTCTGAATGAAAATTTTGAACGTGAGAAAAACGTCCCGGGAGCTGGTTTTTTTAATTTTCTAACTTCTGTACTTCACCTGAGAAACTAAAATTTTAACAGCAAGGTTAAAAAAGAACAATAAACAGAAAGAAAGAGTTAGATCAAAAAATTATTGACTAAAATAAAATAAAATAAAAATGATTAACTTCCTACAAAGCAGTTATTTTAGCAAAAGTAAATAAATAAATACATTTTCCGGATTGGTTCTCCCATGACAATAAGATGATAAACTAATGACTAGTGCATGTGTTTCTATAGATTACGAATGAATAGAAAAATCAGAACTTCGAACTAAACACCAAGCACTAAGGAGATCAAAGACATGATGAGCTTCATAGTTTGATTGTTGTTATAACCTGCAGATACACCACACAACAAAAACACTACCCAAAGCGTGAAGGTTAACCAAAGAAGACCATAAGGAACATAAAATGAAATAATAACGAACAATAATAAACAAAGAACAAATAAAACCACTAATTGGGAAATTAATGGTAACAGATCGAAAGTAACCGGGCGTGCCAGAATGTAAGCTAGGAAAAATACACTACTAACAAGGAAGTAAAATACCAATAATCATACCTCCTCCTTTGCATTCCGTAGCAAACCTCAGAATGGGCTAGGAAACTTGGATTGAGCCCTGATTTTGTGATATGTAGGTGCTTTTCTTCAAGACGGAGCAGGGTCTTCTTGCAACAACTATCCTCTTACTTTGCACTAGATGAGAAAAAGGATTATGAAGCTATTTTGGCATTAGGACGAGGCAAAAGGATGTTCTTTGCTCAAAGGATGCAAGAACTTAGATATGGCATGCAAGATTATTCTCCGTGTGTTTAGAGGGGAGGGGTAAGGTTGTATTTATAGCCAGAGGGAGTGATTAACTTAGATTAATTTAAATAATCATGGTTTGAAAATGTGGGCAAGATTAAGTGAGTGGTTTTGAAAATGTGGGCAAGATTAGGTGAGTGATTTGAAAATGTGGGCAAGATTAGGTGAGTGGTTTGAAAATGTGGGAAAGATTAGATGAGTGGGGGCCACGAAGAATGGATAAAGATTTGAATTATATTTTTAATTAATAAGTGGAGGATTTTACGTGAGTGGGGACCACGAAGGGTGGGCGAGGATTTGAATTTGAATTTTTAATTCAATAGTGGAAAAACATGGAGAATAATGACATGTGATGAGGATTGGGTTATTTTTTAGATTTTTGAAATGGATAATTAATCAAATTATATTTGATTAATTTGAAGTGTATTTTTATGGGAAATGAGGAAGGGGAATTAATTGATTTAGGATAGATGTGAAATTGGGGTGTCTACAATGTGCTTAGTATTCCAAGTCCAAAAATAGCCTTTTGCTAAAAACGGCTAATTCATGTTTCCACATATTCCTGGGTGCGCCCTTGTTCTATAATACTTACGCGCGCTCTTGCGCGCCTTGTTCCCACGCACCCAAACCTTATGCACATTCATCCTGAAGCTGCACTTTCCTCAGATCAACATTACCCCACACTAACATCATTGCCACCCTCGACATGGGTAATCACACTTATCTCTCCAAAAATTTAGAATAAGAAATGAAAGAATAAATAAGTGCATGGAGTAAAAATAATAACGAACTACTATGCGCTCTACTCCTCTACAAGCAGTATTAACTCTTGATACTCACTCTTAATTTCTACTTCTAATTCCTGCTAATCACTCAACGCTTTTCCTATTTTATCTGGGATGTCTGTCACTATGGATTCCAGATCATCATGAGTCATGTCTTCTTTCTCATTCTATAATATCCTAACAATGTTAGCCATACTAGAGATCATCCCCTCCATGTAATCCATTTTCCACGCAATGAGTTTCCCAATTTCTTTCATTCTATCCACGTGTGGCTCTTGGGCGTCTGTAAGCGCTTTGCGCTTTTCTTCTACTAGAGAAAGCCTTTCTACCCACCCAATCATCTCATACTTCATTGATTTTAAGACCTCATTATCTTCTTCAATGGTCCTTGTCCTAACAATTGCATCTGGCACCGTGCACATATTCAGGGCTAGATCTACTTTCTTCAATTTTTCCTTTAGGTCCTACAACAAGGATTCATAACTTGCGAGTTTCCTCACAATAGTGGCCTTTGCCCTTGCTACCTCCTCTGCAGCATCCTTTGGCGTAGGCATACGCACAGTCCCTTCATCCATTACGATCTTCACCAGTTTGTGTATGTAATGCATCGTAGAAGGAAATTTTTTTGGAACTTGTGATTCCAGGTGTGGCCTTACCTTCAAAATGCCATCCCCAACTTCCTCTGCTATGCTTACCAAAGCTTCTTCCTTTTCCTTAGCCCTTTCCTTTTCTATTGTTAGGCATTTTATCTCTTTATCATTATCTTTGTTATCCTCTATCAAGGCCTGAATGGTTTGTGCTTTATCTATGTTCCTGCATATAACCTCTGTAAATACCTTCACCAAAGCATTACTCACCTACTCATCTGACATGACAATGGGCTTTCCGTTTACATTCCTGACATGGGGTGCTTTCTTCATTATGCATGAAACACAAGACTCTTCACATACATTGAAATCAAGATCATCTATATGAGTTTACATAGACCAAGATAATTGTTTGCGTGTGGGTGCATTTGCCATCTCTTCCTCCATGAATTCCCAGCCATACAAATTCTTGGCCTCCAAGGTGATTTGGAACCTAGCGTGTATGATTTTGGTTGGGTCATTTACATACCCAAATGAAGGGGTCTCATAGTCCTCTCTCTCCTTCTCCTTCCTAGTTCACTTATGCTTTGGAACCTGGGCACCCGAATCTAGTATTGGTCCTTTACCTTCTGGTGTAGTATGGGGTGTGTCCAAAGGCTCACCCTTATCTATTTTTGTTCCTATCTCCTTCAGCTCTTCGGTATTCTTCATTTTATCTCCCTGAGGATCTTCTATATTCTCATGCTATATTGGAGTACCTAGTGTGCTTTCCTTGGATTCATGCTCCTCATCCTTCTTCATTATATACTGACGCCTTTTCTTCTTTTCTAGCCCTACCTTCTGAGGTGAAATCCTAGGTCAGGGATAATTTTAGTTGCGAATATTCGTAATATGGCGAATATTCCATTTTTGAAAATTTTGAAAAGGCGAATTTTTTGGCACGGGCCAGTGACCTGTTCGCCTAAAAATTACACTTTAATTTTTTTTAGGGGTCGGCTTCGCCTACCCTTGAAAAATATCCCCTATATAAACGTAGATTATTCGCCAGGTAGAACACTTCTACTTCACATTTTTCAACAATATGATATATCCCGTATTATAGACGCGCGACAAGGGGGTAAGTTATTGATGTGCGACAAGGAGGGTTTGCAGACAAGGAGATACTGTAGATATTGACACATAGTAGACGCATGACAAATATTTTGTTGACGAGCAACATGGAGTTTTTTCCAAGTGTGGGACCTTGTGAATCAGGGCAGAGCTCTCCGGATGAAGCGCGACAGGTTTCCTATTCCTTTATGTCAGATGCGTCACATAAGGCCTGTAGAGGGTTTACGTCAAAAACCTAATCTAACTTGCCAAGGAGACAGGCGTAAGATAGATGCATAAAAGTAATGCGCGTAAACTAACAAAGGCCTGATTGCACCGAGGGTCACTGAAGAAACTACCTGTCTTGCGCAATAAACACAAACCATTAAAATGCAATGCAAGATCATGCACAGATAACCAGATTTGCAGTGATGCGCGTCAAGAGGCCTTCAAATGACGCGCATCACTAGAGGCCTATTGACGAATCATCACTCAGACATGCATTGATTTTCGTCACTAAGGCCTATTGACGCGCATCAATAGGCCTTAATGATGTGCGACAAGGAGGTACAACAGATATTGACGCATTAGCAGTTTTACGAATGGGAGGGTGTTGATGCTCCGACACGGATATTCACCTTGCATGAGAGAAGTAGAGGTCGGAGGAAAAAGACGCGCGACGGGAGATTTTGCTGTCAATGCTTCAGAAAGAATGCAGTGACGTCCTTCAATAATTTAGTGACGCGAAGAATGAGAGAGGTCTAGAGACGAGCGAAATCACTAAGGTCTAGCCATACCACCTCGTGTCACTACAGGTCTAATTCACGCGCGTCACTGCATGGTAGTGAGGTGAGAACCCTAGTAAAATCTAAAAAGTCGCGCGAATCTGTAGCCTTCTGTCGCAGTGCTTGATAATCAGGCGAATTTTTTTCATACAACCCCCAAAAAATTTGCCTTCCCGTGAAACCGGTTCCGGGGATATTCACCAGGTATTCTCCACCTCTGATTTCCAGGAGGTCTCTTAAAATGAACCCTATCCTAGGTGATCTCCTTTGGGGCTGTGATGGTCCTGCGGTTTGAGCCCTTGTTCTTCTTAACACCCTTTTAAACCGAGGCTCCTCAGTTGTCTATTCTACATCCATCTCTAGGGCATCCCTCTCTAGTTCTTCATCCTTTCATTCCTGCAATGGAGGGGTCACCTTGTGTTCTCTCTTCTCTCCAACTGTAGGGTGCCATATGCCCCTATGCTCTAGGCTACCAATATCCTCATGAAGTTCCTCTTCTTCTTCCTCTAAAGTGCCCAAAGTATGATTTCCCTTGGGCGGGCCAGGGAGCATGAATTCATTCTCCAGATACTTACCATTTTAATATTTAGGATTCAAGTATTTATACCAGAACCACGCCCATCTTTCTAATGGAAACACTTACATCCTTCATGTGAATATCATCTGAAATCATTCTTTCAATATACACGGTCTTACCAGGCTAAATGTAAGATTTCCTCATTGTGTGGTAGGCACAATCTAGCTTGTCAAAATTTAACACCAATCGACACACATCAGAGAATCTATGTACAAATACTTACACCAAGGGCCCCATTTTCCGTCCTTCATCTCGAAGCACCCAATACAGAAGTGTTGGTACACTGCAAATTGTACTTGTTTATTTAATATTGAAGGTACCTCCTTGGGTATCCTCCACTCTTCTTCAAATGCAGTCCAAAAGCACTCATACCACATCTCTAAACTTTTCTTAAAGGGTCCACTCATTGATCCATCACAAGTGTAGTTGGTAAATCTTTTAGCCAAGGACTTATTCTCTTCATGAAACTGCCATATATTGTCTTTTAGCCCATCAGGAACTCCAATTTCAATACAGACTAATGATAGAAGTATAGTGCCAAAACTGATTTAATCACCTTCTTGTGCTTCCTTAATGATTATCTCAGCAATAAAATTTGATAAATTATAGACAAAGCCTTCTGTCATCTTCTTCGCAACATGGAGACAAGCCTTTTTTACCTAAGACCAACGCTCTTAATTGTTTAACTTTGTCAAGAGATGGGCTGCTACCTAAATAACTAAATACTTCTGCAATTTAGGGACGTCCATCCCTCACCCTCCTTTAAGGTATCCAATCACCTTATTTGTCTTTTCTATGGCCTCCTTATCAGTGAGGTCACTAATCAACTCAACACCCAAACTCCTTAGCCTTGTCAAAATTCCAATCAAAGGTGTGGTGATCCTCATTCGACGCCCAACAAAATAGAATAAGTCCTCATAAACTCTGTTCATGAGCCAATGATATATTTTCTCAGGTTTTCCAAAATATGGAAGCTCATATAGCTATAAAACTCCTACCTTGGCCAATAATTTTTCACCTGCATCGTCGTAGACCATCATGTCATCCAGTGTTCTCTTCGACGTCTTTACCACAATAAATTTATCAATTCCTCCTTGGTATCCTTGTTCTTGTGGTTGTAACAACTAAAATTACAAAGGCGAATGTGTGAATCCCAATTACAGCCCATGAAAACACCTTCTGGGTATTGCATTTTGGAAAAACTACTCTTTGGAGCGTCTTCGACTTCCACCTCAACTTCCTTTTTTCTTATTTCCCTTTGTACCAAGTTCAGGTGCTCTTCTTGGTGGCATATCTACTAAAAAGGCATCTTATTTCACTTGCTTCGATCTCTACAACTTAACTCCACATGCCATAGCTCAACACCAAACCATAACCATCAATCTTCTTCCCCGCATGCCTTAACTTCTCTCAAACACTTCACCACATAGAGTGCAAGATTACCCCTGGATAGATAAGACAAATACAACTAGTTCGTAGCTCTCTGTACTTCACATCCCATCCACTAGATCACTTGTGATCAAATCACTCATATGCTTTTTGATCACAAACGGTTAAAATCACTTTACTATACCGCCTTATATAGTTTCCCAAAAAACATTAGCATTTATTTCTCTCTACCTACCACCTTACCCAACATTAATTCATTGTTTCAGAAAAATTTCCATGTTTTTTATCTCCGCACCATAGTCATAACCTTCTAGCACACCTTCTAATTTTTGGCCATAGACTTCCTTTCGTGCACCCTCATGTGCCAAAGTGCTTTGCCATTACACCTTCTTCTAAGTAGTTTTCACTACTACATATTACCTCACGTTACAATATACATCCATCCACAAGTGGTATGTAATTATTAGTAATATTTTTCTATCTATACCTTTCCTTGAGTACTTGTATAGCTTTCTCTTTTATGCATGCCCTTCTTCTGATAATTTTCTAACTTAGGTCTTTGGATCTTGTATATAATCCACCCTACACTCAAAGTATGTGCAGGCCTCTGCACATGAAAACACTTAGGTAGTAATCAGCTTCTGGTGCGTAAACACAATTAGTATACACAACACTAAACTAAGTTGAAAAAGCATAAAAATGATAAAGGAAACACATATAATTGAAATGCATTAAAGAAAGCTAGCCTAAGTGGAAATAGTTCCTTATTACAAACAAAAATAAAACTTATTTATAGTAGGGCTTCATCCTACTCCTGTTAAAGTAATAGGGAAACTATGTTCCATCCAGCGCTTCTAAATGGAAAGTACTTGAATCAAGTATAAAATTTATAACATACGGTCCCAACCAATGCAGCTGAAGCTTTCCAGGATGGTGTAAGAAATTTGAATAATATAGAAGTACCAGTTTCCCAACCACAAGCTTCTTATCCTTAATGTTCCTGTCATACCATGCCTTTTCCTGAATTTTATTTCTTCTGACTCCATTTCTCTATGGCACGCCTTTCATCCAGTTGCATTAGTTTGTTAATACGTGCATCCAGTGCTTTCTCATCAGTCAGATCTCTTCCATAATTTCTTCCTGCTCATGTTCAAGCACACACCAGCACAAAACTTCATCCCTGCCCGGTTTGTATAAATCACTTCTTATCAACATGTAAGGTGCGGGGTGAATGGAAAGTTGTTTCTTATCCAAAGCCTTCATTCCCTATGGTGTCATACCTATGCATAATAGACAGAGACATCCTTTAAGTCTGAGGGCATGTGGTTTAACTTAAATAGTTGTGTATCCAACATTGTGTCTTCAATTCTCTATGCGTCCTCTCCTGATTGAATCCTTGATAAATGGTCTGGACCAGAATTACTTTTTCCTAGCTTAACCAACACTGTAAAATTGAACTCCTAAAACAATAGAACCTAATAACATATGCACCAATGTAAAACGAGATTATAGACTAAGTACTTCAGTTCCATGTGGTCTGTATAAAATATGAATGGGGTAATTAGTAAATAATGTCAAAATTTATGGAGTGCGTAGATCATAGACAGGGCCTCATTCTAGTCATTGTATAATTATGTTATGTTGGAGTTAAGGGTAAGTGCAGGAAGTTGATGGACAAATATAGGGTCATCCGTGGATGTCATATTGCAAAAACTAGCGAAATCTCAACTTGTAGGGATTATTAGCTATACACGCACTCTAAATTAGAAAAATTTATATAAATATGAATCGTAGCATTCGAAATCTAGTTTCTAAAATACTATTTTTTGTAAAAAACGGAGAAGTTTAGCTATATTAAAAACTTAAAATTATATGACTTAGTATTTTTTTTTAAAAAAACTTATAAGATTGTAGTCCGTTTGCTCGCATTTTGGATGACCAAATCTTGTTATTTTTTTTTCCTTTGGTGAAACGTTAGATGTAGTTGTTTATCTTGGGATGGATTTTATTTTGTATTTTTTTTAGCAATTTTTTTTTTATGTTTTTTTCCATGAAAGTGGTCTGAAAATATTTAGAAAATAGAGCACTTTCCGTTTTCCTGCCATAACTATATCAAAAAATATCGAAATCAATTTATTTTTTAACATGTATAGAATTTTTCCACACTTGGGATGGTATAAGTTTTATCATATTTTGATAAGCGAAACAAAATTTACAGTCTTAAATGTATACATGAACATTCAAGGGAAAAAATGTCTTAAAGACCTATTGTTAGTAAGAAATTATAAAATGATATTTATCTTATTCTATTCACTTTAAAAACAATATTTCTACTAGGCTAAGAGTCTCCCCTACGCAATGACACCATTTTTGTGAAATGTTTTCATTTTTTTAGCAGGGTTCAAGTCTTTGGAAGAGCAGATTTGAGGTTTTTTGACCTTTTACACTTCATAATGACCTTCCATAGCTTTGGTTGGGGAAAAATAAAGATTTTCCGAGGCTTAGGTTCGGTAGATATATCCGCGATCACGGTTTTTTTAAACATAAACCGCGAGCGTGATTTATAAACCGCGATCACAGTTTATAAAGCGCGCTCACAGTTCATAAAGCGCGCTCGCGGTTCATAAATCATATTTACACACATCCCAATGTCTGAATTACCATGTGATTTTTACTCTTTGACCTTACCATACGAATTACTGTGAAATTCTATCTTTTTTTACACATTTTTCTTATCACCAGAAGCAAAACATCATAGGAGACAGAAAACGAAGTCAAAAAAGGAATTCATTAAGTAAAAAAACACCAAACGAATTAGAGGCCAACAAAATTCAAAATGCTGAGAAAATGCGGAAACTTCGTGAATCTAGAAGAGGTTCATCTTCAATCCCAACTATTGTAAGCAATGAAGAACTAGGTAATGTTTCTACTGCCAATGTTGAAGTTGAATTAAATACTCGTGATGAAGAATTTTTTACTGTCAATGTTGAAGAAGAATTAAATACTCATGATGTAGCAAATATTGAAATTGAAGGAGACAATGAAAATGTGAATAAGGAAATTCATGTTGAAACTATAGACAAGCAAAATTTGACAAAAACACCTCCTAGGATTTTACGTAAGAAACCTAAATTTTTTATTGAAATTGATGAAAACATTTTGAAACCAATGTCTGACAAACTTTTTGAACGACAAATCAGAAGAAAAGCCACTGAAATTTGGGATAATCATTTTGAAATTTTAAATGATTCCCAAAGATGTCAGTTGTTGGTTAGTTTGATGAAATTGATTAAAATGGGACCTACATTAAACACCTTAGGATTGACAACATCTAACATACGTGGTCAAACCTCTACAATTGTTGAAAACCTTCATGATGCATATCACACTGTTGGTGTCAAGAGATGCACTAGGGATAGTAATATTGTTCGTTGTGTACTTGCTACTAGTGTTGTAAGTGAATCAATAAAAAAAATGTTTGATTACGCAAACAAGTCGAATGTTGCAAGTTAATCAAAAAACTCTAATGAAATCAACTGAAAGATGTAATATCCTTCAATCACTCAATAATGCTGATTTTTGGACATTTTCTGTTAGAGCACCGTGTAAGGACAAAAATAATTCTGATGCTATAAGAGAAGTTATTAAATTTTGGCATGATAACACTAGAGTTTCACCTAATACAAGAGATGTTATAAAACAGAGAGTTGGTTCTACTAATCGTGAACCACATCTAAAGCATTTCTTAGATATGACTCAAACTCAATTTTTTCGTAAGTTTGAACAAGAGAATCTGGAAATTAAAATTAGTCAACGTTTTTTTGAAATGTTGAAACCATTCTATGTGAAAATCAACCATGCTCGCACCACTTGTTGTAGGCAACATGTTAAATTTGGGATGCATTATGCTAAATTTTTACGTATTCGTTCTAATTTTCATTCTGAAACTATGTTATCTGAATGTGGTGTTCAAGTTCCACCAATATCTTCTAGGGATTTCATTCCTACTATATTTTGTGAAAAAGAAGTTGGACAATTTTTTTATAGTTAGGATTGTTTAGATGGAAGTTGTAGTACATGCGGCGGATTACCTAATTTGGAAAGTTACATCCATGAGAAAATTGAAGGTACAATAGGACATAATTTAGTTGAATTTGATAAATATAAATCAGTTGCATACCAGTTGAAAGATGGAAAAGATTCGAAATGGTGTGAGCTAGTTACAGAACAAATGCCCATTTTTCAATTTATGAGAAAATTTAAGGATGAAATTGTTTATGAGTATGCGAGGCATACACATAGAACTCGATGGTTGGATGAACAATTCAAGCTATGCAAAGAAACATTTCCTATTGGTACTATTGTTTCAGTGGTCGATTTTGTAGAGAATTACACATTGCAACCACAAATGGAGGTTCAATCGCAATATTAAAACTCAGTACAAGTTGTCATTTTTGTGCATATAGCATTTCTACATTCTCTTGATAGTACAGAGAATGATCTAAAATTTTTAAGAGAGTACCACTTTTATATCAGTGATGATCGTACTCATTCTACTGAATTTGTGCAAGGGTGTTTCCAGTTATTTTATGGAAACTTGTCTGATAGGGACATCCACTTCAAACAACATTATATATGGTCAGATAATTGCACGAATATTTTATTGGATGAGAAGAATGCACGTCAAGATGGGTGTGCAACATATTTGGATTTTCACTGAGGCTGGACATGGAAAAGGAGAGCATGATGGTGCAGGGGCATGTGTGAAAAGAGCTCTTACAAGAGAAGAGTTGAAGTACAAAGATGGTGCTAAATTAAAAGATGCAAAGAGCATAGTGGAATAGTGTATTGACAACATGACCTGAGGTTCTCAAAAAAATTCCACAGTTTACAGATATTTTTGGTTGATAGAGGAAAAATATATTGCTAACTACGAGGATTGTATGACACTCACTGGGTCCAGTGATATGCACTCATTTTGTAGCTTAGACGCTACTTCGTGGGCCGTATGGATAAGAAAGTTGACATGTTTTTGTGCATCTTGTATTGAATTTATCACTGCTGAGTTTGATTCACAAGAATGGGTAGAAATATGGATTTGTAGGCCTCTAACTCCGCTTCCTAGTTATCAACCTCCACAAGCATTGCGACTTGTTTACGCAGATGAAGTTACAACATCCAAGGACTTTGATGAAATTTTGATTTTGGTGCGACAAGGTATTTACGGTTATTTATTTAATTTTTGTATTGAGTTATGTCCATTGAAATTTTAATATGTAATTTAAATTTGAGTTGTTCAACCTTGGTTTTTTTTGTAGGACATATGTTTGTGGTAATTGCGACAGAAGACAATGAAGAAGGAACAGACTATTTCTTATGTCGTTGCATCGAGAAAAGAAAGAAGTTGACTTCTCCTATTATAGATGGTGAAGATATTGAGTATCCTACAGGGTCAGTGGTAGTTACTGGAACTTGGCTTCGACGGTATCCATTAAAAAACTTCTTCGTTTGGGTGTTTAAAGACTTTGAGACACACCGGAAAATACTCTTATATGCACATCTAGTTCTAGCGACAAATATTCAGTTGTATAGATATTGAGGAAGGCCTAATAACTAGATTCTTTGGAAGGTTCGAGAGTCAGATCATGAAGCAATCTTGTCTGCTATTTAGAGTAGATCCGATCCTAATGGTTCATTGGAATGAATTTACAATGCTCAGGTCTGGTGTAGACACCCATAATTACGCCTAAGCAATTTAAATACTTAAATTGCGCTAATTATCCCATTTCTCGAAAATCAACGGCATATCATCAAAAACACTCATTTTCCCTCATATCATCATTAATTAATTACACTAAGCTAATTAATTAAGTTTCCTATCCAACAAATACCCTGATTAACGATCTTCCGTTAATAAATCACCCCTTCTACCTAGACTAATTAATTATTATTAATTAATTAGTTTTCCCTTCGATTTAACCAATAAATCAATGTTTAATTGATTTAATCTCCTTCTAATAGCCTAAATCGTACTAATGTTCCTCTAATTATCTTCTATAAGCTTACATCTACCTATTAATTAATCAACTTTGATTAATTAAAATACCCCCCAATTCCCATGACTTGTTAAACATGTATTAAACCCTTCTAAAGTAAGGTTACCTTTAATAAAGCAACCTTATCCATTCCTAATCATGTTTTACCTTTATCCCACATTCATGAGAATGTGTTGAATCATTTATCCTTTGGGCTATATAAAGAGCTCTCCACCTACCTTTTTACTTACACCTAAACTTTCTAAGAGAGCAAATGCAAAGCATATAGCAAAGAGACTAAGAGCTTACACCTTGTTTTCTTGAGAGTTCATCATCTTGAAGAGTTAAGCCTCTTTCTTAAAGTGCTTGGGTCATATGGGAGGTGTCAAAAGGGTCTTGTAGCCCAACTTTGATTAGCCCCCATTCCTAGGTTCTTGGAACATTAATGACAACTATTTTGATAGCCATGGAGCTTACTTAGGTCCATTCATTTATTTTTTGTTAGAGAATAGAGGAGTTTAGATATTTAGCATTGTTAGTTTCAAAGTTTGTATTGATGAATGCTAGCATCTAACCCTTGTTTAATTCTTATCATGATGGTGTTTATGCTTTGTTTTAGCTAAATTGTAGAACTATTTTAGGTGGTAGTTCTTGCTTCATTTGATTTAGCATTAAGAAAAGTATACATGAACACATTTGGCACGCCCGGTGGGAGTTACTCCATTGTCCTTTGCACTTAATTTCAAGTTTTTGTAGTTAAGTTTTATTTTTGGTTACTAACCCTCTTTGACACATGTTGATCTAACTTTTTTTTTTAACTTGTTTTGTTGAGTTTGCATGTATTGGGTCTTCCTTGTAGGTATGAAGGAGGTGAAGTGCTGTCAAAATTGGAATTGATGGGAAACTTTCAATATTTCATCATGTTTTCATTTTTTGAGATTACTTTTTCAACATTTTGCATGCTAGTTTTGTCAATTTCTTGAAAATTTTCAATTCTTGAGCATGTAGGTTAGTGTTTGATAGTGCTGAGTCTTATATTTACATATTAATGTGGTGGGTTGCTGTCAAAATTTAATGTTGGTGAGAAAATTTCAAGATTTCATCATGTTTTCATTTTTAGAGCTTACTTTTTCATCATTCTACATGCTAGTTTTGTCAATTTCTTGAAAATCTTAAATTCTTGAGCGTGTATGTTAATGTTTGATAGCGTTGAGTCTTCTATTCATATATTAATGTGATGGGTTGTTGTCAAAATTGAATCTTGGTTGGAAAATTTTTCCCATTTTGCATATTAAGGGACGTTTTTTTGACATTTTTTTAGTGCATGTCAAGTGCATACCCATGAGCATAAGAGCATATGCGTAACCCATCTTCCGAAGGCCATAAATTTTTCTCCCGACCTCGAAATGACTCCATTTTTTTTGCGTTGGAAAGGTATTGAAGTTAACTATGCAATAAAAACATAAATTCATGATTTACGCTTACAAAAGTTATAGGTTTTTCTGTTATTTTAAAACTGGTCATTTTCTAACATGTCTAATGTTTTGATGAATATTGTATTTCCATGCTTCATCGATTTAGAACAAAGTGTGTGTATGCTCTTCTCTTACACCTTTTGGTGATCTTGAGAATCAAAAACAACTTTGATCTATATCTTTTTAACATTGGGATTAAACTTGGAAATTTAATTATTCATTTTGCTTAAGGAAATAAACCTTTTACAAAGCATTTTTCAATGGTCCTTTGATTTGAAGTTTTCTATTTCTATATAGTTGGGATAAAATTTGTGTATGCTCTTCTCTTGCACCTTAGGGTGATCTTGAGAATCAAAAGCAGCTTTAGTCTTCATTTTATAACATTTGGTAAATTGAAAACTTCATCTTTCACTTTTGGTTTAAGGGAATGAACTTTTATCAAGAATTTTGTATGGTTCATTGATTGAAAAGATTTTCTTTACTTTTTAGTTGGATTATTTGTTGTGTATGCTCTTCTCTTGTATCTTTGGATGATCTTGAGAATCAAAAGCAACTTTTAATCCTCTTTTAAATAATGTGATTTTCTTGGAGAACTACTAACGCTTGAGTGCAGGACCTAAAAACGCTTGTCAAAGAAAGGAGGAATCAAAACGAAATCAAAAACTACTAATAAAGTTGTTATACAGGTTGCCAAAAGGTGTTCAAGCAAACCACACCTAATTAAACAAGATAAAAAGAACAACATATTCAAAACACTGTATTGCAGGTTTCAGAAAAGGGTACGTCCCTCTCCGCTCAACTGGAACATAACCCCTTTGGCATAACGCCTTAAGCTACAACAATGGGGGTGGTTCCAGGAACCCCAAAGTAGTCCACACAAGAGGGAACCTTGTGGATGAAACGGGAAGTGCTCTGTACTACCTACTTGACTAGTGATTCCTTTGTGAGATAGAGTTACAGGTTGTCCGTTGTGGCGACCCCAGTGATAGTACACGTAGACGCACTAGTTGCCTACTATTCTTGAAGGGGGTAAAGTAAATCCGAGATACTCCCAAACTAGTCAGTGCGTCTTTTTGGGTAAATTGCGCTCGCTCGTGGCAACTTTGTAACACCTAGGGCGAGAGAACCACCTAGGAGAATATACTTTGGCCAAGAGCCCACTTTGACCATTTTAAAACAGTGTTGAGTTGTGAACCTTCTTTTTGAGAAACGTGTGACGTATTACTTTCGCCTAGTTTTTACTTGCCTTAGGGCGAGGCGAAACTCTGCCGAAGTGAGGCTAGTATTTTTTGTGATTTTTTTCTTGATTTATTTCCTTCATATTCTTTTGACACTTTGTTGATCAAAAGATGTGTGATTACCTTTGTGTTGCCATTCGACTATTTCTCTCACTTTTATGTCCATTTACGCCCATCCATGTTTGCGGCTGGGTTAATTAAATGTCTAAAGTGAGTGGAGGTGTTTTCACGTCATTTGGTAGCCATTGTGATCTTGATACCCACGTCAAGATCGTCATTGTAGTTAGGCGTGGTTCATCATTGCGGACTTCCATAGAGGAGTTAGCTTGTTTGTCTCGTATCATTACAATTTCGATATTTATGTCTTGTTTCTTGTAAACTCGACATAAATACCTATATTGTACAGTTACGCTGCATACATTCTTAACTATTCGTAGCTATACTTTGAGCTTTTTTTGTTCAGTTTTATTATTACCTCGATTTCAAAAGGTGTTAGGCACTACCATTTGTGCATGTTATATCAATAACACCTCGATATCAATACTTCACTTTCTTGCAAAGTGGGTTAACATATCTTAGTGATATTGTTGTGTCATTCACAAATAGTAATTAGCACTTTTTGAGATATAGGTCTTAATCAGACTTGAGCTTGCTCATCATATATCTTGATTGGAAGATCACATTTAAATTCATGTATTTACTTACGTCTTTTTCATTCCTTTGAATTTGGCATAAGTGGAGACATCTTGTTAATCATCTGGCGTCATAAATTACTTTGGATCGTAGTCTAGGAAGTATTTCATTTGATTAGGTTTTGGTACCAAATGATTGTTTCATTGGTGACTTTATCACTTTATCACATTGCTATTCTCACACTGTTAATTTACTCTTAACACGTACATCTTTTGTTTCACTTAGGGGTAGACATTGTATTTTGAACAAATCTATAACTTACCTTAGTGAAATTTATCACAAAAACATGGCTCCCAAGACGCGTCTAGGGTTAAAGAAACAAACATATGAGGAACAATAGGTGCAAGCTTGGGAAACCTCTAACAGACAAGGGTCAAATCCATTTATCAGACACGATCTAGGACCACTATTTTCTGTAGAAAAGGAAACAAAAGAGATGGTCGATCATAGTGGAAATGAATTAGAATCACCACACGCAGACTTTGATTTTGACCCCACTCTACTAGATGAGTTTCTCCTTAGAAACAAAGATATATTTTTGGCACGGGTCATGGAATTAGGGGCCAAATTTCCCTTTGAGAAGGAACCAATACTACAAACAAATGACACTACTAAGGAGGAACACCCCCTTATCAATATGGAAGATATTTTAACAGGCGGGCATGCTTCCACTTTTTACATAGAAAATGATAAAGTGGTAGGGCATAGAATACCCCTCATCAAAGTGCCACGAGGAAACAAGATAGAACAAGATACGGGGGAAGAACCTCCACAATACGAAGAGGAGGAACCTTTAGAAGAAGAAGACACAAACCAAGTCACAATCCAACAACTCAGTAACTTAAGCTGACAACTAGCTTTGCTTACTTTCCAAGTACAAAAAGACACAAACAATAACGTTCAAAAGTCAAAGCCTAAGTTTAGGATCCCCGAACTCCATCAAGAAAACCAAGGAGAAGAAGACATGGGGTACCATCGTGCACACATACCCACTTCTCCCACTAGAGAACAATTTCTCACATAAGAAGTGTAATCTATGAAAGCAACTCTTGTGAGCATACAAGAGAGCAATATAGGGAGTATTAGGAAATACCAATACCAAGAACTATGCCCCTATCCTTTTGATAAGACAATGACCCTTCAACCCTTTCCAAAGAAATTTGATATGCCAAAGTTTGACAAATATAAAGGAAAGGGAGACCCAGGGATCATGTTAAATATTTCTACATGGCATGTCAAGAGGTGTCTTATAGTGATAATTACCTCATCAGACTTTTTCCTAAGAGTCTCGGAGGTCAAGCATTGGAATGGTTTACGCGCTTACAACGAGGATCAATTTTCACCTGGCCAGAATTGGCAGAAAGATTCATGCGTCATTTCTTGTATAACATAGAGAGTGATGTCACCATGGCAGACTTGTGTGGCACAAAACAACGCCCAAATGAGACCTTCGCCAGCTTCCTCCAACGATGGAGAGGGATAGCTAGTCGCTTCCCTTGCGCATTCCCTGAGAAGCAGCTAGTCAGTATTTTCGTCCCTAATCTCAACCCAGATATAGCTTTCCACCTGCAAATGCATTGTGTCTGCACCTTTGAGGAGGTTATCGAGAAAGGGATTCAAATAGAAAAGGCTCTCATTGCCAAAGGCACCCTCAAAACCCAATCTAAAGACAACCAAAGTGTCAAACCCGCTGAAAAGCCAAATATCTTTAACAAAAACAAAAACTTGGTGGGAGACGGAATCACTGATTCCAAACATGTTCAAACAGTCCAAACCAGTCAACCTTTTAAACTGACCAAGGGCCAAAATCAACCACCACCAAAGTGACGAACATTCACCTCCCTCAATGAACCATTTTCTGTCATACTAAAACAGTTGGATGCGGCCCACATGATGACCTATCCTACAATGCAACCGTTTGATGACAACACTCCTAAACCTTCATGGTATAAGGAGCATGAATACTGTGAAATGCATCGCGTTAAAGGTCATAAAACAGACAAATGTTTGCGACTTCACCACTATATTCAAGACCTCATTGACAATGGGGAGATAGAGGTGGATAACCCTGGCCACATGCAAACACCTAACGAGAAAATGGGGATTTATAACGAACCATCCCCCAAGCATGATAAGTCGGAAAAGGCAAAACCGGATCAGGGAGATTCATCCCAAACCTATAAAGCCACAAATTACTTGTATACCAAGAGAGATAACAATCATTACGATTCACTTATCAAATGTATTCACTCCCCTGCTGACTGTGTCAATACCATCTGAATCAAGGGAAAGGACTTCGCTGCGGTAACAAGGCGTGCTCGCCTCGTGATTCCAGAACCCTCTCTATTGACCCTACAAACTGGTAAATATAACCTTTTAGAACAACTTGAGAAGACACCTGCTAAGATTTCGATCTTAGTTCTTCTCAAGATATCCAATGTGCATAAGGACATTTTGTATCAAACTCTTCAGGGGTCAGGAGTGCCTTTAGAAGTCGATCCTGCATACCTTCAAGCCACAGTGGCAAATATTGCACCCAGTGAGTATCTCACTTTCAACCATAGGGAGGTCCCTACTGAGAATCCTACACATAATCTTCCCTTATACATTGAGGTAGTTGTCACCCGCAGGAAAATCAAACGAGTGCTTATGGACAACGGATCAGGATTGAATATCTGCACGCTTAAGTTGGTCAAACAATTGGGACATACAAAGGCAGATCTTGAGTCCCATATCATCACTATCACCGCCTACGACAATGCGGAAAGAGATTCAGCAGGCACCATTACGCTGCCCATGGAGGTGGGCCCCACTTTCCATCAGACAAAGTTTCACATCCTAGACTTGGATCTTCCATATAATATGCTTCTAGGCCGACCATGGATTCATGCCATGCAGGCCATGCCATCAACATTTCATCAATGCATCAAGCTGAAGCATGAGGGACATACGGTTACAATACCAGGAGATTCAGAGCCCTTTGCTCATTGTAGAGCTCTTAATAGATTTACACGAAAGGGTACATACGCATGTCCCTCCACAGATATAGTTGTCCCTCTTCATTCTAAGGCCATGGAATCTCGAGTAGATTCAAAGTCTCTTAGTTCTTACGCTCATGGGGCGTCCACTTCCACATCTCCATTTGATTCATGGGAGATGAAAATTCTGGAATATGGCTGTGGGGAGTATAATGTACAACAAGCACTCTTGGTTTCTGAACTCTCCTTGTCGCCCAAGACTAGAGGTTGACCCAACTACCACTTCAGGAGACCTAGAGAGGAACACACTATTGGGTCATTCCTACCTGGAGGCTTGTTAGCTGACGAAAAATTACTTGATCCACCTACTACTTGGGTCCCTGAGGACACTCAGCCATCTTGTTATCAAACCCCGAAATATGAAAAATATAGCAGAATGATGTACTCCATGGGCTACAAAGGCCTAGGATGTGGTAAGAATGAACAAGGACAAAGGGAACCAGTCCCTCTCCCCCATTTCAAAACTGAAAGATATGGCATCGGGATTCACCCTTATGGGGCACACCCTAACGATCAAGATGTGACTTGTTCAGAGAATGAGGATGGCTCCGATTATCTAGACAGCGATACAGATTCCTGTTGTAGCCAATATGAGGATCTGGCCTCCACGAACCTTTTCATGAATAACGCTGTCCTAACCATAACCCCCACCGAACCGACCCTTGACCTTGTGTACCCTTCCCTTGTTGAATGGGACCAACAACGTCACATGCCACTAGATTTATTTGAGAATGACGAGGCTATTGCAGAGTTCATGGGCATAAGGGATACAATTCCCATTGGAGATCACAAGAAGGGTTTCTTTATCGACTTAGACACCTGCGCCTACTTCGGCGAGGAGGCTGAACTTCGTGGTCAGCAAAATTTAAAGAAAAGCGAGGGAAAGAGTTCTAAAGAAAATCCTCGGCAAAAATCAAAGTCCAAGTCACACAGTGAAAACCTCTTTGAGGCACTAGCTGACAAACAAATAAGAAAATCAAAGGACAAACAAAGTGACCACGCCAAGGATGAAAATCTCGTAGAGACATCCTTGGATGAAGATCTCAACCTACCTCCCGATCCTACGTGTATGGAGGATTTATCAAAATTGTTAGTTGAAGAAACCATTGATGTCAATATTGGTACCGAAGAAGATCCCAAGATAGTAAAATTGGGAGCATCACTCTCGGCCAGAGAACAAAAGACATTCACTATGCTACTGCGAGAGTTTATTGATGTGTTTGCATGGTCTTACAAAGACATGCCCGGCTTAGATCCAACTTTAGTCATGCACAACCTGGTTGTGCATGCAGACGCTAATCCTATCAAACAGAAGCTCCGAAAGATGCACCCAAGAGTGGCCTTGTTAGTTAAAGAAGAGTTGGAAAGGTTACTTGTAGTAGGATTCATCAGGCCAATTGATTATTCTGAATGGTTATCAAACATTGTTCCTGTCCAGAAGAAACCTATCGGTATCCGAATCTGCACAGATTTTAGGGACATCAATAAAGCTTGCCCTAAAGATGACTTTCCATTTCCCAACATTGACATGATTGTTGACTCAACCGCAGGGTATGAAATGCTATCACTCATGGATGGCTTTTCAGGTTATAATCAAATTAAGATCGCTGAGGAAGACCAACACAAAATAGCTTTCACAACTCCTTGGGGCACCTTCTGTTATCAGGTGATGCCATTTGGCCTTAAGAATGCGGGAGCAACTTATCAATGGGCCATGATAGTAATCTTTCATGATATGATTCATGACATCGTGGAAGACTACATAGACAACATCCTGGGAAAGTCCAAAACAAGAGAGGATCATCCTATCATTTTACAGCGTATCTTTGAATGCCTGCGTGAATACAAAGTCAGATTGAATCCAAAGAAATGTGTCTTCGGTGTGTTATCCGGGAAACTATTAGGCTTCATTGTGTCGAGACGAGGTATTGAGGTAGATCCCGCTAAAGTGTCTGCCATCATTGAAATGCCTCCACCTGAGAATATCAAGCAACTACATAGCTTGCAAGGAAAAATTCAAGCCATTCGTCGCTTTATCTCCCAACTTGCAGATAAATGTCACTCATTCACCCATTTGCTTAAAAAGGATGTCGCTTTCCTTTGGGGACCCGAGCAGCAGCAAGCCTTTTCTTTGCTTAAACAATACCTGGCTAATCCACTTGTCCTCATGCCTCCTACTCCAGGAGAACCATTTTTGCTCTATATTTCCGCTACGCAATATGCTATTGGTGCGTTGCTCACCCAGTACGACCTTAGCCATAAAGAGAAAGCGGTGTACTATCTGATTCGCACCCTCATCACCTAGGAACTTAATTATCCTCAGATTGAAAAGGCTTGCTTGGCTGTCGTTTTTACCTTTCAGAAACTTTTCCATTACCTGCTAAATACTAAGACCAAGCTCATATCCAAGGTCGACCCACTCAAGTATTTGTTGTCCAAACCCGCCCTCACAGGTATAATGGCTAATTGGATCATTCTACTCAATGAGTTTGATATAGAATTTGTCCATCAAAAATCAGTTAAAGGACAAGTACTTGCCAACCAACTAGCAGAAGCACCTTTGCAAAGCACAGAACCTTTGAGCCTGGATCTACCAAATGCATCTTTGCTCTACATTGAAGAATCTGTCGTATGGCAGATACATTTTGATGGATCTTTTACGTTTCATGGTTCAGGTGCAGGAGTGGTCCTTATTACTCCTTTGGGTGATCCTATACCGCAGGCTTTCCGCCTGGCCTTCCCTTACACGAACAACATTGCGGAATATGAAGCACTCATTGCAGGGATGAAACTAGCCATCAAGTGGAATATTCAACATGTTAAGTTTGTAGGTGATTCACAGCTAATCATCAAGCAGGTTAATGATGAGTATAAAGTCAAGGATGACAAGCTCATACCTTACAAAAAGTTAGTGGAAACTCTAAAGGAGTATTTTGTGAGCATCACTTTTGAGCAGATCCCAAGAGCGCAGAACAGATCGGTAGATGCAATGGAAACGGTGGGATCTATGCTTCGTATTCCACCAGGGAACAATGATATGCCATTCTTTGTAGAAAATCTACGCCATCCCACGTATGACATGCCGGAATCTTGCCTGGATTGTGAGGTTGTTGGTCCCCATTCCCCATGGTACGAACCCATCTTCACATATCTTAAGGATAGCACATTCCCTCCCCATATCTCTCATTCTGAAAAACAAAGCCTAATTCACCAGATAGCCCATTACACCCTTTTAGGAGGTACACTTTATCGTCGTGGCTACGACGGCAATCTGTTACGTTGTCTGGATGTAAATGAGTCAATCCAGGCAATTAAAGAAGTACACGAAGGAGTATGCGAAGCACATACAAATGGAATGGTCTTGGCTAAGAAACTGTTAAGAGTAGGTTACTATTGGCCCACCATGGAAACTGATTTTTGTAATTATGTTAGAAAATGTGTGCTTTGCCAAAACTATGGAAATTTTATCCATGCTCCGTCACAACCATTGTAACCAATCACTACCCCATGGCCATTCTCTAAATGGGGACTTGATTTAATAGGGAAGCTTACTCTTACTTCCTTTGATGGTCATACACATATCATCACAGCCACTGAATATTTTACAAAATGGGTGGAGGCCGTCCCTTTAACCTATGTCACAGGAGCACAAATTTCTAAATTCATCATGAATCACATTATTTGTCGGTATGGCATTCCTGCAGCCATTGTCACAGATAATGGGAAGTCATTTAAGAACAAAACTGTGAAAGGTCTTTGCCAACGGTTCCAAATCAGATTGAAATGGTCCACGCCATATTACCCTCAGGGTAATGGACAAACTGAGGCAAAAAACAAGACTTTGGTAAGGATAATGGAGAAGATGGTTAGCAAAACCAGTCGAAACTAGCACCTACAAATCCACCCATCCCTCTGGGCCTACCGAACATCAATTCGCACTCCTACAGGTGCGACGCCATATTCCCTAGTGTTCGGGACATAATCTATCATCCCTTTAGAGATCGAACTCCCATCCCTGCGAATTTCTCTTCGGGACTATTTGGATAAGGATGAAGATTATCGAGTGGCAAGATTGGCTGAGTTATTGCTCTTGGATGAGAGGTGCATTTGCACTCTTAATCACCTGAAGGTATATCAACATAGAATCTCCCGCAACTATAACAAGAGAATTATCCCTTGCCAGTTTGAGGTGGTGATTTAGTTATGAAGGAGAACCAATTCAACACCAGAGTAGAGTGAGAAAAGAAAGGGAAGTTCAAACCACACTGGTTAGGACCCTATGTCATAGTTGCCAAGTATGGCACAGGGGCATACAAGTTAGCTCACCCCAATGGTGATGAGCTCTGGGAGCCCATGAATGCCATGCATCTTAAGAGGTTTTATGCCTAAACATGGCACAAGAAAGTCATAAAAATAAAAAAAACACACCAAAAAAAAAAAAAAAAAAAGAAAAAGAAAAAGAGAAAACAGGTCGTCCACTAGTGAAACCACACAATTGTGGCACTTTGGACAAGTCCTTGGGTGAAAACCGGTTTCCGGTGCCTCAGGAGGATTCGTTGTTCACAAGCATTCTGTATTAGAAGGGTAGTTGTCTTTGGCCTGGACCTGGTTCTGCCTTCGAGTTTCCTTGTGCACACCATTCTGTCCAGCCTTGATCCGGCTTTGCCTTCTTCTATTCGTCTATGAGGGATATGGTCTTTCATTTTTTCCCATCTTACGCTAGGGGCAACTCAACGACTTCACCTTCTTGTTCATAAGTGCGTGGCTTCTGCCCTTGTATATTCCCCACCTAACGCTGGGGGCATCCATGTTGTCTTGGTTACCTGCACATAGCTTTGGAAAACTGTTAAAAAACACAAAAACAATAGAAAATTGTTTCGAGGAAAAACACAAAAACAATAGAACATTGTTTTGAGAAAACACAAAAACAATATAAAATTGTTTCACAAAAGCCTAAACAATAGAAAATCAGTGCATGAAAACATATCTTACAAAAAAATTTACTTGCCTTGTCTTGTTTTCTTGCTTTGCTTGTTGCTTGTATAGTGTTTTGCGTGTTTGCTGTTGAGTTATTTGTTGCTTGGGTGTACTTTGTCATTGTTTAGCTTTTCTTGCTTAGAATAGATTCATTCTTGCTTGTGCATATTGTAGCAGGTTTCGCCATGCTAGTGTGTTAATTCTTTATTTATTTCTTAATGCATTTGGTTGTGTTTTGTTATTTGTTAATAAGGCATGGTGATTCATGGTGTATTGCATTAATTCCTACTGTTCTTTGTAGCATTTGGTTGTGTTTCTTGCATGTGCTCTGTTTTGTTATCATTCACATCACATTACCATCATTATCATCACATCTAGCATCATCTAACATCATATATAAACAAAAATGCTAAGTTTTACATCACACATGTATGCTAAGCTAATCATCACATATCATATCATCAATGGGGGCAAGAGGGGTTGCGCATAATCACAAATTTATCCCCCCCCGCACCAATATCATCATATCATCCCGTCCATATACATCAAAATAACACTTGAAAACAACATTTGATATTGTCTACAGATCTATAATCTACAGCATGCCTCAAACAATCACGTGTGATCACCATCTCTCCTGAGTGTCAGAGCCTCACGGTAAGTTTTCTAAATTGAGCGGTTTAAATGAACTAATTGTGATGTTCTTACCCCCCCTGGGGGGTATATTAACATGTTTTTCATCGATCGGACAGTCGTGACACCCGTTTAGCTCACCGTTTTCTCCTCTATTTGCCGTGGAATAATTATTTTTAATTAAATAATTATTTTTCTCTTCTTTTTCACCATATTGGGGCATTTTTTGTCCAATACCCCTTTCTTCTCCCTCAGAAAATTTTATTGCTCCTTGGCGATTTTTATTCTTCTTCACACCCTCGTAAATAATTATTTTTTCTTATTTTTTCCACTAAACAAGGACATTATTTGTCATTTGTTTCTATTTTCTTCCACCTAGGGAACTTTCTATTGCCCCTAGGCTCTTCTTTTTCTTCTTCTCCTTTCTTCTATTGTTTATCATAGTTCAAAAAGCCAAAACAATACAAACATTTACTATATCAAAAAAATCCAAAAACAAGGCAATTTTTTTCAAAAAACTCCTAAAAAGTAAAACACCCTACAAAATGGTAACTTGCTTCTTACGGCTGAAACTTGTGTCTTGTGCATGGTATTTTCTCCATATCCTGTTGGTTTGTCTCACATCTTCCCCGATTAATATGACTCGCGGATTATTGGATTCACAACCATTCACAAAAGCTAGTTGCTTGCTTCATCTGTACTCTGGGGCACTTTTGGTTGCCTGGTGCTGTTTCGTTGCGCACAAACACTTTTCATGGACCCTGTGTCCATTTTCATTTCCCCTTGCATGTATTCTTTCTTGGGGCATCATTTTTTAACCCTTGTTGTCAATCATGAACTTGTGGATCTCTTCAGCACTGATAACAAAACATTTTTACAACTGTCTTGACCGTTGTTGGGTTGGATATGTGCATTTGTACTTGTTTTCCCTGTTATATGAGCTTGTTTCCTTCTCATATTACATTGCATTATTGTATGTTGCATGGAGTTGGTCCTTTCGGCAATGGACAATTGTTCGTAGTATGGCTTTTCATGTAATTCTACCTTTGTCGTATGCTTATATTTTCCATAAGGACCGATGATATAGTTCCTATGGCAATATGATGACATCCAAATTGTTTCAACCAAATCCGTGGCTAGAGGCTAATATCTTCTCCCCCCTCTTCTATATTTCTTCTACACCACTTCTCTTTCACCCCTAATTTTCCCTCTCCTTGGGGCATCCTGCCTCATCCCCATTCTTCTACCTACTTCTCATCTTTTTCGATCGTCGATCGACTTCTTCCATCACCCCATCAACACTTGAGGAGGCATCTCTCCCTCCTAATTTTTCTTCTATCCCTTCAAAATCTCTTCTGTCTACTATCTTTGAAGTGGCATCACTTACGCCACCCCAAAGAGGGGCAAATGTAGACCCATAATTATGCCTAAGCAATTTAAATACTTAAATTGCGCTAATTATCCCCTTTCTCGCAAATCGACGGCATATCGTCAAAAGCACTCATTTTCCCTCATATCATCATTAATTAATTACACTAAGCTAATTAATTAAGTTTCCTATCCAACAAATACCCTGATTAACGACCTTCCGTTAATAAATCACCCCTTCTACCTAGACTAATTAATTATTATTAATTAATTAGTTTTCTCTTCGATTTAACCAATAAATCAATATTTAATTGATTTAATCCCCTTCTAATAGCCTAAATCATACTAATATTCCTCTAATTATCTTCTATAAGCTTACATCTACCTATTAATAAATCACCTTTGATTAATTAAAATACCCCCCAACTCCCATGACTTGTTAAACATGTATTAAACCCTTCTAAAGTAAGGTTACCTTTAATAAAGCAACCTTATCCATTCCTAATCATGTTTTACCTTTATCCCACATTCATGAGAATGTGTTGAATCCTTTATCCTTTGGGCTATATAAAGAGCTCTCCACCTACCTTTTTACTTACACCTAAACTTTCTAAGAGAGAAAATGCAAAAGCATATAGCAAAGAGACTAAGAGCTTGCACCTTGTTTTCTTGAGAGTTCATCATCTTGAAGAGTTAAGCCTCTTTCTTAAAGTGCTTGGGTCATATGGGAGGTGTCAAAAGGGTCTTGTAGCCCAACTTTGATTAGCCCCCATTCCTAGGTTCTTGGAACATTAAGGACAACAATTTTGATAGCCATGGAGCTTACTTAGGTCCATTCATTTATTTGTTGTTAGAGAATAGAAGAGTTTAGATATTTAGCATTGTTAGTTTCAAAGTTTGTATTGATGAATGCTAGCATCTAACCCTTGTTTAATTCTTATCATGATGGTGTTTATGCTTTGTTTTAGCTAAATTGTAGAACTATTTTAGGTGGTAGTTCTTGCTTCATTTGATTTAGCATTAAGCAAAGTATACATGCACACATTTGGCACACCCAGTGGGAGTTACTCCATTGTCCTTTGCACTTAATTTCAAGTTTTTGTAGTTAATTTTTATTTTTGGTTACTAACCCTCTTTGACACATGTTGATCTAACTTGTTTTTTTAAATTTTTTTGTTGAGTTTGCATGTATTGGGTCTTCCTTGTAGGTATGAAGGAGGTGAACTGCTGTCAAAATTGGAATTGATGGGAAACTTTCAAGATTTCATCATGTTTTCATTTTTTGAGCTTACTTTTTCAACATTTTACATGCTAGTTTTGTCAATTTCTTGAAAATTTTCAATTCTTGAGCATGTAGGTCAGTGTTTGATAGTGCTAAGTCTTATATTTACATATTAATGTGGTGGGTTGCTGTCAAAATTTAATGTTGGTGAGAAAATTTCAAGATTTCATCATGTTTTCATTTTTAGAGCTTACTTTTTCGTCATTCTACATGCTAGTTTTGTCAATTTCTTGAAAATCTTAAATTCTTGAGCGTGTATGTTAATGTTTGATAGCGTTGAGTCTTCTATTCATATATTAATGTGATGGGTTGTTGTCAAAATTGAATCTTTGTTGGAAAAATTTTCCCATTTTGCATATTAAGGGACGTTTTTTTTAACATTTTTTGAGTGCATGTCAAGTGCATACCCATGAGCATAAGAGCATATGCGTAACCCATCTTCCGAAGGCCATAACTTTTGCTCCCGACCTCAAAATGACTCCATTTTTTTGCGTTGGAAAGGTATTGAAGTTAAATATGCAATAAAAACATAAATTCAGGATTTACACTTACAGAAGTTGCAGGTTTTTCTGTTATTTGAAAACTGGTCATTTTCTAACATGTCTAATGTTTTGATGAATATTGTATTTTCATGCTTCATCCATTTAGAAAAAAGTGTGTGTATGCTCTTCTCTTGAACCTTTTGGTGATCTTGAGAATCAAAAACAACTTTGATCTATATCTTTTTAACATTGGGATTAAACTTGGAAATTTAATTATTCATTTTGCTTAAGGGAATGAACCTTTTACAAAGCATTTTTCAATGGTCCTTTGATTTGAAGTTTTCCATTTCTATATAGTTGGGATAAAATTTGTGTATGCTCTTCTCTTGCACCTTAGGGTGATCTTGAGAATCAAACGCAGCTTTAGTCTTCATTTTATAACATTTGGTAAATTGGAAACTTCATCTTTCACTTTTGGTTTAAGGGAATGAACATTTATCAAGAATTTTGTATGGTTCATTGATTGAAAATATTTTCTTTACTTTTTAGTTAGATTATTTGTTGTGTATGCTCTTCTCTTGTATCCTTGGATGATCTTGAGAATCAAAAGCAACTTTTAATCCTCTTTTAAATAATGTGATTTTCTTGGAGAACTACTAACGCTTGAGTGCAGGACCTAAAAACGCTTGTCAAAGAAAGGAGGAATCAAAACGAAATCAAAAACTACTAATAAAGTTGTTATACAGGTTGCCAAATGGTGTTCAAGCAAACCACACCTAATTAAACAAGATAAAAAGAACAACATATTCAAAACACTGTATTGCAGGTTTTGGAAAAGGGTACGTCCCTCTCCGCTCAACTGGAACATAACCCCTTTGGCATAACGCCTTAAGCTACAACAATGGGGGTGGTTCTAGGAACCCCAAAGTAGTCCACACAAGAGGGAACCTTGTGGATGAAATGGGAAGTGCTCCGCACTACCTACTTGACTAGTGATTCCTTTGTGAGATAGAGTTACAGGTTGTCCGTTGTGGCCATCTTGGTTGGAAAAATTTGACCATTTTGCATATTTTTTAAAATGTTGTAAATTTTGAAAATGACCCCTCTAGGTGCCACGGAGTCCGAGTAGTCACCCATCAAAGTTGAACGATATTTTGGTCTCAGGGCTCTTAAGGGACTACGCCCGAACGAAGTAGCCCGGAAGCAACGACCCTTTCGCGCACCGAAAAACCACCTCCTCTAGGGTTCACCTGGCCACCCAGACGTGTCAGCACAGTCGGTTGGGTGCCACGACCCACCGTTTGTAAAATATAGCGTTTAACAACCTTACACTGGCTCCAACTGCACTATTTCGTGCATTTGCAAACAGTAGGACAGCGAGAGCACTGAAATGAGAAGGAAAAAACTGAGAGATACTATTGTAGAGGGTCCCTACACCGAGGTTTTAGATCAGACGAGGCCACTCTAGGTGCCACAGAGTCCGAGTAGTCACCCGTCGAAGTTGAACAATATTTTGGTCTCAGGGCTCTTAAGGGACTACGCCCGAACGAACTAGCCTGAAAGCAACAACCCTTTCGCGTACTGAAACACCACCTCCTCTAGCGTTCACCTGGCCACCCGAACATGCCGACGCATTCAGTTTGGTGCCACGACCCACCGTTTGCAAAATATAGCATTTGACAACCTTACACTGGCTCCAACTGCACTATTTCACGCGTTTGCAAACACTAGGACAGCGAGAGCACCGAAATGAGAAGGAAAAAACTAAGAGAGATTATTGTAGAGGGTCCCTACACAAAGGTTTCGGATCAGATGAGGCCTCTCTAGTTGCCACACGAGTCTGAGTAGTCACCCGTCGAAGTTGAACGATATTTTGGACTTAGGGCTCTTAAGGGACTACGCCCGAATGAAGTAGCCCGGAAGCAACGACCCTTTTGCGCACCAAAACACCACCTCCTCTAGCGTTCACCTTGCCACCCAGAAGTGTTGGCGTAGTCGGTTGGGTACCATGACCCATCGTTTGTAAAATATAGCGTTTAACAACCTTACACTGGCTCCAACTGCACTATTTCACGTGTTTGCAAATAGTAGGACAACAAGAGCACCAAAATGAGAAGGAAAAAACTGAGAGAGGCTATTGTAGAGGGTCCCTATGCCGAGGTTCCAGATTAGACGAGGCCTCTCTAGGTGCCACAGAGTCTGAGTAGTCACCCATCGAAGTTGAACGATATTTTGGTCTTAGGGCTCTTAAGGGACTACACCTGAACGAAGTAGCCCGGAAGCAACGACCCTTTTACGCACCGAAACAACACCTCCTCTAGCGTTCACTTGAACACCCAAATTTACCGGCGTAGTTGGTTGGGTACCACGACCCACCCGTTTAGAAAATATAGCGTTTGACAACCTTACACTGGCTCCAACTGCACTATTTCGTGCGTTTGCAAACAGTAGGACAGCGAGAGCACCGAAATGAGAAGGAGAAAAAATCGAGAGAGACTATTGTAGAGGGTCCCTACACCGAGGTGTTGGATCAGATGAGGCCTCTCTAGGTTCCACGGAGTCTGAGTAGTCACCCGTCGAAGTTGAATGATATTTTGGTCTCAGGGCTCTTAAGGGACTACGCCCGAACGAAGTAGCCCGGAAGCAACGACCCTTTCGCACACCAAAACACCACCTCCTCTAGCATTCACCTGGCCACCTAGATGTGTTGGAGTAATTGGTTTAGTTCCACGACCCACTGTTTGCAAAATATAGTGTTTGACAACCTTACACTAGCTCCAATTGCACTATTTCACGCGTTTGCAAACAGTAGGATAGCAAGAGCACCGAAATGAGAAGGAAAAAACTGAGAGAGACTATTATAGAGGGTCCCTACACTGAGGTTTCAGATCAAATGAGGCCTCTCTAGGTGTCACGGAGTTTGAGTAGTCACCCATCAAAGTTGAACGATATTTTGGTCTCAGGGCTTTTAATGGACTACGCCCAAACGAAGTAGCACGAAAGCAACGACCCTTTCACGCACCGAAAAACAACCTCCTCTAGTGTTCACCTGGCCACCCGGATGTTTCGGTGCAGTTGGTTTGGTGCCACGACCCACCGTTTGTAAAATATACTGTTTGACAACCTTATACTGGCTCCAACTGCAATATTTCGCGTGTTTGCAAACATTATGACAGCGAGAGCACCAAAATGAGAAGGAAAAAAAATGAGAGAGGGCTATTGTAGAGGGTTTGTATGCCGAGGTTTCAGATCAGATGAGGCCTCTCTAGGTGCCACAGAGTTCGAGTAAGCACCCGTCGAAGTTGGACTATATTTTCGTCGCAGGGCTCTTAAGGGACTACGCCCGAAGGAAGTAGCCCGGAAGAAATGACCCTTTCGTGCACCGAAACACCACCTTCTCTAGCGTTCACTTGGCCACCTGGAAGTTCCAGAATAGTCGGTTGGGTGCCACGACCCACCGTTTGCAAAATATAGCGTACGACAAACTTACACTGGCTCCACCTGCACTATTTCGCGCGTTTGCAAACAGTAGGACAGCGAGAGCACCGAAATGAGAAGGAAAAAAAATGAGAGAGGCTATTGTAGAGG
This sequence comes from Taxus chinensis, assembly GCA_019776745.2. Taxonomy (NCBI): domain Eukaryota; kingdom Viridiplantae; phylum Streptophyta; class Pinopsida; order Cupressales; family Taxaceae; genus Taxus; species Taxus chinensis. The sequence goes on along the minus strand of CM034155.1, from coordinate 119,644,034 downwards.
GTCCCTACACCGAGGTTCCGGATCAGACGAGGCCTCTCTAGGTGCCACGGAGTCTGAGTAGTCATCCGTCGAAGTTGAATGATATTTTTGTCTCAGGGCTCTTAAGGGACTACGCCCAAACGAAGTATCCCAGAAGCAACGACCCTTTCGCGCACCAAAACACCACCTTCTCTAGCATTCACCTAGCCACACAAACATGCTGGCGTAGTTGGCTAGGTGCCACGACCCACCGTTTGTAAAATATAGCATTTGACAACCTTACACTGGCTCCAACTGCACTATTTCACATGTTTGCAAACAGTAGGACAACAAGAGCACCAAAATGAGAAGAAAAAATCCGAGAGAGGATATTGTAGAGGGTCCCTACGCTAAGATTTTGGATCAAACGCAGCCTCTCTAGGTGCCACGGAGTCCGAATAGTCACCCGTCGAAGTTGAACGATATTTTGGTCTCAGGGCTCTTAAGGGACTACGCCCGAACGAAGTAGCCCGGAAACAAGGACCCTTTCACGCACCAAAACTCCACATCCTCTAGCATTCACCTAGCCACCCGGATGTGCCGGCGTAGTCAGTGTGGTGCCGCAACCCACCGTTTGCAAAATATAGCGTTTGACAACGTTACACTGGCTCCAAATGCACTATTTCGCGCGTTTGCAAACAGTAGGACAGCGAGAGCACCGAAATGAGAAGGAAAAAAATGAGAGAGGCTATTGTAGAGGGTCCCTACGCCGAGGTTTTGGATCAGACGAGGCCTCTCTAGGTGCCACGGAGTCTGAGTAGTCACCCATCGAAGTTGAACGATATTTTGGTCTCAGCACTCTTAAGGGACTACGCCCAAACGAAGTAGCCTGGAAGCAACGACCCTTTCACGGACCAAAAAATTACCTCCTCTAGCATTCACCTAGCCACCCGGATGTGTCAGTGCAGTCAGTTGGGTGCCACGACCCACCGTTTGCAAAATATATCATTTGACAACCTTACACTGGCTCCAACTCCACTATTTCATGCGTTTGCGAAATGAGAAGGAAAAAACTAAGAGAGGCTATTGTAGAGGGTCCCTACACTAAGGTTTTGGGTCAGATGAGGCCTCTCTAGGTGCCATAGAGTCTAAGTAGTCACCCGTCGAAGTTGAACGATATTTTGGTCTCAGGGCTCTTAAGGGACTACGCCCGATTGAAGTAGCTCGGAAGCAACGTCCCTTTCGTGCAACGAAACACCACCTCCTCTAGCATTCACCTGGCCACTCAGAAGTACCAACGCAGTCAGTTGGGTGCTGCAACCCACCATTTGAGAAATATAGCGTTTGACAACCTTACACTGGCTCCAACTGTAATATTTCACGCGTTTGCAAACAGTAGGACAACGAGAGCACCAAAATGAGAAGGAAAAAACTGAGAGAGGCTATTGTAAAGGGTCCCTACGCTAAGGTTCTGGATCAGACGAGGCCTCTCTAGGTGCCACGGAGTCTGAGTAGTCACCCGTCAAAGTTGAACGATATTTTGGTCTCAGGGCTTTTAAGGGACTACGTCCGGACGAAGTAGCCCGGAAGCAACGACCCTTTCGTGCACAAAAACACCACCTCCTATAGCTTTAACCTAGCCACCCATACATCTAGGAACAATCGGTTGAGTGCCATGACCCACCGTTTGCAAAATATAGCATTTGACAACCTTACACTGGCTCCAACTGCACTATTTTACGCGTTTGCAAATAGTAGGACAACGAGAGCACCGAAATGAGAAGGAAAAAACCGAGAGAGGATATTGTATAAGGTCCCTACACCGAGGTTTCAAATCAAACGAGGCCTCTCTAGGTGCCACGGTGTCCGAGTAGTCACCCGTCGAAGTTGAACGATATTTTCGTCTCAGGGCTCTTAAGGGATGACGCCCGAACGAAGTATCCCGGAAGCAACGACCCTTTCGCGCATCGAAACACCACCTCCTCTAGTGTTCACCTGGCCACCCAAACGTTCCAGAGTAATTGGTTCAGTGCCATGACCCACCGTTTACAAAATATAGCGTTTAACAACCTTACACTAGCTCTAATTGCACTATATCACACGTTTGCAAACAGTAGAACAACGAGAGCACCAAAATGAGAAGGAAAAAACTAAGAGACACTATTATAGAGGGTCCCTACATTGAGGTTTCGGATTAGACGGGGCCTCTCTAGGTGTCACGGAGTCTGAGTAGTCAACCGTCGAAGTTGAACGATATTTTGGTCTCAGGTCTCTTAAGGGACTACGCCCAAACGAAGTAGCATGAAAGCAACGACCCTTTAGTGCACCAAAACACCGCATCCTCTAGCATTCACCTAGCCACTCAGATGTGCTAGCATAGGTGGTTTGGTGCCACGACCCACCGTTTGCAAAATATAGCATTTGACAACCTTACACTGGCTCCAACTGCACTATTTCGTGCGTTTGCAAACAGTAGGACAGCGAGAGCACCGAAATGAGAAGGAAAAAACCAAGAGAGGCTATTTTAGAGGGTCCCTACACCGAGGTCCCAGATCAGATGAGGCCTCTCTAGGTGCCATACGAGTCTGAGTAGTCACCCGTCGAAGTTGAATGATATTTTGGTCTCAGGGCTCTTAAGAGACTACTCCCGAATGAAGTATCCCGGAAGCAACGACCCTTTTGCGCACCAAAACAACACCTCCTCTAGCATTCACCTGGCCACCTGGAAGTTCCATCGCAGTCAATTAGGTGCCACGACCCACTGTTTGTAAAACGTAGCGTTTGAAAACCTTACACTGGCTGCAACTGCACTATTTCACGCGTTTGCAAACAATAGGACAACGAGAGCACCGAAATGAGAAGTAAAAAAACAAAGAGAGAATATTGTAGAGGGACCCTACGCCAAGGTTCCAGATTAGACGAGGCCTCTGTAAGTGAAACGGAGTCCAAGTACTCACCCGTCGAAGTTTAACGATATTTTGGTCTTAGGGCTCTTAAGGGACTACGCCCGAACGAAGTAGCCCGGAAGCAACGACCCTTTCGCGTACCGAAACACCACATTCTCTAGCATTCACCTAGCCACCCAGATGTGCCGGCGTAGTTGGTTGGGTGACACGACCCACCATTTGTAAAATATAGCATTTGACAACCTTACATTGGTTCCAACTGCACTATTTCACGCGTTTGCAAACAGTAGGACAACGAGAGCACCGAAATGAGAAGGAAAAAACTGAGAGAGGCTATTGTAGAGGGTCCATACACTGAGGTTTCCAATTAGACGAGACCTCTCTAGGTGCCACAGAGTCTGAGTAGTCACCCGTCGAAGTTGAACGATATTTTGGTCTCAAGGCTCTTAAGGGACTACGCCCGAACGAAGTAGTCCGGAAGCAACGACCCTTTCGCGCACCAAAACACCACCTCCTCTAGCATTCACCTAGTCCACCCGGACATGCCAGCACAGTCGGTTTGGTGCCACGACCCACCGTTTGCAAAATATAGCGTTTGACAACCTTACACTGGCTCCAACTGCACTATTTCACGCGTTTGCAAACAGTAGGACAGCGAGAGCACCGAAATGAGAAGGAAAAAACTAGGAGAGGATATTATAGAGGGTCCCTACGCTGAGGTTTCAGATTAGACGAGGCCTCTCTAGGTGCCACGGAGTCTGAGTAATCACCCATCGAAGTTGAACGATATTTTGGTCTCAGGGCTCTTAAGGGATTACGCCCGAATGAAGTAGCTCGGAAGCAACGACCCTTTCGCGCAATGAAAAACCACCTCCTCTAGCATTTCACCTGGCCACCTGGAAGTGCCAACACAGTCGGTTGGGTGCCATGACCCACCGTTTACAAAATATAGCGTTTGACAACCTTACACTGGCTCCAACTGCACTATTTCACGCGTTTGCAAACAGTAGGACAGCGAGAGCACCGAAATGAGAATGAAAAAATGGAGAGAGGCTATTGTAGAGGGTCCCTACGCTAAGGTGTCGGATCATACGAGGCCTCTCTAGGTGCCACAGAGTCTGAGTAGTCACCCGTCGAAGTTGAATGATATTTTGGTCTCAGGGCTTTTAAGGGACTACGCTCGAACGAAGTATCCTTGAAGCAACGACCCTTTCGCGCATCAAAAAACCACATCCTATAGCGTAAACCTAGCCACCTGGACATGTAGGCATAGTCGGTTGGGTGCCATGACCCACCGTTTGCAAAATATAGCGTTTGACAACCTTACACTAGCTCCAACTGCACTATTTAGCACGTTTGCAAACAGTAGGACAACGAGAGCACCAAAATGAGAAGGAAAAAACTGAGAGAAACTATTGTACAGGGTCCCTACGCTAAGGTTCTAGATCAAACGAGGCCTTTCTAGGTGCCACGGAGTCCAAGTAGTCACCCGTCGAAGTTGAACGATATTTTGGTCTCAGGGCTCTTAAGGGACTACGCACGAACGAAGTAGCCCAGAAGCAACGACCCTTTCGCGCACCAAAACACCACCTCCTCTAGTGTTCACCTGGCCACCCAGATATGCCGGTGTAGTCGGTTCGGTGCCACGACCCACCGTTTGCAAAATATAGCGTTTGACAACCTTGCACTAGCTCCAACTAAAATATTTCACGCGTTTGCAAATAGTAGGACAACGAGAGCACCGAAATGAGAAGTAAAAAATGAGAGATCCTATTTTAGAGGGTCCCTACACCGAGGTGCTTGATTAGACGAGGCCTCTCTAGCTACCATGGAGTTTGAGTAGTCACCCGTCGAAGTTGAACGATATTTTGGTCTCAGGGCTCTTAAGGGACTATGCCCGAACGAAGTAGCCCAGAAGCAACGACCCTTTCGTGCACCAAAATACCACCTCCTCTAGCATTCACCTGGCCACCCGGACGTGTCGGTGTAGTCGGTTTGGTGCCACGACCCACCGTTTGCAAAATATAGCATTTGACAACCTTACATTGGCTCCAACTACACTATTTCATGCATTTGTAAATAGTAGGACAGCGAGAGCACTGAAATGAGAAGGAAAAAACTGAGAGAGGCAATTGTAGAGGTTCCCTACACCGAGGTGCTAGATCAAACGAGGCCTCTCTAGGTGCCACAGAGTTCAAGTAGTCACCCGTCGAAGTTGAACAATATTTTGGTCTCATGGCTCTTAAGGGACTACGCCCGAACGAACTAGCCCGAAAGCAATGACCCTTTCGCGCACTGAAACACCGCCTCCTCTAGCGTTCACTTGGCCACCCAGAAATTCCCACATAGCTGGTTGGGTGCCACGACCCATCGTTTACAAAATATAGCGTTTGACAACCTTACACTGGCTCCAACTGCACTATTTCGCGCGTTTGCAAACAGTAGGACAGCGAGAGCACCGAAATGAGAAGGAAAAAACCGAGAGAGGCTATTGTAGAGGGTCCCTACACTGAGGTTCCGGATTAGACGAGGCCTCTCTAGGTTCCACGGAGTCCGAGTAGTCACCCGTCGAAGTTGAACGATATTTTGGTCTCAGGGCTCTTAAGGGACTACGCCCGAATGAAGTAGCCCGGAAGCAACGACCCTTTCGCGCACCAAAACACCACCTCCTCTAGTGTTCACCTGGCCACCCAGAAGTGTCGGCGTAGTCGGTTGGGTGCCATGACCCACCGTTTGTAAAATATAGCGTTTGACAACCTTACACTGGCTCCAACTGCACTATTTCACGCATTTGCAAACAGTAGGACAGCGAGAGCACCGAAATGAGAAGGAAAAAATGGAGAGAGGCTATTGTAAAGGGTCCCTACACTGAGGTTATGGATCAGACGAGGCCTCTCTAGGTGCCACGGAGTCCGAGTAGTCACCCGTCGAAGTTGAACTATATTTTGGTCTCAGGGCTCTTAAGGGACTATGCCTGAATGAAGTAGCATGGAAGCAACGACCCTTTCGCGCACCAAAACACCACCTCCTCTAGCATTCACCTAGCCACCTTGATGTGCCGGCGAAGTCAGTTGGGTGCCACGACCCACCGTTTGCAAAATATAGCGTTTTTCAACCTTACATTAGCTCCAACTGCATTATTTCACGCATTTACAAATAGTATGAAAAGAAGAGGACCAAAATGAGAAGGAAAAAACCAAGAGAGAATATTGTAGAGGGTCCCTACGCCGAGGTTCCAGATCAGACGAGGCCTCTCTAGGTGCCACGGAGTCCTAGTAGTCACCCGTCGAAGTTGAACGATATTTTGGTCTTAGGGCTCTTAAGGGACTACGCCTAAACGAAGTAGCCCGGAAGCAACGACCCTTTCGTGCACCAAAACACCACCTCCTCTAGCATTCACCTAGCCACCCAAATGTGCCGGCACAGTCGGTTCGGTGCCATGACCCACCGTTTGTAAAATATAGTGTTTGACAACCTTACACTGGCTCCAACTGCACTATTTCACTCGTTTGGAAATAATAGGACAGCGAGAGCACCGAAATGAGAAGGAAAAAAATTGAGAGACGCTATTGTAGAGGGTCCCTACGTCAAGGTGCCGGATTAGACGGGGCCTCTCTAGGTGTCATGGAGTCCAAGTAGTCACCTGTCGAAGTTGAATGATATTTTGGTCTCATGCCTCTTAAGGGACTATGTCCGAACAAAGTAGCTTGGAAGCAACGACCCTTTCGTGCACCGAAACAACACCTCCTCTAGTGTTCACCTGGCCACCCAGATGTGCTGGCATAGTCGGTTGGGTGCCATGACCCACCGTTTGCAAAATATAGCGTTTGACAACCTTACACTGGCTCCAACTGCACTATTTCACACATTTGCAAATAGTAGGACAGCGAGAGCACTGAAATGAGAAGGAAAAAACTGAGAGAGGCTATTGTAAAGGGTCCCTACGCAGAGGTTCCAGATTAGACGGGGCCTCTCTAGGTGCCACAAAGTCCGAGTAGTCACTCGTCGAAGTTGAATGATATTTTGGTCTCAGGGCTCTTAAGGGACTACGCCTGAACGAAGTAGCCCGGAAGCAACGACCCTTTCGCGCACCGAAACACTACCTCCTCTAGCATTCACCTGGCCACCCGGATGTTCCGGCATAGTTGGTTTGGTGCCATGACCCACCGTTTGCAAAATATAGCGTTTGACAACCTTACACTGGCTCCAACTGCACTATTTCGCGCGTTTACAAATAGTAGGACAACGAGAGCACCGAAATGAGAAGGAAAAAACTAAGAGAGGCTATTGTAGAGGGTCCCCACGCCGAGGTGTCAGATTAGATGAGGCTTCTTTAGGTGCCACGGAGTCTGAGTAGTCACCCGTCGAAGTTGAACAATATTTTGGTCTCAGGGCTCTTAAGGGACTACGCACGAACGAAGTAGCCCGGAAGCAACGAACCTAAACACCACCTCCTATAGTGTTCACCTGGCCACCTGGACATGCCGGCGCAGTCGGTTGGGTGCCACAACCCACCGTTTACAAAATATAGCGTTTGACAACCTTACACTGGCTCCAACTGCACTATTTTCCGCGTTTGCAAACAGTAGGACAACGAGAGCACCGAAATGAGAAGGAAAAAACTGAGAGAGGGTATTGTAGAGGGTCCCTACGCTGAGGTGCCAGATCAGATGAGGCCTCTCTAGGTGCCACGGAGTCCGAGTAGTCACCCGTCAAAGTTGAACGATATTTTTGTCTCAGGGCTCTTAAGGGACTACACCCGAACGAAGTAGCCCGGAAGCAACGACCCTTTCGCGCACCAAAACACCACCTCCTCTAGTGTTCACCTAAACACCCAGACGTGCTAGCATAGTCGGTTTGGTGCCACGACCCACCGTTTGTAAAATATAGCGTTTGACAACCTTACACTGGCTCCAACTGCACTATTTCACGCGTTTGCAAACAGTAGGACAACGAGAGCACCGAAATGAGAAGGAAAAAACTGAGAGAGGCTATTGTAGAGGGTCCCTATGCTGAGGTTTTGGATCAGACGAGGCCTCTCTAGGTGCCATGGAGTCCGAGTAGTCACTTATCGAAGTTGAATGTTATTTTGGTCTTAGGGCTCTTAAAGGACTAGGCCCGAACGAAGTAGCCCGAAAGCAACGACCCTTTTGCGCACCGAAACACCTCCTCCTCTAGTGTTTACTTGGCCACCCAGACGCGTCGGCGTAGTTGGTTGGGTGCCACGACGCACCGTTTGTAAAATATAGCGTTTGACAACCTTACACTGGCTCCAACTAGACTATTTCACGCGTTTGCAAACAGTAGGACATCAAGAGCGCCAAAATGAGAAGGAAAAAACCGAGAGAGACTATTGTAGAGGGTCCCTACACTGAGGTTTCAGATTAGATGAGGCGTCTCTAGGTGCCACGGAGTCTGAGTAGTCACCCGTCGAAGTTGAACGATATTTTGGTCTCAGGGCTCTTAAGGGACTACGCCCGAACGAAGTAGTCTAAAAGCAACGACTCTTTCATGCACCAAAACACTACCTCCTCTAGCATTCACCTGGCCACCCAGATGTTCTGATGCAGTCAGTTGGGTGCCATGACCCACCGTTTACAAAATATAGCGTTTGACAACCTTACATTGGCTCCAACTGCACTATTTCGTGTGTTTGCAAACAATAGGACAGTGAGAGCACCAAAATGAGAAGGAAAAAACCGAGAGAGACATCATTAGAAACATCAACCAAATGTCTTAAGTAAGCTCAAAATCTTGAAATTTCACTCAAAAATTGATTTTAGCCTCTTTTCAAGCATAGAGACACTAAGCTTCCATGGGAATAACATATGCATGATTTGAACATGTTGATAATCATTGATATTTATCATCATCATATATTTTCTTTGAGTAAGAGCAACATCATTCACCTTTTAGGTATGCAAAAAAATTCATTCCTCACAAAAGCTTTTTTTTCACCTTCAAGAATCCACTATACCAGACCTACATACCTAAAACAGTCATCTCTATAACATGCCAAAGATGATGCATAATAGAAAAATGATCCTTCTTAACCTTCATCTTTGGGCTAACTCTACTTGTTAGGCACCAAAACTTGATTTAGTCACATGTTTGTAGCCTTCATGTATTGGGAAGAAATAATGCATTCATGACTCATACCTTACTTGTTCTTGGAGAATACACTCATCACAGACCTCAAAAGCCTTTAAATAAACAATTTTCCCTCCTGAGTGTTTTGTATCATACACATCATCATATAGCTCTATAGAATCTCCTTTTCATATCATTGTAAACTGATTATCATAAAATCATTAACCTTCCCTCCAAATCTAGCTTCATCTTGTCAAAAAAAAGCCTTTCTAGCACACAAAATCACCTAGAGTACCATCAAGAATCTATCATATATGTACTCCTGTCAATATTAGGCATTGAGCATTTTTTCAAGCACTAAGTAACACGTACATGCATGTAGGTTACAAAATTAGAGAAAATTAAAAAATATCAAGTCATGTAGCACAATGGACACTAGACAGATACTTGTATTTTGGAATGAAACACACTTATAGACCTGAAAATTGACCACTTTGAATGCATCATAACATGCCATGGTTGGGCTTGACATGTACACATTTCACCTATGAAATATTCTTTACAGACGCATAAGCATTATATTTATATACTGATTCAAGAAACCTCAAGTCATAGACCAAACTAGCTACCTACCTCACTAGCTTATTATGATAATCATCACAAGAACAATTCTTGGAGCATATTACCAATTTAAGAGTATACTCACCATATTCTTTAAAATAATGCATGCTCTACCTCTTGAAAACATTTTCCATAAGTTATCAGATAATCCCTATAGATCTATTGGTTTGAATATTGCAAAAGTGAATGATGCGATATGTGAATTGTTCCAAGACAAAACAATGCAAGCATCCAAGATTGTAAATTATGAAAATACAATCTAGATATAATTAACTATTTCAGTTTTACAGATCTAGCATCTTTATACCATTTCTCATAAGAAAATATTATATAAAACACTTATGAGTTAAGGGGTGTCAACAAAAATAGATCTCACACACCTTCAAGAAATTAGTACACACCAAGTGACTCCAACGATCATATCTCTTTTCATCAAAATGCAATCCCACACAATAACCAAGAGAAAAAGTTACCCTTATACATCTAGAGCTCATTGTAACTCATTGTCAGATCAAAATAGTGCTTGTGGTTTGCAGGTCCTATCTAAACATCTACATATTGAAACTGGTGAAACAACTAGGCCATTCAGAAATTGATTTGGGTACAAAAACTATTATAATCACATCACTTGTATTATAATGAAGAGTGAGAATCAATAGGTACTATAGTGGTTCCAATATAAGTAGGGCCAACATATATATCATGATCTAAAAAATTCCCTGTCCTTGAATTGGATATTCTTTACAACATGCTCTTAGGGTGCCCATGGATCCATGTCAGGAAGGCCATTTTCTCCACCTTCCATCAGTGTATGAATTTATGGCATGAAGGTTAGATAATCACCATCCCAAGTGATCTAGAACCATTCACACATTGTAGAGAATTGCATATTTTTTTCGTGAAACTTCTTAATGTCCTTTTGTCCAGATATTGTTGTCCCATTATAAAAAAAAAAGTTATCAAAGAACATTTGGTTCCAAATGTACTCACTTAGTTGTAATAAGAAATTGTCATCATTGGTCAATCCCTTAACATTGTTGGAGGCAACATATATCAAAAGAATGGTCTAGATGATAAATTAGTCCTCAACATGCCTTATTAATATAAGATCTCTCAGTGTCTCTCATAACACGTGGAAAACCATGCTTCCAATTCAAAATCACTAGAGATAGATGCCCTAAACCATTGGAGAAGTTTATTTCTAGTGGTCTCCTAGATCTGAGGAGAATATGATAGAAGATCCCACCAGGAGCCCGTACCTTAGGGTACCATGGCATGATGTCATCATGTCATCAAGATTCACAGTATATTAAAGTCCATTGCATGGTATATGTGATGGACCTTATAATGGATTCAAGGATGCAAAATCAACGCACAAAGAAGGTTCCAGAACCTATTCCCATTCCTTATTTTAAATTGAACTTGAACATGGCCTTGGAATCAGGCCCCATAATGATCCACCTTATGAGATAGACACAACCTATTCAAAAAATGAGGATGGCTCATCTCATTTTGACAACGTGATGCATATTCCCAATGGAGGTCCTATACGAGGATCTTTACTCATGTAACATATTTCCTAATTGATTTCTTTTTACCTTGTCATATAATTAGATACTCCATCCAATTGAAAATTTACCCTACTATATCCTAAACCGATAGATTGGAATAAAAAAATTCACATGCCAATTTATTTCTTTGATAATGATGAGACATTTGCAGAATTCATGGGAATCAGGGATTCTATTTTGAAGGGGGATCATAAGAAATATTTTCCAATCAACCTAGATGATTGTGCATACTTTGGATAAAAAGTACAGATGTGTGAACACTTGAATAAAAAGAGTATAAGAAAAATCAAGACTACTTCTGAAAATCCAAGTGCAAGAAAAACAAACATAAGTCTCATAGTGAAATCCTCTTTGAGTCATTAGTAAACAAAAAAGACAAAGAACATATAGAAAAATTGGTATACCCATTCAAAGATGATGATTAACCACGTTACACTGCTTGTTAAAGAACTGAAAAAGTCATAAATATGATTTAACCAACACACATGGATATATATATATATGAATCAAACAAAGTGTGCTCCAGACACACGTCTCTGAAAATATATATGTACATAAGTTCATAATGTATGTGTACATCTCGAACTAAGCAAGTGTCATAATGTACATATAGGACCACATGCGGTCGCAAAAGGCTATATATATACAATGGACTGTGAATCTACTCATGACCACATATGTACATCCAGGTGGACTATAAATCTACTCATGAAACATCTTCCCTCTCTTCACCCTGCTAGAAGTAGCACATCCATGACCTGGGGATGTAGTGGAGGGAGATGCCACTACGGATTTCATCCATGTGGTCCTAGGTGTCTCTAAGCATGCCTGCAACCTAACCTGCACATTCATAAACAACAAGTTTTTAACACCCAAAATTTTAAAATACATTCAAAATTTAGAAACTTGTACAATTTAGTTAAAATGCATGTGAAATCTTACCGCAATGTCATGATCCCTATCAATTTGTTGTTGACAGCATCGCAGGGACAACAATAGACTCACGAGGGGTAAGCTACATACAAATAATTAATTTTCAAATTAAATATTTCACATATATACCTACAAAATTTGATATTGTAGATTTAAGTTTAATAAGAAATAATGAACCTCCAAAATTTAACAAATTTAAAAAATTGTGTACCTCAGTTAGTGGATCTGCAGATGCTATGGCAGTATCTACAGCAGCCTCCACAGTCTGCATATATGGAGGAGTCTCTCTAACAGTCATAAGCTATACAAAAAACATGTACAAATCAATATTAAAATCTACATGACAGAGGTCCAAAGCATGTAATCCACATGAACTTCCAGTAATTAGAAACAAAGTGTAAAGAGATTTACTAACCTGCATAAAACTCATGTGAGGCGTGCCAGTAGCCTCAGTTCCCTGAGAAAATGATGACCCGCCAGGCTCCTGTGTATAAAAGAGAAAAATATTAATACATGTACAACATACACGTGAAACAAATTATAATAATAATCTAGTGCAATTAAATGATTTATTAAAAATGTAAGTTTGTACAACTTGAAACTTACGTTTGTAACACACCCAGCTGCAGTAGCTAGCATGTCGACGATGGATGTTTCCTTCACCGGCTCTTGCTATTTAAAATAAAATAAAAAATTAGTTTTTTACATGTATGTACATGACGTACAATCAAAGATATATATATATATATAATTGTATATATATATTAATATCCTCAATACATGTGAATTAATATATATATATATATATATATAATTTAAATTTATTTGAAATTTACCTATAAAAGACCAATATCAGTGGCTCCAGTTCCAAAAACATTCCCCATCATCTAATCTATAGAAAAGAAATCCTGTGAACCAGCAAATGATGTCTCATCTGCAGTGCATACGGCACCACATGATCCACAGTGGTGTGGTGCATTAGAACTGGCGCCTCCACCAACATCACCAGATGCAATCTGGGTGCTATGCTGGGTGAGAGTGTCAGTGAGCTCCCTCAATGCATGCAATGTATCAATCTCCACAACCTCCTTCACTGTAGGAGGGATAACTGAAGGTAGTGGGGGTTTTGGGGCATGGGGGATCCTAGGCTGACCTACGCGTGCACCAGGTCTGCTCTGTGCAGAGCCACCTCCTTGACCAAAAAAGTCAGAAAAGTCAAAATAATTTGGGACCTCATTGAGCACGAACTCGCAATATAATTTCTTCAAAAAATAAAGAGGAACCTCATTGTTGTTGCATGGTGGATAATCAAAAACCATCCACCATCGGTCCCAAAAATTGTTTTTGATTCTGTCATCATGGCACCAATGGATTGGGAACCATTTGCAAGTAACTGCAGGGGGGGCATTGGTTCTAGGGTCGGTAAATAATGCACAAATGAGGTCTTTTCCAATTTTTTTGTCTTTGACAGCCGCATGGGATAGTTTATCCGCATACCACCGCCTACAGTCACTTCTAAAGGTGTTCCATCTATGTATTTGGTTGGTTGTAGACTCGATTTCGCCAATCAATGTTTGCAATGTATTGGCTAAAGTCATACGGGATGGATTTGTAGCATGATTTTGTCTTATAGTTTGAATTAGGTTCTCAATGACAATTTTATTTTCTTGGATTCTTCCAATGATATTATCTTGTGTTCCTGTTGGCTCAGTGGGGATAGAAGGAGCCACAGGAGGTGGATCTATGTTTGGAGGAGGGTTTTGAGGAATGTTCAGAGGGTTTTGAGGAATGTTTTGACGGTTTACACGATTTCAAGCTTGCCGACCAACTGATAAAACAAGAAAATTGTATACATAAACAAACATTTCAAAAAACCCATGAAAATGCAAAAAAAAACCTAAAATGCAAAAAAATGATTACAATCGGGGACTTACCTCCTCGTCTTGGCAGCATGGTTGAATCTATCGCTATCCAGAAGTCCGATGAGCAATTGTGAGGTGGTATTGAAAGCGCGAGTGAAAAACGTTTAGGAAAAATCGCGGTTTGAAATGAAAAATGAGGAAAATAAGGAGTCGCGGGACTGTTAAATTTTATCTTAGAGTTCCGCGATCGCGGTTTATAACTGCGCTTGTGGTTCTAAACCACGATCGCGGTTTTAGGTTCGGTAATTACCGAACCTAGAATTTAGGAACCGCAATCGTGGTTTTAGAACCGCGAGCACGGTTTTAGAACCGTGAGCACGGTTTTAAAACCACGATCGCGGTTCCTTTCTTTCAAAATCCCATAGACTGTTCAATCATCCAAATACACCTGCAAGAACTTGTGAATAAAATATTGGAATGCTTGCACCACTATTGTGCAGAAATACTAGAGGCACATTATTTAATCCAAAAGGCATAACCATGTATGTAAAACTTCCCCACTCGGATGTGAAAATTTTCTTCTCTTGATGTTCTTCAGTTATCCTTACCTTGATACCCAGGAAATCCATCTGTAAAGGAGTAGATTTCACGCCCTGCAATGCCCTCCAAGATTTCCTCGGTAAATGGTGTGGGAAAGGGATCAATTACACATGAAGAAGAATTCAATTCCTTATAATCCACACAAATTCTTATTCTGCCATTCTTCTTTATGTTGATCACCATAGGGCTCACCCATCCGGAATCCTCAATGGGCACAATAATCCCAGAAATTAACATTTTGTCAATTTCTTCTTTTACCGTGACACACGGGTTAGGGTTCATCTTGTAAGGCCTCTTCCTAACTGGGTGCACACCTTATTTCAGTTTTATCTTCATCCTTCCCAATAATTCATGTACACCTTTTAACTCATGATAGCCCCTAGGGAACAAATCTTGGAAGTCGCGCAGTAGTTCAACAATCTTAGCAACCTCAAATTCAGACCAGTAATCCCCAATAATGGCCTCCTTATGTTCAACATTTGTCCCAATGTTCACTTTATTGGTCTTCATAGGCTCATGCTAGGTGTGCACCTTCTCATCCGCACTATCTAGTACTTTGCGCGTACCTTTGGTATGCTCAACATCCAAGTTTTCTACTTCCTCATCATCAACTATATAGACCATTTTACCGTTCTCTTTTTCTAGGCCGGTTCATCCAAGCTATTCCACATCTGTCTCCTCTTCGTCTAGATGGGCCTTTAGGTTTTAATCTCTAAGAAACTCGTGAAGAAGTTCATCGGCCTTTGCACTATCTCCCATAGTTAAACGCTTCATGACCTGCAACGCCTCATTCACTGGGGGATTAGAGGAAAAGTAGTCAAAGGTTTGAATCATATGTTCAGTAAGTTCTTGCCACTTTCCATGATCTTTATTTAATTCTGCATAGATATACCATGTGCATGCACAACCTTGCAAATTAAAATAGAGCTTGTGTACCTAGAGCGAAGGTGGTAAAGCCTCCTACCCCTCTGTCCAGAGTCTCTCACATTGCTAAACGCGGTGTATAGAAGGGTCATTACCATGGAATTCACAGATATGAGTAGGCATGTTTCTCCTATTGAACTTATCAAATAAATCTATCCTTATCTCCCGTAATTTTAAAATATTATCCTTGTGTACTATCTACCAGCGTGTTACCATCCTGCGTAAAGTATATACTAGCATGTTTCTTCTTTCTACCTGACATTCCTAGTGAACTTCCAGAGAAAGTAGGAATATTTCTAGATTCTCCTTAGTAGTATATCGTGGTACCTGGTTGCTGCCTAATCTCCTAACACAATGCAGTTTACTTACATGCAAGTTGCACTCTTTACCCCATTCCCATCCATTTTATAAGTATCGTGGACCCAATTATCACATGCAACACTTGTAGTATTGCTCACAGATTATGCATCATCCCATTGAAGAACCCATTCCTTTGATGGCTTAAGAACTTATGGATCTTGAATGGTGCACACATAAATCCTATTTAAATCTTCTTCACTTAAGGGCTCTACAAAAGGTGCAGACTTACCATCTATCAAGGGATAATAACGTGCTCCTCCTTGTTCTCAAAACTAATATACCCCTTGTTGAAACAAAGATCAACATTGTTCACATAACACCACGGGAACCCAAGTAATGTTAGGAAATTATCTTCTTCTGCAAGCACTAAGACCTCAAAGTCCCTAGTAAACTTGGCCCCCTGAATAGTAATTAATGCATCTTTCAAAAATCCAATTGGCGTGGCATTATTACGGCTTTCCATGAAGAACACATTAGAAGATGAATGCAATGGAGGTCTATCCATCTGAGCCCACGCATCCAAAGTGAGTACTTTTACTTCCGTGCCTATGTCAATCAAGATATTACTTAAAAGACAACCATCCACAACTGCATTCAGAGTAATATACTTATCATAGTCCAAACTATCCAGAGGTAGGTTATCATGTAAAATCTATCACTCATGCTCAGTCCCAGTGCATGGAGTGTTCCCCTTCAACTAGCTCCCCAACAACAGAATGATGTTCTCTTGGCACAACATCTTGCATCTCCCTGAGATCATTAGCATCTTTCTGATGGAGTTTTGCGAGTGTTCATTTAGGCATTATATCTCACCTTGCAGATTCCTAATGACCTCCATGGTTTCTTGATAAACCTCCTTCTGATGCATCGGGTCTAGATACTTAGCATGTAATACTTCCCCCTTAATAATCGTAGGCTTCTGTTGAATAAGCTCCCCAATGCACGAAGCCTTAGTGCATGTAGTGGTCTTTACAAGCACCAACTCAGGAACCAATGTTAACTTTGGCATCCACTAGTCCTCTACTGCACGATGTACTCTAACCATCCTCGTGCCTTTGTTTTCTTATTTATGATTTTTACTCATATGTTCATATAGGTTTAGACATTCTTCATAGTTGTGGTTCTTCCCACAAAAAGAACAAATAATGTCTTGTGGACACTCACGCTTGTAGTGATCAGGGGATCCGCACATATAACAAGTGCCATGAGGGAAATCACTCCTTCCCCTATGGCCTCAGACCCTAAATCCTCCACGATATCCTTGATCTTTACCATGACCACCATCATAACGCCCCTCATTGTGGTCATAGTAATGATACTCACATTTCTCCTTAGAGTTATTAGCAATACCTATCTGACGCACCCCAAAATCAATGGCATCGTGGATTTGATCAAGAAACTAAAAATATTTAATGTCATGAGTGGAAGACCTGCAAATTTTGTAGTGTCTGGAAAACTTTTTCCTTATTGAACACTACAACAATGGGCAACAGCTTGAAATATGGTCCAAATGGCATATCTCACAATCTAATAATAATGAGCACACTGATTTACAGGGACAACTATCCTTAGTATGCCCCTCTACTTCACAGTCTGTACACCAAATTCCACTGTGCATCTCATGTGTCAAATTAACAGATAATATCTCCAACTATTTGGCCATTGCTACAATCTAAGCTTCCAAAAATGAAATCACTCTTGTGTCTACACTCCTTACCTCCTTGACGCGCAAGGCTACTTAAGGTGCCTCACGCAGATCTGTGTAATTTTTATGTGAAAGTGCTCTTCTAAAGGGCATGATCAATCCTCCAAAAAACCACTGAGCATGTTGGATTGCATGTATGTCATAAGATAGCTTATACATAAGAGTTTTGAAACGAGCATCATACTCCATAACACTTTCAGTAGTGCCCTGCTTAATGTCTTTGAGCGAGCTTATGCTTTTTTTCTCGAACTCAGGGATATAAAATTATTTCAACAAGGCATTGTTATCCATTTTTGCACCCCCCTTGTAAAATTAATTAACCTACAGGTCTACACATTGATATTTAATGGGGAGCAGTTTATAGGGTATCTCATGGCGAGCTTGCTCGTCGTGGTGAAGGTTTGGAGCCAAGTTTTTTTAATGGTCAAGACTAGAAAATGTACGGATTATCACCTTCTTGATGTGCGTCAATAAAAACTTCATCATGCATTAACCACCTTCTTGACGCACGTCAACAGAAACTTTGTCGCGCATCAACTACCTTCTTGACATGCATCAAAAACTAATTCATTGCACATCAACCACCTTCTTGATGCACATTAACAACAACTTTGTCACGCGTCAACCACCTTCTTAATGCACGTCAACAACAACTTCGTCGTGAGTCAATGACCTTCTTAATGCGTGTCAACAGTAACTTTGTCACGCGTCAATGGCCTTCTTAACATGTGTCAACAACTTCATCACGCATCAACCGCCTTCTTGATGCGCGTTAACAGCATCTTCATTGTGCGTCAACCGCCTTCTTGACACACGTCAACAACAAATTCGTCGTGCGTCAACCACCTTCTTAACGCGGGTCAACAACAAATTCATCGCGTGTTAACCTCCTTCTTGACACACGCCAACAAAAACTTCGGTGTGCATCAACCGCCTTCTTGATGAGTGTCAACAATAAATTCATCACTTGTCAATCACCTTCTTGACACGTGTCAACAACTTTGTCACGCGTCAACCGCCTTCTTGATGTGTGTGAACAAAAAAATTATCGTACGTCAACTGCCTTCTTGACCCGTATCAACAGAACTTTATTATGCGTCAACCTCCTTCTTGACGCGTGTCAAAAACAACTTTGTCATGCGTTAACCTCCTTCTTGACGCACGTCAATATTCCTTCCTGTTGTATGTCAGCATTCCTTCTCTTCGCACGTTAACCAATTCTTCTTATCGTGTGATAACCTCATTTCCTCATCATCAACGACTCCTCTTGTTCTTGTCGAGCATCAGCTGATTGTTCCAGTCAGGCGATAATAAGGAATTTCAGATATGGCCAAACATTAATGGTATCATACAAGGTAGCTCAACAACCCCATTAATGAGGTATGTCACCCATGTTCGTCGTGCAAGAAAAGTACCATTGGAAAGTGAAATGGCATGGTTGCTCATACCTCCGTAAAATCAATTAATGAAGGATTCTAGCTGGTAGCTCTCCTTCTGTATATATATATATGTATTTTCCCCTCATTTGTAGGGGAGACATTCTAGAATGTAAAGAAACTTTGCCAAAATTGTTCCAACACTTTTGTGAGCTACATGCCTCGAATTTATGCATTTTGTAAAGGATTCTTGCCTTGTGCATCATTTTAAGCAATAAAATTAGTGTTTTGTGGCTTTTCTCACCCTATCTTGAGTTGTATTGTGTTATTTTCCTTCCATTATTTTTGCAAGTATATTCTACATGTTATATTCCCTTGAAAGATTAAAATTTGTTATGTTCATCGAGTATGAAGATGTAAATGTTGTTTCAGACTATGGCACTTTTGGCTTCCCTCTCTAACTTTTTTTGCTTCCATTTTTCACTCACTTAGAATCTCTCCACCCCCTATTCTTGGTGCTATCGCCTCTATTAGTTTAGGATTTTCATCTTATGCATCTCTTTCTTCCCAGGTCCCTTGGAAATTCTAGGTTACTGTTAAAATAGCTGCATTTCCCTTTCTAGGAGTAGTTTTAGCATTAAAATAAGTAGAGTAACCAACCTTCTCTGGAGGTTTGTCTCAATCGCAAGGGTCCCATACCTTGAGACAATCCCATGTTAGTCAAAAGTAGGGTTTTGTAGTATGCAAATCCTAGAGTGCTAATTTTCTAACATAACAGTTTTGGCACGCCTGGTGGGACCAAGAATTTTTATTCAATTGTAGCAAGATTGATGTGCTCTTGCTGTAAAATTTCAGCCTTTAGAGGCTTTATATCAACACATCTGGCCACTCCAAGGGGCAGAATCTAGTGGTTTTAGCAGCCCAAACTTGTCAAAATTATGAGAAGTATTCAAACAAGGTCCAGAACAGATGAGGAAGGAGCTTTTGAGTACCTAAAATTATCACCTAGAAGAGGACGACGTGTTCAGAGATCACCATTTCCACCTAACAGAACTTTATCTACACCTCCACCTGGTAGACCTTTACTTCAATCAACCAAGGTTCTCAGGCCGATCAGGATGGCACACCAACAACCACCACAAGGACCACCAAATCCCTTTGTCAACTTCAAGAGGATCAGTCCACTCAATCTCAATGCACATAATCCAATTCTAGTGGCAGCATTGAAGAATATCCCATACTTCACATGAGAGAATCATACAAATCCCATTGACCACATTCAAGATATTGCAAATGTCTGTACTCAGTACATGAGATCTATGAAATGGATATTGCAGTCAAGTTGTTAAGCTTCCTTCCTATTTCAAGGGTAAGGCCTTACAATGGTTCAAGAGTTTGGCAACATGATCTATTCAGAATTGGAATTAGTTGTGTTCATCTCTTTGAAATCATTTCGGAGAAAGGGAAAACAACTTGTCTCTACTGGAACAACTGACTACAATCAAAAGGGCACCAAATAAGTAGATGGTTGACTTTAACTTCAGATTCTAAAGGACATGGGATAGAATTCCCATTACTGTGAGACCAACCGCTAAAGGTGCATTTCTCTATTTCCTTAAAACTTTAAATTCTGATATATCTGTAATGATACAATATATGGGAGGAATAACCTTACTTGGGGATTATGCCATAGCCATTAAAGCTGAGAATTGCCTAATTCAAGCTGGTAAACTTGCACCTAGGCAACCTATGCCTCTCTATCCAGATATGGGGAATCCTAATCCTAATCAAACATGTATAATAGCCACCATCCCTGCCCCTAGAAATTAGAGTTCTAATGACGCTTATACCTCTTCTTCTAGTACTTGAACTGAACTCCAGGAAGTTATGAAGCAATTACAGAACTTAGGGAATGAGTTGGTGACTCTTAAGAGGCAAAAAGATCAAAATTTTAGACCTTATCAGCCTCAAGCCCAACTAAACAAACCTTCATATTAGTCAAACAGGCCACATGTTCAAGCTACTAACCAGAACTAAGAGACAACCCCAAGTTGCTAATCCATTCCAAGCATTATAACCCTAATGCAGTTTCGACATATAGGGACTTGGTTCCTACTCAAAATAACATAGCACAAGAATATGAATGGTGTTTCCCATGTATCCAACCCCACAACCAAGCAACATGCTTCAATGGTGCTTTAAATCAAACATTGATGGTGACTATGACAAGTGTTCCTCAAGAACCAAACCAAGAAGAAAATCAGCAACAAGTAACTTCTCAAGAGGCACCTCCAAGTGAAACAACACTTGTGAATTGGCAAGATGAGGATTTATGTGGAATAAACTAGTCCCCTTCTCAAAGTGTGGTAGCTAACACGAGGTCTAAGAAAAGAAATATAAAGGTAGGGAAGTCATCTAATCCAAGTACTTCTCAGCCTTTTGTCACACTTCAGAGTATTAGTAATCCAAGTGCAACCCCAAACATTCAAAATAAACCCAAACCACCTTCTAAGCCAACTCAGGTACCATTTTTAGTAGCCCATGTGTAGGAGAAAGTCATGTCGAGTAAGGGGAAACAAAAGGAGAACCCATCTCCTCTTAACATTATTGATCAAGTGAAGAAGACCAATGTAATAATTTCCATAAGGGAATCATTAAAAATTCCGGGCCAACGAGATTTGTTACAAGCATCCATGGAAAAAGTGGTCAACATCAAAACAAGTTGTCCAATAATCAGAGAGAAGATATTGACTAATGCAACTCCACAAGAAGGAGTTCATGGGAGGTCAGTAAGGTAAAAACATGAAGCCTCCTCCATTTTACATATCTTCGATCATTAGAAACAACCTTGTACACAATTGCATGAACAACTCAAGGGCTAGCAGTTCGGTAATGCCGAAACAGATTGCAGATCAGCTGGGCCTGAAATACAAGATGATTTCCAAAGGAGTGGTACAGTTAGATGGGAAAAATAGTGGGGACCTGTTAGGATCATTAAGGGTTTAAACCTCACATTGCATGCATGTCATAATGTCACAGTTCAACAGGATATATTAGTGATTGAATTTCCACCACTCTTTGTATTGTGTTTGTCAAGAGACTTTACCCGCCAAAATTGGAGGTTGTTTATCAGCTGATTGGTCGCATATGCTCTTTAGGACAAGGTATGAAGCTAAGGCTACAATCAAATCTGAGCCAATTTTAAATTATCACATTGAGCCTCACATACCGAGTCTAATCAATGCAAACTACTCAGCTTTTGATCAAGAAGATTTCCCAAGCACTTCGGAGACAAATAACAAAGTTGGAGGCATTCCATACTTAACTCTCGATGAGTGGGAAAACAAAAGATATGCATTCAATCCTTACAAATAAATGGAGGAAGCTGAACTGGTCATTTATTTCTTGTATAAAGAAGATACACCTCTTCCTAGTGTCATCAAACCAGATGATATGGCAGTTGTTCTTTGATGTCTCGAGGAGTAGACAAGGTGTTGGAGTAGGTGCAATGCTTTCATCGCTGCTAGGTATGAAGTACTACTCAGATTTTTGTTTTTAGTTTGCTTGTTCAAACAATACAACTGAGTATGAAGCATTGATCCATAGATTGAATTGGGAAAGAAAGAGGGGTATAAAAAACCCATCAAGGATTCATACACAATGGAGGAATCCAGCCCATTTGCCATTAGTGTAGGCCACGTGGATCCGCTAACTGTTGTTAATCATGGCCTTGTCTACGATATGGAACCACAGACCACACCGACTTTCTCTGCAATCTTAACTATACCAGCCAACAAATCGATATACTCACCAACGATTTAGATTCCTGCACCAAATCCAAATCGAATTTGGAAGTCGAGGATCTCAAGTACCCTCATTTTATGTGTTGTTCGACTCCAACTCCGCCATTAATGGTGTAGTTTAGACGAAGAGAAGAACCATCAAGTATGTGGGATCAGTAAATTCTAGCAATGAGGGTGATGGTGTTTGAAGTGAGTGTGAAGAGCCCTGGTGGCATGGAAATAAGCATGGACCCAAATACATTACGCTTCACATAACTGTACGAAGCAAAAATATATATTGTAACCTTTCAAAACAATGTCACAGATTCTGTAGCTCCACAAAATGAATTTGGAGAGATAGCTTGGAAATTGCATCCAAGGAGAGTCGTACCTTGTTCGTAGCCCTGTTGCAATAATATGGGTACAACAACTCCTTGAGCAACTAATTTTTTATATCGTCTAATGCTATCACTATCTATAATATAGTCCCTGTGTGAGGTCGATTTCATTATGTTTGTTTATTGCATTCGAAATAATATAAATCGGTATCCCACTAGTTGTTTAGCTTAAAAGGCATCACATTATCAGCAATAGCAATAGTGTTTCACATAAGCCGTCTTGGTTTTTCTTATACAAATACGAATAATTACGCCGAAGGCAATTTTTTTACCCCAAAGGCGTTTTTACAATGGGGTCGATGCCTCTGCCCTCTGACAGTGAATAAGATATTGGGTGAGAGGATAGATTCGTACGTAGTCGACATAATCCGGCGGTTCATCAACTCCCAGGATAGATGGGTCTTGATTGCAGCAGATAATAAAACTAAATGCCCCCGTTCCCTAACCACTTTTCCTTTGTAATGCACTTCAAGGTCTCTAAGGGTGCAGGAGCTATTGTGGAGGATGGAACTGTTGACGCCCTTCACATTATTGGTGATGTAAATATTAATGGTAGTTTCCTCTGAGAGACAATTAAACCCGCTTCAGATACAGGATATAGATCCAGATCGATCAATTTGTATGTAGTAAAATGAGGAGATATTAGAGCTGCAGATTTATCTCTCTGTGCAGGTCTGCTTTTAACCCTTAACACAAGAATTGAGAATACATGCTCTGGTGTCTAGGCCCCCTTATACTGCCTACTTTTGTATATACTTACCTAAAATACATGCGACATTACTTTCCCCTTCTCTAACCCCAAATAAGCATCGGTGATTTCCTTCATTTTCATAAGCACCATGGATAAAATTTCCTCCGCCACAAATAGCCCTTGAATTGAACTTTCATTATTGGTTGTTAACGAACTTTCAAAGGCCAGAGCTTCATGTTGCTCTGCACAGACACTTGGCTTTTGGTGGCATCGACAATGAGGCGCTCAGTGTCAAACTGGCAGCGAAGCCCACATAAGATGGTGTCGTTTGGTTTCCTTGGTCATTCACAATAATCTCAACGCTTTCATGTTGTCACACACCTATGTGGATGTATGTAGTCCCCAGGTCGATTCCCACAGCCTCTCCTCCTCCCTTTGCCATATTACACTCTCAATTGAATTTCATATTTCTACAGAAGTAGATAATTTTGCGGGATAAACTAAACTAAAAATCTTCCTTGAGCGAAATCCAGGTCAGTTTTAACCATGTCATTTAGAAGAATTTACAAGGAGAGTTGTGCAACAAAAACAATCTGGTAGCAGTAGACCAATCTAGTGAGTGAAGGTTCGGAAAGGTGAAATGGTTTGCTTCTAGAACGTACTATTTTAGATTTGAGTTTAATTAATTATTTAGAGGTTAAATGTTATGTTTAAAGAATTCGAAAGTTTCAAGAAAGGGGGGTTTTTTTTGGAGGTTTTTTTTTATTCTTTCGCTAAACATTAATAGTGGCACTATGATGAATACACATTAAACGTGTATTAGATTTCCAAAATATTAGTTTCCATAATGTGAGATTAGTTGTCAGTGATCATTTATTTGTGAAATTATTATGTTAAAAGTGTTTGTACATGTAGAAATATGGAGCGTAATTTTAGAGTGTATATGTGGTTTATATGATCGTGTATTTCCACACCCTGGTCCAAATAAACAATTTCAAATTAATCTCTTCCATATATGTGCACATATTTAATTGATGGAGAAATGAAAGTCCTAATCACCTCACATGATGTCATGTTATCGGACTTGCTGACGCTGATAGAAGAAGACATGAAATAATTGAAAACAATATTTCACTTTGACTAAGCAACCCCTCCAAAACAATGTCTCGTCTTCGTTTTTATCAACACCCCCTACAACACCTTATTTCACCATCGCAATTGATTGAGATTGTTTGTCCTACAATGTATTTTTCTATTTTTTGTTTTAGTGGACACATGTAACTCAATAATTATTTAGATCATATCCCCCCTCAAAAAATTACCTCCTTATTTTCTCCTTGGTTCCAAATAGATTTTAATAGGCCCTATATACATGTGGAAATATCTTCCCATATTTGTCACTTCACAAATATTTTTAATTGAAGTAAATTAATCTATCACATTTAGTATATTAAATTCTATATTAACAAGTGTTTTAATTTCGTCCACTCAAAAAACTTGACACCATAAAAAAGTGAAATAACAAAATAGAAAAACTGAATTGACGGATAAAATATTTGTTTCATTCATGCTTTCATTCCCTGAAGGGGATCGATTATTGATGAGTGTTCCTACATCACCTATTTTTTCAGTAATTACTCAACCTTGAAACCGCAAAGCATGCTTGCAAAGTTCTATAAGAAGAAACAAGTGCACGGTTGGGTTTCAAACCTGGCCCCTACTGAATACTCGCCAAATATTTGTTTTGGCCCCTTTAAGCTCGCATTTCACTCACATGAATAATGTGCATGAGTTTGAGATAAATAAGTGGAACATAGACAACATATATTATCTGGGTAGGAACAATTTGCTATGTGGAATAAGTGTGGGACATACAAGTATTTTATGTCCACCTTTCGATTTCCAATATCCCTTTCATGTCTACATCTTACCTATCAAATTAAACATTGTCCAATCAAAATCATTGGTGCTATGAAATATTTTTTTTTAGCAAACTTAATTGACATATCAAATCTACCTTTTTGCCGATATGTTTGATTGCTTGAGGGCCTCAAATATGATGGGTTTTTCGTAAACCACTTATTATCGCACAATTCTTTAAGCTTACAACTAGAATGAAAGGCTACAAATTGTTGTATACCAGAGATTTTTTGGGGAGGATTATTTTGAGCCATCGAATAGGTGTATGGCTTTCACGTAGTTAATTTTCCCATCATCGTCTTTATTTTGGCCCATGTAATGCATTCTTTCACCATCATCGCTAATTAAGATTGCTTATCCTATAACACATTTTTTGTGTTTTCGATATAGTGGAAACATGTTACTCAACACTTATTTAGTCATATCTTCCTCAAAAATATTCTCTCCTTATTTTCTCCTTGGTAGGGAATATATTTTAATAAGCCCTCCATACATGTCAAAATATCTTCCCATATTTTTCACCTCTCAATTTTTTCTAATCAAAGTAATCTGATCTATCAAATTTAGTATATTAAATTCCATAATGAATATTGTTTTAGTTCGGCCTTTTTTATTTTCGAATTTTTGTTCATATCTTTACCTTATCTAGCAAATTAAATTTTTCCATTAAAAATACTTCACGCCATACAAAAGTAAAATAACAAAATAGAAACTTTCAATTGAAAAATGAAATCTTCCTTTGATTCATATTTACATTCCCTGAAGGGGCTCAATTATTTATGAGTGTTCCTGCATTGCCTCCTTTATCAATAATTACCCGAGCTTGAAACTGAAAAGTGTGCTTGCAAAGTGCTGCAAGAACCAACCAATGTGGTTGGGTTTCAAACTTGGCCCCTATTGCATTCTCACCAAATTTTTATTTTCACCCCTCTAGGCTCTCATTTCACTCACAATAACACATTTATTACTTTCCTTCTCTCCTCCACGCTACATTCCTCCACCCCTACCCTTTCATCTTTCATAAAGGATATGGGCACCATTTTTCCCGTGTTGTAAATAACAAGGAACATATGTTGTATTCTGGTTTTTCGGAAATGTTATTGTTTTACTTGGTGTATAATTGGTGGTAATGGTTGTTGATAGATGAAACCATCACGAATGTTGCTAAGGAATAACCTTTTTGTTGTCCTCATAGCAAGCGAGAAACCCTAATCCAGTATGTGTGTGTATTTGCTACCTTTCTTTGTTAGGTCTACTCCATATCTTTTGGTCTCTATTGTGTCTCATGAAACGTGCACTCGAATACCCCTTGCATTGTAGCTTCCATTGTAACTACAAGATTTCTTCTCTAAACCAATAATCAGTCACATATGGTAAAATGCAAATCCAAAAAAACATCACATTTTCAAAATAAACACTTATTGGAGTGACCATGTTGTAATTTACTTAGCCATATTCAATTCTCCACAACATAAGATAAAATTTCCAATTTATAAATACTCACTTACCAAATAAAAACATCTACAAAATACACTCAATACAATCACAACTATAGGCAAAAGGAAATAAAATTAACATCTAATCTTGTTACACTATATTATTTTTTCATCCATCTACATTAACACATAAAAAATGAAACAAGAAATTGAAAGCATTGAAGGACATAAACAAATGAAAAATACAGAAAAAAAAGGTATGCACTACTTCAATACAATTCATAGAATGCCAATTTATTCTCCATGCACTAAAACTTATTTCTTTATTTAATATGCATGAAAGCAACATTGGATTCCACAGTGACATCTATTGATGACCTCAACATATTTAGAAATGGGAAGCTCTTCCGTGGAGATGTCCTCCTTGTGTTCTACAAAACAACAGTCCAAAAGGAGTAAATAAACACCTTTTGCATGTTGATCTAACAGATGAAAAATTTGAAATGACAATTACTCTCAACATCACCAATGAATACATTTCAATGTACAAGGATTGTTTTTCCATTAATGTATGGAATACAAATCAAAATATTTGACACCACCCCTAAAACATGTTATGACCATGGATATTGTGACATGATATTATTGCTCAACAAATATAGTTCCATACAAACAATACCTCCAATGTGCATAGAATGAAAATTCATTCCAAACACAAAAAATCAAACAACTGCTAAACATTACTGAACTGTATGTAAGTGGAATAGTTGACGCAATTGTCACAATTGCGAAAAAAAATTGGTCTGCAACTTGTTCTCAAAATAAAATATGGTTTCTCAGAGGATGACACATCAAAGTTAATTTTAAATTCTCCCTTATAATTCATCTTTTACACATTCTTTCTCTTAAAGCACCAATTTTTTAATTTTGATTTTGCAGCTCTACCTCTTTGGGACACATACACATCTCTATTTGCAACAATATAAAAAGAACTAAAAAAAAAGATTACAGAATTTACTTGTTCAAAAATATAGTGAAACACAATGGAATTGACAAATCTTTGAAGACCAAAAAATCAACATTTATCCCACCATTGAAGATAGAAAAAGCACTAGAGGACTTAAAAATAACCTTAAAAAAAACAACTTAGGTAACCTATTTTTCACTATCCAATTTTAGGTTCAATAAAGAGATCAACTATAATCCTTCCTTTTACAATAATTTCGCTCCTTTTACTTTATGCATTTTCAACTTCTGGCATCAAAGTAACCTACACCACTCTTGAAAACACACTTTTACTTCATTTTATGAAGAATGTATTAAAACTGTAAATTGTTCTTTCTATAGGCATAGGGTATATTGTCTATTGCCAACATGCACCTGTGTGTGTGTGTGTGTGTGTGTGTGTGTGTGGTGTGTGTGTGTGTGTGTGTGTGTGTGTGTTTGTGTGTGTGTGTGTGTGTGTGCGCGCGCGCCTGCAATGTGGGATCTTGAGATCAAATCCTGCAAGACATTGGTATAAACTATTTTGTAGCAAGATAGCCAAGATGGATACACATAACCTACATTTTGTAATTCTTTATTCTTTATACAAGATATTTTAAACATTTATTTTTAAAGATTAACCCTTGGATTTTGTCTTCATTGCACGTATTGATAATATTCGGGTCTTGAACTGATACTGCTACCAATCTTCGCCTAACGGTCAATTTAAATTCGGTAATTAACTTATTCAAGGAAAATTGATCAAAATTCGGAAACTTTCGAAGGAAATATTTAGAAAAAAGTGCAAGGAACATCGTAGTTGTTCATAATCAAAATGATTATTTGTTTTGATCTATGGATTTCTAATCTTTTAAAAGTGTTCCAAAGTGCAGTGTTATTATTCAAAGGATTGTGTCAGATGTGATGGAAATTTTTAGGGACCGTCGAAGTATCTGCAGGATGAAATCATATGTAAGTTTTTGGTAAATAGTTCTTTTATTTTTTTTATGATGTTTCCTCTTTGAAAGTGATTAACATGGACGGCCAGCGATGAGCAAGGGAAATGTTAAATGGATGGCTGACATAAAAACTATCATTTTTTGGGTAAAATGGATTGTTGACCGGCATAGAGTGGTCAATTTTTGGGTAGAGACTACTCTTCACTCAAAACCCATCTATGTATGGGTGCACGACTCATGAAACTTCATGATGTCATGCATGCACATGTCTTGGTGGGTTCCGCACATTAGGAGTCACATTAATGGTGTTTTGTGCTTTTTAACAAAATAAAATAAAATCATGTTATCAAATGAATCAATAGTGAAGATGTTTGGCTCTTAAAGAGCCCACCAGGGTTCAATTCTCGGTGCAAAAAAAGTTAGGGATGCACTATAATAAGGGATGACGCCGGGATTGTTCCTTGGGTGAATTTGATGGAATGGATACCCCTTAGTCCTTGGTTGCTTAGCCTGAGAAATCTACCAACTTCACTATGGGCGCGAGTTTCAACAATGTTTAAAAATAGTGTATTTTTCAACTGCTAAAAAAAAAACTAAGAAATGAATTGACACTTGGCATGATGACATCATGGGTTTGTATGGGTTTCATGTGCATTTCATACATGCGTAGGTGCAAAATGAGTGAAGGGTAGTCGTCTCTTCAATTTAGAAAGTATATTTTCAAGCATCCCTTCCACATTGAAAGCAATTATTATTTTTTACACTTTTAAGATGAGAAATTAAATATAGATTTGAGTAAGTTTTTTAAAAAAAGGGGAGATTATATTTTAGAATAAAATATTATGGATAAAGGTATTGTCGTTCCATCTATACATTAAGTTTAACAAAAAGAGTTAATAAAAAGTATGCTAATTTATATGAATCATGTCTGTTGGGGTTAAGCCAAACTACCTGTACAAATATATATCACATTAAAGCATACACGTTATAAACAGGGAAATAACCAACAAAATAAAATACACAAGGTATAACGTGGTTCACCCAGTGTGGGCTACGTCCACCAAGAAACAACCAATATATTATTCCAGAGGTTATAAAATTGAAGATTTGCAATTTTCCACACCTTACAAGATGTACAATAATTTTCCTCTCATAAAGATTTTCTAAGCTCTCACCAAGGATTCCTTCTTACAATAATCACTTCCTTAACCTCTAACCCTAGTTTTCTAGTTTATATAAGCCTATACAAACCTAGGGCACTTTAGCCATTCATTTACAACCATTAGATCAACTTTATACAAATATTAGATCTAATTTCCGTGACTTAAATATAAACAATCACATACAGGTAACCAATGTCGGTTACCCTAATCGATTCTAGCTAGTATGTTAGGTGACCAAGACCGATGAACTGACCGATGTTAGTTACTATGTAAATCTATAAGTTGTAAATAAAATCCTTTGTGAAGTAATTCAGTTCCATAATCTCAACAAACTCCCACTTGGAGATAAATTGCTACACTATTCTGCATAGCTCCGTCCTTAGTTCCTCAAACTCAAACTCAAAGACCAAAAAAAGTGGAGTGTAGCTCCAATTTGTCCTTTGCCAACGACTTTGTTAGCATATCCGTAGGGTTCTCATTCATATGAATTTTCTCTAACTTTAACTACCCATCTTCCAACACTTGTCATATGAAGTGATATCTCAACTGAATGTGTTTCGTTCTTGAATGAAACATTGAGTTATTTACTAAATGAATTGCACTTTGACTATCACTATACAATCTACAATCCTCTTGCTCCTTTCACACCTCTTCCATGAACTTGCTCATCCATACCATCTCTTTGCTAGCCTCTGTAGCTACAACATACTTGGTCTCTGTAGCAAACAAGGTCACAACCTTCTGCAATCTTGAAATCCAGCTAATTTTCGTCCCACCTACTGTGAATACATATCCAGTGGTGCTTCTCCTACCATCCAAATCACCAGCCATATCTTAACCAACATAGCCGTATAAAGAAATATATGATCCTCCATAGCATAACTGCATGCTGGATGTCCCTCTCAAATACTTGAGAATCCATTGGACTGCTTTCCAATGCTCTTTACCTGGATTGGCCATAAATCTGCTCATAGCTCCCACTACCTATGCATTTTCTGGTCTGGTACAAACAATAACACACTTAAAACTTCAAATTGTTGAAGCATATAGAACTCGTGCCATGTACTCGACCTCTTCATGTGATGTAAGACACTGATCTTTGCTCAATTTAAAGTGTCCAACCATAGGTTTACCTACAGGTTTTGCATCCTATTGAGAAGACATAGTATGACACTACAGAGAGGGCACACAAAATATTAGCGCGTGGGAACAAGGCGCATTTGAAGGCGTGGAAGGATAGGGAAGGAAATGCGTGCCAGGACAAGACTGATTTGGGACTTAGCCATTTTCATGGATACAAGTTATTTTTGGTGAAAGCATGCAGAGAACACAACGAGATGGAGACTTGTGCGACACGCAAATGCTATTTTTGGGATTAGCATTTGATAAGTTTCATGCATAAGTTGAAGATAATAATAGGATTACTACTGTCAGTTAACTGTAAGAGATCTATTATTAGCGCACTTGCATGTGTGCATATTATTGTAAAGGCGCATGACTATTTTTAGCATGCGACCTATTTTGGGAAGTGCATAAGCAGTGAAGGGCAAGTCCCCACCCTTATAAATATGTATCGAATCATGTAATTTAGAGAGATGGTGTGTGTGAGCTATTGTGAAGTTATGTCGCTGGATTTGTTGTGTGCATAGCTAATGGTAATATTTTGTACTGTAAGGAGATTCTATGTTTTACAGTGTTTAATGTAATGAGGGTTTATTGGATGGATAATGGTTTTAAAGATGACTATAATTGGTTCTTGCATGGTTAATATTATCATAGTTATTGTTTAATTCATGATTATCTAAATATCTAGATCGTGTTATGCACTATTGAATGGTTATGTTCATTATGGATCTGAATGCATTATATCTTCATCACGCTAGCATCCTGCACAAATAACTCTAAGGAGGGGTTTGGTAACTTTGTGCGCTTTGAGTGAGTGCTCAGCTCAGGCTGAGTGATGTGCTAGTGCCCCTGAGTTTTTATGGTTTTACAAGTGGATTCTAGGCTACATCATTGGTTTCATTTCCGGGACCTCTTTTTCAGTTGTTTTCAGAATGATTCGCGATGAAGATGAATCAGTTGACCCTAGCAAGTGTTGAGGAGTGGATAAAAGATCTAGAAGAAGAGTACGCACGGAGGTTCAACACTAAATCTGAGTTTGACGCACGTGCATGGGTGGAACATAATATGTATGACTATTTGTATGAGAACTTCTTTTCTATTTTTCTGGTAGAAGTGTATGAGTGGCTATTTACTTATGCATCTAAACGAAACTAGAGGTATTGCACACTTGTCTGGACGCAAGAAGAATTTCAGGCCTTCTATGATGCTGATATGATTTAGATGCGCGTTGTGGATACTTAGTTCTGTGGCATCTTGAATAGTTATATTCTGGAGTATTCAATTTCCACTTATTCTTGTCCAGAGGTAGCTAAGTTTTAGTTTTTACGTTATCCTAGGGGAACTTACCTGCAAGGCATTCCACTGGAAATCAAGATCTTGATGGTAACCCTGAACTTGGAGAAAAAACCGATGGCTAGCTAAACCACACCACGTGCGGGGGTAGGAGTAGGTTTGGTGAAAGATGACGGACCTAGTGGCAGAAAAGAAGAGAGAAGAAAGAAAACTATAGTACAATGAGGTGCGCAAGAGGGAGATAGAGAAGTAACGTGACATTGTAGAGCGGATGGCGTTGAGGAGAGAGATGACTCGTGAAGGATTTGGAGCTCACACAGAAGGCATGGATCTAGAGCATTTGGAACTCCCCCATTTGGGAAAGCATGATAGGGAACCCTCCTCAGCCTCATAAGGGAGCATGCCAACAAAGACAACCTGGGCCACGGGTGCTGATCTGAATCTACCTAGCAACGTAGCCATTGCACTTGGTTTTCCAGTATCTAGTACAACCAGTAGTCAGCAAGCTAATTTGGGTAGTAGGAAAGAAGGAGTAAGTTAAATAAAAAGTACATCGATGGAAGGGAAAACGTATTCATTTTTGTTTGGAGGTACCTTTTCAGGCGCATCATCTACACAAAATTTGAATGCGCTGAATTTGGGACTCACTTCTCGGAGTAGTACCACCTCGCAGACCATAAGAGTTAAGTTCAATACTACTATTGGGACACAGGTACATCTTCTAGTCCACTTCTAGCTACATGTGGAGGATCTAGTGGTTATGGAGGAAGAGGTAACACATGAGGTTTTGGATCAAGTGGGTAGAGTCTGCACCAACCCCAGGATATTTACATGGAGATGTCTCTCTATCTTCCAGAGTATAGGGGCATAGAGGATGCTACTGAACATGTGCACATGTGTGAGATATTGTGGCATGCAAAAGGGATCATGACTTCTAAGCGCAAGGCAAGTCAATTTACAACTACATTATAGGGATGCATAGACAGTTGGTACAGGAAGTTTGACTCGG
Organism: Taxus chinensis; assembly: GCA_019776745.2. Classification (NCBI taxonomy): domain Eukaryota; kingdom Viridiplantae; phylum Streptophyta; class Pinopsida; order Cupressales; family Taxaceae; genus Taxus; species Taxus chinensis. Next base: position 119,610,368 of record CM034155.1, on the reverse strand, counting down.
ATCAAACTTGCGTAGATTATGCAACATTAAAAGATGCTTTCCTGAAAGAGTTCTATATCCATGAATTTGAGTAGAAGAGTATAAGCACACTCAATGATATTAAGAAGGGAACTACTAAGAGTGTCTGGGAGTATGATGCCCATTTCAAAATAATTTTTTCTAAGCTTTCTTAAGATATTCATGCAAGCCATCATGCACAATGGTTCGTTGGAGGTCTGATCACACCTTTTAGAAGGGCACTGTAACATAAGACATACACTGATCCACATGAAGCACTCGAAGCAGCTTTGCGCACTGAGGAAGTTGGAAGTATAGACACTGGAGTAAGCCCATTCCTGGAAGCACAGATTACAGCTATGGCAAAGCAGTTGGAGAAACTATCAGCAAATTCAGCACATGAGACGCGCACTAGGATTTGGTGTACATATTTTGAAGTGGAAGGGCACACTAAGGATAGTTGTCCTCACAAATCAATGCATTCATTATTACTAGATTTTGAGATATGGATTTGAACCATGATGTCAGTTGCTGCCCATTATTACAATGCACGATAATGAAGAATGTATCCCGCTATTGTAATATTTTTTGGTCCATAACTCACGATACACAAGACTACCGAGTGATTGGTCACATCAATGATGGTATAGATATTGGTGTGCAAAAGACATGAGTATCAGATAACTCTAAAGGTAAAGGTGAGCACCAAGATCATTATCACAATCAAGCACGCTATGATCGAAATGAAGGGTGCTTTGAATGAGGTCATGGAAGAGGTCAAAGATACCATGGTGGATTCGGAGGCTGAGGCCGTGGTTGTGGACGAGGAAAGTTTCCTCGTGGAACGTGCTTTACATGTGGATATCCTGACCACTACAGACGTGAATGCCCTCAAAATATTACTTGTTCTTTTTGGGGGAAGAATCATAGCTATAAGGAATGCCTAGACTTATATGAGCATCTTAGCAAGCAACATAAGTAGGATAACAAAGGTGTAGGAATGGTTAGGATACACTGCGATGTGGAAAATCAGTGGATGCCAAAGTTGACACCAAAATCTGAGGTATTACCTATGAAGATTACTACACGTATTGAAGCTGCGAGTGCCATAGAAGCATTACAACAGAAACCTACCATCACTAAAGAGGACGTTTTGCATGCAAAGTATCCGGATCCTGCACATCAGAAGGAGGTTAACCAAGAAACCATGGAGGTACTCAGAAATATTCAGGGTGAAATACATTGTTTAAAAGAGTAATCACGGAGGATGGAACAGAATAAGGTAGTAGAGACAGTCCAGTCAGATATTGATGACTTGAAGGAGGTATGCAAAATGCTGCGCCAAGAGAATATCATTCCATTACTAGGGAATTGGCTAATGGGAAACACTTTGTGCATGGGTATTGAGAATGGATGACAGATCTTGTATGCAAACCTTCCCCCTCACAGCTTAGATTACAACAAGGATATTACTCTAAATGCTTTTGTAGATGGATGAATTTTGAGCAATATATTGATTGACACAGGTGCGTAAGTCAATGTACTTACTTTAGACGCATGGGTACGAATGGGGAGAAATCCATTGTAGTCATATTCTAATGTGTTGTTTATGGCTAATCGAACTAAGGCTACTCACATCAGAGTTTTAAAATATGCATCCATTACTATACAAGGGGCCAAGTTCATTGCGGACTTTGAGGTTTTAGCACTTGCAGAAGCAGACAATTTCCTGGCTCTGCTTGGGCACCCTTGGTGATATGCAAATAATGTTGATCTACGGTTCAACAAGGGATATATAAGTTTTGAGAACAAGGAGGAAAGAGTTATTATCCCTTTAACAGATGAGAAATCTGTGCCTTTTGTTGAGCCTTTGAGTGAAGAATATCTGAACATGATTTATGTGTGCGTCATTTGGGACCGAGAAGTACTCCAACCATCTAAGGAAGGAATCCTTTAGTGGGAAGATGCACAGTCTATTAGTGATACTACAAGTATTGCTTATGATAATTGGGCTCATGGTACTTATGAGATGGTAGGGCGCGAAGTAAGAAGAACATTTACACGGAGAAGAAAACCTCATTGTATTAGGAGGATAGGTAACAACTTTGTACCTCGGTAAAATGGAGAAGGAGACCGTACAATATTCCTATGAGCCATGGAGGAATAGTGGACATACCAAGTTGAGAGAAGAAATGTGTTAGCATATACCTTGCGTGGGACAACAAGGTGCTGGTGGGTGGTTCACATGGATAATCTTATAGAATAGAATGAAGTCAGGATTACTATTTCTACTCGGTTTTTTAGGAGCAACACACCTAATCAAATATGCACATATTATGGTAATCAAAATGTTTAGCACCACATTCATAAGTGTGAGAGACTCTAGATAGAGGGGCATGAAGCTTTACCAACTTCGCTATGGGTGCACAAACTTTATTCCACTTTACAAGCTTGTGCGCGCGCTTAGTATGTATATGCGGAGCTACATAAAGAGATTGGAAATTGACAGGATTTGATTGCAGGAATGGTCCAGATGTTTGACTACTTCTCTACTAAACCTCTAGTAGAAGAGGCATTAATGGTTATTAAGCACTTAAATATGGGAGACAGTGTAAAGGTGAAAGAATTTGTTCAACAGTTATTTGGTGAGACAGACTGAGGAGCGTGTTTTAATGAAATAGAATAGATATATGCCACATTAATTTAGCATGCTTGTTTTGAGAAAGAAAAGGGAAATATGGTCTACATAGTGGATGATGAGGAAGTAGATAATCTAGATATAGATCATTCAGTAGGTATGTGTGGGGTTTCAGACAGTGTGGATAACAACGTGTGCGCCCATCATGAACCTATGAAGACAAAGAAAGTGAATATTGGCACGGATGCTAAACCTAAGGAGGCAATAATTAGGGATTATTGGTCTAACTCTAAAGTGGAAAAAATCATTGAGTTACTACGAGATTTTTCAGGACTTATTTCATAGGGGATACCATGAATTGAAAGGCGTTCATGAATCATTAGGAGATATGAAGATCAATCTTAAGGAAGGTGCACGTCCGGTGATGAAGAGACTCTACAGGATGAATCCTAACCTACATGTAAAAGTTAAGGAATAAATTGAGAAAATGTTGAAATATGACATCATCAAGCCCCTAGAAGAATCAGAGTGGGTTAGCCCCATGGTCATGAGTATAAAGAAAGATGGATGGATTAGGATTTGTGTGGATTACAGGGAACTGAATGCTGCATGTGTGATTGATCCTTTTCCTACACCTTTCACAGAGGAGATATTAGAAGGTGTTAGAGGGATCAAAGTTTATTGTTTTACATATGGATTCTCTGGGTATCACCAGGTTAGGATTGCATAGGAGGATCAAGAGAAAATGAATTTCACCACTAAATGGGGAATTTTTGCATATACTGTGATTCCCTTTGGTTTGAAAAATGCACCTGCTGTATTTTTGCGTATAGTTGTTCAAGAGTTCCAAGATTTTATTCACAACTTCTTACATGTTTACTTGGATGATTGGATAGTGTATGGACTTGTTAAGGATCATTGTGACAACTTGCGCTTAGTGTTTGAAAGATGTAGACAGTTAAAAATCTCTTTAAACATCAAGAAGTGCATGTTTGCTACATCTTTTGGCACCTTGTTAGGGCACATCATCTGCGAGGAAGGTTTGTTAGTGGATCCAACTAAGGTTGTTGTTATTGTAGGCTTGGAAGATCCTACCATTTAGAGTGAGGTGCGCAGATTCTTGGGTCACATAGGGTATTATAGAAAATTTATCAAAGTATATGAAAAGATTTCCACACCTATGGAAGAGTTACTAAAGGGAAAAGGGACATTCTATTAGGGATAACCACATCAGCGCACATTTGAGGCATTGAAGGAGAGACTTACTACAACACCTATTCTACATTTTCCTTCATGGAACCAACCGTTTCATGTACATGTGGATGCCTCTGCTACGAACATTGGTGCAGTGTTAGCTCAACCTGGAGAAGGAATTGTAGATCATCCTATGTGTTTCGCTAGTATAAATTTGACTCCTGCAGAGAAAAATTATACAACTACAGAGCGCAAAACATTGTCAATGATCTACACGCTACATAAATTCATACAATATTTGCTAGCAAAACCATTTGTATTTACACTGATCACATGGCATTAAAATAATTGGTGAACAATCCCATTTTACAAGGGTGCATATGTTGATGGGTGCTCTTATTTCAAGAATTTGATTTCACAGTTATGGTAAAACTAGGTAAAAGTAATTCTAGTCCATACCATTTATCAAGAATTCAGTCAAGGGAGGACACGCAGAAAATTGAAGATACAATGCTAGATGCATAGTTGTACAGGTTACAACGCGCACCTTTAGAATTGGAGGATATTTTTGTCTTTTTACGTGCAGGTATGACACTAGAAGGAATGGAAGCCTTAGAGAAGAAACAACCTACAATTCGCGTGACACCCTTCATGTTGATCAGTGGTGACCTATGCAAGTTAGGCTGAGATTAAATATCGCACCAATGTGTACTGGAGGATGAGTGCATGAATTTCATGAAATATTCTCATGGTGGTATTGTAGGTGGGAACTATGTGGGTGACGCCAGTGCGTGCAAAATTCTAGTCGTTGGATTATGGTGGGAGACCCTGTATAAGGATTTTAAGGTGTATTAAAAGGCATGTGATCACTTTTAGCACCTTGGTAAACCTGGGAAAAGAGATGAAATGCCTCTAAGACATATTCCTAGTGCAAATCCTTTCACACATCCAGACATCCACAGTTATCACCTAGATAGATCTTGAAGCATTGCACTCATGGAATCATTCTAGGAGCCATTGCTATGGTACAAAACACCATTCTTCTGATCAACTGCCATTACCACTCATTCATCATGTCTGCATCACAATAAGTATATTTCCACCAGCATTGTCCATTTTAGTGTAATAGCTTATGTTATTTATATCATCAATTTATACTTTGCATGCTCATTCCTCCATCTCTTAGTAGCTTATAACTCAACCATCACCTTTACCAACATCACCAAATCACCCATCCTCACCTTTTTTTTCATTCCTGAGTATACCTGATACCTCTATAAACCTCTTTATCCACCCTACCATCTCTATCAAATCCCAGATCAAACCCTGCAATCATATTTATTTGAATTTCTTACACCCCAACCTTATCGACAATGGTTACCCATAACCGTTGTCAGTTCTGCATAAACCATCATCATTCATACCGGACCGACATCAGTCTCTATGTTTTATACCTTGACCCAGAACAGAACCCAACAACCTCTCATCAATTGACCTAAACAACCCAAAATTAGACCCTGACCAGTCCCACAACCCTGACAACTACCTACTTTCTACATCTGACCATATCCTAGCTTATTATGTTAAGATATACTTATTTTAGTTGAATGAAATACCTAAATCATATCAGCTCTAGTAGGATTTCTGTTCTTTCTTACATTAAATTTTTTTAAACAATGGATTGACAGCCATCTAGGAAGTATCACACTTCCCGGAGTTAACACACATTAGGCATTCCACTGCCATATATGATTTAACTATTCTTTTGTGGTCTTATTGTTTATTTCAGGTAGTTCCTCCTAGCCAAAAATAATCTCTCACATTCAGCAGTGGATCAAGAAGTCAGAACACGCACAACAACCTTCAACCAATCAACATGAACAGGTATTCCTCCTCACCCATTACCTTTATCTGTTTTGTCACTTCTAGAAACATAAAGAAAAAGGTGAAACACACACCTCTCATCAATCCCCACTCATACCTACGACAATAACATCTTTATCTCCTCATATATATATTCTTTTCATTCCTTCCAAGAGTACCTATTCATAGTCAAGATATAGACCCCCATTTCCCCAACATCCTCTTTCAAATGCTCGAAAAAAATTAGACCTCAATGTCCCCAATATCAATCCCCTTGAAGCCACACCATCTTCCTCTAGTTTAGGACCACACCCTTCCTCCTCTTATTGCATTTTGGGAGCATCCTATTCATAAAAAACCTATACTAATAATAGGGAAAAAAAATGACCCTTTTCCAAACCACACCTCAAAACTGAGTTGAAGGCATCCACATCCTCCACCAATGTCCCACATCAAATGCATTCATCTCCCCTTCCCAAATCCAATACAACATCAAAGGCTACCATTTCACCACTACATGTCTAGGCATCACCCCAAAATCCTCCATCTATGGCTCCAGGGTATTACACCACCATGTTTTATCAGTTACTCCAAGACTTAACAATCACCTTACTGCCAATTAAACCTTTCGACCCAAGTTCACCGAGGCCATCTTGGTTTAAATATAATCTTGTTTATGCATTTCATCATGCCCCCAGACATGACACTGAACACTACAAAACTCTCCAATCCATTGTACACCACTCTGTCGATGAGAATCAACTTCTTAATGAAAAAAAACAAACTCTTCCACCAACCCAACCAGCCCCCTCATCCCAACATGCATATCTCAGAACATCTAGACCACCCCTTTAATCAAGGACTCCTTCCACTTCTCTACCACCAAAATAAGATACATCTAAAGACACCACAAACCTACCACCAAAAGAGGATGATTCCAAGGATGGTCCCCCTCTTTTAATCAAATTTTTTCGGATAACCACCCATTCGTGACTGCATAATCCTAAACCCACCTCACAACCCACTCCAAATACTTTTGTCACTATCCCTCCTCCTAAGGAACTTGCTACCTCCACATCCCCATCACAACCGAAAGTTGTCATTGCTTCTCCTACCACTCATCCCACATCAACATCTCCATCTTCCTCTAAGGTTAAGGTATTTGTTTTGGCTTCTCCTAATCATGATTCCATCGAATAAACCATTATTAAACAACTCTATTAGGACCCGGTAAAAATGTCACTTGATGCCATTATTAAACAACTCTATTAGGACCAGGTAAAAATGTCACTTGATGAGATTTCTTAAAGCTCTCCACGCCACAAATAGGCTCTTATGGAAGTTCTGAAATGCATCCCAGTATCATTTGATGAGTCTCAACCTTTCGCAGCCTTAGCAGGTCCCTTCACAACATCTATCGCCAAGTCCTTTGAGGATTCATAAATCCCCAAGATACCATAGGAAGAACATGATCTACCTCTATTCATCACAGTCCACATCAATGACACATGTATCTGATGAACCATGATTGACAATGGTACTAATATCAACATCATTTCCTCGTATACCTTCAATCAACTCAAACTTCCTAACACCATTGTTGCTAAATCTCCTGCTATCCTCTATGGATTTAATGATGTTCTAACTCACCCATTAGGAACAATTTTCCTTCCTATTCACATTAGCCATAAACTCCTCCACGAGCTCTTCTACATCATCAAAGGAGAATTCCAATACAATATTTTACTTAGATGTCCTTGGATTTGTGACATGCATTGTGTCCCATCTACCCTCCATCGTTGTATAAAATATGAACATGAAGGGACCATGTATGCTCTTCCTTCTCATGTCCCTCCTTTCAGGACATGTTGCATGATCTATAGACCTAAGGATTTCCTTATCCCCAAAGCTAATGTTTCTTCTAGTGTATACACCAGTTCTTCTGTGCCTCCATCCAAATTACCCCATAATGGATCCTCTGATGCTATGATGTAACACCTTACCTTGGGAGAATATCAAATCCTCAGTCTTAATGCACTTCTTTCTCTTAATTGTCTTGGTCACCCTGATAAGGCCCCTATGTATGAATCAAATGTTGGTGAAATCATCTCATTTGGCCCTTATTCTCTATGATGGCCTTGATCAACCTTCTTCTCATGCTGAAGATTTCCCTCACACCAAATGATATACATGAGGTTTTAGGTTTCTCAGCAAACCATTATTCACTCACACATAACACCAATCATTGTGCATGGAAGGGGTTTCGTATGGGGCATTATGAACAAATCCCTCACGACAATGTCTTCACTAAAGCCCATGAATCATGTGAAAAATTTATCTTGGGGTACAAATATCCCTCCATCCCTCCTTCAGGAACATTTGCATCTTCTCCCATTCACCTTGATTCACCTACTTCTTCTTCATCCAACTACCTTACTAATTTAGATGACACTTCTTCTCCATCTGAATATCCTACTAATTTGGATAATATCGCATCTCCATCCGACTATCCTACTAATTCAGATGAAACTTCTTCTCCATCTGACTATCCTACTAATTCAAATAATATCTCATCTCCATTCGACTATCCTACTATCCTACTAATTTAGATGACACTTCTTATCCATCAGACTATCCTATTAATTAAGATAATATATCATCTCCAGCCGACTATCCTACTAATTCAGATGATACCTTTTCTCCATCCAATTATCTTACTGATCCAGTTCTAGATGATATCGTCTCTATCCCCACTAACTTTTCTTTTTAATTTCCACCATTCCTCTTGGACCAGTCACTTATCAAGTTGAAAATGAAACCTGGTATTTTCCCCTTAAAAAACCAGAGATGGTAGAGAAATATTCCCCTATCATTGGCATTCTTCAATGTGATAAAGATAATTACATTCTTTCTTACATGGGGGCTGAAGATTCTCATATCTAGAAATCCCTTCCCTTTGACACTTCTAGTATCCTAAATGAATCCACTATCGACATTAATATAGGGACTCCTCAAGGGCCCCGCATCTTTAAGGTGGGTCAGTATTTGGAATCTTAAGAACTCAAAGCCTTCACCGCATTCTTATCCAAACATAACCAAGATTTTGCATGGTCATATTCTGATATGCCAGGTCTTGACCCCTCCATTGTTGTTCATAACATCATTACCATCCCCAACACTAAACCAATTAGGCAGAAACTTCACCGCATACATCCTCGAGTTGCTCTTCTTGTGAAAAAATATCTGTAACATCTTCTTTCTACCAATTTCATCATCCCCATTGACTATCTCTAATTGGTTTATAACATCGTACACGTTGTTTAAACATCAGGAAAGCTTCGTATATGTACTGAATTTCAAGATCTTAACCTTGCTTTCCCTAAAGACAATTTTCATCTTCCAAATATTGATCAACTTATAGATCTTACCAAGGGAAATGAGATGCTTTCTCTGATGGATGGTTTTTCAAGCTATAATCAGATTCTAATCACACCAGAAGATCAACACAAGAAATATTTTATCAGCCCATGTGGTATTTTTTGTTATCATGTCATGGCCTTCGGTTTGAAGAATTTTGGTACTACGTATCAACGAGCCATGACATATATCTTTCATGACCTCATACATCAAACAGTAGAAGACTATGTCGATGACATCTTGGAAAATTCCAAACATCAATGTGATCACCTCTTGGTCCTTGAAATCATTTTCGAGCGTATCATTTTTTTATTCCTTCACCTCAATCCAACAAACTGTGTTTTCAGTGTTCTTACTAGAAAATTCCTTGGCTTCATCGTGTCTATCAGGGGCATTGAGGTTAACCCCGTAAAAATTAAAGAAATCCTCAAAATTCCCCCTCCTTCCAATATCAAGCAGCTTCGTAGTCTTCAAGGCCACCTCCAATCTATTCATCATTTCATATTGAAACTTTCTAATCGATGCCAACCCTTTCATCACCTTCTTTGAAAGAAATAAATTTTGATTTGTATCACAAATTTCAAAAGGCTTTAGATTATCTTAAATGGTGTCTTTTATCTCCTATGGTACTCACACCTCCACGCAAGGGAGACCCATTTTACTTATACATCTCCATAAATAATCATGCTCTAAGAGCCATGTTAGAACATTGTGATGGCCAAGTCCATGAACAAGCCATCTATTACATCAGTCAAACTCTTCTTGACTACAAAACATGGTACACTCAAGATAAAAAATTGTGTTGCGCTATTTTATTTCCTACATCGAAACTTCGACACTATCTTCTTAATCAAAAGACCTATATTGTTACTAGCTTCCAACCCCTCAAAATAATGCATTCTAAACCATATCATAATGATCATAACACCCATTGGCTTCTTCTCATGACTAAGTTTGACCTTGAATTCATCCCTTAAAAATCTATTAATGGCCAAGCTATTACTGACCAACTAGCACAAGGACCTCTTCCCAATATGTAACCTCATCATGATCACTTCACATACGAATCCATCAATTAGTTTCATCATGATCCCCTTAAAATGACCCTCTTCTTCGATAGTTCTAAATACCAACAAGGGGGAGCATCAGGCATTGTTCTCATTCCTCCTGGAGATGCTCCCATCCTCTTAGCATTCAAACTGAATTTTGAATGTATAAACAATATGGAAGAATACAAAGCCCTTATACTAGGACTAGAAACAACTATTTTTCTAGGTGTTCAAATTCTTGAAATCTACAATGATTCTGAACTGGTAATAAAGCAGGTCAGAAGTGAATATCAGTGTAAAAATGATATTCTACAAAAATATCATGACTTTTCTCATCTTTTTATTAAAACCTTCAATTCTTATATTATTCAATATGTTCCTTGATCGACCAATTGTTTCACCAATACAATGGCATCCCTTGTGGACCTTATCCCTTGGACAACGAAAAATCCAAAGATTTAGGTCATTATACACCATCGTAAAAAACCATTCCATCATGTACCTCGAATTTATCTTGTTAAATCTAATTCATTAGACCTCTAGTATTCTCAGATCTTTGATTATTTATCCAAATATATCACTCCTCCTGACCTTTCTAAAAATTCTAAGAGGTCTTTCATAAAATGCATTACTCACTATGTGATCCTTGGTGGTATTATTTATAAACGCGGATTTGATGGTATCCTTCTTTTGTTCCTTAAAACCCATGAATCCTCTTGAGATATCCAAGAAGTCAACAATGGTATTTGTGGTGGACACTTTAGTGGGTTATATGTTGCTAAGCGTGTTCTCCACCTCAACCATTATTAGCCTTCCCTTAATCATGATTGTTGTGAGTATGTCAAGAAGTGTGCACAATGTTAAAAACACTCTAATCTCATTTGTGTTCCTAGCCAATCTTTACAACCTGACCAGCATCTATGGCCCTTTTCACAATGGTGTCTTGATCTCATTAGTCTAATAAATCCCCGTTCGTCACAACAACATCATTCTATCATCACTGCTACAAAATATTTTACTAAATGGGTGGAAGTAATCCCACTCACCTTAGCTAAATCTGGACCAATTATTAATTTCATTTATCAAAACATCATCTTCCGCTTCAGTTTTCCACATAAACTTGTTATGGATAATGGGAAGTCCTTTAAAAATAAAGATCTTAAAAAAATTGGTGATGAATTCAACATCAAACTTATATTTTCTTCCCCATATTATCCTCAAGGTAATGGCCAAGCTAAAGCTAAAAATAAAACTCTCTGAAATATCCTTTCCAAGACCATTGATTAAGTAGGTCATAATTGACATCTCCAACTTCCCTTTTCCCTGTGGGCCTATCGCACTAGCATTCACACTTCCACAGGGGCCAGTACATTTTATCTTTTTTATGGCTCTGAAGGCATTCTCCCTCTCAAAGTTCAAATTCCATCCTTACGTGTGTTTCTTCGTGACTTCATTTCTGGAAAATATTATCACTAGGAGCATCTAATAGAACTTGAGTTGTTAGATGAGCACCTCCTTCTCTCTCTTGAACACCATCATGTTTATCAAGAGAGTATCTAGCGTGCTTATAAAAAACATATCAAAGAATGTGGTTTTAAAATAGGTAACCCTGTTTTAAAGGAAAATCAGAACATCACTACCTTAGAAAGGATTCAATGGGGAAAGTTTTGTAAGTGAAATGCATTAAGAGGTTTAGTTTTAGGTTTACCATCAAGGGAAAGTTTTCTCCCAACTGGATCAGACCATATATTATCACACATAATTGTTGGTCTAGGGACTATCATTTGGCTTCCCTTGATGGTAAACCTAAAACTAAACCTCTTAATGCATTTCACTTACAGCCATTCTATTCTTAGCACATGTACTCATGAGTAGATAGTCATATCTTTAGACCACTCCTCCATCACTAGCCCCTTCCATATATCATGGTAATGATATGAACTATGTATTCTATCATCACTACTTTTATATGACTGTGAATATTAGTACCAAGAATTTACTCATCGCATATTCATTATGGATAAGTTCTCCCATTTGGTGATAACTCCATGATCATTACATCCATCACCCTCTCATTCTCCTATTGAAGTCATGCAAAGGGTCCAGGGGTGTCTCTTGTACATTCATTATCCCCTCCTAAGTGGTCTATTTATCTATCCCCAGCTCTCCCCCATGTAAATATAACATTAATATACGCCAAAAGAAAAATCAAAGTTATCAAAAATAGACTGATCCCTCGAAGGACAATTTTTCATGTATAAAAGATAAAGAAAAAAGGAAAATAAAAAGAAAAGTATGTAAATAAAAGTCAAAAGAATCATAAGATATAGATCGATCCCTCAAAGGACGGCTATCATATATATTATTCTTCCATCCATATTATGAATAAAGTAGACCATACCCTCGAAGGATGGTTACTCTTTTATTATGGAATTTGGAAGGTTTCCCGCATTGATCATCCTTCCTTTATCAACATTCTCAGAAATATTCCCGTATTGATCAAATTTATTCTATTATTGTTCTTCACCTTTCCCAGATCCGAGGGATAGACATGACGAACACCACCTTTGGATAACCCTCTTCCCACATACAAGTTACATCTCAAACCCCCTTGTCATGTCGACATTAAGTTTATGAGAATCTTTCCTTTATATCTCCTTTAGGGTCTTTTGGTATAATTAACTATCATTGGTTATGTACTAACACCCGCCATTGGCTACAAGTGTAATGCCTTGAGTGATACATTTTCTTATTTACTTCCTATCTAGTTTGAAGCATGACTTTATTACATGCCCCTTGCTATGGTCATGTGTCATTTATCTCATTAAGGTCACCTTTTATCATAATAACATTCTTAGAGATCAAATTTCAAATCATAAAATATGCATCCATATGTTTACTCTTAAGGATGTCCCCCATTAACATCATCCATAAATCCATGAAATTTGTTACTATTTCTAAAAAATCTCTGTAATAAATGATTCAGTTTGCGAATTCTAGTTGATTTGTGTTGCAGTTTGGGAATTCTACTTAAGGATATCTCTCAAGTAGTACTCATTATATAGTAGCTCCTCAGCCCCCACCATGGCCAACTTGACCTCTTTCCATCCATCCTCATACATCACCATTATTTTAATGTCTATTACCCACCCACTACCTTTCTCACCATTATTATTCCTATCTATCTCTTAATTCCAACATCATCTCCTTTACCATTCCTAATTTTTCATCCCCAGCTTGGCGTGTCTACTGAAATATCAATGTAACACGAAAATCCTATATAAAGTAGACTTTTCATTCTTGAAAAAATCACATCCATTGACCATTTCTTCCTCATAGTCTCCTTTTCCAACCAAATTTTCTCCTAAAATTCACCCCACCTCATTCTCCGCTACTCTTCTCACCCATTTCCTCCTCCATTTCTTCTTCAATCCTTAACCCATCCTCCACCCTGATAATTATTGTTGGTTTTTTCCTCTATAGATTGTACACTAAACGTGCCCGATATATCGAGAAACTTTCTCTTATCATATGGGAGGTATATTTTATGCATAGGTTTATGGGATGGTTTTGGCCCATGGTTTTGGTACCCACGGTATTGTAAAACTACTTAAGAAATTACCTATTTATGTGGTTTTATGCATATGGTAGGGTTGATGTAACATTGCAGATGTGTGTGAGTTCAAGTGTGAATTCTATAGAGTTTATTGAGAATAGCTCCAAATAGATTTGGGTATTGTATTTAGAGAAGATGTGGCTTGTAATAAAATATGAGAAAGTGATTCTTGGTGGACGTAGCCCAAATTTGGTGAACCACGTTAAATACTATCTCTTTGTATTGTGTTCTTTTTTATTCTGTACTTTTATTTCAGATCTGTAATATTTTTTGCATATTAGTTTATACTATTGCGATTATGTTTGGGATTGTTCCATATATTTTATCCTTTATTTCCTAACAATAGGTATCAAAGCCTGGTTTGGTTTGCTGAAGTTTTGAATAATAGGGAAATTTTTAGCTTTAGTGGGAGCTATAGAAAATGATGGAAGATCAAGGGATGATAAATTTAATAGGTAGGATTTTAGTCTTTGGAAGATGTAGATGGAATATTACCTTTATCAGAAGTATCTTTATATTCCCCTATCTGAGAAACAAAAAAAACCCTCTAGCATGAAGGATACAAAATGTGATTTTTATGGATAGGAAGGAACTTAGGAAAATTTGGTTTTGTCTTGCATCTTCGATATTATTTATTTTTTCAAAGGAAAAGACTACAAAAGAACTTATGGATGCATTAGGGAAGTTGTATGAAAAACCCTCTTCCTCTAACAAGATATTTTTAATGAAAAAGTTGTTTAATATGAAGATGTATGAGAATTTTTTAATAGCAGATCATTTGAATGATTTCAATATGGTTGTAAATATAATAGATTTGGTTACAATATAATTTGATGAAAAATTTATGGATTTATTAATTTTGTAATCCTTACTTGAGAGTTGGAATATCCTGGTAATGGCGGTAAGAAACTCAGTTCCAACTAACTTGAAGTTGAAGTTTGAGGATGTTGTAGGGGTGATTCTAAGCGAGGAAATGTGACGAAAAATATCTGAGGAATATTCTTCTTCAGGGAATGCTTTAAAAATGGAAACTAGAGGGAGACAAAAGAATATAAGAAGCCATGGAAAATTGAAAGATCGAGTAAGGTAATAATCCAAAAGAAAGACGGTATGCTAGCACTATGGAAAGTTTGGGCATGCAAAGAAGGATTTTTGGGAGCTTCGGGATAAGAAAAAGCAATAGGAATAAAACAAGGAGGAAAATTTGGTAATGGGTAATGTATGTTAGGATTCTTTAATTCTTTCTTTACATAATATTGTTGAATATTGGGTTTTAGATTTGAGGACTTCTTTCCATGCTACTCTACATAAGCATTATTTTTTTATTACATTGAAGGCAATTTTGGGAATGTGTTTCTTGGTGATGATGAGCCTTGCAACATAGTTTGAAAAGGTTCTATTCAGGTTAAGATGCAGAATGAGAGCACATGGTTATTGAAGGATGTCAGATATGTATCTACATTAAGATGAAATTTGATATCGGTGGGGCAGATAGGAAGTGATGGTTATATTGTGATATTTATAACGGACTCTTGGAATGTTACCAAGGGTGATCTTGTGGTGGAAAGAGGTAAGAAGGTTGTAACCTAGTATTTAACCACTAATAGTACTAATACTTATAATTTTGTGTCTTCAGATACAAATACATCATCAGAGCATTGTAGGCTCCGTCATATGAGCCATAAGGGCATGTAGATCATAAAGAAGAATTTTCCTAGATATATAAAAATAGGTTTGGAGTTTTGTGAGAACTGTGTATTTGGGAAACATAAGTGTGTAAGTTTTCTCAAGGTTGGATCTAAGAAGAAAGAGAGTAAGTTAGAGATGGTACATTCTGATGTGTGGGGGTCAGCTCATGTATCATCTCTTAAGGGTTCAAATTATTATGTTACTTTTATTGATGATGCAACAAAGAAAGTTTGGTTATATTGTATTAGAAATAAATCTGATGTATTTGGAACTTTTGTTAAATGAAAAGTATTTATAGAGAATGAAACAGGTCTTAAGCTAAAATGTCTCAGGTTAGATAATCGAGGCGAGTATTGCAACAATGATTTTGATTATTATTGTTCTAGGAATGGAATCCGTAGGAAAAATATGGTTCCAAGAACTCTACAGTAGAATGGGGTGTCAGAAAGGATGAACACGACAATAGTGGAATGACCCAAGAGCATGAGGTTACATGTAGGCCTTCCTCTTTCTTTTTGGTAGAAGCGGTGAGTAAAACTATGTACTTGATAAATAGAGGACCTTCGACTACTTTGAAAGGAGGCATACCCAAGGAGGCTTGGTACGGTAAGAAATTTGATTACTCATTTCTTAAAGTATTTGGATGTGAGGTGTTTTTTTATATTGATAAGGATGATAGTACCAAACTAGAGGTTAAATCAGAAAAATGCACTTTCATTGGTTATGGCGGTGATGACTTTGGATATAAATGTTCAAGTTTTAACGACTAGAAAATCATTCGATCTATGGATGCGGTATTTAATGAGAAAGTTATGTACAAATAATAGTTACAGAAAAACATGGAAGAATCCAAGAAATAATATGCAGTGGTAGAGGATCATCCAGATGAGAAAGTTACCCATGAATCAGTTCAGGAACCTACTCAACAGAAACCTCAAAATCCTATATTGAGGAGGTCTTCTAGGGTAAGAAGAGAACCTGAAATTTTTTATCCTTCTCTTTATTATTTACTACTCACTGATAGTGGAGAGATAGAGAGATTTGATGAAGCAATGTAGGTAGATGCTAGGAAAAAGGGGGAGCAAGACATGGATGAGGAACATAAGTCTCTCATGGAAAACCAGACTTGGGATTTGTTTTTGTTACCCGAAGGAAAAATGGTATTGCAGAATAAGTGGGTATATAGATTTAAGGAGTAATAAGGAGGAAAGAAAATTTACAAGGCCCGGTTGGTGGTCAAGGGGTTTGCATAGAAAAATGGTATAGATTTTGATGAGATTTTTTCTCCTACAGTAAAAATGACTTCTATTAGAACGATTCTTGGAATAGTGATAGTGGGATACTTACACTTAGAGTAGTTAAATGTAAATAATGCATTCCTCCATGGTGATTTAGAGGAGGAGCTATGTATGCAATAGCCTGAGAGCTATGAGGTCAAAGGTAAAGAGGAGATGGTGTGTAAACTGAAGAAGAGCTTGTATGGCCTGAAACAAGCTCCACGTCAATGGTATAAAAAATTGATAGCTTCATGATGGAGAAAGGTTATATTATATGTCATTCTAACCATTGCATGTATACAAATAAATTTGAGGATGAAATTTATATTATCTTGTGTCTTTATGTGTATTACATGTTGGTTGCAGGAAAAAATATGCAGGAAATAAAAGTACTCAAGAAGCAACTAAGTGACTCCTTTGATATGAAGGATTTGGGGGTAGCCAGAAAAATTCTTGGTATGAGGATATCTAGGAATAGGAAGTAACGAAAGATGACTTAATCTCAAGAAGAGTACATCAAGAAGGTCTTGGAGAGGTTTAATATGCAGAATGCTAAATTGGTTGGGAATCCTTTGGCAGGCCATTTCAAGTTATCAAAGGAGCATTATCCCAAGAAAGAGAAAGAAATAAAATAGATGTCCAAAGTACCTTACTCATCAATAGTTGGAAGTTTGATGTATGTCATGGTGTTCACTAGGCTTGACATCGCACATGCAATGAGAGCAGTGAGTAGATTTATGAGTGATTCAGGTAAAGATCATTAATAAGAAGTAAATTGGATTCTTTAGTATTTGAGAGGGACCATGGGGATAGTTTTGTGTTATAGTGGATCAAACACAAATTTGTGTGGTTATGTAGATTCATACATGGTAGGAGATGTAGATAGCAGGAGGAACACAACAAGTTATATTTTCACTATAGGTAAGACAACAATGAGTTGGATTTCACAACTATAAAATTTGGTGTCCTTTGCAACCATGCACGCTGAGTACATGTTTCTGCCACAGAGGGAAAAAAAAGATGATTTGGTTACAAAAATTGCTTGACGAGTTTGGGAAGAATTAGGAGGAAGGGAAGATGCATAGTGATAGTCAAAGTGCTATACACCTAGCTAAGAACTATGTTTTCCACTCTAGGATGAAGCATATACAATTAAGGTACCATTTCATTAGGAAAAATTTAGAGGAAGAGAAGTTGAAGCCAGAGAAAAATCATACCATTCAAAATCCTACCGACATGATGACCAAGGTGGTCACAAGGGAGAAACTGAAGCTATGTTTAGCTTTGGTTGGTCTTCACAGATGAAAGTGAAGGGTTAAGAAACTTTCTCAAAGGAAAATTGGTCTCCAAGTGGGAGATTGTTATGTTGTGGAGCCTATTTTCATATGTTGAAGTGTTGAAGACTGTAAACTATCCACAATTTTCTCACTGGGGTTTGGGGTCAGGATGGGCCCCGAGTGGGGGTCTAGGGGTGAAACCCTAAGAATTTTTTTTGGCCTTGAAAAATGTGCCTAATAGATCGAGAAACATGATCTTCTCATATGGGTTGGATTTTTAACCCATAGGTTTATGGGAGAGTTTTGGCCCATGGTTTTAGTACCCACGGTATTGTAAAATTGCTTAAGCAATTGCTTATTTAAGTGGTTTTGTGCATATGGTAGGGTTGATGTAACATTGAATATGTGTGTGATGTCAAGTTTGAATTATGTACAGTTTGTTGAGCATAGCTTCAAAAAGATCTGCGTATTGTATTGAGAGAAGAGTTGGCTTGTAATTAAATCTGAGCAAGTGATTCTTGGTGGACGTAGCCCAAATTAGGTGAACCATGTTAAATACTGTCTATTCGTGTTGTGTTCTTTTTTATTCTGCAATTTTATTTCAGATCTATAATATTTTATGCATATTAGTTTATACTATTGCGATTCTATGTGGGATTGTTTCACGTATTTTATCCTTTATTTCCTAATATATTTTGATCTGTGGGTCGATCCATTTTCTTGTGTTAAAATAGAATGCCTCTATTTTTTATGCATGGATAGTCATATATAAAAATCTGTATAAGAAAAGGGGGATTTTGAGTAGTTGGGTGAGTTCCTGATTTCCGTTGGATAATTTTGAAACGAGGCTGCGAAGATAGTTCTAGAAATTTGGGAAATAAGTTCATTCCTCTTTACTACATGCATGATAGGCTCTATCTCTTCACTAATATATTGTGTTATTTGTGTTGATCAGAGAAAATACTTAGCATAACTCACACATAGAGTCCACGCGGGAGAGTAGGCTAGATTCAAAGGCACAGAAGGATAGGAATAACCCATGCACGGAAGGCAAGTTCAGTATTCAGGACTTCACCTTTTTGGAGCATGAATTCTATTTTGAGATGCTGGCATGCGGAACACACAAAAAACACCGAGACTTGCGCACCACACATTGTCTATCTTTATAGAATCAGATCAAAGAGCTTTTACATGGAGGAGATCTAAGAATAGATTCAGTACCTCAGTTAACTATAATAGATCTATAGATATCACACTTGCATGTGTGGCTATGTTTGTAAATGGTGCATGGCTATTATTAGCACGTGACCTATTTCTGGAAGAGTTAAGCGGTGAAGGGAAAGTCCCCACCCTATATATATGAGTCAAATTACTTATTTAAGATATAGAGAGATAAAGGATGGAGATATAAATGTGTGTATGTGACTAGATAATTATATCAAATCCATGCGTGCAAGATTACTGTTATTGTATAAATCTTCTATGTTACTATTGTGATTAATATATGAAGGATATTGGCTGAACCAGAGTATTATTCTGTATGTTTTGATCATTGCATGTTATTGATTCAGTCATGATTAACACTTAAGTATTTCACTCATAGATTTCGTTCTGTTATACACTGTGTGATGATGGATTAGTTATAAGTATATGTTTTTGCTACTTCATCATGCTAACATCCTACAATAACAACCTTAAAGAGGGACTTGGTACCTTTGCGTGCTTCAGGTGAGTGCTCAACCTATGTTGAGTGATGTGTCAGCGCATATAGGGTGTATCTATGAATTTTAGGCTACATCATTGGTTCCATTGTCGGGACCTCTTTTTCAGTTGTTCACAGGATGGTTCATGATGAAGACGTACCGGTTAACTCTAGAAAGTGTTGAAGAATGGATCCACAATCTAGAGGAATAATACACATGAAATTTTAGCACTGGATCTAGATTTAACACACACACTTGGGTAGAGAAGGATTTATATGAAAACTTATATGAGAACTTTTCTATCTTTCTAGTAAAGTTATATGAGTGCCTGACTGCATATACATCTAAATGGAATTGGAGATATCGAAAACTTGTTTAGACATATGAGGAATTTCAAGCACTGTATGATGTTGACTTGATTTGGACTCACGCGGTGGATATGTGGTTTTGTGGTATTCTAAACAACTATATTCTGGAGTATTCAATATCGACGTATTCATGCCCGGAAGTAGCTGAGTTCTAGTTCTTACGATATCCTATAGGGACATATTTGTAAGGTATTCCACTGGTGATCAAGATCTTGATGGTAACATTAAACTTGGAAGATAAACCTATGGCTAGCTAAAATCCTCCGCGCGTGGGGGAAGGAACAGGACTGGCGAAAGATGGCAGACCTAGTGGTAGCAAGGTAGAGGGAAGAGAGGTGGCTGAAGTATGATGAGGCACGTGAGAGGGATTTACAAAAGCAACGAGATATTTTAGAATAGATGGCATTAAGGAGAGAGATGGCTCATGAATAATTTGAAACTCGCAAAGAAGATATGGAGCTAGACCATCAAGAACTCCACCATCTAGGAAAGAAAAATAGAGAACCCTCCTCAGCCTCACATGGAAGCACGCCAATAGATATGACTTGGACCGTGGGTGCGCATCTGAACCTACCTGATGACCTAGCCCCTGTGCTTGGTTTTCCAGTATCTAGTACAATAGTTGGACAACACTTTCATTTAGGAAGTAAGAGAGATGGATTAAGTCAACAAGCGAGTACATCAATGGCAAGACAGACAACTTCATTATTATTTGGGGGTACATTTTCAGGTGCATCTTCTGTGTAGAATATGAGTGTGCAGAACGTTGGATTCACCTTCGGAAGTGGGAATACTTCACAAACTTTAGGAGTTCAGTATAATACTACTGTTGGATCACATGGAAGTACATCTACAGGCCCTATTCCAACTTCAAGTGGAGGATCAGGAGGTATAGGTGGTTCTAGTTCTGGTGGATTTGGTGGTTTTAGAGGTAGAGGAAACACAGGGGGTTCTAGATCGGGTGGACAAGGCCCATAGCAACCTGAAAACATTTATATGGATATGTCCCTTCGTCTCCCGGAGTATAGAGGTATCGAAGATGCTGTTGAACATGTGCATATGTGTGAAATTTTGTGGTACATGAAAGGTATCATGGCTTCTGAGTGCAAGGCAAGTCAATTTGTTACTACATTACAGGTGTGTGCACACAACTGGTATAGGAAGTTTGATCGCAATCAAACCTTCATTGATTATGCAGCATTAAAGGATGCTTTCCTGAAATAATTCCATATCCTAAAATTTGAGCAGAAGAGTATAAGCACACTTAAGGATATTAAGCAAGGCACTATTGAGAGTGTATATGCATATGATGCTCATTTTAAGACACTTTATCAAAGATATTTTATGATATGCATGTAAGTCAGCATGAAAAATGGTTTGTTGGAGGATTAATTACACCATTTCAAAGGGAGTTGTCGAATAAGACATATACTGATCCGCGCGAAGCATTGGAGATAGCCTTATGTGTTGAGGTAGTTGAGAGCATTGACACTGGAGTTAGTCTATTCTTAGAGGCAAAAAGTGTGGCTATGGTGAAGTAGTTAGAGAAATTATCAGCAAATTCAGCACATGAGACACACTCAGAGCCCTGGTGTACAAATTGTGAAGTAGAAGGTCACACCAAGGATAGTTTTCCTCGTATATCTGTTCATTCATTGTTGTTAGATTGTGAGATATGTCATTTTCATCATGATGGTAGTCACTGTCCCTTGTTACAATGCGTGATTAGGAAGAATGTTTCTTGTTACTGCAAATTTTTTTGTCCATGACCAATGATACTGAGAATTGTAGATTGATTGGAAAAATCCATGATGCCATAGATATTGGGGTTCGAAAGACAAGTGTGGCTGATAATTCTAAGGGTAAGACTAAGCACTAGGATTGGGATTATAATCAAACGTGCTATGAAAGGAATGATGGGCGATTTGAAGGAGGTAGTGGAAAAGGACAGGGGTATCAAGGTGGATATGGACGACAAGGCTGAGGTGGAGGTGTTTCACCTTTTTCTTAGATTTTTTCTTTAAAGTGTTGATGAAATAGATAGGGTAACAGGCATAGGAGGAATACCTGTTCAAATTTCAGTTGATGGGTTGTTGTGCGCGTATGACTTCCAAATCCACATCTGATTGTGAGAGCTTCCTTTTGGCTAGGAGGAACTACCTGTAATGAAAACAAGACCACCAGAAGGAATTAAAAAATATGGGCAGTGAACTACCTAGCGTGAGCTAGATCTGGGAAGTACATTACTTCCTAGATGGTTGTTAGTCCACTATTTTAAACAAATTAATGTTGTAAAAAAAGTAAATCCTATTGCTATTTTAAAATGATTTAGGTATCTCACTTAAAACACAATAAGCAATAGATCTAATCTAACATGCTAATCTAGAATAGAATCCAAAGGTCAAATGATTGGTTCTGGGTTCTACAGGTCTGATAAAGGTCTCGGGTAGGTTATAGGTGAGTATGGGTGAGGTAAAATTAGGTGGGTAGGTCTCTGTTTAAGGCTATGTGGGAAAACACAGAGACCGGTGTCGATAAGGGGTGACCGACGATGGTTAGGTATAACCGGTGCCGGTTAATGTGAGATCTGGAAATGTCACATAATAGGGTTTTGGTCTCCTTTGTGATTGCACAAAGGGTTTTTGTTGGTCGGGACGAGGTATTGGGTGACTGGAGTGGGCTTTTGCGAGGTTTTAATGGGTCTATGGAGGTAAAAAGGTTGGAGAAGGTCAATAGGGAGAAAGATAAGCAATGAGTGATAAAATAATGATGGAATGAAATAAACCAGAGAAGTATGAGGTTATACTTACTTGGATTTCATTCCTGAAGGTCTGTGTGTGAAGGATGGAGGTGCTGATGATGGATTTGAAAGCTACAAGTGATCACCAACTCAAGAAAATATTTTGCATGGGATGTATGCACACTCCTCTTTGCTTGGATAGATCAGATCATGGCTAGGATGGCTGTGCAGGAGAAGATGCTCAATCTCCTTCCTTGGATGTATGTTTTCTCTAGAATTTTTGTCTCTGAAGATGCGTTATCTCTCTAGAAGTGTGTTTTCTCATCAACTTTCTCCCAATGTTTTCCAACCTTGAGAATAATGTAGTTTAGGGGTTAAAAGGGGTAACTGACGGCGGTCCAGCTTAACCGGTGATGGTTAGGGGTGACCGACGTTGGTCAAGGCAGAATTTCCTAGGTTTACTAAACTTAGGGAGATCCTCCTGATTTTATTGGATCTCGTGTCATCATCCTTCAGATTAGACTCATAGCCTCTTGTTAGCATGTGGGAATGTGGTTAGAGGGAATGTAGGCATTGATTTTTAAGGTTTGGGTAAGTCTTAGTTAGTTATGGGAACTTGCTAAGAATAGGTCTTAGGTTGAGTTAGCTTGGTGAGGTGTCTAAGTGAGCTATATGTGTAGATATTATTTAAATAAGATATTTAAATAATAAATATAGTGAGGATAATGCATTAATTTAATTAAATTAATATTAGTGGGGTGAAGGGGGTCATGGCTAGGTAAATATAATAAAGGGTGCTTATATGTCGAGGGAAAAAAGGGGAGTGTGACCTAATTTTAGTGTCTACATTTTGCCCCTTTTTGTTGTGTAGCTTGTATTGGTAAGAAACACTAACAAAAATAAGATGTGGTTGCCCCATGTGAGGGTGAAGGTGATCCCCCTCAAACTAGGAACTGACGAGGCAGCAGGCTGAAGCGGTGAGTGGTTTGATAAAAGGTAAGTGGGTACATGGAAAAAGGAGTGAAAGGTCTACTCAAAAGATCTAGGTAATGGGTCAGGGTCAAAGGTAGTAGCAGTCAAACACACGCACACGTATAAACTGTAGCACACTACCAGGTTGAAGAGTAGGAAAACTCTACATCATCTAAGGTCAATAGGTTTATCCAAACAAAGGTGAAGTGAATCCAGTATCCAAGGTATATGATAAGGCCAGGAGCACAACATAGGTTAGGTGCAGGAACATTTAGGTATGTTCTGGTACACCAAAGGTAGGGTCAGGATAAACGGTCATGGCAATGGGCTAGGTAAGGTCATTAGGTCAATCAACACAAATAATAGTGCCGCAAGGTATAGTGAACACATGAGGTCAAAGGTCATGAGTGATGGTACATGTCCAAATATCTAGGTCACGGCACAAATAAGGCTGAGGTAAGGGTAAAATAATGAGTCCCCAAAGGAGGAAAAATGGAGGTAGTAAATGATGAGGTCAGGAAAGGTAAGGTAACGGGTTGGGTAAAGGTATGGGGTAAAGAGCAAGGTAGAGGGTGGGGAAAAATGGAAAATTATGTTCAATGTGTAGGTAAGGGTGATGAATTTGTTTAGGGTAAAGAAAATGGCCGAGTTAACCTCTAAGGGCCCCATGCCTGTGGAGTGCTGCCTACATAGTCCTAGCGAAAAGGGACCTCAGGCCGATGTAGTTCTCCCATGATCTAGGGAAGAATATGAGAATGAGTTGGTAGGTTCTTTGGGCATTTTGTGGGTTTAGGTTTAATAGGTGTGGGTAGATTATAGGTAAAATGATGTAGGTGAAGGTGATTATGTCGAAAGAAGAGGATTACCCCAAAGGTAAGTGTCGAGGACCAAGTCCTGTATAAGGTAATCAAAATGTCAAAAAATATGTTTAAAAGATAAGAGGGGGGAGATAAAGCCACCTAATTGGGTAGGATCATACCGAGTAGATCATACCGTGAAGGGGGTGATGAACACAAGACCCGAAAGGAATTGCACGATTAACTATTCTACGATGAAGGTAGTCACAAGATCACCAAATGTCAAAATTCCAAGATATACCTTGAGGCGATGTAGGAAATTAGAGTGGAAATGGTAAGGTGGGTGAAAGGTAGTTAATTTTATCTGTTTTGAGTGAAAAGGCTTTTGGGCAAGAGGTCCGAGGTCATAATGGGCAAGTCCATGACTTAAAAGTTTTTTTTGTTTTGATAGACTGAGAGATGCGGGAAGTCTATATGGGATAAACAATATGGTACTCCTTGAGGTCTTTGTGAAGTTGATCGATGCGGGAAGCTTCAATTTTTCATTTTTTTATTTTTTTTTGCACATAGTTGTCCTTCGAGGGTGTAGTCTATTTATAGTAGTAGTTTGGTCGAGAGGAAGATGTCCTTTTGAGGGAGTCGTATTTTTATTAGAAGTTTGACTCAAGGATTTTGGTCCCATGTGGAGGTCTTTGAAATCATGGGCAAAACCAAGGTGAAGGATAGCACTCTTGTTCAAAAGGCAGGGTGGAATGACCATGGGATTTCATCTAAAGATAGACGAAAAGTATCCATGAGAATTATGTTATGTGCAGTGCAACGGTACACATATTCAAGAGAAGATAGAAAGTGACGGGTACTCACATGATTCTTGTTTAATCATTAGGGGAGGTGTATGGAGTGGGTAGTGCTCAAGGGACGAGCCTATAAAGAGACAAATGGCGAGGTAGGACAACAGGTCAACAATAGAATGGTTGAAGATGTAATGCATTAAGGGTCTCAGGTTCAGGTTTACCCTCAAGTGAGGACAAATGATAGGCACCTGATCCATAGGTATGAGTTACGATGTATGGTCCAAGCCAATTAGGAGAGAATTTTCCCCGTTTAATTTTTTCTGCGTTGGTTATGTGTTGATTTTCTTTCAGGACAAGGTCAACAATTTGGAAGGTCCATTCATGGACATGTTTGTCATAAGCATGTTTGATATGCTATTGGTAAACTTGAAGGTGATCCAGAGCATTAAGATGACTTTCATCTAATAACTCTAGTTGTGCTAAGCGGTCCTGGTGAAAGTCATCATCAATAAGCATGTCTTGGAGAGAAATGCAAAGTGAGGGAATCTGGACTTCGAGAGGCAGGACAACCTTTGTACCATAGACCAGAAAAAAGGGTGTGGCTACAGTGGAAGTGTGAATACTTGTACGGTATGCCCATAGGGCAAAAGGAATGTGTGTATGCCAATCCCTCCTAGTATCGTCAACCACTTTCATGAGAATTTTGTTAAGGGTTTTATTAGTAGATTCGGCTTGGTTGTTTGTTTGTGGGTAATAAGGTGATGAGAAACTAAGTTGAATGTTGAAGGAATTGCAAAGTTTTTGCAATGTTTTGTTTTTCAATTGTTTTCCATTGTTAGTGATGAGGCGATGAGGGACACAAAAGTGGTAAATGATGTGATGGTTAATGAACTCACATATTTTCTCAGCTTTTGTGGAGATGAGTGGTATGGCTTCCACCAATTTTTTGTAGTATTTGGTAGCAGTTATGATCCATTGATAGTGTTGGGAAGAATGAGTATTGATTTCTCTGACAAGATCCAAACCCCATTGAGAGAAGGGCCAAAGGTCAAGAGCGACCTGTAAGGCATGACTGGGTGTATGATGAAGGTTGGAATGTTGTTGATATTTCACATAGTGTTTGACATAGTTGCAAAAATCATGGCTAAGGTTCGGCCAATAATAGCCTAGGCAAATAATACGCTTAGTAACGGCAAGGCCACTAAAGTGACCCCCACATATGCCATCATGAACCTCCTTAATGGTACAAGGAATTTCAGACATTGAGAGGCATCGTAAAAGAATACCATCGAAGCCGCGTTTATAGAGGAGTCCCCCCAGAATGATGAAATGGGAGACTTTTTTAAGGAAGGCGCATTGTCTGTTAGGGGTGAGATCAAGAGGTAAGATGGAGAGGGAAAGGTAGTCGGAGTATTATTTATACCAAAGGTCACTCAGTTCAAGGGTGTCATTTCCAATTGAGTAAACATCATGAGGTAAATAAGAGGATGAATGGAGGCATTGTACGGTGACAAATATCTTGGAATCGACAGGGGAAGTGGGTATTTGGGAAGCTAAGTAGGCCACGGTATTTACAAATTTGTTGGTTGAACGTGGGATGGTTTGAAGGGTGTAATGATCAAAGGTGGTCAAAAGTATGTCTACATGATGTTTATACTTTTGAAGTATCTCGTTATGACATTGGTACATACCATTGACTTGGTTTATGACCAATTGTGAATCACCAAAGATGTGAATGGATTTGACATCTAGGGCATAGGTGGCCTGGAGACCTAGTACGAGCACTTTGTACTCAGCAATATTGTTGGTGCATTCAAAGTCTTGTTTGAAAGACAGAGGCATGGGTTCTCCATCCAGAGGAATGAGGATAACACCAACCCCACCCCCACGATGACACTTGGAACCGTCGAAGAATAGTGTCATTTTGTAAGGGGGTTCATCCAGGGAAAGGGTAGTAATGGATTCATCGGGAAAGTCAAAATTCGAGGGTTGGTCCCCAACAATAGGTACGTCAACCAGTTGGTCGGTGATAGCATGGCCCTTGATGGACTTTTGGTGAATGAATTCGAGGTCAAGATTAGCTAAAAGCATAAGCCATCGTGTGGTGCACTGATTTTGATAAGGTTTGGCATACATGAAGTGTAAAGGATCGGTGTTGGTCACAACATAGGTTTTGTGGTTGAGTAGGTAATGGAAGAGTTTGGTGGCAATGAAAAATAAGGCTGAGAAAATATTTTTTGGATGGTTTGTATCAGGTTTCATATTCCAAAAGAGTACGGCTTATGTAATAAACCTCCTACTCTCTATGTTGTTCATCATGTTGAGTGAGCATGGCTCCCAAGGAATGATCGATAGCTGATATGTATAGGTAAAAAGGTTGGTCATATTTAGGTGGAATGAGTATGGGTGGTTGAAGAAGGTATTTTTTTAGGGCCCCATCCATCTTTGGAAGAAAATTCCTCTGTCTTCTTTCTTTTTGTATCTGGAGATCATATACTAGGACCTAAGTAGATTCACATGAAATGGTTGACAATGATCGGATATTTTTGAAATCAAAGTATTCTTTTCTACTTCATTTTTCTTCTTGCAGGCTTGTATCCTTTGCTATTTCCCTCATTTAAGGTCTAGCAAATGAAGGAGATGTACCAGAATGGCCTTGACTTTTTAGCTGAATCAACTTTCATCCTTCCTTTTATTTTTTCAATAACTCTCAAGAGTTTTTCTGAGAGAATCACTCAAGACTGCACTTTTTAGGTTGAAGGAACTGACACAATATTTAATGAGGCCAGTCTGAAGATGGTTTCGAGTATGGTGAGGGT
Organism: Taxus chinensis; assembly: GCA_019776745.2. Lineage (NCBI taxonomy): Eukaryota > Viridiplantae > Streptophyta > Pinopsida > Cupressales > Taxaceae > Taxus > Taxus chinensis. Next base: position 119,582,158 of record CM034155.1, on the reverse strand, counting down.
GCTTGAAATGACATTTAGATGTTGCCAAATATGCCCATCAATGCTACATGAACCCTTTTATCCCATTTATGTGACCTGGCAAGGCTATCATCTGAGGCATGTAAGTCATAACACAATGATATGGCTTGCTCCAATCTGGATTCTTCAGGCCAAATAGGCATGACTGGACACCAAAAGGCTTCCTTCAAGTTGTTCAATGAATGTAGTCATGCGTCTTATCTTCCTGGTTCATAAGTAACATCCTTGGTTCAAGAACCTAAGTTAGTGGCATGTGCAATCTTTGAGAGAATTCTTGATGAACAAGCGGTATAGGTCAACCCACATGGCCTAAAAAATGATCTCAACTTACTTCTATTCATAGGAAAATGGTAAATCTTTTCATTTTTGAGGCTAGGTTGAGGTCACGGAAGTCAGTACCAATGTGGAGTCTCTGGATACAACATGCTTTAGTAACACAGACACACCTGTTAGAACATCCAATGAGGACACACTTTGTAGGGTAAGATGAAGGAAATGAAAAGAAGGCACTGAAGTTCATTCTTTGACGAGATGAGTCTCCATTTATGCGAGGGTGCATTTTCCTCAGCTTTTGTTTGATAGGTTTGGAAAATATCTGGAATGGTTACAATATTATGGACCACTATGGTGGGGTCAATACGCTGGCATGTTTGCTGTAAGACCAAGAGAAAGCATGGTTATGATCTCAGACAAAAGAAGTGATGGATTCCTATTCAGTAACTGATCTAAATATTGTCTATGATCTTTAGGATGTGTAGGTATATCCATTAGTATGAATGTTGATCTTGATAGTTTACTTCATTCAACATGGTTTGTGTCTCAGAGGGAGATGAATATATGAGTCTTCTCCACCAAGATAGGTGAGTATGGATTCATCATCCTGACATTGAATAACGTTAATGGTAGGTGTGGCGTCATTGATCATCTCAAGATACAGGAATGGGAGAGTAGAGGGGGCCTCGCCTTCGCGTTGATAAGTCAAAGACCCCAAGGAAATGGTGTTTATGAAAAATTTTTTAGGGAGGATAGATTCAGGATACATCGACTCCATCGGTGAGGATGGTGATGAAGGTATGAGAAGATGGATAGGGTCTTTAATGAGTTCAATATAGGCCTATTTGGTAGGAGGTTCAAGGAATCCGATACCACTACGGTCATTATATTTATAGGTGGTACATGGGATAACGGTTATGGTGGCCTTGCTCATAAAATCCAAAACCAAAACCCTTTCACGTATAGCGGTGTAGGAAGGTGTGGGAGAAATGGTGATTGGTAAGTGATTGGAAGTTAGCAAAAAATGGGCAGGGTTGTGATGGTGGTTCAGTTGTGTATGTGGTAGTATCAAGTCCCCCATAGGTGACATTATTTCAAAGATGAGGAGGACCATAAAGGAGGCATTATCCTATATGGTGATCATAGTAAGGTTCAGGGAAGCCGATACCACTATGATCATTATGTTTGTAGGTGGTACATGGGATAATGGTATGGCGGCCTTTCTTGTAAAATCCAAAACCAAAACCCTTCCATGCACAATAGTGCAGGAAGGTGTGGGCGAAACGACGATTGGTAAGTGATTGGAAGTCAGTTGACGGAAAATGAGTGGGGTTGTGATGGTAGGTTCAGGTGTGTAAGTGGTAGTATCAAGTCCCCCATAGGTGAGACTAGTAAAAAGATGAGGAGGACCATAAAGGAGGCATTCTGCTATACAGTGATCATAACGAGGGTGTTGGTGAAGGTTTCCATACTCATGCAAAGTAAGGAATGTGTTGACACTATATAGGTGGTACTCCCCTAGAGTGAGGCGTTGAAAAACACCTTCCAAGGGATCAGTGGTTGGTATGTAGGTAGTTGGTATGGATGATGTGTCGGAGGTCGATGCGGAGGTGGAGTTAATGGATTTGGCAGCTAATGGGTCAGTCGTGGAGGTTATAGCAGTAGTAGGAATAGAGGAGGTATGTGCGGGGAAAGTAGTGGTTGTACTGGTAGGTGGAAGTGTAGGTGAAGTCGTATCGGTTGTGGAGGTAGACGGCTTAACAGGTATGAGCACATTATTGGGTTGGTAAAGCATGTTACATGTTTTGAAAGATGATGGGTCAGCTAGAATGGTATAAGTGTGTCCTTCGTGTTCAAACTTTACACAACGATGCAAAGTGGAAGGAACGCAACCCATGACATGGATCCAGGGTCTATCAAGCAACAAGTTATATTGGAATTCCCCCTCTAAAACATAAAACAACTCTGGAATAGTGTGAGGACCTATGTGAATGTGAAGGATGACAGTGCCTAGTGTGGTAGTGATAGCATCATTGAATGAACACAACATGACTGGATGTTTATGCATGTAATTGTTGGGTATGCACATTTGAGAGAATGCATGGGATGAAATGATGTTAATGCTAGCACCTTCATCAATCATCACACGGTGTACTTGTATGTCATCAATGTGGACAGAGATGAAGAGGGCTGGGTCCGGGTCATCATTTTGGTATGGTGCGATCTCTTCCTCTGAGAAGCTAAAGGAGGCCACTTGGTGAACAAGGTGAGTTGAGGATGAAGGTGATAATTTGGTGAGAGAGGCTACATGATGAGGTGTGATAATCGAGGCTATGGGTGTAGGGTCATTGGGTAAAACCTCAATAGATTGAAGAACCTCCATGAGAGCTTGACGATGGGATTCCGAGGTTTGGATGAGATCGTATAAGGACATTTTGAGGGGAGATTGGTGTAGTTGTTTGATCATGGTGCGGTGTGTTGTACCATTAGAAATGGGGTATTTGGGACCATAGATAGTTATTTTAGGTATGGGTGCAGATGGTATGTTGGGTATAGGATTGGTTGGTGGTTCAACTGCCTTGTCTTTTCCCTTCTGTGCATGTGTAGTGACATGTATCATGTTGATTTGAGGGAAGTTGGAAAATGGGGAAGGTGTAGGGTGAGTGGTATAATGACTTGAAGGGAAAAAACCTACCGAAGGAGAAAAACCCTGTGAGGTTAGCTGGGCACAACGACATTTGGGTGGTGGCATGGAAATTTCTCTGATGCGAACCATGTTAATTTAAAATTTTGTGTGTGGCTCTTGGAGCTGTGAGGGGGGAGGTTGTGGTTGTTGAGTGAGCAGTGTGGGAATGGGTGTTGGTGAATCAGGATCCTCATCAAGAAGGTCATCATTGTCAAAGTTGGTTTCTGGTGGACACAATTGGATAAGAATGGTTTTCAAGGCCTTGCAACTCTCCACACCATTCCCTGGCACACGATGGTATGTGAAAATTTTAGTATCATCAAACCCTTTTGGCTTGGGTTTGACGGGGTCATAAGGTCGGAGTGGCGGTAATGTGATAATAGAAGTCTCAAGGAGGTTGGTTAAAATTTTGGCATAGGACCCTGCTAGTGGATCGCAATGAGAAGTGAATGTAGGTTTGGGTGTAGATGTGGTTGGTTGTCTAGGAATTGTTTTTGGAAGAGTAGGAATGGGTCAAGATATGGGTTTAGGTGCCTATGTGGTTTGAGGTATCAACCAGGTTCGTTTGGGTAGAGGTACAGTAGATGGATGGGTAGGAGGGTGTGGGGTTGTTTTGACTACCTTGTTGTGGGGTAGTGGGGTTTTGTTTTTGGGTCGCACCTTTTTGGGTAAAGGTGATGTGGGTTTACAAGGTCGAGAAGGAAAAGCAGATGGAGGAAGAGGGCGAGTTACTCATGGGATAATGGGGGTGCTGTGAAGGTAGATGACGTGGGTCACACTTGGGGTGTGAGGGACAATGAATTAAGTGTAGTGGGTTGTGAAGCGATAGCTGAAGGTATTGGAGGTATTGATGGTAAGACTAATGCAAGTGCGGGTATAAGTTGTGATGTATGCCTAGGTAGGTTATAGGTTTGTGAAGAAGGAATGGGTTGTTGTGTTATTGGTTTATGGATGGGATAAGGGTGCTTGACCATGTTGGGAAGTTGAGGTCTTAAGGCAGATGGGACAAGTGTGGGTGTGATTGGTGTGGTCGGGGTATGAGATCGATGAGTTTGTTTCTTTGGTTTGGGTGTCGGAGTAGGTGTGGTATTGACGTTGGAGGATGTAGCTAAATCCAGTTTAATAGGTGGATGCGTAAGGTTGGTGGTCGGGGTGACCCCTAAAGTGGTAATAGGTTTAGTGGAGGAAAATGTTGTGGGTATGGGTTTGGGTTTAGATGTAGGTCAGGTTATGGGTAAGGGTGTGGTGTGAGTGCTAATGGGTATCGAGGAAGGGGTTACGAAAGCAGTGGTTGTATTTGGTTTGATGGGTGGATATGTGTTTGGGTAAATAGTGGAGGTGTCATCGAGGGATCTCTACATTTGTGTCGAAACAAGGAGTAAGAGGTGTCACCATAACAAATCCCTATCCACATAATCTAAGTGATCAACCAAATGTGAGAATGACACATCTGTGGGTGGATTTGGCAAGGACCTAATGGTAATTCCCGTAAAATGCCTCCTAGAAATAGGGGATTGGCCAGCTTCAGCTTCCGTGGGTAAGAGAGCTGAAAGTAGGTCTATTGGATTTTGGGTAGCCAATGGAGAATGCTTGTGAAGAGGAAAGGTATTTCCATTGGGTCTATGATGGGTGGAAGAGATGATGGGAGATCCTCTATAAGCAGAGGAACGGATAGGTGCTCCTCTATGGGTGGAGGAGGTAATGGGTGCTCCTCTACGAGTGGAGGAAGTAATGGTTGCTCCTCTATGGGTGGAGGCAGTATGGTAGGTAAAGGTTGTCTAACTGGAGAAGGTAGGGGTGAGATGGTCTCAATGTTAGCAGAAGACCCCTCCATAGGTGATGAAGGAGATGAAAGGTGCTCCTCTATTGGTGAAGAAACAGTGACAGTTGGTTCTAATGTGGAAGGAGGATTTTGGGCTAGGATTTTCTCTATGGAAGGGATGTGAGGTAATTGAGAGGCTACAGGTACCTCATTAAAGATAGCATGAACCTCACATGTATGGGTATCATGAGAGGATGTCTTTCCGGTTTGATTGGATAAAGAGGCATGATTGGGAAATGGTTTCTTGAATATTTGTAGATTTTGGTTGGGGGTGGCATTGGGATTATCCACAGTTACCTCACATTTCTCGAGCATTTCTTGGACAATATTATTTAAAGTGATGTAGTTGCAGTCACTATGACCCTTCACTCAGTGATAGTTACAAAAATCATGCTCTTTATAACACGCAGACATGGGGTGAGAAGGGTCAAAACCAGTGTGTGGTTTTATGGGTGGAAGGGTGATGGCTCCAGCTTTGATAATATTTTCTAAGATAGAAGAGTAAGGTTCCCTAATTGAGTTATATTTTCACTACTCTTGTCTGAATCGAAAATCCTAGACAGGTGATAGATTAGATGAGGGTGTAGCTTGATTGGAAGGATGATCTAGGTTGGCCTTGAGTACCACTGCGTTAGTGGTACCCTTAGCTTTTGAATAATTGGTCAGTGGTTTGGAAGAAGAAGAGGTTTAATTCAACTTGAATGTCAAATTCTTATTTCGTAATTGGATTTTCTTCTCTTTGATTTCCTGAATCTCTAACTTTTGTGCCATAGTGAATGCCTCATTGAATGTTCAGAAAGTTTGGACTTGCAAGGTCAGGGAGATATGTCTGGCATAAGCTCGTGTGAAGAGCTCGATGAGTTTAGTTTGTGGCAGTAAGAAGGTAAGTTGATTGATCAGACTGCTCCAGCGAGTGACAAAATTTGTGATAGATTCATCCTCATACTAACGTGTGGAATATAGATCGGTCATGGTAACCTTCTTGGCGATATTGATGGAGAAATGATCCAAAAAATATTGGGCTACCTGATTGAATGAGAATATGGAGTGTTTGCGTAACCCACTATACCAATCTAATGCAAGTCCAGTGAGGGACATGGGAAAGGTTCTCAACAGCAGGGCATCATCATGAGTGATTAGATAACACCTATGTTTGAACGAGCGCAAATGTTGTTGTGGGTCTTCTTTGCGATTGAATCAGTTGAATTTAGGCATTTCCCAATGCACAGGGTATGAACGGATAGGAATGGATGGGTGAATAGGATCATTGCAAATATTTTCGTAGGTGAGAGTGTTGCAGGATCCAGAAACCAATGCCTCTAGTGTCTGCATTTTGTCCAACATTAATATAATTAGGTCATTGGTGGGTTGTGATGGTTAGATGCCTCCTATAGTGTGAGGAGGTTGGTTTTGGGCATATAATGGGGGTGGCATTCCAGTGTATGGGGCTGCCATGTAACGTGGTGGAGAAGAAGGTAATAAAAGAGGGGGTACATACCCTGGATGAATAATAGATGAAACAGGTAGTTGTTGGTAGTATGTATACGGGGGTGGAAGGGTCATGGTAACCCTAGTGGCAATAAGGGCTAATGATTGTGGAATAGAGCGAACCATGTTTTGAAATGGGGTAGGGGTCACCGACATTGGAGGTGGTAATGTAGTTACGGGTATGTATGAGACATTAGGGGCAGATGAGGTCGTGTTTGGGATAGTCGTCGAGGGTACGGTGGATGTAATGGGTGCTATAGAGGTAACAGATGTGGCAGTCATAGCGGGTACAAAACCTAACTACAAAACGACTGGGGGTAAGGTGGATGTGGGCAGCACTAAACCAGATGGAGCCGATGCAGAAGTGGGTGCGAGAGTCGGGGGGATAGATACAGGCATGTTGTAAATCAACTAACCCGAGGCATCTCGAGTGGACAAGTGGGAGAGGTAAAACTACAAGGCAGCAGGGTTTTGGTCATGGAGTCGTGAAAACACCTCGTCTCCAGTAGCGATAGTGGTAGGCTGGATGGGATCCATGGTTGGTGATAAAATAGAAGGTGGGAAGGACTAGGTGGGAGTGGTTGACAACTGGCATGGAATACAAGGGAGTTTACTTGTCTTTGGGTCAATACCATGTGAACCAGTATTGACCTAGTAGGGCTGCCTTTCTGTAAATGATACAAAGAATAGTAGGAATAGGTGAATCTGATGATAAAAAATGGATGAAGTAACAAATGGTGGGTGGAATGTGAAATAGGCTAACCAATTCCGGTTAGGGAAAACCGATGTCGGTCAGGGGTAACCACTACCGGTCACTGTAGAAAATGGACAGTGAGTAAACAACGAGGCAGAAGGAAAAATATGACAATTATGCCAAATATGGGGATGTGTAAAACGTCAATGGGAAAAATGACAGTGATAGAGACTATAAAAGTGGAAGAAAGTGAAGTAAAATATCCTTTTGAGTAGGTTAGCAAAAGGACCTAGAACTGACGTCTGTTTGGTATAACCAATGGCGGTCAGAGGTAACCGATGACGATTACTATGAAATTGAAACAGTGATGAAAGAAAGTGGTTGTGAATTAAAATATGATGTAGAATCGGACCTACAATTCTAGAAATGATGATGATATGGCCCAGGCACACTCAGGTGAATCCATAATACACTAGCTATGATGAGGATCATGCAAGGATGAACAAAAAAAAGTAATGAACATGATCTTTCACCTCAAAACACAAGCCAAATAGAAACACTAAGAAAATGTGATCATAGGAGTGCCCTTTCTATTATGTTTGTTTAACTTATGCTATTTAGGGACTGACACATGAATTATGAAATAGATTTTTTTTGGTGAGGATGGATTTCTACAAAGAAGGAGATCTAAAGGTGAGGTTTCAGGTATGTTATGGTGGGGGCAGGATTTGCTCTGAAGTATGACTCGACATAGCAGTGAGCTGGGTGTCCACTCTGACGTGATCGTGTGATCACCTACAGCTTCTTCCAGGAAAGATGTTGTTTAAGAATGTATGTATTTTGAATTTTTGTGTGGTTTGGTAAGACTCAGAGAAAGAGGAAAGGATAGAAGTGCTTTTCTATGATTCGTTTGTCAACTATCAGCTGGAAATGACTTCCAGCATATAGGTTGCCCTCAATTAATGTGAGCTAATGCATAAAATCAAAATGAAATGCAATGATTTTAAAACCCAATTCGAAAATGTGAAATTGGATGACACAATAAGATGAAGAGGAAGAGGGATGCTCTTTCACTACAACGCAGAAAGCAGAAAACAATGAAGAAATGATTCTTTTTAGTTACACCAAAAGAAAAAAATTCCTTTAGAGAGAATAGAAAGAAGAGACGTGGATTACAAGGGAAGAAAATTGGTGTGTACACTTTTAGAAGGGAAACAAACACACAATTTTTTCCTAGGAATGAATGAAATGCAAGGAACCCCAGATGGGTCCCACTGGGCGTGCCAAAATTTTTCACCTTTTTCTTGGATTATTTCTTAAAAGCGTTGACGAAACAGATATGGTAACAGGCATAGGAGGAATACATGTTCAAATGTCAGTTGATAGGTTACTGCGCGCATATGACTTCTGAATCCACAGCTGATCGTGAGAGCTTATTTTTGGCTAGGTGGAACTACTTGTAATGAAAACAAGACCACCAGAAGGAATTAAACAATATGGGCAGTGAACTGCCTAGTGTGAGCTAGATCTGGGAAGTATGATACTTCCTAGATGGCTGTCAGTCCACTGTTTTAAAAAAATTAATGTTGTAAACAAAGTAAATCCTATTGTTATTTTAAAATGATTTAGGTATCTCACTTAAAACACAATAAGCAATAGATCTAATCTAACAGGCTAAGATAGAATAGAATCTAAAGGTCAAATGATTGGTTCTGGGTTCTGCAGGTCTGATAAAGGTCTCAAATAGGTTACAAGTGAGTGTGGGTGAGGTAAAATTAGGTGGGTAGGTCTCTGTTTAAGGCTGTGTGGGCAAACACAGAGACCGGTGTCGGTCAGGGGTGACCGACGGTGGTTAGGTATAACCTATGCCAGTTGCTGTGAGATCTGGAAAAGTCACATAATAGGGTTTTGGTTGGTCAGGACGAGGTATTGGGTGACTGGAGTGGGATTTTGCAATGTTTTAATGGGTCTATGGAGGTAAAAAGGTTGGAGAAGGTCAATAGGGAGCAAGATAATCAATGAGTGATAAAATAATGATGGAATGAAATAAACCAGAGAAGTATGAGGTTATACTTACATGGATTTCATTCCTGAAGGTCTGTGTGTTAAGGATGGAGGTGTTGATGATGGATTTGAAAGCTACAAGTGATCACCAACTAAATAAAAGCTTCTGCATGGGCTGCATGCACACTCCTCTTTGCTTGGATAGATCAGATTATGCATGGGATGGCTGTGCAGGAGAAGATGCTCAATCTCCTTCCTTGGATGTACGTTTTCGCTGGAATTTTGCTCTCTGAAGATGCATTATCTTTGTAAGATGTGTTTTTTCTTGTCAACTTTCTCCCAATATTTGCCAACCTTGAGAATAAGGTAGTTTAGGGGTTAAAAGGGGTAACAGACGGCGGTTTGGCTTAACTGGAGACAATTAGGGGTAACCGACGTTGGTCAAGGCGAGATTTCCTAGGTTTGCTAAACTTAGGGAGATCCTCCTGATTTTCTTGGATCTTGTGTCGTTATCCCATAGATTAAACTTGGAGCCTCTTGTGAGCATGCGAGAATGTGGTTAGAGGGAATGTAGGCATTGATTTTTAGGGTTTGGGTAAGTCTTGGTTAGTTATGGGAACTTGCTAAGAATAGGTCTTCGGTTGAGTTAGCTTGGTGAGGTGTCTAAGTGAACTATATGTGTAGATATTATTTAAATATGATATTTAAATAATAAATATAGTGAGGATAATGCATTAATTTAATTAAATTAATTAAATTAATATTAGTGGGGTGAAGGGGCTCATGGCTAGGTAAATGTAATAAAGGGTGCTTATATGTCAAGGGACAAAAGGGGAGTGTGTCCTAATTTTAGTGTCTACAGGAGGAAGAGGTGAGTTCCCTCATGGAACATGTTATACATGTGGATCACCTAACCACTATAGGTGTGAATGCCCGCAGTATATCTCCTATTCATTTTGCAGAAAGGGACGTAGTTACGAGGAGTGTATGGCCTTGTATGTGCATCTCAGTAAGCAGCACAAGCAAGAGAACAAAGGAACAAGTATGGTTAGGATCCAGTGTGTAGTAGAAAATCAATGGATGCCCAAGTTAACACCAGAACCTGAAGTAATACCAGTGAAGATTACCACAGGAGTTGAAGTGGCACACGTGAAAGAGGTATTACACCAGAAGCTGACAATTACTAGGGAGGAGGTTTTGCATACCAGGTATCTAGATCCAACTCAATAGAAGGAAGTCTATCAAGGGACCATGGAGGTTCTTAGGAATCTTCAGGGTGAGATACAATTTTTAAAAGAGTAGTCTAGGAAAATTGAGCATAAGAAGGAGACAGAGAAGGACCCTTCTGATATTGATGATGTCAGAGAGGTATGTAGAATGCTGCGCCAAGAGAATATTATTCCTTTATTAGGGAATTTGTTGAAGGGGAATACTCTGTGCACGGGAACTGAGACTGGATGACAAATACTCCATGTAAATATCCCTCTTGATAGCATTGACTATGACAAGGAAATCACCTTGAATGATGTTGTGGATGGTTGGTTGCTGAGAAAAATTCTGATTGATACAGGTGCAGAAGTAAATGTACTTACATTGGATGCATGTGTACAAATGGGGAGACCTCCATTACAGCCATCATCTAATGTGTTGTTTATGGAAAATAGGACTAAGGCTACTCCCATAGGGGTTCTGAAAGATGCATCAATAACAATAAAAGGGGCCAAGTTCACGGGATATTTTGAAGTATTGGAACTCACAGAAGAATACAAATTTTCAACTTTGCTTGGGCACCCTTTGTGTTATGCAAACAATGCTGATTTGAGATTTAACAAGGGGTATATCATATTTGAGAACAAGGAATAAATGGCTGTAATACCCCTTACAGATGGGAAGTCCATACCATATGTGGAACATTTGAGTGAAGAGGACTTGAATAGAATTTATATACGCTCTATTCGGGACCCAGAGGTCGATAATCCATCAAAGGAAGGAATTCTGTAGTGGGAAGATTCCCAGTTTCTGAGTGATACTACGAGTATTTCTTATGATAATTGGGCTCATGGTACTTATGAACTGGATGGGTGCAAGGTGAAGTGTGCGGTTTCTTGTAAGAAGGGTTTTCACTCTGTCAGATGTATAGGTCACTCAGTACCCTGGTATACTGGAGTAGAAGATCTGACTATATTTTTAAAAGCCATGGAGGTAAAATGGATAGACCAAGTTAAAGGGAGAGATATGTTAGCATATACCTTGCACAGGACATTTAGAGCACTAGTGGGTAGTTCACAAGGATAATCTTCTGGAATGGGAAGAGATTGGAACCACCTTATCTACTAGGTTTTTCAGGAACAATGCACCTACATAGATTTGCACTTATAATGGTGATCAACCTGCTCAGCATCAAATTCAGCAATGTGAGAGACTATGGAAAACAAGACAAGAAGCATTACCACCTTCACTCTGGGTGCATCGGTTATATTCTACTCTATAATGTTGCGCACGCGATTGGTATGTATATGTTGAACTACATAAATAAACTAGAAATTGATAGGGTTTACCTATAGGAATGATCCAAAATTTTGACTACTTCTCGACCAAACCAAAACTGGACAAGGCATTGAGCTTTATCAAGCACTTAACTATGGGAGATAGTGGGAAAGCAGAGGAGCTTATTCAAGAATTATTTGGTGAGACAAACATAGGAGCGCATTTTAAAGAAGAAGAAGATGAATCCATATTACTTGAACGTGCTTTCCTTGAGAAAGAGAAAGGGAAGATGGTTAGCATAATTGATGATGAGGAAGTTGAGAACTTGGATGTTGATCATTCACATGGAGCATGTGAGGTCTTAGACAGTGAATATTTAGATACACGTGCATATCATGGGTCACTCAGTACCTTGGTATACTGGAGCAGAAGATCTGACTGTATTTTTAAAAGCCATGGAGGTAAAATGGACAGACCAAGTTAAAGCGAGAGATATGTTAGCATATACCTTGCGCAGGACAGCATAGCACTAGTGGGTAGTTCACAAGGATAATCTTCTAGAATGGGAAGAGATTGGAACCACATTATCTACTAGGTTTTTCAGGAACAATGCACCTACATAGATTTGCACTTATAATGGTGATCAACCTGCTCAGCATCAAATTCAAAAATGTGGGAGACTATGGACAACAAGACAGGAAGCATTACCACCTTCACTCTGGGTGCATCAGTTATATACTACTCTACAATGTTGCACACGCGATTGGTATGTATATGTTGAACTACATAAAGAAACTAGAAATTGACAGGGTTTACCTGCAGGAATGATCCAAAATTTTGACTACTTCTCGACCAAACCAAAACTGGACAAGGCATTGAGCTTTATCAAGCACTTAACTATGGGAGATAGTGGGAAATAAGAGGAGCTTATTCAATAATTATTTGATGAGACAAACATAGGAGCGCATTTTGAAGAAGAAGAAGATGACTCCATATTACTTGAACGCGCTTGCCTTGAGAAAGAGAAAGGGAAGATGGTTTGCATAATTGATGATGAGGAGTTGAGAACTTGGATGTTGATCATTCACATGGAGCATGTGAGGTCTTAGACAGTGAAGATTTAGATACGCGTGCATATCATGAACCCATGAAGACAAAGAAGGTAAACATTGGAATGGAAGCAGAACCTAAAGAAATGATAATTGGAGACTACTGGTCAGAATCAAAAGTGGCAAAGATCATAGAGATACTTAGAGACTATGAGGACTTATTCCCTAGAGATTACCATGAACTTAAAGGCATTCATAAATCACTTGGCGAAATGAAAACAAATCTTAAGGAAGGTGCACGCCATGTTAGAAAGAGACCTTATCGGATGAATCCTGATTTGCGCGAGAAAGTATAGGAAGAAATTGATAAGATGTTGAAATCTAGAATCATTAGACCCTTGGATGAGTTATAATGGGTTAGTCCTGTCGTAATAAGTATCAAGAGGGATGGTAGGATTCAAATTTGTGTAGATTATAGGGAGTTGAATGTAGCATGTGTTACAGATCATTTTCCTACGCCTTTCATAGAAGAGATATTAGGAGTGGCTGGGCGTGAGATATATTCATTTACAGATGGGTTTTCAGGGTATCATCAGGTTAGGATTGCTCTGGAAGATCAAGAAAAGATAACATTTACTACTGAATGGGGTAGCTTTGCCTATACTGTGATGCCTTTTGGATTGAAAAATGCACCTGTTATATTCTCACGGATATTTGTTCAAGCATTCAAGGATTTTATTCACAACTTACAGGTCTATCTAGATGATTGGATAGTACATGGGCTTAATAAAGATCATTGTGACAATCTGCGCTTAATGCTTGAAATATGTAGATAGTTGAGTATCTTGTTGAATATCAAGAAGTGCATCTTTTCTACACCTTTCAGAATACTGTTAGGGCATATAATCTACAAGGAAGGGTTGTTGGTTGATCCAGCTAAAGTTGTAGTCATTTTAGGCCTGAAAGCACCTGTCAGTCAAAGTGAGGTACGTGGATTTTTGGGTCACACAGGATATTATAGAAATTTCATCAAAGGGTATGCCAAAGTTTCCACACCTTTAGAATATTTACTCAAAGGGAAGAGTACATTCAATTAGGGAGAATCATAGTAGTACGTGTTTGAGATATTGAAGGAGAAACTTACTACCATGCCTATCTTGCATTTTCATTCATGGGATAAACCTTTTCATGTACATGTGGATCATCCCATTTATTTTGCTAGTAGAAAGCTGACCCCTGTTGAACAGAATTATACAACTATAGAGCGCGAAGCTTTGTCCACGGTATATGCCTTGCACAAATTCAGAAATTATCTGTTAGCCACACCGTTCATATTCTATACAAATCACATGGCTTTGAAGTATTTTTTGAACAATCCCGTCTTATAGGGGCACATATGATGATGAATACTCTTATTCCAAGAGTTTGAATTTACCGTTGTGGTGAAACCAAGGAAAAGTAATTCTGGACCAGACCACTTGTCTAGAATTCAATAAGGTGAAGAAGCACAAACAATAGAAGATACCATGCTTGATGCCCAGTTGTATAGGTTACAATGCGTGCCATTGGAATTAGAGGATATTGTAGTCTTTTTAAGGACTGGTATGACACCAGAAGGCATGAAAACTTTGGAAAATAAACAGCTTGCTATATGCGTGGCACCATTCATGTTGATCAGTGGTGACCTATACAAGTTAGGCAGAGATGAAGTGTTACGCCATTTTATATTAGTGCATGAATGCAAGGATATAATGGAGGAAGCACATGGTGGTATTGCAGGTGGCCACTATGCAGGTGATGTTATGGCACGAAAGATCTTACTTACTGGTTTATCATGGGAAATATTGTTTAAGGATTGTAAACCGTATTGCAAGGCATGTGACCATTTTCAACGTCTAAGTCAACCAAGACAGAGGGATGAGATGCCTTTGTGACCAATTACAATTGCAGAACCATTTGAGAAATGGGATATTGACTTTGTCAAGCCTATTTCGCTAGCCGCGCGTAGGACTGGATCACGCTATATCATTACTTGTACATGTTATCTTACAAGATGGGAAGAAGCATCACCTATGAAGGAATGTACAACAGCTACAACATCTAGGTTTCTATGGGAGAATGTTCTTACCAGGTATGTATGTCCTTTATGTTTGACAAGTGATAGGGGCACACATTTTTTGAATGAGATAATCAAGATTTTGTTATATGATTTTATGGTTGCACACCATAAGACTACACCCTATCACCCTCAGGTGAATGGAACTGATGAGGATTTCAATAAGATTCTGAGCCAAACATTAACCAAGATTTGTGATGTTGGAAGAAAGGACTAGGATGATAAGGTATCAACTATTCTTTGGGCTTACATAATGAAATATAAGATATTGACTAAAGCCACACTGTTTTAGTTGGTGTTTAGGGTGGAAGTTGTTCTTCCTATAGAATTCATGTTATCTTCTTTGCGCATTGTGCACGCTAGAGGTCTAGCTAATGAGAAAGCTTTTGTAGAATGGATTGAGAAGATGGTTCAACTGGATGAGTGCTGAGCAATAGCACATTGGAGTAAGAATCAAGAAAAATCATAACATAAAGCATGGCATGATAGACATATACGGGATAAGAAGCTTGAAGTTGGAAAAATGGTACTTCTTTATGACTCTAAGTTTTTACGCCATCCAGGAAAGCTTAAGTTACATTGGTTGGGGCTGTATGTTATCACTCACATACTTTAGTTAGGCACTTTCCAGTTAGAAGCACTTGACGGAACACAGCTACCCAATTACTTTAAGGGGAGTAGGTTGAAGCCCTACTATAAATAACTCTTCTGGGTGTTTATAATAAGGTAGTATTGCCAGTTAGATTAGGTTTCCATTTCTACATTTCTTTAATGTATTTATTTCATCATCGTTATGATTTGTCAATTTAGTTTTTGTTTTTGTGTAATAAGTGTACTTGCGCGCATGAAGCTAACTACAATATGTAGCATGTTGATGCACAGAGGACTGCACATACTTTTAGTATGGGGTGGATTATTGGTGATACCCAGGTATAATGATGTGGAGATTGGAAGCTATAATGTTTTGGATGTTGAGGAAGTAAGCTGCTAAGAGTGATTCACAAAAGATTATTTCTCAAAAGTGACCAAGGATGGAGATGAATGAAATGAAAGTATAACTCGAGGTAAGCAATGGCCATGATAACTACCAGGAGAAGGTGCAGTGATGAGGTACTCAGGTGCTAAGGCACGCACTGAAGAGAATTCTGTGACTAGAAGGTAGGAAGGCATGCTAGAAGGTAATAGATGTGGCACGAAGATGTACCACGTGGAAATAAAAAATTTGGTCAATAAATGAGAGGATTTTTGGTAGGTGGAGCAATAAATGCACTAAAAATTTGAAAATCTATATAAGTACGGGATGCGAATTCATTTTTACCATTGCAACTAAGAGATTTTGAAAAAGAGATTATGTGTGAAGAGCCAAGTGATCGATTCAACGTGATGTGAGAGGTAGATCTGTGCATTTAAGAGCTTGGATCCCTGGGTGAAGAAGGGTTTGAAGGAAGCAAGAAGGTAGAGAAGAGAAAGGGCACGCAGTTTCATGATTTGATCTGGGGAATGCTTTGCATTGAGCTAGGGTTTTGATTCTGCCACTAATGAGTACAGAGAAGGTATTTCATAGACAATTGGAAGGTAGAAATGGCTCCCAAGAAGGCCGTAGCAGCAAGATCAAAAGGAAAGAAGAAGGTAGTAGTTGAGGAAGAAGAAATGGCCCTCGAAAGTAATTTTTCAGAAATACAGTATCCAGAAGGGGACATTGTTGGGAAAGAATGGGAATAACACATAAGAAAGAGCAAAGTAATTAAATACAATCACAGAACTTTAGACAATAAGAAGGAACTTGATACCCTGCTCATGATAAGGACAAAAAAGTGCACAGTGGATGATATGTCGGTGTATGACGATGCCGGAGAGAAGTTGTTGAGGAGGACTAGAGTCTATCAACTTTATGATCTTCCAGATTTCGAGAAGTATGAACCTTTGTATAGATGGTTGATGAGTATAATCAATGAGGATTTCTTTTACTTTGTAGGAAGAAGGGCCAGGATTTCATCCATGCTGATCTCATCAATTACAGGACTGAAGGCCTCTGGAGAAGATATCAAGAATGAATTAGTAGATAAATCTGCTATCTTAAAGACCCATCAGGAGTTGGGGTACATGAAGGGTCTGCATGGAATGTATATTGAAAAGTTGAAGAACTATCTGGTAGTAAAATCAGCAGCGCACCTCGTCACAAAGATGAATGACCAAGATCGATGGTCACAGGTAAACACTATGTGGTTACATATAGTAAAGTGCATGTCAGAGGGCGCAGTATAAAATATTACAGGCTATATTTCAGAAGAGATTATAGAGGAAGCACACACTGGGAAAAAGATAAACTTTGGCATTATCCTGCTATTATTGGTATTTATGGAGATCGGGATACCAAATGGACCTAAGGAGAAAATATGGGAATACCCCATGGAGAAAAAATCTCCAGCTGAAACGTTCAACAAATATTTATGCAAAGGGCCCATGACGGATGAAGTTAAACAAAGGGTAGAGATGTGGTACGATAGGCTCCATGCAGCCTTCGAAGAAGACTGGTGCATACCAAAGGACTTACCTTTGGTACTAGGAAAGCAAGTTCAGTATGTTGTCTATTTGCATTTCTATATCATGTGCTTCCTGATGAAGGATGGAGCATGGAGCCCATGGTTCAAAATCCCCTATGCCTTCACAAAAATTTACTTTCAAGCATCCATCCATTGGTTCACAGACACAAAAATATTTATTTTTAATGCAGATAAGGTAGACTGTGACTACCACACCTTGTGAAAAAAGTATGTGTATCCAGGGAAGAGCACATACAATGAGAGCATTATTTCAGAAGTATTGAGTATAAAGCCGATAAGTCTCACTATGGGAGACATAGGGGCAGCACTTGTGTATATCCAACTAAAGCCCTAGATAGAAAATAATAAATATGTGGAGAGTGGGTTCACGCTCCCAAGGCCACCAAGGGGAAAACATACATTGGAGAAAATTCCAATGGTGAAGCCCTCAGGAAGCATTGAGCTTGGAGATGGAGAAGAAGAGAATGAAGATAGTGGTGGTTTAGAGCGTAGAAGAAAGAAACCATCTGATCGGAAAGGATCAGGGTGTGAGACAACTCTACCTCAAGGGAAAGAGGAAGAAGAAGATGTAGAAGTTGTGCAGGGAGAAAAAATATTTAAAAAAGTATTTAAGCACACAAGAGCACAAAGTGGAACCCCACACACAGTAAGGAAATCACCACGCCGCTCGCCTCCTAAAGAGCCTACAGATAAAAAGAGTAGGAGAAAGTTAAAATTAGATGAAGAAGCAGAAGGATCGGAGGAGAGCATGCGTGTATCTGCTACCCAACTTAGGCAAGAAGAAGAACCACAAGACTAGGAGGGGAAACAAGAGGATACCAAAAATAAGGAGATGAAGGATGAAGAAGGAGAAAAATCAAAATCAAAAGCAACACATGATACAACACGGGCTCCTAACCTTGAGGCCAGAGTACCAAAGGGGCCAAGGACATGAAGAACACATGAAAAACATATTGCACCATCATTGGGATATGCAGAGGATAAGGAAAAGATTGTCCAAGTTTGATTTCAGAGCATAGTCATGCAGAAGGATCTATATGGCTGGGAGCTCATGAACGAGGACATGGCAATGGTGCATACTAGAAAGCAGTTGTCATGGTCAATGCATACCCATATGGACGAGCCTGATTTTGATGTGTGCGAGTTATCATGTGTACCAAGTAAATTAAGGCACCACAGGCTAGGCACATAACAATAAATCCAATTGTTATGTCAGATGAATAGGTTAGTAAAGCACTGGTAAAAGTATCAACAGAAGTGGCTAGGAGAAATGTAGATAAGGCTGCCACAATCAAAGCGCTACAAAGATAACGTGCTTATAGCAAGAAAAGGACTTGAAGTAGAGAAAGTATGACACTTTCGTAAGCATGGTGGAAGAAATTGGAGATTATGTGATCAAAGCGCACCTGCATCTGGAGTCCAAAGTACCAGAGTCTTTTCCATCAGCGATGCATTATGTAAAAACTTTGGTAAAAATGGTATTAGAAGATGAAACCATTAGAATACCATAACAAAAGAATGCTAAGGAAGATGCAGAAAGGGCTAAGGATGCAGTGGCATGGAAAATTACAACATATGAGGGCCTATTGTAAGTGCTCCAAGAAGAGTTAAAAAAGGTAGACTGTGCATTGAATATATGCACAGACCTAGAAGCGCTGATTCAGATAAAAACTATGGACAAAGATAGTGAAGTACACAGGGCCATGAAAGATGAGACCTTAGGACACACTAAAAGGTTAAATATTGTAAAACAAAAGCATGAGGCTTTGGCAACAGTAAAGTAGCTGCATAAGGAAATGTTAGATGAGCTTAGAAAAATCATCTCCTAGAGAATGGATGTACTGGAAGAAGTGCATACTTCAATGTCTAGAATTATGTTGGTATTGAAGAATGAAAAGGGTGAAGTGACACAAGATGAACTGGAGTCCACTGTTGTGGATACACCAGAATAAGCAGGAAAGGCACTCACTGATTGGTAAACATTAGAGGCTGAGATAAGAGAAGAGTATCCATAAATGATACTACAAAATGAAACAGAAGATCCTAGGACATGAGCTATTCTTTTATTCTTTCAAATTCTTATGTGTATTCTTTATTCACATTATTTATTAATTTTTGAACATAAACATTGTTAGGGCGACAATGAGATTAGTGTGGGGTAATTTTGATCAGAGAAAATACTTACCAGAACTCACACATAGAGTCTGCACGGGAGAGCAGGCCAGATTCAAAGGCGCAAAAGGATAGGAATTACCTGCGCATGGAAGTCAAGTTCAGTATCCAGGACTTAGCCGTTTTGGAGCATGAAGTCTACGTTGAGAAGCTAGCGTGCAGAACACATAAACAATTCTAATACTTGCGCGCCATGCATTTTTTTATCTTTATTGGATCGGATCGAAGCAGTTTTGCATGAAGGAGATCAAAGAATAGATTCAGCACCTCAGTTAACTATAAGAGATATATAGATAGCACACTTGCATGTGTGGCTATGTTTGTAAATGGTGTGTGGATATTATTAGTATGCGACCTATTTCTGGAATAGTTAAGTGGTGAAGGGAAAGTCCCAACCCTATATATATGAGTCAAATTACTTAGTTAAGATATAGAGAGAAAGAGGATGGAGATATAGATGTGTGTATGTGACTGGATAATTGTATCAGATCCATGCGCGCATGATTACTGTTATTGTATAAATCTTCTGTGTTATTGTTGTGATTAATATATGAAGGATATTAGCCGAACTAGAGTATTATTCTGTATGTTTTGATCATTGCATGTTATTGATTTAGTCATGATTAACACTTAAGTATTTCACTCATAGATTTGGTTATGTTATACATTGTTTGATGATGGATTAGTGATAGGTATATGTTTTTTACTACTTCATCATGCTAACATCCTACTACAACAACCCTAAAGAGGGACCTGGTACCTTTGTGTGCTTCGGATGAGCGCTCAGCCTATGTTGAGTGATATGCCAGCGTGTCTAGGGTGTATCTGTGAATTCTAGACTGTTATTTGCATAAATAAATCTTTGTGTTATGTTTTCCTTGCTATTGTAGACTTGGGTTTTGATTTTTGGGTGAGAATCTATTGTATGATTTCTATTTATTTTTTATAACTGAATCTAGGTATAGGGTTAAATCTCCTATTATTTATGTGGCTTGTATGGGATTTGAACCCTTCAATCTGATCATACTTGCATTAGTGTTCATTTTTATGGTATATTGAACCCTTAGGTTCACATGCATGTTTATGGGTATTATCATTTGGGATGTATTGATTCTTTATGTGAATGAGATCCTTGGATCCAAATAGATTTATTATTTTTTATCCATTTGGTTGTAATTGGCACATACATCTAGATATTTGAGATTAAATAGATAAATAAACAACTTGTGTTTTATAAGGAAAATTCCCAGAATCTGTATGTGGCAATTTATATATGTCTATGAAATTTCTGCTAACCGAATCCTCAGATTCAAACTTTGATCTTCTATGTATTATGTTATTACTCCTGAGGTAAAAATATTAGAAGGATGATTCTAAAATAAAAAATGTATATTGCTACTTAAAAATTATTTATCGTTTCCATAGTTATAAATCACGAACAATATAGGAGACAACTATGTTTTTTTATTAATACATGTATCGAATCCACTGATTTGAACCTGGAAACTGGTGAGTTTTTCTCTTGGGATTTTAAATGGTTAAGATATGAATTTTTAAACACTTTTAATGAATAGGTTATTTTGTTAGTATTGTACTGGTCGAATGGTTTCTCATCCTTCAGGGATACCTCCTAAACATTGCTTTGATACATTATTACCTTTCTCCCCTATTAGAAAAGCTAGGCATGTGGATATCTATGAGAAGTTTGATATATTTTTTAAGGAAGTCATCTTTGGATGGTTGGTATTTTGTGCATGTTAAGGTAAATGAAATCACTTTTCCTATCAAACTTCTTATCTCCTTGCATGGGACATGGAGATGATATGTGTTTTAGACCATAAGGATATGGACTTGTCTAGTCAAATGCCCACTTAGACTATCTTGGAATATTAGGATAGTATTGTTTAATTATTTTATTCTACTCCTTTAAAGAAATTATGATAAGTAAACTTAAGGGTATCTATGTAATATAATTACTAGTAGATGAATGAATTTTCTTCTAGCATAAGCAATCAGTTGATCTTAAGGGTTAAATAACATCGATACCTACACTGCAGTAATAGATTATATAATGTTTGATGTTGTATCTTATTGTGAAAGTAAATACCATTCGACGTAGTGTTTATTACAGTTACCTGATACTAATTGGTTCAAGTATTTAATAAAAGATATTCATATATAATTGGATATTTGTATACTATATTGTGCTTGTATAGTACCAACTAGCTAAAATATATTTAACTGTAAGTTACTTATAAGAAGTTATAAATCATTGATATAACTAATATCCTTATTATGTTAAGTTATTAATGGTCGAATGTTGCTAACTAATATGTAAATTATCACTTGCGTTTTATTTAAAAAATAATTAGATTTGGATGAAGTGGAAAATAATGTGTAAGCAAAATGTTTATTTGGATATGATATAAATAGGAAAATAAGTCCTAGTAGATCATTTATGTGATTTAAACTTAATGTAGCATTTCATTTATGTAAATATCAGATAGATGAAACTATTAAGGGAGAAATAGATCTTATCATGCTAGTTCAGTTGGAATCGACTATGTACAATGAAATATTTTCCATACAGGTTATTAACATTGCAGGTTGATTATGAAGGAAGGTGTGATTTACACATTTTCTCCATGTTATGTCTTATGATGAAATCTATAAAGCAGTTCTTGATGTCAAAAGATTAAAATAATTTATTTGTTTAATTTGATTGATGGAAGCTGCTTATATTCTATAGTAAAGTTGTAATGAAAAAAAATAGTATTGTACTATTTAAATGATTAAGAGGCTAATTAGCCTATTCGATTTATTTATATTTCAAAAATTAAGTAATGAAAGAGGTATTTCTATAATCTATTGAGTTTAGAATTGTATCAGAAATTCATATGAAGGAGTCCTTAACCTTAATTTTCTACATGATGAAAGAACTTATGTGCAGTTATATTACATATTATAAAGTGAGTAAGTATGTTATTCTTGAGAATGAATATTGCATATTTGCATTATTAATGGCTTATTGGACTATGATGTTTCCTCCATGTTATTAAATGAATACACTTCACATACTTAATGGTATATTTTACTTTGAAGTTACATATGGGTTGTTCTTAATAACTATTATTGATCTTATTTAGTAATATTTTAGACTCAATACATTACTAGTATAAAAAGGATTAAATATGATTTTTAGTGATAAATAAAATAGTCTCTTTTAAATATGCAACTTATAAACTCAATGATCATGTTAGAATGAATCTAAGCATGCTATCAATATATGTGAATCCTTCATTTAGATCCTTAGGTTTGGATTCTATAGTAACGAGAGTATAGCCGAAACATGGGAATTGAGGTGTTACAAATTAATTAAATAACCTTAACTTAATAAGATATGGAATTTCCATTTAGTAGAACTCGAAGATCCAACTCGCTATTGCATCTAATACGTAATATCCATTTGATGACTACAATCATTATTTGGCTACTATGGAGCAACTTCTTTGTTGAGTTCAATGGTCAAGATCCTCTAAATGAGAAAGTCATAATGCACTAAGATGCAAGTAATGTCCTAGGTTCAAAAGTGGATTGTACCACATGGTTAAGTACCCAATGTCATCTTATGATTATTATAGGAAAGGGAGTGACCCGTAATGATGCAAATCATTACGGAGATGCTTAGTCTCCCTTAGTCATCCTAAGATGACATGGTGGCACTTACCCTCACAGGATAATCTAAATTTTCACCTTGTACGCAGCTTGTAACTATCTAGTCATAATCCAAATAACAAAATTAGGTGAAGGAAAAGTTCCTAATGATGAGTGCACCATCATGAAATTGAGCATGCAATACATGTGTCTCTGAAAATTTAATCAAGCAGTGTAAGCTGCTAACTACACTATCTTTGATTCACCAAGGATATAAGATGTCAGATACCGATGGGATGCAATTGATTGAGTTCTAGATATGCACTTAGAAAACATTACTTGATTTGTAATACATGAAAAATGAAACCAAATGATACCCTTGGTGTAATGGCTCATAAAGAGTGTTTGAAGGGGATCGAGTAGGATATGTATACCCTTTCAGTTGCACATGGTTTATGACTGTTATAAGATGGATTGACTAAGATGATGCTAGTTCTAAATTATGATAATTTAGAATAAGGAAATATGAGATATGAGCTTAATATTTATGTTAGGTTTTAAGATATGGGTATTAAAATCAATGAAGCATAAAGTAAAAAAAATTAGTTGAAGCGTAATACAGAGTGTGTTACATATGTAAGAGGAGTTTGCATAGAACTTTATCAATAGAAGTACTAGAAATTAAAATTTCAATTTTTTGCAATGAACAATTCCAAGAGGATTTGTGAAACTAAAGGAATTTTTGTGAGAAGATGCGAAGAGTGTGGAAGTAGAGTAATTCACACAATACATGGAGGAACTACACAAGAAAGTTTACAAATGGTTGGAGAAGAGAAACAAAAATATAAGGAACATATAATTTTGTATATGAGACACTTGGATTTTAATGTGGGAGACTTAGTTCTTGCACACATAAGGAGTGGTTCTCTTGAGAAACTTATAAAAAACTCAAGTGGAAGATGATTGAACCATGTAGAGTCCTAAATAATTTTACGGAGAAATCATATCAATTGAGGCTACCATAAGGGATAGATATTTCATATATTTTCAACATATCATATCTATACCCATATTATGAGATTAAAATGAGTGGGGAAGAGAAATACGTAGAAGTTTATTGGAGGATCCAACTACATAAGTTGAATGCATTTTGGAGGAGTGCATGGTAAAGATAATTCACCAAAAGAGTCAAAAATAATATTTGGTAAAATGGAGAGGTCGTGTAGTCAATGATGTATATTAGCTTTAGAAACAAGAGATCACAATACATGGTCATTCCATTTCAAACCTTTGGAATATCTCTCAAGCAAGGGCTCAAGTTTCTTATTAAACGATGTGTATGATGTGGAAGAATATAGTTCATTGTAATCCCACATCAATCAGATATAATTAGTCTTAGAAAAAAAGTTTGTGCATTGCCTTTATGAAATGTCAGTTCCGAATATCTCATCACTCCTAAACAAGCTACATAAATATCCTTTTCCTTTTCTATTTTGTGGAAGTTGTGCATAACTCAATTACCTTTTCGGTTTTGTAGAAATCACCAAACCCTATCCAAAGCTCAGAAAACTATGAATTATATCTAAAGCCACGTAACACTTCTAAAATTTTGGAAACTTATGAATGTTACACAAAAATGCAAAATGTGTGGAATACTAGACTTTTCTACATAATCTTATTCCAATATTCCTCACACAGAAAGTCACATTATATATAGAATTACACACAACTTGTGTAGTCATGTTGCACACTATTTGTGAAAACTTACGATGCTTGACCAAATATGCCAATGCTTGTTCGATTTCATGGAAAAATAGACCAAACCATGACATATTAATGGAAGCTATTGAACATGTACAAATCTATAGAACACTACATTTTTGCGGGAACACTTCTATTCACTTTCATGATGAGATCTATGAATAAATAAAATAGATGTCAATATCAAGACAATTAGAAAGGGTTACACAAGGCCCATGATTTTCTTATTTCAGCTAGGGACCAACTAAATGATTTTCTTATTTCGGCTCAATATTATGGTGGGAAAATTCTAGGATGGATTAATGGAATTGAGAGGCCACCTAAGGAATATTTCATAGAAATTTTTCTCACTGAAGGTTCAAGGTTTCTATAAATATAAGGGAAAGGAATATTTGTAACGAATCTTGAAAAGTGTCTTGATTTAGAGTTTATTTTGATTTGATATATTTTCCTTGTAAATGTGAGCTAGAGGTTATTTCTTTAAAATCTTACTAGAATATGCAAGCTTAAGATATCTCTATTATTGGAATTCTCATTAGAATCCTCATGGAGTCTCATTCTACAATGTAATTAGAGATGTTTCTAAAGTTGTAATATCTTTCCTTACACTTAATAGAATTATCCTCACTTGTTTCTTATTTGGATGTTATCCCTGAGATCTTGCCTTGGTGAGATCAAATCTAACAAGAGATGCATTATATAAAGCATCCCTTCATTAGGAACCCTAACTAGAGCATAAAATAAAACATGAGCATAGAAGTAGACAACAACCTTAAAAAATGTGGGAATAAAATATACATGAGCATAAAAGCAAACATGAGCATAGAATCAAACATGAGAATATAATTAAACATGTGCATAGATCATATAGGATCCTAGAAGAAAACATGAGCATAAAATAAAACATGAACATAAATTAATTAATATATATCTATGAGATGAGCGATATATGAAACAATGTCAAATAGCCAAAAATAGCATTATGTGGAAAGCAATAACTAAAAGGTAATGATGAACATGAGTAAGCATGAAGCATTTCAACATCAATATTTAAAAACAAACAATGTGATT
The DNA here is from genome assembly GCA_019776745.2 of Taxus chinensis. Lineage (NCBI taxonomy): Eukaryota > Viridiplantae > Streptophyta > Pinopsida > Cupressales > Taxaceae > Taxus > Taxus chinensis. The sequence goes on along the minus strand of CM034155.1, from coordinate 119,556,299 downwards.
ATTGCTTGAATAAAAATAAAACATGTCATGAGAAATAAGGTGGTGTGATATAGGTAGGAGTGGTGTTGTATTGGAAATGGACTAGTGTGTATGGATACAATTTGTATAATATTAGTAATTATGATTCATATGGTGTAGGTAATTCCCCAATGTGGTGGGCATCCCCCACATGATATAAAAATATAAGAAGCCACTCAATGTGAATAATATGATCTTACTAGGTTCAATATGTAATATGTTCCTAGTGTAGGCATGCCCCCAACGTGGTGGGTTAATTACTTCATAAAGTGCAGTTAACACCATTAATAGTGTCACATTTTTGTCACTCTATTTATTTTCATATATATAGTGGAATAAGAATAATGCTAATGAATGGCACATACTTTGTGCCACATTTACGCTACGTTTGTGCCACAAATATGAACAAGTATATTCCTAATTTGATTTCCCCATTTTCATTTAGAATAAAATTAGGGTGTAAAAAAATTATACTTTGTATGAAATCTTCTAATAAAAATTTAGGGCATCTTAAATCACATTATATAAAATTAGGGTCTATATCAAACTCATTTTTCTCTTTTTATGACACTTTGTGATTTTATTGAAAAACATAGTGCTGACATTTATATTGAAAGAGGCAAGGTGAATTTATGGATAACAAAGTAATGAATTTATTGTTATGAGATAGTTTCTTAAAGAAGTTTATTTCAAATCTTACCTATTCGAATAACAATACATAGATATTTTTTTTGCAAATCTATTTTTTTTAAAGAAGAGGTTTATTATTTTATGGATACCATGTCATCATCAACTAGGTATACATCATCCCCTCTATAAATATCTAATTTAGTAGATCTAAGTTCTTTATATTTATAAATATCTACTTCATTAAAACACATCTCTTCATTAGCGAGTATACATAAAACATATGAGTTGGTTTGTAATCTCAATATTGTATAAAATATTTAATACTATGTTATTATAATCTATTTTATTTATTTCATTGTTGCAAAAATATTGTTAATTTAAAACAATATGTATAGGGAGAGTCATCACAACCTTATGGCCGAGGTAGGGGTTGAAATAGAATAAGTATAAGAGGAGGGGGATGTATTCAAAAAGTTATTGTGGAACCACAAAGTTATTTCTTTGAGGTGAATTTATTATAGAATATGTTTTATTCAAATGAATCCATCATAGTATTGATGTTAGTATGAATATTTTACTAATAATAACTTATTATGGAGACACGTGAACTTAAAATCAAATAGTGAACTTGATGTTGAATGCGGTCGACCAAAGACAAATGAAAATTACATCTTCCCATTGTGTCATATTAATGATGAAATACATCCTATGAACATTACAAGGGAAAATAAATATCATCTAAAGAGACTTTACTCAAAACATATGATGAAATGTTAGGCGAAGCATATACCTTTTCCTAGGAATTATGATGAAGATGTTCCAATGGAAGAGGGAATCATACTTTAAACTATGGTACACCATTTATTTTATCATGATTACGATGATGATTATTAACCAAATGATCAATTTGGTGATAATTATGATGAATAAGTTAATATAGATGATAATTTCAAGGAAATTGAACAAGAAAGGATAATTTTGATTTTTTCTCAAACTCTCGTTTTGATCTTAAATTAATTAAATTTGGTAAATATAATTAATTTAAATAAATTTGAATAATGTTATAAGAAATATATTATTTCATATTACATATTGTTTTCATTCTAAATGTTTAGGATGCAAAATCAAAAAATTTAGCCATGACAACTACGCCTACACTTGAAAATTTCCTCTCTCGATCACTGTGAATCCTTACTCTGGACAACTTGTCCTCAATTTCACCTTCATTCTGGCTCATAGAAACGTGATAAAAAGATTTTCAAGTTTTTTTTAAATGTGCAGGGATACACTCCCAAGGATATTGATGAAGATATTGAGATTCAAGGAAAGACAATTACCCTCGGAGTCCTAGAAAGGGCCATTTTTAGCCATTTACAACTAGTAAAGACCTTCTAGAAGCTTACAAGCAAGATTAAAATCATTCAAGATTTTTATAGGAGAACAATGAATTCATACAAGGTATTTTAAGGAAAACTAGTGAAAGAAATTGATGTCGGTAATCAAGCAAACAAGTCTGGGTCATTTTGGTCACAGGGAATGAAGTCTCCAACAGTAAAAGCTAACTTGTATAGATGATTATGGGAATTACAGAAGGATTTTTGAGGAAAAAAATAATAAACAGAAATATCTTGGAACCCTCTACATTATGGACACATAACATTTTTTCTGAGACCTAAAAATATTCAGTGAGAATCCAAGACACCGCAATTGCCCTTTCAAATCAAGAATGAAATAGTCCCTAAAAATGAAATATAAGGAATAATTATCTCTTTATAATGACTTAAATTATCTCAATAGGTGTTTTGGATTCAAAATAATATATGTTTTGATCCCAAAATACTCTTCTATGCTCCCAGGGAAGAAAAAGCACTCCCAGTGTCCTGATTTACACTCAATGGGTAACATCAACATTGTAAAACTCTATTGTCCCAATTTTCACCCTTGGTATTCCCTTGGATTATCCATGAGTTGAAAATGGGACATGAAGGACACAAAATTGTGACCCTCCTCATTTTTTAAGTTTCATCACCTAAAAGCATGCCTTAAGGTGTTAGGGTGAGAAAATGAGTGAATTAAGTTGCCTGTCACACTTTTCATGATAGTTGAACCCATTGGTCACAATTTTTCAACCACTAGGTCCCATTGGATTTTCCCCAAGGTGAAAATGGGACAAGGGGGACACAAAATTGTGACTCCCATCATGGAAAACTTCTCGCAACGCACCCCTCACTACTTTTACACCTATGTTTCACAAAATTGCATTTTTGTCTTGTCCCCCTTTCATGTGGTTAAACCAAGGTCACAATTTCTCACCATTTTTTCACCCTTGTAACAAGGGTGAAAATGGAATAAGGAAGACACAAAATTTCAACCCTCTTCCTTTCATTTACTTCCTCATCACTTAAAAACTCAAACTTTCCCTCAGTGCTCATTCCCAACTCCTTGAATCTCATCCACAAGTAACTAGGAGCTACCACTTGTTTTTATCTAGTACAAGTCACACTTTTGTTTCCATTATGTCCCTATTTTCCCTCTTGTATAGGTGAAACTTCACTTCAACCATATCCTAACCTTGGTTAAGTTGTCCAGTCAAATGGGTGAGTTACAGTTGCAAGAAAATTGAATTACTCTCTTCCTCTCACAACACTTAACCATTTTTATCATTAAAAGTGATATTATATTTCCCTCCCAAACCTCAATTTTCATGATGAATGATACTAAAATTTTACCAAAAATACATGTCCCAAAACATATATTTATTCATAAATCTCTAACAATGTACTCGTTTTCAACCAAATGTTACATGTGATGAGTTGTGGAGCTTAATTGCTTCACAGTAGCATGGTTTGCTAGCTTGTTGGATTACACAGTAACCGACATCATTCATATGACCTTTTTTGGTCACCCAAAGAATGGTATCAGTCAGGAAATGAGGATATGACATCAATTAATCCTAACCGACATCGGTTAGGGATAACCGGCGTTAGTTTCCTATGCGTGGAACTTTATATTTAAGTCACGGGAATTAGATGTATATTTAGTTGTAAAGTGAATCTAATGGTTGTAAATTCATAACTAAGGTGACCTAAGTTTGTATATATATAAAGGCATGAGAATTAGGGTTTAAAAGAATAGAATTGCATTTGTTGAATGTAAGTTTCCTTGGAGAGCAAGAAAGAGTATCTGGTGAGAAGAAAGCATTGTACATCCTATGAGGTGTGGAAGATAGTAGATATTCATTATATTTCATCTGTAAATCTTTGAATAATAAGGTTGTTCATTTCTTGGTAGATGTATCCCACACTGGGTGAACTACGTTATATTTGGTGTTATCTTTCTCTCTTGTTTATTTCATCTTATTGTTTAAGTCCATGTTTATTGCTTGTATGTTTTATTTGATTATAGATCTAGACAACATTGGTTTATGGTTTAACCCCAACAACTGGTATCATAGATTTTTTTTTAGGTTTTGTGTTATGATAGGATTTACTCAGAGGGTTTTATGATTAAGTGGGAGCTTAGCAATAGTAGAAGAAAGAAAATACAAAGTAGAGAAATTTGACGGCCGTAATTATCAATTATGGAAGATACAAGTGTAGGATTATATGTATCACAAAGATCTATACTTACCATTATATGAGAAGGTAAGTCCTGTAAAGATGAGTGATGAAGAATTGAATATTCTTGATAGAAAGGATTTGGTATCTATAAGATTGAGCCTGACAGCATCTGTAGCTTCTAACATAACAGAATTAACAACCACGGTAGAGTTAATGAAAGCTTTAGCAAACTTATATGAAAATCCTAGTACATCGAATAAAGTTTATTAAATTATTTAATTCAAAAATGCAAGGTGGATATGCGTCTAATCATTTGAATGATTTTTATTCTATTGTAAATCAATTAAAATTGGTTAATATTCCATTTGATGATGAAGTGAAAGAACTGTATTCTTATGCTCTTTGCCAGATAGTTGGGATAATTTGGTAACGGATGTTAGTAACACATCATGTGCTTTTAATATTCTAAAGATTGATAATGTGGTTATTATAATCTTGAATGAAGAAATACATAGGAAAATTACAAGAGAATCATCATCTAGGAATGCTTTGAATGTGGAAATCATGGGGATATATAAAGAGAGATCTAAGAGCAAGAAGAACGGTAGAACGAATAATGGAAAATCTAAATCCAAGGTCAGAAATATAATCTGTTGGAATTTTGGAAAGAGGGAACATGCAAAGAAGGATTTTTTTCTCAAGGAAAACAAATAGAATTTACTAGACAAAGGTAAATAAAAAGGTAATGAGGCAAAAAATTTAAGTGAGGTAATGCACTATCTTCTTATTCTATCCTTAGATAATAAAATAGAATAAGAACAAATGAGCAACATTATCATATATTATTATGGAACTCAATGAAATACAATGAGAATGGAACTTGCTTATATATGCAATGAATAACAATCTAAGAACCAATCAAGGTCGTAGATCAAGCCATAAATCATGGAAAGAACTAGTCATCAAAGAACTAGTTAAGTCCATAGTTTATAAGAGAATTAGACATCAAGGATCTAGTCAATACCATAGATCAAGGAAAGAGCTATACCTAACAACTAGATAATATCTCCTAATATCTGAATAAATAAAAAGAAATATCCACACACATAAGTGGGTGAGGATAAATACAATAAAGGTAAATAATGTACCTAGGTGAACATGAGCTAAGGTAAATACTTACTCTAACACCCCCCTCAAGTGAAGCTAGGGGAAAAAATAGAAGTGGCATGTCCACAATATGAGTCCCGGTAACTAGGCTTGATGAGGTACTCATGTACAATATATCCATGAAGAAATATCGAACCAAAAGAAGGAAAGAATCATGCTATAAGGAAAGAGAAAGAAGAAGAAGAAGAAGGAATATGTTCTCACGAACACCCCCCAAGAACAACTTCCGAAACCCCAAGCATTCCATGCAACTCAAGGTAGTGAGGTGACGTGAAAGGCTTCATAAAGATGTCTGATGAATTCTATAGATATACCTCCTATCTAGAGATATACCTCCTATGCATTCAGAATCACACACCACACAAAGCACTTAAGCATTTGACTCCAGAGGAAGCTTGGTCTAACACTAAGCCAGATGTCTCATTTTTAGAGTCTTTAGGAGCCATGCTTGGGCCTTTGTGCCAAATAAGAAAAGGAAAAAATTGGATAAGAAGAGTAAACCCTTGATCTTTATAGGGTATTGTGAGGACATGAGAGCTTATCATATTTTAGATCTTGATACACATGATGTTCTTTTTTGAACACATGTTTAGTTTGATGAGCGCTTCACTCCTCATGAATCTTCTCCTTCTTCCATTCTTCCTTATTCTTCTTCATCTCCTCTTGAGGATTATTTCTTTGAGGAGATTGATGAGGAGGATATAGATTTCATTGAGGATCCTATTCCCACTGATGTAGTCACTATGCCTAAGTGGGCTCATACTACAGTTTCTGAGGCAACACCTTTCATAGAGGATCTTCCACCCACTAGGCATCATCATGTACATTCTACTGGTTTTGAACTTTTATGTCAAGTAGTTTCTAAGGATCCACAGTCCTTTTCAAAGGCTCATGGGATACATGAGTGGGATGATGCGATGGCAACTGAGTATTCTTCTTTGATGAAGAATCATACTTGGGATTTGGTATCTCTTCCTAAAGGAAGAAATATGATAAGGTGTAAGTGGGTATACCGAACCAAATACATAGCAGATGGGTCCATTAACAAGTATAAGGCTCGTCTTGTTGCAAAGGGTTTTTTACAAGTTGAAGGTATTGATTACTCTGATACTTTTGCACCCGTTGCCATGATGGATTATGTACGCCTTGTACTTGCTCTTGCTGCATCATAAGGGTGGCCCGTATACCAGATGGATGTGAAGAGTGCCTTCTTACAAGGAGATCTACAAGAGGAAATATACATGGAGCAGCTGACCGGATTTTTTCAAGATTCTTGTCTTGTTTATAGGCTTCGAATGTCTCTCTACGGTCTCAAACAAGCCCCTCGGGCTTGGTATGAGAAGATGGATTCTTTTCTTCTATCTACTAGTTTTTTTTGTTGCCACTCCGATCATATAGTGTATCTCCAGCATGTTGGTGAGGATATTGTGATACTTGTCTTGTATGTTGATGATCTGTTACTTACTACCAGCTCTTCTTCCCACATTTAGAGTATTCAGTGGGCTCTTTCTACATAGTTTGACATGACAGATCTTGGGTTATTGCATTATTTCCTTGGTTTTCATATTTCTCAGACAGATTTAGGGATTCATTTGAGTCAGCAAAAATATAGCCATGATCTTCTTCAGCACTTTGATATGGTTGATTGCAAGCCAAGTCCATCTCCTTTATAGTCTGGGGTTACTCTTACATCCACATGTACCACACCCCTTTGTGATCCTACGTTGTATATGTAGTTGGTTTGGAGTCTTATGTACTTGACCCATACTCACCCTAATATTTCATTTGCAATAGGGCTTATATCTCGGTTTGCACATTCTCCTCATAGTAGTCATTGGCGAGCTACTTTCTTTTGATCGGTAACTCGGTTTTGAGTGCCATTTTTTGCAAAAGCACTTGTTTTTTCGTGCTCTTTCCATTGGAGTTATTTATTTTTTGACTTGCGCTATAATTATAGAGTGCCAAATATGGAGGAGTGTTGTAATCAATTATGGATGCAATTTCGGCTAAGCCCGATGTCCTAAATTTTTGGGAGTTACAGTTTTGTACCTATCATGGATTTCTGAGAATGATATGCTTTTCTCTGAAGTATGTGGACTTCAAGAGGATATGGTAAAATTTTTGGAAGAAAATAGATCACTCAAGAAGTGAATTTCTCTTCTACAATCACTCATTCACGATAAGGATACAATAATACACTCCCTGTAGAATAAACTTGCTAGCCTACAACATCACCATCATATTGTGGACAACCATATCCATGCTCCTAGTCCACTTGCAGTTGTTGCTCTTGTACCCACTAACATTGATCTGCCAGTCTTTGAGCCTAAACCTACTTTTGATGCTTCTAAACTTATGAGGCTTGTTACTGCATGCTCTTCCACATATGTGCCTATTATAGTACCACATGTTGTGTATCCTACTTCTGCTCAGTTGCATGGATTTTTTAAGAATCATACCACTGCATTCAGTTCTCGCATGCTCCATTCTATGGGTCTCACTAGCGGAGTCATTGACAGACATTCACAGGGTATTGTTTCCTCTATTCCACATGTTAAGTGGAATTCTCATCATGACATTGGTTTTCGAGTAGATACTTCATTGGGATCACACATTGACAGAGCTCCTTTTTTTGTTCGCTCGACTCTTTCTAAGGATCATGAGCAACAAATGAGTTCTGCACCTTCACTCAGGATTGAGAAACCTGAGATTTCAGCTGTCAGACATGACCAACCTGACACACATTCTGATGTTCTTTTGCATGCACCCATTGTGCATTTTACACCAAGTCATATGTAGGCATCTTCTTCATCCATCCGTGGTTATTTTGGGGTGGATATCTGATCACTCGTGGAGGCGACATAGGAATTCATTGAGAGGACTCTACAGGCATGGCTCCTACAACCATTCGGCCTCTTGCTCCACTTTCTATACCTTATGCACTGTGATGCTTCTTGTTTTGAGCATTTTTCTTTAGCAGGTGTAGTGTATCTCTCTTGTTTGTTGAGAGATTTTGTATTTGTATTTTTGACACTTTTGACATGTTGACAATCTCTCTTGTGGGGGAGCTATATTGGTGGAGCCCAGTGTTATTTTGTCAGTGTTTGAGTAGTTGTTATGACAACTCATACAGATTTGTAGCATCACTCCACCCATTCAGCAGTATGGGAGGGTGTGGTGTTGATCCTGCTTCTTTGGGTTTCGTGTTCTTTCCTTCTTACCTTGGCTTTTCTTGGATCGTGACACTCTAGATTTTGTGTCCTTGTCTTATTGCTTTGGTTATTATTCTTGGATTGTGGCACACCTATTTGTAGCAGTTGATCGAATTATGTTTGGTGTTTTTTTTGCACTTTTTGACATCACTTCATTGACAGTCTCCTTGTATGGAGCTATTCTGGTGGAGCCCAGTGTCAGTTGCTTTTGAGTTTTTTGATCAAGTAGTGGATTTAGACCACAGTGCACACCAAACTTCCTCAACATTGTATGAGTTTTTTGAGCCGAGATTCTTGGGATGCCTTGGAGCAGGTCTTTACTCTCTTTACTTTGTTGTTACTGGTTTTGGGTACCTTGCGGTGTCCCTTTTTTTTCCCAGTTATTGTACATGAGTACCTCATCAGGCCTAGTTGCCGGGACTCATACTTTGGACATGCCACTTCTATTTTGGCCCCTAGCTTCACTTGAGGGGGAGTGTTAGAGTAGGTATTTACCTTAGCTCATATTCACCTAGGTACTTTATTTACCTTTATTGTATTTATCCTCACCCACTTATGTGTGTGGATATTTCTTTTATCTTATTTAGATATTGGGAGATATTATCTAGTTGTTAGGTATAGTTTCTTTCCTTGATCTATGGTATTGACTAGATCCTTGATGTCTAGTTCTCTCCTAAATCTATGGTCTTGACTAGTTCTTTGATGACTAGTTATTTCCTTGATTTATGGCTTGATCTAACGACCTTGACTGGTTTCTTAGATTGTTATTCCTTGCCTATACAAGCAAGGCCCATTCTCAATGTATTGCATTGAGTTCCATAATAATATATGATATTGTTTCTCATTTGTTTGCAAAGGTTTTATGTAAAGTTATTCAGGTGAATTGCTTTCATCTTATAGATCGTGGTGTTTGATTAGCATCTATGTTCTTAGCTTGGTACGATCTGGTTATCGTTCCTTTCATTACTCAGTTGGTTGGGTATACAGATTCAGATTGGGTAGGTTCCATTGATGATGGGCATTCTACTTCTAGCTATCTTTTCTATCTTGGTTCTTCTCTAGTTGCTTGGGTGTGCAAAAAGCAACAGGATATTGCACTTTCATCTTCAGAGGTAGAGTATAGGGTAGCAATTACAGCAAGTTAGTAGATTCTTTGGCTTCACTAGTTATTGACAGAGTTTGGATTCCCACAAGATTCCATAAGAGGAAAGAAACATCTTTTCGAAAAATACATCCTACACGCAAACTGAAAATGCTATGCCACAACAAAAAAATATCTAGATCAAATGTCAAGAAACCCAGCAAAACCTAGAAAAAGATTCTAGATTTCCTTTTCCGTAAGGCACGAATCCTGAGGTGAATCTAGTATATTTCTCTGCACAACAAAAAAACCAAAAAAAATGACTGCCTCCCGAAATGGTAGAGTTTATAGCCGATCTTAGGGTTTTTCTGCCTTTCAGATCCAATGAAAGCCTCTATTTTTCATAAAAATGCATGCAGCAACAAAATATGAGCAAATCCCGAATATATGAATATATAAAGAATTTATTTACAAAATAAAACTTACAAATGAATGTCAATAGAAATCTCCTACTCTGATACCATAAAAGGAATGATAACTAGATCATCCCAAGCCAAGAACATAGATGCTAATCAAACATCATGATCAATAAGATGAAAGTAATTCACCAGAATAACTTTACATAAACCTTTGCAAGCAAATGAGCAGCAATATCAATATTATTAATTATGGAACTCAAAGAAAATACAATGAGAATGGGACCTTGCTTATATAGGCAAAGGAAATAACAAATCTAAGAACCAATCAAGGTCATAGATTCAAGTCATAAATCATGGAAAGAAACTAGTCATCAAAGAACTAGTCAAGTCCATAGTTTATGAGAGAAATTAGACAATCAAGGATCTAGTCAATACCATAGATCTAGGAGAAGAACAAGTCAATACCATATATCAAGGAAAGAACTATATACCTAACAACTAGATAATAATCTCCTAATATCTAAATAAATAAAAATAAATATCCACACACATAAGTGGGTGAGGATAAATACAATAAAGGTAAATAATGTACCTAGGTGAACATGAGCTAAGGTAAATACCTACTCTAACAATGGTTCTGGTGATTTCAGATTCCGGTTTTGGGATTTAGAAGATACTAATATTGTTAGGAGTTGTGACGTTGATTAGAACGAAAAGAGAATGTACAGGGATCAATTTTTGGTACCCAAAGATGAACCAATTGAGAAGTTTGTGGATGAAAATGAACTCTTAGATTTAAAATTAACACCAACATGTTTATGTAGTAACTGGTGTCAGTTGACCCCTGACTAACATCGGTCACCTATACAAGTTTCTATTACACAAGAGAAGGACTAGCGTCGGTTAGGTGAACTAGCATCGACATGAGGTGACCAACGTCAGTCACTGTTAGATGTAGATACAAATCTACAGGATGAACATATTAAGGCTCCAACACCCCAAATCTCAGTGAGAAGGTCTCAAAGGGTAAGTAAACCTCTAGAAATATTTACACCTTCATTATCTTATTTGTTATTGAATAATAATGGTGAACCAGAGTGTTTTGAAGAAGTAATTCAGTAGGATAACCACGTACAGTGGGAGCATGGCATGGATGAGGAGATGAACTATTTGGAAAAGAATCAAACATGGGAATTAGTCAAGTTACTAGCTGGTAAGAGTGCATTGTAGAACAAGTGGATTTATAGGATATGGGAGGAAGAGGGTGGAAAGAATAGATACAAAGCAAGGTTTGTGGTAAAAGGATTTGCATAAAAAATGGGTATTGATTTTGGTGAAATATTTTCTCCTATTGTTAAAATGAATTCCATCCATATTGTTATAAGTTTATTTGTAGTAGAATATTTACATTTAGAACATTTTGATGTTAAGACGAATTTCTTTCATGGTGATTTGGATGAGGAGATCTATATGAGTCAGCCACTTGGTTATGAAGTCAAGGGTAAGGATAAATATGTGTGCAGGTTAAAAAAGATACTATATGGGATCAAGAAAGCTCCAAGTAAATGGTATATGAGGTTTGATAGTTTCATACATGATAATGGTTATATCATATGTGAATCTGACCATTGTGTTTATGTCAAGAAGCTTAAGAATGGGAGCTAGATTATTTTGTTACTATATGTGGATGATATGCTTATTGTAGGATCTAGTATGCATGAAATTGGCGAGCTTAAAGAAAAGCTAGCTCACACATTTTTCATGAAGGATTTGGGATGAGAAAATAAAATCCTTGGCATGCAAATTCACATAGACAAGAAAAAGGGGAAATTGTATGTCTTAGGAACATTATATCAATAAAGTGTTGGAAAGATTAAAAATTCAAGATGCAAAACCTGTAAGTACACCTATGGCTGGAAAAATTAAATTGATAAAATATCATTTTCCTACATCACATGAGGAGGTTGGGTACATCTCACAATTTCCAATGCTTCAGCAGTTGGGAGCTTGATGTATGTTATGGTTTGTACTAGACCAAACATTGTACAAGTAGTGGGATTTGTGAGTAGATTATGGCCAATATAGGTAAAGAGAATTGGAAAGTAGTACAATGGATTCTCATGTAGTTGAGAGGGAAATCCAGTATACAATTATGCTATGGAGGATTAGACACTATTTTATTAGGCTATGTTGATTCAGATATGGCTAGAGATTTGGATGGTAGGAGAAGCATCATTGGATATGTTTTCATAGTATGTGGAACGATATTTGGCTAGATTTCTAGATTGCATAAGGTTGTGGCCTTTTCTACTATAGAGGCTGAGTATGTTACAACTACTGAGGCTAGAAAAGAGATGATTTGGATGAGCGGGTTCATGGAAGAGTTGGGAAAGGGACAAGAGGATTGTAAGTTGTACAGTGAGAAAATTCATACCAAGGAGAACCTTGCGGATATGCTAACAAAGCCATTGGAAAATGAGAAGATGGAGACTAACTCCACTTTTATTAGTATTCAAGTTTGAGACTTAAAGAGGGATAAAAATACCAAGGGAAAATGATTCAAGGATGGAGTTGTATGTGCAATGCAGTAATTTATCTCCAAGTGGGAGATTTTTGAGTTGTGGAGCTTAATTGCTTCACAGTAGCATGGTTTACTAGCTTGTTGGATTACACAGTAATCGACATCAATCATCTGACCATCGTTGGTCACCTAGAGACCGATATCAGTCAAGAAAGGAGGAACCAACATCAATTAAGGATAACCGACATCATTTAGGGCTAACCAATATTGGTTTCCTATGCATGGAACTTTATATTTAAGTCACGTGAATTAGATCTATATTTAGTTTTAAAGTGAATCTAATGGTTGTAAATGCGTAACTAAGGTTCCCTAAGTTTGTATATGTATAAAGGCATGATAATTAGGGTTTATATGAGTAGAATTGCATTTGTTAAATGTAATTTTCCTTGGAGAGAAAGAAAGAGTAGTTAGTGAGGAGAAAACATTGTACATCCTATGAGGTATGGAAGACAGTATATCTTTATTGTATTTCATCTGTAAAGCATTGAATAATAAGATTGGTCATTTCTTGGTGGATGTATCCCATACTAGGTCAGCCACACTATATCTGGTGTTATCTTTCTCTCTTGTTTATTTCATCTTCTAGTTTAATTCTATGTTTATTGTTTGTACTCTTTATTTGATTATAGATCTGGACAAAAATGGTTTGTGGTTTAACCCCAAAAACATGTGAACTCCTCCCCAAAAGTCATTTATGATGATTGTAAGATAATTTCCATTGATTATCTATATAATTTATAGAATCCATTTGAAATTTGTAGGCCCATAAGTTTCCTTTTTAGATCTACAGAGTCTTAGTGAATGAAAAATCTCCAAAGATAGAGCAGAATGTCTTGAAGTAAAACCTGAAATTTTGAGACCAATTTTTGTACAATTTGACATCCATAAGGCCTTCATGTAAAAATAGTAAGAGTGAAAGGATTCACATGTCAAAATATAATAATTTTTCAAAAATAACAAATTTTCACCACCCGTTACACTCCAAACAAGTAAAAAATATTAGAAGGTGAAAAATTGTGCATATTTACTAAAAATAACTATCATAGATAGGGACCCTACTAATAATAGAAAAGTATTGAAATTGAGATAAAATCACTTGTTTCAACTCATAATCCACCTATCTCACTACTTTTTAACATCATGAAGTTTAAGTATTTAGGTTTGGAGCCCATTTCCACTCTGATCACTGAATACCATGGCGTGGGAGATAGTGAAGCCACACATATGGACCTATAAGACTTGAAAAATAGAATTCCTGGTGGACCTCATGAACCAATGGAGGAGAAAATATTCTGGAGTAGACTATTCAGGGCAAGAGGTCACCCACTGTATATTAAGAGAACTGAATTAGTTCTGACATGTGCACAACAGTACTGTTAGGAATTTTAAAGGATGAATAATGTTACAAATTATAAATCCATAGTTAAAATTGCCAAAGAAAATAGTTTATTAAGTGCAATAATTAAATAGTATATCAAGATGTTTTATAATACAGATTACAAAATGTAAATACCATGAACAAAAAGAAAATGAACATAGTGATGCAAGATATAAGGGGGGAAACCTTGTAAGGTCAAAAACCCACTGAAATTCACTTATCTTTATTGAGAATAAACTATCACCCAACATTCCCACTATTTCACATATCCACTTGAAGTTAAACCTTCAATAAGGGATTACAAACCACCTCATACATTCTCTTAACATGTGGTTTACTTCATTCACTTCATATATCTATGATCATCTCGCACATATATTGTGCATTCATATGTTACACTTGATATTTTTATTTCCATAATGTAACTGATCTCTAATGAAATCACCTTGTTTTATAAAAGGCGGGTGATTTGTTTTGGGTAACTCTTGTGTTTTAAAAATTGCTAACAAAATTAGTGGATCCACCATGCTTTTATTTTAAATATAAACCATAAGCCAAAAACATATATTCTTTAACAGGTTTCTAAATAAGTAGTTTCCTACTTAATATTATAAACCCAACAAGTACGATGTAGATTCCAGAATAATTTAGGAAAATTACAACTCACTCCTCGTAATTATAACACCAAACAGAATTTATCAGCATCTACAGATTCCACACTAGTAGAAACATGGTCATCATAACTAAGGAATTTTTCTCGCAGGACTGGGAAAATATTGATTCATATCTACAAAGTGTAGCACTTAGTTCGTGGCTCAAATAAGGAATAAATCCATCCAGTATTCCCAAGAACTTTTCAAGGAGTGAATTTCTTGAGACTTATTATAATGCCATTATTATTCTAAGAAGGGTAATGGGGGAATAAATAAGGAAATATTTTCAATATTGGATGACTCAGTCTATGGGGATACTTAAGGAAACCAAGTGGTGGATTGGGGACATATCATTAATTTGACAATGTCCATGGGAAAATTTTGTAGTTTTATGCCACTAAGTAGTCCACCATGAATTCTTCCCTAGTAAATGCCCTTGTCTTCACAAGATCATTTAAAGGATTTTCCACATCTCTCCATGTGCCTCAAAAATCACCTACATACAGAAAGTATTTGTAATTGACTCATAAGGAGAGAAATTCCCACTATTCCAGGGAGAAAGATGGATTTAACATGTTCATTATCAAGATCTTTGAGGGTAATTCAGAATGGAGGATATCTTCTCAAGTTGTTGCACTGATTGAAAAGTTTGAGAACCACTTTATCTAGTTCACTACCTTCTCCTACATCAGATTATTAGGCTATGATTTTTCTCCTCAAAGGCTACCTAGGTACCCAAGTGAAAAATGATAATGTTGAAATTGTGCAGGAAACTGGATCATGTTCATGTCAATCGTAAGAATAACAAAAATAAAGGTGTGTCATTTCCCATTTCCTTGGTAATATATTCATTTAATAATGTCATAGATGTGTTTAACATCAAAGTGTCCTTCTCTCCCCTCAGTCTCTACTCCTACACATTTTAGGTCTGACTTCGATATCAAGAGAAACCATGAGACCTTCACATTTCTATTTTGCACCATATGCCTTAAATTGAAAAATACTGGGCCAATTGCACTAATGATTTTAAGGTATGTAAAATGGACTATATGTGGATGACAGTAGACTAGATGATGATTATGAAATTTTACTGGTTCATTGAAGGGATAAAAGATGATGGGTCAGACCTATTTGAACCATAGTACCAAGTAGTACAATATTCACCCCTTCCTCTGACTCTATGGAACACCATAGAATCGGTTGATATTAAGGAGAATACTGTAGTAGTAAACCAAAGATCAAGAGAGTGGTTAAAAATTAAGAGAAATACTTTCATCGAGTCTGGTGGTCTCCTGAATCTATCTAGATGGATATCTCTCACTTCTTATATAAGGGCATCTAAGAAGGCCATGGATTCTACTCACTCAAAATAATCTTCAAATAAAAATACTATGGAGGAAGAGAACACTGAAGATTCCCATCCTAGGAGGTTATATAAGAAAGTTGAGATCATTAAATATCCAATTGATCCTCTTGAACAAGGTGAAATTGATCCTTCATAGTCACCTATTCACCAATGACATCTAAGTGTATCATCCTCAATAGTAGAGTCATCCCACCATGAGAAATTTTTGATATCCTATTAAGCACCTAAATGTTCCCCATACTTGATATTGTGTCTATTTTGGTGGAAAATTTCCTATGGATTCAGGAGTTTCTTGGGAATGAGTTAAGGACGGTGCAACAAGCTTCAACACATTATTTTAAGGATATCTGAAAATTCATGAAAAAAAAGAAGGGAAAGAAAGAATAAGTAACATCTCATTTATTCATTGGGGCTTTTAGAACTCATCATGTGGATTTTTCCCAACCAAAAATTTCAAAACCTATGAAAGATATGACTCAAGATGATTGATTTTACCCACATCTCCTTGGGGTAAGCAACACACGAAGAAGATACACATTTTTTCAAGGATTCTATGGATCGATTGCTTTCTAGGAATGAGGAGTACAAACAATCAATGAAAAAATTAGAGGATCAGGTGAGGACTCTCACTTTTTATGTGTAGTTCTTCTTGGAACCTAATACAATACCACCTCCTCTTATTGAAGTCTTCTCTCCCATCAATAGTTTTGATGCTCATATGATCGAGAGAGAACAAAGATACATAATACAAGTGAGATCTAATGATAAGTGGGTTGAAATTATTCTCAAGAAAGGAAAGAAATTGTTGCCAAAAATTATCTCATTGTTTGAATTTTCCCTCGCCAGTAATTCCAAATTAAAAGTGACCAAGGAGGATATTAAGAAAGAAAAATATCACTAGGATAGTGTGTTTTGATTGGTATCTATTCTCTAAAATAACACTTAGTTATTTTGGAAACTTTCAATTCATTATGGCTCTAGAATCAAGTTTTTAGCTTGCACGTAATGATGGTTTTCTCCTTGGTGCATTTCCTTGGTTGCAGTTCTTTGGACGTGCTCCCACACACTCTCCTTGCTTCTCCCCCTTCCTTTGTTTTCTTCCATGCATGCTTCATGCACTCTATTTATTCCTTGCATAGTTTCAAGTATTTTTTCTTTTCCTTTTTAGCATACTCATTGCATATTATATTTTTCTATTTTATCCATTCCGCACCCTTCTGCGCACACCCGCATGTTTTACTTATATTCTTATAATTCCCTGGCATGCCTTCTGCACACTTGTATTTTATTTATTGAATTCCTCACATCCCCTCACGCATACTATCAATACCTCATGCATTTACCTGTGCACCCCCTTTCATGCATCCTTGCATTGCACACTCTGCCTTCTCCTCTTGGATTTCTTTGTATGCCATCTTTCCCTAAAATTATGTGCTTCTATTTTACAGACCTTCAGACCTCTCTTACAGATTTGCATATCTATGCAGATATGCATTCCTTTCCCATTTCTCCCCATGTACCCTCTCAAACATGTTAGCATACTTCTTTGGCATCCATGCATCCTTTGTGCAAACTTTCTCTTCTTCCCCATTTCTCTCGCACATGCACCTAAGGAAATAACCCTTGTGCTTCACGTGTCCAACTCTGGGGAGTTAGCAGATAAATTGCAATTCATGATAATAAATAGATAAATACCAACTATGTGTAGATATTAGTAGTGAATGGAAGTGCGACATGTGCCAAAGATGGATTGCAATAAATCAGTATACTCCCATGACCAATTAGACTGCGCTATGTGTCTGGTGTGTTCCTTTGCATTGAAGAACTTCAAATCGTCATAACTCCTTCCACAGATTTCAAAATCATGCGAGGTTGGTCTCATCAGAAATCTACTAACATGGGCTACACTTTAGGATATTAAAAATCATAATTTGGTGGGGTTTGGTAGGTGAAAATGGGAAAACATGATTCATGTCATTAATGCATAATTCCAGTTGACTCAACCACCTGAATTTCATAAGATTTGGCCTCCTTTCTTCTTCCACAAGAAAAGTGACTTTGAGAGGTAGATTTGACAAAGGTATAGGGTGATTTATAGGCATTTATTGCATCTTGGTCATGGTTTTGTGTTGGAATTTGATTTTTCATCTTTTTCCTCTCCCCTTTCTTATATATATTGTAGAATAATTCCCATTTGTAAAAGTTAGACCCTATTAGAATGCAAACACATTATTCAAAGTAAGTGTATTATTTCATTTTGAGTTGGAGGCCTCATATTTGGGTCACTGCATATGAATTATTTCCTCCTCCTTGTAACATCCCCATTTTAGTACATTAGAACAATATTTTTTTTTTAGATAGATGCATCCTAGTCATAAATACATAATTTAGAACTCTCAAATCATAACAATCATTCTTATAACAGATAACCATATGTAGCTGTGATGACTCAGAGTACCTCCTATCTATTCATATCATGACTCGGTGATCTACAGATCTATTCATGAGTATCAAAGAGTTGGCATTTTTATTTTAACACATCCCTCTTGCGGTTCTCTTCCCTAATCTGGGATTTATAATGCTCTTTCCAAGCAACCTATTTGAATAACTGTTACCATTATTCATTGGCATCTCGTCCCTTAGACTAGGTGAGATAGGACAACTCAATCAGCATCTTGCGATACTTTGGCCAAAGATTTGAAACATACTGCTTATGTGTCATATTCCTTGACGGCATACTCGTCAATCTGGAATACGTCCTCCACCCCACTTTGATGTTATATAGAATGTCTTATACTGACTTCTGTCAGCCATCCCTATCCCAAGTCATTCACTCAAGAACGGATTAATAACATGACAACGTTATAAGGATGCTCTCGAGGACTAGGGATAAGCTGACATACTGGGTCAACCCTCGTTAACCTTGAGTGTCAAGGTACCCCTAGTCTCCAGGGATAGCCTCATAACATGACCACGTTCCTAACTAGTCCCAGAGTAAAAACTTGTTCGAGTTTAAGGTGTAAATATTAACGATCAATGTAAAGGGTGTCGCCATAAGTCACCTATATTGATGTATCTTTGAGAAGATCCTAATATTCTCGAAGGTACAACCCTGCAGTTGACTTGTGTTTTCATCCTTCAAAACCACCTCGAAAAGATCTACTTAACAATAAGGTGTTACATACGTTGAGTTAAGTTATACTTTTAGACGCTCCTTTTAGGGTAGTCTTTTCCCAACCCCTGGGTTCCTCACCTTTGAGTTGCCTTTCCTATATAAGACCCATTTCACAGATAGAAGATTAATAAGATTTGAGGTCTCATCAAGGAGTTCATTGATACACAATAATCTAAATCAACGAAATTGGGAAGTAGCCCTAAGTCTTCTCATAAGGTTGCTAACTTAACCCTTTTAGGTTTATATCAGTTCTCAAAATTGAAATACATCTTACTTATTAGTATTAAGATATAGTGATTTAAAAATATTAAGTACGTTGTCTTGACTTAGATCAAGGTTAGGGAGTAATAAATTACTCTTCCCGTTCAGCTTCCTGTTAAGGTTTATTTTAACCTTAGCTTCTCGAAAGGCAGTGATCTAAATTCAAATTTAGCCTTAGATAGAACATAACAGCACTACTAAACATTTACAAGTATTCAGTCACATAATCTTTGCAAGGCTTACTTAGAGAATCCCAAATATCTCCAAGGTATACAATAATAAAAATGCACTTAAAAACATTCAAACCGAAGAATTTCAATCCATCAAGATACAAATGCAACCATATATAAGTAACAATCCCCTCATTTCATTCATTTCTAAGCTAATCAATTACAATTTATGCATTCAGCATATTTGATACAATACTCAACAACAAAAGAACATCAAGCACTAATTCTTAAAACAATTGCAATCCACCAATTGTTCTCATTAAACAACCTGTTTAAATGAAAACATTTCTTAAAATTCTTAACATAAATCAGGGTTTTCATCTTCATATATTTCTACATGACCTTAAACGTATGACTCATATTTAGATGTAAATTAATCCTTTATGCCTTTCAGATAATTCATCTTATATGTTAGAGACTAAGAAAAAATGAATACAACCATTCTAAAGACAGCAGTACTCCAACAAGAATGTTTCTAACAATTACTCAAAGGTAGTTTATAACATTCAACAAGCTCAACTGACTTAATTCTTTTATAATCATAACACATTTCAATGGTATTGATAAGTATACCTACTTATACAGCAACACACATTTTATACCAGTCTCTCCATACAATAGCACGGTCTATTCTTGTTTTTCCCTTACTGTAGAGATCACATAAGGATTCAAGAAGAAAGCACACAAAGTTTCCAGACTAGGAGAGAGAGTATTTTCTTATTCCACTTATTATACATCAACATATAATTTATAGCTTAGGAGAAGGAAACAGAGTCAATCAGATTCCCATATCAATCATGTTCTGGACTGTACCGACTCCTCTAGAATAACGCAATTACATTTACACATGTGATTAAAATAGTCGAGATCACAAGAAGAAACTACAGTTTCATCTAAATTCAATAATAAAAATCACCTGTAGCTATTAAGCAATACAAGAGCTCTCGCGATAAAGCAATAGTAAACAATCCAACCATAACAGAATCAACAAATATTTTTCATATCATTCATCAACATGAAAATACCCAACGCCATCGTCTGACATGGCACAGCTAGGAGCTCTTTATCACAGTCAAACTCGAGACTAGATAACACTATAAACAAATGACGTTTCCATATGCAAATACAGTGACATTCACACTGAGTCGAAACACAAACATGCACAGCTTCATTTAACTGAATCTAATCCCTACGATTATACAGCAAGGAATTATATTAGAAGCCAAATTCAAGAAGAATAACCACGACAAGGACTTCACAGAAGTCGATTCCATATCAATAATTTCCTCAAAGTTTCATCGGAAGTCGAGCTATTACGAAATACAGTAGGGTCTCAAACATAGTTGAGTTTGTAAAGAAAACCCATCCCTTAATTCCTTAGAATCGAACTGAACATAAACACAAAAAAATTAAGAAATATTCTGTACAATATGCATGCACACCAAGGACTTAAATCAGGAATCTAGCCAACACGCAACATATCAAGGACTTCATCAGGAGTCGTGTTTAAATGGGAATACTGCAAGGACTCCAACAGTGTCAAATCCAACCAGTACTCACAACCAGGGTTTCGATTGAAGTCGAATTCATATCAAAACAATTCAAGGACTCTAACAGAGTCAAAACCAATAAGTATTCACAACAAAGCTTCTACAGTAGTCGAAAACATACTATCCATTTCAAGGATTCCAACATTATTCCCAGCAAAACTTCTACAGATGTCAAAAACATAAGTTACGTTTCAAGGACTCCAACGGTAATCACAACCAAGCTTAGACAGAAGTCGAAAACATACGAAACATTACAAGGACTCCCACTGAGTCATTTTCATATATAATCCTTGCAAAATTTCAACGGAGTTTAACCCAAAATTACAAACACAGTAAGGACTTCTACAATAGTCGTATTCAAGTAGTATAATCACATCAAGCATTCCAAACAGAAGAAACTTCAAGTATTCACAGCAAGATTCGACAGGATTCAACAACAATAAAAGCACAGCTGGGTCTTCAATCGAAATGAATCCAAAAGGAAGAATAAATACAGTAAACATTCCAACAAGGTCTTCGAATAACCCGAGATTCCTAATTCCACAGGAAAAGAAGAACCAATACATTGCTTCAAACCAACTATACTAAATCACCTGAACAGAATTGTTTTAATGAAAGAATTTGGAGTAAAGCAAGATTTTTAAAAGTCAGGGCCTATCATGCCTGGTAGTGTCGCGTAAAAATCCGAAGAAGACCTCCGAATGAGCTCGCGCCTTCTCCTCTTCTTCCACGATAAATTAAACAAAAATAATTTGTTACCTTCATGCCTTATAAACTTTCCCTAACAGAGAAAAGAGCTAGATATTCTCAAAGTTGCCATGCAGCAAAAAGTAGACTGGTTCGAAGAACCAGTGATCAAACAGAGAGAAAAAAGGAGCGTATGGAAAACCAAACAACCAACTAGTTTTCCATTTGCATGCCTTCCCAAGCAATCCACGCTCGGGAACCAAAGTTCATCAATGACATTAACTCCAAGATTCCCACCTATTTTCCATTGCCACCGACCGCCAAAGTTGGCGATTGAAAAATGAAAACAAACAACCATTCCCAAATTTGGCAACTCTGCCACGTCAGGTCACAATAGTCGTTTGCAATCTCTGCCAAATCCCTTGTCCTTCATGCTTATCCACCTCATTTAATGCCATGGAAACCACCTCCCATGGCTCACACCCTTTCATAGGTCCCCCTTCATCCATTATCATAAGTTAGGTTAGAAACATAGGTTAGATCATAAGGTAAGACATTAGTCTTACTTCCATAGTGCTAGGTAGCTAACCTTAGGAGCATCAAACCTATAGTTTAGGGATAGGTTAGATTAGCAATAATTCAAACCATAGGTTATAGTTTAGGTTAAGGTTATTAACCTTAACGAATCCATTCTAGGTCTCACAAGTAGGACCGATCAGTATAAGAACCAACAGGGTATAACATTCCCGAAATGGATTCTATCCAGCATTGATAAAAAGCTTGCAATATACACTAGAATTTACGAAGGCCTTCCTGATATTACGATATCGGGAACCAATTCATTTAACATGATCAACCTGAGTTAGACTCCGGAATTACTTATTCAACAAATTCAGACCTTGCAACTTTCGCAAGGTCTATAATTTTTTTTCATCCAGAATAAACTTAAAACATCTCTTGGATCAATGCAACTGATCCAAGGCTGAGTCATAGAGACAGATAAATCCACAATTCCTCTCGAAATCAAATTGAACTCAGGTGCTAAAAATGAAAGAAATAAAAGAGTCCAAGCATATCCTGACTCAGTCAAAGATCTTCAAGAGCAAAGAAGATTAAATCCATATCAAGCATGACTTCACAATCAAAGGAACACATCCTTATACAGAAGAGATCATATATCAGCACTTGAATGCTCAGGAGGAAGTAACAATAGTTCAGGGTGTTACATGCTTCCCTCCTAAAAGATTCATCGTCCCAATGATTACATATTTTGATTTACCTTCAGGTCAACCAATTTATTAGTTCACAAAACAATAAGACTATTTCCAGCTTGAATAGTTCCAGAAATCAATGTCTCAATACATTTTATTCAGCCTGAATAATGTTTGCCTCAATCTGGATTTCATATAGACATGAAAAAGATAAGTCCATAAAAAAAATTTGTCAACAGATTTCATTCTATTGAAAAAGAAAAGGAAAAGCAATTTTCATCTCTTCCATATTTTCCCAAGTTGCACTTTCTTCGTTAAACTGGTCCCACTGGACCTTACATTGCTGTATTTCATGATTTCTCAAATGCAATTGATGAGTTTCCAACACTCATGTGGGTTTAACCGCGATTATTCTTGGGTCTTGGACCTGCAAGGAATGCCAATTTAAGACATGTGACAAATCTGAAACGTATTTATTAAGCAAAGAAATATGGAAAACATCATGCATGCGAGACAAAGCAGGTGGTAATGCTAATCGATAAGCTACAAGATTGATCATTTTGACAATTTCGAAAGGTCCCACGTAACGAGGTGACAACTTGGCAGCCTTGCCAAAAGTTATAGAACTCTTTCTGGGTTTAACACGAAGAAAAACCTTCTCACCAAGCTCGAACCTTCGATCAACCCGCTTAAGGTCATCATAGCTCTTCTGCCTATCTGCTGCTTCCTTTAATCGTTCACGAATCAATTTTACTTGCTGTTCCATTTCAGTGAGGATTTCTGGTCCAATTACCACTCTATCCTCAATACTATCCCAACTAACAGGGGTTCTGCACTTCCTTCCATAAAGTGCTTCAAAAGGTGCCATTTTAAGAGATGAGTGATAAGTGTTGTTGTATACGAATTCAACTAATGGAAGATACTCTTCCCATTTATACTGTTGATCCATGCAATACATTCGCAACATATCTTCCAACACTTGATTTACTCTCTCAGTTTGTCCATCCATTTCTGGATGATATGCAGAATTGAAGTTTAGTTTTGTTCCAAGAGCTGTATTAAGCGTTTGCCAAAATCTTAATGTCATTCTAGGATCCCTGTCAGATATAATGAATTCTGGTACACCATATAACCAAAAAATTTCATGCACGAATCTTTTGGCCAACACTGGTGAATCATCCTTTAGATTTCCAGCGATGAAATGAGCTACCTTAGTTAGTTTATCTACAACTACCAGGATAACATCATGTTTATTCCTGGACATAGGTAACCCTTGTACAAAGTCCATGCTTATTACTTTCCATTTGTACTGCAGTATGCTATGGGGATATAATAGTCCAGCAGGGTGCATGTGTTCTACCTTGACCCGCTGACATTCCAGAAAATGAGTCACAAAATCAATAACATCCTTTTTCATACCTTTCCAAAAGTATTGTTGTTTCAGATCAGCAAGCATTTTTGTGATACCCGGGTGTCCAGAGAAGGGCGAATTATGAAATTCAACTAACAACTTCTTTCTCAAATCATTTAGCATAGGTACGTATACCCTGTTTTCATAACGTAAGATTCCTTCATCATCAAAATGAAAACCTTTATACCTTTCATCATTAGGTTCTGCAGCAAGCGCTGCTTTTACTTGCTGAAAGTATATATTAGATTCTGAGGCACTTTTTACCTCATCCTTAAACTGAGTTCTTAATGTTATAAGAGAAGAAATGTGCTTCCTACGACTTAGAGCATCTGCTACTCTATTTTCTTTCCCTTTGATGTAGTTAATATCAAAATCATATTGAGATAAAAACTCTAACTACCTTCTCTGTCTGGAATTTAGATTAGGCTGAGTGAAAATATATTTCAGTCCTAAGTGATTAGTTTTCAACTCAAAAGGTTTCCCAAGTAAATAGTGTCTCCAGACTTGAAGCACATGAACAATGGCAGTAAGCTCCAAATCATGAGGGGCATAATTCATCTCATGTAACTTAAGTTTTCTACTTTCATATGCTATGACTTGATCATTTTGTAACAAAACACCTCCAAGGCCTTCCCCAGAAGCATCCGTTACGACAGTAAAGCTCCCATTAGGGTCTGGTACAGCTAATATAGGTGCGGAAGTCAACTGGATTTTCAGAATTTTGAAAGTAGTTTCACACTTATCATTCCAAATAAATTTCTTATCCTTCTTCTGCAATGAAGTTATCCGTGCAACCACTTTAGAAAAATTCTTAACAAATTTTCTATAATAACTAGCAAGACCCATGAAGCTTCTTACTTTGTGCACATTCTTTGGTGCAGGCCATTCAGTTATTGCCACTACTTTTGAAGGATCCACAGCAATTCCTTCTTTACTAATAACATGACCTAAATAGTGAACTTTAGTGTCAAAGAAATAACATTTGGATAACTTACCATATAACTTTCTTTTTCTCAAAATTCCCAAAACTATCTTCAAATGCTCATTGTGTTCTTCGACACTTTTAGAATATATGAGAATATCATCCAAGAATACAAGCACAAACTTGTCCAAATATTCTTGAAAGATATTATTCATTAAGTTCATAAAAGCCACGGGTGCATTAGTTAATCCGAGGGTAGAACTGTGAACTCATAATGTCCATATCTGGTTCGGAAAGCTGTTTTATGAATATCTTCTTCTCTAATCCTTAATTGATGATAACCAGATCGAAGATCTATCTTGGAATAAAATGCTGCCCCACGCATCTGATCAAATAGATCGTCAATCCTTGGAAGTGGGTATCTATTCTTAATTGTTGCTTTGTTTAACATCCGATAATCAATACACAGCCTAAGTGTCCCATCTTTCTTTTTTACAAATATTACCGGCGCTCCCCAAGGTGAAACACTTAGTCTAATCAAACCCTTAGACAAAAGTTCTTGCAATTGTGCCTTAAGCTCGACTAACTCGGTAGTAGTCATCCGATAAGGTGCTTTGGAAATAGGTTCCGTTCCTGTTTTGATTTCGATGGTGAAGTCAAATTCCCTCTTGGGTGGTCAACCTGGTAATTCCTTCGGAAATACATCCTTGAAACTTTGCAACAGTGGAAATCGTTTCATGGAATCACCATCTTCTTCTGAAAATTTAGATATCTTTACCGCATATAAGGTACATCCTTTTTTTTTAATCTTTTTAAGCTGCATAGCTGACAGTTTTCTAACTGAAATTTCCCGTTTCACACCTTGAATCTCTGCTACTTTTAGTCGATCATCTAAACATTTTATATTCTTTTCATAGAAGTCTACTTTTGCTTTATGGTCAGCTAACCAATTGACACCAATGACAATGTCATAAGATCCCAAAGGTGTAACATAGAGGTCAACTTCAGTGGAAAAGTTAGGTAAGTCAAGGACTGCCCCAAAAAGACACATACTCACTGTATGAACAAAGTTATTACAATACTGTACAGTCCACGATTTATCCATTTTTCCAGCTTTTCTCTTAAGTTTAGAAGCAAGTTTACTAGAAATGAAACATTCAGTAGCTCCTGTATCAAAAATAATAGTGACAGGTATGCCAAATAACTTACCTGGAACTTCTATAGGTGTCACTTGCTTTTTAGTTTGCTTGTCTGCTACTGCAGCATGTATCTTATGCTGCTGATTACGATTGTCCTTCTTCAAAGGGCACTGATTGGCATAGTGGTCTTTTCCACAATTGTAGAAGCCTCCTACAGGTCCCTTTTTAGGCTCAAAATTACTTCCAGCCTTAAAATTATCACGTTGTCCTCTATAGGGTTTCTGCCCATTGTTATAATTTTTGGCAAAACTATCCCTTACATTTCCAGCAGGCTTATTCCCTATCATTTTCTTACTATTATCCCCTGGAAACTTACTTCTGTTTCCAAAAATTTTCCATGGCCCCTTTTTGGGTGCAAGTGAAGTTGAAGAAGGGTTTGCAATCTTCTTCCACACTTTCTCTTTATGAGCAGAAATAGCCTTTAATTTATGTCCTTGTCTTATGGCCTTTTCAACAACTCCTTCCATAGTGGTTGGGCTGTGAACATCGACCTCTCCTCCTATCACGGGATTCAGTCCCATGATAAATTTTCGTATTCTGAACTTCTCGTCAGTTTGATACTGTAGTACGTACTTGAGGAGTTTCGTAAACCGCTCCCAGTATTCAATTACGGTTAGCTTCCCTTGAGCTAAGTTCTGGAATTCTATCATTTTCTAATCATAGAAAAGTTGTGGCAGCCAACGTTGCCTAAAATAGCCCTTAAATTGATCCCAAGTGATATTGGTCTCATCAATATTAAGCTCAGCTTTACGGCTATCCCACCACGAAGATGCTTCGTGGGAAAGTTGATAGGCTCCCCAAATAGCTTTGGTTTCCTCCGAGAAGTTTCTTATTGCAAAGTACTTCTCCATTTCGCTGAGCCAATTCTCAGCTCCATCTCCTAATGTAGTGCCATCATATTTAGGTGGACTTATCCTTTTTATATCATTAGTGAGTTCCGCTGCCAACCTTGCCTTTTTGTTTTCTGGTTGGACAGGTGCATTTCCAGTGTTATTATCAACACCCATATCGGGGTTGTCTCAGGAGGTTGCTGATTGTTATTACCAGCTTCTTCATCCTCCTCATTTCCCATTACTTGTTGTTCAAGTACAGCCAAACGATCTCTTGTGTCCAATAGGGAAGCAAGGATTTCATCAAGCTTTTGGGTTGTTGCCGCCCATACTTCTGGTGGAGCATTATTCGCAACTTTTATTCTTGTTCTAACCATTTTCTATTACAAGAAAATTTAGGTTTTTATCAGATTATGGACACAATAGGTCCAAGAGCAGCAACCTTCAGCTCTGATACCAAGATGTAACATCCCCATTTTAGTACATTAGAACAAGATTTTTTTTTTTGATAGATGCATCTTAGTTCTAAATACATAATTTAGAACTCTCAGATCATAACAATCATTCTTATAACAGATAACCATATGCAGCTGTGATGACTCAGAGTACCTCCGATCTATTCATATCATGACTCGGTGATCTAACAATCTATTCATGAGTATCAAAGAGTTGGCATTTTTATTTTAACACATCCCTCTTGCGGTTCTCTTCCCTAATCTGGGATTCAGAATGCTCTGTCCAAGGAACCTATCTGAATAATTGTTACCATTATTGATCGGCATCTCGTCCCTTAGACTAGGTGACATAGGACAACGCAATCAGCAGCTTGCGATACTTTGGCCAAAGATTTGAAACATACTGCTTATGTCTCGTATTCCTTGACGGCATACTCGTCAATCTGGAATACGTCCTCCACCCCACTCCGATGTTATATAGAATGTCCTATACTGACTTCTGTCAGCCATCCCTATCCCAAGTCATTCACTCAGGAATGGATTAATAACATGACAACGTTATAAGGATGCTCTCAAGGACTAGGGATAAGCTGACATACTGGGTCAACCCTAGTTAACCCTGTGTGTCAAGGTACCCCTAGCCTCCAGGGAGAACCTCATAACATGACCACGTTCCTAACCAGTCCCAGAGTAAAAACTTGTTCAAGTTTAAGGTGTAAATCTTAACGATCAATGCAAAGGGTATCGCCATAAGTCACCTATATTGATGTATCTTCGAGAATATCCTAATCTTCTCAAAGGTACAACCCTGCAGTTGACTTGTGTCGTCATCCTTCAAAACCGCCTCGAAAAGATCTACTTAACTATAAGGTGTTACATACGTTGAGTTAAAGTTATACTTTAAGACGCTCCTTTTAGGGTAGTCTTTTCCCAACCCCTGGGTTCCTCACCTTTGAGTTTCCTTTCCTATATAAGACCCATTTCACAGATAGAAGATTAATAAAATTTGAGGTCTCATTAAGGAGTTCATTGATACACAATAATCTAAATCAACGAAATTGGGCAGTAGCCCTAAGTCTTCTCATAAGGTTGCTAACTTAACCCTTTTAGGTTTATATCAGTTCTCAAAATTGAAATACATCTTACTTATTAGTATTAAGATATAGTGATTTAAAAACATTAAGTACGTTGTCTTGAATTAGATCAAGGTTAGGGAGTAATAAATTACTCTTCCCGTTCAGCTTCCTGTTAAGGTTTATTTTAACCTTAGCTTCTCGAAAGGCAGTGATCTAAATTCAAATTTAGCCTTAGATAGAACATAACAGCACTACTAAACATTTACAAGTATTCAGTCACATAATCTTTGCAAGGCTTACTTAGAGAATCCCAAATATCTCCAAGGTATACAATAATAAAAATGCACTTAAAAACATTCGAACCGAAGAATTTCAATCCATCAAGATACAAATGCAACCATATATAAGGAACAATCTCCTCATTTCATTCATTTCTAAGCTAATCAATTACAATTTATGCATTCAGCATATTTGATACAATACTCAACAGCAAAAGAACATCTTTCTTCAAGTAGTACATTTAGAGAATCAAGTTGGAATTCATCATAAAACCAAATTAAACAATTTGAACATCATATCAGATCTGCGTGCCTTTACCACTTACGACAACCATCTGCAAAAATTGTCAACACGGGTCAGTTCGGTGAACTGAGCATGATAAGCACTAATTCTTAAAACAATTGCAATCCACCAATTGTTCTCATTAAACAACCTGTTTAAATGAAAACATTTCTTAAAATTCTTAACATAAATAAGAGTTTTCATCTTCATATATTTCTACATGACCTTAAACGTATGACTCATATTTAGATGTCAATTAATCCTTTATGCCTTTCAGATAATTCATCTTATATGTTAGAGACTAAGAACAAATGAATACAACCATTCTAAAGACAGTATTTCTCCAACAAGAATGTTTCTAACAATTACTCAAAGGTAGTTTATAACATTCAACAATCTCAACTGACTTAATTCTTTTATAATCATAACACATTTCAATGGTATTGACAAGTATACCTACTTATACAGCAACACACATTTTATACCAGTCTCTCCATACAATACCACGGTCTATTCTTGTTTTTCCCTTACCGTAGAGATCACATAAGGATTCAAGAAGAAAGAACACAAAGTTTCTAGACTAGGAGAGAGAGTATTTTCTTATTCCACTTATTATACATCAACATATAATTTACAGCTTAGGAGAAGGAAACAGAGTCAATCAGATTCCCATATCAATCATGTTCTGGACTGTACCGACTCCTCTAGAATAACGCAATTACATTTACGCATGCGATTAAAACAGTCGAGATCACAAGAAGAAACTACAATTTCATCTAAACTCAATAATAAAAATCACCTGTAGCTATTAAGCAATACAAGAGCTCTCGCGACAAAGCAATAGTAAATAATCCAACCATAACAAACTCAACAAATCTTTTTCATATCATTCATCAACATGAAAAATACCCAATGCCATTGCCTGACATGGTACAGCTAAGAGCTCTTTGTTTCAGTCAAACACGAGACAAGATATCATTAAAAACAAATAACGTTTCCATATGCAAATAAAGTGACATTCACACTGAGTCGAAACACAAACATGCACAACTTCATTCAACTGAAACTAATCCCTACAATTATACAGCAAGGACCTGTATATCAGAAGTCCGATTTCAAGAAAAATAATCACAACAAGGTCTTCACAGAAGTCTGAATTTCATAACAACAATTTCCTCAAAGTTTCATCCGAAGTCGAGCTACTATGAAATACAACAGGGTCTCAAACAGAGTCGATGTTTGTAAAGAAAACCCATCCTTTAATTCCTCATAATCAAATTGAACATAAATATAACACAACAATGTAAGAAATATTCTGTACGATATGCATGCACAGTCGAGGACATTAATTTAGAGAATCGAGCCAACTCGCAACATATCAATGAATTCATCAGGAGTCGTGTTTAAATGGGAATACTGCAAGGAATCCAACAGTGTCAAATCCAACCAGTACTCACAACCAGGGTTTCGATTGAATTCGAATTCATATGACAACAATTCAAGGACTCCAACAGAGTCAAAACCAATAAGTATTCACAACAAAGCTTCTACAGGAGTCGAAAACATACTATCCATTTCAAGGATTCCAACAGTATTCCCAGAAAAACTTCTACAGATGTCAAAAACATAAGTTACGTTTCAATGACTCCAACGGTAATCACAACCAAGCTTAGACAGAAGTCGAAAACATACGAAACATTACAAGGACTCCCAGTGATTCATTTTCGTATATAATCCTTGCAAATTTTCAACGGAGTCTAACCCAAAATTGCAAACACAGTAAGGACTTCTACAATAGTCACATTCAAGTATTATAATCACATCAAGCATTCCAAACAGAAGAAACTTCAAGTATTCACAACAAGATTCGACAGGATTCAACAACAATAAAAGCACAGCCGGGTCTTTAGTCGAAATGAATCCAAAAGGAAGAATAAATACAGTAAACATTCCAACAAGGTCTTCGAATAACCCGAGATTCCTAATTCCATAAGAAAAGAAGAACCAATACATTGCTTCAAACCAACTGTACTAAATCACCTGAACAGAATTTTTTTATTGAAATCATTTGGAGTAAAGCAAGATTTTTAAAAGTCAGGGCCTATCATGCCTGGTAGTGTCGCGTAAAAATCTGAAGAAGACCTCTGAATGAGCTCGCGCCTTCTCCTCTTCTTCCACGATAGATTAAACAACAATAATTTGTTACCTTTATGCCTTATAAACTTTCCCCGACAGAGAAAAGAGCTAGATATTCTCAAAGTTGCCATGCAACACAAAGTAAACTGGTTCGAAGAACAAGTGATCAAACAGAGAGAAAAACAGAGCGTATGGAAAACCAAACAACCAACTAGTTTTCCATTTGCATGCCTTCCCAAGCAATCCACGCTCGGGAACTAAAGTTCATCAATGACATTAACTCCAAGATTCCTGCCTATTTTCCATTGCCACCAACTGCCAAAGTTGGCGATTGAAAAATGAAAACAAACAACCATTCCCAAATTTGGCAACTCTGCCATGTCAGGTCACAATAGCCGTTTGCAATCTCCGCCAAATCCCTTGTCCTTCATGCTTATCCACCTCATTTAATTCCTTGGAAACCATCGCCCATGGCTCACACCCCTTCGTAGGTCCCCTTTCATCCATTATCATAAGTTAGGCTAGAAACATAGGTTAGATCATAAGGTAAGACATTAGTCTTACTTCCATAGTGCTAGGTAGCTAACCTTAGGAGCATCAAACCTATAGTTTAGGGCTAGGTTAGATTAGCAATAATTCAACCCATAGGTTATAGTTTAGGTTAAGGTTATTAACCTTAACAAATCCATTCTAGGTCTCACAAGTAGGACCGATCAGTATAAGAACCAACAGGGTATAACATTCCCGAAATGGATTATGTCTGGCATTGATAAAAATCTTGCAGTATACACCAGAATTTATTACCTGGCTTAAGGTCTAGGCCTTCCTGATATTAGGATATCGGGAACCAATTCATTTAACACGATCAGCCTGAGTTAGACTCCGGAATTGCTTATTCAACACATTCAGACCTTGCAACTTTTGTAAGGTCTATAATTTTTGTTCATCCAGAATAAACTTAAAACATCTCTTGGATCAATGTAACTGATCCAAGGCTGAGTCATAGAGATGGATGAATCCACAATTCCTCTCGAAATCAAATTGAAATCAGGTGCTAAAAAATGAAAGAAATAAAAGAGTCCAAGCATATCCTGACTCAGTCAAAGATCTTCAAGAGCAAAGAAGATTCAATCCATATCAAGCATGACTTCACAATCAAAGGAACACATTCTTATACAGAAGAAATCATATATCAACACTTGAATGCTCAGGAGGAAGTAACAATAGTTCAGGGTGTTACACTCCTGTTATTATAATAGACTATGAATTCATTGGAAGAAATAAAGTTTTTGTTTTATGGCTATTCTCTTCCCTAATTTGTGTTTATTACATCTTCCTACCTTTCTTTTACATTATTATCACATCGTTCATATTTTACATCTTTTGCAGGGTTTCTCTTTTGTTGTGCTCCATGGATATGAGATATTTAATAATATTTTTACTATGGTATGCATGTATGCCCTTCATTTTCTCATTTGACCTCATTTTCACTCATCTAAGAGTGTGTTTCCCTTCTTTATGGTGTTATCACCTTCCCTTATTTTAGGATTTCAATTTTATGTATCTCCTTCTCTCCCCGGTCACTTGGAATGATAGATTAGAGTTATATATATGAATTCCAATTCTTATGAGTAGTTTAAGAAATATAAATAAGCAGATGAAGTTGACCTTCTATGGAGGTCTATCTCAAGTGTAAGTACTACAACTTGGAGACAATCCCATGTTTCCTCAAAGCCCTAGATCTTCCTGATTTAGGTGTAGGTGAAATTTTGAGCACCAAAATTTTTGTAACACTCAGTGGGACGATTTTCATGTAATTTAAAACATATCACTAAGTTCTGGTGTGTAACTTAGTGATTTATAGCCTTTGTAGGTTTTTATCAACACATATGATGCGTCTAACCATCATCTCTATTGGTTTTAGTAGTTAGAGTTCCTTTTTCATGAGAAGAATACAATAAAGGAAACATGCAATAGAAGTAGGTGAACCCTTTGAATATTTATAGTTGTCTCTAAGGAGAATAATAAGAAGAGTAGCGCGCAGATCTCCATCTCCCACGTGTAGAGCTATTTCTACTCCTCTGTTTGACATACCTTTCACGTGCCCTTCCAAAATATTGAGACCCATCAGAATCATGATGCATGAAATAAATATTCCCTTTATCAGCTTAAATGGTGGTATTCCTTTGGCTCTTAGCTCGTAACATGATACACTAGCAGCTGCACTCAAAAGTGTTTTATTTTTCACTATTGATAATAATACTACTCCTACTAATCACATTCAAAACATTTGAAATGTCTACTCAATTTATCTATTCATAGTAGATAATATTACATTTAGGTTGTTAGCTTCTTCAATCAAAGTAAAAGCACTTCAATGGTACAAACATTTAAGACATACCTCTATTCATAACTGGGACGAGCTTAGCAATGAATTTTATAATTAGTTTGAGGAGAAGGTAGAGAATATATCCTTGTTAGAACAACTAAAAACCATCAAGAGATCTCAAAATGAGCTTATGGATGACTTCAATTTCAGATTTCATAAGACACGGGACAAAATTCCACTTCTCTTAAGGCGTACTCCAGAAGGTTCTTTTCTTTCTTTCTTAAGAGCATTATTTTATGATATAGCAGTTATGATTCAATATATGGGTGCTAAAAAATTACTTAATGCCTATCCTATAACTATTAGAGATGAAAATTTTCTAATCCATGATGGAAAGATAGTCCCCTAGATTGTCTATGCCTTTGTTTCCTAAAATTAAAAAAAAAATGAACAAAGTTATATCCTTAGAAAAATAGCAGGTGCAAGCCTTTAGAAATAATTCCAATCGAGGATTCAGTAAAAGCTATCAACCCTTTAGAAATCTATATTAAAATTAGAATTACGGGTAGAATCAATAAAATGATAGATGATAGGTTCATAATCCACCCCTTCCTCTTCAAACAATTGCTCATGTATAGCCTTTTCCTGGTCATCATTCAAACAATGCATTGGTTCCAATACAAAACAATACGATTCAAGAAACAAGTGGTACTTTCCTTAAAACTTGCTACACAGTCAATATAATTACACAAATAATTTGTGTGTGTAAGCCTTCAAGATCCACAATGCTTCCAATCATGAGCCTTTTTTGAGTAAACACGATCCTGACAATGAAGAATCTCAATACGTAAACCCTGAGAATAATATGATATTCTTTAGGTTGATGAATTATGTGAAATGAATCAAGTTGTGGAAAATTCCAATATACCATATGCCCAAGTTTTTCATAACACAAGGTCTAAGAAGAGAGTATTGGATACTTCCACGCAACCTTTATCTTTTATCATTCAGGATGAACCACTCCACAAGAAAAAGGATGAAATAATTTCAACCAATAGTTTTGGCTTTCATTATAGTGTGCATAAGTCTCTGTATGAAGATGCACATGAGGTTCCATGCAGTCCTTTTGTTACAAATGAATCTTTTGTGTAACCCAAAGTACTTTCCTCAACACCATAGAAATCAATAAAAGATAATTTTCCACCTCAAATGCACAAGTCCATGGGCCCCCCTTTAAAATTTTGGATCAGATGAAGAATAAAAATGTAAATGACATAATGTGGGATGTTTTTATTATTCCATTACAGCTTTACCTCTTGCATGAAGCTCTTGTGAAAATATCTCAAGCTAATCAAGTTATTAAAAAAACTCAGGATATTGTTAATCTATGTTAAGTAGAGGAGAAACAAGTAAGAAAATTTGTGAAAACACCTCCCTTTTATATGTACTTGATAATAGGAAAACACCCCATTCATAATTTCATGATTGACTCAGGCGCCAGTACTTATGTCATGCCTAAGAAAATTGTTGATATTCTAGGTCTTAAGTATAGCCCTATTTATAAAGGTGTCTTACAACTAGATGGCTCAGTTGTTAGCATCCTAGGATTCATCAAGGTTCTTGAATTAAAGCTTCATGCTTGTCCAAGTATAACTATAACTCAAGAAGTTTCACTCATCGACTTGCATCCTTTATTTTCCATTTTCATATCAAGGGATTTCACTTCCAAAGTGGGTGGATACTTGTCTTTAGATTGGTATCATATTCTCCTAAGAACAAGATATGGTACCAGGGTTACTCTATAGTCTGATCCTATATTTTCCTACTATGTTTAGTCTTATGACCCCACTCCTCTCCAATCAAACTGTTTTATTCATGAATACCCAAAGCAAGAGTCAATATCATAAGAGAAACTTATTCATCTTTTCATACCTACTCTTTTATTAGATGAATGGGTTAAAGAACATTATGAATTTTATCCTATGATATAGCTGTGGAAAATGTAATTGAAACCTAATGCTTTCTTAAAGAAGAAGCCATTCTACCTACCCCACTCAAACAAGAAGAAGATGATACTTCTATACTATGGAATATTTTATTTGATGGTTCTAGAAGTAGAAATGGTGCATGCACAGGTGTTGTTCTAATTTCTCATATAGATCAGAAGTTCTTCTTTGCACGTAGGTTACAGTTTACATCTTACAACAATATAGTAGAGTATGAAGCATTAGTGCATGGTATTCTTATTTTTGAAAGGAGACAAATTAGAGCCTTGAAAATATTTGTGGACACCTAACTAGTTATCCACCAAGTGAAAAAAAAGTGCACGGAAAAGAATAATTTGTTGAAATCTTATAAATAAAGAGTTTGGGAACTCTTTGAGAGATTTCATACCCTCAATCTGCAAGTGGTGCCAGGGAAATTAAACAAAGAAATAGAATAGATGAAATCCCTTGGATCGTAATTCTTACCAGCTAAGGATCTAGTCCAAGGAAATATGCAAAACATCAAGTTGGTGATCATGGCGTCAGTTCTAGATAATGAAATCAGTTGACAAGTATTTGATAAGGATGCACAAATTTTGCAATTCACTCAGAACGAGGATAAGTTTTCCTCAAAAATTAAATATGATCTGCATAAAAACTATAGTGATCAAATTATCCAGTTAAAGACAAATGAATTACCAATTGGATTGGTCACCTTAGAGAATATTTTTAGTCCTAATGATGATTTTAGAGGAGAAGAAAATAACATGACCACAAAGCAAAAATACTGTCAGCTAGTCTTATTACGCATGATAAATAATTACTGCTTGGAAATATATGTGCAGAATATGAAAAATGACCCTTTATTTGATTATGTTAAAAGTATAGTGATATCCTCTCATGGGATTATGAGGACCTAAAAGGATTTTATTCAAGTGTTTTTCAACACTCCATTAAACTTGACCCTGATGTCAATCCCATCATACAAAAGTAAATGCCTATCAATCCTAAGATATATCCCCTCGTGAGGAAGGGGTTATCCAAACCAATTACGGAAAAGATAATTTTCCCTATAAAGTAATCTAATTGGGTGGAAAATCTTGTTCCAGTGAGGAATAATAATGGTGAAATCATATTTTTTGTTGAGTTCAGAGATTTACAAAAATATTAATTAAAGCATCATTATCCTTTTCCTTCTATGGAGAAAATTTTATAGATTTTGGCAGGAACGCAAAGGTTCTCCATGCTTGATGGCTACTCAGGTTTCAATGAGATCATGGTCAAGGAAAAATATTGATTCAAAATTGAATTTCCAATCAAATGGGTAACATATGCATATCATAAATTTTTTTCCACTTTTTCAAATGCAGGTGTGACATTTCAAAGAGAAATGGGCATTACCTTTAAAGGATACATTAATGAGTTCATCCTATTTTACTTGGATGACATAATTTTTTTCTCAAAGAAAATCATGGATCATATAATTCATCTTGAGAAAGTATTTTTTAGATGCAGAGAGTTTTGGGTGTCTCTTAAGCCCAAGAAATTTAACTTTTCTATTGTGCAAGGAAAACGTTTAGGACATGTTTCAAAGGATGTCATTTCCATTGATCTTGAAAGAATCTCAACCATCCTCTCCCTCTCTTGTCAAACTCACAAGAAGGACTTACAATCATTCCTTGGAAATATATGTTTTGTTATGATACTCTTTCCTAAATTTACTGGATTGGTTAGGCCTATCACTCTTAAGCTCAAAAAATATTCAGTCTTTTAGTGGAAAGAAGAAGGAAAGGAAAGATTCAAAAAGATCAATTAAGAAATTGCTTGGGCCCCAAAACTTATCAATCATGATTATTCTAAGGATTTTTTCCTTTATGGATATGGAGATGATACTAATATTGCTTCTATTTTGACACAACAAAATGACCAAGGATTGTAGCATCTAGTGGCTTTCTTCAGTCAAATAATGAAGGATTATGAATTGAAATAAAATCACATATAAAATAAGGTATTAACCATCATGTGCACATTAAATAAGTTCAAAATTATGCTCACCACAAATCATGTCAAATTTCTAGTTTCACACTCTAGTGTGAGATAATTTATCATGGGAGAAGAAATCAGTAAGAAAAGATCTAGATGGGTGACAAAAATAATAGAATATAATGTGACTATCAAAGCCACAAAGATGGTAAGAGGAAGAGAAATTTGTGATAATATTTCTTTGGACTCTCAGAATGATCAAGAAACTTCTTTGTTTATCAATGAATAACTTCCACATGCTAAACCCCAACAAGATCAAGATATACCTAATGGGCATGGATGGATTGATATCATGAAAACATTCTTATCTTTTGGTGCATACCCTTGTGGTCTAAATAAAGCAAAGAGAATACATATGATGTTTTATTCCATTCCATATGCACTAATTGATGGCATTATCTTCAAGAAAAACATTGATGACATGTCTCTTGGATGCATTGAAGGTGTATAGGTAAAAAAAGTGTTAGAAGAGTTTCATGATGGTATCTATGGTGGACACTTCTTTGCCAAATATACAACATTAAAATCATAAAGACAAGATACTTTTGTCCTATGTTGTTTTTTTACGTGCACTAGTGGGTTAGAAGATGAAAATAATGCACTTCTTCACAGGAAAAAAGAAGTTAGCTACACTTCCCCTCCATCCAATCCATATGAATATATTGTTTGCATAACGGGGTATTTACTTCATTAGAATGATTAATCCTCATTCAAGTGCTATTCATAAGTGGGCCCTGACATCAATGGATTACTTCACCAGATGGATAGAAGTTGTGCTAAATGAAGCAAAAAAATTAGTCATCCTTGACTTCCTTGAAGGTATTGTGACCAGGTTTGGCATCCCTCAAACCATCAATTCAAATAATGCAAAGGTCTTCCTTAGTACTATAATTTCTAATTGGGCTCTTAAACTTGGAATATATTTGAAGACTTCCTGTAATGACTGCCCTCAAGGTAATGGATTGGTAGAGTCTGATAATAAGAACCTAGTTAGAATCATGAAAATAAGTATGGATATCAAGTAGAGGGAGTGGCTCATAAAGCTCTCGTGCATGCTTTGGGATGATAGAATACCAAAAAAAAGAGAAAATTGGCACTTCTCCTTACAAACTCATTTATGCTATAGAATATAGACTTCCCTTATCACTTGAACTTCCTTCATTAGAGATGGTATAACCGTTATAATTTGAGGGTTTGGATTACAGAGAAGTCAAAATGGAATAATTGGTTGAACTTGAAGAACTGAGGAATTCTTCCATGATCAAATTAGAACAACATCAAAGATAAACCAAATAGTGGTTTAACATAAAATCTAGAGCTTAGGTTTTCAAAGTGGGTGATTTGGTCTTGAAATGGGATGATGACAGAGCTAAACCAGGGCACCACTCAAAGTTTTATGCACTTTGGAGTGGTCCATATATCATCAGTGTTTATAAGGAGGCTAACTCATTTAAGTTGTCTCATCTTGACGGAGATGCACTATCAATCCTAGTTAATGGGATTTATCTCAATAACTTCCATTAATTTATTTTACATCATGCACATATTAGAGTAGTTTTAATTACTTAAAGTACACTTTGATAGCATTTTTTTATTGGTAGTCTAGGTTTCCTTTCTTTCGCATGCTTTTACACATGCTCTTTTGTTGCTTTCATATGGTAGTTCATATCCTCATAAGTCATAAAGGTTTTAGTGGTGTGAGTTAGGTTTAAATTTTCTGGCACAATTTCATCCAACATTAATTGGGCACGTTCCGAAAAATAAGGTGGAAATTTTTTAGCAAGATAGTTTTCCACTCTTATTAAATTTCAAATCAGAATATATTTCATAATTGGGAATAACCAGTTCAATGTAGAGTCTAGAAAATGTTTTGATGAGATTCAGGGGTGAATTGTTCACATTACTTATTAGTTCTCATGTTTATAGGCTGACTCCATGCCTAATGGATTCTTCAAGGAAGTTGGTACTCATAACTAATAGGAAGATGCCCCTGAAATTTTCCAAAATGTTGTCCAAAAATAATCCCCTGGTCATTTTTGTAACTTGCAATTCCATTCTAGCACTGACATCAATTTTTTATCTTATGCACACTGATGGTTTTTTCCTTGGTGCATTTCCTTGGTTATAGTTCTTTCCACGTGCTCCTACACTCTATCCTTTCTTCTCCCACTTCCTTTTATTTCTTTTACGCATGTTTTGTGTGCTCACATTATTCCTTACATAGCTACAAGTATTTCCTCTTTTCCTTTCATGTGCATTCTGAAAGATTTTGTGAGAAGCGTATCAAAAAATGTGCACCATGATGAAGTTTCACTCTAATGGAATCATAATGGCTCCAGCGAAATTACAAGGAAGAATCGATCAATCAAAGGAAGAAGTTGCATAATAGAACAAATCATGCACATGTAGAGAAAGACATCGAAGTGTCTTGGCATACTCATAAATCAGGAATGAAAGGGTACATATAGGGTGCTAAGTAACCCTAGTGCATGACACACAAGAAAACCCTAACTCTAACCCATGTGAGATGACCATCCATATGTGAGTGGAGGACACATAGGATCCCACAAACCAACACATTCCTTGTGCATTTGTTTCTTCTATTATGGTCATTGTGCACCCTTCTACACACACCCATGGGTTTTCCTTGTATTCTTGTAAGTCCTTGGCATGAATTCTACACACTTAAATTTTATTTATTGATTTCTACGCGTATTCTTTCTCTCTCAGGAATTTCCCTACTCATCCCCTTCTGTAAATCCTTGCATTGCACACTCTCCCTTTTTCTCTTGGCATGCTTCATGCGCTATCTTTCCTTGAACTTATACAATTCCCTTTGCTATACCTTCATAACTCTCTTGCACATTTACATATATATGCAAATATTCATTCCTTTCCCCTTTCTCCCTATGCCCCCTCTCGTATGTGATGACAGGATTATTTTACATCCTTACATCATTTATAGAAACTCACTCTTCTTCCCCATTACTCCCGCGTATGCAATAAGGTTGTAATACTTGCACACATATCCTTGCATGCCACATTTCCAACTTAGGGGACTTAATAGATAAAGTGCAATTCATGACAAAAAAAATAAAAAATATGATCTTTGTACAGGTCATTGCAGCATATGGAAGCAGGACATATGGAAAATATGGCTTGTGGTCAATCAATATAATCCCACAACCAATCACATCATGCCACTTGTTTGACATGTTTATTTGAAAAACATAACTTCAAATCATCATAAATCCTTCTACAAAGCTTGAAATCATACGTGGTTGGTCTCATTTGAAATATAGTGACATGAGCTAGACTCTAGGATATTTAAAATCAAATTTTGGTAGAATTTGGTAGGTGAAAATTATAAAACCTGATTTAAGTCATTAATAAAGAGTTCTAGTCAACTTAACCACTTGGATTTCACCTCATTTCTTCTTCCACGAGAAAAATAACGTAGAGATGTGGATTTGACGGAGTTATAGGCTGATTTGCACACATTTATTACATCTTGTTGGTGGTTATGAGTTGGAATCTTTATTTCCCTCTCTTTTACCTCTTTTACTCTCCCCTTTCTTCTATAAATTGTAAAATACTGCCCATTTTTAAAGGTTGGACCCTCTTGGAATGTAAGGGCATTATTTAGAGTAAGTGTATTCTTGCATTTTGAGTTGCAAGCCACAGATCTGGGTTATTGCATGTGGATTCTTTTCTCCTCCCTTCATTTTAATCGACTGTGCATTCATTAGAAGAAATAAAGTTGTGTGTTGTTTCTATTATCTTCCCTAACATGTGTTTATTGCATCTTCTTTCCTTTCTTTTATAGATTTAGAATGTTCTACATATTTTACATCTCTTACAGGGTTTCTCTTCTTTTGTGCTCCATGGAAATGGGAGCATGAATGTTTTTTTGGACTATGACACGCATGTCTTCCTTTATTTTTCTTCTTTTCCCTCATTTTCACTCATTTAAGTGTATTCTTACCCTTCATTATGGTGTGTTTTCATGTGTTTTTTCAAGGTCAAAATTCAAGTTGAAAACATGACAACTTGACCCAAGTGTCAAGTTTTTTTCTCAAATCCCCTCCTGAGTCATCCTTTCGATCATCATGCCTTATATGTCATAATCCCTCCATCCTTAAAAATATTAATAATGTGATGAATATCCCTTCTAGGAATCTTAAATTTGTTCAAGAAGTCACTTAGTCCATTCATTGGAATGTTGTGAAAAGAAGAACTCTGTACTAATCTTATAAAGTTTATTTTCTAGCCTATCTGGGACATGTGTGTATCCTCTGAGGTAGATCATGAAGCATGAAGTCATTTGGATATGTTATTGAAGAGCTTGAAATGTAATGGAGTGGGTTTAGGAATAGTGAAAGCGGGTTTTGGAGGCTTAATGAGCTTACTGTGAAAAAAGATACCTAAAATTTAATAGAATATTATGGGAGCTTCAGGATGTTTCAAAAGTAAAAATATATCATTTTAAATCTTATAGAATCCTATACATGATGGATTTTTCACATTCTTCACAAGAATCAAGCGTTTCTTTGTGTAAGCCAATCTTAATAGACTCACCTTGCGGTCTCGAATGAAAAAGTAGAATTTTTAGAGGAGGAAGAATCAATACTAAAAATCCATCCCATTGATATTAAAATGGTCTTGGGAGTCAAATTGATATAATTATTTTTCAAAAAATGGTTCCTAGAACTTCAAGAAAGTTGGTTTCATGATTTCAGGAGTTAGTTAAATTCACAGTTAGATGGTTGATGCATTTTGGTGTCTGGACTATCCCGAATGTCCAAAATGTCCAAAATATTTGGGATAGTGGGGATATTGGAGATATTAAGGATAAAAAAATGTGCCCTAACCCCCATTTGTAGCCCTTGGACCCTCATGTGACCATGTGTGCAAATCTGGATAAGTATTTTCCTTCTAAACCTTGGGCGCATTTTCTTCCCAAAATGTCCTAAGTGTCCAA
Source organism: Taxus chinensis (assembly GCA_019776745.2). NCBI lineage: Eukaryota > Viridiplantae > Streptophyta > Pinopsida > Cupressales > Taxaceae > Taxus > Taxus chinensis. Next base: position 119,513,192 of record CM034155.1, on the reverse strand, counting down.
GATATTCTAGATAGATGGGAAAAATAATGTGTCACACCCCTAGCCATTACACAGGTTTTTCATGTGACCTCAAAGTTTATCTCCCAAGTGTTATAACCTTTCTCTGTCATCCTCCTTGCTCACCACTCGTTTCTCACCACTTGTCAAGCCTAGGGAAGGGGATAAATTTTCTTACCCCAATTATCCCAACTATCCTAGGGAAAGCCAAGATATTTGGGATAATAAAATTCACCCCACCCCATTTTCTTTCAAAGCCAAGTTTTAAAGCACAGTTTCAAGAGTTAAAAATAACATTGTTTTTAACCTTTAAAGAGTTCTACATACTTTTTTCAATCCATTCCTTCACCAAGTGGAACAAAAAACCCATTATGCACATCTTGAAGCTCATGAAAACCTGAAAATTTATTATATACACTTGTAATCTCATCTGGGGAAGCCATGAACACCGAAATGAGGAAATTCTCACATTTTTCAAACCAGTGATCTGATCTAAACGAAAATTTCTCAATGGGTCTACAATATAGGTCCATTTAAGAACATGGTGATTTAAAAAGCCATGATCCTATGGATTTTTTATGGTATAAAACCCTTGTTCCTTGGTTTACAATTTTTTGATTTTCAAGCATTCCAGTAGGTAGATTGAGACAAAATTTTGAGCATTAGATCCAGAGAGCAGGCCTATTATATAGAAGTTGTTTTCATGGAAAACTAAAAAGGGGAACTGATATTTCTATTTTTAGTAATTATATGGTGTTTACACGTACTATAAATAGAAATTTTCCAAAAAAACAAAACCTTTCAAATCATTGCACTTAGAGATCAATAACAAAGAAAAACTAGGTAAATTTGGTGAAAAAATAAAAAAGAAAAACAAACACTTTCTAAAGATAATAACTATCAAAAATATTCAAAAGGACATCAAAAAAAAAAATTATGTAGTATTGTAAGAGTTTTTGGACATTGAAAAATAAAAAAAATTGTCCCTACCTCCTACTTAATAAAAATAGAAAGTGTTCGTTTTAAATGCAAAAATTTGTTTTCTTCCTCATTTTTCTCACATAATGGATTTTTTCCATCATGAAGTTCAAATTTTCTATTTCAAATCATGTTTTAAATCTTTCATAAGAGTATATGGATATGGGAGATAGTGATATCACTCACATAGACTTGGAGGATTATTTTTTTGCAGCAAGGAACCACCCACTATCCGTCCAAACACATAATTAGTGATGACTTGCGCTCAACAGTACAAACTAGACACTCAAATCATATGGGTAGATGAAATTTCAATCTTGGTAGTGCTTACCCCCGAGGGAACATCACAAAGCATGCAAATCCCAACTTGAAGAAATATGGTCATCATCCCAAAGGAGTTTGCATTAGGAGAGTGGTTAAGATAGATTCATACCTCCATGGTCTTGTACTAGGTTCATGGCTGAAATAGGTAAGGAAACCCTCCCGTGTGCTTAAGTCTTGGTCTAGGCATGACTTCCATGAAGGATTCTCAGATGCTATCATTCTTTTGAACAGAGTGCTAGGAGAGTAAATCACCAAGGAGTTCCATGGTTGGATGGTATTGTTTATCCTCACAATCATCGAATGCAAGTAAAACTGGGGTTAAATTATCAATGAAAAGATCCATTTTTCAGTTGCTCCAACTTCCAGTCACCAGAAAGTTTTCCATAACATCATACTTAGTGTATGTTATTTCTAATATGAGATCTTTGAGGGGTTTGAATCTCACACTAAACATATCCCAAAAGGCCCCTACCTATGAGATATATCCACAACTGACCCTGAAAGAGAGTAATCTCCATGTTTCAAGCATGAATGATGCATTCACCATGTATGTTGTGAGGTTTCTCGAAGGGAATCTAGAATTTAGACTTTCCAATCATCTTTTTCATATTGATTCAAATATATGGATCCTTCTTCACACAATTCATGAATGTCTTGTACAACAGAGTATCTAGATTTAACCTTGCTCCATGAAAAATTCCAAGATACCTCAGTGAAAAGATTTTCATATTTGATATTTGTAGACAACTAGTTTATGTCAATGGAAAATTTAAGAGTAGGAAGAAGAAAGGTGTGTCTTTCCCTATCTCTTTGGGAATTTTCTCCTACAAGTTTCTCATTGACGTCTCAAATTTGGAAGCCTCTTTCTATCAGTTGAGTCTATATTCCTACACTTTTAGGGCTAACTTTGACATCCAAAGCACTCCCGATATGCTCCATATCCCTAACTTGCACCATGTTCCACAAATTAAGGACTATTCGGTGAACTTTTATGGTGATCTTGAAGTCAGGGAAAGGGATCGTGTGAGGATGAAAATAGAAAAAATGAGGAATTTTTTTTTTATTGGTTCAAGGAAGACATTAATGATGATGGAACAAATTTGTATAACCTTGAATATCAAGTTGTGACATTTTTTCCTCTCCCACAAGTTTCTTGGAGCATCCAGGAATCGGGGGATATAAACAAAAGGACTGAGGCAGTGATCTAGAGATCTAGAGAGTGATTCAAAAATTAGAGAACAAAATTCATCGAGTTAGGATGTCTTCATACTCTCGGTAAAAATTCATCTCCTCTACCTGCTTCAAAAGTAGCTGAGAAAGCTTCTAGTTCCACAAACTCTATAAGGATTCAAAAAAAAATCTCCATGAAATATAAGCTAACTCATTAGAAGAGGACACATAAGAAGGTAAAATCAGCTCAAAAACTAATGGAAGGATTGGAACAAGGTGATATTCAACTACCTTATCCGTAAAAGCTTCAAAGGACTCAAAGTGTCTCTTCTTCCGTAGACACACCCATTAAACCGTTCCAGGATCCACCTTCTTAACAAAGGCAAAAAATTATATCATGCCCAAAATTGAGCCTGAAGCAAATGAGACATTATAATGGGTATATGATATGATTAGAGGTGAGACGCGCATGATCCAATAGGTGGTGATCCCAAATTCATAGGTTATATCTACAATGGTGAACATAAGGAAGGGGAAGAATGCTCAAATTACCTCCCACTTTTTCAGTGTAACTTTAGGTAATCAATATGTGGAGGTATCTTTCCCTACATTCATCAAGCCTATCAGTGAGATTACCCTATTATATTATGATATCAACACTATTCCCCTTAGACCAGTGACACACAAGGGAGATACACATCTATTTCAAGAGTTTTCTACTCACCTTCTCATGAGAAACCAAGAGTATAAGAAAATAATACATCAAGTAGAATACCATATAAGGACTCTCACCTTATACATGCAAACATTTATGGATCCACATGTTACTTCATATCTCATATCCAAAGGAAGTTACTCTCATCAGTAGCTTTGAACCTCAGATTCTATCAGAAAATACACAAGGTTTCACCATGCAGGGAAGATCAAATGATACAAGTGGGTGAAGAATATTCCTAGAAAAAGGTGATGTTGTATCTTCCTATGGATCCTATGTCATTGTTCAAGTACATGATTCTGAAAATAATGCTGCAAAAGTAAGCATTACTAGAGACGTATATTAAAGCAGAGAAGGAAAATTGGGACCTAGGTGTATCCATTTTTCATTGAGGATGGTTAAGGTCAACTCTTCCCCTACTAGTGAGAAAGGGGGTATCACAACACTGAATCTGAAGATTTATCTCAATCTTCAGGTTATTGATCTCTAAGTTGACTCATTATGAAATCCATAAACCACACTATTGGTGATCTATCATTTGTACTGAGGAATGCTCCATTTCAAATATTCAAGGTGGGATGCTCAATAATGAGATACCTGAAACTTGGAGCGACTCCAATGGGTAGCAAACATTTCACTTCGGAGGATGATCTATTGAAGCCATTTGAACATCTTGTCAAGAACAAGGTTGAAGATCATGTTTTCATTCAACTGAATTATACACATTGGATTTGTCCTATGTGTGAGATAATCGGTGCATTAATATCAAACATGGTGAGTTATCTCTCAATCTTGGTTCACTGAATGTAAGAACATCAAATATCTCTAAAAAATGGGTCAATCTCCTTGATCTTTGTCCACATCCTACAAGCTGAGAAATTTATCACCTACAATGTCATATTCAATGATACCAAAAAGACATTCAAAGGTATTAAGATCTCTACTGAAAAGGGAAATTTCCAAAAGAGGGGTCCATAGGAAAAAGGGGCAAGATCTCCATTGGAAGTGAAAGCATCTTATCTGAAATTAAGTTAGCTATATCCTTTCGAGTCTCTCTTCACCCCCCTTCCTCAATTCCTTCTCATTCTAATTCTTCATTGAAAGGTTGTACTTTTCATGTTCATCTTATTCACTTTTTTCTTATTCATTAATGTGACTATAGTTCTAAAAATGTAATAAGTATTCCCTCAATTATATAAAAAGGGAACTTAATGTTCTTTCCTAGGAATGCCAAGAGTCACAAGTTGTAAAAAACAAGTGAAAATACATGTGGGGGTAGGTGAAGAGTCTTTCTCGCAAATCTATATATTGTAATTACATTCCTCATTCCAATAGGTTTTCAATTTTGTAAGTTCATGAGTAGATAGCTACTTAGAACTAATTAAATTGATAGAAAATTATTCTTCCATTTCCCTCCATCTATATGTTTCCTCTATTTCTCTTTCATTTACATTATTTAGGAAAATGTCAATAAAGAAAGGAGTTTCTTATTTTCATAGATGAGTGAATAATGTGAATTTTTATTTTCATGGTTTCATCTTGTCTTGATATTTTTAGCAACATGGGTGTATTATTTATAATTGTGTGAATGTTGATTTTTTTGGTTAATCCTTGCAAGAATATGATTTTTCCTACTTGCAGTATTAATCCCTCTCCTAATTTCCACTCCCACATTCCCACCTTCCTATAAAATTTCTCCCTTGCATGAAATTGCGAGCATTTTCCACAGGTACATGTGGAGTGTGCCTTTTGTTAGATCCTTTGATAGCTTGAGGCCAACCCACATTTAATATTTTATGTTCATACAATAAAATTGGAGCTGTACCCATCTCAAGTAGAGGGACCTAGTCCCAGATTGTTGGTGAAAAATAACCAATTTGTCCTAGAAAAAAATTATTTCACCAACCCCTTTTAGCCATCCATCTGCTAGGGAAAAACTTGGAATTCTAACACCAACTTTTATTCTTGTAAATTACATAGACATGCAAATATCCAAACATTAAACTTGTTGAGTTCTACGGGAGAGGTCCTAAAAGTTGTGGGCTAACGACCAACTTATGTGTTAGGACCCACCAATGTGTCAAATTCCAGGTTATTCCTAACCCCTGAGAATTAACCAACTTCTGAATGCATGGATATCATATAGATGATGATATCTACATAAGACTTTTGTGATGAATATATTGTAACATTACAGGAATAAATTGCAGATATTAAGCGAGGATAATGAATATAGAGAACGATCCTATATTCTAAAATATTTCACCCCAGCTGTAAAGGTGTATTTAAGTAAGGGTGAGATATTCAATATTGCACATCCTTCCAATTCCCATAATTTTTCTATTTGAGTTCTGTCATCTAAGCCTCTTAGAATATGGAAATGACTCATAGATAGTCCAGATCTCTGAACTAGGAAAGGAATGAATAGATCCTATAGTGGATTGAAGAGATACCACAAGGCAGAAGAACATTCTATAGATCTTGTCCACTTCTATTCTTCTGAGACTTCTCTCATCTATATCCTAAGTGGTGTTAACTCCATTGGACATAGAATGATTCCAGAATGAATTAGAGATTATACTATTAAAGAATTTTCAAGCAAAAGTGGAAGAAATAGTGATTAGATGAATTAGAGAAACCTCTGCAAATTATGTCCAATGGGGCCAGAAATACAAGTCCACTTTCCCTCCCTACACCTATCCATGAATTTACAAAGGGATCTTGAAATATTTTTCCTAAATATAAATGTGAATACACACAAATCCCAGAGGAACACGTAGAATCATTCATCACCCATTTTTAACTATAATACGATCATATAAATCGAAGCCTTATCTTTTGAATATTCATTTTATTTAAAGCTAAGCAACATCTCAATCAGTCTAACCAAAATTTAAAATCATTCCTATCATATCAATCAAAGCCTTATATTTTGGATATTCACTTTATTCAAAGCTAATAAACCCCATAATCGTTATAATATAAATGCAAACTCAATCAAAATCATCCTATAAAAATCATCAAGATCACAATTCAGGTCTTACATACTTTGGGAAGATTCACTTTTTCCAAGTATAATCACGTCATAAATCCAAATCAAATTAAGAGTCTTATCATTTGGGTGTTCACTTTATCCAAATTTAATTAAACCTTTCGTCACATTAGTCCTAAATATACTTTAAAATTAATCAATGAAAAATCAAATAAAAAAATATGTATATCCATCAATTCGATCCAAAACATAGTCTTACCTTTAGTCACATCAAACACTAGTTTCAATAAACAACGGTGACCACACACAATGCATCGAAAGAAGATTTATTAGAAAAAATTCAAGATATTTCAGAGAAAATATCTCATATGGCTTCCCAAGTCAATGGAAAAATAAACAAACAACCACTCATAATATCTAGTTAAGTAACTACTCCACCTGAAGTCAAACAAAGAAAATTCACACTTATCGGGAGAGAGTTTTTCTAGTGTATTCCATCAATTAATAAGTGCTAATATGGTCACCTATCTAGCTTATTTTACCAATAAAAAATATAATGATAATGGTCAATCCTTAAACAAGGTTGATCTTGATTCTATCCTTTCATTGCTAGATCCTACATTTAACACCATGGCTACCATCAATACCAACACCCCTAGCCTTATTATTACAATACTACAAAAACCAGTTTGGAAACCGTCCATGACACTTCAAATGTCCAATCCTACATTTATGATTGTTTCACAATATTCATCCTTTGTAAATTCTTCATCTGAATCTCATGATCTTATCAAATAGTTAGAGAATGAATCTATGCACATCTCTCTCATGGATTTGACAAAAAAACACCTAAGTTTCAAGACATCCTTACATGTGCAGTCTAATTTGTGTGTATTACTAAGGGTATCAATACATAACCCTTTCAAGATTTACTCACAAATATTTCATCAAATAATCTAATTCTATCAATTGGTCCTCATGATATTTTGACATCAAACATTATAAACATAAATTTGTTGTACATTGAAGAATTCATATCTAATCATAAAATTGCAAAAGTTCTTATAGAAAATAGAACAAAATTGGATATTTTTTCTAAAAAATGAATATGATGCCTTTAAGGCCCATCTAAAGATCAATTATTTACTCCCCATGTCAATCCATTCATGGTTTAAGATAACATTGACATTGATATTCTTTTCAAACCCCAATCATCTATATCTTCTACTCCATCAATGTTGGATATAGTTGAAAAAACTATTGGAGTGTATGTACTCCAAAATTCTCACCACATTCACAAGCACTGCCTTACACCAAGGGCTTATTTTGCTTATTCACAAGCACTGCCTTATTAAATTCCCCGGTCTCCCTTCCTCTCCCGGCCCGGCTTTGTTGGGCTCCGCTGCTGCCAGTCCTGTCTCCCCTGCTGCCCCTGCTGCTGCCCCCGCCATCGGTGCTGCTACCCCCATGCCGGCTGCTCATGCTTCTCCTTCTTTTCCTCTTGTTTCTGCCCCTGCCACCCACCTTGTCTCTACCTCTAAACGTGTCACCAGGGCTTCTAGGAGACTCAACCTTGAGTCTACTGCTGAGGGGGATGAACCTTTGGAAGACATTGCTCGTGATCTGTTGAACATTAGTAGTGCCAGTCCCCAGGCGGCACCAACGGATAACCCTTCTAGGAGATTGGAGGCCTTAGAGGCTGAGCTTAAATTGCTGAAGGATGAGGTCAAAAACCTTGCTAAGCAAAAAGGCAAAAAAAAGCATTGAGGGGGAAGGGAGCATTGGCAATAGCCAGATTGATGACATATACAAAAAACTGACCTCCTTAGACTCCCGCCTAGGGAAGACGAAGACTAGGCATGAGTATAATATTGCAGCCTTCAGGGCCATCGAGGAGTTCATCGAAGGTCATGCAAAAAGTGCTTCACATCTTAGCAGTGTCCCAGCTGCACTTTGGGTCAATGAGAAAGAGAGCAAAAGAACCAGAGAGGAGCTCAATAAGACGGATGCTGCTCATATGACCACGTTGGGCATGTATCATGCTTGGAAAAAAGTAAAGATGAGTATTGATCAAGCGGCCAAGAAGTAGTCCTGACTAATTTTGTTGGTCCTTATTGTTTTTATTACTGCTTCTTGGTTGTAGGCTTGCTGTTTTTTTGCCGTTGTTTTGCTGTTAAGTCTCGTTTGTGTAGCTGTTTCTGGGCTTCAATGTTCTTTGCTGTAACTTTTGTGCTTTGCTACAGCTTCTCTGCTCATCTCTCTTATTTCGGCTTTTAGGCCTTCTTTTGTACACAAGGGTATAGTCCCTTTCAAAAAACTATTTACCAATATTAAAAAAAAAATTCTCACCACATTGGAAAATTACCTTTATCCACACATGGCCTCTTCAATGATTCAGCCAATACAAACCTTTTCATTGAAAAACTTTCCATCCAAACTATTTATTTGGTCCTCATCCACACAAGTCTTGTAAATCATGACCATTTAAATCATATATTCATAGAAAAAAATTCTATCTAATCCATTGACTTGGACCTCATCCACCTAAGTCTCATAAGGCATGAACAATCAAATCACATAACCATTTACTTCAACCTCATCTGTAGGTAAGTGCATGCAAATGGGGGACCAAAAGGGGGTCAAAATTAGACACATTTTTCCTAAAAGTAGCAAAACCTAAACTTCATCTAATAATTTTTCATACATATCCTTAAAATTTGACAATGTTATAAGAATAAGAAACGTAGTTCTCATAATCTAGTTTCTAAACTACTATTTTTTTGAAAATGGTGGATAATAAGAAGGTAAAATGTGGTGCGCACACAATGTTTGTCTATTTTTGTGTCAAAAAGATAACAACCTATTGTGTGTGCACCCATCCTGTTTTTTTATTAATATAAATTATTTTTCGGATCCCTTAGGTAGAAACTTAGCTAAGACCATGTATGAGGTTCCACTAATTTTTCATTATTTTTAAATGAATATATAATTTTTAACTAATTTTTAAAGTACACACATCCTGAAAATGAAATAATTGTATTTACCCCTGTAACTTTGAGAAAAATAGTGGTTTTTTGTTTTTATAGTGCATGTAGAATGAAGTTTAGATAAAGGTTTTTTTTTTTAATTTGGATGAAAAAATCATAAATTGTGTACAAAAATGTATGCATACGTTTTGGAAAGAAAATAAGAAACTAGTAAAAGAAATTAAGGATGAAAGCCTTAAACTAATCAGATTTTAGAAAGAAGTATATCGTCACCAAGGTAAAACCTAGCTTGATATCGTCGTATATAATTTTTGGAATATTATGTTATAACGTATGATATATCGGGGTGTACACATGATATTTTGATGTTTTTCTATAAAACATAGATTTATTCATGGATTACATAGTCCAAACCTTAGGTTTGGATATCCAAGGGAAATCCAAGCATATGGATTGGGAATTTCAAACCTATAGAAGTTAAAACACACTCGTGTTATAACATGAGCATGTTATAACATACTCACATTATAATGCGCTCACGTTGTAACGTGCCCACATTATAATACGAGTGAATTCTTATTTGCAATGTTGTATATGTGCATCTGGGAGGGATATATTTACAAAAATAATTATTTAAGTATAATTTTAATAAATAATTAAGTATAAAAATAAATTTAATAAATGAAAAATTAATTCTTTTAAAATTATTTTAGTAATTATAAGAAATTAGGGTCACTCTGCACCTTATGGAACTAGTCTCACAACTCCATGAGTCATTGTTTAGGAAATAGATTTTTATAATCTAAATTGGTCAGTACATAGGTATTTTTTAGGATTTCAACATTCATCATAAATATTTTAGGGTTTAAATTATATAATAGATGTCTGTTTTGGGGAAAAATGTATTCATTTTTTTAGGTTTTAGGGCCTTTTGAATTGTTTATTGACATTTGTAGGAGTGTTAGATGTGTCAAAATTAGAATTTATAAATATCACAACTCCCAAAGGTAGCGATAATTGATTAAATATATGGAATCATGAATTTTCACATGATCATGGAGTTGAATCCCTAATTTCATATTAGAATATGGTATAATCATACTATGGATGACTATGTACTTTACAAGCTTAGGGAATGCATATTTAAGAAGACCACTCAAATGATCCTCACAATCAACAATGCAAGGGAATGACCTCGGTTCTCATGTTGGCATGTATATAATCCTTTAATAGTTATAATATAGATTAACAAGTAAGGTGTGGGAAAGAAACTGATCTATCTTAGGACCCCATAATATTTTCATTTACTTTATAGAAGAATATGAAGTAACTTGAAGAGTTAGAATCTAAAAGAGTGCATCACATCGATATATTTATAATAACCAAAAAACGTTAGGGTAGAAGTAGGTGAAAATGTGCAAAATCTAACACACATTCGTTTACTTTCTATGGAGAAAGAAACTCAGGAATTTCATTAAGATTTATGCTAAATAAATTAGTTTCAATATCACCCTAGTGTAGGAGTAGGAAGGTTGATTCAAGTGCCACATACTTCATAATAAATCAAATCTACATCAACATTATTTGAAATTCTTTTGAGATATCCTTTTGTGTTGTTGCCAAGACACCATTGAAATAAATTCATATATGGACAAGAAACCAATGAAATAATTTTGTGCATTGCAAAAATGAAATTTGGTGAAATTGATAAGAGGGTGTTGTCATGAAAAATTGAAACTTTGATCATGAACACTAAATGCACAGTTGAATATTTCACTTCTTGGTCACTGGTGCATCCTTCCTCTAGCAAGCATGCCTCAATACCAATCTCAACCTATCTCAAAATAAATTCTTAACAAGTTTTTTAAGTTTAATTTAATGTGCAAGGATGATTGAATATGATGATTGATGAGTTCAGTGTGACTTGATGGAAAATGACTTCCTCTGGAGGGCTAAAAAGGCCATTCTGGAGCTAATCAAACACCCTTTAGGAGATTTCAAGAAATATATTAAGAATATGAAGGTGATTTTTGAGAATGTTGGAAGTTTTGGAGGTAATTTAGGAATATTTAGGAAATGTTTCCTCATTCAAGGACAATCTACTCAATAACAGGTTTTCTAGGTGCAGGGAACAAACACTCTAATGGTGAAATTTGATTTCTCTAGATGATTTTAGGATATCCGTAAGGAATTAGGAGGGAAAAAATAGGAAATATAAATATATTTGAATCCTCTACATGTTTGTAACATCCATATTTATCTAAGACTTGAAGGTTTCATGAATAATTTCAAAATAGCACAGCTGCCCCTTTTGGTTCTAGACAAAAATGGGCCTAAATTTGCAAGCTATAGAGAGATGGTCACCACATGGTGATAGGTGAATATTTTCAAATGTTGATAAGTACCTCTTAGAAAGGGTATTGTCATAAATAGACCAATGTTTACCATAGGTGAGGATCTAATGAGGATGGGGCCAATTTTTGTGAGTTAAAAACACCTTCCTAACACCCCAAGTTGTGCTTTTGAGTGACACAACTTCTAAGATGAAAAATTAGTAAAAATGACCTACCATGAGTTGGAAGCATGTTTATAAAACCTTAAGTGATGAATTAGGTGTTTAAAAACACTGTTATGAGATATGCATTGTGATGGTGACTAAGATAAAATGGAAATATGGTAGTCTATGATAGTTTAATCTAGATGTTATGTAAAACAGTAAATGACAACTAAATAAATAAAATTAATTACCCAAAAAATTAAGTAGATAAAATAAAAAAAACCCTAAATGCATAAAGAGGGTTAAAAATAACTTAGTTGATTCGATGAATATTTGGGACTATGTCGCAGAAGAAACCAGATGCACACAATTCAGAGGCAACCACACAAGAGCTATAGAAGATGTAGAACTGAACTATCTAGCTAGACTGGGGTTTCTAGAGAGGGATGATGGTTCCTGGGGTTCCATAGTATGATTTTTAGGCACCCTGGTCTCTGTAAGAGTTCTAGAAAACAAACTTGCAAGGTCATTAGATTATCTGAGTTCTTTGATGCCTCTCACGCGTGTGTCATTGTATTGTACCAGATATCACTGATAATTAGTGATGAAGAAGAGACCTCTTATGAATTTTGATGTAGATGAACCAACCATTTTCCATTGTGATGGAGCTAGATGGATGCAAATAGATATTTTGATGTATGTAACCTTAGGTGGTTGTAGTAGTGTTTGGTCCCTCATTATGGCCTCATATCTTTATATTTATATGATTCTCTTGTTATAATTTCATAATTAACCTAGACACGGAAAACCATTAAAAATATGGAAAGCTCAAACATATAGAAAGTTCCCAAAATATGGAGGTAAAGTAGGAAAAGGATCAGGGTACCCTGAATGAGACCAAAGCACTTAGGGCACCCCAGTACTGACCTAGAGACCCCAGTCAGTGGTAGAATGATGTAAAATGACAAAAATGATTGGGAGAGTACATGTTGAAGGTTTGCAGTGAATAAAAAAAGAAAAGAAAAATGGCCAAAGGATATGGGTTAATTAGTACTTTCTTCACTCAAAAATCATATGAATAGTAGTATGAGATCGGGACTAAATAATACCTAAAAATCTTGATTTTGTGTCTACATTTTCCCCACTTTATGTTGGTGAGAAAAATGCTTGGTAACATAAATTAAATAGACATGTATACCTGATTTCCATGTAGAGTGATGTAGAAAGCATTCCAAAGGACTAGACAAAGCGTGGAGTGACAAAAAGATGGAGCATGGAGACTAAAGATGTAAAAGGAGAAAAAAGTGATGAGAGTGAACTTAGGACAGAGATGCGTGTGTATAGCTGCCAATGTGTGTGATGTACCTGCATGTTAGTATGAGGTGTGTGTTGCCACAAAATGTTGTTTTTGATGTTGTTGTTGTTTACTACTTGCTTCTCATATGGAATGAATTGTAAAGGAGAAGATGATCAAGTAGTCAAATACGCACGTATATGTGTAAAAATCCAATGTATATAGTAAAAAGAATGAAAATGAAAAAGAAAAAATAAAATGTGCACTTGATCGATGTCGAGAAAAAGGGTGAGGAAAAGGATCCTATAAATTTCAGTGAAGTGTAATTTTTTTGGGCGATCTCATGCCACTGGCCAAAGAAGTGTAGGGATAAAGTTGCGTTATTATTCAACCTATAACTACTTCCTGAGAGTAATGAAGTTATCTCTATACTATCTAGTTTTTTGGGTGATCCAGTGCCATGACAGTTTAGAGAGGAAGGTTTGTTTTATCCTCTAACCTTTAAATGCTCCCGCATGTGCTAAGGACACCCTATCCTATAAATTTTTTATGTATGGGATTCGTAGACCGCTCTGAACCCACTTGATGTATAACACATAATGTAAAGGACAAAAAATTTAATTGTACCGGTATAAAGTGTTTTATACTGTGTAAACCCCAAAGGATGGCACCCTCTTTGGGGGCACATGCGACATCACTGATAGGAGAAAGCGTCCCCAAAAGAGGACTGACCACATAAATTGTTCTCTGTAGGGGGGAGGGAATGCGATTGGTAGAAAGAAAGGTGCACGCAAACAAGTGGCTAGAAACAAGTGTTAGTATGAACAAACATGTATGTAGAAGATAAGTGTAAGCTACACAAACAATGTATAAGATAGAAAGTAAGTAAACATGCAAGAATCTAATTAGATACCATGAAAATTGGGTTGCAAACATGGGACATCACTCATGATGTTGCAAGACACTCAAGGCCATAGTGGCCACATACAAAAAAAAATTGCACACCAAGAAAAGGGAAAGGCCCACATATAATAGAAAATACAAATAAGCAAGAATAAACAATGTAGTGTACAAGGATAGAAGTAAATGGCCCTGTAAAATAAGTGTTGCACATGAAACACCCATCAGAATACTGGAAAGATAATGTGTATGTAAAAATATTTTATAACCAAGAGAGTAATGTGTTAACTACCAAATGAAACAATAACACCTGTAATATATGTATGTGGATGCCCCCCAGTAATCGGTGTGTAACTGGTAGTAGCCAAACATCCCTATTGTGTGTAAGAGACATGTATCTATGATCACAACTAAAAAAGGACGTGAATGTGTATGTGTGTATAGTAAAGATAATGACATATAAGAAACTTATCTATCATGTGTAATAAGCAAACATGTACAAGAAAAATGTGAGCAAGAGTAAAAATAACCAAGATATGCAACATGACATGGATGCATGGAATGGAATGCAGTACAGATGATAGGGATCATGTTCCCCCTGAGTGAATGGAAATATATGCAGTGAGGTTCATTTTTTTTCTCCCTCATTAGTCAATAATGAACTGTAAATGAGAGTGTGTTATTAAGAAATGGTAAAAATGTGTGTTGTGTGTAGCGCACTGTGATGAATATGTATGTGTGTTGATGATATGAAACTTAGATATGAGTGTGTGTGACCCTATATTTGAAGTGTATATCATGATAAGATGGGTGTGTGAGTGGTGATTTATTCTAAAGCATATATCATTACAAGATAAATAGCAGGAGTGGTGATGTATCCTAAGACATATGTCACTAATCCTAGGAATTTCGCATGATAGATGGATGAATGATGATCGTGTGAGCATGATAAGGTCCATTTGATTTGTAAACCCTTGATAGTCGAGTATAAACCAAGGAACCAGAGTGATTCAAAGGGTAGTAAGTGCAGTGCATAGAAGAATATGTAGTGTGTGTAATGATGAGAGACGACCATGTGATGTCTAGAATATTTAGTGGAAAATGTATAAGATGCAATGCAAGATGTGTAGATAGAATAAAAGTGTAAAGTACATGCTATGTAGTATGTAAAATGAGGAGTGTGTGATGTTGGAATTATAGACAATAGGAATGTGACACATGTATGATGAATACTAATATCATGTATGATGTATGGATGTGCAAATGCTGAAATGATGTAGACTAAATGTAGAGTGTATGATGTAATATGTAGGACATATGATGAAATATGCGTGAAGAGATGCAATGTGTAACACCTATTATGCAGTGTGTGGGGTTCATATATAGTATGCCCTAAATAGTCAAGTTTAAACTGAAGCACAAGATTAGAAAGAATCTTAAGAGATATGAACCATTTGTGAGATCGAGATGACTACGATAACCACTCATGACGATCATTTCTCATCATGCTCATGATGATCATTCTCTTGATGAATTGAATTTCAATGAGGTTCTTGATTTTTTAGATCTTTCACATACCTCATCATTTTCCTGATGGCACCTTTTGTCTAGGTGAATTTCTATTACACACATTGACACCCTAATATGTTCCTTGTCACACTCCGATCCACATGATTTCCCTTAATAAAAATGGATTTAATAAAGATGACTCCCTTTTTCCACAATTAGGATGAGGTCCCTCTTTTCCCCTTTGTACCATGGGGACACCCAGGTGTCCACAGTGTAACTTGGGTAGGAGAATGAGGTCAAAATTTCATTTCCCTCATGTCCCCTTTATCCTAGAGGGAGCAGAGGGGATGAAATAGTTTCTATAGTGTGATTTCCTAATTTTTAAAGCTAGATTTTCCTTGGATGTTCATTTTTAGACACCGAACTTAATATTTTTCCGCAGGAGCTTAGGAAAATGGTTTAGGGTCAAATATTATATGATTTTGAATCAAAATGGATCATCTTAAAATTTAAAGGATAATTCAAGATTTCTGGTGCCTACTTGTTTTCCTCCTAACTACTTAATGAGCTCCCAGAATCAGCTAGATAAGTCAAGGTTCATAATTTTCCTTGTCATTCCTTACACATGAAAACCTATTGTTGAAAATATTGTCCCTTAATGGTCATAAATTTCCTAAATATTCCTAAACTTATTCCATAACCTCAAATGCTCTCAAATAACACCTTTGGATACTTAAAGAATTTTCTTAACCCTCTGAGAAGATGCACACAAGCTCCAAAATGGCAAAAATTGGCCTTTTTAGGCTTGTCGAAGAATTAGTATTTTAATGCACTTAAATGAATGGAATAATGGACCTTGTTACACCTTTTTACAAACTTATACATGTTTACCCAATGTAATAGGAATACCTTTAAGGAAAAGGTGATTATGATACAGGAGGCAGGTTGGCCCATAGAGGGATTCATGAAGATTTGGGAGAAATATTTCACATTGTGGCTTGGTTTTCATGGTTTAAGTTTTTCATTTTTAGGTTAATCAAATCACATAAAAACATTTCCATATTAATATCATCCTCTTATCCTTCCTAGATTCAAAATCCTCCTTAAATGGAATCAAATTTAGGATGCTCATACACTTCTTTCTCATATCCTTCTAATGAGAATAAGCGATTTCTTAATCCTTCACACATGATGGTCATGGATGCCTTAGTATCCTAACTAAATAATTTTTATTTGTTTCTCAAAGAGGTTTTGACACAATGGTAGAGTCAGGATATAATGATCATCAATTCACTCCTTGAGCCTCACATTTCAGCTTTGAACATGATGGTGTCTTCTTAATATCACAATTCACCCCTTGACCAAGATGTCACATGAGTGGAAGCATGTTTATGATGTTTGTACACCCTCTTTCTCAATTTCTCCTCATATAGATATGTTTCCTCCTCATGATATAAGGATTGATCCATGAATGAAACTTGGAGGAATTTACGAGAATGAATTCCATATTCTTGACCTTCACAATGTACTGAAGCAGTTCAAATTCCACCTCCTTTACTTGCAAGATGTGAGTTCATTACCAAGCATTGATTAAGTATTTATAAACACTCTCATAAAATATGCATTGTTTCTGAGCCTAAGATGATTTCCACCATCACTCATGGTGATCATATCTTATCATGATCCTTATGACCATTCCCTTGGTGACTTGAATCTCGATGAAGCTCTTGATGTTTTTGATCCTTCACAGACCTCATGATGTTTTAGATCCTTCACTAACCTCATGATGACCATTCCCTTGATTATTTAAATTGATAAAATATTACATATGTGTTTTGATTTATTATTTGTTATAAGGAATTGCATGAGTCCATATATTCAAGCAATTCTTGCTACCTTGGGGAGTTGTGAGTTTTATAAAATATATTTTTCACACATCTAAAACTCCTATAAATGTCAATAAACAATCAAGAAGACCCCAAAAAATAACCAATGACTATATTATTTCACAAAGAAGATATTGATTTTAGAATTTAAACCCTAAAATATTTAGGATGAATGCTAAAATCTTGAAATGTACCTATGTACTGACCAGATTAGAATATGAAAAAATATCTTCTAAAATTTGACTTATGGAGCTTTGAGACTAGTTCCATAAGGTGAAAAGTGACCCTAATTTCTTATATTTATTAAAATAAATTTACATTTTATTATTTCTTATACATAAACATTTATTTTTGTAAATATATCCCTCCCAAATACACATATACAACATTACAAACAAGAATACAAGCGCATTATAACGATCTCACGTTATAGTGGACTCACATCATAACTCGAGCGGGTTATAACATGCTTGTATTTTAGGCTTGGTAATTACCAATCCTAGTAATTCATAGTGTGACCGCACTTTACAAAATGGGCCCGCGTTTCACTTCAAATTGAAAATATTGTTGATTTTTGGTCCCCCATCTTTGTTTACTTTCCCCCGTCAAAATATCCTACATTAGGACCAATAAAATCTCATAACCATGGACATCTTCCATAATTATGAGTCCACTGTAAAACCTAATCTGTCAAAAATCATAAAAATCAAAAAGTAAAAAAAGAGAAAAAAGATTTGGTGTATCAAACCCCTCATCAAAGTGCTATTTGAAAATCAAAAGTGATGGATCAAAAACTTCTCATTCATGAGTACTCTCAACACTGGGGTAGGTCACTTGTACAAATTGTTTTAATTGTTTCATCTATTAGTAGATATCTTTATCATATCATTATCATATCTTCACACTCTTCATGTATAATATATAAAATAATATTTTTCCTATGTGGTATTATGTATCTCATCCCTATTCTAGATTCTTCCATTTCAGATGTTCTTACCTACAGTCTTTTCTAGAAGATTACTGATGTCAAACCCTCCTTTCAAAGAAGCTCTCTCGTTAACAAGAAAACCCTAAACATTTTTACCAAAATATTTTTGTCTTCCCATCTCAGTCTAAGGTGATGAGCCCTTACACCCTAATAGTCACATGGGGTCGATATTTTTGGGGAAAACTATCTTTCCTATAAGAAAATTATAAAAAAGGGAAAAATAATAAAATACAAATATATTCAAAACAGTTACTCCTTTCATCCTTCACAGTATTTGGTGACAAGCCCATGCTTCTCACTAGTAGCATGAGATTGGGAATAGAGAAAGGTAAACTTACTTTCCTACATCTTGTCTTTGGTGTTGAAACCTTACCTCTTAATGGTGGTGTAGATATTTAAATTATGCTTTTGCAATCTTATTACTAAAAGCAAGCAAATCACTCTCATTCTTACCAATTATGTTATAATTAGTGATTTTTGCTAATTAACTGATATTTTCCCTCTATTATGTTTAATTAACACTTATTTGTTAATTATCCACCCTTTTCCACATTCAAGATGCCAATCGACGCCAAATCGTAACTTTTTATCCTCTTCCAGGAAAAAAATAACGTTATTAGCTAATTAAGCCTATTTTACCCTTGTTTTGGTCAATATACCCTACTATTATCTTAAAGTCTCTTCCAACCACTCAAAATCGGCCCATTCACCTCCACATCTTAGTAAGTTTCAAAAGCTTATCGTAGCCTCCTAGTTTGCCCTAAGTGGTTGATTAAGGCTCCACACCTCTTAATCACTTAATAATTCACTAATTATGATTAGAAATTCTAATCTTTTTGGTACTTTTTATCCCCACATGCATTAGAATACAAGTTTCTCCCAAAAGGAAAACTATAGAAATGTCTAAGTTATAAAATCCAACTTTACACCATGATTTTGATAGTAGCCTCATATAATACATATGTTAAAGAGCCTAAAGCATTCATTATGGTTAGTAGGAGAATATCTAGCATGGCCTTGTAGTCTTGTGCTAGAGAGATCTCTTCACCATTTGTGGAGTAGTAACCATACCCAATTTGATTGCTCCTAGATCTATTTAGGTCTATGTTAGTCAAATCTACTAGTAGACATGTTTAGATTTTAGATGTTTGTTCCATTTTATCTCCATTGTTATGTTGTTTAGATTTTATCATTGATGTTTCATTCCTTAGATTTTCATTTAGATTTAGATCATTATGGTGTTGCTATTTAGAATAGTTTAATTTGTAGTGAAAGTAAAGGGTGTTATCATTTGGCATGCTCGGTGGTAGCAAAACCCCATTTGCACATCATTTTCAAGCCTTTTAACATAGTTTTAAATTTTTAGATTTCAATTTTTCTTAGATTAACTTCAAATTCTTAGATTAAATTCAGGTTTTCTAGGTTAAACTAGCTTCCTTTCAAGTTTTTTAGAGAACTTTTCAAAGTTTTTGTAGATCAATTTTTAAACTAATTAGTTATTTCAACTAGATTAGAGGTAGAAGTTGTGTTTTATTGTTCTTTGCAGGATATCAAAAGGTGAAGCCCTATCAAAAACGCTTCAAAATCACAAAGATTTAATCTTTGTGAATAAATTCCACTCAAATCTCATATTTTAGTCACCTACAAGAAAGTTCGCGCCAGCTGAGCATGTGCCTCTCTAGCCATGCCTGTGTAACATTGAAATTTTGGTCTCTATCATAGACTTGCACCTTTGCAACCTGAGGTGCGCCTACACCTCTCGGGAAGCGCCCATGCACCACCGACTGAGCATTTTTGACAGAAGCATGCATATGAATCAAAGTCTGCACCCATGCACTCAGACCCACTCCTATACACTTAGACCCATGCCTATATAATTAGGGCCGTGCCTGTGCACTTAGGTAAATTTCTACCAAAGTTCATAATTTTTTACTTCTATTTTTTTAGGATCCTTGTCATTATTTTAAAAGTTTTTTACACTTTGTTTTTATCAATTTATTTATTTTAGAGAAATGTTCCTAACAAAATTGACTCAGGGTTTGATAAGTGATTTTTCATGCTTTGTTTGAGTTTTGAATAGGGTGGGTGTGCTCTTCCCTTGCAATTAGTGTGATCTTGGGAACCAAAAGCACTTGTAAACCACTTATTGTTATTTTAGAGTAAGTAAGACAAATCATTAATCTTTGATATTCTTAATATTTTAGTTTAAGAACTTTTCACTTAGTAAATAATCAAGGCAAACACTTGTGTATGCTCTTACTTTGCACCTAGTGTGATCTTGGGAACCAAAAGCAAGTTTATTATTTTTCATTTAAAATCACTTGAATTAATTGGGGAATAAAAAAAAAATTCACTAAACTTTCATGGTAGTTAATTGGTTTACAAGTTTTTAATTTCTATTTAGTAGCGTTACTTGTTGTGTATGCTCTTTCCTTGCACCTAGTGTCATCTTGGGAATCAAAAACATCACCTAATCCTCTTTTTATGATATTGTGGATATTTTTAGACTTCTAATCATTTGTGTGAAGGACCTAACACTAGTCAAAGAACTCCATTCAAACAAAATCCTAATTTTCACGTGTGATTGTAGGTTTCCAAAGGTGGATAAAACCACATTACTTAATCCAAAAGATTAAAAAATACACCACTATTCAACACACTTGATTTTCAAGTTGGTTAAGAGCTAAAGCTCGTCCATTAAACTAGAACATAACCTATTTGGAATAAGTATTAAGCTCACAAGAGGGGTGGTTCTAGGAACCCACAAGTAGTTCACACAAGAGGGAACCTTGTGAAGAAAACAGGTAAGTGCTCCAAATTCCCACTTGACTAGTATTCCTTTGAAATTTAGAGTTAAAGATATATATATCGCGACCCTTATGAAAGTATAATTGAACGCACTTCGGCACTCATTATACTGAAGGGGTTAAAGTAAAGACGAGATACTCCTTGGGAAACCAAGGTAAATTGAGCTCGCTCTATATATCTTGTGACAACCTAGGTGAGAGAACCATTAGGAAGCTTGCCATCCTTGAGCCAATTTAGTCTTAGATAGTATAATTGAGAGCTCTCACAAAGTTTCTACTTTACTAGATTCTAACTCTTGTTATTCGATCAAGTGAAAGAATCTTTTAAAGTTGGGGCCACATGATATTTCATCACGAAACGTACGATGTGTTACTTTTCTCTAGTTTTTCATTTTCCTTAAGGCAAGGCGAAACTTTGGCAAAGTATACTTCGTTTTTTCACCCTCATTTGGTCTACACCTTTGGTCTCTTGTTACCCATTTTGGGATAAAATAGTAGATGACATATACGGATACCGCTGGGAATAATATGTCAACCACTTTTGTAGTCTACTTGAATGACTAGGTTGCAAATTTTTCGGAATGCAAGTGTTGAAAGTTGGAATGGTACGTGGTCATTTCCTATTAGGCCCCTTGTCTCATACCCATATCAAGACTTATTATCATTCTAGTTAGGTTGTCTTATCATTTTATTCCTTATATTTGTTACGTTACCTAAATTATAGCTTTACAATTGTGATACTTACATCTTGTTTCCATTGTGGAACTTTGTTTAGGTCTCCATATTGTAGTGTTATGCTACTCGCATGAGTAATAATTTCTTAGTATACTTAGGCATAGTTTTTTATTCCAACTTTGTCTTGAGATTTTGAGGGTTTTGACGTTGCATTGTTAGCATTGGGGTGACATTTTTTGGTATTAGAATCTTTCTTTTTTCTAAAATTCTTGATTTCCTTTCCCAAATATTGTTGTTATGTTGCTCACATTCATAACTTCCACTTTCAGGGACTTAGACATTGTTTGTTTCCTAAACTAGTTTTGTTATACTTTGTTGGAGGATTGCATCAATACTTTATTAGTATTTAGGTATTGTTTATTTCTAAACTTGACCTAGGTGGTAATATTGTATTATCACTATCAGTTCTCAAACTTTTCTTATAAAAACATAGGGAGTAGACTATTTGTTTGGTTATTCTATAGTTGTGCGCTTGATAGTTTTTGTCTACGAGTTCTTGATAGATAGATCGTGTTAGAAATTATTTATTCTTTGAGATCCTAGGTTCACATTGAGCCTTTGGATTCTTAGTCATTTTTTGTCCTATGTTCTTTGTGAGGACTTTTGAATCATTACGCTGCATAAATTTCCATAGATTTCATTATTAAACCTTAGTGGAAACCTTTCGCGATCAACCCCTTGCTTCCAAATATGTCTATTATGAGAATGGGGTCTCGAAAGATAGAAACTGGACTCTTTGGAGGTAAAAAGTATCTTCAAGAGGATGTCATGGTAGATCATAGTATTGGTGAGGAATATTCTCCTCACATGGATATGGAACTCCATTCCATCCATTTTGACGAGTACATATATTAGAATAAGCATGAATTGTTAAGACGAGTCATATATTTAGGGGTGAAATTACCCGCTACGATGGATCCTTCCCTTATTGTTGGGATGGTTCGTGGAGAAGAGGAAGTAGAAATCCCTTTTAGGAGTGTTTGTGATATCTTGAACCCTAATCATACCTCCACTTTAGGAAGAAAAAATGATGAGGAAATACCCTTTGAAAATGATGGTTATTATCACATACCTCATGTTAGAACCCATTGTGAAGACACCGGGGCACATACTCATCACACACAACCTCCCTCTAACGAAAATCATAATGAGATACCTACCAAAGAGATAACATTAGAACAACAGGTTCAGTCTCTAATTCACTAATTGGCTAGCCTAACATCTCATGTAAACAAAGAGGAAGTGGTTAAACCCTAGAAACAAGATAAGCCAAAAACTCATTATCATGAGGTTAGCACTAACACCCCTCATAAAGAGGAACCCAAGGAATCTCACGAATATTTCTACGCAAGCAACAAAATGGGAAATACACCTAGATTTAATTATTTGGATAAACCTAAACCACCACCTACACAAGAACAACTCTTTAGCCAAGAATGGTCTACCATGAAGAATTCCCTTCAAGCATTACAAGAAGGCAAAACCGGTAGTAGTAACAAGAAGTACCGGTTCAATGAGTTATGTCCCTACCCATTTGACAAAGCCATGTTACAAGTTCCTTTCTCAAGACATTTTAACTTTCCAAAATTTGATAAGTATAAATGAAAAGGTGATCCTAGAGATCATAGTAAATACTTTTTCATGGCTTGTCAAGAGGTCACATACAAAAAAATTACCTTATCCATTTGTTTCCATGAAGTTTAGGAGTAATGATGTTATAATGGTTTATGCACATCCCTAAGGGATCCATATCAACATGGCCTAAACTAGAAAAACATTTTGTATGACACTTCTCTTTTAATATAGAGAAAAATGTTACCATGATAGATCTATGAAATGCTAAACAAATAAATAATTAAAACTTCATTGCATTATTACAATGTTGGGGAGGGTTAACTAGCCACTTCCCTTCCTCCATACCTGAAAAGAAGTTGATAAGCATATTTTTTCCCAACCGTCACCTAGATATCACGTTCCACTTGCAGATGCATTGTGGAAACACATTTGAGGAGGTCATTGAAAAAGGGACTCAAATTGAAAAAGCATTGTTAAATAGAGGGACCTTACAACCCTTTTCACGAGATCACAATGATACCAAGACTAGCGAAAACCCAAATTTGTTACCAATAAGAACAAGAATGTTGTTAGTGATGGAATAGAGGACAAAAAAGAGTACAAGCCATATAGAACCACACACCTTTGAATCTTGCAAAGGGAGCTCCACCTATGGAGTACAAACATCGTACATTCACTCTTTTTGATTTGACATTGTCAATATTAAAGCAGTTAGAGGTTTTCAATATGGTCCAATACCCTAAATAAAAACCCTATGGGGATGATGCACCTAAACCATCATGGATTAGGGAAAATGAATTTTGCATATTTCATCTTGTTAAGGGTCATAAAACTGATAAGTGCTTAACGTTAAAGCATTACATCCAAGGCATATTTGATAGTGGTGATATAGAAAAAGGTGCTACTGCCTCTACCAAATCCCCAAATGAAGAACTGGATATCTTTAAAGAACATTTCCAAAAGCACAGTAATAAGGGAAAGGAAAATCTAGATCAGAGATAGTCGTCCCAAAGTAAAAATTCCAATTACGTATCAAATAGAGACCATTTTGATGCTTTAATAGGTTGTGTAGATTCACTAGTTGAACATGTCAACACAATTAAGATCAGGACAAGAGAGTGTGTTGTGGCAACACGACGAGCTTGTATTATTCTCCCCATCCTAATCAAAAAAGTCATTATGATGACTTAGACCAATTAGAATATATGATGGCTAATATTTCAATCTTAGAACTTCTGAAGATATCTAATGTTCATAAGGACATATTATACAAAACCTTGCAAAGTTTAGGAGTATCTGTTGATGTTGAATGAACACACTTACAAGCGATGATAGCGAAAATTGCACCATCAGAGCACATAAATTTCAGCCATACAAAAGCCTTAAGAGAAAGTCCTTCTCACAACCTTCCCTTACACATTGAAGTCATCATAAACCGTAATAAGGTTAAGTGAGTTTTTGTGGATGGCGGATCAAGTATTAACATTTCTACTCTCAAATTAGTACGTCATCTAGGATACACCGAACCTGATTTAGAAATAAAGGTCATCACCATCAAGGCATATGACAATGAGGAACATCAATAAATAGGTATGATAACTTTCACAATGGAAGTATGTCCTATAAGTCAAGATAAAAATTTCCACATCCTTGACTTGAAGCTACCATACAACATCTTACTCAGCCGCCCATTGATTCATGCCATGTAAGTCATACCTTCTACATATCATTAGTGTTAAATTTTCATTATGAAGGACATACTCTTATAATTCAAGGAGATCCTCAACCCTTTACTCATTGCAGAGCATTGTCAGGCTATTTCCCCACTATCTACGAGTGTCCTTCTAAAGAGATGATTATTCCAATACAGTCTGAGGCCCCCGCTTCACAAGTGGATCCAGATACCTTATCTCTCAATGAAAATGGTGCGTTCATCTCAGAAACTCATTTTGTTACATGGGAGATGAAGTTCATACCAAGTGGTTGCAGAGAGTATAATCTGCAATAAGCCCTTATGGTTCACAATGCTCCCCTATTATCTCAAATGCATGGTAGACCATGCTATAAATTTAAAAGATCTAGGGATAATTTCCCTTTCAAGAACTTCATTTCATGCAATCTGATAAAAGAATAAATAATACTGCATGATATAGTTCTTCATCCTCAAGATGATGAAATGGTCTTATGCTATAAGTCATATAGGTATATCATTCCTAACCACATAATGCTTACCATGAGGTATAAAGGATGTCATTGCCACCATCAAGAACAAGGTACATTGGAAGCTCTTCCAATACCTTATCACATAGTGGGTAAATCCAGTCTAGGAACTCATTTGTATGAAGTTCACCCCTCAGATAAAGAGTATGATTCTTCTGAGAGTGAGGATAGTTTATCTAGAGATGAAAGCAAAACGGATTCCCGTTGTAGTCTTTATGAAGACCTCACCACCACAAACTTATTTTCTAATATGACTATCCTTACCATAAGACCCACCATATCCCCTATAACCCATTCATTGAATCTCATATACCCATCACTTTTGAATTGGGAGCAATAACAACATATAGCAGTTGACATGTTTCATAATGATGAGGCTATCGGAAAGTTCCTTGGCATCAGATACAGTATCCCAAGAAATGACCACAAAAGGGATTCTCCATTTAGCTCAACACATGTACGTACTTTAGAGAGGAGGAAGCATTGTGTGGTCACGTAAGTGAATAATAATGCAAGGGAAAAAGTTCCATTGAAAATCCTTGTGGAAAAAATAAATCCAAGTCATATAGTGAAAACCTCTTTGAGCCGCTAAAGAACAAATAAGATGAAAAACCATTTGATAAAATAATGTCACCAATGAAAGATGAAGATCATGTGGAATTCCCTTTAGAAGAAGAAGATCTTAATCTCCCTCTGGACGATACGCTCATGGAAGATGAATCCAAGATACTGGTAGAGGAGACTATAGATATCAACATCGGCACAGAGAACCTACCTCAGATTATTAAACTAGGAGATTCCCTCTTAACCAGAGAACATAAAACTTTTACAGCACTTTTGAGAGATTTTACAGATATTTTCACTTGGTTCTATGTAGACATACCAGGACTTGATCCTGCCCTAGTGGTGAAAAATATAGTTATACACCCAAATGCCAAGCCTATAAAGTAGAATCTTCACAAAATGCATCCTCTTATGACCTTGGTGGTCAAGTCAGAACTAGAATGGTTATTAGAAGTAGGCTTCATAAGGCCTATATACTACTCAAAGTGGATCTCTAATGTAGTTTCAGTACAGAAATATCCATTTGGTATCAGAGTGTGTACTAACTTTAGAGACATTAATAAGGCTTGTCTAAAAGATGACTTTCCTCTCCCTAACATGGACATTATTGTCAATTCAACTACTGAGTATAAGATGGTATCACTCATGGATGGATTCTCAGGTTACAACTAGATAAATATTGTAGAGGACGATCAACACAAGACAAATTTCACTACCCCATGGGGAACATTCTGCTACCAATTTATGTCCTTCGGCCTCAAGAATGTAGGTGCAGCATATCAATGGGAAATGATGGTAATATTTCACGATATGATTAGTGATATCATGGAGGATTACATAGATGGTATATTGGAAAAATCTAGGACTCATGAAGAGCACCCAGAAATCTTGTAACACATTTTTTATCTTCTAAGGGACTATAAAGTCCGTCTAAACCCAAATAAGTGTGTCTTTGGCATATTATATGGGAAATGATTATGATTCATTATATCTAGGAGAGGAATAGAAGTAG
The DNA here is from genome assembly GCA_019776745.2 of Taxus chinensis. NCBI lineage: Eukaryota > Viridiplantae > Streptophyta > Pinopsida > Cupressales > Taxaceae > Taxus > Taxus chinensis. The sequence continues at coordinate 119,486,042 of CM034155.1, read as the reverse complement.
ATCCAACAAAGTTTTCCATAATAATGGAAATGCCTCCTCCTACCAACATTAGATAATTGTGGAGCTTTCAGGTAAAGATATAGGCTATTAGATGGTTTATATCTCAACTGGCATACAAGTGTCATACCTTCATGCATCTATTTAAGAAGGATGTGAGTTTTCATCAAGGACTAGATCAGTAGCAGGCGTTCACCTTTCTCAAAAGCTATCTTACTAAACCCCCTGTTTTAATGCCACCCATGACAAGAGAACTATTAAACTACTATACATATCTACTACACAGTTTACAATTGGAGCATTGTTAGCCCAATATGATAAATAGCATAGAGAAAAAGCTATATACTATTTGAGTCAGACATTGATAGCTTACGAGCTTAATTATTCGTAGATAGAGAAGGCTTGCTTGGCTGTGGTTTTCACTTTCTAGAAGCTATGCCACTATTTACTCAATCACAAGGTCAAGCTCATTTCCAAAGTTGATCCCTTAAATTACTTGTCAAATCTTGCACTCATAGAGAATATTTCCAACTGGATCATCTTTCTTAGCTAATTTGACATCGAGTATGTCCATCAGAAATCATTAAAGTGACAAGTCTTAGAAAATCAGATAGTTGAGGCCCCACTACCAGGTATAGAGCCATTGAACTTGGAACTCCCAGATGCATCCACAATATACCTTAAGGAATTAGTCATATGGCAACCCTACTTCGATGGCTCCTTTACTTATCATGGTTCAGGTGTTAGAGTCGTGTTGATCATTCCTGCAGGAGACATGATTCCCCAAGAATTTAGACTTAAATTCCCATGTACGAACAATATAATGGAATATGAGGCTCTAATAACAAGAATGAAGCCCGCTATTAGATGGGATGTTAGGTGAGTAAATATAATTGGAGACTCCATGTTAATCATTAAGTAACAAATGAATACAAGGCAAAAGATAAGAAACTCCTTCTGTATAAAAGAATGGTTGATTCTTTAAAGGAGTTCATTGAGGGTCACTTTTCAGCAGATACCAAGGGCCCAAAATATAACCATAGACCCTATGGATACAGTTGGGTCCATGTTGAACATTCCACCAACCAGTAATGATATGTTATTCTTTGTTGAACATCTACGAATAGTGGCATATGATTTACCAGATTCCTATTTGGTATGTGAGGTTGTTGGTCCCTTTTCCTCGTGGTACTCTAAAATATTCAATTACCTTCACGACGGAACCTTTCCCACAAACATTTCTCGTGCTAAAAAGTGAACTCTCATCTAGCGTATAGCCCATTATACCTTGCTTGGGGCACCCTCTTTCACCGAGGCTATGATGGGAATCTGTTATGTTTTTTAAATTCAGATAAATCCATCCAAGTGATTAAAGAGGTACATAAAGGAATCTGTGGGGCTCATACTAACGGGATCATTCTAGTGAAGAAAATACTTAGAGTAGGCTACTATTGACCTACCATGGAGCATAATTGTTGTAATCATCTAAATAAATTCTTGGATTGTCAGAAGTATGGAAAGTTGATACACGCACCAATGTAATCCTTGCAACTAATCACAACACCCTGGCCATTCTCAAAGTGGGGTCTCAATCTAATAGTAAAACTATATCCTATCTCCTCGAATGGATACAAGTTCATTATAACCGCAATTGATAACTTCACCAAATGGGTAGAGTTTGTTCCTTTTACCTATGTTGAAGGGGCTCAAATTTTAAATTTTATAATGAACCATATCATTTGTTTCTATAGCATCCCATCTGCTATTATAACAGATAATGGAAAACCATTTAAGAATAAGGCTTTGAAAGCGTTATGCAAATTTTTTCAGATATCCCTCAAATTATCAACCCCCTATTACCCTTAAGGTAATGGATAAGTATAAGCATCAAATAAAAATCTCATTTTCATCATGGAGAAGATGGTGAATACCACATGCTGCATTTGGCATCTACAAATTCACCCTACCCTTTGGGCATTCAGAAAATCCATTTGCACCCCTACAGGTGCTACTCCATACTCATTAGTATTTGGCTTAGAAGATGTACTACCCTTAGATATTGAAATCCCATCTTTGTGAATCAAGCTAAGGGACTACTTGAATGAAGCGGATTACAGAGTAGCTCGACTAGAAGAGTTAGAACTATTGGACGAGAAATTAATTCACGCCTTGAACCACCTTAAAGAGTATCAGGATTGAGTGTGAATAAGTTAAAATAAAAGAGTGACACCTTTCAAGTTTGAGGTAGGATAACTGGTGTTGTAAGAGAATCAAAAGAACACCAACAAATATCAAGAGAAGAAGGGTATGTTTGAAACTAGATGGCAAGGGCCATATGTTGTAGTGGAAAAATATGGTTAAGAAGCCTACAAGATGGCCTATTCAGATGGTCAAGATCTCAGAGAGCCTATGAACACAATTCTTCTTAAGTGGTTTTATGCTTGGATCTAAAGGGTTTCTCAAAATATCAAAAAAATAAAAAAAAGTATAAAAGAACAGAAAAAGAAAAAGAGAAATAAGCAGGTATGTCCAATAGTGAAAACCATGCAATGGTGGTACTTTGTGAAATTCCTTTGGTGAAAACTGATTTCCAACGCCATCAAAGGGTTCGTTATTCACAAGAACTTTAGGTCTAGGATTGTGATAACATTTTCCTAAGCTAGACTTAGCCACTATCTGAGCTAATTTTGAGCATGTCCCTCTTAGCCTTGATCCGGCTGATCCTACTTTTTAGGTGCTAAGGGTTTCCCTTTAAACATTGCCATCTTACGCTAGGGGAAGCTTTTCATCTATTCTTATTTCACATCGTGCGTGGGATTATGCCCTTGTATATCCCATCTAACACTAGGGGAAACCACACTTCTTCGTTTCCTATATATAACTTTAGAAAACTTCTTAAAAAACATCAAAAACATTTGCATAACTTGTTTGAAAATCCCTAAACATTGATATATCTTAGTCATAAAATACTAAACCTTTGCATATGTTTCATCAAAAAACTCCTAAACAATAGAAAAATGTCTTAGGAAAAGACAAAAACAATAGAAAACATTTCGAAACTATCCCACAAAAACAAGATAAGTAGTTTTCTTACTTCAGTTATTGGTTTGTATGGTTTTGATTGCATAGTATTTTTGTACCGTATGTTGTAAATTGGATTCATTTGTTTAAATATATTAAGTGTTACTTTAATTTGTTAGGCATTTATATTTGGTTCATTTTATCTTGCATACTTGTATATAGTTGTGTTGTTTTGGTTAGAGTAGATTTGATTAAGTTGTGTTTGTTTATAGAGTTCATCATCATATCATCTATCACCACATCTATACATCATAAATCAATAAAAGATAAGTCTACATAATACATGTATTGTATCATCAATGGGGCATGAGGGGTTACGCATGATCAAAAATATTTCACCCCACACCAATTTCAAAAATAAAAACATGTTTTAATCAAATTATCTCATCAACATATAATATGATGTCAGCTAAGGCTATATCATTACTCTAACAACATGTGATATAAAACATAATCATACAAATTAAAACATGATATCTCATAAGAAAATTGTGATACATTGATAATCCATCAATCATCATATATCATCGTACATGTAAATGTCTGTGTACAAAACAGTGTGTCTTAAAAATGCATCCGATACAATGAGCCATCATGGGAATCTATACAAAAAATGTTCATCACAAGGCATATTAAAAAATGATATATAACGTACATTTGTACAAAAAAGTGACTTCATCATGAGACATGATAATAAATAGTAAATATACATCTAGGTACATAAGTAAACAGAGTCAGCCATGACTCAAGCCCTCACCTAGACTACCTGGTGTGGGTCTTCCGCTAGAAGGTGGCATCTGAGATGCTAAAATAAGTATTGTACCATACTGTGTTGAGCTATGCTGCTTTGAAACATTCCATCCTGAAGGACCCTGTACTGATCGTAAATGCCTCTGAGACCTAGAATGAAATGAAGTGCCAACTATCCGGCTATACTCAGGAACTCTTTGATCGACTATAATGAAAAAGTAGTAATGCATCATATAGTATGTATCCTCCCCTATTATAATATCACTATGACCAATAAAATGTTGTAATTCTAGAGTAGTGGTGTCCTACTGTAGTGAATCGCACTCTACTCTCGCACTGGTTGAATGAATCCATAATTAATCTCACTCTGTAGTAAGTTAGTCTCTCTCGAATTACACCTATAGATCATCGGCAATGGCCAGATCCCACTTTATCATCATCTCATATCTCTCCATCTAGGCCTGATCTCATTCTGTAATGAGTTGATCTCTCTTAGTTATCACCTGGTCCCTCATTGTTATGTCCTGGAGCTGTAAGGACACTACTTGTTGTAATTGATGTTGTAAGGAAGCCACTTGTCCACCAGCTGGTATATCCCGAATATCCTCATTTGGTATATCCTCAATTTACATAACATCAACATCTATGTGTTTTTCATCAAGGGGTAGATCCTCCTCCATTTTTTGCTCTCCACCTCCATCTATCGGTTGACTAATGTGATGGGGTGATGGAAATAGCTAGAATGGTGCCCATAATGGAACTTGTTGGGGCATCTATGGTGCCACTACCTGAGGCTACACTACCATCTGTTGCCATCCTAAGGCCTACTATTGTACAATAACTTGTAGTTGAATAAACATCTTTTGTGCTACAACTCCTACTCGTGGTCCTTCATATGGATCTTTTTGGGCCTGTCACTATACCCAAGAATCTAAGGCCTCAAATCCATGTGCCGCTGCATCTAATACCTCTTGAGGAATCGTTAAACGACGAGGTAACATTGTGGCATACCAACCTCCATAATCTTGTGTAGTATCAGGATTTGCTATCTACACATGTTGTACCCAAGGCTGAAAATCTACCTGAAAGAATCTAGCACGTGTTTAGTCTAATCTGATTTAAGGCCCCATATGAAAGACCTCCCTGTATCGGTGAGCATACAACAACTCAGACCCAGGAATCCCTTAAATGATTCCAAACTGATATTGAACTTGGTCTACTCTGTACCACTCCATGATATATCTCTTGCAACAGAAAAAAGTGGTCAACCATCGATGTGCTAAGATTCACCACATCCTCAGGCCACTGGTATAACCTATAGGGCCACAATGTAATCATCTGAGGTTACACCTCATCAAACTAATGTTTGTAGTAATCATCGTCACATACGTGACCATGGACATCCTCTCCAACTAGGACCCAGCCCATAATAAAAGGCTCTCCAATGGTTCAGGCTCACAAATCTCCTATAGGGCGGCCGATAGCAATATGATTCCATGCCCATATCTGCAGCAAAGTAGTAGGCCCTATAGATCTCTGGTTGTGGTAGGCTACCAAATGAAGATCATCATATAAGTGGGCCAGTATACACTGAACCCAATAGTATACCTTCCCTTGTAGAAGGTCGCGAATCACTCTAATAAGGCCAAGGGGGAATCGAGTACCAGTCTTGTCAGGTAGTAGGATGTTGCTGACAAGAGCTAACAAGAAAACATCGACTCAGACTAGCTGCTGGTCAGACATACACCTCCTAACATAAACTGTCATACCCCATCAAGGTATGTCTTTAACACCAAATAGCTCAAACAAGCACCACCTAATCCAGTCTTTTCGACCATCACAAGTGATTGAAAAACCCTATATAGGAACTTCCACGATCCGCCACAAATCCTCTAATATAATACTCATCTCTTCAGTGGTCAGTCAGAATATATGTCTCTCACTCTTTCATCTCTTAGCTAAGGCTATGAGCAAGATGTGGTCCAAGGTGATTTGGGGCATATGTGGAACATGTGCTAGGTCAGTCACCTCTAGGGAAATCTCCAGGTAGATCTAATCCCATCATCCAAACGTCACCTCATAGGCATAGAATCGTGCATGCTGCTTCCACGTCTCTAACCTCTCTAGGTCCTCCTGAAAAATTGATCGGATCATTTTAATCATGATCATATTCTTCTATTTTCTAACATTTCTCGCTTATTATTCTACTCTATCAGTTAATTTTCCTATTCTACTATGTATTTCTTCTAGTTTTCATCACTATCTTCTACTTAGGATTTGCTAAAACTAAGTTTTCCTCCAAAAAACCATCAAAAAATGACTTTGGCGTGCAAGCCCGCCTTATAGTGCACTAGCGCACCCCATGTTTGCGCAGGCACATGCGTGCCCTTTCCCTAATCCATCTCAGTGCGCCAATGTGCCTCCTTAAGCACAGGCACATGCACCCCCCTGCGTAGCTGGAAAATATACACCAGCACATACATTTATGCATGGGCACAGGCGCGCCCATGCATAATGTAGTGTACGTGCACCCCTAAGGTTGTGCCTTTTTATTTTTCCCTTTTTTTCTACCCTAACTACTACGCTAATGTGCATAAAATTTAACCAAAATTAAATTTTGGTAAATAATGAGGGTAAAGAATACATTTTTGTACTCGTGGTCCATCCATAGGTAGCTACAAGTACTCTCTCATGTGATCTGCTCGATGTTTCTGGCTCCACACCCTCACCATCTTCTCCCGTAGGTCAGAGCTCCGATCAACGGTAAATGTAAAGTGAATGTGGTAAATCAATTGGTTGTGATGGCTTATATACCCATTTTTACCTCCTGTGACATGTTTCTCACCTCCGAGGCACCCTGAAACTGTTGTGGTTCTTCTAAATTCTTCTAATGATGGTCGTGATGATTATTTTTAATAAATAATTATTTTTTATGCCCATTTAACTTCCCTAAAGCATGTTTTTTAATCCCGACAAACTTTTCTACCACTCGGGGCATATTTTCACCTCGCAGTTACTTTTGGAAAACATCTCACGATTACGTAATTTCTTCTATACTATTTTTTTCCTAAAAAAACAAAAAAAATAAACAGTGCAAAAAATTTCAAAAAACCAAAAAAAATAGTAATATCATTTAAAAACCCAACAAATTGGTAAAATCGATAAAATTCAAAAAATTGTAAAAATTTAAAATTTTACAAAAAATTGGTAAATGGCATGCAACACAACTAATTCCTATATCAAATGCATCATCCTCGAACATCGCAATTGATCCTTCAAAACCATCTTTCTAATGTTATTTTTTGTTCTTGTCTCAAATGAATTACAGAACATCGTGATCTACCTGCATTAAAAAAATTGGGCCTACTTATTATGTCAGTAGTCCTGTGCAACAGTGAGTTGGAAAGTATTGTGTCATAATGCACAACTGCTTTTCATGGGACTACTTGTGTCCTCTATTTTTCCCTCACATGTGTTATTGCTTAGGGCACCATTTTTAACCCTTGTCGTTACAACATGAACATTTGGGAACTATAGCTTGATAAAAAAACATAAGTACAACTGTTTTGAATGTTGTTTGTTTGAGTACTTATAATTGTACTTGTTTTTGTGTTAGGTTAGCTAGTTTACTTTCTCATATTGCATTGTATTTTGTATGTTGCATGGAATTAGGCATCATTTTACTTTCTCGTATTACATTGCATAATGTATGTTGCATGGAGTTACATATTTTTAGCAGTAGACAAATTTTATTAATGTATCTTTTCATGTTATGTTATACTTTTGTTTATTTTAAATAAGGGATGATGATGTAGATCATAGGGGCAACATGATGAAATAAGATTGCATATTGAAGACTAGATACAATGATAAGCATGTTCCTATTTTCCACTTTCCTATCTTATCACTACTAATTTTTCTTCTCAATCACCTGGGGTAATAAACAACCATGTTTATCCCTATTCCTTTTCTCTTCTAAATAACCAGGGGTTTTGTGCCTGTTCTATTCTATTTCTTCTATCCATTTCAATCATATTTTCGATCGTAGATTGACTTCTTCTATCACCCCATCAACACTCGAGGGGGCATCCTTCATTCTACTAAATTTTCTTCAAAAATTTACTTTCTTACACTTGTCTACTATGTTTGAAGTGAATTCACTAACTTCAGCTCAAACAAGGGAAAATGTAGACACCTAAATTTTGATTTCGCAATCTTATTGATAAAAGCAAGAAAATCACTTTCATTCTTACCAATTCCATTATAATTAGTGATTTCCACTAATTAACTTATTTTTTCCCTCTATTCTGGTTAATAAACACTTCTTTGTTAATTATCCACCCATTTTCACATTCAGGATGCCAATTGACGTCAAATCATAACTTTTTATCCTCTTCCGGGCAATAATTAGCCTTATTAGCTAATTAAGCCTATTTTACCCTTGTTTTGGTCAATATACCCTAATATTGGCTTATACCCCTCTTCTAACCACTCAAAATCACCCCATTCACATCCACTGTGTCTCAGCAAGCTTCAAAAACTTATCCTAGCCTCCTAGTTAACCCTAAGCGGTTGATTAAGGCTCCACACCTCTTAATCACTTGGTAATTCACTAATTATGATTAGAAAAGCTTAATCATGATTAGAAATTCTAATCTTTTTGGTACTTTTTAGTCCCACATTCATTAGAATACAAGTTTCTCCCAAAAGGAAAACTATAAAAAGGACTAAGTCCTACAATCCAACTTTACACCATGCTTTTGATAGTGGCCTCATATAATACATATGTTAAAGAGCCTAAACATCTTTTAAGGATTTACATGCTCATCTTTGCCTAAAACCTTCATTATGGTTAGTAGGAGAATATCTAGCATGGCCTTGTAGTCTTGTGCTAGAGATATCTCTTCACCATTTGTGGAGTAGCAACCATACCCAATTTGATTGCTCCTAGATCTGTTTAGGTCTATTTTAGTTAGTCAATATACGGGTAGACATCCTTATATTTTAGATGTTAGTTCCATGTAATCTCCATTTTTATGTTGTTTATATTTTATCATTGATGTTTCATTCGTTAGCTTTACATTTAGATTTAGATCATTATGGTGTTGATCTTTAGAATATTTTAACTTGTAGTGAAAGTAAAGGGTGTTATCAAGTGGTATGGGGCAAAATGTAGGGGGGGGTCATTTTAAAAAATAAAATAAAATAAATCCTTTCAAATCGTAAGTGCTTAATCATAAAAAAATCCCAAAGAATTAATTTATTTTCTATTGTTAAGAGAGACAATCATCCCTTCAATCATATTTTTCCAATTAGTACCTAGGCAACCTATCTGTCTTAGTCTAGTCACGACCTATAAAGTGAAATCATCTTGGAATCAAAAAAATAATATTGACTTGAGATGAGTTACATTTTCCAAAATGGACCATTTTTAACCTCACGTATTTTCATCTAACATCTTCATCTTCATATCACTCTCTCATTTGTCTCACATTCGTCTTAGCTCTTGGTGTTGAGCTCTTGCATTTTACTAGTTGCATGGAGTCAAGGGAAGGAGTTATAAATCCTATAAATATATCATCTACATTCTTCTAATGGAATGAAATGTTTACAATTATTTTGACATGACTTCAGATAGTGCACCCTTTACCAAGTCAAAAATTTAAAAAACCCTATATCCCAAAATCCACAAAAAATGAAAAAATAGCAGATATTTTTGGTCTAAAAATAAAAAACCTCTAAAATAAATTAGAAAATAAAAAACATATACAATTAGTCAAAAATCAATGAAAATCCGGGCAAACATTCTCCACAAAATTCAAAACATTAACACAACCATCAAACACTGAGGTATCCTTCTAAACCATACCAAAAATAACAAATCAACAATCATCTCCAAATATCAAACATTTGACCCATATCCTAGTGATCATTCCAACTATCCTAAAACAACCAAAACCATAACGAACATTCTTGTTTGGGGAAATCTTGGCTTTCATTCTTTCCCTTGCATGTATCCTTTCTCAGAGAGAATGAACCCATTAATCAAATCAATCTTCAACATGGATCTAACAAGAGAGTCACTTGATCCCACTCTACAATATGATCCAATCTCACCCTTTGCATGTATCATTACTTTGGGGAAGCTAAATCAAATCAATTTTGCATTCAGTTCCAACAAGAGTGTCACTCAACCCCACTCTGCATTCTGATCTTACCCCTTGTATGTATCCTTGCATGGGGGGAAAATTAATTCAATTGGCCATCATTTGGAACACATTAGGGGGATGGTTAATTGTCTCTATTTCTAGTTGTTTTGCATTTATTGTTACTTTAGACCAAGTACAAGTATTTTTTATATCATCCTAGATCATGTATAGACATGGTGTATACATTTACTGTGTATATTGGGTTATTTTTTACTTCATTATTTTCTCTGTGTTTGTGTTTAAGTGCATAATGGGTTGTTCATCATGGTTTTTAATAATCATGGTGCTAACTCTATTATGTAAAAACAAATAAGGTTGCTCCAAAATATAAATTTTGAATGGAAGCCCAAGCTATGAGAAAATCACTCCCACCATCCTTCTAATCATTCTCAAATCATAATCATTCTCCTTCCTATCAAGCGAATGCCCACCACTTTCCCGTGTCACCCACCCACTCGAGTGCACACTCCTTAGATACCATCCTTAACTCGTTAGGATCCAAATACTTAACTGGGGAATATTAGGCAGCTCGCCACACTTTTTCATCATTTTTTCACCAATATGCATGCATCTACTATCTAAACATCTTACATTAATTTTTTTGGAATATGGAAGAAAAAAAATGGAACACTCAAAACACTTTGACACTAATCTAGAACTAAAATTAAATATGTACACCATATTGAATAACAATCTACACAATATTAGCTTCTGGAAAGTGCCATGAACTGCTGCAAAGCATCCATAAGCCTCTTTTCTTCCCCACTAACAAGCAATCCTTTTTCCACCTCAGTGGCAATGCGGTTGTAAATTTGATGCCTATTTGTAATGAACCAATCAGACTATTGTGTGAAGACCCCTATCCATACCCATTCACACACACACACACACACACACACACACACACACACACACACACACACACACACACACACACACACACACACACACACACACACACACACCAAAGGGACATGATGTAAATATTTTACACAACCCAAGAAACTAAATATGGAGACCAAGGACAATAATAGTACAAGATGGTGCAGGTGCATGTGCGGCATATTCACCCTCTTCTATGTTATAATTAGATAGTGTTGTATGTATGTAAGCATCGGTTCTATATACAACAACCTTGATTTTATTTGATGTTCATCTCCTTGTCCACTAAAGCCATTTTAACTTGATGTTATCATCTCGATTTGAACTTCTAATGTGTCCTTTTCCACCTTGCGCTTTATATTCCATCAACAAACTTAGAAACCCATCTAAATCATTGTGTTGATTATGGGTAAGATTTAACATGAACATTGAAATTCATATTAGCAAAATCTAAGTTCTCTAGAATATAAAATCCTTTTTGAAAGCTAAAAAAGTCGAATAATCTTGGTTGCAAGCTACACCAAAGAGAATAAGAGTGAAAAGTTTATTAGGAAAGAGATTTAATCAAATATAAATACAAACGAAAGTGAAGGATTAAAATCATTAATAATTATTAATGACCCCGATAGGTGTTTAAGAGTAGTAGCTCCACACTTCCTCTTGCACATTCTCCTCTCTATCTTAACCACATTATGTGTACATGTCAATGGAGTGTTACAAAACATTACAGTCACAAGGGAAATTAATCTAATGTTAATGTTTTTCTTTTCCCTATGTTTTTTATTTTTTTAAATTAGTCAATCCTAGTATTTGTATTGTTATTTGATTTGGGTATCTTAAAGGCTAAATAATTAATCATTTCAAAACTTTAATTCTAATTTTCTTATGAATCGATGAAAAATGATGTTAGGAATATGTAGACATGATTGTCATCAAGAGCTATTGTGGATTTTTCACCAAATGCAACACACAAATACTCAACCCAATTAGTTGTACTTCACACAAATTTGAAATAGTTTAAGATAGTATACAGTCCATCGCATCCTCTCCAACATAGTTTGCACAATACATTGTGTGAAATGTGATGAGGACCGTGTGCACAACTTCTAAAGTATGTAACAAATACATGAAAGCAAGGAATATATCTAAATATATGTGAACACTAAATAGGTGTTTAACATTGTGAATATTAAAACGTTACATATTGTTGATAGTAAATAACACCTGAATAGTACAAATAGGAGTAAATATAAGAGAAGAACATTATGTGGGGAGACTAAAATCCAGGTAAGGAGGAAATTTTTTGTAAGTTATTCTAATTTACTTATACATAGGAGAAAATGTTACAACATATTTATCCAAGGACAAAGTGTACTAAAAGTAAATAATGTGTGCATTGAAATTATAGGTATGGCCTAATATCTATGTTTGGGATAGTATAAACACACAAGGAATATGTAGTAGGGATGAGAAATGACATAACATTGCATGCCAAAAAGGTCATTGTTAAACACATATCTAATATATTGCTCACTACCACCATTATAGTATTGGTAATATCCTAATTAATGGAGGAATTTGCATAATGCATCAAGTCAGAGTTATTTTTTGTCAACATTCTTTATTAGGGACAACATAACATGGAAAGCACTATTAGAAACCATATGGGAAGGAAATAGAATTTTTGATATCGTACCAAAAATGTCAGAATATGCAACTGCAATGGTAGCTAATAGAGACTCTACTGCTGTTGTAAAATTCTGTTGAGCACCATAGGTGAAACTCTCCTCTGTAGCAACCTAGGGCGAGAATGACTATGGGAGGTCATTTGAAGCAATTGGATCTCTTTGGGGACTAGAAAATCTGTCATTAAAATTTGTTTAGGATATATTAATGAAGGAGGGGTTTCCATTAATAGGTTTTGTATTATCTGTAAAGAGAATGACCATTTACCAATAAGAAACTTTGAGAGAAAATGATACATTTTATTAACAAATGTGCCAATAATAGTATGCCAAAAAATTAATTACACGTGCGTGAACATAACTTTTCCCTATGCAAACACATTCAATATTTGATGAGATAACTTAAAATGTGTCCAAAATTGTAGAGTAGCATGCAACATAAATGATGGAAATCAGATCCATTGGGTAAGAGAAAAAAAGAGGAAAAATACACCACCAAAGAAAATTAATTTTACTATGAAGAAAAATATAAGAATTGAATTTTGGAACTCTCATATTTGGGTTTGATAAAGAACACCTTTCAATCATTTTACTCTAAGAATTCAGAACATTTATCAAACAAAGAAATAAATATATACTTTTCTCCTTGCATACTAAGATAATGTTTATTATATGAATAACGTTCCACTAAAATTTCATGTAACTTATCTACCAAATTGGGTTTACAAACTCATTTTCCCTGCCCATATTGTTTAATATGTAACACAAAGTATTTGAGATCCTAAACTGACGCCCTAAATATGAGGAGAAAGTGATTAGTAAAACTAAACCTTATATGAAAGATGTAAATGAAAGCATTCCAATCCTAAATAATTAGTGTAATAATCAATATGTTCAACACACCATTTATAAGAGATATATTTAACAAATCATATTTTGAGAGGAAATTTGGTCAAGCTAGGAGTTTTAGAATAAGGATGGAAAAGACCATAGTTTATTTAATGTTTACGTATGCTATTTAAAATACACAAAATGTATTAGCGCGTTATGTAGCCTAGAATATATCCACAAATCCTAAGGTGTATTGTCATATCACCCAGACTGAACTAAGCGCTCACCCAAAGCACGTAGAGGTACAAGGTCCCTCTTTAGAGAGGCTTATTTAAATGTTAGCATGATTATATATATATATATATATATATATATATATATATATATATATATATATATATATATATATATATGTATGTATGTATGTATATGTGTGTGTATATATATTTGTGTGTGTGTGTGTGTGTTTAGATTCATAAAGGACATTAAATTTTCCTCAATGCATAAACCAGATCTAGATCTTAACCATGGTAAAGATTAACTAAACAATGACTATAATGAGATTTACCATGCAGGGTCCATGTTCAGTTATATCTAACACCAATATCTAGCCAATAAGATTCATCATATTAAGTACTATAAAACACAAAATCCTCATACATAATAATAATGTCACGAGTCATGCACACGTACAAACGAACAACATAACTTTACAATAGAATGGTATATATAAACTGTGCAAATCAATACATTTTTATAGGGGTGGGGACTTTCCCTTCACTACCTATGCACCTTTCAAAAATAGGCTACATGCTAATAATAACCATACACCTTTACAAGGTAATATCAAAGCATGTAAGTGCTAATAATAGATATCTTATAGTTAATTCTAAGTACATATCCTATTATTAGCCCAAGACTCTGCATGGCGCTCAAACTCCTACTTGTCCAAAATAGCCTTTTTGTGGCCTGCAAGTCTTCATGTCATTGCGTGCTTAGTATTCCAAGTCCAAAAATAGCCTTTCACTAAAAACGGCTAATTCATGTTTCCACCTATTCCTGGGTGCACCCCTATTCTATAAGACTTACACGTGCTCTTGCACTCCTTGTTCCCATGCACCCAAACCTTATGCACTCCAATTTTAATACAGACTAATGATAGAAGTATAGCACCAAAACTTATTTTATCACCTTCCTGTGCTTCTTTAATGATTGTCTCAGCAATAAAATTTGATAAATTATAGACGAATCCTTCTGTCATCTTCTTCGCAACATGGAGACAAGCCTTTTTTACCTAAGACCAATGCTCTTAATTGTTTAACTTTGTTAGGAGATGGGCTGCTGCATGAATAACTAAATACTTCTACAATTTAGGGACATTCATCCCTCAACCCTCCTTTAAGGTATCCAAGTGCTTTATTTGTATTTTTTATGACATCCTTATCAGTGAGGTCACTAATAAACTCAACACCCAAACTCCTCAGCTCTGTCAAAATTCCAATCAAAGGTGTGGTGATCCTCATTTGATGCCCAAAAAAATAGAATAAGTCCTCATGAACTCTGTTCATGAGCCACTGGTATATTTTCTCGAGTTTTCCAAAATATGGGAGCTCATATAGCTGTAAAAATCCTACCTTAGCCAATAAATTTTCACCTTCATCGTCGTAGACCGTCATGTCATCCAGTGTTCTCTTCGAGGTCTTTACCACAAGTAAGTTCTCCAATTCCTCCTTGGTATCCCTGTTCCTATGGTTGTAACCACTAACATTGCAAAGGTGAATGTGTGAATCCCAATTGCGGCCCATGAAAACACCTTCTGGGTATTGCATTTCAGAAAACCTACTCTCTGGAGCATCTTCGACTTCCACCTCAACTTCCTTTTTTTCTTATTTCCCCTTATACCAGGTCTAGGTGCTCTTCTTGGTGCCATATCTACTAAAAAGGCATCGTATTTCACCTGCTTCGAGCTCTACAACTTAACTCTGTGTGCCATATCTCAACACCAAACCCTAACCATCAATATTCTTCCCCACATGCATTAGCTTCTCTCAAACACTTCACCAGATAGAGTACAAGATTACCCCTAGATAGATGTGACAAATAAAACTGGTTTGTAGCTCTCTGTACTTCACAGCTCGTCCACTAGATCACTTGTGATCAAATTGCTCATATGATTTTTGATCACAAAAGGTTAAAATCACTTTACTATACCACCTTATATAGTTTCCCAAAAAACATTAGCATTTATTTCTCTCCACCTACCACCTTACCCAACATTAATTCATTGTTTCAGAAAATTTTCCATGTTGCTTATCTCCGCACCATAGTCATAACCTTCTAGTGCACCTTCTAATTTTTGGCCATAGACTTCCTTCCGCGCACCCTCATGTGTCGAATTAATTTTCCATTACACCTTCTTCTAAGTATTTTTCACTGCTACATCTTACCTCATGTTACAGTATGCATCCATCCACAAGTGGTCTGTAATTATTAGTAATCTTTTTCTATCTATACCTTTCCCTTGAGTACTTGTATATCTTTCACTTTTATGCATGCCCTTCTTCTGACAATTTTATAACTTAGGTATTTGGATCTTGTATATAATCCACCCTACACTAAAAGTATGTGCAGGCCTCTACACATGAAAACACTTAGGTAGTAATCAGCTTCTAGCGTCAAACACGATTAGTATACACAACACTAAACTAAGTTGACAAAGCATAAAAATGATAAAGGAAACACATATAATTGAAATGTATTAAATAAATCTAGCCTAAGTGGCAATAGTTCCTTATTACAAACACCAAGAAAACTTATTTATAGTAGGGCTTCATCCTACTCCTGTTAAAGTAACTGGAAACCATGCTCCATCCAATGCTTCTAAATGGAAAGTACGTGAATCAAGTATAAAAGTTATAACATACGGTCCCAACTAATGCAGCTGAAGCTTTCCAGGATGGCACAAGAAATTTGAATCATATAGAATTACCAGTTTCCCAACCACAAGCTTCTTATCCTTAATGTTCCTGTCATACCATGCCTTTTCCTAACTTTTATTGCTTCTAACTCCATTTTTCTATGGCACGCCCTTCATCTAGTTGCATCAGTTTGTTAATACGTCCTTCTAGTGCTTGCTCATCAGTCAGATCTCTTCCATAATTATTTCCTGCTCATGTTCAAGCACACACCGACACAAAACTTCATCCCTACCCGGTTTGTATAAATCATGGTTTATCAACATGTAAGGCGTGGGGTGAATGGCAAGTTGTTTCTTATCCAAATCCTTCATTCCCTCAGGTGCCACACATATGCATAAGAGACAGAGACATCCTTTAAGTCTGAGGGCATGCAGTTTAACTTAAATAGTTGTGTATCCAACATTGTGTCTTCAATGCTCTATGCATCCTCTCCTGATTGAATCCTTGATAAATGGTCTGGACCAGAATTACTTTTTCCTAGCTTAACCAACACTGTAAAATTGAACTCCTGAAACAAAAGAACCTAATGACATATGCACCCCTATAAAACGAGATTATTTACTAAGTACTTTAGTTCCATGTGGTCTTTATAAAATATGAATGGGGTATTTAGTAAATTCAAAATTAATGGAGTGCGTAGATCATAGACAGGGCCTCATGCTAGTCATTGTATAATTATTTTCTACTGGAGTTAACTTCTTGCTAACAAAGAAAATAGGATGCTTGACAATCCTTTCTCCAGGATGAGATAATATTGCACCTATGGTCATACCAGAGGCATCTATATGAACGTGAAAAGGCTTGGACCATGAAGGAAAGAACATAATAGGTGTTGTAGTAAGTATTTCCTTCAGAGTTTGAAATGCGCTACTGTGCATCACCCAAATACAACCGTCCTTTTCCTTTTAACAATTCCTCCAAGGGCATGTTGATCTTGGCATATCCCTTGATAATTTTTTTGTAATACCCCATGTGTCCCAAGAATCTACGCACCTCGCTCTGGCTAGTAGGTTCTTCTAATCCCAAAATCATAGTAACCTTAGTAGGATCCACTAGCAAGCCATCTCTATAAAAGACGTGTCCTAAGAAAATTCCAAAGGGTGTGGCAAATATACACTTCTTAATATTCAAATAGATACTCAAGTATCTACATATCTAAAACATTAGCCTCATATTATCACAGTGATCTTTCAAAATCCCATAGACTATTCAATCATCCAAATACACCTGCAAGAACTGGTGAATAAAATCTTGCAATGCTTGCACCACTATTGTGCAGAAATACTAGAGGCACATTCTTTAATACAAAAGGCATAACCATGTATGTACAACTTCCCCACTCGGACAATTTTATAGGACTTTGAATTGTCTAGGACTTTGCGCGTACCTTTGGTATGCTCAACATCCAATTTTTCTACTTCCTCGTCATCAACTATATAAACCATTTTACCCTTCTCTTTTTCTAGGTAGGTGCAGCCAAGCTATTCCGTATCTGTCTCCTCTTCATCTAGATGGGCCTTTAGGTTTGAATCTCTAAGCAACTCGTGAAGAAGTTCATCGGCCTTTGCACTATCTCCCATAGTTAAACACTTCATTACCTACAACGCCTCATTCATTGGGGGATTAAAGGAAAAGTAGTCAAAGGTTTGAATCATACGTTTAGTAACTTCTTGCCACTTTCCATCATCTTTATTTAATTTTACATAGATATGCCATGCATGTGCGTAGCCTTGCAAATTAAAATAGAGCGAAGGTGGTAAAGCCTCTTGCCCCTCTGTCCAGAGTCTCTCACATTGCTAAACGCGGTACTGAGAAGGTTCATTACCATGGAATTCATAGATCTGAGTAGGCATGTTGCTCCTATTGAACTTATCAAATAAATCTATCCTTATCTCCCGCCATTTCAAAATATTATCCCTATGTACTATCTACCAACGTGTTACCATCCTACGTAAAGTATATACTAGCATGTTTCTTCTTTCTACCTAACATTCCCACTGAACTTCCAGAGAAAGTAGGAATATTTCTGGATTCTCCTCAGTAGTATATCATGGTACCTAGTTGTTGCCTAATCTCTCAACACAATGCGGTTTACTTACATGCATAGTTGCACTCTTTACTATGTTCCCATCCATTTTATAAGTATCGTGGGCCTAATTATCACATGCAGCACTTGTAGTATCACTCACAAATTGTGCATCATCCCATTGAAGAACCCATTCCTTTGATGGCTTAAGAACTTCTGGATCTTGAATGGTGCACACATAAATCCTATTTAAATCTTCTTCACTTAAGGGCTCTACAAAAGGTGCAGACTTACCATCTATCAAGGGATAATAACGCACTCCTCTTTGTTCTCAAAACTGATATACCCCTTGTTGAAACAAAGATCAACATTGTTCACATAACACCACGGGAAACCCAAGTGTAGTCATTTTTGCACCCATCAAATAACAAGGGAACATCATGCGCACTGGCCTATCACCCAGCGGGTACTGGGCGCTCACTCGAGGTTCACGAGAGGGAGCCGAGTCTCTCCTTTATGTGAGTCTAGTGGAAGACATCATTCATGATCTTGACTTAGTGATTTTAAAAACATGTAAGAATCATGGAGCTCAGGACGGCTCCTATACTCTTACAGTCATATAAAAAGCAAAGTGCTCAACAGAATTAACAGAACTAAGGATTCATAAACCCACAAAGAGACTTAGCATTTAAATAAGGTGCAGGAACATACAAGAACAAGACAATAAGAGAAAGATGTAGATGATATTAGAAAAGAGATCTTAATATAATATGAGTGGTAACCTTATCATATTCATTCAAAGCTTACTACAGAACATCGCAGAATGGCATACCATAGTCATGCATCATATCTGGATCCATACATGTAGGTTCTCAAAACAAAATTTGCATTCCCAAACCACCAATACATCCTTTCCTATAATTATCTACCCATTTATATCATAGTTCCTGTAGTAATTCTGCAGAGCTCCACTTCCTAACTTGTGTCTCCTTTCTCTATTATGAGCACATGTATAAATAGGCATCTGAAGTGCTAACAAAATCTTCTGTAGTCTCAGATCTGACACCAAGTGTTAATGTGTGAATCATCCCCGGCACATGCTTTTCCAAGCCTGTACCCACTACTCCGTGTCATGATGATATTTTAGGATCTTCTCTCACAAAGTATATTCCTTCCAGGTCAACCTGTCACTAGGTTGAAATCTTATCCAAACGGAACACATTCTTCATGTGTTTTGTCTAAAAGGCCAAAAATGGCTAAGTCCCGAATTATGCTTTGTGGGCGCACATCCTAAGTTCTCCAAGAACCCTTCTTAAACCCTGCCTTGCGTACCTTGTCTTGCATGCTTCCTTTGGCCATGCGCGCTTATGCACCTTTATGATTTGGTAGCTACTTCAGGGGCCCAACATTACCCCACACTTCACCTATCCTCCGCCCTCAGAAACTCTCAAAGAATAAAATACAAATGGCAAGGCCTTGCCTTGGAAAAGAATGAAGGGAAAGAATAAATAATGGGGGAGAGAAAGAATAAAGAGAAAAATTTCTTAAAGAAGTAAGAGGGGAAAATTCTGCCTTAGATCGGCCTCCAGTGTATCCCATGCACTAACTTCATCCTACGCTCTCTTGCAAAGGTCACCGACCAATGTGTTTACCTCATCAAAAGTTACTCCCTCTCCTTGTGTGCTCAGGGTGTCTATCATTGTTTCCATTTCCTTGCCTAAATCCTCCAAGGCATCCATCCTTCTTGTAATAATCAGGTATAGCTCCTTAAGCCAGTTTTTGACTGAGCTCTGTAGGATCTCAATAGCTTTTGATTTCCTTTCCACCTAGGCTAGAATCTTCTCCCTCTCTGCTCTATTACTCTTGTTTTTCTCCCTAAAATCCTTCAGTTCGGCTTCGTCATTGACAAGCAGCATGCTTGTCATTTTTTCTTGATCTGCGCAATGGTTGTATGCGACCCCAGTGGTTTGCACAACAATTTTTACATCAGCAAGGACCTTACTGTATTCTATTATTAGTGTGATGACTTTTAGTTTGTCTTCTTTCTCCAAGTGCAGAGCTACATATTCAACCCACTCCAAGGCCAAGGTCCGCCTTTCCATTATGAGGATCTGAGTCAAGTCCTCTAAGCACTCCAGGGAGGAACCATACTTCTGTGTGGGAGGGTTAAGGTTCAGGTGTTTCAAGACAATTTCATGTGAGATGAGCTCCACCTTCTTGAAAACTTCGCAGACCCTGGATTTTTCCTCCTGTAGTTCTCGCAGCAGCTGAGCGTTGATCAATTTCTCAAGGTTGAGGTCCTTTGTTAGCTCAGCTATTTCTTCCTCCTTTTTCTCCATCAGGTCCTCTAGAACTTTAACCCTACCACTTTTGCATAAAATCCTAGCCTCTACCTCCATGGAGACTTTGTTGAGCACGTTACACACTTTCTCATCCGATAGTTGTTGTGCATTTATGATGGGGTTGTTCCCCTTTGCCTCTGATAGCACTAATATCGCCCCCTGGTTGACTTCAAACTTAGGATCATCAATGTGGGAGTTGAAAGCCCATGATAGCATATTTTTTGTTCGTGGGTATCCACCCTCGGGATCAAACGATTCCATAGCTGTGAGCTCCTTAGTGGGCATGGTACTCTAGAAGTGTGCACGCAAAAATTTGTTGGGGTCATCAACATACCCCATCATTTCCCTTCCTCCTTCCATGTGTTTACTCCCCGTGTGCATTCCCTTGGGAATAGTTACTGTTAGAATTGGGCCTTTTGTGCTATTGAGACTCTTCTCCCTTTGTTCCTCTTTGAATTCGCCTAGCACTAGGTCCGTGCTACGTTCCAACTCTTCATCGACCAAGGTGTTAATTATCTTTTCTTCTTTGCTTGTCGCCTTCTCATTTACTTCCTCCTTCGTGAGCTTGGGCATACTTAGTTCTTTGGCACTTGCCTCCTCTCTCCTTTCATCATCCTACGTACCTCCCTCCTCCTGGGTGCCCTTCCTTCGCGCAAAGATGAAGGCATCATTTGCTTCCTCTCCTTCCTCCTCTGAGTCGTGTATACTAATCAATTCCTAATTTTCCTCAGGCCCCTCTCCTTTGTCTTCATCCTTATCACCTATATAGGCACTCGAGCCTTCTGTTTCTTCTGACCCTACCTCTCCTACCTTCTTCTCTTCTTCCTTTGTTGAAGACTCCGGCATAGGGGATGTCGTGTTCTCTTCATCTGAGGATTCTTCTTGAGGTGGTGGCTTTGTTGGTTCTAGGGTCTTCTCTTTGACCACCATCCTCTTTTTCTTCCGGATGTAGGTACTTGGCCCTAGGGTACCTACATCCTGCCTCTCCACCACCCTTGGT
The DNA here is from genome assembly GCA_019776745.2 of Taxus chinensis. NCBI lineage: Eukaryota > Viridiplantae > Streptophyta > Pinopsida > Cupressales > Taxaceae > Taxus > Taxus chinensis. The sequence goes on along the minus strand of CM034155.1, from coordinate 119,464,261 downwards.
TCCTCCTACTCTTCCCTTTCCTTTCGCTTGGACGCAGGCTTCTTTCTGCCAGTAGGGTCGTCAGGAATGGATATCTCATTCTCCACATACGTGCCCTTTTCAAACTTTGGCCTTATGCGCAGGTATATCATTGCAACATTGCTCCCAGCAATAGGCAAGGTCAAAGGCCTTACAATTTGTACATCATGTGAAACGTACCTTTCAACGTATGTGCACTTTTCTGGGTACACCAGCCTTTTTCTCATCTCTTTGTGTTCTCTCTCAAGGTTGGAAATATCAAGGTTCATCTTCTTTGACTCCTTGAATCTATTTACCCTTGCTTGGAAGAATTGGGTGGTAAAAGAGAATGGGATTTTGCACCAAGGACCCCAAGTGCCATTAGCCAAAATGAATCTACCAATTCAGAAGTGCTGGTAAATCGTGAACTCTGCCTCTCCTCTGGTTGTCATGTGGAGTTGTTCAAGAATCTGCCATTCAACCCCGAATGTGTTCCTTAGGTGCGTATACCATTTTTCCAAGTGCGCCTTGTGTACCACTGTCATTGATTCAAATTTATACTTTTCAAACCTCTTCGCGGGTGAAGGGTCTTCAGCAGGGTACTCCTAAACAAACTTTTCAGATGTATCTGGCACCCCGACTTCTGAAAACACTATTGTTAACAGAATGTTTCCAAACAAGATCTTCCCTCCCTCCTCCTCGCTGCTTATAATTTCATCCATAATATACTGGGAGAGGTTGTATACAGTGCCCTCTGTAATTTTCCTGTAGACATTCAACTAGGGCTTGCTCACCTGGGTCCATCTTTCTTGTCTATTTAACTCGAACATGAGGTGTGCAGCCATCTTCATCACTGGATCGCTGATGTCTGAGACGTCATAGTACATCGATCCCTTCTTGTATTCCTGGATGTGATGGTTTCCTTGATTTCTTCCCCATCCTAGAGGTCATCTTCGAGGGCGTCCCCTTCACAGATTAGGCATGTGAAGCATGAAATCAACTGGGGAGTTATGCACATTTTTCACCCTGTGAAGTAGAAGAAGTCCTCATGGATGTGTGTCATTAGCCACTAGTACAAGCACTCGAGCTTCCCAAAATACAGCAACTCATAAAGTTACAGAAGTCTCGCCTTCTCCATTTTTATCTTGACCTCGTCGTTGTAAATTAGCAACCTGTTAGATGTTCGTTTGTTTGTTGGGTGTACCAACTCTAATGCCATCTCTTTCTCGATTGTGCTTGAATGATGGTTATAGTTGCTCACAGTCATTTTTCTTATATGAGATTCCCATTCTTGTGCTAGCAAAATCCCATCCGGGTATCGCATCTCTGAGTACCACTCCTCATTTGTTTCCATAGGTATTTCTTCTTGTTTTCTTTTTCCCTTGCCTTTACCTTTTCCCTTCTTAGATTGTTCTACATGTTTATTATCTGGTTTTGTGGCCATCATTGTACCCTTTACTTTCATTTCAGCTTAACTTGCAAGTTGGTGTAGGATTTATCTTGAGCCCCGTGCCCTAAAACACAAACCCTAATTCAGATTTCTTCCTTCCTTCATGGCGCTTCTTCACAAAGTTTCCTACACCTATGAATCACTTATGCTCTGGTTTGTAGATCCAATGGACCGATTTTGCTTGAGTTCTGGTGATTTTCCTTCGCACGAGTCACTTCTTGAAACCCTATCTCTCCAAAGAAAATAACTCTTCTCGAATGCGCAAGTAAAAATAATGAAGTGCCCTCTCTTGTATTTATAGCTTTTCCCGCTTTTATGTATTAAAGGCTAGGCTACTTACTACCATACGACAATATTTAATGTGGCATTTTCTAACAAAACCTGACTTCAGCACCTTTACTTACGTGCCCAATCTTTGTGCGGACACTTTTCCAACCTTCTGGCACGCAACCAATCCATCTTGGCAAAAGACTCTTACGCGCATGTTATCAGTGCCAAAGGAACTTCTTCTACCCTCATGACTCTTTCTTTCACCTACCTTGTGTTTTATGCACTTTCCAACCCTTGTACGTGGATTTCCAATGTAGCCTTATCTTGCCATCAATATGCCTTTTTCCCTCCTAATGCATCTTTTTAACAGGGCCACTTCAAATGGTCTGCCAACCTAATCCTCCTGGAAAAATAACTCTATGCTTCCCTTTATCACCTCACCCCACACTTAAACAATGTGCGGTTCTCTACGTATTCATAATTCAAAAAGTAATAAGGTTACCGGTGCCTAAGGCGCAAAACAAAACAACAATGTGAAGGGAAAATACATGAAAGGAAAAAGCGTAAAAGAAAATTCTAAACTAGCTAGCAGAACTGCCTTATTTACAAACACCAAGAAGCATTATTTATACTAGGGCTTTAGCCTACTCCTATTGAAGTGTCTAGGTAATTTTGTCTCATCCAATGCTTTTAACTGGCATGCACCCAAATCAAGGATGTAAGAAATTACATAAGGACCCAACCAATGTACCTTCAACTTTCCAGGATGGTGCAACAATTTTGAATCATATAGTAACACCTTCTGGCCAACCTCAAACTTCTTTTTTTTAATATGATGGTCATGTCATGCCTTTTGCTTAGCCTTTTCAGTTGTCTAGCTCCATCTAGTTAATGAGCACCTTTCATCTAGATTTATCAATTCATCTATTCTTTCTTCCAGCACTTGCTCATCATCCAACCCTCCTGTGCGCGCTATATGTAGTGATGGTAGCATAAATTCGACTGGAAATACTACTTCCACGCTGAACACCAACTGAAACTATGTGGCTTTGTTCAATCTTTTATAAGTTGTTCGATACGCCCAAAGAAATGCTGACACCTTATCATCCCAGTCCTGCCTAACCACATCACATAGCTTAGTCAATGTGTGACTAAGAATCTTGTTAAATGCCTCTGTCATCCCATTTTCCTGAGGGTGATAAGCGGTAGTCTTGTGATGGGTCACCATGAATTCGGCTAACATAATCCTGATGGTTTCATTTAGAAAGTGAGTGTCCCTATCACTTGTTAGGATTAATGGGCACCCATACCTACTGATAATGTTCTCCCATTAAAACCTAGTAGTCATGGTTGCGGTACAATCTTTAGTGGGTGCGGCCTCTACCCACCTTGCCAAATAATCAGTACAGGTAATAATATACCGTGAGCTAGTCCTTCGCGCAAATGGTGAGATTGGCCCAACAAAATCTATTGCCCACTTTTCAAAGGGATCCATGCTGGCTATGGGTCACAAGGGCATTTCATCCTTTTTTCTAGGTTTGTCAAGGTGCTAACAATGGTCACAAGCTCTACAAAACTCAATGCAATCTTGGTGAATCATCTCCCACCATAGTCCTACGGTTAGAATCTTGTATGCGGTTGCATTCCCTGCATAGTGTCCTCTAGTAATCCCACCATGGGATTCTTCTATTATAGCCATGAGCTCATGTTTCAATACACACTGGCGTAAAAACCTCATCGCGACCCATTTTATACAAATCCCCATTGATCAACATGTAGGACGTGGCGCGTATGGCTAACTTTTTCCTTTCTAGTGCTTTCATCCCTTCAGGCACCATGCCTTCCCTAAGAAAAATAAAAATGTCTTCTAACTCTGAGGGTGCGCGCCGCAACCTAAATAGTTGCGCATCTGGCATAGTGTCCTCGATGCTCTGTGCCTCCTCTCTTGAATCAATCCTTGATAAATGATCCAGCCCATGATTGTTCTTTCTAGGTTTTACCACCACTTTGAACTCAAATTCCTGAAATAAAAGTACCCAACGACATATGCACCCTTGCAACACTACTTTGTTTACTAGATACTTCAAGGCCATATGGTCAGTGTAGAATATAAAGGGAGTCGCTTGCAGATATTGTCTAAACTTGTGGAGTGCGTAGATCATTGATAATGCCTCACACTTAGTCGTTGTACAATTCTACTCTTTTGGTGTCAACTTCCTACTTGCAAAACACAAGGGATGATAAAAAATTCCCTCACCTGGTTGAGCAAGAACGACTCCCATTATTGTACCAGAGGCATCCACGTGGACATGAAAAGGCTTATCCCAAGATGGGAATCGTAAAATAGGTGCGGTGACAAGCCTATCTTTAAGAGTGTCAAATGTCTTCTACTACACCTCTCCCCACTGAAAGGCACTCTTATGTCTAAGCAATATTTCCAAAGGCGTGACGATCTTGGCGTATCCCTTAATGAACTTCCTATAGTACCCAGTGTGCCCAAGAAATCCATGCATGGTGCTTTGGCTAGTAGGCTCCCCCAATCCCACAATAATTGTAACTTTTGCGGGATCAACCAGCAAGCCCTCTTTGTATATGATATGCCCCAAAAATGTTCCAAATGGAGTTGCAAAGACACATTTCTTAATGTTGAGAGAAATTCTCAACTGTCGACATCTTTCAAACATTAATCTCAAGTTATCACAATGGTCCCTAACCAATCCATACACCGTCCAATCATCCAAATAGACCTGAAGGAACTTGTAGATGAATTCCTAAAATGCTTGCACTACTATGCGCGAAAATATAGCGGGTGCATTCTTCAACACAAAGGGCGTGACCGTATATGAAAAACTTCCCCACTTGGTGGCAAAAGTTGTCTTTTATTTGTCCTCCTTGGCAATCCTCACGTGGTGGTATCCCAATAATCCATCTGTGAAGGAATAGACCTCGCGCCCAGTGACTCCTTCCACAATTTCTTCAGTGAAGGGGGTGGGAAAAGGATCTATGATACAAACAGTGTTCAGCTCCCTATAAGCCAAACATATCCTAATCCTCCCATCCTTCTTTATGCTGATTACCATTGGACTTATCCATTCTGATTCTTCTACAGCTTCAATGATATCAGATGTTATCATTTTGTCTAGCTCCTCTTTCATCCTTACGCGCATATTGGGATTCATCCTGCAAGGCCTCTTCCTAACCGGGTGCGCACCATCTTTCAACTTTATCCTCATTTACCCTAATGAATGGTGGATGCCTTTCAGCTCATGGTACCCACGCGGGAATAAATCCTCAAATTCACGCAAGAGATCGATGATCTTTGATACTTCCTTGTCCGACTAGTAGTCCCAAATGATAGCTTCCTTGGGCTCCTCTTCCGAGCTGATGTTAACCTTCTTGGTCTTGAGTGGTCCATGATATGCGCACGCACATGCATCCGCACTGTCAACTACTTCACGCGTTCTGACTGAATGGTCAACATCTAGGCCTTCTGCCTCTTCTCCATCAATTACGTATACTAACTTCCCTTTCTCTTTTTCAGCACATGCACACTCAAACTATATGTCTTCTAGTTCTTCTTCTTCAAAGTGTTCTTCTAAACTAGGTCCACCAAGTAAGTCTAGTAGCCTATCTTCCGCCATGGCACAATCCCCCAGAGTAAGGTGCTTGACATCCTGCAGTGCCTTATCAACTGGTTGCTTCGTACTTTGATACTCAAATGTATGAACAAGGTCATCCGCTAACTCCTACCAATTTCTTGTCTGGCGGCGGGTCTCAGAAATGATGTACCAAGCGTGCACACAACCTTGTAGTGTCGAATACAACTTGTGCACCCAAAGGGATGGTGGTAAAGATTTCGTTCCTTCTCCCCAAACCCTCTCACATACCTAGATATGGGAAGAGGTGGGTTCATTTCCATTGTTATCCTTGATAGTGGTGGGTACATTCCTTCTGAAGAATCAAATAGTGAGCACAATTCTAACCTCATGCCATTCTAACAAGTTCTCACTATGTGCGACCCACCACCTTACTGTTGTGCCTACCAAAACATAACCTAGCATCCCTCATCACTCGTCCTCCTTCCATTGAGCTTCCATTTCTCTTAAAAATACCTCAGGTTATGCATCTCCACAATACTTGGCTACTTTCTTTCCTCCTAGGCACCGAATTGTACGCATCATGGCTACTTTGGTCACCGATCCTTTTAAATGTCGTCCGACCAATTCATAAGTCCCGTGCACCCAATTATCACATGTTATACTAGTAGTATCACTGATAGATTGAGCATCATCAAATTGGATGACTCCCTCTGTAGGATGGATGGTCTCTAGATCTCTTATGGAGCGCACATATATTATGTCCAGGACTTCCTTTCCCAGGGGTTTAGTATAGGGTGTGGACTTTCCATCAGCAAGGGGTATGATGGCACGTTCCTCTTTATTTTCAAAACTTATGTAGCCCTTGTTAAACTAGAGATCTGCATTGTTTTTATAGCACCAAGGGCACCCAAGTAACGCTGGGAAGTTATCTACCTCGGTGAGCTCCAAGACTTCAAAGTCCCCAGTGAACCTAGCTCCCTGAATTGTAATGTTCGCATCTTTCAAGACACATATGGGCATTGCTTTTGTTTTATTTTCCATATACAACACATTCGAAGATGGCCATAATGCAGGTCTTCCCATCTGATGCCATGCATCCAAAGTAAGAACGTTGACCTTAGCGGAAGTGTCTGTATCAATGAGGATGTTGCTGAGCAGCCATCCATCTACCACTGCATTTAGTGTGATCTCCTTGTCATAATCAAGGCTATGAGGCGGAAGGTTTACATGCAAAACTTTCCTCTCACGCTCTTCTCCAGTGTACGGTACCTTCTCTCTCAGCCATGCTCCTAGCAAGGGAATAACATTCTCTTTCCTCAACATCTTTCACACCTCCTTAACCTCATCCAAGTCATCCTTTAGTGCCTCCACAGTTCTTCTTTGCTCCTCTTTTCTAGTTTGCTCTTTTAAACACTGGATTTCTCCTTGTAAGCTCCAGATGACATCCATAGTCTCCTAGTAGACCTCCTTCTAGAGCATGGAATCTGGATACTTCCCATGCACTACTCCTTCCCTTGACACCAGATTCCTTTATCTACGTACCTCTTTTACACGTGCGGACTCTGCCCTTGTTGTCATCATAACGGGCTCTAACTTTGACTCACACATTACCCGTGGGAGTCATTGTGCGTCAGCCTTCTTAATACTCACCAAGGCAGCGCCCTTGTCTTTCCTTTGCTGCTGGCTCATATTCTCATATAACTCCGGGCACTCCTCATACTTATTTTTTTTTCCACACCATGAACATTGCAGGAGCTTCGAGCACTCGCGCTTACAGTGATCTGTGGATCTGTAATTAAAACATGTTCCACACAGGAACTCACCTCTTCTTCCATGGTTACCGCGACCACGAAACCCTCCGTGAAACCCTCATCCACACGTACCTCCATCTCTGCGCTCTTCATAACAACATTCATCTCCTTTGGAACTACTGGCAATGCTAGTCTGGCACACACCAAGGTCAATTGCATCATGAATCTAGTCAATTAACCTACAATCCTTGGTGTCATGTGTGGTCGAGGTACATATTTTGTAATAACAAGATACATTCTTTCGGATCACACACTGCAACAGGGGGAACCTACTTGCATCATGGTCCCCGTGACATATTTCACAATTTATCACTATGGCGCGTACCGCTTTCCAAGTACATATCCCACCTTTATCTTTTGTGTGACCTTCTACATCATAATCTGTACACCAAATTCCAACGTGAGTCTCTGAAACTATATTTGCAGATAAATTCTCTAGCTTCTTAGCCATGGCAGTGGTCTGAGCTTCCAGAAATGGGCTAACGCCGGTGCCAACGCTTCCAACCACCTTAGCGCGCAAAGCAGCCTCCAGCACCTCACGGGGGTCTGTGAATGTTTTATGAGACAAGGCCCTCCTAAAGGATGTGATCAACCCTCCAACAAACCACTGAGCATGTTGTGAAGGGTGGATATCATATGAAAAATTAGACAGAAGATTTTTAAAGCATGCATCATACTCCCGCACACTCTCTGTCATTCCTTGCTGGATTTCCTTGAGAGACCTGATGCTCTTATGTTCAAACTCAAGTATGTGGAACTCCTCTAGGAGTGCATTCTTCAACATGGTATAATCCACAACAGTTTGATGGGGGTCATATTTTCTATACCAACTATGTGCGTGCCCCTGCAATGTTGTTGCAAATTGATTGGCCTTTCGCTCTGGGGTTGTGATCCCCGTCATGCACCATGGCAGCTCACACTTATGTACGTGCTCCGCAGCATCTTCTATCCCTCTATAATCTGGTAAGTTTAAAGACATCTCAAAAAAAACTTGAGGAGGTGGATGAGGCCCTTGTCCTCCGACCCAGTCCCTTGATTTCCTCCAGTGTTTCCTCCTCCGTTGGACCCACCCGATCCTGAGCCCATAGATTCATGACTTCCACCTCCAGATCCTCCCATGTTTGGAAAAGGGCCTATGTTCGTCGTGCCTAATGTCCCCATTGTTCCACTGAATTACGTGCCAATAGTTTGTGAGATAGTTCCACTCCCAGTCGTATTTCCTCCACTTCCTGATGCACTCCCAAAACCAGTTATATATGTGCCTTGTCCAAACATTCCGCCAAATACCAAAATAGTATGTGTAGCCATAGAAGTCCCAAACGATAAGTTATATCTTCTGGGCATCGATCGGTTACTTCCATCGATGTCAAATTGATCAACTATACTTTTCCCTTGTTCAAATAAACCAAACGCCAAGGTTTGGTCGCTAGGTGGGGTCAGATGTGCACCAACGACTCTTCTTTCTCTATGCGACAGACTCCTATCAAAAGCCGAAGGGTTTTCTATCCCATGCTTTCCAAGATGTGGTAGCACAGACTGTTTGGGTTCCACGTCCTTCGCGTGAACCTCAACTCCTCTCCACCATGTCTAGCTCCATAACCCACTTACAACCCCACGTTATCTATCAATCTCCCTTTCACGTGCTTCGTTATACTTGAGTCACCTCTCCTCTCTTTCCTTTTCATTCGTTATATCAGCCATCCTCCTCCACCCTAGCTTCCTCACCAAGCACTCAATATGGTTTAGCCAACCATTGGAAATGCCTCTAAACTTATGGTTACTGTTATCCAAAATTCACCCCTCAAGGTAATTTTGATAACATGCATCAAATTCTTCAGTCCCGAGCAAGTAGATTGATTCAAGGCCCAAAATCATGTTTTTGGGGCCTCATCAGCTTCTCTCTAATTCTCCCATCCAAGTAAATATCCCATCAAGTTATAAAAATGGAAGAAATGCAAAAAATAATGTTGCAGGATTGTTTAAAAGCATTTCGGGTCTGAAGGGTGCAGATCGTACCAGTGCGGGTCGTACCGAGGTTCGTCGTACCAAGTTTGGGACCAAAGAGGGAAGAAAATCAGCTAAGTCAGACATTTTTGTCCCAGGCAGTTTACGGGACAGTTGGGACATCAGGACGCGCGGGACGCAAAAAGGTGAAATGGCCGAAGGTAAAGAAGAAAAGTCAACGTTTGACCCGTGAACTTCAAACGGCCATATCTTTTGACTCCAAGCTCCAATTTTCACAAAATTGGACTTTCTAGAACGAGCACGATGTCCTCTACGCAAAAAAAGTTGGATTTCTTATTTTTAATGAGGGTAGATGCTCATTCCCGTCAAATGATAGAAAACGCCTGCCAGACCCAAAATAGCTGCCTGCACTCATAAGGCCATAACTTTTGCATTTCTCAACGAAATCACACAAAATTGGCACCATTGGAATTTTGGCTCTGAGCCCAACACACAACAGCCAGGAAATTCTAGATTTGATGAGGTATTGATGGAGAGTTTTTATAAAACGTGGTCGGGTTCATAACAGTGTTTTATTTGGTAGTTGGGAGTGCAGTTAAGAGGCATGGTCACCATTCTTTCTCTACTGCAGCACCTGGGATAGTATGGGGAGCCTTTTTCAAGTAATATAAAATCATTTTACTCCATTTAATTTCTCTTACAAGTGGTGGAAGGATAGATTTCGGTATTTTCATTTTCCCTCTCTCTCTTCTCATTTTTTCTATAAATTGGAGTGTTGCGCTCATTGTAAAGGGGGGAGTTTTCAAATAGCAAAGCTCTGTCAAAATTTCTTTGTGAAGCCAATGTGCTGCAGGCCCTTGTAGTGGACTCCTTGCATGGTGATCCAGGCCCTTATCTTGTAATAGATTGAATTGTGCATATCATGAAGCAATAAAATATAAGTTTGTGGATGTATCTTCCCCTGCTATGTCTTCTTGCATTCTTCTTGCCCCTTCAATCTTGATTACAAGAATATTATGTCTACTTTATGTTCATGCAGATATCCACTATCATTGTGTATGTTTGAAATGTTGTTGTAAAATGCATTTTTGCTGGATCGTGGGGAACTGTCATCACTCCCTCTAGTATGTATTTTGCTTCTTTATCTCACACATTGGAAGGATACTCTCACACACCCTCCTTTTCTGGTGTATCACCGCTTTAGTGTAGGCTTTCATTTTATGCATTTTCTCTCCTTGGTCCATTGGAAAGTTAGATTAGAACAATTATTTTATCCTGCATTAGAGTAGATTGTGGCAGGTAGTTTAGGAGCAAGGACCAGCTTTCTCTGGAGGTCTATCTTAACTAGCAAGTCCCACAACTTGGAGATAGTACCCATGTTATCCAATCACACCGTGAGTTCAAGTATATGTGCTTTTATAAACGAGGGGTGTTGTGATTCAGTGATAACAGTTCTGGCATGCCCAGTGGGACCCTTTAGAGGTCTTCACTTAACTACGACAAGATCGATGTGCACTTGTTGTAAGTTCCAGCTTTGAAGGAACTTTGAAATTGCACATCTGGCAACTCCAAAAGATGCATAATCCACTGGTTTCAGCAGTCCAAGCCTGGAAAATTTATGAGAAGAATACAGACCAGGTCAAGAACTAGGGAGGAAGGATTTTTTGTTTATCTACACCTATCTCCAGGAAGAGAAAGAAGGGGGAGAAGAGCTCAAAGACCTCCATCTCCACCTAATAGAACCTTGTCAACACCTCCACCTAGTAGGCCTTTCATCCAATCAACAAGAGTTCTTCGACCATTCAGGATGGCACAACTGAATCCGTATGTCAATTTCACTGGTAGCAGCCCACTTTCTCTCAATGCACAAAATCCAATCCCAGTTGCAAAACTAAAGAACATTCCATACTTTAGTGGAGAAAATCATACCACTCCTGGTGATCATGTCAAGGACATTGCTAATATTTGTGCAATCCATGAGATTGATGAGATGCAAGTTACTGTCAAACTGTTGGCGTCTTCATTCAAAGGGAAGGCTTTGCAATGGTTTAGGAGCCTTGCTTCAAGTTCTATCCAAAATTGGAACCAGCTATGTATAGCCCTCCATGAGTAGTTCGGAGAGAAGGGAGATAACTATCAACTATCAAGAGAGCTCCCAATGAGTAGCTGACTGACTTCAATTTCAAATTTCAAAGGACTTGGGAGAGGATTCCAATGGCAGTAAGGCCAATAGTAGAAGGTACTTTTTTATATTACCTTAAAGCTTTAAATTCTGATATTTCTATGTTAATTCAATCCATGGGAGGCTCAACTATCCCTGCTTCTTATAGCATTGCCATTGGAGCTGAAAATTGTCTGATTCAAGCCGGTAAGCTAGCTCCTAGGCCTCCAATGCCATTGTATCCAAATTTAGAGAGTCTAAGTACTAATCAAGCACCTATTTTAGCTCCTATTCCCACTCCTAGAAATCAGAATTCAAGTGAAGCTTCTACTTCATCTTCTAGTGCCTCAAATGAACTTCAAGAAGTCATGAAGCAATTGCAAAATTTAGGTAATGAGCTAGTTACACTCAAGAGGTAGCAAGCTCAAAGTTTTAGACCTTCTTATCAGCCTCAAGCTTAGCCTAACAGGCAGCCATATCAGCCTCAAAGACCACCCAATCCAGCTGCAAATCAAAATCAAGCAAGGCCTCCTGCCAACAGACCATTTCAGCCCTACAACCCCAACGCTACATCTGCCTCTAAAGCAATAATGCCAGTACAAAACAACATAGCTCAAGAGTATGATTGGTGTTTCCCATGTAATGAACCTCACAACTAGTCTATGTGCTTCAATGGTGCCTTAAATCAAGCATTAATGGTAACAACTGGTGTGGAGGGTGACAGGAGTCAAGGACATAACCAAAAACAAGAAACATCCCAGCAACAATTAGCTCCAAATGATAGCACACTTGTAAATTGGCAGGCCGAAGACTTTTGTGGTATGAATCAAATAAAATATCAAAGTGTTGCAGCCAACACAAGGTCAAAAAGGAGAAATTTGGGTGAAAAACAGCCATTGGCTCCAAGTAATCCACAACCTTCTACCACTCCATAGGCTGTTAGCAAACAAAATGCAGTTCCAAACATGTAAGGACCACCCAAACCAGCTCCTAAACCAACTCAGATGCTAGCTGCTGCTGCCCATGTGCAAGGAATGAATGTGCAAGCTAAAGGAAAACACAGGGATGCTTCATCCCCATTCAACATCATTGATCAGATGAAGAAGACAAATGTAAACATATCAATGTGGGAATCACTATCCATCCCAGGCCAAAGAGATTTGCTACAAGCTGCCATGAAGGACTGGTCAACTTCAAATCAACAGGTCCAAATGCAAGAGAAGGTACTCACAAATGCTGCCCAGCCTGAAGGGAATCATGGAGGACAGCAAGGTAAAATGTTGAAGGCCCCTCCATTTTATGTTTCATTGATCATTGGGGACCAATTAGTACACAATTGCATGATTGACTCCGGGGCAAGAAGTTCAGTAATGCCTAAGAAAATAGCTGATTAGCTGGGGCTTCAATATGAAGTCATATCCAAAGGGGTAGTGCAATTAGATGGGACAACGGTGAAAATAGTGGGGGTCATTAAAAACTTGAGCCTTACCTTGCATGCATGCCCCAACGTTACTGTTTTGCAAGATGTTTTAGTGATAGATTTGCCACCACTCTTTTCCCTATGCTTATCAAGGGATTTCACAGCTAGAATTGGAGGCTACTTATCTACTGATTGGTCACACATGTTGTTCAGAACAAGATATGGAACTAAGGCCACAATCAGATTTGAACCTATTGCAAACTTTCACATTGAGCCTTACACTCCAAGCCAAATCAATACCAACTGTTCAGTATTTGATCAAGAAGATTATCCAAGCACTGATGAAGCTGACACCAAGGTTGGAAGCATCCCAGATTTGAATCTTAATGAATGGGCAAGCATGGTGCATGCTTTTGATCCTTATCAATAAATAGAAGAATCCGAGCTAGGATTTTATTGTTTGGACGAAGAGAATCAACCTCTCCCCAGCATCACCAAGCTAGATCATAAGGATGAGAATGAAGTATGGCAATTATTATTTGATGGGTCAAGGAGTAGACAAGGTGCAGGAGGAGGAGCTATGCTCATTTCACCAAAAGGTATAAAGTATTACTCAACCTTCTGTTTTCAGTTTTCTTGCTCAAACAATACAGTTGAGTACGAAGCCTTAATTCATGGATTGCACTGGGCAAGGAAGAAAGGCATCAAGAACTTGCAAGTATTTGGTGATAGTGAGCTGATCGTAAACCAAGTCAGAGAAAAAAATGCTGCCAAGAATGATCTGTTGAAGAACTACAAAAATTAGGTATGGGATCTTATTGAAGATTTTGAAGCTTTTAGCATCAATTTCATCCCAAGAAAAAAGAATGAAGAAGCGGACAGACTGGCAGCAATTGGGGCTGCGTTTGATGTTGTAGAAAGTATCAAAAGTGAGAAATCTCCACCTCGTATCAAATTGGTTGTGAGACCAGCTGTTCCATATAACAATACAAGTTGGCAAGTCTTCGAGAATGATCAGCAAATTGTTAATTTCCTACAAGAAGAAGTTGAGTTCTCCGCCAGAAATCAAGACAAGCTGGAGCAGCAGTATGGTGACCAAGTGGTGCAGATGAGAACTAAAAAATTACCAAAAGGCCTCATAACCTTAGAGTCAATATTTAACCCGAATGATCAGTTTCGGAAGGAGAAGGTGAACATTCAAGTAAAGGGTGAAGATTCAGAGCCTATTTTAGTAGATGAAGGTAAGACATTGCAAATTGGAAAAGTAAGTACTCCACAAGAGAAATCTGATTTTGTTCAGCTTTGTCAAGAGTTCCCAAATGTCTTTGCTTGGACTTACAAAGATTTAAAAGGTTTCAACCAAAAGTTGGCACAACATACTATTGAGCTGGATCCAGAATCCAAGCCTGTCAAGCAAAATCAAAGGCCAGTGAATCCCCATATCGAACCTCTCATGAGAAAAGAGTTAAGCAAGCTTATCGAGGCCAGTGTCATCTTCCCCATTAAACACTCAAGTTGGGTTGCAAACTTGGTGCCAGTAAGAAAGAGAAATGGAGAAATAAGATTGTGTGTGGACTTTCGTGATCTAAATAGAGCATCACTCAAAGATCATTATCCACTTCCATCAATGGAACAAATATTGCAGATTGTAGCTGGTTTAGAAAGGTTTTCATTGCTAGATGGGTATTCAAGCTATAATCAGATAATGGTGAAGGAAGAAGATCAATTCAATACGACCTTCACTATAAAATGGGGCACATATGCTTACAAGAAGATGCCATTTGGACTGTCAAATGTCGGAGCAACATTTCAGCGAGTTATGGATATGGCATTCAAAGGCTTAGTCAACAATATAGTGCTGGTATACCTAGATGATATCACTGTCTTCTCAAAGAATGTAGCAGACCATCTCTTTCATCTCAGACAAGTGTTTCAGAGGTGTAGAAGGTTCAGAGTGTCATGGAATCCAAAGAAGTGTATATTCTTGGCACACGAGGGCAAATTGTCTCTAGGGAAGGGCTAACAATTGATCCTGAAAGGGTTGAAGCTATCCGAACACTTTCATTGCCACACCACAAAAAATCTCTTCAAAGATTCTTGGGAAGGATAAACTTTGTCCACATATTTGTGCCTAATTTTTCCACTCTTGTGAAGCCTTTAACAATGATTTTGAAGAAGATTCTTGCATTCAAATGGACAGTAGAAGGCAAAGAAAATTTTGAGAACATCAAGCATGCAATATCACAAGCTCCAACTCTTATCAACCCTGATTTTTCAAAGGATTTCATGTTGTATGCTTTTGGAGGGTCAGATACAATCTCAGCTATCTTAACACAGTTGAATAGAGAAGGTTCAGAACAGTCCATAGCATTCTTCAGCCAAATCTTGGAAGATTACGAAATAAAGTATTCTTTCATTGAAAAGCATGTTCTTGTTGTCATCAGGAGCTTGAAGAAGTTCAGACACTTGGTCTCAAACAATAAGATTCAACTGCTGGTGTCTCATGCTAGTGTCAAGGAATTTCTCCTAAACAATGATTTAAATGAGAAGAGAGCAGGTTGGATCACTCGGGTAATGGAATACGATATTGAAATCAATGTGACCAAGTTGGTTCATGGCAAAGGTTTATGTGAGCAGCTCGCTTCCAAACAACCAGACGGGTCAGAAGGTGAAGAAGATGTTGTCCTGCTACTACAGAATGATCAAGAATAGCCAAATGATGATGCACCCACTCCATGTTAGACTCAAGACTCGGTACATTACCTCCAAATAGGCTTGTGCCCTCCAGAAATGAGCAAAGAAAAAAGGAGATACTTTAGGTTACAAGCCATCCCGTATGTACTCATTAATGGTATCCTATTCAAGAAGGACATAAATGGTGTTCTATTAAGATGCATTGGAACAGGTCAAGTTGAGAAAATCTTACACGAGTTCCATGATGGGGAAGCAGGAGGCCACTTTGCTCCACGAGTGACAGCTCTCAAAATCATGAAAGTTGGTTACTATTGGCCTACTATGTTCAATGATTGCTACTCAAGGGTCAAGAAATGCAAGAAATGTGCATTCTTCACTAGGAAAGAAAGGTTAGCAGCGCTACCCCTTCATCCAATTTCAGTAAATCAGCCATTCATGCAATGGGGATTGGACTTCATTGGGGTTATCAATCCCAATTCGAGTCAAGGTCGCAAGTGGATACTTACGGCAACAGACTATTTCACCAAGTGGACTGAAGCAGTGGCACTCAAGGAGGCAAACGAATCCAATATCTTAGATTTCTATGAAGGGATAGTCACGAGGTTTGGTGCCCCTGCCACTATCATATCAGACAATGCATTAGCATTCCTTGGCACAAAGATCACTGAATGGGCTATCAAGAATTGTGTGTATCTCAACACTTCATCAAATTATTACCCTTAGGGTAATGGCCAAGCCGAGTCTATGAATAAGAACCTACTAAGAATCATCAGGAGGACTCTTGATGAGAATCAGAGGACTTGGCACTCAAAGCTCAAATCAGCCCTATGGGCTGATAGAATCACACCCAAGAGGTCTACAGGAAGCTCTCTATACAAGCTTGTGTACGGGAAAGAAGCAGTTCTACCTATATCACTTGAGTTACCAGCATTGGAACTCATGAAACAGTTGGAACTAGCTGAGGTTGAACCCATGGAGGTTAGATATGCAGAATTAATGGAGCTCCAAGAAATTAGAGAGCATGCAGCCCAGGCAATAGAGAAGGATCAAGCCTTGATCAAGAAGACTTTTGATAGGAAAGCCAAGGCTAGAACTTTCCAAATTGGAGATCTAGTGTTGAAATGGGATGCAGATCATGCAAAGCCAGGAAAGCATTCCAAGTTCGATGCCATCTAGAGTGGCCCATACATGATCATTGAATGTAAAGGTAGCAATGCCTTCCAACTGGCTAAGTTGGATGGTGGAGAGTTGCAGATTCCAGTCAATGGAATCTATCTCAAACATTGCTACTAGAAAGATAGCTTCTCATCCTTGTAAATATTAATTTAGAATTTCCTTTCCTCTAAGTGCCTATGCACATTGTACTTCTGTTAGATTAGTTTTTATTTCCCTAAGTTCTTGAGCACATGTCCTATTGCTTCTAGTATGTGCATGTTTGCAGTTCATCGAGCCTCCGGAAAAGAATTGCAGCCACAGGAGAACCAACTCAACAAATGTTTGAATGGCTCAAAGGATACGGGTTTTAAAATTTTAAATCAGCTGGGATATTATCAAATAGACTACATGCCCGATGGATTGCTACGAGCAGCTGGTCGTTCTTCATCTAGCAGGCAAATAACCCCACTGAGTCGCCAAAATAGTTATCCAAAATTCACCCCTCAAGGTAATTTTGATAACATGCATCAAATTATTCAGTCCCAAGCAAGTAGATTGATTCAAGGCCCAAAATCATGTTTTTGGGGCCCCATCGGCTTCTATCTAATTCTCCCATCCAAGAAAAGATCCCAGCGAGTTAGAAAAATGAAAGAAATGCAAAAAATAAGGTTGTAGGATTGTTTAAAAGCATTTCAGGTCTGAAGGGTGCGGATCGTACCAGTGCGGCTCATACCGAGGTTCGTCGTACCAAGTTTGGGACCAAAGAGGGAAGAAAATCAACTAAGTTGGACATTTTTGTCCCAGGCGGTCCGCAGGACAGTTGGGACGCGCGGGACGCGAAAAGGTGAAACGACCGAAGGTAATAAAAATCGTCAAGTTTTATTGTTTCACATGGTTTGGGACAGCCGGGACAAAAGTACACGTGAGACGTGAAAAGGTGAAACGGCCGAAGGTAAAGAAAAAAAGTCAACGTTTGACCCGTGAACTTCAAACGGCCATATCTTTTGACTCCGAGCTCCGATTTTCACAAAATTGGACTTTCTAGAACGAGCACGATGTCCTCTATGCCAAAAAAATTGGATTTCTTATTTTTTATGAGGGTAGATATATTTAAATAAAATAAATATATTCGGCTCCAGTCAGTTAATGCTCATTCTCGTCAAATGATAGAAAACGCCTGCCAGACCCAAAATAGCTGCCCGCACTCAGAAGGCCATAACTTTTGCATTTCTCAACAAAATCGCAAAAAATTGGTACCGTTGTAATCGTGGCTCCGAGCCCGACACACATTAGTCAATAAATTCTAGATTTGATGAGGTATTGATGGATATTTTTTATAAAACGTGGCCGGGTTCATAACAGTGTTTTATTTGGTAGTTGGGAGTGCAGTTAAGAGGCATGGTCACCATTCTTTCTCTACTGCAGCACCTGGGATAGTATGGGGATCCTTTTGCAAGTAATATAAAATCATTTTACTCCATTTAATTTCTCTTACAAGTGGTGGAAGGACAGATTTTGAGATTTTCATTTTCCCTCTCTCTCTCTTCTCATTTTTTCTATAAATTGGAGTGTTGGGCTCATTGTAAAGGGGGGAGTTTTCAAATAGCAAAGCTCTGTAAAAATTTCTTTGTGAAGCCAATGTGCTGCAGGCCCTTGTAGTGGACTCCTTGCATGGTGATCCAGGCCCTTATCCTGTAATAGATTGAATTGTGCATATCATGAAGCAATAAAATATAAGTTTGTGGATGTATCTTCCCCTGCTATGTCTTCTTGCATTCTTCTTGCCCCTTCAATCTTGATTACAAGAATACTATGTCTACTTTATGTTCATGCAGAGATCCACTATCATTGTGTATGTTTGAAATGTTGTTGTAAAATGCATTTTTGCTGGATCGTGGGGAACTGTCATCACTCCCTCTAGTATGCATTTTGCTTCTTTATCTCACACATTGGAAGGATACTCTCACACACCCTCCTTTTCTGGTGTATCACCTCTTTAGTGTAGGCTTTCATTTTATGCATTTTCTCTCCTTGGTCCCTTGGAAAGTTAGATTAGAAAAATTAGTTTATCTTGCATTAGAATAGATTGTGTCAGGTAGTTTAGGAGAAAGGGCCAGCTTTCTCTGGAGGTCTATCTCAAGTAGCAAGTCCCACAACTTGGAGATAGTACCCATGTTATCCAATCGCACTGTGAGTTCAAGTATATGTGCTTGTATAAACGAGGGGTGCTGTGATTCGATGATAATAGTTACCATCAAGATTTTGATCACAAGGGGGATAACACGCAAAAACGATCCTCTGGGCTCCAGCAAAAATTCAAACTCAGCAACTTCCAGACAAGAATATGTGGAAATTACGTATTCCAAAGTGTAGCTAGCCAATACTCCCTTCCACCAATGATCTATAGCATGGGTCCATGTTAGATTAGCATCTTGCAAGTTCTTGTATGTTTCTTGGGTCCAAGGGCATGATTTATAGTACCACCCCGATCTAGATGCATAAGCTGAGAGCCATTCAAATAGCTCTACCGGGAAACAACAAAAGAAGGTTTTGTATAACTCATGATAGAGATTGTCTTCCACCCATCTTCATGTATCAAACCCAGGTCCAGTATTGAATCTCTGAGAAAATTCATCCTCTGTGCTTTTAAACCAATTGTCAACACCTTCCAGTGTTAACCACTCTGTCATCACTGTTTACACATATCATGATGTATGCCATGTTCCACTACAACTTCAAAAAGAGGTCCTGGTAATGGATCCAAGATGTAGTCATTTTTGCACCCATCAAAGAACAAGGGAACCTCATGCGCTCCGGCCTATCACCCAGTGGGTGCTGGGCACTCATCCGAGGTGCATGAGAGGGAGCCGAGTCTCTCCTTTATGTGAGTCTATTGGAAGACATCATTCATGATCTTGACTTAGTGATTTTAAATACATGTAAGAATCATGGAGCTCAGGATGGCTCCTATACTCTTACAGTCATATCAAAAGCAAAGTGCTCAACAGAATTAACAGAACTAAGGAGTCATAAACCCGCAAAGATACTTAGCATTTAAATAAGGTTCAGGAACATAAAAGAAACCATAATAGAAAGATGAATATGATATTAGAAAAGAGATCTTAATACAATATGAGTGGTAACCTTATCATATTCATTCAAAGCTTACTACAAAACATCACAGAATGGCAGACCATCACGCATCATATCTGGATCCATACATGTAGGTTCTCAAAACAAAATTTACATTCCCAAACCCCCAATACATCCTTTCCTATAATTATCTACCCATTTATATCATAGTTCCTGTAGTAATTTTGCAGAGCTCTACTTCCTAACTTGTGTCTCCTTTCTCTACTATGGGCGCACATATAAATAGGCATCTGATGTAACACTCCTCAAATTTAGTGCAGGATCATAAAGGAGTTGAAATTATCCATGGAATGATAAAACTAATTCAAAGGATTTAATGCAGTGACTCCTAGATTCTAACGTGCATCTTCACTTGCCACAACATGTTTGCCATAACAGGTTGTGCGGATAACACTAGCCATGCAATTAATAAGGGTAGGAAGTGTTATGTTGCTCCTACTAAAGTGATGTGAATTGGGTATTTTTAAATAATGTTCATTGTAAACCCCGATTTCGTATTTAAATATTAAGATTGCATTTGCAAAGAACATTCTTGTAATCAAGATAATTTGCTGGTAACTGAGAATTGAAGTGTTGTAATCATGTACAATTGGTTACGATCAAAATATGTGTAATAAGCCATCGACAACATGAATTAATATGTCGTACTGACGGCGTTGGGTCATGATATCACAATGGGAACAATTAAAGTTTTCTAAGGATAAAATGATACTTGCGAAATAGTATATTTCATTGTTTCATTCCTAGAAGGTAACACATTTTAGACAAGGGAATGTAGTTTCCGGATTTGTCTAACGAACCTTCTAACGATCAACCACTGTGGTTAGTGGACTCTGGCTTGTGAATCCTGGGCCATGGCACTTACATGGATTATGAAATTATTATAGCTGATTTCACTTTGTAATATGCACCTCTATGGGAGTTGTAGTGCATTTAAATAATAACATTAAGGCTATTCAGGTGCTAAAGCTTTGGTCTTATACAATATTATAACCTATGTTTTTGATAGGTTAATCGACCTAAGTTATGAAGAGTAATTAAGTTATTATTATTTAGCAAATTTTGGGGGAAAAGGTAACTAAAGTTTTAAACTGGAATAACCCCGCCAATTTTGGAGGAGAGTAATGGGCAGTGGTAGATGGATAAGCCACTGGTGTAGCACTTCCACATTGAATGTCATTAAATTTGCATTTAATATTTTAAAAATTTGTAAAGCCCCGAATGAGGTGAATTGCATACAACAACTTCATTTAGTTTTGTGGTAAATTTGGAAAAAAATCCAGTTTTAGTATCCTTGCATGGCGAATTTCTTAGGGCAGAAGACTGTAAAGCCTTGTAATTTCTAAATCAGTTGCTATATAAAACATTTCACTAGGAAAGGAAAGCTGGAAATGTGACCTAAGTTGATTCAAATTGTGTATGGTTTGGGGCTGTGAAGGAAGCATGAAGGAAAGAATTCGGCCTGCCATTTTACCAAGAAAGAAACATTCTTTATCCCTTTTATCCTTTTAAATCATCAGATGTTATAATGAATACATATTAGCAATTTTGGTTTGTGCTAAGAGAAAAATTGGGTATGTATTAGTTCAGGGTTGTTGTTTGTTATACTCTGTTTGTATGCAAGAAGAAGTGGAAATTGGTATGACTGTAACCCTGGGAAAACTATTATCCATTTATCTTTTATTCCGCTTGTATCATGCTCGGCAATGATGACTGTATATACTGTTTTTCGTTTGCATTGTTGATTGGGGTTGACCCAAATTATAACGGGTATTTGTGCAAATGATTCAATGTTTTGCAAAAATTATAATTTGGGAATATGGGTTTCCTTTCTACCTGACTCAAATCAGGGTATGATTATTTAAGCAATTAAATCTATTCTGGATATGGGCATATATTACTTTCACTTCTACCCTAAGCGTATCACCGTAGAAAATGAAGGTATATTTGGGCATGATCTCGGGTAGATTTGGGGATAACCTGTTGGTACTTATATCACATGCATAGTTTATATTGTGGTCTACTTTTATCCCCCTTGAGTTGACTATTAATGAGCCATGAGTCTGCTAGGCTGAAGACTTGCTGGTTGTCAACATAATCCTTTCACCCTTGATGGGTCTGCAAGCAAATATAGGTATTAACCTTTTAAGACATGGCTCAGTTGGATAGGTGTTTTGTGAGCTAATAACACTTCACGTTAATCTAGCATGATATGCTAAACCATGTAGTTCTTAGAATGGTTAATGGGAAGAATCAGGGATTACTCCTAGTTTCATTGTAGATAAGTGGCAACAGAGGCTGAGTTGCAGGATATTTGTATCATAACCTGTCACCTTCCAGCCGAGAGTTGATTGCAGCCTCATCCTAAATAATCATTTTCTTAGGATTTTTGAAGCATCTTTAGTTGATGTAAATAATTGCTAGGTTGTAGAGCCTTCGGCTCACTCCATTATAAGGAGTCTCGTTATTTACTACCTTCCCTAGAAGTTATCTAAGCTAGTTTTGAACTGATACTGAAGGACAAAAGATGAATTTGGAAATTGGATTTGGAAGGGCTAAACCTAACTGATCTTCCACTGAATACAGAAAACCATTCTTCTCTCTTTAGGAAGTTATTCTGTTCTAATGTTATAATATCTCTATAATCAGACACTTACTTGAGGAAAGCTCAATTGGAGCTGGGACTTTGATGGATAAGGATTAAATGTGTTGGTTGTTTTATGCTTCCTTGAAGAAACTAGAAAGTCTTACTTGAAACCAAGGGGGTCTTGGTGGATTACACTATGGATATGTTGGATCAGTTTTGCTGATCCATAAATAAGGTGCAATAATGGAAAGGAAACTTAGTTGTCTCCATTCTTTAAAAAAAATCGATCCTCACTGAAGATTTTAATATTAATATTATGTAAATCTATGAAACGGATTAATCTCTATAGGATGATTAAATCAAGGGAAACATATCTTCATTACTGAAGAGTAATATGTATTAATCATTGAGATAAATTTGTGGAGTTTAGCCCCTAAACGCAAGCATAAATAAGCTTTGGAATGGTTGTGTCTTCATATTCTTATCACAGTAGAATGTGGTAAGATATAATTTGAAGTGATGAGTTTTGTTTATGAAGGTACACTAAGGAATAAATAGGCAACTGAGTCTATATTGCCTTGATTCCTCTATGTTACTATGATAAGTAACCTGAGTTGTATAGATATATATCTCCTTCTTAGGATATTACAGATAATGTAGATTATGTTGTATCCTGTAGCTATGACATATAAAATGTCATGTGTATTAACCGAATCTATTCGGTGGGTGTTTTGATAATGATGAAACTGGTTAGTTTCATTTCCGTAGCTTGGATTACCTTGTGTTTCCAAGGATTATACTGTTTGAATTGCTAGAGAAGAAACATTAGTTGCAGTAATTTATATTTATTAATGGGATGACACAGATTCATACCGTGGTTGATAAAATTTTGATTACTCCATCTAACTTTTTGTGATTCAATCATGTTTTTAATGACTTGTGTTATTGATTATTTGATGGTCATTTCTTGGGTGTGAATATCTTCTATCCGGTTTTTCTTTAAACTTATTTTGTGAAGTAGTGCATAGAACTTGTCCTTGTGGAGTACTAAAAGAGGTGAAGGAGCTGTTCTTAATGATTGCAAAGAAAGTTACTTAAGAATGATTTTGTAGAATTATATGATTAAAATGTTAGATTGAGATTATTGCAGTATTTATTCATTCTAACATTTAATGACATAAATTGATAAATGGGATAAAGGAATTTTCTTGCTCATTTTAGTCGAACTGACCTTGCCTAACCATTGTAGGAAATTAAACGAAGGTAACTGGTGTGAAGTAAAGAAATGTCTTGGTTATCTAATTGTACCACATGCTTACTTTTAAAGGATAAAGTTACAGCCAATTGTTGATTTGAGATATTCTTATTTATGTTGCAGAAGTTATTTATTGACTTTGAGTAAAGGTTCTCTTGTGAAAATATACTTTGACATCTACGATCTATTGCAACATGGAAAAGATTCCATATTCTGTTCAATAAATACTCACTTCGTATTATCGAAGAATTTTAATGCCTCTCTGTAATTTCTTTAATGAATCCCATTATGTTGTAGTAATGTTGGTATAAGAATGGCTTTATACTTATGATCTTTTATGAAAATTGGATCATTGGACGATTGTAACGGAGGGCTGTTGTAACTCTCTCTATTTTATAATATAACAAATGTCTTATGGACTAGGTGAACCTAGGAGGTTCAATGGGCGAGTTTTGAAGTTATAAATCAATAACATAAGGGATAGGTTAATGGAATACACTACGAATTAGTGTTGTTGAATTCTATAATCTAGATTGATTAACTTAGGGGAAATCAATATTGTTGTTAGCAAGAGGTAGTGATTCCTCACAAGACTGGTAAAGGTTAAATGCATGATAGATGAGAAATCATCTAGTTATGAATCTTGAGGTGTTGCTTATGTGTGCATACTGAAGGAAGATTCCTCTGATAAAGTTTGAGTAAGTATATTAGAAATAAATTGTTATGATGAAATTTATGGATGAAATGTTAATATTCATCATATAAAGATTAAGTCCCAAAAACTTGTTGATGTTCCTTTTGGGCAGCACTTAAACCTTTTAAGGAAACTAAGTTGAAATAATTGATAAAACTAACCCAACTCCCTTAACATGAAGGAGATTTCAACTTAATTCCTCAAAGTGATATAATAAATGAGAATAGATCATTCCTTGTTGTTTAAGAAAACTGTCTTTCCTTAAAATGGGTAAATGAAGGATATGATCTATCAGATTGCTATCGTATAAATTAAGATGTGACGAATGTTTATGTTGGAGCTATTCCAACTAACAAGATGTATTAAAGATAAATCATTAATAATCAGGTTGAACCTAAATGCTAAAAGGGCCCATAGGATATGGGATACAGTTGGCATAGAATTGTTGGGAGATGATTAAAATCTCATAATACTAAACCTCCATGAACTGTGGGTTTACTACCCAATGAAAATTATTAGAGTATTGATGGGAGCATTCAGATTGTGCTCAACATGAGTACTCACCATCTCACTCACTATGGAAGTTTGGTGTTTATGCTCCTAAAAATAAAATAAAATTGTGAGCTGAAACCAACCATGAATAGGATATGACGGTGTAGTCATATAAATGATAGCAACGATCCGAAAGTTGGAATTAATGGAATGTATTTTGGATGCCAAATAAATTGGTGCAAGGATCCAAGGAAAATGAATACACTTCCAAGGTGATAGTATCCATACAAATAAACCTAAGTGGAGGTTTGGAAATGGTTATAGAAGTTCTCAAGAGAATTGGGAATCCTACTGAAACAAGAACCGTAAAATGGATAAGATGTATATCTATAGATAAATCAAACCTGGCAAGTATAAATGTTAAGGTTAAACTGAGTAACACGATTCTATTAATATAGCATAAGTGTTTTTGAAAGGAGGGTAACGAGATCGACTTCGTCTGTACCCATTAATTAGTAATTATATAGTTACAAGATTACGAATGGGAGTAAGAATAACATTAGTAGTTATTAATCCATAATAATGTAAGGTATTATTCTGATACGGTGGAAATTAAATCATTAACAAACCGTAGAATTGGGAATTCAGGTCTAAAGTTTGATCTATCTTATATCTGAAATAGATAGGAAGAAATGAGTAGTTTTGGAACTACATTTAACCTATCACGATCCTAGGGGACAGGACTCTAGATACTCTTCACTAAGTGATGTAGACACAGGAACTAGATCATTGTGTCATGTTTTAATTTATTAAGATACCATGTTTCATTTTAAGACTCTTAACAGGTCGACTCAATGTCGTTGTTACGTGGACATATCCATTTAATGACAGTTGTTGTTATTTGAATACTGCCACATAACAGCTATATTGAGTTCCCTTTTCAAGACCTTAAAATGTAGCATGGTATTGCTTAAGTACAAGCTTGTTATAGTTACAAGGGTGGATGGAACCCCATGGGTTGGTACCCCGATGACAACATATGATGGTTACGAGAAGGGAAGAATCCTAGCAATGATGAGAATCATTAAAAAGACACTTGCTCTCCCATAGGCATCATAGGTTGACTTTGAGGTAATGCTTCGTATAGGTTAATCCGGGCTTGTACCCTGTATAAGACTTGTAGCTGTTTACATCATCATTGACTGCAAATCCTTATACCCGAAAAAGTGATTAAGGTGAAACGACAATTTCCTAATGACGAGGGTGCCATCATGGAATTGAGTATGGTATACATGACTCAGAAACCTTGCGCAAGGTAGTGTAACTGCTGATTATACTGTCGAGATTTCACCATTATCTAAGTTGTGAGATGCCTGTGGATTTCATAGGTGGAACCCAGGTACACACTTAGAGTTATCACTTATATATCATATCCTGTTAAAGGGGAACCAAAGGGATACATTTTTATGTATGGCTCGTAAGGGCATTGAGGGAGAACTTGTAAGTTTGGTATTCTCTCATACAGCTGCACACGGTTCATGATAGTTATTAAAAGGGAGTTGCATTAAGACTTATGTTGGATTTAAATATATGGGTATTTGAATCAGCTACATAAGGTAAGACAAAAATAAATAAATAAATTCTAAGATTGAAGTGACAAAAAGTGGTTGTTACATCTGAAGTGCTAACAAACTCTTCTGCATCCTCAGATCTGGTGCCAAGTGTCAATGTGTGAATCATCCTCGGCACATGCTTTTCCAGGCCTACGCCCAGTCCATGTCATGATGAGCTTTTAGGATCTTCTCTCGCAAAGTATATTACTTCCAGGTCACCATGTCACCAAGCTAGAATCTTATCCAAATGGACCGCATTCTTCATGTGTTCTATCTAAAAGGCCAAAAACAACTAAGTCCTAAATTCTGCTTTGTGGGCGTGCATCCTAGGTTCCCCAAGAACCCTTCTTAAACCCTACCTTGCGCGCCTTGTCTTGCACGCTTCCTCCGGCCATGTGCGCTTATGCACCTTTATGATTTGGTAGCTACTTTAGGGGGCCAACACCAAGTAATGTTAGGAAATTATCTTCTTCTGCAAGCACTCATACCTCAAAGTCCCCAGTAAACTTGGCCCCCCAATAGTAATTAATGCATCTTTCAAAAATCCAATTGGTGTGGCATTATTACAGTTTTCCATGAAGAACACATTACAAGATGGATGCAATGGAGGTCTACCAATCTGAACCCACACATCCAAAGTGAGTACATTTACTTCTGTGCCTGTTTCAATCAAGATATTACTTAAAAGACAACCATCCACAACTACATTCAGAGTAATCTACTTATCATAGTCCAAATTGTCCAGAGGTAGGTTATCATATAAAGTCTATCTCTCATGCTCAGTCCCAGTGCGTGGAGTGTTCCCCGTCAGCCAGCTCCCCAACAACAGAACGATGTTCTCTTGGCACAACATCTTACAAACCTCCCTAAGATCATTAGCATATGTCTGATGGAGTTCAATTGCTTTCTTTTGTTCTAACTTTCAGGAGTGTTCCTTTAGGCATTGTATCTCACCCTGCAGATTCCTAATGACCTCCATGGTTTCTTGATAAAACTCCTTCTGACGCATCAAGTCTAGATACTTAGCATGTAATACTTCCCCCTTAATAATTGTTGGCTTCTGTTGAATAAGCTCCCTAGTGCACGCAGCCTCAGTGTATGTAGTCATCTTTACAAGCACGAACTCAGGAACTGACGTTAACTTTGGCATCCACTAGTCCTCTACTGCACGTTGTACTCTAACCATCCCCACGCCTTTATTTTCTTATTTATGATTTTTACTCATATGTTCATATAGGTTTAGACATTCTTCATAGTTGTGGTTCTTCCCACAGAAAGGACAAATAATGTCTTATGGAAACTCACACCTATAGTGATTGGGGGATCCGCACATATAACAAGTGCCATGAGGGAAATCACTTCTTATTCCCCATCGACCTCGGCCCCTAAATCCTCCACGATATCCTTGATCTCTACCATGACCGCCATCATAACGCCCCTCATTGTGGTCATAGTAATGATACTCACATTTCTCCTTAGAGTGATTAGCAATACCTGTCTGATACACCCCAAAATCAATGGCATCGTGGATTTGATCAAGAAACTGAAAATATTCAATGTCATGAGTGGAAGACCTATAAATTTTGTAGTGTATGGACAATTTTTTCCTTATTGAGCACTACAACAATGGGCACCAGCTTGAACTATGGTCCAAATGGCATATCTGGCAATCCAATAATAATGAGCACACTGATTTACAGGGACAACTATCCTTAGTATGCCCATCTACTTCATAGTTTGTACACCAAATTCCATTGAGTGTCTCATGTGTCAAATTAACAGATAATATCTCCAACTATTTGGCCATTGCTACAATCTGAGCTTCCAAAAATGAACTCACTCCTGTGTCTACACTCCTTACCTCCTTGACGCGTAAGGCTACTTAAAGTGCCTCACGCAAATCTATGTAATTTTTATGTGAAATTACTCTTCTAAAGGGCATGATGAGTCCTCCAAAAAACCACTGAGCATGTTGGATTTCATGTATGTCATAAGATAGCTTATACATAAGGGTTTTGAACCGAGCATCATACTCCATAACACTTTCAGTAGTGCTCTGCTTAATGTCTTTGAGAGAGTTTATGATTTTTTGCTAGAACTCAAGGATATTAAATTATTTCAACAAGGCATTGTTATCCATATTTGTACCCCCCTTGTAAAATTAATTAACCTACAGGTCTAGGCATTGATATTTAATGGAGAGAAGTTTATAGGGTATCTCACGGCGAGCTTGCTCGTAATGGTGAAGGTTTGGAGCCGGGTTTTTTTAATGGTCAAGATTGGAAAAATGTACGGATTGTCACCTTCTTGAATCGCATCAATAAAAACTTTATCGTGCATTAACCACCTTCTTGACGCACGTCAACAGAAAATTTGTGGTGCGTTAACCACCTTCTTAACATGCATCAATAGTTAATTCTTCGCACATCAACCACCTTCTTGATGGACATTAACATCAACTTCATTACGCGGCAACCACATTTTAACACATGTCAACAAAAAATTCGTCGCAAGTCAATGACCTTCTTGACGTGTGTCAATAGTAAATTTGTCACACGTCAATGGCCTTCTTGACACATGTCAAATATTTCATCACGCGTCAACAACATCTTCATCGCACGTCAACCACCTTCTTGACACACGTCAACAACAACTTTTTCGTGCATCAACCGCCTTTTTGACGCGGGTCAACAAAAAATTCATCACGCATCAACCGCCTTCTTGACGCGTGTTAACAAAAAATTCATCATGCATCAACCACCTTCTTGACGAGTGTCAACAATAAATTCATCGCTTGTCACCACCTTCTTGAAACGTGTCAACAACAACTTCGTCACGCGTCAACCACCTTCTTGATGTGTGTGAACAAAAATTTATCGCACGTCAACTGCCTTCTTGACTCGCATTAACAAAAAATTTATTGCACATCAACCGCCTTCTTGATGCGTGTCAAAAACAACTTCGTCACGCGTTAACCTCCTTCTTGACGTACGTCAATATTCCTTCCCATTGTATGTCAGCATTCCTTCTCTTCGTGCTTCAACCAATTCTTCTTATCGTGTGATAACCTCATTTACTCATCATCATCGACTCCTCCTGTTCTTATCAGGCATCAGCTGGTTGTTCCATTCAGGTGACAGTAAG
The DNA here is from genome assembly GCA_019776745.2 of Taxus chinensis. Taxonomy (NCBI): domain Eukaryota; kingdom Viridiplantae; phylum Streptophyta; class Pinopsida; order Cupressales; family Taxaceae; genus Taxus; species Taxus chinensis. The sequence continues at coordinate 119,434,801 of CM034155.1, read as the reverse complement.
GAATTTTAGATACGGCCAAACATTAATGTCATCGTACAAGGTATCTCAACAACTGCATTAATGAGGTATGACACCCATGTTCACCATGCAAGAAAATTACCATTGGAAAGTGAACTAGCATGGTTGCCCATACCTCCGTAAAAGCAATTAATGAAGGATTTCGGTTGGTAGCTCTCCTTCTGTATATATATGTATTTTCCCCTCATTTGTAGGGGAGACATTCTAGAATGTAAATAAATTTTGCCAAAATTGTTCCAACACTTTTGTGAGCTACATGCCTCAAATGTATGCATTTTGTAAAGGATTCTTGCCTTGTGCCTATATTGTAATGGATTTTGCATCATTTTAAGCAATAAAATTAGTGTTTTGTGGCTTTTCTCACCCTAGCTCAAGTTGTATTGTGTTATTTTCCTTCCATTACTTTTGTAGGTATATTTTGCATGTTATATTCCCTTGTAAGATTAAAATTTGTTGTATTCATCGAGTATGAAGATGTAAATGTTGTTTCGGACTGTGGCGCTTTTGGCTTCCCTCTCCAACTTTGTTTTCTTCCATTTTTCACTCAATTAGAATCTCTCCACCCCCTATTCTTGGTGTTATCGCCTCCATTAGTTTAGGATTTACATCTTATGCATCTCTTTCTTCCCTAGTCCCTTGGAAATTCTAGGTTACTATTATAATAGCTACATTTCCCTTTCTAGAATTAGTTTTAGCATTAAAATAGGTAGAGTAACCAACCTTCTTTGGAGGTTTGTCTCAATCGCAAGGATCCCACACCTTGAGACAATCCCATGTTAGTCAAAAGTAGGGTTTTGTAGTATGCAAATCCTAGGGTGCTAATTTTCTAACATAACAGTTTTAGCACGCTTGGTGGGACCAAGAATTTTTATTCAATTGTAACAAGATTGATGTGCTCTTTCTATAAAATTTCAGCCTTTAGAGGCTTTATATCAGCACATCTGGCCACTCCAAGGGGCAGAATACAGTGGTTTTAGCAGCCCAAACTTGTCAAATTTATGAGAATTATTAAAACAAGGTCCAGAACATATGAGGAAGGAGCTTTTGAGTACCTAAACTTATCACCTAGAAGAGGATGACGAGCTCAGAGATCACCATTTCCACCCAAAATAACTTTATCTACACCTCCACCTGGAAGACCTTTACTTCAATTAACCAGGGTTCTCAGGCCGATCAGGATGACACACCAACAACCACCACAAGGACCACCAAATCCCTTTGTCAACTTCACAAGGATCAGTCCATTCAATCTCAATGCCCATAATCCAATTCTAGTGGCAACATTGAAGAATATCTCATACTTCACAGGAGAGAATCATACAAATCCCATTGACCACATTCAAGACATTGCAAATGTCTGTACCATACATGAGATCAATGAAATGGATATTGCAGTCAAGCTATTAGCTTCCTCTTTCAAGGGTAAGGCCTTACAATGGTTCAAGAGTTTGGCAACATGATCTATTCAGAATTGGAATCAGTTGTGTTCATCTCTTTGCAATCATTTCAGAGAAAGCGAAGACAACTTGTCTCTACTAGAACAACTGACTACAATCAAAAGGGCACCAAACAAGCAGATGGCTGACTTTAACTTTAGATTCTAAAGGACATGGTATAGGATTCCCATTACTGTGAGACCAACCACTAAAGGTGCATTTCTCTATTTCCTTTAAGCTTTAAATTATGATATATTTGTAATGATACAATCTATGGGAGGAATAACCCTACCCGGGGCTTATGCCATAGCCATTAAAGCTGAGAATTGCTTAATTCAAGCTGGTAAACTTGCACCTAGGCCACCTATGCCTCTCTATCTAGATATGGGGAATCCTAATCCTAATCAAACACGTATAATAGCCACCATCCCTGGCCCTAAAAATCAGAGTTCTAATGACACTTCTACCTCTTCTTATAGTACTTGAACTGAACTCCAAGAAGTTATGAAGAAATTGTAGAACGTAGGGAATGAGTTGGTGACTCTTAAGAGGCAACAAGATCAAAATTTTAGACCTTATCAGCCTCAAGCCCAACTAAACAAACCTTCATATTAGTCAAACAGGCCACATGTTCAAGCTACTAACCAGAACTAAGGACAACCCCAAGTTGCTAATCCATTCCAAGCATATAACCCTAATGCAATTTCGACATATAGGGACTTGGTTCCTACTCAAAATAACATAGCACAAGAATATGAATGGTGTTTCCCATGTATCCAACCCCACAACCAAGCAACATGCTTCAATGGTGCTTTAAATCAAACATTGATGGTGACTATGACAAGTGTTCCTCAAGAACCAAACCAAGAAGAAAATCAACAACAAGTAACTTCTCAAGAGGCACCTCCAAGTGAAACAACACTTGTGAATTGGCAAGATGAGGATCTATGTGGAATAAACTAGTCCCCTTCTCAAAGTGTGGTAGCTAACACGAGGTCTAAGAAAAGAAATATAAAGGTAGGGAAGTCATCTAATCCAAGTACTTCTCAGCCTTTTGTCACACTTCAGAGTATTAGTAATCCAAGTGCAACCCCAAACATTCAAAATAAACCCAAACCACCTTCTAAGCCAACTCAGGTACCATTTTTAGTAGCCAATGTGTAGGAGAAAGTCATGTCGAGTAAGGGGAAATAGAAGGAGAACCCATCTCCTCTTAGCATTATTGATCAAGTGAAGAAGACCAATGTAATAATTTCCATAAGGGAATCATTAAAAATTCCGGGCCAACGAGATTTGTTACAAGCATCCATGGAAAATTGGTCAGCATCAAACAAGTTGTCCAATAATCAAGAGAAGATATTGACTAATGCAACTCCACAAGAAGGAGTTCATGGAGGTCAGCAAGGTAAAAACATGAAGCCTCCTCCATTTTACATATCTTCGATCATTAGAAACAACCTTGTACACAATTGCATGAACAACTCAAGGGCTAGCAGTTCGGTAATGCCGAAACAGATTGCAGATCAGCTGGGCCTGAAATACGAGATGATTTCCAAAGGAGTGGTACAGTTAGATGGGAAAATAGTGGGACCTGTTAGGATCATTAAGGGTTTAAACCTCACATTGCATGCATGTCATAATGTCACAGTTCAACAGGATATATTAGTGATTGAATTTCCACCACTCTTTGTATTGTGTTTGTCAAGAGACTTTACCGCCAAAATTGGAGGTTGTTTATCAGCTGATTGGTCGCATATGCTCTTTAGGACAAGGTATGAAGCTAAGGCTACAATCAAATCTGAGCCAATTTTAAATTATCACATTGAGCCTCACATACCGAGTCTAATCAATGCAAACTACTCAGCTTTTGATCAAGAAGATTTCCCAAGCACTTCGGAGACAAATAACAAAGTTGGAGGCATTCCATACTTAACTCTCGATGAGTGGGAAAACAAAAGATATGCATTCAATCCTTACAAATAAATGGAGGAAGCTGAACTGGGCATTTATTTCTTGTACAAAGAAGATACACCTCTTCCTAGTGTCATCAAACCAGATGATATGGCAGTTGTTCTTTGATGTCTCGAGGAGTAGACAAGGTGTTGGAGTAGGTGCAATGCTTTCATCGCTGCTAGGTATGAAGTACTACTCAGATTTTTGTTTTTAGTTTGCTTGTTCAAACAATACAACTGAGTATGAAGCATTGATCCATAGATTGAATTGGGAAAGAAAGAGGGGTATAAAAAACCCATCAAGGATTCATACACAATGGAGGAATCCAGCCCATTTGCCATTAGTGTAGGCCACGTGGATCCGCTAACTGTTGTTAATCATGGCCTTGTCTACGATATGGAACCACAGACCACACCGACTTTCTCTGCAATCTTAACTATACCAGCCAACAAATCGATATACTCACCAACGATTTAGATTCCTGCACCAAATCCAAATCGAATTTGGAAGTCGAGGATCTCAAGTACCCTCATTTTATGTGTTGTTCGACTCCAACTCCGCCATTAATGGAGTAGTTTAGACGAAGAGAAGAACCATCAAGTATGTGGGATCAGTAAATTCTAGCAATGAGGGTGATGGTGTTTGAAGTGAGTGTGAAGAGCCCTGGTGGCATGGAAATAAGCATGGACCCAAATACATTACGCTTCACATAACTGTACGAAGCAAAAATATATATTGTAACCTTTCAAAACAATGTCACAGATTCTGTAGCTCCACAAAATGAATTTGGAGAGATAGCTTGGAATTGCATCCAAGGAGAGTCGTACCTTGTTCGTAGCCCTGTTGCAATAATATGGGTACAACAACTCCTTGAGCACTAATTTTTTATATCGTCTAATGCTATCACTATCTATAATATAGTACCTGTGTGAGGTCGATTTCATTATGTTTGTTTATTGCATTCGAAATAATATAAATCGGTATCCCACTAGTTGTTTAGCTTAAAAGGCATCACATTATCAGCAATAGCAATAGTGTTTCACATAAGCCGTCTTGGTTTTTCTTATACAAATACGAATATTTACGCCGAAGGCATTTTTTACCCCAAAGGCGTTTTTACAATGGGGTCGATGCCTCTGCCCTCTGACAGTGAATAAGATATTGGGTGAGAGGATAGATTCGTACGTAGTCGACATAATCCGGCGGTTCATCAACTCCCAGGATAGATGGGTCTTGATTGCAGCAGATAATAAAACTAAATGCCCCCGTTCGCTAACCACTTTTCCTTTGTAATGCACTTCAAGGTCTCTAAGGGTGCAGGAGCTATTGTGGAGGATGGAACTGTTGACGCCCTTCACATTATTGGTGATGTAAATATTAATGGTAGTTTCCTCTGAGAGACAATTAAACCCGCTTCAGATACAGATATAGATCCAGATCGATCAATTTGTATGTAGTAAAATGAGGAGATATTAGAGCTGCAGATTTATCTCTCTGTGCAGGTCTGCTTTAACCCATAACACAAGAATTGAGAATACATGCTCTGGTGTCTAGGCCCCCTATACTGCCTACTTTTGTATATACTTACCTAAAATACATGCGACATTACTTTCCCCTTCTCTAACCCCAAATAAGCATCGGTGATTTCCTTCATTTTCATAAGCACCATGGATAAAATTTCCTCCGCCACAAATAGCCCTTGAATTGAACTTTCATTATTGGTTGTTAACGAACTTCAAAGGCCAGAGCTTCATGTTGCTCTGCACAGACACTTGGCTTTTGGTGGCATCGACAATGAGGCGCTCAGTGTCAAACTGGCAGCGAAGCCCACATAAGATGGTGTCGTTTGGTTTCCTTGGTCATTCACAATAATCTCAACGCTTTCATGTTGTCACACACCTATGTGGATGTATGTAGTCCCCAGGTCGATTCCCACAGCCTCTCCTCCTCCCTTTGCCATATTACACTCTCAATTGAATTTCATATTTCTACAGAAGTAGATAATTTTGCGGGATAAACTAAACTAAAAATCTTCCTTGAGCGAAATCCAGGTCAGTTTTAACCATGTCATTTAGAAGAATTTACAAGGAGAGTTGTGCAACAAAAACAATCTGGTAGCAGTAGACCAATCTAGTGAGTGAAGGTTCGGAAAGGTGAAATGGTTTGCTTCTAGAACGTACTATTTTAGATTTGAGTTTAATTAATTATTTAGAGGTTAAATGTTATGTTTAAAGAAGTCGAAAGTTTCAAGAAGTGGGGTTTTTTTGGAGGTTTTTTTTATTCTTTCGCTAAACATTAATAGTGGCACTATGATGAATACACATTAAACGTGTATTAGATTTCCAAAATATTAGTTTCCATAATGTGAGATTAGTTGTCAGTGATCATTTATTTGTGAAATTATTATGTTAAAAGTGTTTGTACATGTAGAAATATGGAGCGTATTTTTAGAGTGTATATGTGGTTTATATGATCGTGTATTTCCACACCCTGGTCCAAATAAACAATTTCAAATTAATCTCTTCCATATATGTGCACATATTTAATTGATGGAGAAATGAAAGTCCTAATCACCTCACATGATGTCATGTTATCGGACTTGCTGACGCTGATAGAAGAAGACATGAAATAATTGAAAACAATATTTCACTTTGACTAAGCAACCCCTCCAAAACAATGTCTCGTCTTCGTTTTTATCAACACCCCCTACAACACCTTATTTCACCATCGCAATTGATTGAGATTGTTTGTCCTACAATGTATTTTTCTATTTTTTGTTTTAGTGGACACATGTAACTCAATAATTATTTAATCATATCCCCCCTCAAAAAATTACCTCCTTATTTTCTCCTTGGTTCAAAATAGATTTTAATAGGCCCTATATACATGTGGAAATATCTTCCCATATTTGTCACTTCACAAATATTTTTAATTGAAGTAAATTAATCTATCACATTTAGTATATTAAATTCTATATTAACAAGTGTTCTAATTTCGTCCACTCAAAAAACTTGACACCATAAAAAAGTGAAATAACAAAATAGAAAAACTGAATTGACGGATAAAATATTTGTTTCATTCATACTTCCATTCCCTGAAGGGGATGGATTATTGATGAGTGTTCCTACATCACCTATGTTTTCAGTAATTACTCGACCTTGAAACCGCAAAGCATGCTTGCAAAGTTCTATAAGAAGAAACAAGTGCACAGTTGGGTTTCAAACCTGGCCCCTACTGAATACTCGCCAAATATTTGTTTTGGCCCCTTTAAGCTCGCATTTCACTCACATGAGTAATGTGCATGAGTTTGAGATAAATAAGTGGAACATAGACAACATATATTATTTGGGTAGGAACAATTTGCTATGTGGAATAAGTGTGGGACATACAAGTATTTTACGTCCACCTTTTAATTTCCAATATCCCTTTCCTGTCTACATCTTACCTATCAAATTAAACATTGTCAAATCAAAATCATTGGTGCTATGAAATAATTTTTTTAAGCAAACTTAATTGACATATCAAATCTACCTTTTCGCCGATATGTTTGATGGCTTGAGGGCCTCAATTATGATGGGTTTTTCGTAAACCACTAATTATCACACAATTCTTTAAGCTTACAACTAGAATGAAAGGCTACAAATTGTTGTATACTAGAGATTTTTTGGGGAAGATTATTCTGAGCCATCGAATAGGTGTATGGCTTTCACATAGTTAATTTTCCCATCATCGTCTTTATTTTGGCCCATGCAATGCATTCTTTCACCATCACCGCTAATTAAGATTGTTTATCCTATAACACATTTCTTGTGTTTTCGATATAGTGGAAACATGTTACTCAATACTTATTTAATCATATCTTCGTCAAAAATATTCTCTCCTTATTTTCTCCTTGGTAGGGAATATATTTTAGTAAGCCCTCCATACATGTCAAAATATCTTCCCATATTTTTCACCTCTCAATTTTTTCTAATCGAAGTAATATGATCTATCAAATTTAGTATATTAAATTCCCTAATGAATATTGTTTTAGTTTCGGCCTTTTTTATTTTCGAATCTTTGTTCATATCTTTACCTTAACTAGCAAATTAAATTTTTCCATTAAAAATACTTCACGCCATACAAAAGTAAAATAACAAAATAGAAACTTTCAATTGAAAAATGAAATCTTCCTTTGATTCATATTTACATTCCCTGAAGGGGCTCAATTATTTATGAGTGTTCCTGCATTGCCTCCTTTATCAATAATTACCCGAGCTTGAAACTGAAAAGTGTGCTTGCAAAGTGCTGCAAGAACCAACCAAAGTGGTTGGGTTTCAAACTTGGCCCCTATTGCATTCTCACCAAATTTTTATTTTCACCCCTCTAGGCTCTCATTTCACTCACAATAACACATTTATTACTTTCCTTCTCTCCTCCACGCTACATTCCTCCACCCCTACCCTTTCATCTTTCATAAAGGATATGGGCACCATTTTTCCCGTGTTGTAAATAACAAGGAACATATGTTGTATTCTGGTTTTCGGAAATGTTATTGTTTTACTTGGTGTATAATTGGTGGTAATGGTTGTTGATAGATGAAACCATCACGAATGTTGCTAAGGAATAACCTTTTTGTTGTCCTCATAGCAAGCGAGAAACCCTAATCCAGTATGTCTGTGTATTTGCTACCTTTCTTTGTTAGGTCTACTCCATATCTTTTGGTCTCTATTGTGTCTCATGAAACGTGCACTCGAATACCCCTTGCATTGTAGCTTCCATTGTAACTACAGGATTTCTTCTCTAAACCAATAATCAGTCACATATGGTAAAATGCAAATCCAAAAAAACATCACATTTTCAAAATAAACACTTATTGGAGTGACCATGTTGTAATTTACTTAGCCATATTCAATTCTCCACAACATAAGATAAAATTTCCAATTTATAAATACTCACTTACCAAATAAAAACATCTACAAATACACTCAATACAATCACAACTATATGCAAAAGGAAATAAAATTAACATCTAATCTTGTTACACTATATTATTTTTTCATCCATCTACATTAACACATAAAAAATGAAACGAGAAATTGAAAGCATTGAAGGACATAAACAAATGAAAAATACAGAAAAAAAAGGTATGCACTACTTCAATACAATTCATAGAATGCCAATTTATTCTCCATGCACTAAAACTTATTTCTTTATTTAATATGCATGAAAGCAACATTGGATTCCACAGTGACATCTATTGATGACCTCAACATATTTAGAAATGGGAAGCTCTTCCGTGGAGATGTCCTCCTTGTGTACAAAACAACAGTCCAAAAGGAGTAAATAAACACCTTTTGCATGTTGATCTAACAGATGAAAAATTTGAAATGACAATTACTCTCAACATCACCAATGAATACATTTCAATGTACAAGGATTGTTTTTCCAGGGTATGGAATACAAATCAAAATATTTGACACCACCCCTAAAACATGTTATGACCATGGATATTGTGACATGATATTATTGCTCAACAAATATAGTTCCATACAAACAATACCTCAAATGTGCATAGAATGAAAATTCATTCCAAACACAAAAATCAAACAACTGCTAAACATTACTGAACTGTATGTAAGTGGAATAGTTGACGCAATTGTCACAATTGCGAAAAAAATTGGTCTGCAACTTGTTCTCAAAATAAAATATGGTTTCTCAGAGGATGACACATCAAAGTTAATTTTAAATTCTCCCTTATAATTCATCTTTTACACATTCTTTCTCTTAAAGCACCAATTTTTTAATTTTGATTTTGCAGCTCTACCTCTTTGGGACACATACACATCTCTATTTGCAACAATATAAAAAGAACTAAAAAAAAGATTACAGAATTTACTTGTTCAAAAATATAGTGAAACACAATGGAATTGACAAATCTTTGAAGACCAAAAAATCAACATTTATCCCACCATTGAAGATAGAAAAAGCACTAGAGGACTTAAAAATAACCTTAAAAAAAACAACTTAGGTAACCTATTTTTCACTATCCAATTTTAGGTTCAATAAAGAGATCAACTATAATCCTTCCTTTTACAATAATTTCGCTCCTTTTACTTTATGCATTTTCAACTTCTGGCATCAAAGTAACCTACACCACTCTTGAAAACACACTTTTACTTCATTTTATGAAGAATGTATTAAAACTGTAAATTGTTCTTTCTATAGGCATAGGGTATATTGTCTATTGCCAACGCGTGTGTGTGTGTGTGTGCGCGTGCGCGTGTGCATGTGCATGTGCATGTGCGTGCGTGTGTGCGTGCGTGTGTGTGTGCATGTGTGCGTGTGCGCGTGTGCGTGTGCGTGTGCGTGTGCGTGTGCGTGTGCGTTTGCATGCGTGCGTGCATGCGTGTGTGTGCGTGTGTGTGCGTGTGTGTGTGCGTGTGCATGTGTGCGTGCGTCTGTGTGTGTGTGTGTGCGTCTGTGCGTGTGTGCGTGTGCATGTGCATGTGTGTGTGTGTGTGTGTGTGTGTGTGTGTGTGTGTGTGTGTGTGTGTGTGTGTGTGTGTGTGTGTGTGTGTGTGTGTGTGTGTGTGTGTGTGTGTGTGTGTGTGTGTGTGTGTGTGTGCGTGCGTGAACTCTCTCTCACACACACATGTATTGTGTGTGTTATATACATACATACATATGTATACATTGAAATGTGTGTGTGTATATACATTCTTTTTTTGTGTGTGTATACTATATATATACTATATATATGTATAATACACACACACACACATTCATAACCCTTTGAAATAATTTGCAAAAAAAGGTGGTTTGGCAGTGGAAAGCTTTCAATATATACAAGAAAACCTCATCCACTGCCTTTTTTGCCAAGAACAATGTCCATTTGGCTACAAAAATCAACTAGTGTGCAATTTGAAAACCATGAGAAACAAAAACATGCAATGTTTCCTATCTGGTCTTCCACTCAAAACCCTTGTACCAATACTGTCAGATACATCACATGATGAGTACTTAAAAAATAAAACTTCCACAATATACTTATTGTGAGGATTTGTTGTTGAATGAAAATTGACTCTAGATGAAAGCGACAACATTGTACAGGTTGATCTATCAAATAAAAATTAAGGTAAAACTACTACTACACACCATCCTTATTACATTCTCCCATAGTTTTTTGTCCTCTTCCTCTACTAAATTTACAAAAAAAAATCCTAGTTAACTTTATTTGACAACATACTAGATAACAAGCAATGCTTATGTCTGTAATGCTCTCACCATTGTTGAAGACAGTATCCACCTCCAATATGCAATTAGTTAGACATTACAAGAATTGAAAAAACCATACTACACTACTTGTTAATATTTTTGGTTTTCATATTACAATACTATTATGTGTAATCTTGAATTATGTTTATATGTCTATACAACCTGAACCTACTTTCTCTATGAAACAATATCATTGGACATATGATAATAATCAAAATATCTATAATGTTATAATCAATAACATTGTAATATTATTGAAAAGAACGAGCTAAAAGAGATTGAAACCTAATTTGTAATATATATAGCTTTAATAAACATTGAATTAGACTTGATTCAAGGAAATGCACAAATTACTTTTTGGCAAGATTGGATTAGTAATTATATCTTTGTCGTCACCTTTGTATTATTTATTTTGTCTAAACATGAAATCCATGTGGAACGATGGCTTTGATGGAACGATATTTTAATGTTATTGTTTAATTGTTTATTCCTTAATGCCGATTTTTTTGGATGAATTATTTATATTTGCAAGGGTCACAATCACGGAAATTACTCTCTTGGAATTATTAAATTCTAAAGTCATAAAAGCAATATCATAGCATATGAAGGATATGTTGAACAAGGTCATGATATGACAAATACTACCGAAGGTGGTGCTTTTTGGTTAGGGGGAATACTTATCATTACACTTGAGCATAAAAGTTAGATCTAAAAATGAAATCTGTATACACCTCATGGAACGACTAGTCTTGAGATGTCCCTATTTCTTCTACAGCAGGGTCAGGGTTAAAATTATATATTTTTTAAATTTAGTGAGTGCCTTATAATCAGACAGGAAATACAAATCCATGATTAAAATGACCAGGACGATGAAGATCATAGAAAGAGATCTACAAATAGACCCATCGAAAGAAGTGAATAAGATTATTTTCTTTAATACATTGTTATTAGATGTTATATTCCATAGCACTCTGTTACAAATTTTATTTGATAGCGAGTGAAATTTTATACTGATTTGTCTCTCATTCATTTAGATGTCTTGGAATACGTACCTGTGTGTATAGGTGTATTTTGAAATGAGAAAAGTGCAACAGTTAATTGGAAAGAGTAGGGGAAGATAACCAGAAGAAGTTAAGACAAGAAAGGATTACAAAAGTCACATATTTGTACATGTTCATATCCCAACACAGCGACAGAAAATGTAAAGATTGTAATGAAGCGCAATAGTTGTAAATAGCCACACAACAAACAACTATATATTATGGTTTCATATATTTTTGTGAAATGCATCAAACAAATTGTGCTAGAAACACACACAATGGAAGTTTATAGAGATCATATTATATGTGTCGTTAATAACATGGCTAAAGTCCAAGTATTTTAACAACCATCAAGAAAGAGCTGACAATTTTTTTTACAAGGGAATAGTGTGTCGTAAGATTTCGACAGACAAAGGAAATATGTGCCCAAAAGCTATCAATCGAACACTTGAATAACAGAGGTACAAACCTGTAGAGTATGTACACAAGTGATATTTTTTTAGCAGCATAGGCCTATAAAACAAAGGTGTACAATCGAAGTTATAATGTTTTCTTAGCAATGTATAGGAAATATGACAATATGGTTTTTTTACGAGAAGGGAAAATGGTAAAGGGAAAGGTGTAGTAGATGGACAACAAACCTATTTATAAGTTGGGTTGCCGCTGTCGACGGGAAGGTTGATAGCCTCATCGTTTGTCTTCCCTTCACCAACTTGTGTTTCAAAAGGCCCTATTTCATCGTCTGTGTTAGCCTCATCAGGGTCCTCATCTTTGGATACTTGTGGCTTTTCTTTCCTAAGTATGATGTCTGCAATATAATATTTCAAGGGGATGTCAAAATCCATTGCATATCTCCCACATCCAAGAGGGAAGTATCTTACAGCTGAAGGGCATTCAAGAGACATATTTTCTCGGATTGTCACGAAAATAGCCTTGAAGGAACCCGAACATGGCTGCAAAGGAGGTTCAACTGGAACCACAGGAAGGTTATTTGTTTGTTTTTGGCTTGTCCTTTTTTATTTTTTTATTTTCTTTACTTCTGTTCAGCATCTGCAAAAATTATTAAGAAAAGTTAGTACGGGTTGGGAAAGCAACACTTGAGTTGTCATGCTTAAGATATATTGGTCATGCTTCCTGAATCTCTTCTCCACATCTCTTTGTTGAAATATGAATAAAGAAGCAATTATATATTTTGTTGTCTGCAAAAGGTGGAGATTTATCTACACCCAAATGCACTGTCTTGATTTATCTCCCAATCTTCTCTTGTGATGTGTTTCCCTTAATGTAATTTCTATTGCAAAAGTAGGGTGTAATTTCCAGCCAACCTATATGTGTTTAATTTTTCCAAGAACATTAATAAAAAAAACCAATATTATTTCTTCTACCAAGTTACGGTGCTTTATTTTTGTAATTTTATACAAAATATTTTTTATGATTTACATCTTCCTAAAAGAGCTAATAGCCACAAATTTTTGCGTTAACCATAATCAAATTGAAATTCCAGGGCTTCTCACAGTGGCATGGCACTCAAACGCAACTCTAATCGACATTAACAACTTTTACCTTAAATCAGGTACATACTTTTTACATTAGTTCATTCAAATGCTCATAATAATACTACATCCTTGTACCCCACAAATAACTTTGTTAATATGGCTATTTACAAATTGAACGGCTTTACAAATGCCAAACACAAGTTTGTTTATTTGAGTAAAGGATAGAAGCACAGTAAAGCAAAGGAGGTCGCAACTGGCGGCAAAAAATAGAGTGCGCAACAAAATTGCCAAAAAATAGGACTCCAACAGGGTAGTTGATTCATATCCATTTATAAATATTTACATAGCCAAAAAGTAGCCGAAACACCAGGCAACAAAAAATGTAACACCTTACAAAGCAGATTAAGTATAAATCGCGAGAAAAAAGATAGCCTGAAATCTGACCTCTTCCCCAAAGCAACTGGGACACTCCTTCACACAACAAAATAAGGTTGTTTGCAATCCGCACAATATTCTTTAAACCACATGTCCTTGTGCAAGTCCGGAAGATGGATTTTAAGAAGAATGGTGCCACAGGCCTTCACCGGCGTGCAGTGAAATACGGCCTGTCATTAAAAAGTGTGTTCAAGCCTAGCTGTCCCCAGACATGTCTGTCAGGCCACAAAATCAAAATCACAATCCCCCAGACTATTTTCATTGAATACACATCCCGTCCAAGCAGTGCAATAGGTAATGAGCACAATGCTTGCATTAACTCATAAATCCATGTCGGGTTGCATTGCCGACTAAATCCACAGGACATGGGGCAAGCTCAAGTCTTTAAAAAATATGGCAAACAACAAACAACCATAATTGATACAGAAACAACAATAAATTCTCTAATATACTCCAATAAAGGGTCGAAGTATATTCCCTTAAAAACATTAGACAACTTGAAAATCAAAAATTAAATTTACCACTTGGCACAAAGTGATTGGTTGGAAGAAAAATGTTAATTGTATTGGTGAAGCCAATATACTTGCCTTCGGTAGTATAATAAATCCACTAAAAAATTAGTTTCTCAATCGTAGTCTACCTGTGCATTACCTGCCTACGCTGTCAAGTTGTTTGAAGCATCTTAACAAACAACAAACAAAAAAGAAAAAGAAAAAGCATTCCACTCGTATAATTCGTGAAGACAGACAACGACAAGAGCTTACAAAAGTAATTATCTAGCTAATATACCAACTCGCAGCGATAATAGCTAATTATCTAGCAGTTGCGACCCGTGTGACACCACCCTATTCACTTTCACTTTCACATTCGCTATTTTGCATGATATTGGAGGCGAGTTTTAGCCAATGGTAAGCGCTAGAGTGTACACCACGGCTTTCAAGTTTCACCGTGGTTAATTTTCACCGCAGGGTAAGCAGGCTGGTTGGAACAGAGACGCCGTACGAAGAACCAGGTGTCGCTCGGGCGACGTGTCATTCAGCATGTGGAGGGGCGCCATCACAGCTGTCTTCAATAATGGAGAGCGGTACAGTTGAATTGGTCGGGACACGGTAAATACCTAATCATCGCCCCATTGACATTACCACACGCTCCTCTGTCGATTGCTTTCAAACCTTTAATCACCACGTTCATCCTGCCCTATTTATATCGCTACCTCATCTTTTCATCTCATTCGGGTTTCATTCACTGTTTCAATACAGAAATAAAAAAAATTCTGTGTCAATACGGAGGGTAATATTTTATTGTTCAATAGAAAGAGTAATTTGAAAGGTTTTAGGGTTTGAGGTGTAAGGGGATTTTCAGTTCTGTATCAAATGGCCGAGCTGTGACTTTCGCTAATGGCGATACTTGTGTTGGTTGTCTGTGTTGTCGAACTAAGCTGTGGTGCTGCTGCTGTTGAGACAGTCGGCTACTCTAGAAAACTCACGGCTCTGGTGGAAGAGCAGCCCATGGTATTGACTTATCACAAGGCTCCTCTTCTTTCCACGATCCCTGTTGATATTCATGTTGTGTGGTACGGGAAATTTAGCCCTGTTCAATTGTCTATTGTGGGGGACTACTTGCAGTCGCTAGGTGCACATTTGCAGGGGAAGGACAAGAAGCCCTCTATTTCTACTTGGTGGAAGACTACTGGAAAATACAAAGGTGAAGCCTCTAATCAGGTAGGTGTGAGCATTGTGAGGCTCGGGAAGCCTGGGAAAGTCGTTGAAGAGGACCGACATCGCCGCTCTGGGTGAAAGCTCTGTGAAATCAAAAGCTCTGCCTCTACCGGAAAAGAGCTGGAATTCCATGTATTTGGTGTTAACATCAGAGGATGTTATAGTGGAAGGGTTTTGCATGAGTTCTTGTGGATTTCATGCCAACATTTACGGTCCCCTGCTAACGGAGGGAAGCTTCTTCAACACGCGTGGGTTGGGAACTTGGCAAGTCAGTGCCCTGGTCAGTGCGCATGGCCGTTTCACCAGCTAATTTATGGCCCTCAGACCTCTCTTCTGATTGCACCAAATGGCGACGTAGGCATTGATGGAATGGTCATCAATATTGGCACTGTATTAGCTGGAGCAGTGATGAATCCGTTCAATACTGGTTATTATCCTGCCGAAGGCATGAATATTGTCTTCACTTTAGCAATTAAACATTTGCATTGTTTTCAATCGTATTGTGACATGTGTATTTAAATGAGGCTGGACTATAGTTTTAGCTTTTGATTTTTTTATTCTGGCAACATTTTATTGGTCGTTGGCTTTATGTCCACTGTTGATTGAAAAAACGCAGCAGTTATGAAACATTAATGCATCATTAATGCATTGACCGTCATGTACAGATTAGGTCGCTTTTGATAGTTTTGAGTGGCTCGAGGAAAACCCCTGTTTGTATCTTACACGTTGTGTAATTTTTCATTTCCATCTGTGCGCCAGGAGGTGAAGGACTCTGAAGAGCAGTGTGAGTTTTCATGGCAAGGCGATTTAAGCTCTCTGTTCTCATGTTTTTCCCTGCTGTTTATTTTTTAGTTTGAGTGGTTATTGTATTGATTGACACTGTGAAAGTTCGACGCAAGGAAACAGTCAAAGAGACAAATCTTGGTCGCAGACAATAAGTACTCCAAGTAAAAGATAAACAATAGTTCCTGAAAATTTCAAGTTCGTAGTTAATCTATTTGCTAGAACTATAACAATGCAAATTTGTGTCTCCTGTCATTTATGAGAAGTTCCCCGGTGCTAAAATTTGCTGCGGATTTCACATTTAAATTGTTGCGATGCTTACAAGAGCAAGTTTTGTGGTCGTCTATTTAAGAGGGTAGATAGTTTTAAGGATTAAGAAGTATCCATTCTGTTAAATTCATGAAGAACAAGAAAAACATATGGAAAAAACTTGGTGTAGTATTTTCAACATCACAGTGTCACAATAGACAAGCAATACATGTTGGTATAAGAGGTCCATAGTTGACAGATGACATATCTGAGAAAAGAGACCAGTAGGACTCCTTAAATATATGTTTTCACATTGTTATCAGTTACAATATAAGAAACAATAACAACAAGAAGAACAAGAACATGCCTTAAGACTACCCGAGTTTGTCCATGGCCAGTCTGCCAGAAAAGCTGATGATCTGAACATGATGACAACTTGAATATTATATGCAATGTGAGCCTTCTCTCTGAAAAATGAACTTGGATGGTTGTCTTCAAATATGCTGAACTTCCAGAAACTACTAGCTAATTTGGCAGTGGCAATCAAGAATGAATGAGCTTCTACTTGAAGTTGGTGTATCTTGAAGGCAGAGAATTCACTGAGCATACCGAACGAGCCAATTAGAATAATTAATGTATAACAACTATAATAACTAGTTGGAAATACAGACACCAATTGAATGACATGCAAGTTCATGGTGTTCCACTTCCCTATATTCCATTATAAATGTATAGCTACCCTATTTAATATTATAATATTAATGGCATTGTCTACAGTGCAAATTTAAACCACGATCACAATACTGAGAAATTGCAGTTTAGTAAGGCTGATAAAATCCTGTGTGAATAGTTCTCTGGCAATGACTGAACTGCAGAATTTGGTAAGATTCAGCTTGATGCAATTGATTTAGACAGCACCTGCTTCACGGCATGGGAATAAGTCTTATGCTGATAGGTCAATGTAAACTCAAGCATATCCGACAAAGATGTTTTTGGTTCCCATTCTGCACAGACATTCTAAATATTAATTGAGATTTAACTCCCTTGTTGGAGTGCTAAATAAATTGAGGACAATATTAAACCATGGAAATTTGAACTGAGCCAAACATACCAAGTTGTTGTTTGATAATAGTCATGTCTGGGATTCACTTGTCACTATCATCATAACCTTCACCATAAAAATTCCTTGGAGCTTATGTCAATAGTTGGCTCCTCAAGAGGTGGTTGACCACTTAGTTTAGAGTATATCTTGACACAGCAAAGAGAACCAGAAATATTTGTTTAGTACGCAAAGCCAAAGAGTGAGGATACACATTCTAAATCAGAACCAGTGAATTTATGCTTCAAATTGCAAACACAGATTGTAAATAGCTATCTTACCCACCAAACATTTATTCACCTTGCATTTTCACATGCCAATTCTATGTTGCGCCTCTTAATAGATTCACATGACATTTTGCATAGCACATCTGCAAAGCTGAAGCTATTCTGCATAGCTTCACTGCTGAACCTTGGGCTCTATGTTTTACAGCAACTTGAGTCAGGACTCATATTTTTGGTAACATCTCATGAAATCTATGTATATGACATATGTCTTCAAATGCAACATAGTTCAAACAATTTTACATAACACTCACCTCAATCATCAGCGCAGCGAGCTGTCTCATAGTCACTTCGTTGTTAGGGTTGCCTACATTGAAAATGTGACCATTTGCCCTTGAGGGGTTTTCCTACAAAAATCAATGAGTGAGATGAAATAAAATCAAGCACTGAAAAACACAGACAAAGTTTACTTTTGCAAAAACCAAGTGACTTACAATCATTCGAACTACAGCCTCAATGGCATCCTTTATGTAAACAAATGTACGCTGTGACTATCCTCCATCAACAAGTTTTAGTGGCTCACCCCGCAATAAACCCTGAAAGGTTCATAGTTTTTTATCAGGGCCACTATATGAAATACCTATTTGACAATCATTTAGCCAAATGCAAATTTGATTTGTAGTCTCATTTTTCTCAACATAATTTGACCAACCAATAGACACTCAATATTTAACATACATATTCTAAAGGATGCGACATGTGTATAGAAAAACTTACATTGCTAAAACAGGCAAGAACCCTTGGTACACCCTCACTTGGTCCATCGATTCCAGGGATAAAATTCAGCCTTGGTCCAATCCAGTTGAATGGTCTCACAATTGTAAATTCAAGACCATTTTCAGCCCCCTCAGCTGTATAAATACAAACAATTATTTATAGTATTTTCAAAATATATTGCTAGGATTGGAACTATTATCATTTGGACTAAAATAAAAACAATAGTCATTAAAATATTTCTTACCATAAACAAGCCTCTCAATCAGCTGTTTTGCACATGCATAAGACCATCGTTGTTTCTCAATTGGGCCAAAAATACAAGGAGATTTGTCCTCCTTAACAAGGTAAAAGTTAGGTTCCTAGGACACACCAAACATTTTGTCACTGGAAATCCACTGAAAAACATCATTGCATCCAAGGAATAGCACCAATCAGTTAACATAAGTAGTGAAGTATGATTCCTTGGTATACCTGTCGCAAGGGATGGTCTTTTGGAAGAAAGCTTCCAATTGTCTTTCCGTAGACTTCGCATGTAGAAAAGTGAATCAGACGTTTGTTGTTTTCTGAGCAGTATTTTACCTAAGCACATAACCAACAAGGTCAATCTTTCAGAAAAATGATCAATCTCTCTGTGCAGGTGGATTGGTAAGGCTCGATATACTCCCAATCTAGATCATGGGCTCGAGTAGCCTGAATTATGCTGGTCTCATACATCAAGGTATCATGCAGACTAGGTCGGGACCAAAAAAAAGAACTTTACTATAACCTTTTATATCTATTCGTTACATTCTTCCAATCACAATTTTATTGTTCAGCGTATATTAAGATAGTAAGAAATGTATATGATAAGATAGTAAGAAATGGGTTTAATGGTTCTGAAAGGAAAACCCTACCACCCACATTACAATTTATAATCTAGTTTTTGCAAATAATGACTGCTTTTGTTAAAAAAATCGTATACACTAATGCCTTGTAGCTAACAAAATCATTTACCACCGGGAGAGCATCTATGAAATTGCTGTAAATTGTATTAAGGGGTCGAGTATTATAATCTGCTGGTGTGCAAATAGCAGCTAGATTGATTGTCTGCAATAGCCAAAAACCAAAAATAAATATCGAACAGATTTGGCTTTAGCATTTGAAATCGATAAAATACTGGCAATTTTTTTGGCCAGATTTAAGATAGTAACCAAATTAAAATTTAAAATAACGATGTGTCTTAGTAGAACATTCAACAAACGATTTTCGTAAAAAGGGTTATAAAGATCAACATGTAACTGAACATAGAAAAATTTAAATAATCAGATTATGCAAGGAAAGCGAAAGCTCTTATATATCAGAGAGGCACAACAAAAAGAATGTAGATCAAGGGACAGGATCATCAATTGGGGAAATATTGTTCACTACCTGAGAATTTAATGCATTTCAGATTTTCAAAAGCATACAAGAAGAACAAGAACATGCCTTAAGACTGCCCGAGTTTGTCCATGGCCAGTCTGCTAGAAAAGCTGATGATCTGAACATGATGACAACTTGAATATTATATGCAATGTGAGCCTTCTCTCTGAAAAATGAACTTGGATGGTTGTCTTCAAATATGCTAAAGTTCCAGAAACTACTAGCTAATTTGGCAGTGGCAATCAAGAATGAATGAGCTTCTACTTGAAGTTGGTGTATCTTGAAGGTAGAGAATTCACTGAGCATACTGAACGAGCCAATTAGAATAATTAATGTATAACAACTATAATAACTAGTTGGAAATACAGACACCAATTGAATGACATGCAAGTTCATGGTGTTCCACTTCCCTATATTCCATTGTAAATGTATAGCTACCCTATTTAATATTATAATATTAATGGCATTGTCTATAGTACAAATTTAAACCACGATCACAATACTGAGAAATACCGTCACTAAAATTTTTGACGGGTATGGGTGGATAGTTTTAAATTTGATTAAAAGAAAGTGAATGAATACCAACCCTGAGTCCCGCCATGGTTGTTTCATATTTCTTGTACACTTCTCTACAAAACTCTGTGACTTTGTTCCTGTCTACTCCAACTCTCTTAACCGCATAATCTGTCATACCCACAATTCAGACTTCATCATTTCATTGAAAAGAAAGCAAAAAAATAGAGCAAGAAATCATCACAACTTTTGAAGAGGAATAATAAATTATGAAACGTATATCATAAAATGCAGTTACCAATGAGTTTTTCAGCGCTGACATTAGCTCCAATATTCTTGGTGCATGCTACAGTGAGTCGTGAACTTAATGGGTGTAATGTATCATCAAGATCTTTAAAGAAAACATGAACCAAGTCAGAAATTGTCTAGAAAAATGGCTACAAAACACACTTCAAAGTGGATATTGCTTTTCCAAAACAAAGATTGTATTTTTCTTATACGCACCGAAGAGAAGACAGTCATAACGAGGCCTCTTGCCTACCACGTATCTCTCGTCGAGCTCCATTGTTAAAATACAGAACAACAATACATCCACCAAAAGCAATGTGATTATAACCCAAAATAAAAAAAAGTTGGCAGATCGAGGAGTAGTTGTAATGGAAAACATATATTCTGAGCATAAATGAAAACCCGTGTTCGGTTCAGAACTGTTTGACTGAGATATAACAGACAGAGTAGTATTAATGTTCAGCGTTTTATCTTGGATCAGAAAAATAAGAGTTCTGAGACTTTAGCAAAATAAATCCGTGGGCGCAACAGCCCATAGCGATTGTGTATGTGGATAGAGTAGATATAGGCATTTTTGTGGCCACCGTCTACTGCAAGAATGGTCCTACACAAGTTGCAGTGTGCGTAGCGGAGATGCTCGGAAACAGAATAGACAAAATCGATACTATAACTGCATAGTGAAGATGCCTTGTCCATGGTCTATTTTGAAAAAAGCCATTAATGGAAAGCATGGTTGGACAAAAAAATAACTGCCCAGATTTATAATTAAATACAAGTAGGATACTAATGTAACGAAGCGTCTTTAGTCAGCATCAGAGACATATGCCAAGAGATGTAGCTTCTAGCATATTTATGAAATTTTTGAACCATGTCTGGATGGATACATTTGTCAGAGTCAGAAAGACTTTTACAAGTATCTAAAATGTTGTAACAGTTTTATATTCAATGGAAAGCATGGTTGGACAAAAAATAAACTGCCCAGATTTTGTAATTAAATACAAGTAGTATACTAGTGTAACGAAGTGTCTTTAGTCAGCAGCAGAGACATATGCAAAGAGATGTACTTTTTAGCATATTTATGAAAATTTTGAACCATGTCTGAATGAATACATTTGTGATAGTCACAAAGACTTTTACAAGTATCTAAAATGTTGTAACAGTTCTATATTCATTTGTTGAATCGATCTTAAGCTTATAGTGAATGCCCTATAAATAAATATAAACTGAAGCGAATCAACAACAACAAACAAGGAAAAACTGTGCGCATCAAGTTGACGATGTCATTTTCATTGCCACAATTCGAAGACAAGGTCAAACTGCATTTGCTCAAGCAACCTGAAACACATTTGAGGAAATGCAATTGGCAGGTTTAAAGGCAGAAAAATAACATTTTTTGGATGTCATGTATAAGAATTCCCTGCTTCTTATGTATACCGCGTATAGAAGCATAGTGAAGGTACATTGTCTAGTTGATAAAATGTAAGCGTATCGAGCGCGAACTCAAAATGATTTGCTGCTTAAAGTGATTCTTTAACAAAAAGAGTTCTGAAAACATATCATATTTGAGCTATATTCTGTCAATCTTAAGCTTGTAAAGAAACATTTCTTCACCTTAGATACTTTGCTTTCTCTATCAAAAAACTTGTGCACAGCTTGTGCATACAATATTGTTAAAAAAACGCTTTAAGTAGCAAGTTTTTTGCACTTGACATTGGATATATTTACATTTTATCGAATAGTTTATGCACGTTGACTATGCTTCGACATGTGGCACACATACATGAGCAACACAGAACTGTATTTGCTTAAATGTGTTCGTAGGTGCTTCGGCAAAAATGCTTTCGCCTTGCCTTTGAACCATTGTGATGCACATGAAAGTGTAAAGATCATTAAACCTGCAATCATTTGCATTTGAGGAGCCTATATTCTGTGTCTTTCACACAAAAAAAAGTTTCTTTCACTCTTTCTGTGCATTGAACTCTCTGATAATTTATTTAATTAAGAACCGCATCTTAGATAGTGTATTCATTCAGACATTGTTCACAAACGCTGCATAGGGAAGTTTCGCCGTAGTACTGCCCTGCTTGAATTTGATTGTAAACCTGGTCACTTTTTTTTTGTCTTACCATCCTTTCGATTTATGGCTTCTATGAAACTAGACCATGAAAAAGACATCTTCAGTTTGCAGTTTTAATGTTGCTTTTGCACATCGTGGCTAACGCTTTGTTTTTGCTGGTCTTTATCTTTTATTTTTCAATAGTTCTTGTATTGATTAACACTGTCAGAGCTGCTTTTGCCGCTGTTCCGCTTTTGTCTCTGAACAAGATTTGTCTTTTTCACTCTTTCTTTGCATTGAACTTTGACATTGTTGATCAATAGAATAACTACTCGACATAAAACAGAACAAACAAAATCAAGCCTGCATCTGGATACAAATCATGGTTCTCTTGTATTGTATAGATGCAATGCACAAGATGGTTGCAAATGCTGCCTAGACAAGATTCGCTCCACTTGTGCTCTCGTTGAATTTGATTGTAAACCTGGTCACTTTATTTTGGTCTTACAATGACTTCCATTAGTGACTTATACAAAAGTAGACGATGCAGAAGGCATCTTCAGTATCTTATATTACACTTTATTGTCTTGCCGAAGGCATGGATATTGTCTTCACTTTACCAATTAAACATTTGCATTGTTTTCGATCGTATTGTCGCATGTGTATTTAAATGAGCCTGGCCTATAGTTTTAGTTTTTGATTTTTTTATTCTGGCAACATTTTATTGGTCATTGGCTTTATGTGCACTGTTAAGTGAAAAAACGTAGCAGTTATGAAACATTAATGCATTGACTGTCATGTACAGATTAAGTCACTTTTGGCAGTTTTGAGTGGCTCAAGGGAAACACATGTTTGTTTCTTAGATGCTGTGTAATTTCTCTTTTTCATCTACCCACCAGGAGGTCAAGGACTCTGAAGAGCAAGGTAAGTTTTCATGGCAAGGCAATTTAAGCTCTTTTTTTTCATGTTTTTGCCTGCTGTTTATCTTTTACTTCGAGTAGTTATTGTATTGATTGACACTGTGAAAGTTCAACACAAGGAAACAGTCAAAGAGCCAAATATTTCTCGGAGACAATAACTACTCCAAGTAAAAGACAAACAATAGTTCCTGAAAATTTCGAGTTCAAAGTTAATCTATTCGCTAGAACTATAATAATGCAAATCTGTGTCTCTTGTCACTTATGACAAGTTCCCTAGCGCTAAAATTTGCTGGGGATTTCATACTTGAGTTGTTCCAATGCTTACAAGAGCAAGTTTTCTGGTTGTCTATGACACTCAATCCTACATTTCCGTATTCTTATCATCAATAAAAATCACGTGCATTATTAAATTTCATTAAAAGAAAGGGAATGAATACCAGCCCTCAGTCCCACCATGCTTGTTCCATATTTCTTGTATGGTTCTATACAAAACTCTGTGACTTTGTTCCTATCAACTCCAAGTCTCTTAACTGCATAATCTATCATGCGCAGAATTCAGACTTCATCATTTCATTCAAAACAAACCAAAAAAATAGAACAAGAAATCATCACAACTTCTGAAGAGGAATAATAAATTACGAAACGTATATCATAAAATGCAGTTACCAATGAATTTTTCAGCGCCGGCATTAGCTGCAATATTCTTGGTGTGTGCTACAGCGAGTCGTGAACTTAGTGGGTATAATGTATCATCAAGATCTTTAAAGAAAACACGAACCAAATCAAAAATTGTCTAGAAAAATGGCTACAAAACACACTTCAAACTTGGTATTGGTTTTCCAAAACAAAGATTGTATTTTTCTTATACTTACCGAAGAGAAGACAGTCATAACAACGCCTCTTGTCTACCACGCATTTCTTGTTATACATTTACAATGGAATATAGGGAAGTGGAACACTGTGAACTTGTATGTCATTCAATTGGTGTATGTATTTCCAACTAGTTATTATAGTTGTTATACATTAATTATTCTAAAATGTTGTAACAATTTTATATTCATTTGTTCAATCGATCTTAGGCTTATAGTGAATGCCCTATAAATAAATATAAACCGAACCGAATCAACAACAACAAACAAGCAAAAAACTGTCCGCATCAAGTTGACGATGTCATTCTCATTGCCACAATTCGAAGACAAGGCCAAACTGCATTTGCTCAAGCAACCTAAACACATTTGAGGGAATGCAATTGGCAGGTTTAAAGGCGGAAAAATAACATTCTTTGCATGTCATGTATAAGAATTCCCTGCTTCTTATGTATACCGCGTGTAGAGGCATAGTGAAGGTACGTTGTCTAGTTGATAAAATGTAACCATATCGAATGCGAACTGAAAATGATTTGTTGCTTAAAGTGATTCTTTAACAAAATGACTTCTAAAAACATATCATATTTGAGCTACATTCTATCAAGCCTAAGCTTCTAAAGAAACATTTCTTCACCTTAGATACTTTGCTTTCTCTATCAAAAAACTTGTGCACAGCATGTGCATACAATATTGTTAAAAAAATGCTTTAAGCAGCAAGTTATTTGCACTTGACATTGGATATATTTACATTTTATCGAATAGTTTGCGCACATTGACTATGCTTTGACATGTGGCGCACATATAAGCAACACAAAACTGTATTTGCTTAAATGTGTTCCTGGTTGCTTTGGTAAACATGTTTTCACCTTCGCTTTCAACCGTTGTGATGCACATGAAAGTGTAAAGATCATTAAACCTGAAATCATTTGCATTTGAGGAGCCTATATTCTATGTCTTTCACAATACTCAAAATTAAAGGTAAAGAATAGGAAAAACAAAGCGGTAGCCATGATGTATAACTAGATGCAATGCATAAGATCCTCATAATTGTTGTGCTATTTTCCTTTAAACTTGCCAATTGCATCTTCTTAAGTCTGTTTCAGAAATTTCATAACTATGTTTGAAGGCGCATCTCTTTGTATGTGTCTGTCTTGCCACGGTTGTAATTAATGGTTTCTTTTAGACTAGAGCATGAAAAAGACATGTTCACTATCCACTTCCAGTATTGATTTTGTTTATTTTCATGCTGGGCACTTGTGCTATGTACACTGCAATGTTTCCAGCACTGTTCTCGCAGTAGACAATGGATGTTACTTTGTTTTAGCTACTCTTTATCTTTTATTTTGACTAGTTATTGTATTCATTAACATTGCAAGAGTTCCACACAAAGAAAGAGTCAAAGAGACAAAACTTGGTCAGAGACAATAAGTACTCAAGAGTAAAAGATAAAGAGCAGAAAAAAACAAAGTGCTGGCCACTATCTATTGCAAAAATGGTAATGCACACATTGCAATCTGCAGAGTGCACATGCTTTGACGTAGAATAGACAAAATCAATAGTAAAACTAGATACTGGAAATGCCTTCTCCATGCTCTAGTTTCAAAAAAGTCATTCATGGAAAGCATGGTTAGACAAAAAATAAACTGACCAGGTTTATAATTAAATTCAAATAGCATGTTGCTCTGACAAAGGCTCTTTAGTCAGCACCAAAGACATCTGCCAAAAGATGTAGCTTCAAACATAACTCTTTAGTTGACACCAAAGACATGTGCCAAAAGATGTAGCTTCAAACATATTTACAAAATATTTGAAGCATGTCTAAATGAATACATTGTCTGAGATGTCCTTTTCAATTTAAAAAAGTATTCACAATTAGCATCGATTTTTGATTTGTGATGCTCTCCTCAACACTGTGCTTAATCGGGTTTCCATAAATGCAGGATTTGTAACCTGTTGCTTGATATATGCACTGGACACATGGTATCTTCGAAAATGAATACGTTGTCTCGTTTGCACAAAATTTGTTTCTTTTACTCTTTATACACATAAAACCCTGTGATAAATTATTTGATTAAGAAGCCGATCCTATACAGCATATTCATTCACACACGGTTCACAAACATTGCTTAGACAAGCTTCGCTACACTAGTACACTACTCACATTTGATTCTACAACTGCTCAGTTTATTTTTTTGTTGCTGTGCTTTCCATTGATGACTTCTTTCAAAGTAGACCATGGAAAAGTCATCTTTGGTGTACAATTTTAGTATTGCTTTTGTACATCATGGCTACCGCTTGTTTTTTCTGCTCTTTATCTTTTATTTTACGTAGTGCTTGTATTGATTGACAATGTCAGAATTGCTTTTGCTGCTATTCTACTTTTGTCTCTGAACAAGATCTGTCTATTTGACTCTTTCTGTGTGTGAAACTTTCGCAATGTTAATGAATACGATAACTACTCAAAATAAAAGACAAAGAGCAGGTAAAACAAAGTGACAACCATTGTCTACAGCAAGAACGATGCTGCAGACATTGCAGTGTACATAACACATGTGCCCTCAAACAGAATAAACAAAATCAATAATGAAAAGCATGGTGAGCCTGCCACATACCAACACATAAGCATGGTAAGCATGGTAAGCATTTAGCCTTGACTGCATGAGTAGACAGATCTGTTTCATGCTCTAAGATCAGTTTTCCAAAAATCGGCATTTGCAAAAAAACGTTTCTGCTTAACTAATTTCATGCTATGCTTCAAAGCACATGGCTTACAACATTTTTAGATGAAAGCTTCTGGGTCCTTTGCTTTCAGCATTCGAATATGCTGTTATAACTATTCTAATTTCTTCTTCCTATTTTCAACGCTCTACTAAGTTTATTGAAATACATGTTTTCCCTGCATTGCTTGTGTATTTGCATGGAGCACAATATAGATTTAGTTGATTCTACATGGCTGCAGCTATAAATGACTACTTTTTCTTGTGTATTTCATTGCGCAACTTGCTTCATTGTATGTACAAAGATTATTTTCGTCTCTACTTTGGTCTGCAACATTCACTAACTGCATAACATGTGTTGTGTGCATTTCAGATTCGTGACAAAAGCAGAATCACAGAACCAAAGACATATAATTGCTATTTGCTTGAATTGCTCCTGCTCCATTGCAAAAGGTATAAACATTACTCTTCTTTTCTATATTCTGCTCAGAAAAGTTTTTTTAAAAATAGAGATAGAACAAACTGAATGCAAAAGAACATCCATGCCTGCGACGATAGTTGATGTTGAGCAATATACGTTGTCAGACAACATCGTACAAAGCATAGACAATGTCTTGCATAGGTTCAACCTTTTCCGAGACTATGCTTTCAAGTACGGTGTCGGTGACTGCTTGTTTGATTCCTTTGCAGTACTGCTTCATTTCCGATACACATCGCTTGAACTTAGAATCGGTGCCATTGAACACTTCCAGACTTTGCTCTCTGCCTCCAATCCTGAAGCATTGGCTTCTCTACAGTTAGAACTAGATCCTGAAAGCCTTTTTCTTATGCACGGTGTTCACAGCTGGGAAACATACTTACATCGCATGAAATTGTCTGCAGTGTACTTGCCCGAAGCTACTGAACAAGGCCTATGGGGTGACGTCTTCTGCATAAAATGGCTTTCCAAATGGTTGCACTTGCCAATATGGGTTTGGTCTGCAACAAGAGGCAGAAATTATCTCCAATTCATCCCAAATAGCCAGATACTACCATATTGTATTCTTTTTCATGATTCCAACCCTCTTAGTGGCCATTATGAACCCTTATTCTGGAAAAAAAATGCGCCTTGCCCTGAACCAACAAACAATGCTCATCTGATGTCCCGTCAAAATTCTGTAGAAATGCTTTGGAGCAGTTTATCTAATCAGCTACAACAACTATGCCTTGTTAGGCTAGAGACAAATGACAATATCAATGCTGATAGCCTTTTCAGTTGTTTTTTCCACATTCGCAACAATGAATTTGACCCTCGCTGCTTGTGCAGATATGCTGCTCAGGATTTTTGTAGTTCTATTCTTCGACAAGATCATATAACTCTTCACTTCCTCCATACTTGGCTTCATCAGAACCCCATAACAAACATACCGCACATTGGCACATGGCAAGGTCTTGTGATAAACATAGCCACTTTCCATGATCACAACAATATACACACAGATGACTTCATTATTCATTGGTTATGTCTACTTTTTAAAATAAATATCCAATTGTGGGACTCGGATCCTTTCCAAGTTTGTAACATTTATTCTGGCAATGCACAACTTGGAAAAGCATATAATCTCATCTGATTTTCGCTTCCCGAATCACATTTCCAGTACGAACTATTGGCTACAAACCCTTGCTATGTTCCAACACTTGGTGCCATTTATACATCAGAATATACAACTATCCGCATGCATACAGAAACTCAAAGCATAACTTCGCACACAAATGCGCAAACCGCTATGCACAACTGGAACAAGAAACCGTCAAAAAATTCACTTCGCTTGACAAAAAGAGATATACGTAAGCAGACACATAACAAAGCTGTAACAGATCCCAATGTTATACATTCCCTGCTACTTAAAGGTGATTCATGTGCCAATTTCTTCAATGCCAAAACAGCTCCTATGTCCACATCGCTCAAGACTGCAAAAGATGACATTTTCTCTGCTGAAACAGTTGAGCAAAAAGCAAAAGACGCTTCGCAACTGCAAATGCCATCCACCATAAAACAATGCAACTTGGCAATACCGGAATTGTCCCTGCGAAAGCTAAAAAACAATTATACGTAAACATACACAACAAACAAGCAACTCTGCACAATTCATTGCCCGTTTTCATGCCCGAACAAATGACACACCAATCCATACATGCGGTATTTGTAACCAACTCCACTTCAAGCACAATCTGACATATTTTACAAATTCAACTAAAAAAACATATGCTCAATTGACATCAACAAAAACAATGCCAAAGTCCAATACAATTTGTCGACCATGTTCAAGAAGCTTGTTGAATGCCAAGTTGCCAAGATTGACATGCCCTCAGCGAATTGAACTGATTCCAATGCTTCCAGCTGTGGCAATGCTTTCTGAACTTGAAGAGAGACTCGTGTCTCTGTGACTTGCATTTGGTCAGATACGATGCCAAAGCCATAAACGTCCCCAATACACGTTAAAGGGAGCAATAATAAATGTTCCAACAAATATTGACATAATCCAACAAGCATTGCCAAGATACCCAGAAGAAACAAAAACAATTGCTGTTGCACTTAAACGACGCCTTGAATACACAAAAGCATATCATTCAGGTAATGTGCGCCCCATAATCATTATGGCAGCTCTTAAACAATTATGTGCAACAACATTATATCTTATGCATAAAATCAAACTAAACCATGACTGGGATCAAACACTGTCTACAACAGTCAACTTTGAAACAATTAACAATGAAGAACATGAACATATCTCCTCCGAAAACAGCTCATCTGATGATGACATCGATAATGACAATGCACATGACACACTAATTCATGGTTTCACTGACTCCTCCACTATCCACTACCTTAAAGACAAGATCATAAATGTTGCTCCTGCAGAAGGCTTTACACCATTGGGTATTTTTCAAGACAAGTTCTCAGAAGAGATGAATTTCCCAACTTTGTTTTTTGGGCAACCTCGAAATGAAACAACAACAAAAACAATCGCGTATCAAAAAATAGCACAATGGGAGTTAATGCACTCAGATCGTAGATTTTCTTATCACATAACAAATATACTTTTCAAAGCAATAAAAATACTAATTGACCAAGTCAATCATTCGATATGGCTTAGAATCAGAAAGGGCCAATTAAAAGGTCGAACACTATTTGCCAAAGACGTTAAATACAAACCGAACCTAGAAAACATCTTAATATCTGACATTGGATACATCGATTTCAAAAAAATACGCATTTCCCCGGACTACATGCAACAAACAAGAAAAAACCTTTTTGCAATGATTCGACAACTCGGCCCACCTACTTTCTTTGCAACATTCTCAAGCGCTGAGCATTGTTGGCAGCCACTAACCGAGGCCCTCAATAATTTATACACCCAATATCAGAACAATGTCCCTTTACAAAAGCCAACACGTTCAGATTGCAACAACTCTAACTTTCTTGTTAAAAACGATCCCGTTACATGCACTCGTTACTATAAACATAGACTCTATGCGTTAAGACAATTACTTTGCAAAGACAAATCCTTCTTTGGCCATATAGAAGATTTCTTTTGGGTCACAGAATTCCAAAATAGGGGAAATGCTCATAGCCATTGGCTGATTTGGACAAAAAATGCACCAGTCTTTGGAAACGATGCCAACGACATTATAGAGTCATACGTTGACCAATACATTACATGTGACACTAGCTCGTTCCCTGAACATATTGCTCAATTGCAATGCCATCACCACACATAAAGCTGCAGAAAAAAAACAATCCAAGTGCAGATACAATTTCCCCCAGCCTCCAATGGCCTGTACAAAAATACTTGAACCTGTAGAGCAACCGACAGAATCTGCTATTGCAATTACACATTCGATTTTCTTTGTTCTCGAGAGAAAACGATACAATACTTGCATAACACATGAAATGTTCCTCCATGAACTAGGTCTTGACGAAATAACATACATACAAGCAATACAAACAACACTCAAACAACCAACATTGCTGCTCAAAAGAAAACCAGCTCAGGCATGGAATAATAGCTTCTCTAAGAAAATGCCAATGGTTTGGCAAGAAAATACCGATGCTCAGTACGTGCTGAACGCTTATGCAGCAACAACATATTGCTGCTCCTACATGACCAAGATTGACCGAACAATGACAAAAGCATTCGCCAGAATTCGTGCTGAGCACCAAAAGATGCACCTAGATGCTATTCAAATGATACGAAGCCTAGGCAATGCAATGCTAAATACCCACCAAATGTCTGCACAACAAGCAGTCCACATAGTTCTTTCTATCCCTTTAAACAATACATCACGAAAATGTGTTTTCATAAACACTTCAAATCCTGAAGAGCGCACTTTCATTCTAAAACCTCCAACTGTACTTCAGCAAGAACTAGATGAATCAACAAACATCATGTGCCACTCTATCATAGACCACTACATAGCACGACCTCATTCTTTGCATTCCATTTGCTTAGCTGACTTTGTTTCCATTCACAATGGCAGCAAAAATAAAAAACCTCGAACCAAGCCACTCATCATCAGATCTGTCAACTATAGCAAATATCTTGACGTGGACAACTATTGCCGTGAAAAGCTTTTGCTTTACATCCCTTTTACAGAAAATGAACACAGCCTAAAAAACAAATTTGCAACTTGGAAAGATGCATATGCATTTCACAAACACACTATCCATTCCAATGAATCCAAATACCGCTACACTACTAACAACAAATGGGGTGACATGGACACAACAATTCACGATGTGCAATTGTCTCTTGAATCCTCTGAGAAAATGACAAACATAACTACACATAAACAACCCCCCTTTGAAGACTATGACATACAACATGATTTACCTTTTCACAATCGACATCAACATTCAGACATTGCAAAGAAACAATTTCAACTAGCAAAAATACCCTACCATCCAAGACAATAGAACATATTTGAAACAAATGCAACTTCTCAATAAGAAACAACAAACCATTTTGAAAGACATCTGCTTTAAGAAAAATAAAGACCCATCAATTCCTATCTACCTTTTTCTCACAGGAGGTGCTGGAACAGGTAAAACATTTGTTGCAAAATTGATATTTGAAACATTGGCTCGTATTTACGATAGCTCCATGCATAGTGACCCCTTGAAAATCAAAGGCTTGATCTTGGCATTCACGGGAAAAGCTACTTACAATGCCAGCGGAATAACACTCCATTTTGCTTTCCTCTTGCCTTTCAAGCGATCTGAACTACGCCCGCTAAGCAATGAACGATTGGATTGCTTGGCAAAGCACTACCAACAATTACAACTTGCTCTAATAGATGAAATATCTTTGGTTGGAGGTCAACTTCTATACTTCACAGACCAGCGACTGCGTCAAATAAAATGCATGCCCACAACGTGGTTTGGAGGGATTGACATGATCTTTTACGGAGACTTCTACCAAGCACAACTAGTCAATGACTGTCTTGTGTTTAAAAACCCCAAAATTTCCAGAGAATTGATTGCCTATGACTTCTAGAATACACATGTCAAAATATATGAATTGACTGAAACAATGCGTCAGAAAGATGCTGCCTTTGTCTCTGTCCTGAACAGAATTCGCATTGGACAACATTTAGACTCTGACCTTGCATACCTCAACCATACTTGTATTCGGCCAATCCCAGTTGATCCAACACTTCCATTCCTTTTCTACAAAAACATAGATGTTCTCCAACACAATAAAAAAATGCTTGCACTTGCTCCAGGCTGCAAAATTGTCATTGACTCTATCGATGAACAAGATACAACACTAGAACAAATGGAAAGCTACTCTAAAACAGTGGAATTGCCACAGCATATAAAACTGAAAGTCAACATGCTAATTGAACTTTTCGCAGGGAACTATGACATCCAAGACGGATTGGTCAATGGTTCTGACGGAGTTTTCAAAACATATACAACAACAAATGGCTTTGATGCAGTATGGATAAAATTCAATGATCCTTGTATTGGAAAACAACAAAGATCAAAACATCCGCAATTGACAACAATGGCAACAGAACTAGATTGGACTCCTATTGTTCGAGTTGCTAGACCCTTGCATAGAACATCATTGAAGACACCAGTCACAATAAGAAAGTAATTCCCTGTACAGCTTTGTTCAGCACACACAATCCACAGAGCGCAAGGCCTCACACTTGAACGACTTGCTTTCAGCCCCCTTGGCGTGTCATCCCATGGATTGGCATATACTGCTCTATCGCGAGTCAAAACCATTTCCAGTCTTTACTTGCTGTCCCCACTTACGAAAAAAATTTTCAGCATCAAACAGACCATCAGCACAAAGATGGAACGACTCCGAAATGAAGCTAAATGGAATATTCAGCATGAATTGTCCACAACTGATATTTCTTCATCTATTATGATTGCTTCGCTAAATACCCAAAGTCTTCATGCTCACAGAGAGGCCATTTTACATGACCATGAATTAATGCAATCTCAGATTCTCTGTTTACAAGAAACTCACATTGCTTCCCCCATTGCAATTGACTACCTAGACGGATACCAATGCTTATCTGCAAACCATGTCCATGGTCTAGCAATTTTTATTGCAAACAATATACCTTTTCTAGAAAAACATTGCTTTCACGACGCACATGTAGAGTCACTACTGACAAAGATATTACTGCAACACCAGTGCATATCTATTGTCAATGTCTACGTTGCGCCAAATGCAAATCTGGAAAACATTTTCATTGTTCTTGACAATGTCTTCCGATCCCTTGATTTAAGCATTCCCACCTACATTTTTGGAGACTTCAACATCGACATGCAAAACAAAAATAGGAAAACAACAATGCTTTTAGCATTTATGCAAAAAAACAGTTTCAGTTTCCATATACAACATTCAAGTGTCTTCACTAAAAACATGATCGACCATATATGGTCAAACACAATCCTTGAAACCTGTAATACATTCGAAAGATTTGCTTATTGGACTGACCACCCAGCAATTTTTGCTCTCTTCAAAAACACCAACAATAGCACTGCACAATTGTAAGTGCATACACACTGTTGTATTGAATCAACAAAAAAAATATCTAGTTTCTTCATTCTTTTCTTTCATTTTTGTTTGCACTCTACAACAACTATTTACATATTTGAATACTTTGCAGATAGTTACAACCACAAAGACATGGAACACACCTCCAAGAACAAGGACATTGACAGCAACGATATTTTGCAAGAATCCTCTAAACGGTAATCTTTTTCTAATGTTTCTTTACTTTCTTTTCATTATTCATTTATTATCAAACTTATTCTTTCAATAAAAGCATCCTAACTCCATTGTAAATGCAGTCCAAAACCAGCAACACAGCAGCCATCCTCCATACTTGACATTTGTGCAGGCAAAGTTGCAACTGTATTTGAAGGTGACATACTCGTTGTCTATGGTCCAGCACATGCAACCAACATCTCCCCCTCAAAAGCCGAAATCCTCCATGCTGATTTAGTTGACAAAAATGGTCAAATGACAATCACTTTGAACATGAGCAACACCTTCGTGCACAAATTTGCATCCACTGTGGTCGCTGGCAGCGGCCTACGTGTTACTGGTTTCACCGTCAAAGAGAAAACAAAGTACGAACGAGGAGATGCAAATTGTTCTTTGTCCGCAAATGCAACAACCACCATGGAAAACATACCCACAGTTTGCAAAACATGAAAACTTACACCTGACATGACAATAGAAGAGCTTCTACATTCAAATGCAACATTCTCTCTTGGGTCATTTGCCACAATTGTAACAGGAATCCACCACATCAATGACCTTTTCACCCTCTACGTTAAAGACTCTGACACTGAAAATGGAAAAGCAACAGTATTTTCACACTCCCTTCTTTCATTTTTAGATACATTGCACTGCATTATTCCCTTCAATTTTAACTACGCACCATGCTTTGTCATTGCAGGTACATTTGGGAAACTTTCATGTTCCATTGTGTCATACAATAAGAGATGCCATTGCAGCAGGCAACATACCACTATTGCTCTTCAAAAAATTTATCAGAAAAGGAATACAGGGTTCGCGTATTGTACGTGCAGGCCACTCATCCTTCATTGACCCATTAAATGATGAATCTACAAAAACATTTTTACAGTCTCTCATAAACACAAACACAGAGGCAAGTACACTGCAATTTCTCTTTTTTAAATTATCTTCCATTGACAAATTCAAATCTATCAATTATCTCAACTTCATCTTCCTTGTACAGATTGCAGGTATACTTCGCACAAAGAACATATACCTTCCTCCTTTCCAAGCATTCTGTGTAGAATGTGACCGTCTCACAGAACCTGATCCAAATGACCTGAAACAAATCTCACTTTGTGCAACTTGCAATACATCAAAACCATATAAATATAAGCATTTTCTCCATTGCTCCTTGCAAACAATAGATGACTCCTTGCACTGCACATTGCGAGAGCCATTACTGCAAAAAGCCTTCCCTCTCCTTTGTCAAACACAGTATGAAGAATATCAACAAGACATCTCAAAGACTGTATTTCTTCTCCGTCAATTCCAAATCAAAGGTACATTCACTTTGACAGTTGACAACTCAATATCCACAATCAAAGAAACATAGCTTCCTCTTATCTTTGGTAAGTATCTGCATTTTCCATTTCTATGAATTACACATCAGTTTAATTCTTTGTTTCCAGTCTAACATACTCGTTTTCTTCTTTCAGATTTCTGGAACATTTTTGCAAGCCACTCACATACACAAACAAATTTGATAACAGGCTCCGCGTCTAACCGGCAACAATCGACTATTACTGTCTATGCTTTTGACAATACCAACAAACAATTGCCTAGTCTACTTGTTACATATTATAGGCTTTGCTTTTGTTTTAGCATTTTTGTAATTACAATACTATCAGACAATTAATACAACTCTTTTTGTCTATTTTCATTACTCTTTACTTTCCTGCCATTTGCTTACATATCCAACTATTACTTCACTGTAGCATACCATGTTTTTCACAAGATTTGGATACAAGCATCTAATATCTCTGACTTTCTTCTTTTTATATCAAGACATTAATTCTTGTCACCTATTTTTTACTATATCACCTACAACTGTTTGCTATATCTTAGAAATTTGTTCTATGTCTACTATGGCTTGTTCACTACCTCACTTTGAAACAGATTATGTAACCAGTCACAGTAACTATGCCTTTTCACGCTACCAAACCATGAATACTCTAGCAACATATGTTGTTTCTGTTTAAATCAATATATATGCAACATTCAAAACCATAAAATTGGAGTTTCAAATAATTGAATATGTTACAACTATGGGGTTTAATATTGATATCATTTTTGTAATCCTTTTGTTTGGTTTCTGAAGAAAATATTCTATAACATACTAAGTGTGTTGTCATAGACTATAGTAATTGCAAGACATGCATGAAATGCATATGCTGAAAAGGCCTTGAAATTCTTCAAGTAAAATCGATTCAAAACAAATGTATATTTTCCTAGAACTCAATCTCTTTAAACTCCATGCCAGTAGTTGTAAAAAAAATTACTTACATTGACAAGAAATGAGACCATACTTGGAGTTGACAGGAATAAAGTCACAGAGTTTTGTACACAACTGTACAAGAAATATGGAACAACCATGGCGAGACTCAGGGTTACCATTCATTTCCTTTCTTTTAATCAAATTTAATAATGCGCCTGATTTTTATTGATGATAAGAATACGGAAATGTAGGATTGAGTGTTGTAGGAGACCACAAAACTTGCTCTTGTAAGCATTGGAACAACTTAAGTATGAAATCCGTAGAAAATTTTATCACTGGGGAACTTCTCATAGGTGACAGCAAACACAGATTTGCATTATTATAGTTCTGGCGAATACATTAACTACGAACTTGAAATTTTCAGGAACTATTGTTTATCTTTTACTTGGGGTAGTTATTGTCGCTGAGAAAGATTTGTCTCTTTGACTGTTTCCTTGCGTCAAACTTTCACAGTGTCAATCAATACAATAGCCACTCAAACTAAAAGATAAATAGCACATAAAAACTGTTATTCTCCTCAATTTTGTTTATTGACAGCCATGGTCAAAGCTCTGTTCCAAGGCACATCTCTTGCTACATGTCAATTACAGTATGATTTCGATTAATACCTTCTTTTAG
This sequence comes from Taxus chinensis, assembly GCA_019776745.2. Classification (NCBI taxonomy): domain Eukaryota; kingdom Viridiplantae; phylum Streptophyta; class Pinopsida; order Cupressales; family Taxaceae; genus Taxus; species Taxus chinensis. The sequence goes on along the minus strand of CM034155.1, from coordinate 119,397,349 downwards.
CCTAGATCATGGCAAAGGCATGTTCCATATTCAGTTCTACTATTGATTTTGTTTATTCTTTTTCAGAGCACCTGCACTATGTTACGCTGCAATCTTTGCAACCCTATTCTGGCACTACATAGTGCCTACCACTTTCTTTTCAGTCCTCTTTATCTTTTATTTTTACTAGTTATTGTATTAATTAACAGTGTGAAAGTTCCACACAGACAAACAGTCTAAGAAACAAACCTTGCTCAAAGACTCCAACTAAAACATAAAGAACAGAAAAAAAACAAAGTGCTGGCCACCGTCTCCTGCAACAATGATGCTGCACAAATTGCAGTGTGCATACCACTGCTGCTCAGAAACAAAATAGACAAAATCAATAATAAAATTACACACTGCAAATTCCTTTTCCATGCTCTACTTTCAAAAAAGACATTGAACAAAAGCATGGTAAGACAAGAAAATAAAGCCACCAGCTTTATAGTTAAATACAAGTATCACATTGGTGCAACCACTATTGTTTGGCCTTGCAATACCTTAAGTTTGAAACAACTCAGCTGTTTGAAAGAAGTCGTCACCCCAGAAAGAACAGTAAGACAAAAACAAACTGACCAGTTGTACAATAAAATAAAACAAGCGTACTAGTGTGCCGAAGCTTGTCTAGGCAGTGTTTATGAACCATGTGTGAATGAATACACTGTGTAAAATGTGCAGTGCACATACCAAGCAACAGGTTACAAATGTTGCATCTATGGAAAGCCCAATAAGCACACTGTTCACGATAGCGCCATGAAGCAAAAAAATGATGGTGATTGCTGATACTTTGTTTCATGGAAAAGGACATCTCAGGCAGCGTATTCATTCAGACATGGTTCAAATATTTCATAAATATGTTCAAAGCTACATCTTTTCGCACATGTCTTTCATGGTGACTAAAAAGGCTTTGTCATAGTACCATGCTATTTGTATTTAATTATAAACCTAGTCAGTTTTTCTTTTTGTCTAACCATGCTTTCCATGAATAACATTTTTGAATTTAGAGCATGGAGAAGGCATTTCCAGTATCTAGTTTTAGTATTGCTTTTTTCTACTCTGCATCTAAGCACCTGTGGCACACTGCAATGTGTGCAGCACCATTCTTGCAATAGATGCTGGCCACCACTTTGTTTTTTCCTGCTCTTTATCTTTGACTGTTTCTAGTGTATAGTAACCATTCATACAATGTTAATGCATACAATGGACTAATAAAAATACAAGATAAAGAGTAGGTTAAAACAAAGCAACAAGCCACAGCCTGCAGACAGAATCACTGCTACAAACATTGCTTATAAATAATCGCTTTAAGCATCAGCGGGTTACTTGCAGTTGACATTGCATATCAGAGTTAATTCAAGTTGTCATCATGTTACAGATACCAATACAGCTTTTCAATGGCAGACTGGTATATGGTACAAACGTGAGGCAGATCTTAAGGCATGTTACTTGTTCTATCTTCTTGTTATGTAGTTTCTTATATTAGCAACTGATAACAATGTGAAAACATGATATTTAAGCAGTGTCACAAAAGTGAAGCAGACAATCTGTGCTTCCACATCTTACTGGTAACTGTTTTCTCAGATATGTCATCTGTCAACTATGAGACCTACTTATAGCAACATGTATTGCTTGTCTAACATTGACACAAGATCCGCAAAGAAGATGCACTCGTATCTTTTGTTTCTTCTTCTTTTGTGAACTTGTAGCTACAAGTTCCATTTTGCAATCTAATATTACAACGTAAACTAAGATTGTATCGCTGGTGTGATGCCTGTTGATGTTAAATAATCGTGCACCAATTTTATTATTATCCATATGTTTTTAATTGTTCTTCAGTGAATTTACTCATAATGGAACACTTTTTTAATCCTTAAAACTATCTACCCTCTTAAATATTTGCATCGACTAATCCTTTAGATCAAGTCACTTAAAAGGTCAATTCGTGCAGCGCAAAGCAAATGCCATCTAATTTTGAAGGAAAACAGTAAATCAGCAACTCCATTCACATCGATGTCCGTTCTGTCTTGTCACTGGTAAAACAGATTTCACAAAAATGCTACAGCCTCTCTGATATGCTCACAGCGTTTTCCACAGACTTATTTTTGCAAATAAATTATTTGCAAACTTTGTAAAACAGTATACGGCTACAAAAGATCAATGCCCCACACAACTCCGTATCCAGCAAATATACTAATCTCTTTTCCCTTACGTTAACATTCTGCAATGACATGTAAAAACGATTGCAAAAATTGACGGTTAAGCTGGGCACTGATATCTTCGCCTTCCAAATTTACTGATATCTACTTATTCCCTGTATCGACTAACAATGCTTATTCAACGACAACTAAAACCGAGTCAAAAAATTGAATTACTTACACCTTACTCTCTTTTGACTGCACATGGGTATCTCCAAACCATGTTGATATTGACCGTATTCTCTGTATCAACTAACAATGTTATCGCATCATGAGCCACCAAATTATATATAACAGGAACCAAAACTACAAATACAAAACTTCTTCGATTTACCAAGCAATTGATACCAAATTAAGTCTAACCTCGTTTTCAACTACATGCTCTCTGCAAACTCAATCTAAGTCGCGATAAAACACAATACAACTGCACAACAAAATAGTTTGAATGTCTTCTATTTACTGACTCTAAATTCAGACAATGCTAAAGCACAAAGACAGATAAAAACTCATCTCTCCGATTATAGTCTTTCCGTCCCGCTGCAAACACAACTCCACAATTCCGCCATTGCCACGCCATAATACCAAAAAACAAGTTTTCCAAAGCACAGCCAAAACCAAGGAACACAATAACATGTATCTAACCCTCTCTCAACACCTGTCATCACCATTCCGCCTTCTGCGAATGACAATAACTCCCATTACAACACAAGCATGCGATTATTACTCGCGCCTTAATATCTCTACCTAATCCATCAATATCCATATCTGACAATAAAACAATAATAATCTTCTTGTTACGTAACTTTCAAACACATAATAATCTTCTTCTTACGTACCTATAAATAATCAAATCCACAGCTAATTCATTTTTGCCAAATTTATCACACAATCCCTTTATATATTAATTGTTTTTAAAATATTATACTACTTTCAAAAATAACATGTATCACAAATACCATACTTAGACTTAATACATCTCTATTCAAAACCGTTGAATCATTTAAAATTGTGTAAACAAAGCTATCTCTTTATATTTTTACAAATCCTAAAACCAATCCCGCACAACATATTACTTCTGATCTTTTATTAATCCTTATACTCTACAACAACCCTCATTTTCAAACATGTTTCTCGCAACATCGATCTAGTACCCTAAATTTGAGTCCAACATACTTGCCCCTTGTCCTACCCAACTCATCCTTGCAACAGATTACAGCTACATTATCGCATAATGCTTCGCCAATAGTGTTTGCCATATTTGACCAACAACCACCACTTCCATTGTACAACGAGTACTACCAACCATGCAATCCCACAATACTTCGCCAAAGACATGTCCAATCCTCAACAAAATAGAAGCGGCCTTGCCCCAGAACACACCCTGCCCAATTGCACTACATTGCAATCACCCTCATTTTTGGACACGTTTCTGCAACATCGATGTAGTTCCCTAAATTTCCGTCCTGCAGAATTGCAACTTGTTCTTTCCGATTCATACAATCTGCATAGCATTCATTGCACAACGACCAATAACAACTATGCATTCACACAATACTACAACAAATAGAATAGCAACAACAACAAACCAATAGTGTTCCCCATCTTCAACAAGTGACCAACGCTTCCATTCTACAACGAGTACTACCAACAACAACAAAGCAAAGCCTTCGGCAGGATTTTCCATATCATGGCCTTGTTTTCAAGGGGATGCATCTGCCCTGTTGGAGGCCATGTCGGCATGTACAGGAATATATGGAAAGGGGGCGTATCTAGGCTATGCTGGGGAGCTGTTGGTGGATGCCACAATGGGAGTGAGTTTTAATGCACATGGAGTTAATGGGAGGCGGTATTTAATTCCTGCAATGTGGGATCCTCCAACCAAATCCTGCAAGACATTGGTATAAAATATTTGGTAGCAAGATAGCCAAGATGGATATAGAGAACCTACATTTTGTAATTCTTTATTCTTTATACGAGATATTTTAAACATTTATTTTTAAATATTAAGCCCTAGAGTTTGTCTTCACCACACGTATTGATAATGTTCAGGTCTTGAACTGATACTGCTACTAATCTTCGCCTAATGGTCAAATTAAATTCTGTAATTAACTTATTCGAGGAAAATTGATCAAAATTTGGAAACTTTCGAAGGAAATATTTAGAAAAAAGTGCAAGGAACATCATAGTTGTTCAGAATCAAAATGATTATTTGGCTTGGTCAATTGATTTTTAATCTTTTAAAAGTGAAGTGCAGTGTTATTTTTGAAAGGATTGTGTCAGATGTGACGGAAATGTTTAGGGACTGTCAAAGTTTTTGTAGGATGAAATCATATGTAAGTTTTTGGTAACTAGTTTTTTATTTTGTTTATGATGTTTCCTCTTTGAAAGTAATTAACATGGATGGCAAATGACAAGAAAGGGCAATGTTGAATGGACGACTGACATAAAAAATATCATTTTTTGGGTAAAACTGATTGTTGATCGGCATAGAGTGGTCAATTTTGGGTGGAGACTACCCTTCACTCAAAACTCATCTATGTATGGGTGCACGACTCATGAAACTACATGATGTCATGTATGCACATGTCTTCGTGGGTTCCGCACGTCAGGAGTCACATTAGTGGTGTTTTGTGTTTTTTAACAAAATGAAATCAAACCATGTTATCGAATGAATCAATGATGAAGATGTTTGGCTCTTAAAGAGCCCACAAGGTTTCAATTCTCACTGCAAGTGAAGTCAAGAGATGCACTATAATAAGGGATAAGGCCGGGATCGTGCCCTAAGTGAATTTGACGGAATGGATATCCCTCAGTCCTTGGTCGCTTAGCTTGATAAATCTACCCACTTCACCGTGGGCGCGAGTTTCAACAATGTTGAAAAACATAGTGTGTTTTTCAACTGCCAAAAACAAAACTAGGAAATGAATTGACACGTGGCATGATGACATCATGGGTTTGCATGGGCATTTCATACATGCATAGGTGCAAAATGAGTGAAGGGTAGTCGTCTCCTCAACTTTGAAAGTATATTTTCGACCGTCCCTTCCATGTTAAAAGTAGTTATTTTTTTAACACTTTTAAGACGAGAAATTAAATATAGATTTGAGTAAGTTTAAAAAAAAATGGGAGATTATATTTTGGAATAAAATATTATGGATAAAGGTATTGTGGTTCCATCTATACATTAAGTCTAATAAAAAGAGTTAATAAAAAGTATGCTAATTTATATGAATCATGTATGTTGGGGTTAAACCAAACTGGCTGTACATATATATATATATATATATATATATATATATATATCAGATTAAAGCATACAAACAATAAACATGGAAATAACCAACAAAAGAAAATACACAAGATATAACGTGGTTCACCCAGTGTGGGTTACGTCCACCGAGAAACAACCAATATATTATTCCAGAGGTTATAAAATTGAAGATTTACAATCTTCCACACCTTACAAGATGTACAATAATTTTCCTCTCACAAAGCTTCTCTAAGCTCTCACCAAGGATTCCTTCTTACAATAATCATTTCCTTAACCTCTAACCCTAGTTTTCTAGCTTATATAAGCCTATACAAACTTAGGGCACTTTAGCCATTCGTTTACAACCATCAGATCAACTTTATACAAATATTATATCTAATTCCCGTGACTTATATATAAACAATCACGTACAGGTAACCGATGTCGGTTACCCTAACCGATTCTGGTTAGTATGTTAGGTGACCGAAACCGATCAACCGGCTGATGTTGGTTAGTGTGTAAACCTATAAGTTGTGAATAAACTCCTTTGTGAAGCAATTCAGTTCCACAATCTCAACAAACTCCCACTTGGAGATAAATTGTTGCACTATTCCGCACAACTTCATCCTTGGTTCCTCTCTTGACTTTCTTTCTTTCTTTTCAAGTCTCAAACTCAAAGACCAACAAAAGTGGAGTGTAGCTCCAACTTCTCCTTTTCCAATGACTTCGTTAGCATATCCATAGGGTTCTCATTCGTATAATTTTTCTCTAACTTCAGCTGCCCATCTTCCAATACTTGTCGTATGAAGCGATATCTCAACTAAATGTGTTTTGTTCTTAAATGAAACGCTGAGTTCTTTGCCAAATGAATTAAACTTTGACTATCATTGTACAATCTACAATCCTCTTGCTCATTTCACAACTCTTCTATGAACTTGCTCATCCATACCATCTCTTTGCTAGCCTCTGTAGCTACAACAGACTCGGCCTCTGTAGTAGACAAGGTTACAACCTTTTGCAATCTCGAAATCTAGCTAACTGTCGTCCCACCTACTATGAATACATATCCAGTGGTGCTTCTCCTACCATTCACATCACCGGCCATATTTGAACCAGCATAGCCATATAAAGAAATATATGATCCTCCATAGCATAACTGCATGTCCCTCTGAAATACTTGAGAATCCATTGCACTGTTTTCTAATGCTCTTTACCTGGATTGGCCATAAATCTACTCACAGCTCCTACTGCCTGTGCATTGTTTGGTCTAGTACAAACCATAACATACCTAAAAATTTCAACTGATGAAGCATATAGAACTCGTGCCATGTACTCGACCGCTTCATGTGATGTAGGACACTGATCTTTTCTCAATTTAAGGTGTCCAACCATAGGTGTACCTACAGGTTTTGCATCCTGTTGAGTAGATAGAGTATAACACTATGGAGAGGGCACATAGAAGATTAGAGCATGAGAACAAGATGTATTTGAAGGGAAAGAAGGATAGGGAAGGAAACACACGCCAAGACAAGGTTGGTTCGGGACTTAGCCATTTTCATGGATACAGACTATTTTTGGTGAAAGCGTGTGGAGCACACAATGAGATGGAGACTTGTGCGACACGCAAATGCTATTTTTGGGATGAGCATTTGATAAGTGTCATGCACAAGTTGAAGATAATAATAGGATTACTACTGCCAGTTAACTGTAGGAGATCTATTATTAGCGCACTTGCATGTGTGCATATTATTGTAAAGGTGCATGATTATTTTCAGCATGCGACCTATTTTGGGAAGTGCATAAGTGGTGAAGGGAAATTCCCCACCATTATAAATATGTATCGAACCATGTAATTTAGAGAGATGGTGTGTGTGAGCTATTGTGAAGTTATGCCGCTAGATTTGTTGTGCGCATAGCTAATGATAATATTTTGTACTGTAAGGAGCTTCTATGTTTTATAGTGTTTAATATAATGAGGGTTTATTGGATGGATAATGGTGTTAAACATGACTGTAACTAGTTCTTGTATGGTTAATCTTATCATAGTTATTGTTTAATTCATGATTATATAAAGATCTAGATCTGGTTATGCACTATTGAATGGTTATGTTCATTATGGATCTGAATGCACTATATCTTCATCACGCTAACATCATGCACAAGCAACTCTAAGGAGGGGCATGGTACCTTTGTGTGCTTCGGGTGAGTGCTCAACTCAAGCTGAGTGATGTGCTAGCGTGCTTGAGTTTTTATGGTTTTACACAGTGGATTCTAGGCTACATCATTGGTTTCGTTGCTAGGACCTCTTTTTCAGTTGTTTTTAGGATGATTCGCGATGAAGACGTACCAGTTGACCCTAGAAAATGTTGAGGAGTGGATAAAAGATATGGAAGAAGAGTACGCATGGAGGTTCAACACTAGATTTGAGTTTGACGTACACCCATGGGTGGAACATAATATGTATGACTGTTTGTATGAGAGCTTCTTTTCTATTTTTTCGGTAGAACTGTATGAGTGGTTGGTTGCTTATGTGTCTAAACGGAACTGGAGGTATTGCACACTTTTCTAAACGCAAGAAGAATTTCAAGCCCTCTATGATGCTGATATGATTTGGACACACAATATGGATACTTGGTTCCGTGGCATCTTGAATAGTTACATTCTAGAGTACTCAATTTCTAATTATTCTTGCCCGGAGGTAGTTGAGTTTCAATTTTTACATTATCCTTGGGGAACTTACTTGTAAGGTATTCCAATGGAAATCAAGATCTTGATGGTAACCTTGAACTTGGAGGAAAAACTGATGGCTAGCTAAACCCCACCACGCGCGGGGGCAAGAGTAGGTTTGGTGAAAGATGTCCGACCTAGCGGCAGAAAAGAAGAGAGAAGAAAGATGGCTTGAGTACAATGAGGTGCATGAGAGGGAGATAGAGAAGCAACGTGACATTGCAGAGTGGATGGTGTTGAGGAGAGAGATGATTCATGAAGGATTTGGAGCTCACACAGAAGGTGTGGAGCTAGAGCATCTGGAACTCCCTCATTTGGACAAGTATGACAAGGAAACCTCCTCGGCCTCACAAGGGAGCATGCCAACAGAGATGAACTGGGCCGCGGGCGCAGATCTGAATCTACCTAGCAACCTAGCCATTGCACTTGGTTTTCCAGTATCTAGTACAACCAGTAGTCAACAAGCTAATTTGGGCAGTAGGAAAGCAGGAGTAAGTCAAATAGCAAGTACATCGATGGCATGGTAAACGTATTTGTTTTTGTTTGGAGGTACCTGTTTAGGTGAATCATCCACACAGAATTTGAACACGCAAAATTTTGGACTCACTTCTGGGAGTAGTACCACCTCGCAGAATGCAAGAGTTCAATTCAGTACTACTTTTGGGACATAGGGAAGTACATATTCTGGTCCACTTCCGGATACATGTGGAGGATCAAGGGGTATAGGTGGCTCTAGTTCTGGTGGATCTAGTGGTTATGGAGGTAGAGAAAACACATGAGGTTCTAGATCAGGTGGGTAGGGTCTGCACCAACCCCAAGATATTTACATGGAGATGTCTCTTTGTCTTCCAGAGTATAGGGGCATAGAAGATGTTACTGAACACGTGCACATATGTGAGATATTATGGTGCACAAAAGGGACGATGACTTCTGAGCACAAGGAAAGTCAATTTGCAACTACATTATAGGTACATGCACACAGTTGGTACAGGAAGTTTGACCTGGATCAAACTTGCATAGATTATGTAACATTAAAAGATGCTTTGCTGAAAGAGTTCTATATCCCTGAATTTGAGCAGAAGAGTATAAGCACGCTCAATGATATTAAGAAGAAAACTACTAAGAGTGTCTGGGAGTATGCTGCCCATTTAAAAACAATTTTGTCTAAGCTTTCTTATGGTATTCACACAAGCCATCATGCACAATGATTCGTTGGAGGTCTGATCACACATTTTAGAAGGGCGATATCACATAAGACATACACTAATCTACACGAAGAACTTGAAGTAGCTTTGCGCACTGAGGTAGTTGGAAGTATAGACACTGGAGTAAGCCCATTCTTGGAAGCACATATTACAGCTATGGCAAAGCAGTTGGAGAAACTATCAGCAAATTCAACACATGAGACGTGCATTGGGATTTGGTGTATTGATTGTGAAGAGGAAGGGCACACTAAGGATAGTTTTCCTCACAGATCAATGCGTTCATTATTACTATATTGTGATATATGTCATTTGAACAATGATGTCATCCACTACCCATTATTACAACGTGCGATAAGGAAGAATGTATCCTGCTATTGTAAAATTTTCCAATCCATGACTCACGATACAAAAGACTGCAGAGTGATTGGTCAGATCAATGATGTTATAGATATTGGTGTGCAACAGACAGGAGTATCAGATAACTCTAAAGGTAAAGGTGAGCACTAGGATCATGATCATAATCAAGCACACTATGATCGAAATGAAGGGCGCTTTGAAGGAGGTCGTGGAAGAGGTAAAGGATACCATGGTGGATTTTAAGGCCGAGGCCGTGGTGGTGGACAAGGTGAGTTTCCTCGTGGAACGTGCTTTACATGCGGATCTCCTGACCACTACAGATGTGAATGCCCTCAGAATATTACTTGTTATTTTTGTGGGAAGAATCATAGCTATAAGGAATGCCCAGACTTATATGAGCATCTTAGAAAGCAACATAAGCAGGATAATAAAGGTGCATGAATGGTTAGGATACACCGCACTGTGGAAAATCAGTGGATGACAAAGTTGACACCGAAACCTGAGGTATTACCTGTGAAGATTACTACACGCGCTGAAGCTGTGCGCGCCAGAGAAGCGTTACAATAAAATCCTACCATCACTAAGGAGGAGGTTTTACATGCAAGGTACCCGGATCCTATGCATCAGAAGGAGGTTTATCAGGAAACCATGGAGGTACTCAGAAATCTTCAGGGTGAAATACAATGTTTAAAAGAGCAATCACGGAAGATGGAACAAAAGAAGGCAACAGAGACGGTCTAGTCAGATATTAATGACTTGAAGGAGGTATGCAAAATGTTGTGCCAGGAGAATATCATTCCATTACTAGGGAATTGGCTAAAGGGAAACACTCTGCGTGCAGGTATTGAGAATGGATGTCATATCCTGCATGCAAATATTCCCCCTCATAGCTTGATTATGACAAGGAGATTACTCTAAATGTTGTTGTAGATGGATGACTTTTGAGCAATATATTGATTGACACAGGCACGTAAGTCAATGTTCTTACTTTAGACGCATGGGTACAGATGGGGAGACCTCCATTGTAGTCATCTTCTAATGTGTTGTTTATGGCTAATTGAACTAAGGCCACTCCCATCGGAGTTTTAAAGGATGCATCCATTACTATACAAGGGGCCAAGTTCATTGGGGACTTTGAGGTTTTAGCACTTGCAAAAGCAGACAGTTTCCCAGCTCTTCTTGGGCGCCCTTGGTGTTATGCAAATAATGTTGATCTATGGTTCAACAAGGGATATATAAGTTTTGAGAACAAGGAGGAAAGAGTTATTATCCCTTTAATAGATGGAAATCTGCACCTTATGTTGAGCCTTCGAGTGAGGAAGATCTGAACATGATTTATGTGCACGTCATTCGGGACCCAAAAGTAATCGAGCCATCTAAGGAAGGAATCCTTTAGTGGGAAGATGCACAGTCTATTAGTGATACTACAAGTATTGCTTGTGATAATTAGGCTCATGGTACTTATGAGATGGTAGGGTGCAAAGTAAGAAGCACATTTACGTGGAGAAGCAAACCTCGTTGTATTAGGAGGATAGGTAACAACTCTGTACCTCAGTACACTAGAGAAGGAGACCCTATGGTATTTCTGCATGCCGTGGAGGCACATTGGACAAAACAAATTGAGAGAAGAAATATGTTAGCATATACCTTGCGTGGGACAACAACGCATTGGTGGGTGGTTCACAGGGATAATCTTATAGAATGGAATGAAGTCAGGATTTACTCTTTCTACTCGGTTTTTTAGGAGCAATGTACCTAATCAAATCGACACATATCATGGTAATCAACATGTTTAGCACCATGTTCAGTAGTGTGAGAGACTCTAGACAGAGGGGCAGGAAGCTTTACCACCTTTGCTATGGGTGCACAAACTTTATTCCACTTTACAAGGTTACGCATGCATTTGGTATGTATATGCGAAGCTACATAGAGAGACTGGAAATTGGCAGGATTTGATTGCAGGAATGGTCCAGACTTTTGACTACTTCTCTACTAAACCTCCAGTAGAAGAGGCATTAAGGGTTATAAAGCACTTAACTATGGGAGACAGTGCAAAGGAGGAAGAACTCATTTCAGGAGTTATTTGGTGAGACAAACTCAGGAGCACGTTTTGATGAAGAAGAAGAGACATATGTCACGCTACTTAAGTGTGCTTTCCTTGAGAAAGAAAAAGGAAAGTGGTCTATCTAGTGGATGATGAGGAAGTAGAAATCTGGATATAGATCATTCAATGGGTACGCATGTGAGGTTTTGGACAGTGCGGATAACAATGCACGTGCCTATCATGAACCTATGAAGACAAAGAAAGTGAATATTGGCACGGATGCTGAACCTAAGGAGGCAATAATTAGGGATTATTGGTCTGACTCTGAAGTGGAAAAAATCATTGAGTTACTACGTAGATTTTCAGGACTTATTTCCTAGGGGCTACCATGAATTAAAAGGCGTGCATGAATCATTAGGAGAGATGAAGATCAATCTTAAGGAAGGTGTGCGCCTAGTCAGGAAGAGACCCTATAGGATGAACCCTAACCTATGCATAAAAGTTAAGGAAGAAATTGACAAAATGTTGAAATCTGACATCATCAAGCCCCTAGAAGAATCAGAGTGGGTTAGCCCCATGGTCATCAGTATAAAGAAATATGGATCAGATTAGGATTTGTGTGGATTACAGGGAACTGAATGTTGCATGTGTGATTGATCCTTTTCCTACACCTTTCACAGAGGAGATATTAGAAGGCGTTGCAGGGCGCGAAATCTATTCTTTTATAGATGGATTCTCTAGGTATCATCAGGTTAGGATTGCACAGGAGGATCAAGAGAAAATTAATTTCACCACTGAATGGGGAAGTTTTGCATATATTGTGATGCCCTTTGGTTTGAAAAACACACCTGCTGTATTTTTGCGCATAGTTGTTCAAGTGTTCCAGGATTTTATTCACAACTTCTTACATGTTTACTTGGATGATTGGATGGTGTATGGACTTGTTAAGGATCATTGTGACAATTTGTGCTTAATGTTTGAAAGATGTAGGCATAGTTAAGAATCTCTTTAAACATCAAGAAGTGCATGTTTGCTACACCTTTTGGAACTTTGTTAGGGCACATCATCTGCAAGGAAGGTTTGTTAGTAGATCCAACTAAGGTTGTTAGTTATTGTAGGCCTGGAAGAGCCTACCAGTCAGAGTGAGGTGTGTGGATTCTTGGGTCACACAGGGTATTATAGAAAATTTATCAAAGGATATGCAAAGATTGCCACACCCTTGGAAGAGTTACTAAAAGGAAAAGGGACATTCTATTGGGGAGAACTGCAACAACACGCATTTGAGGCATTGAAGGAGAGACTTACTACAACACCTATTCTATGTTTTCCTTCATGGAACCAACCATTTCATGTACATGTGGACACCTCTGGCACATTCATTGGCGTGATGTTAGCTCATCCTGGAGAAGGAATTATAGATCATCCTATCTGTTTTGCTAGTAGAAAGTTGACTCCTGCAGAGAAAAATTATACAACTACTAGAGCACAAAGCCTTGTCAATGATCTACGCGCTACATAAATTCAGACAATACCTACTAGCAACACCATTTGTATTTTATACCGATCACATGGCATTGAAATACTTGGTAAATAAGCCCATTTTACAGGGGCACATATGTCGATGGGTGCTCTTATTCCAAGAATTTGATTTCACAGTTGTGGTAAAACTAGGTAAAAGTAATTCTAGCCCAGACCATTTATCAAGAATTCAGTCAGGGGAGGATGCACAGACAATTGAAGATATAATGCTAGATGCACAGTTGTATAGGTTACAACGTGTTCCTTCAGAATTGGAGGATATTGTTCTATATTTTTACGTACATGTATAGCACCAGAAGGAATGAAATCCTTAGAGAATAAATAACTTGCAATTCATGAGGCACCTTTTATGTTGATCAGTGGTGACCTATACAAGTTAGGCCAAGATGAAGTATTGTGTCACCGTGTGTACTAGAGCATGAGTGCACAGATATCATGGAAGAGGCTCATGGTGGTATTGCAGGTGGGCACTATGCAGGTGACGCCACTATGTGCAAAATTCTACTCATTGGATTATGGTGGGAGACCCTGTATAAGGATTGTAAAGCATATTGTAAGGCATGTGATCACTGTCAATGCCTTGGTAAACCTGGGCAAAGAGATGAAATTCCTTTAAGACCTATTCCTAGTGTAGAGCCATTTGAGAAATGGGCTATAGACTTTTGGGGTCCTATTTTGCCAGTTGCACGTAGAACTGGATCGCGCTACATCATCACTCGCACAGATTATCTTATAAGGTAGGTAGAAGTAGCACATACCAAGGATTGTATAACAAGCTACAGCAGTCAGGTTCTTAGTGGGAAAATGTTCTTACAAGGTATGGATGCCCACTGAGCTTGACAAGTGATAGGGGGACACATGTTTTTGAATGAGACAATCATGATACTATTGGATGAATTTATAATTGTGCACCATAAGACTACACCCTATCATCCTCAGGAAAATGGTTGATTGTTGAGGCCTTTAATGGAAGATTTTGAGCTAGACATTGACAAAAATTTGTGATGTTGGAAGGAAATATTGGGATGATAAAGTTTCTACATGTGCTTTGGGTGTATAGAACAACATATAAGAGGTTAAAAAGGCCATACCCTTTCAATTGATGTTTGGCATAGAAGCAGTTCTTCTTATAGAATTCATGTTACCTTCTTTATGTATTGCAGCACTGTTGAGGTCTAGCTGATGAGAGAGCATTAGAAGCAAAGAATTGATAAATTGATATAGTTGGATGAGAGGTGCTCCATAGCATGTTGGAGTAAAAGTTGAAAAGGATATGTAGAAGGCATGGCATGATAGGAACATTAGGGAAAAAAAGCTTGAATTGGATAGATGGTGCTTCTTTATGATTCTAAGTTTCTGCACCATCTAGACAAGCTTAAAGTTCATTGGTTTCGATGGACTAGTATGTTATCACTTATATACTTGAATAAGGTGCTTGTAGTTAGAGGCACTTTGATGGAATACTTACCCAGTTATTTCAATGGAAGTAGGTTAAAGCCCTACTATAAATAAGTCTTCTTGGTATTTGTAATAAGGATAGTGTTGCCATTTAGAATAGGTTTTCATTTCTGTATTTCCTTCTGGGTACAGTCGATATTTGGAAATTATAGTTTGTGGTTTTGTGTACATAAGCATTGCTTTAATGTTGGAAGCTAATCATCATTTGAAGTATTATTATACGCAATACTACACATCACCTTGGTGTGGGGTGGTATATTCACAGCCAATACACATGAGAAAAAATTTTAAAGGTATGTATGCTAGTTAAGTGTGAAAGGATAAGGGACACACTTAGATTAAAGTCTCAAAGATGTGCTTTGATGGTAGATTTTTGATAACGCACCATAAGATTATAGCACGTTTGAACAATGTTGAGGCCAAAAATTGAGCTATACCTATTTAGTTGGAGTTTGGAAGGTATAGATTGGGATCATACTTGTTTGAATTCCTATTTGGGTGTAGAACAACATTCCATATTTTAGAAGGTTACCTTCTTTGATGACTAAGTGGTATTAAATGCACTTCTAAAGAAAACAGGCAGTTTCCTAATGAGCTAGTTACGCATCCTAAGCAGCTGCCTGAATCTTAATAATTTTCTTTTGATACATTATTAATTTTAGAATGAGGGCTTTATCATAGCAAATTGGATAAAGTGAAACAGGCCATTTATAGAATTATGGCATGACATAAACATCATAGGAAAAAAAGTTTTGAGGTTGGACAAGGTGCTTATTTAAATGATTCTAATTTAAGCACTATCCATTTTTTTAAAGTGCATTGGTTACCCACTATATGTTATCACTCATATACTGTAGAATCGTGCTAGTTTAGTTAGAGGTGTTGATGGAATACGGTTATAATTACTGGTTATCAAGTAGGGAGTAAGGAAAAAAGCCCTACTATAAATAAGTCTTCTTTTTGTTTGTAAAAATGCAAGGATTTGATTTTAGAATATGTTTTACTTTTTGTATTTCCTTTAATGTATTTCCTTCTTCTTCGCTATGCTTTGTCAATTTAGTTAGGTGTTTTGTGTTATAAGCGCATTTGTGCGTTGGAAGATAATTACCATCTAGAGTATTTTTACATGCAGAGGACTGCACATACCATTGGTGTGGGGTGGTTGTTAGTTATTATTCACAATAATGGGTACACATGAGAAAAAATTGTTACATGTGTTATTCAAGTTTGGAAAGGAGTTGTTAGAAAGGAGATTATTTTAAAAATGACCATAGATGGAGATCAATGAAGGAATAATATAACGACATGAGGTAAGCAACAACTATGGAAACTACTAGGGGAAGGCGCAGTGGTGAGGTATTCGGTGCATGGAAGTGCACTGAAGAGAAGTATATAGCTAGAAGGTAGAAAGGCGTGCTAGAAGGTTATAGTTGAGGCATGAAGATGTACCATGTGAAGATTGTGAAAATGGTCAATTAATGAGAGGATTGTTTGTAGGTGAAGGAGCAATAAATGCACTAACTTTTTGAAAATCTATATAAGGACATGATGTGGGTTCATTTTTACCTTTGTGATCACAAGTATTTGAGCAAGCTAAGTGCAACCGAGCCAAGTGAATCATGTTGAGGTGCAGAGCATTGTGAAACCAGACATGGAGAGCAGATTATTGCATTGAAGAGGCTTGCGTCCCCATTGGTGAAGGGTTTGAGTGAAGCAGAAGCGTTGAGAAGGAGCTAGGGCATGCAGTTTCAAGCTAGGGCATGCGGATTCGAGCTAGGGTTTGAGTTTTCTCGTTACAGAAGATAAAAGGTGGGATTTTTATGATGGCACCAAAGAAAGCACCTGCAATAGGCATGAAAGGAAAGAAGAAGGTAGAAGTTGAAGTTGAAATTGCTCTCGAGAGTAATTTTTCAGAGATGCAGTACCCGGAAGGAGTAATAGTCAGACAAGAGTGGGATTCCCACATCCACAGATGCAAAATAAGTGACTACAACCACCATACCACTGAAAACAAGGGAGATTTGGATGCTTTATTGAATAAGAAGACCAACAAGTGCACAGTGGAAGATATGCCAGTGTATGATGACACTGGGGAAAAATTACTTAAGCAGGTAGGAGTTTATCAGTTGTATGAGCTCCCATATTTTGGAAAATATGAACCCTTATACCAATGACTTATGAGATGAGTCCATGATGACTTCTTTTATTTCTTCAGATGAAGGGTTAGGATCACAGCGGCCTGGTTTTGACACTAATAGGATTGAAGGGCACATGGGATAGACCTTGTTAGTGATCTGACTGATAAAGCAACTTATAGAAACAAGAAAGGAGTTGGGGTATACCAAGGGTCTGTGGAATGGACATTGATAATACTGAAGAAGTTTCCTTGTGGTGTAGGAAGTCACGCATCTACTCACCAAGTTGAATGAACCAAGAGATATGGTCGTAGGTAAACACCATGTGGCTTCATATTACAAAGAAAATGTCTCAGGGAGTAGTATACAACTTAGCAGGCTATATTGCAGAAACCATTGTTGAGGAAGCATGCACATGTGAAAAGATAAGTTTTGGCACTATCCTACTTTCTCTTGTATTTTTAGAAATTGGAGTGCCTGATGGGCCAAAGAACAAGATCTGGGAGTACCCCTTAGAAAAGAAGTCCCTCATGGAGAGGTTTTAAAAATATTTATGTGAAGGATCAATGAGTGGGATGTTTAAATAGAGGACAGAGATGTGGTATGACTGAATTCATGTGTCATTTGAGGAGTGGCACATTCCCAAGGAGCTACCTTCGGTAGTAGGAAAGGCAGTATAGTTCGCAGAGTACCAACACTTCTACATCACGTGTGGTTTTCTATGAAGGATGGGACATGGAGCCCATGGTATGCAAACTGCCATATGCCTTCACAAACTTCTAGGCCTTAGTTCACAAATTTAATGATGCATGTCATCTAAACTTCAATGCAGACAAGGTAGACTGTGACTACCACACCCTCAGGAAGACATATGTGTATCCAGGCCAGAATGCCTACATTGAGAGGCTCATTTTAGATGTCATAAACATGAAGCCAGTAAGCTTGGCTATTGGGGACACTGGAGCCATACTCGTATATCTTCAACTTAAGCCTAAGATGGAGAATAAAAAGTATGTGGAGAATGAGTTCATGCTCCTAGGGCCACCTAAGGGAAAACATATAGTGGAGAATGTGTCAGCTCCAAAGCCTACAGTGACTATAGAGGTAGATGAGGAGGAAGAAGAACATGAAGATAGTGGAGGCTTGGATCATAGAGGCTAGAGGCAGCCCACAGACAGAGTGGAGACTGAGCGTGGATACTCCACCTCAGGCACAAGAAGGAGATGAGGACTTGGATGTGGATGCAGTCCATGAAGAGCCATCGGTTTAAGAGGGTATTCAGAAGAACAAGGACCTAAGGCGTGGGAACTCCACAACTTGTAAGAAGATCACCACAACTCTCCTCTCAAAAAGAGGCAACTGAGAAGAAGAGGATAAAGCTAAAGTTGCATGAGGAGGTAGAGGAGTCTGCAGAGAGTGCACCTGGGACCCCAGTGCTGCAAGAAGATGTGGAGGAGCCCAGAGATGAGGAAATGAAGGATGAAGATGAAGGGGTGAAGGAGGCAGAAGAATTACAGAGCATGAGAAACCTCACGCACATGATACTACTCAGGACGTCGAAGGGCCAACTCCAAACCTTGGCTCTCAGGTTCCTAAGGGGCCAAGAACATTGAGAACAAGTGGAGAATACGTTGTGCCAAGTATGGGCTATGTTGAGGACATAAGAAAAATTTTCTGCGCCCATTTTCAAAGCACAGTGGACCTGAAGGAGTTATATGGGTGGGAGCTGATGGACATAGACATGGCCACTACGTGCACAAGGAAACAACTATCCTGGTCCATGTAGACTCACATGGACGAGCCATATTTTGATGTATGGGAGGAGTCTTGTGTGTCAAGAAGAGTGAAGAAGGCACCCCAGAGTAGGCACATGAATATAAAGCCCACTCTAATGTCTGATGAGCAATGCCTTGGTTAAGGTATCTACAGAGGTGGCATGGAGGAATATTGATAAGGCTTGCCACTATTAGAGTGCTACTTGAAGATAACAAGGTAAAAACTATAGAAATAACACGTTTAAAAGGAGAGAAGGATCTAGAGTGAGAAAAAGAATGAGGCCTTCATCAGCATGGTATAAGAAATTGGTGATTATATCCTAAAAGAAAGACTGCATCTGGAGTCTAAGGCATCTAATTTTTTTCCTTCGGTTATGCATTATGTGTGCACATTATTTGATTTGGTGCTTAAAGATGGACCAATTTTAATGTCAGTGCCAAAAGATCCTAAACAGGAAGCAGAGAGGGCAAGGGCCTCCGTGGTTAGGAAGATTTCAAGTTACAAGGCATTACTCCAAACTTTACAAGATGAGCTGAAGAAAGTAGATCAAGCTTTGAACATATGTGCAACACCAGAAGTAGTGATCAAGATCAGGACTATGATTGAAGATAATTAAGTTCTGAAAATAATGAAGGATGAGACTTTAGGGCACACATAAGGCATTTGTGAAAACAAAAGGACAAAGCCCTTGCCGCAACACAAGACCCACATAAGGAAAGACTAGATGAGATTGGAAATCTCATAGCGCAAAAGATGGATCTTCTGGAGGGAAGGATGTCTGCTTATGGCCAATGTTGTCCTAGTACTGTAGAATGAAAAGGAAGAGATAACCCAGGATGAGTTGGAAGCCATCACCACAGACATTCTAGAGAAGACAAGAAATGTGCTGGATGACTGAAAAACATTGGAGGCTGAGATTAAAATAGAATATCCAGAGTTGATCCTCCTAGTTGAAGATGAGGGTGCTGCAAAATAGAAGTCTATTCTTTACACAATGATTCCTTACATTTTTATTCTTTATTGTTTGGGACAATCAAAGAAACCTACATTTTGGGCCAAAAATGTATATTAGTGTGGGGTAATGTTGAGAAGAAATAGTATTACACTAAGGAGAGGGCACACAAAAGATTTGTGTGCAGGAACAAGGCACAGAAGGATAGGAAAGGAAACGCGCACCAGGACAAGATGATTTGGGACTTAGCCATTTTCATGGATACAGGCTATTTTTGGAGATAGCATGTGGAGCACACAACATGATGTAGACTTGCGCGACACAAAAATGTTATTTTGGGATGATATTTTGATACTGAGTGCCATGCATGAGTTCATGATAATAATAGGATTACTACTGCCAGTTAACTGTAGGAGATCTATTATTAGCGCACTTGCATGTGTGCATATTATTGTAAAGGCACATGGTTATTTTTAGCATGCGACCTATTTTGGGAAGTGCATAAGTAGTGAAGGGAAAGTCCCCACCCCTATAAGTATGTATTAACCATGTAATTTAGAGAGACTGAGAGACACAGAGACACTGTGTATGAGTTATTGTAGAGTTATGTTGTTAGATCTGATGCACGCATAAACTAATGGTAATATTTATGTATGTAAGAAGCTTCTATGTTTTACAGTGTTTAATATAATGGGGTTTATTGGATGGATAATGGTGTTAAACATGACTATAACTAGTTCTTGTATGGTTAATCTTATCGTAGTTATTGTTTAATGCATGATTATTTAAAGATCTAGATCTAGTTATGCACTACTGAATGGTTATGTTCATTATGGATATGAATGCATTATATCTTCATCACGCTAACATCCTGAATAAACAACTCTAAGGAGAAGCCTGGTACCTTTGCGTGCTTTGGGTGAGCGCTTAGCTCAGGCTGAGTGATGTGCCAACGCACCTGAGTTTTTCTGGTTTTACACAGTGGATTCTAGGCTGCATCACATCTTGCATTTTAAATATTTTCAACACCTTATTGATATAATCTTCTTGAGACAAATACAATCTTCTGTTCTTCTTGTCTCTATGAATTTGCATGCCAAGGATTTTTTTTGTTGCTTCCAAATCCTTCATTGCAAATGTGTGAGCTAAATTTTCCTTAAGTTCACTAATGTCATGCATATTAGATCCTTCAATAAGCATATCATCCACATACAGTAACAAAATAATATAGCTTCGATTTTTAAGCTTCTTGAAATAAATAAAATGGTCAGATCCACATCTCATATAGCCATGATCATGCATAAAATTTTCAAATCTCATATACCATTTCCTTGGAGCTTGCTTGAGCCCATAAAAGCTTTTTTTCAACCCGCACACAAGTTTCTCCTTACCCTTGACTTCATAACCAAGTGATTGATTCATATAAATTTATTCCTCCAAATCACCAGAAAGGAAAGTCGTCTTAACATTAAGCTATTCTAAATGCAAAACTTCTACTACAACTAAACTCAGAACAATATAGATGGAAGTCATTTTAAAGATAGGAGAAAATATATCACCAAAATCAATACCTAGTTTTTGTGTAAACCCTTTTACCACATGTCTTTCTTTGTATCTTTTCTTTCCACCCTATTCCTCATTGATCATATAAACCCATTTATTCCACAATGCCCTTTTACCTATTGACAACCTAATCAAATCCCATATCTGGTTCTATTTCAAGGAATCCATCTCCTCATCCATGCCATGCTCCCACTCCACATAGGTATCATGCCACATTTCTTCCTTAAAACTTTCTGGTTCACCATTATCAGTCAATAATTGATAAAATAATGGAGTAAATATTTTTGGAGTTTTACTTACTCTTTGAGATCTTCTAAAAAAACATTTGGGGTGCTTGAGGCTCATTCTGGACCTCTTGGACAGTCATGTTCAAATTTGACAGTGACCGATGTCGGTCACATATAAATGATGTCGGTTCCTCTATAGTTAACGCTAGTTCACTTAACTGACGCCGGTCCTGTTCTGACAGACACCGGTCACCCTGACTGACACCGATGTCTAGGGATTTTTTTTAAAATCTGAGAATGCAATTTATTTCACAAACTATTCACCCAGTTCATTCTTAGGTACCAAGAACTTATCCATGTACATTCTCTTTTCATTCCAATCAATATTATAACTCCTAAAAATATTAGCATCTTCTAAATCCCAAAACTAGAATCTGAAATCACCAGAACCGTAACTAATGAAAGTGCATCTCTTGGATTTAGCATCCATCTTCTTCTTATTTTATATATCAACATGCACAAAATCTTCTGAACCAAATACTTTAAGAAAAGAAATATCTACCTTTTTTTCCAGTCCATGCTTCTTCTGGTATTCCACCATTCAGTGCACTTGAGGGGCCATTATGGATCAAATATACCACTGTATCTACTGCTTCTGCCCAAAACTGCAAGGATAATCCAACATGTATCCTCATGCTTCTTGCACTTTCTATAATAGTTCTGTTCATTCTTTCTTACACTCCATTCTCCACTGGAGTTCTGAGAACTGTTCTTTCTCTACGTATTTCATTCACTGAACAATAATAATTAAAAACCTTGCTGCAGTACTCACCAATATTGTCAGATATAAGACACTTCAACTTCAAATTAGTTTGATTTTCTACAAGATCTTTCCATATTTTAAATGTTTCAAAAACATCATATTTACATTTAATACAATAAACTCATACCTTTCTTATGGCATCATCAATGAAAGTCACATAGTATTGGGATCCTCCATGAGAAGCTACCCGGGATGGTCCCCACACATCTGAGTGTACAAGATCCTCCTCCTTTGTTGCCCCAACGTTAATAAACCTCACTTTTTTTTCTTTCCAAATATGTAATGCTCACACAAATCAAGATCTACAACTTTCAAATCTGATAACTTACCCTTTGCCTTTAAGGTCTGCATTCCCTTCTTACTCATATGGCCTAGTCGATTATGCCATATGCTTGCATCTAAATCTGAAGTAGATAGCACATAAAAGGAATCAGTAATACAAGTAGACAAATATAATGTTTCTAGCTTCTTGCATCTTGCTACAACAAGATCTACCTTGGAAACTTTCCAAGAATTGACTGTGAATGTAACCATGCATCCATCTTCACCTAATTATCCTACAAAAATAATATTATCTTGAGGTTTGGAACATGCCTCACATCTTTCAATATCCATGTATTTCCATTTTGAAATTTAAGATGAACTCCACCTTTACCAGTAATATTGCATGGTTCATCATCTCCTAAATAAACATGCCCAAAATTACCCTGGACATAATTTCATAAATAACCCTTGTTACGGGTAACATGGAAAGAAACTCTTGAATCTAAAACCCCGGATTCAATTTTATTATATAAGGAGAGAATAAGGGAATCTTGTATTACCTGTGGTGCTACATTTTCCTCTTTACCTTTTTTTGGTACATTCTATTTGTTTTCCTTGAACCAACAATCCTTCTTTGCATGTCCTTCTTTCCACAATTCCAGCAGGTTATTCCTCTACCTCTGGATTTATATTTTCCACTCTTAGAATTTGATTTCCCATTAATCTTGCTCTTGGATCTCTCCTTTTTCCTTCCTTTTCTTTCTACATTCAAATCATTCCCAGCTGATGATTCTCCTGAAATTTTCCTACGTATTTCTTCATTTAGAATTATACCAATCACATCATCAAACTTCAAAATATTAGAAACAAATGTTGTATTACTGTTATCACCAAATTACAACACCCATGAATGGATTCCGGTTGTAATGGAGAATTCAGTGAAATTTGTGTAGCATGGGTACTATCCCCAGGTTGTGGGACCTGTTACTAAGGATAGACCTCTAGAGAAAGTTGATTCTTATTCCTTTGTTGAGGTGTATGTGTTCAGATTGCAGAGGTTTCCTAATCCTAACACCTATTCTAATTTTCCAAGGAGACAGAGTTAAGATAAAATGCAAGAAAAATAAAACCTAGACTAATAGAGGTGATGCACCAAGGAATGAAGAACATATACTCTGCCAAAAGACACAGACCAGAAGATATAACACAATCGCCATGCAAAGATAACCGAAATGTGATGAAAGATCAGAAAAAATGCAATGAACAAGAGAGAGGGTTGAAAGTCATCCATAAACTCGTATTATTGCTCCAGAAGTTTGATACGATGCATTACATTGGCCAAATGGATGGATTTCACATTACAGAGCTGCTGGGAGGCCTGAAATTCCACAACTTCACTTATAGACAAGGGAAGCAGGGAGAGGTAGAGAAAAAATGTCCAACATTAAAAATGAGCTGAGCTCTTACATTTATAGATCGATAAGAGAGAAGAGAAGAAGGAGAAATGGTAATTCAAATTCAAAATCTCAACCACCAGCCTTTAAAGACTGTAAATCCACCCACAAGATGTTAAATTGGTTCTCCAAGATGCTCTATGTGTTAGAAAAGGAAAGAATGGTGGATTGAGCAAGATCATATCTTTTGAAGAAAACGGATCGCATATTAACGCGTGAAAGACATTTTCCAGGTTTCACCCACCAAATCCTGATATCTGGTCGGTTTCTCATGATGTTTGCATGCAAGTCAGACATCCAACCATTTCTCCACGATGTTTGCATGCTGAAGAAGAGAAAATGGTGGGATTGATCAAAATCTGATCATTTCAGGCAGTCAGATCACACATTAATGGAGAAAGAGACATTTTTCAACATTTCACCCACTAGATCCTACAAAAAACAATATTTTAATCTTCCATGGTGTGGAGGAGGTTGATATCTTTCCAATGATACTAATTTTGTCGAATTTGGAGCTCTGGTTTGAAAGATATGGCCATTTGAATTTTTTGAACTAAATCCATATGGAAATTACAAAATGTAACCTTGAAAACGGATCCACCGGCCCAAAAACGCAACTTACTCCCTTTTTTGTAAAAGACACAAAAAACCCAAAACTCTCTGAATTCCCACAGCTCCGCCGTACAACTTTTCTCTAAAGGCCTTACGGGCCAAAATTTGGAAATGCACCCCTTTTTGCCAGAAAATGACAAAAAAACTCCAAAGGTATGAAAACCCCCATGCAAGCCCACAATCCTGCCACTTGTCATTTTTTCAATGGTCCACAACCTTCTCGGGCTCGCGGGCTGGAAATGAAATCTTAGCCAATTTCCCTAGAAGTTTGCCAAAGTGCCAAACTTATCTCTGGTTTCCCGCAACTGCGTATTTGGGCAAAAATTCCCCTCCGGTCCCGCAAGCCCATAACTTTCAGAATAAAAGGAGTTAGAAGGACCCTTTTTTACCTTTCTAGAAAGGGGAAGAAAATTTCTGTCTGTTGGAGGTCCTTCCAGAGATCCTTAAGCACTTGAACTATGTGAAAGTTGAGATCGAAGCACTAAGAGAGAAAAGATGGCATAGTTAACCAAGAATAAGCAGGGGCTTATTTTGGATAACAATTGGTGACTTACAGGGGCATCTACCTACTAGATGAAAGATCAGTGGCCTTGAAGCATCCATTGGGCATGGAGTCAGCCTGATAACACAAAATTTGATCTGTTGGAGTGTGATGGAACCATCCAAAACCTGTTCCAATATAGATACCCTGCTGATTTGATTCCTTTGACTTGCAAGTCTCTTTCGTGGCGAGATGAGCTACATGCAAGAATGCACCAGAAACAATAGAGCAATGTGCACCAGCACTTAGGGAAATAAAACCTAACTTACAACAAAACAATGTGCATACGCACTTGGAGGAATTAGAAATCCTAGATTAATATATACATAGGGGAGAGAAATTCTCCTTTTAGTAGCAACGTTTGAGATGGATTCCATTGACTGGAATATGTAATTCCTTACCATCCATCTTAGCCAGCTGGAAGGTGTTGCTACCTTTGCATTCGATTATCATATATGAGCCACTCCATATGGTGTCAAATTTGGAATGCTTTCCTAGTTTTGCACGATCAACATCCTATTTTAGTACCAGGTCTCCAAATTGGAAAGTCCCAGGTTTAGCCTTCTTGTCAAAACTTTTCTTGATCAACGCTTGGTCCTTTTCCATGGTCTGCAGTGCATGTTCTCTTGTTTCTTTCACTTCCATCAGCTCTACATATCTGATTTCCATGCTGGAAACTCAAGTGAAATGGGTAGAATTGCTTCCCTCCCATATACAAGCTTAAATGGAGAGTTTCCTGTGGACCTCTTGGGTGTGATCCTATCAGCCCATAGAGCTGATTTGATATTGGTATGCCATGTCCTTTGGTTTTCATCCAGAGTCCTGATAATTCTCAGCAAATTCTTGTTCGGGGACTCTGCTTGGCCATTACCCTGAGGGTAATAATTTGATGAAGTGTTGAGGTAGATTCCATTTTTCATAGCCCATTCTATGATCTTGGTACCAAGAAATGCCAGTGTGTTTTCTGATATGATGGTGGCAGGGGTTCCAAATCTGGTGGCTATCCCTTCATAGAAATCCAAAATATTGGATTCATTTGCTTCCTTCAGTGCCACTGCTTCAGTCCACTTGGTGAAATAGTCAATGGTTGTAAGTATCCATTTGTGGCCTTGGCTTGAATTAGGGTTGATCACTCCAATGAAGTCTAAACCCCATTTCATGAATGAATGCTCTACTGAAATTGGGGGAAGGGGGAGGGCTGCCAACCTTTCCTTTCCTGTGAAGAATGCACACTTTTTGCACTTCTTGACCCATGAGTAGCAATCCTTGAACAATGTAGGCCAGTTGTAACCATTCTTTATGATCTTGAGAGCTGTTACTCGAGGGGAAAAGTGGCCTCCTGCCTCTCCATCATGGAACTCATGTAGTACCCTCTCAACTTGGCATGTTCCAATGCATCTCAATAGAACACCATTTATGTCCCTCTTGAACAAGACACCACCAATAAGCACATATGGAATGTCTTGCAATCTAAAGTGTCTCCTCTTTTATTTTCTCATCTCTTGAGGGCACAAACCGGTTTTGAGATAGTGCACTAGATCTTGATTCCCACATGGAATGGGTACATCATTAGCTGGCTACTCTTGATCATCTTGTAGTAGCAGAACAACCTCTTCTTTACCTTTTGGCTCAGCATGTTGCTTGGAAGCAAGCTGCTCGCACAACCCTTGGCCATGAACCAGATTGGTCACCTTGATCTCAATGTCATATTCCATCACACGGGTGATCCACCCTTGCTCTCTTCTCATTTAAGTCCTTGTTCAAGAGGAATTCTTTAACACCAAAATCAGACAGTAGCAGTTGGATCTTGTTGTTTGAGACCAAGTGCCTAAATTTCTTTAGACTTCTAATGACATCAAGGACATGCTTTTTAATAAAAGAATACCTCACCTCATAATCTTCTAGGCTATGACTGAAGAAAGCAATGGGATGCTCTGAACCTTCTCTATTCTATTGCACTAGGATAACTGAGATTGTGTCCGCTCCTCCAAAAGCATACAACATGAAATCCTTGGAGAAGTCTGGGTTAATAAGAGTTGGGGCCTGCGATATTGCTTGTTTGATGGCCTCTAAACTCGCTTTCCCCTCTGCTGTCCATTTGAATGCCAAATTCTTCTTCAACATCACTGTCAAAGGCTTCACAAGAGTGGAAAAATTAGGTACAAACCTGCGAACAAAGTTTATCCTCCCCAAGAAGCTTTGGAGAGATTTCTTGTGTTGTGGCAATGGAAGGGTTCTTATGGCTTCAAAATTTTCAGGATCAATTGTCAACCCTTCTCTTGAGACAATGTGACCCAACAGTTTTACCTCATGTGCTAGGAATACACATTTCTTTGGGTTCAAAGACACTCCAAATCTTCTGCATCTTTGGAACACTTGCCTGAGGTGAAAGAGGTGGTTTGCTGCATTTTTTGAAAAGATAGTGATGTCATCTAGGTACACCAGCACCATCTTATTGATCAATAACCTTTGAATGCCATATCCATATCTCCCTAAAAAGTTGCTCTAGAATTTGACAGTCCAAAAGGCATCTTCTTGTAGGCATAGGTGCCCCATTTTGTGGTGAATGCAGTCTTGAATTGGTCCTCTTCTTTCACCATTATCTGGTTATAGCCTGAGTAGCCATCTAACAATGAAAAAATCTCAGATCCAGCTACAACTTGCAAGATTTGTTCCATTGAAGGAAGTGGGTAGTGATCCTTGAGTGATGCTCTGTTCAGATCCCTGAAGTCCACACATAACCTGATTTCTCCATTTCTCTTCCTTATAGGCACCAATTTCGCAACCCAACTTGAGTGTTTGATAGGAAATATGATATTGGCCTCAATCATCTTGTTCAATTCTTTTCTCATGAGAGGCTCAATGTGAGGATTCACTGGCCTCTATTTTGTCTGAAGGGATTGGACTCAGGATTTAACTCAATGGTATGCTCAGCCAATTTTGGGTTGAAACCCCTTAAATCCTTATAGGTCCATGCAAACACATCTGGTAATTCTTGACAGAGTTGAACCAGTTCAGCTTTCTCTTATGGAGTGCTAACCTTCCCAATTTGCAATGTTTTTCCCTCACCTATTGAAACAATCTCTGAGTCTTCACCTCTTACCTGAATGTTTGCTTTTTCTCTCCTGAACTAGTCATTTGGATTGAAGATGGATTCCAAAGTAACAAGACCCTTTAGCAATTTTTTGGTTCTCAGCTGCACCACTTGGTTGCCATATTGCTGTTCCAGTTTGTCTTGATTCTTTGAGGAGAAATCATCTTCTTCCTGAAGGAAATTGACAATTTTCTGATCACTCTCAAAGACTTGCCAACTTGCATTGTTGTCTGGAATAGCTGGTCTTACAACCACCTTGATGTGGGGCTGAGACTTATCACTCCTTATGCTTTATGCAACATCAAATGCCGCCCCAATTGTTGCCAGTATTTATGTAGCTTCGTTCTTCTTCCTTGGGATGGAATTGATGCTGAAAGCCCCAAAATATTCAATAAGATCCCATACCCTATTCTTATAGTTCTTCAACAGATCATTCCTAGCAGCATTTTGTCCTCTGACCTGATTCAAAATCAGATCACTATCTCCAAAGACTTGTAGATTCTTAAGGCCCTTCTTCCTTACCCAATGCAGTCCATGAATCAAGGCTTCATACTCAGCTATGTTGTTTGAACAAGTAAACTGAAAACAAAAGGATGAGTAATACTTGATGCTTTGTGGTGAAATCAACATTGTACCACCTCCAGCACCTTGTCTGCTCCTTGAGCCATCAAAGAACAATTTACATACCTCATTATCATCTTGGTGGTCTGGCTTGATGATGCTAGGAAGAGGATGATTCTCCTCATGCAAGCAGTAGACTCCTAACTCAGATTCTTCCATTTCCTTGTAGGGGTCAAAGGTGTGAATCTTTCTTGCCCACTCATCAAGAGTCATGTCTGGAATGCTTCCAACCTTGGTGTCAGCTTCATGGATGCTTGGATGATCTTCTTCATCAAATGTTGAATAGTTGGTGTTGATTGGGCTTGGTGTATGAGGCTCAACATGGAATTTTGAAATAGGCTCAGATCTGATTGTAGCCTTAGTTCCATACCTTGTTCTGAACAACATGTGTGACCAATCAGTAGACAAGTAGCCTCCAATCTTGGCAGTGAAGTCTCTGGACAAGCACAATGCAAAATGTGGTGGCAAGTCTATGACTGATATGTCTTGAAATACGGTCACATTTGGACATGCATGTAATGTGAGGCTTAAATCCTTTATTGTTCCAACTTTTGTCACTACTATCCCATCCAGTTGCACCACTCCTTTGGAGATGACTTCATATTGAAGTCACAGCCGATCAGCTATTTGCTTTGGCATCATAGAGGTGCTTTCTCCAGAATCAATCATGCAATTGTGCACCAATTTATCTCCAACGATCAATGAGATATAGAATGGTGGGGGTTTCACATTCCTACCTTGTCCTTCATGATTTCCTCCAGGATGAGCTGTATTGGTAAGCATTTCTTTTTGCTGGAAAGGTGGCTACTTTGATGCTGACCAATTTGCCATAGCAGCCTGCAATAGGTCTCTTTTCCCTGGGATAGCCAATGACTCCCACATTGAGATGTTCACATTTGTCTTCTTCATCTGCTCAATGATGTTGAAAGGAGATGAGCTATCCTTCTGCTGCCATTTTCCCTACATAATTTTCTATTGCATTGGGGCTATTCCAACTGGCACTTGAGCTGGTCTAGGAGGTGGCTTGGGCTGACCCTACATATTTGGAGCTGCACTTTGATTGCCAACACTCTATGGAGTAAGAGAGGGGTGTGGATCACCTGAATTGGATGAATTTCCTTCTCCAATACTCCTTTTCTTGGACCTTGTATTGGCAGCTACACTTTGAGAAGGTGTTAGATTCATACCACAGAAGTCTTCAACCTGCCAGTTGACAAGTGTGGTCTCATTTGGGCATGCCTCCTGTTGAGCTGATCCTTGCTATTGATTCCCTTCTTAGCATTCCTCTTGTTCCATGCCCATTGGTGTCACCATTAGGGCTTGGTATTCAGCACCATTGTAGCACATTGACTGGTCTTGTGGTTGATTGTATGGGAAATACCAGTCATATTCTTGAGCCATGTTATTTTGTACTAGTACCAATGCTCTAGATGTGGATATAACATTAGGGTTATGAGGCTGGAATGGTCTATTAGCAGGAGGTCTGACTTGGCTCTGATTTGTATTTTGGAAGGGTGGCCTATTAGGCTGAAATGGTGGTCTATTGGGTTGGGCTGGAGGCTGATATGGTCTGAAATTTTGAGCTTGCTGCCTCTTCATTGTCACCACCTCATTACCTAAATTTTGTAGTTTCTTTACGAGTTCCTCCTGAAGCTCAATTGAGATGTTAGGAGATGAGGTGGAGGCCTCAACTGAACTCTGATTCCTTGGAGTAGGAATGGGAGCTAAAGTAGGTGCTTGACTAATGCTTGGGTTTTATAATTCTGGATATAAGGGCATAGGTGGCCTAGGTGCAATTTTACTAGCCTGAATAAAAAAAAATTCAGCTCTAATTGAAATGTCATAGGCTACAAGTAAAGTTATACCCCCATGGATTGAATTATTATAGAAATATCATAATTTAAAGCCTTAAGGAAATATAGAAAAGAACCATTAGCTATTGGTCTCACAGCCACTGGGATTCTATTCCATGTCCTCTAGAATATGAAGTTGAAGTCTATCAATTTCTCATTAGGAGCCCCCTTGATTGTTGTTAGTTGTTCCAACAGAGACAAATTATCCCCCTTTTCTCCAAATTGATTGTGAAGGGATATGCACAGATGGTCCCAAGTCTAAATAGAGCCTGCTGCTAGAATCCTAAACCATTGCAGAGCTTTACCCTTGAAGGAGGATGCTAGTAACTTGATAGCAATATCCATTTCAGTAATCTCATGAATTGTACAGACATTTGCAATGTCTTGGATGTGGTCACGAGGAGTAGTCTGGTTTTCTCCAGTGAAATATGGGATGCTCTTCAATGTTGTAATTGGGACTGAATTTTGTGCATTGAGGGCAAGTGGGATGCTGCCAATGAAGTTGACATAAGGATTTGGGTTGGATGCCATCCTGATTGGCCTAAGAACCCTTGTTGATTGGATGAATGGCCATTCAGGTGGAGTAGTTGATAAATTTCTATTCAGTGGAGATGGATACCTTTGGAATATTCTTCCTCTTCTTGCTCTATCTGGGGACAAATGCAAGTATTCAAATATACCTTCCTTTCTTACTCTAGACCAAGTTCTTCTCATTAATCTTCCAAGCTTGGGCTATTGAAACTAGTGGATTCTGCCTTTGGATTCGTTAGATGTGCAATCTCAAAGGTTCTTATAAGCTAAAAAATTACAACAAGTGCACATAAATCTTGTTGGAAATAAAAGTGAAGACCTCTTGGTCACACCGGGCATGCCAGAACTATTATCACCAAATTAAGTACCCCTGAATCGATTCCGGTTCTAATGGAGCATTCAGTGCAATTTGTGTAACATGGGTAATTTCCCCAGGTTGTGGGACTTGCTACTAGGGATAGACCTCCAGAGAAAGCTGGTTCTTATTCCTCTATTCAGGTGCATGCATTCAGATTGCAGAGGTTTCCTAATCCTAACACCTATTCTAATTTTCCAAGGAGACAAAGTTAAGAGAAAATGCAAGAAAAATAAAACCTAGACTAACAGAGGTGATGCACCAAGGAATGAAGAACATCTACTCTGCCAAAAGACACAGACTAGAAGATATAACACAATCACCATGCACAAATAACCAAAATGTGAAGAAAGATCAGAAAGGATGCAATGAACAAGAGAGAGGGTCGAAAGTCATCCAAAGACTTGTATTATTGATCTAGAAGTTTGATACGATGCATTACATTGGTCAAAAGGATGGATTTTGCATTACAGAGCTACTGGGAGGCCTGAAATTCCAATACTTCACTTACAGACAAGGGAAGCAAGGAGAGGTAGAGCAAAAATGTCCAACATTAAAAATGATCCGAGCTCTTACATTTATAGATCGAGAAGAGAGAAGAAAAGAAGGGGGAAACGAGAATTCAAATTCAAAATCTCAACCACCAGCCATTAAAGCCTGCAAATCCACCCACAAGCTATCAAATCGGTTCTCTAGGATGCTCTGCGTGTTGGAGAAGGAAAGAATGGCGGATTGAGAAAGATCATATCTTTTGAAGAAAACTAATCGCATATTAATGCGTGAAAGACGTTTTCTAGGTTTCACCCACCAAATCTTGATATCTGGTTGGTTTCTCATGATGTTTGCGTGTAAGTAAGACATCCATTCATTTCTCCATGATGTTTGCATGTTGAAGAACATAAAATGGCAGGATTGATCAAAATATGATCATTTCAGGCAGTCAGATCACACATTAATGGCAAAGAATACGTTTTTCAACATTTCTCCCACCAGATCCTACAAAAAACAATATTTTAATATTCCATGGTGTGGAGGAGGTTGAGATATTTTCAATGATACCAATTTTATCATATTTGGAGCTCTGGTTCGAAAGATATGGCCATTTGAATTTTTTGAATTAAATCCATATGGAAATTACGAAATGCAACCTTCAAAATGGATCCGCCGGCCCAAAAACGCAACTGACTCCCTTTTTTGTAAAAGATGCAAAAAACCCAAAACTCTCTGAATTCCCATAGCTCCGCCATATAACTTTGCTCCAAAGGCCTCGTGGGCCAAAATTTCGAAATGCACCCCTTTTTTCCAGAAAATGACAAAAAAACTCCAAAGGTATGAAAACCCCCATGCAAGCCCGCAATCCTGCCACTTGTCATTTTTTCAATGGTCCACGACCTTCTTGGGCTCGCGGTCCAAAAATGAAAACCTAGCCAATTTTCCCAAAAGTTTGCCAAAGTGCCAAACTTATCTCTGCTTCCCCGCAACTGCTTATTTGGGAAAAAATTCCCCCGCGGTCCCACAAGCCCGT
The DNA here is from genome assembly GCA_019776745.2 of Taxus chinensis. Lineage (NCBI taxonomy): Eukaryota > Viridiplantae > Streptophyta > Pinopsida > Cupressales > Taxaceae > Taxus > Taxus chinensis. Next base: position 119,364,227 of record CM034155.1, on the reverse strand, counting down.
AACTTTCAGAATAAAAGGAGTTAGAAGGACCCTTTTTTACCTTTCTAGAAAGGGGAAGAAATTTTCTATTTGTTGGAGGTCCTTCCAGAGATCCTTAAGTGCTTGAACTATGCGAAAATTCAGATCGAAGCACTAAGAGAGAAAAGATGGAGTAGTTAACCAAGAATAAGTAGGGGCTTATTTTAGATAATAATTACTAACAACCATTACCGAATTATCCCAAATATCTGACAAATAACACAAGAATAACAATAATTTCATTTCATCCTCAAAATGGATATTAACTGATTTTAATTGGTTTCAATAGAACAAAAATCATTCAAATGATTAGACATAGATCCACCTTCTTGTATTTTAGAATTAAAAAATTTCTTCATCAAATAAAATTTATTTGATGCACTTGGTTTTTCATATAAATTAGATAAAATTTTCATTAATTCTACCGTGGTTGCTTCTTCTGTTATATTCAAAGCCACAGATGCTGTCAGGCTCAATCTTATAAATCCTAGAGCCTTTCTGTCAAGAATCTTCCATTCTTCATCAGTCATATTTGCAAGACTTGCCTTCTAATCCAATGGTAAATATAGATCTCTTTGATACAGATATTCATCTACCTGCATCTTTCATAGCTGATAATTACGGCCTTCAAATTTCTCTACTTTGTATTTACTATCTTCTGCCATTATTGTGCTTTCACTCAATCAAAAATTTCTGTGAGTAAATTTGTCAACACACACAACCCTCAAACAAAGCTCTAATACTAGTGGTTGGCGTTAAACCAAACCGGTTGTACAAATATATATTAGATTAAAGCATACAAGAAATAAACACAAAAATAACCAACATAAGAAAATACACAAGATATAACGTGGTTCACACAGTGTGGGTTACGTCCACCAAGAAACAACCAATATATTATTCCAGAGGTTGTACAATTGAAGATATGAAATCTTACACATCTTACACGATGTACAATAATTTTCCTCTCACAAGTTTCTCTAAGATCTCACCAAGGATTCCTTCTTACAACAATCACTTCCTTAACCTCTAACCTTAGTTTCCTAGCTTATATAAGCCCATACAAACTTAGGGAACTTTAATCATTAATTTACAACCATTAGATCAACTTTATAAAAAATATTAGATCTAATTCTTGTGAATTAAAAATAAACAATCACACACATGTAACCGATGTCAGTTACCCTAACCGATGTTGGTTAGTATGCTAGGTGACTGACACCGATCAGCCAACCGATGCTAGTTACTGTGTAAACCTGCAAGTTGTAAATAAGCTCCTTTGTGAAGTAATTCAGCTCCACAATCTCAACAATGTCTATGAAATGTGTGATTGTTCCAAATAAGGACTTTGAAGAGAATGTTGAGCCATTGTGAATGACAACATTAACATTGTGCATTACAATATGTTAAGGTATTTAGTAGTACTTTACCCTTTATTAACATGTTTTCCTTTCATTTATTTTAGCTATTGGTTTATGTTGGTATTTGGGAGAGGTGTTAACACTACTTACACATAACTAATTTTTTTAATATTTTAGAATAATTATCTATGAAATTCCCCTTATTGTGAGTAATCTACTATTTCTTAGTTTGGGTCCTTGTTTTCTCTTTTGAATGTTGATACACACTTTGCTCCCTCTTGACGACTTGATGTAGGATCTGATTCCCTATCTTGTTTCCTTGGATTCTAGGAATTCAAAGACATTGGGAAATGATAAACAAACAAAAAAATAATGAAAGCAATCCATTTTTAATCGTTGATAAATTTAGAAAAAAACAAACAAAAATGGTTTACAAGACCATGGGATTATATGGTAATAGTAATTGAATCTGTTGGTACACAAGGGTATTTCAACGTTGTGGTGGTAATACAAGTTGTGGTACAAGTAAAATCAAACCCTAAGAGGTGCATTATTTTTAGGAATTGAAATTCAAGTGTATTGAAGAAAGTATTATTAAGGATTATTACATTTCCTGACATTACAAAATTAGTACATAGAAGTTTCTTACATGTAAAAAATTAGTACATAAAAAAACTTAAAGGAATCTTGTGCGTTAACAATCCTAGTTCTCATCAAATCCACCCTGCTCTCCTCATTTCAAGTTTCAACTCTCAACATGCCAATACTTACTATGGAAAATTTTTTTCATACCACTGAAATTTGTGTGCCAACGACATGTTTATATTTTAATATCACAAATTATATCAACTTCGACATCGCGAATCTAGATTTACCACCTTTAAAATGGTTATTGTTTCCAGAATTTTCTTCATGGATGTGGGCCGTGAGAGGGGATCAATTACAAATATCACGGAGCATCAATTTTTTTTTTTATGTTTACTATGGACTAGACCTTGCTACCACTAACATCCATGCATCAATGACATATTAATATTTTAATTTCATAGATTATATCAAATCTAAGAGCACAAATCATATTTCCCACATTTAAAATGGTATTATTTCAATTCTTTTTTTTTTCGTGGCGGTGGGAGGGGATCAATTACAAGTAGCATAAGCATCCAAAATTTTTGTTTACTATGGACTGAAACTTTCTACTACTAACATTTGCGCATCAACAACATATTAATATTTTAATTTCATAGATTATATCAACTCTAACAACACAAATCTAGATCTCCCACTTTAAAAATGTTTATTGTTTCATATTTTTTTCGTGGGAGGGGGTTGATTACAAGTAGTATAAGCATAAAAAATTTAGCATGTTTACTATGGATTGAACCTTGCTACCATTAGCATCAATGAATCAACAACATATGAATATTTTAATTTCATATATTATAGCAACTATGACAACAAGAATATAGATTCCACACCTTTAAAATGGTTATTGTTTCAACGCTTGTTTCAAGGGCATGAGAGGGAATCAATTACAAGTAGCATAAGTGCCCAATAATTGTCACATGTTTACTATGGAATGAACCTTACTACCACTGACATCTATGCATCCACAACATATTAATATTTTAATTTCATAGATTATATCAACTTTAACAACATGAATATAGATTTCCCACTTTTAAAATGGTTAATGTTTCAATGATTTTTTTCGTGGGTGTGGATATGGGTGTGGAAGGGGATTGATTACAAGTAGCATAAATGTACAAAAGATAGAATATGCCACGAAAAGTGTTCACGTGATTGTATGCTTGGTTTGAGAGATTTTTTTTTATTATTTAGACCAATATTTTAATAGTCATATTAATTTTACACATTTCCAAAGCGAAAAATTGGGAGTATGCACAAATATGGGGGGCAAAAAAGTGGACACAAATCCATTTTTTGGCCATTTTTTCCATAACGTGCTTGCGTTATGGCTCGTTCATGATATAACATGAAAAGGGAAAATATAGGTCATGTTATAATGTGATCATGTTACGACTTGGGTTTACCAAGCCAAAACGCACCCGTGTTATGGTTTTATATGTGTTTTTCCACGTTATCCCTCCCAAATGGACATATTCCACATTAGAAACAAGAACGCAAGAGTGTTATACTGCAAGCATGTTATAACGCTAACGCATTTCATCTTGTTGGGGTTTAAAATACCCAATCCAAAGGCTTGGATTTCCAAACCAGAGGTTTGGACTATGTACTGCGTGATTAAAACCATGTTTGATAGGAAAACATAAAAATTTCATGTGTGCACCCTAATATCTCATCTATTAAAACATAATATTCAAAAATAAATTATACTACAATGTCAAGCTCATTTTTACCTTGATGACGATATAATTATTTCTAAAATATGATTAGTTTAAGGCTTTCATCCATACTTTCTTGTACTAGTGCCTTGTTTTCTTGCAAAAACCTATGCATACGTTTTGGTGCACCATTTACGATTAATTCATCCAATTTTTTTAAAAAAGTGGTTTTTTCTAAAATCGATTCTACACACACTAAAAAAAACTAAAAAATGACTTTTTTTCTCAAAGTTATGGGGGTGCACACACAAATATTTCATTATCGGGATATGTGCACTTTGAAAATTAATAAAAAATTATATCTTCATCCAAAAATTATGAAAATTTAGTGGGACCTCATACATGGTCTTAGATAAGTTTCTGCCAAATGTATTTGAAAAAAAACATATAAAACTCAAAAAATGGGGGGCGCACACACAATAGGTTCTTATCTTTTTGACATAAAAATAGACATACTTTATGTGCGCACCACATTTGACCCTCTTAATCTCAACCATTTTCAAAAAAACTTAGTAGTTTAGAAACTAGATTCCGATCTCTACGGTACTTATTCTTATCACTTTGTCAAATTGTGATCCTAAGCATGCCGAATTATTCGATGAAGTTCATGTTTCACTGATTTCAGGAAAAAGGTGTCCCTTTTTGACCCCCTTTTTGTCCCCCATCTCCATGCACTTACCCAATTATAAATTATTCAAACTTTTATCACATTGAAGGTGTTGCCCCTATTGGATTCAAAGTTATTTTGTCTGACACCGGTCAACGAATGGGATTGTTGGGATCTATTTTGTAGGAAGTTGAAAGTCTGACTCAATCTTCACCATCCATGTATGTCTTTGAGATACAAGTTACTTAATCAAAACCAATTATGTCGCTATGTATCCAGTCTGGTTCATCTGTTTGAGGAAAATAGAACCAATTAATTGGTATTTTATCCCTCCCAGGGTTCCCAACACTCAATCGCTACTGTCTAATAGTGGAACACAAAATATGAAAGTTGGGATAATTATGTACTACTTTCAAAAAGGTAAAAACTCTGGTTGTCGTCAGATTACAGACAAATATTGGAAGGTAAAAAAAATATGACATATGATCTCACACTTATTATGTTTTTGCATGATTATACTATTAATATTTTGTAGGGAGCCTTCGTAGAAGCATGAACTGTATCATCTAATGGTTTTCTATTTGATCAAGCTAATTGGCATTAAAAAAACAAGTGTTCTAAGGATAATGTTTGTTAGATAAATTATTTGACATGTGTAGAAGATAGGTCATGTCATGCTTTGGAACATGTCCTACAATCCACTTATGGATGTTTGCATTTTAAAGGTCTTTAGGTAGACATTGGGAGATGTCATCAAGATGCTAAGAATATTTTGGCCCTAAGTTTAAGTGCAACTTGCAGTCACGTGGAACCTATCATATTTTCACCATTTTTTATCGTGGCCCATTCAAGTGCAAATTATATTCACGTCAATAATGCAAGGGACATTGAAATGATAAAGTGGAGCACGTATAGTAGATATTAGTTGGGCACGGATAATTTGAATTGTGGAAGAGGTGTGGGACATGCATGTATTTAATCCCCACATTTTTATTTCTAAAGTTCCATTCATGTCTTTGTATTATCTAATAAATGGAACGTTGTCCAATTGAAACTCAACATTATATTTTTTCTAGAAAAACCCATTTTCCCCATTTTTCTAAACAAATTCCATTTCTTTGTTGCGTAAGGGCTGAGTGTTGGCATTGTAAAAAAAATGGAAAATGTAACAACACCTACTTAGTGACCCCTCCATATGGATTATAATAAAAATGGTACAACATTATTCTTAAACTCGCTACCATTTTTGATTAGGTTGATTCATGTTACATTTTGTAGATGTACTTGTCACAGTTACAAGTGAAAATACCACAAGTGCAAATATTTTGATCTATAACCTATCACTCGTTGTAGAATAATAGAAACAAAACCACAAATAAAAAATACTCCATTACATCAAATAAACATGGAATGAAAAATAAGACACCATCACTTATATATATAAAAAAATAAAGGCCATATATGAATTATCCACAAAAAATATTGCACGATATCATTTCTTAGATTTGTAATGTTAGCAAGTAATTACATCGATAACCTATTTTCCAAACTAGATCATTGCCAAAAAATTCTAACAGCTTTGGGTTCTTTGGTTGTTTCCTTATCACCATATCTTTGTTGTGAACAAGCTTAGAGTGCTTGTCATTTACAAAAGGAGGTCCCATGGAAGGCTCCTCTATTCCTCTTTCTACATTGGAATACACCTTTATTATCTTCCCTAGCTTGTTCTCCTCCGCAAACTCGTGTAAAGTGAATGCCTCATCTCTCCCCTGTGATTCGCTTGGCTTCATGCTAGCATTAAAGGTTGTAATTTCATCGAGTTTGACTAGATCCATCAAATTTGATTTGTATTGGGTTTGCATTTGGTTTTAGAATCAACAGAAACTAGTCTTTGCATTGAGATCATTTGATCTTGACATCGTATTACATTATGGATCATGTATTGAGTATTGTGATCCAAACTTTCTCACATTTAGCATCTCCCTGCACCACTGACATGATCACTCAAGTTTGCATCTTCCTTTGAATTTCTCACCATTTTGCATCACATGATGTGGTTAAAGATTACATTGGTTGGCTCTCCAAACAACTAGATGATGTTGGATACACATTTCCATATGCCTCAACATAGGGAATGACATCTCTTCTAACTATCCTTAACTGAAAACATTGCATTCAAATTTGTTGGCTCATAAATACATTACAATATTCACAATGACTGAAAACATTATAATCTTCCATTGATACCTATCTATATATGGGTATATGCACCCTTATCTATATACCTATCTACATGGCCTAGGACGAACTACCCTTCTCTCTTCACATCGCCCCTTGGTTGGATGAGCTAAGCTATATAGAGCATACTATTATCCAACCCATAGCCAATTAAAATATATGATCCTTGATTGCAGTATTTTTAACTATTCAGTTAGTGCCAGGGAAGAAGACAACTGTGGTTAACTCCCTACCCCACCAAAACCTCCACCAAACTCTAATCTTCAAATAAAATGTCCCATTTTTATAACTTTTGATGACCTAGAGGATCGAAGGAGGAATGATGTGCATGGATTTCTCCCCCTCTTTTTCCCATCCCTCAAACATTACTTATCCTAAAATCATTTCCAAATACAACTCACAGTAATTGTTCCTGTCAAGCATTAGGGAATCAGTGGTGAAGGTGGTGTGCCAATGGTCATTGATGGACACCATCATCAAGACTATTGATGAGGAAAACCCTACAAACTACCTTTATCACTAAAAAGAAACTCTAATTGTAAATGTGCATGAAATCAGTTACATAAGGAAAGATAAGTGCATAGTTTCTAAATCTAACACATGCAAAGTTTGGGATGAAAACATGTGCATGTTTCCCTTGGAAGTATTCAATGAATACTCATTTATTTATGAGATATCTACATAAGTACGTTGCCTCAATGAACTACACCCCATTTTCCCTTCTTATGATTCACATAAATGGGACGTGTTTCATATATAAGTGGTCGTAAGAAAGATAAAATTTATATAGATTCACTAGTATTTTTCACAATCCTGGACATGTTACCATTTATTTTGGTCCTGAATCAAAGTAGAGGATGAAATAATCCTAACCAACTACAAAACTACAATTCCAAGATTTTAATCACAAAATATTTAAAAAATTATAAGAACTCTATGCCATAATCATGATCCAAATCATAGAGACATAAAACAAAGTTTTCCAAGTAGAAATGTGCTAGTGTGCCTTTCTCTAAGAGAGGAAACTTCATTCTTCTTGCAAAATAACACCGATTCCACATTTTAAAGACATCTCAATAACAATATGTACACCCTTTCCACACAATATCACATTATTATAATCACATTTAAGTCTAAACTTGGTGAATCCTTTTTAACCCTACCTTTTACATTCTTAGTTAGCTCATCTATGCTAGTGCAATTTACTATATTTTATTTGGACATGATTTAGGAATAAAATGTTTGATGGTATTTACTATGATATGGTATTATCTCATAGTTACATAATTTTTTAATGCTTAACTTATAATAACCTAAATATTAACATTATAGAATCGAACATACCCATTATCCACCAGCCCTATTATTTCCTTGTGTATCTCTTGCCTCTTTCACTCTACCCCCTTAATTGTCTTTTGCTTGAAAACAACTCTTGCCTTGTATTTTTCCTTGTAGGTCTATATGAAGTGAAAACCTTCTTGATTTCTTCAAACAAACTTTATTTCCTGCACAAAGATTGAAGTTCGAATCATCCAACAAATTTGAAATGTAAAGACTTTCCATGATTCTTCTAGTTGCTTCGTTGTTTTCTTATCTTCCTCATTCAATCATTCTATTCAAAATTAAATGTTATGTTAAAATAATTACACTAGAGACATTTTCTATTGAAGGAATCTTTTCCAAAAAGTGTCAAACCTTTCTGACAAGAGCCTTGCTTGTTAATTTAACTGGCAATAAACATTATTGCCACAACCACTGTTATTGGATAATAAACTATTTCATCAAATGTATGAAATAGATGTCTAATATGATTGGTTATCTTTTGCTATCATAACCACATAGATCCTCAAAGGATTCACATTTTTTACTTTTGTGGAAAATGTTGTCAAATCATAAGCTACGCTATCTGTTGAGAAGTTGTCATTGATGTCAAGAGGATGATGTCAAAATTGAGTTGTGTCTTGTTGATGCTAAAATATGTCATGGAGACTTATTGTGTGTTTTCATTGATTTCAAATGATGGCTCATGATGATGTCAAGGTATGCATTGTGGAAGTCAACTACTTGTAAGGTATTTTTTAGTACATAGATAGAGATAATTTTAAGACCAAGAGCTCTTGTGAGAAAGTATGTGCATAGTAGCTTGGTAAAATGAGTGGATACAAGTATGTAGAGGTTGATTGAGCATGAAAATTGTTAGGAATTATCCCTAACATGGATGTTCCATATTAAATAAGTGTGTATGAAATTAATATGTGGATTATATATGAATAATGTAAGTGAGTTGTGAAAATAACTCACGTAGGATTTAAGTGATAAATTTTAGGAAAGTTGGTTGTGAGATTGTTTAGGGATGGTTAGTAGGAGAGAATATTTGTTGTTAGCAAAACCATCCTAGATTAGTGAGAGTGGTTTGAGGAGTATGTTTAATATGCTCTATATATGTGTGTTACCTTTGTAATAGTTAATTGATTGAATATGAATGATTAAATTGTTCTTGTGCACATTTGAGCCTTCAGATCTTCCCAAAAATGGGGTTGCATTTTCATTTGGTATTTGTAGACACCTATAATTTAGATCCAGGAATTTAAATACTTAAATTGCGCTAATTATACCCTTTCCCGCAAATTGATGACATATCATCAATATAGCACATTTTCTCTTATATCATCATTAATTAACTACATTACGCTAGTTAATTGACCCTTCTATCCAGAAAAGATGATAATTAATGAACTTCCATTAATTAAACCCCTTTTTACTCGAAGTAATTAATTATTCATAATTAATTAAGTTTCCTCTTCTATTAGATCAATAAATCATCATTTATTTGATTAAACCCTTCTTATCCCCTAAATCATACTAATTATTCTTCTAAAAAAGATTCTACAAGCTTAATCACCTATTAATTAATCACTTTAGTTAATTAATAAATCCCCTCAAACCCCATGAGTCACTAAAGGACAAACTAAAATATCTTAAGGCTGACTCAACCCTCTCTAAACCATCCTTATCCACAACTAAATCAACATTGCTATTATCCCACATGTAAAGGAATGAAAAGCTTATTTTATCCAGGGTTATATAAGGAGCCATCCTCTTACCAATCTACTTACACCTAAATGAGCATAGAGCCTAAACTATAGCCATTTTATCATCTTAGAGCATTCTCCCATTAGAGGAGCTAGCTATCTTCATTTCTTGCATCCATCCATCCAATTTTGAAGTCATATGGAGATATGTCAAATGGTCTTGTAGATTGAGGAGACTTCATTCTTGAAACCTTGGGATTCAAATATACAATCAACCCTTTGATTGCTAATGATATAAACACGATAACAGTTCAACGGAGAATCAAGATGATGAACCAATCCTAAGTACGATTGATGATCTTGACTTGGGTATTAAGATCAAATGGTTATCAATGATGTAAAAACATACCCACACACTTTAGACATTTAACAACTCAACCGAAAACATGGATGAACGTAAACAAACATAAAAGTGGTGAACACAACTGATTGATAACACACGTAAAGTTGTTCTTCTTCTGATAAAAAAAGTGTCAAAAGAAAAAAAATGAATTATATCAAGTGGGGTTGAAAAATTTCTGGCCTCACTTTGATGAAGTTTTGCCCCACCTTATGGTGAGTGAAAAACCAAGAAAAAGTAATGTCACATAAATTTCTTGATGAATAACATGTAGTTTGAACTTTAATGGACTCTCCCTTTGTTAGATAAACAAAGTTTCGACTCCAAAAAATTTCTCCCTTTGCAAAGGATCTAAAAAAATGATTGGTACAAATAAATTGGCTCCTAGACAAGATAGCTTCCTAGGAAGTTCGCTCAACTAGGTGTCATAAGTTATCTAATGTGAGCTCAGTTTTCCAAGGTTTCCCAAGGAGTATCCTGACTTTACTTTACCCCCTTCAAGCATAGTGGAAAAATAGATGCATCCATCATGTACTATCACTAGGGTCACAATACGGATAAATTTGATGCTAAATCTCCCATGTATCACTAGTCAAGTAGGTTATGCATAGTACTTCTTGTTTTGTCTATAAGGTTCCCTCTTGCGTGGGCTACTTTAGGGTTCCTAGAACCACCTCCATTGTTGTAGCTTAAGGTGTTATGCCAAAGGCGTTATGTTCTAGTTGAGTGGATAGGGACGTACCCTTTTCTGAAACCTACAAATATAGTGTGATGTTTGTGGTGTGTTTTTTTAAAAATATTTTTTAGCTTAATGTGGTTTTCTTATACATATTTTTGAAACCTGTATGGAAACTGTATTAGTAATTTTTTTTTTTTCTCAATATTTCGTTCTTCCGAAAGCGTTTAGGTCCTACACGACGGATTTAGTAGTTTTCCATACACATAAAGAGGATAAGCATCATTTCTGATTATCAAGATCATCCTAGGATGCAAGAGACGAGCATACGAGATGTAAAATCCAATTACGAAATCAACAATGGAAAATACTTGATTCTAACACAAAATTTGTTCATTTTAACCAAATTTGACATTTTTTTCAATGTTTTTCAAGGAAAATGAGATATAGAAATCATTTCTAATTCCCAAGATGACCTAGAAGTTACGAGGGAAGAGCATACGTGATTCCAATCTCATGATTAAGCATTTAATGTTCATTCAATTCCCTTTAAGAAAATCAAACCAAGTTAACAAAAACATGCAAATAAGACCTGGAAAATAGAAGTTAGTCTTCAATTAAAACCTGCAAGGAGTCAATAAATCTTGAAAACACATTTTTTTAAACCTTAAAGTGAATCAAAAATATAAACTGTGATGTGTATGTGCAACTCTGGGTGTGTACGCCTGCTTCAGGACATGTACGTCCCTTTATGGAAAATGATAGTGAGCCAATGGGTACATGGCTAGAGAGTTGTGTATGCTAACCTTTGGATGTATACGCCTACAAAAAAAATGGTCAAAGAAACATCACTAGAAGATAGGTAAGCTTAGGTATAGGTGTGTACACCAGGGTATAAACATATACGCTAGCATACAAAAAGGCCAGAAAACTCAAAAGACAAAACATCATGTACGTCGACAGAATGATGCATACGCTAGAATCTAGATGCATACGCTAGCATTTGGATGTGTATGCCCAGGTTTGGAAATGTATGTGCCTATGTCATTTATGTATGCATGTACCTGGAAGTGTCATTAAAACACGTAAAATGATGTAATCGATCTCAAAAATTTAGTTCAAAATTGACAAGAACCCATGTAAATTATATCTATAAGCAAGACTCAACACATGTAAGGTTAGCAAAAATCATAAGAAATTCAACATTATTTCATACATGTGCACATCAAGGGTTAGCCAAAAATTGAAATAACAACAAAATTTGAACCATAATGCTAAGGGACTAAGGATCCATCCCACCGGGCGTGCCAAATGTGTGCAAGAATTAGATAGCTATGCAAAGAGAATTAGAACTAACGCCTAGTAGTCCTAAAACAAAGATAAAATAAAATCTATGCACCATCATGCTTAGAGCTTAAGACAGACTAATCTTCCAAAATATTTACATTAAAACAAGAATAAACATCCAAACTATATGCTAAGCAATTAATCTCTATCTCTATTGAATGATAATTAATGAAATGAACCTATTTAGATCCTTAGCAATCAAAGGGTTGATTGTATGTTTGATTCCCAAGGTTTCAAGAATGGAGTCTTGTCAATCCATGGCTACAATACCATTTGACATATCTCCACATGACTTCAAACTTGGATGGATGAATGTAAGAAATGAAGATAACTAGCTCCTCTAATGGAAGAATGCTCTAAGATGATAAAATGGCTATAACTTAGGCTCTATGCTCATTTAGGTGAAAGTAGATTGGTAAGAGGAGGGATCCTTATTCAGCCCAATGGATAAAAGAAGCTTTGCATCCCTTTACATGTGGGATAATAGCAAGGTTGAGTTAGTTGTGGATAAAGATGGTCTAGAGAGGGTTGCGTCAATCTTAGAAGAGTTTAGTTTGTCCTTTAGGGACTCAAGGGGTTTGAGGGGATTTATTAATTAACCAAAGTGATTAATTAATAGGTGAGAAAGCTTGTAGAAGTTTTTTTAAAAGAATATATAGTATGATTTAGGGGATAAGAAGGGTTTAATAAAAAAATGATGATTTATTGATCTAATAGGAGAGGAAACTTAATTAATTAAGAATAATTAATTAATTAAGGTAAAATAGAGTTTAATTAACGAAAGATCGTTAATTGTCATATTTGTTGGATAGAAGGGTCAATTAACTAGCGTAATGTAGTTAATTAATGACGATAGAAGAGAAAATGTGCTATATTGAAGATATGTTGTCAATTTGGGAGAAAGGGTACAATTAGCGCAATTTAAGTATTTAAATTGCTGGAGTTAAATTATAGGTGTCTACAGTATTAGAGTAGGATTTGAACCTCTCTATTCGACCTCCATTCAAGTGCTTTTTCCTGAAAATGGTTTAATGGCTATGCAATGTAGCCCACGTGTAAATTCCATTTTTTCCATTCACCTTTCTTGCATTTTGTCAACAATTAAGTAGTGCAGACCATGTGCAAAAATTGGTGACATTCACCATTCACTTGAATCTCCCTTCTCCTTCCATTTTTCTCACTCTTTCTGTAGTTTTTCATTTCATTCTGTTCATCATTTTCATACCCAAAATTTAAATTAAAAAAAATAGTTTCATTGTGGAGAATTCATTAGCCAAATATTATTATTTTTCTTAGTTTTATGAAAATTTTATAAAAATCAATAGAAGTGTATATTTATTTTTAATATTTGCATTCATGAGGATTTCAATGACTTACATTCGATCAAATTTATGCATTCAGATCTCATAGTTATATGTATCATTTTATTTAAAGGGTTTACATTTGATATTGATATTGTAAGAATTTGGTTTAATATTAGTTTAGATCTTCATCCACAATGAGATCACTCCAAATGGTATCCCTAGAGTGACCTTGCGAGGTATGCTCATCATTTGATTCAAGATTAGTTGACATATTTCTCTACATCTAGGATTATCCTCTACCTCTCCAGAACCATTCAAACCCACATGAAACTCAAATCAGATCTTAGGATTTTTGCATATTAGTATCTCCATTGCAGATCTTGCAGTGAATTTTGTGGTTTTATCCACGAAAGTCAACAAAATTTCCCTTCTACATTGAATGGATCTAATCACAGAGAAATTCGAATCTTATTCAATCCAAAATTTCTATGCACCAATGATATCCCTCCACAGTCGAGCTCCTGTAGATCCTCCTTCGATTTAGCATTCAATACATTCCACTTCTCACCCTAATCAACAACAATGGTTCCATGACATGCAACATGTACCATATCCATGAGATTTACTCCTAAGAATACCCCAGTCAATCCTTGGTTTCCAACTTAGCTCTCTGTCAAGTTATCTCCCTTCAAAAAGTTCTCATGTCATTTCTTGAGAGATCCAAACTCTCGTTGGGAAACAATCTCATTTTTATGCCCAATGATCGACTCAAATCTCCTACAAATCTTTCTTTAATGAATGAATACAAAATGAAGAATACAATCTAAAAAGCTAACCCTAACCCTAAATTTGTGGGATGTGATGTATAGCTCGATCGACTATATTTTAAAACATTGCATTGGATAAATAAATCAAGGGTTCGATAAGAAAAAAAACACAATTTTTATTGAAGATTGTAAAAATACTAGAGGTGATGGAAAATTATTTTAAGGGGGGGAATTGTTTTAATAAAGGGGCATAAAAATATATTTGTAATGGGGAGGTAATTATAAAAAGGAATGAAATATTTTGTAAGGGAGGTTTAAGTGTTTTTTTCAAAAAATTTGTAAACATGTAGATATTATAAGGGGCCATTATTTATAAGAGGAAACAATATCGGTAGAAGTCGACATCCACTCTACTTCACATTATGAGGGCGGAGAAGTAACACAATGTTCATTTTGTACCACCAAGTCAAATCTGCAAAGAAGACATCTGTAACAACCTAGAAGATGGAGGCAATGACCGACCAAGACCAATCGTCACTATGCGATTCTAGAGTGTTCCTCACCCCATGTTAGAACTAATGGGGAGAATGTTAGGAATTATATCTAACATGGATGTTCCATATTAAATAAGTGTGTATGAAATTAATATGTGGAACATATATGAATAATGTAAGTGAGTTGTGAAAACAACTCACATAGGATTTAAGTGAGAAATTTTAGGAAGGTTGGTTGTGAGATTTTTTAGGTATGGTTAGTAGGAGAGAATCTTGGTTGTTAGCACAACCATCCTATATTAGCGAGATTGGTTGAGGAGTATGTTTAATATGCTCTATATATGTGTGTTACCTTTATAATAGTTAATTGATTGAATATGAATGATTAAATCATTCTTGTGCACATTTGAGCCTTTGGCTCTTCCCAGAAATGGGGTTGCATTTTCAAGAATGTGGTTTAGACTTCATAAATAGTGGTATGCATGTCAGTTACTAGCATGAAGACCAAACAAGGTGAAGAAAACATGGCCTAATGAGGTAGGTTGATCATCTTTCAGTGCTAGTATGCAAAGGTGAGTATAGGAAGTTGTTTTAGATGTGTGGGAAAATTTTTAGGTCTTAACTTGGATTATGTTGCAAGATATTACATTTTTGGTCAAACTGAGTTCTTGAAAATGGTGTTTCCCATCTAGAAGGTCACTTTTTGATGCTCGTTGATATGTTAATACTTTTCATGATATCCTAATATCATTAGGAGAGATAGATATGTCCTAGCTAATATCATTGGGAATTAGTTTGGGTTTCAAGGTCCATAACTTTATAAACAATTACTAACACCAAAACAGGTCAAAAACCCTTATAAAATCCTAGTTGTCAGTTAATAGGAGAGATATTGTTCAAAAATACCCAAAATGGATTGTTTTTTCTTATTTTATTATTTTAACATGTAGAGGAGTCTCCCAAATATCTCCCGGTGGTTTTGGTTTGTCAGATGGATGAGTGGACCTCAGAGAAAAAGACTTGTTTCTGAAAATTTTTCTGTAGCATTCAATTTTTACATTGGACATACTTGATAAATGGATGTTTTAGGATGATATGGACCTATAATCACTATATATGACCATTTATATATAATTTATAGTCATTAAGAGGTCATACCAAGTCAATTTCTCAGGACTAGTTTTATGACAATTTTTGGGATAATTTTGAGTATTCTTGGAGAAGAGTTATTCTTGAGCCTTTGTACTCTGAGTTGAAGTGTCTGATGAATTTGGAATTTTTTTTTGAGTTCATGTAGTAATTTTTCTCATGTTTCATTCATCTTGGTGAAGTGTTTTAATCCGATACAAGCTTCATTCTTGAATATTGGATTTTGAGAAGCTAATAGGACAATCTTGTTCTTGAGATGGTTTCATGGTGTGAAATGAAGTTGTAAAAATTTATAAGCATGGAGGAGGTATGAATATTTCATGGATAATGTTATTGAATATGTTTTATGTTTTAATATTATCATATAATTCTAAAGAATCATATTTGTATATAGACCTAATATAGTATGTCTTCTTGAGTCCTAAAGAAGTAAATGACGTAATGGAAATGTTGCAGACCTAATGGAGTTGATGTTCTGAAATTTTTATGTTTATAAGATTCATTTTACTCTATGATGTCCAAAATAATTCATCATGGATGACCTATATGGTGTTTGTGCTTAAAACATGCGTATATACAAGGTAATTTTGATCTATTTGCTAGTGTAGTGAGTGTGAAAACATGAGCGATCTATAAGGGATAAAATGAGGTGTATGAGGTCATAAAGACCATGAAGAATGTGTCCTTTTTTAAAATATGAAGGTGTACTTATATAAAAGGAAGTTTTTTATACCTTTGAGAAGGTGAAGAATAAGATGAGTGAGTGAGAAAACAAGAAAGGTTGAAGAGTCTTGATGAACAACAAAGAAATGGTATGAAGAGTAGCTGGTGTTTGAGGATCAGAGTGTGTGCTAGAGGATTTATATCATGTTGATGTGATTGATACATCAGATATTGGTGGTAGACCAAGAATAATAAGAGAAGAAGATAAAGAAGAGAAAAGAAGTCCATCATTTGTTGAGATTGCAAAAAGAAGAAGGTGGAGAACATTATTAGGTGGATGATTTGGTGCTTAGTTTTCCTTGCAAGTTGGTTTTTTCTAAAAATTTAGGGGTTGGTGCTCCATGTGGAGTTGGTGCTTCACAAAATCTTGGGTTTTTAGCCTTGTTGTAAGTTGGTGCTTGCTAAATTCTAGTTGGTGCTAGATAAATTTAGGGGTTGGTGGTTCACTAAATCTTGAATTTTGTTATATATAAGCAAAGTTAAGTGGATTTTATTCCCCTTGAGGGTTTCCCACCTAAATAATGTGTTCATGTGTTCTCCATTGTTGCATGCTCATGTGAATGGTTGATAAGTTGTTTTGATGGCTTGCTTAAATAATTTGACATTGATCATACGATGATGGTTTGATGAATGTATAAAGATAAATAAAGTAAAATATTGTAAAGAAACTAATTCACCCCCTTCTCAGTGATTGTTTTTTCAACACCATTACCTCATAAGAAAACTACGAGAATCAATAATGGATTAGATTTTTATTTGGCACCAAAATTTGAGGATGTCATGGGGGAGAAATTTCGATTATAATCCAACCCAAGATGGAAGGAGGAGAATGAGGTGAAAAAAATTCCATAGATGTAAGTGTGGGTGGGAAATTTGGTGAGGCCACACATGGTGCAAGACCATGATCTTATACAATCCCTTGACAAAATATTACCTATAATGTCCTTGCACTCTAAAAGAATACCTTGTCCCCTCCCTGGACCTTGTGGTGGATAAAAAATAAAAACATATAAAGTCATTGTTACATGAAATAACATGATATATTTCTTCTTCATATTGAATCTAACAACATAAATTTTATTCCCTTCATAACGGTGTCACTCAGAGGTATCATATATTTTGAATTTTAGTGTGTGTGTAGACACACCCACACACACACACACACACACACACACACACACACACACACACACACACACACACACACACACACACACACACACACACACACACACACACACACACACACATACACACACACAAAAAAAAAAAAAAAACACACACACAAAAAAAAAAAAAACCAAAATATGTACCATCACCCATGGGCGATGGTGTATGCCTTGGGGGACTCTATAAGGTAAAAGGCTGAAACAAACGAGGAGTGGAAGCCAAGAGATAAGTGGAAGAAAATGACGAAGGTCCAAAGAGAATGAAAACAAAGATAATGACATGCAATAAGAAGAAACAAATAGACATAATGAGTGAAATGTGTGAGAAAAGGGAAGAAACAAGGAAAGCATACGGTGACTAAGGCTAATAACAACATATCTCAAATTATACGGTCTAGCCCATGTGACCAATCCTGAAAAGACCCCAATCTTGATAGGCCCCTTAAGGAACCTTCTCAGGAGGATAATACATCAGTAAAACCTGAAAAACATGGTTAGAAAACATAAAAATAGGGTGTATAGAAAACATATATACTATAAATATACGCAGACATAAAGTTCAAAACTATATGGAAGGAAAAATAAACACAAAGTTTCATATTCCATGATATGAAATATATAGTTGGAAAACAGAGAAATGGAAAGGTGAGAGAAAAGGAAAGTTCTCTTCTAGATAAATATTATGAAAATTACCAACAACCCCTTAAAATAGAGAGATATTCCTTTTATAGAGGAGAGGTTTTGTAACTACCTCCTAGTATCATATTGTTAATTTTACATATTACTTTTCCTCAGATAATCCACTTAAGTAACTTTTACATTTTATAATTCTAGAAAAAATAAAATTCAAAAGTACAACGTAAAATAAAAAAAGATGTCCTTTTTGAAATATTAAGAGTGAAAGAAGTAGGCTTTAAGACATGGATTCTAAATTTGATCATTGTTCATGTATATCTCCTTTTTGGATTATAGTGTTGGCAATATTTTTGATCCAAGCTCCCATAACATTCAAAAATTTGGAATTGGTACTATTGATGGCGAATCACAGCACCCCTGAGTGTCTGCAACTCGATGGGTCAAGGCTCTCAGTGTGATTGCATAACATGGAGCTTTTCCCAAGTGTGGGACCTTGCGAAATCGGAAAAGCTCTCCGGATGAAGGCCGGTTCCTATTCCTTTGTTCAGATGCACATGTAGAAATGCAAAGGGTTTATTCAAAAACCTAATCTAACTTTCCAAGGAGATAGGGTAAGAAGATGCATAAAAATAAACCTAAACTAACAAAGGTGATGCACCGAGGAATGAAGAACACCTGTCTTGCCAATAAACACAAACCATCAAAAATGCAATGCAAGATCATGCACAGATAACCAGATTTGCAGTGAAAGATCAAGAGGATGTAAATGAACATAGAGAGGGTTGAGAATCATCCACAGACATGCATTATTTGCTCCAAATATTGACACAATACACTACAAAATGCCAAGAGGCAAAGTTGCATTACAGTTTTAAATGGGAGGTTTGGACTCCACAAATTTGCCTGCCAAAGAGAAGAAGGGAGGGGAAAAACAAGAATGTCCAACCTTTAGAAAGAAGCCCCTCCTTACAATTTATAGGAAGAATGAGAGAGAAAAGAGAGGAATTCCAAATCTACCCCAACCACCTCTAGGTTGCATTTAATTCATCTCATTATGGTGGTAGGTGAGAACCCTAGTAAACCCAAAAAGTGGCAAAATGTATTTTGAATTTTTAAGAACTTGTTCCCACCCAATTAAAGATATCTAGTTGTAGTTGGACAGAGGACCTTAAAAGCTTTCTGAAAAGTCCAACCTTGCATGAATCTGAGCTCCCAGTGAAAAGTTATAACCATCTGAATATCTACGCCGGGGTCTACTTCCTGTCAGCGCTCAAAATGTTGTGCCTCCTGAAGGTGTGCCTTGGCGCATCCATCTTTATGTCAACATCTCCTTACCTACGCCATGGGTGCATCCATTTTCATGTCGACACCTCTTGCTGTGTGCCTCTGACCTACGCCATGGGTGCGACTTTTAGCGTGTCAACATATTCTTACCTGCACCATGGGCGCATCCATTTTCATGTCGACACCTCTTGCTGTGCGCCTCTGACCTGCGCCATGGGCGTGAATATTGGCATGTCGACATCTTCTTACCTGCGCTATGGGCGCATCCATTTTCATGTCGACACCTCTTGCTATGCGCCTCTGACCTGCGCCAAGGGCGCGGCTTTTGGCGTGTCGACATCTTCTTACCTGCGCCATGGGCGCATCCATTTTCATGTCGACACCTCTTGCTGTGTGCCTCTGACATACGCCATGGGCGTGACTTTTGGCTTGTCGACATCTTCTTACCTGCACCATGGGTGCATCCATTTTCATGTTGACACCTCTTGCTGTGCACCTCTAACCTGCGCCATGGGCGCAACTTTTGGCGTGTCGACATCTCTTACCTGCGCCATGGGCTGTTGGTGACGTAATAAATATCGAGCTTTGATTTTCTCTGATTTCCATTTTCTTCTGCTTATCTATATCTACCCGGGGGGAAGATATTTACAACAGGTGCCTTTGTAATAGATCCAAGTTTTTAGAGGATTCCACTACCACATTGTGCAATTTTGAAATTTCATCCATCTTCTCCTTACTAAGATTATCAAAATTTAAGAGTTCTTCCTTGATGAGCTTGCTGAACTAATCTTTGATGGAATTTTCTGTGTTGAGTTGTTAGGGATTGTCTTGTAAAAGATAGCAATAAAGAGCCTTCATATCAACAAATATTTCATCTTCCAAAGATCCACCCTTTTGTATTTAGGTTTGAAGGTCTATTGTACTATCTTCCAAGACCTTGAGATGCCACTCAAAACTATTGGACCAAGTTCGAGAGATATTATTATTTGATTTTTTAAATATCTATTCAGAGAGAAGGATTTTTTCATCAATTAAAACCACGATCCTTAAATCTTGAATCATTCTAGACTATAAATTGGATTCCTTTTCTGCATTCTCAATCTTAGAATTCAAATTATTTTGGGCTTCCACCAAGATTTCATAAACCTTGTGGCTTTCATCAATGAAATTTAAGACATTTAGTAATAGATTTTAAACCCATGTTTCCTTAATTTTTCCCCTTTGAGTGTCCTTATGAATTTTAGAAATTGTCTTAATATTAATTTCACTTATTGAATTGGAAGATTGAAGGGATGCAATTAGAGTAGGGTCTAGAGAGAGGATATATTTGATATAAGATAAGTAAGTATGCAGTTGTTCCTCTAACTTCTATTTTTTTAATTTTCCTTTCTCAATCCTTTCAAATAATCAGGAGGTTGTTTCCCTCAGATTGTATATATCTATCTTTGGTGTCGCTTCTCCCAATTATATCCTTGTTAATTCATAATCAACCACAATGATATCATTTTGACCTTTATGAATTGTGGGTTTTGTAATCTCAACAAATTGTTGGCATGATGTATCTAATACAAGGTGATAAGTTTTTACTTTCTTTGGGGCTGAAGTACCTTTAAGGATATCAACTACAACATTTTAATATATAAAAATTGCCTTTGAATGTGTTTTTTTATTATTTTCAACCAAAGGTTGAACCCATGCGAATGAAGTATCAGTGATAACGACCTAAGTTAGATTTGATATAGGAAAATTTAGAGTGAGAGGAGGTGGTGAATGGGCTTATATATGTATGATTTCAATAGAATGATATTTTTAAGTTGATACATATGGATAAACAAGATCTCTCTTTATATCCAACTTCTTCCTTAGGTACTTCTTCCCTCGACATTCTATGAAGGGAGTTTAGTAGGATTTTATTCCTCTTTTGGCATAGGGTCAAATCTTGGAGCGTGAATGTAAACCTTTGGGTTATGAGGTCATTGGATTGGTGAAGAAGGCATGTCTGGATGGCTTTGAGAACCAATTTTTTTTCTAAAGCTTTGAATTCTTCCAATTTATTTTGTACCATATTTTAGTTCTGGAGATTATGGGTGCTAAAAATTATCAATGTTATCTTTCTCCTTCTAAGACTAGTCAATAATAGGAAGAGAGTGTGTTGAATACATTTTTCATATTCAGGCTCACACATGTTATAAAAATCATCAACCATACCTTTTTGAACTTGATACAACTTGAAACTCTAAATCTATTGAAGATTAATTCTTGTAAATGATCTTCTCCTTCAAATTCATTATCACAATCTTTCCAATAATCTTCAATAGTAGAAAAATGATAGTATGTTGCAGGAAAATGAAGATTATTTTTGATGAATTTATTTCTATCAAAAGAGGATATTTTGGAAAATGGTAGTATATAGAAAGGAGTAATTTTTCTTTCAAAATTCTGGCATCAATGCGTAACCTGCACACATAGCTGCCAAGGGTGATGGGAAATTGGACTCCTTATACCTTTTGCATCCATGTAAATTCTATCAGGAATATATAACTTCCTGCATAACTCAATGAGAATAAGTTTATCAATTCCGTAGATAAGTATTTTTATGGAATTACTTCAAATTTTGTGACCCTAATATAGGAAAATATTTGAAATTGGATAGAAAGATGCCATATTTAGTCACCAACTGCTTGGACTCTTGATAAATTTAGTCAGTGGTACATCCCTCCAATAATTTTACTTTGAACATGGTGAATGTGTATTCAACCTTCTGAAGCGAATATTTTTATTCTCATAGGTCAACTGAGTATATTAATCATATATGCATCTAGATAGATTTTGTATCCCTTGTATTAAAATACCAATCCATATCCTATACTATGAAATGGTATACATCAAGTATGAAGTAATATAAAATGACTTAGTGTTATTCAACTAGGTGAGTTGAATTTTTAAGTTCTCAGATATTATTTCTCCCTAGTTTAAGGCCTATTTTCCTTCACAAATTAGGTTGATGAAGATGCTTATGCATTTGTGAAATTATTTGGTGGAAGGAAGTCCCATCACCCTTTCCAAGAGTGTGATTATGTTTGATAAATATTCAATAAAATAATTCCAGTAAAGAGTTTTGGAAAGTTTAGAAGGCCCTTTCTTCTTATTATTTATCAAAGCATTGACAATCATGAATTGATACTTGTTGGGGATCAACTCATGCTCCTTTTGTTCCATTTCCAAAGTCAATATTTTAACATATGCAACAAAAGCAATATCGAGTGCTAGATTGATGTGGTGAACATCTAATTGAGTAATAACTTGTCCTTATGGATCTCTCGATTCCTTGGTTTGAGAATTGAAACATGAAACAATGGCCAATACAATATCTGCACATTGAACTAAATTAAGAAAACCACTTGCAATGTGCTATACAAATGCTAAAAATCCTTTCTGTCAATGCAATTCTCTTATCATTTAATTTTTTCCCAAAAATATAGTACATCCATATGCTTGACATCACTATCCACTATTTTAGAAATAATGGTTTGAAGAGAGGATATTGTCTCATACCTAGCATATTAGAACTTCATTTTGATGGTTAAGAATATTAATCAAGTAGTTTAGAGGGGGAATGTGAAAAATAGAAGTGATTTTTTATAAGGGAAAATGAAATATTAGAGGAGAAAATTACTCAAAAAACACAAATAAGGATGACATTATTTATAGAAGCAAAGAAAATAGAGCTCTTGGTGAGATTCCATTAAAGGTTCCTTTAAATTTGAATTTCACTAGAGGGGAAATGGTACAGGGGAAAAACAATGACTAGGGAAAGTGAAGCACAAGCGGGCATGGCTTAAAATTAATTTTAGGCAATATAAATGATTTTGAATATGGCATGACATTTGGTTTTTATATTACTCGAGACTCAAATGGTTATAACATGAACCCATAGAGCCCACGTATTAAAAAGGATTTTCCTTAGGTTATTCAAATTATTGGCTCTGAGAGGGAACTATGGAGCAAATCCATTTGTTTTGTTTTGATACGATAAGCTTAAAGTTTATTGTTAAATATTATTTTAGGCCTTTGGGGAAGGGATGCAACCTCAGAAAAATTGCAAAGGAACCAAAAGATGCTGAATTCTCTGAGTAAAACGTTTGAGACACTTTATTTAGTTGGATATGTCTCCTAGTCAGGGAACATAAAAACATGTTCTTCTTCTAACTTATTTAGATACATAATCTTTTTATCTAGATAATTTTTGAAGGGTTGAACTTTAATGACCTATGCAAGGAAAAGGGATGATAATTTTAGTGTAATTGGGATCTCCAAATTCAAACCGTAAAGAAATTGAAAATGATACATACCTATTTAACTCTTATGCCATTTATAAGATTGACCAACAGAAAATCATATAATTTCTTATGCCAATTCCTTTGATTGTCATCAACAAATTTGCAAACAATAGTGACAATATTTTTGTTTATAGATTTTTCTTTCCTGTTTATTTTTGGGTAGTAATATGAAGAGTGAAACGAGGAAATACTATAACCATAGAAAAATCCAATTATTTCATGTGAAGATAAATTTGGAACATTATCTATGACAATTTTATGAGGTACTTTGAAACTAACCAAAATGTTCTCCTTTACAAAATTACAAACCACTTTTGAAGTTTTTTGTTTCAATGGGATAGCTTCAACCCACTTTGTGAAGTAATTGATCACTTTGAGAACATGACTATGACCAAAATTTTAATAAGGATTTAATTTATGAATGAAATCTAACCCCCACTACTGAAATGATTATTCAATTATCATTTGTTTGAAAGGAAAAATTGCAAGCTTTGGCCTACCAACATGTTGTTAACAACCATCAGAATTAGATACCCATTTTCCAACATCTCTAAAAAGTGGAAGACAATAATATCAACCCCTCAATATTTCATATTTCGTAATTAGAGAATAAAAAAGTCCTCCACATCCCTGATTGTGACATGCTTTCAACAATATTTTTTATGCTCTTTATCCACACATCTCAATAAATGTCTATCAATACCTCTTTTGAAAAGATATTTGTCCCACAACATAAACCTTACAAATTTGATCTTATTTTCTATATTTTTCTTAATAATGATATGGGGAGGCCATTCTTCATAATTCAGGAAGTGTGCAATATTAGAATATCATTCATCAATGGTATTGAAAAATAATATTGTAGGTACTTTATTAGAAACATTATTCTCTTTAACATTTCTCTTATTTTTGTGATCAACCGACATAATCCATTTCCTCAAACTAATTTAGTTGGATTGATATCAATGTCATACTCTTAAATTTTTTCAATAAAATTACCTCTTTTGTGCCAATTTATTGTTGAGTGAGAATAAATTTCACAGTAGGATCTGGTACTAGAAAAATTGAATGTGAATTCAAAATATAAAATTTGAATTGTTTAACTTCTTTGAAAACAACAAAAGTATGTTTTTTAATCTAGGAGTATTTTAGTTCTTTCAAACCTTAACTCATGAAAGAAATTGGGGAATAAAAAAATTCCTCACTTTTATAAACTAAAATAGAGGAAAAAGTATGCTTGAAAGAATAACATTAGGTGATAATACCCTTATCAAAATAAGGACAAACTAACATAAGGGCACTTACTATAACAATCTTAATATATAAAATGCTTACTTTACTTCATTGATTTACTAAAAATCATTCTTTTCCATCATCATGTTATCAATGTGTTGAGTAAGCAAAACAAAGTCAGGATTAAACCTTATGATAAAATTCACCTAAACAAAGAAGGAATGAACTCCTTGTTTACTAGTAGGAAGTATTAGTTTTTGTATGTCTTGGAATCTTTCTATATGTTCTTAATCCCATAATTTGATACTATATGCCCAAATAAATTTCCTTTTTTACTATAAATATTTAATTCTTGGGATTAAGAGAAAACCCATGAGCTTTGCACTTTTACAATTCTTGTTCCAAATGATTAAGGTGATCCACGCTTTTCTGTGAAAAAACTATTAGGTCATCGAGGTATACCACTATGCACTTATTCTTGAGGTCATGAAATGTTAAATCCACATCCCTTTGAAAAGTTCCTCCCACATTAATTAGTCCAAAAGGAATCCTTCTATAGCTAAATGATGATTTTTGCATTCAACATTTTATGATTCTCTTCATAAATTTTTCTAATTTTTTTTGGGTTATGATGTCTCTGATTTTTCTTAAATGGATAAACTCCTAAATTTAGAGGAAAAGAATGTTGCATCTCTATAGATTTGAAGGATTTTTAAATCAGCATATGAGTAGGCAAAAACATCTACATAATATTTGAGGAGAGTAACAAACTTCCTCTTTTTTCTAGGGAACAACATTTGTTTATATTGACATGCCTAGGCATTTCTTGGGACATGATATTCACTTTTTTAATTTAGCTAATTCATGGGTTTTCTATGATGACATAATTCTCACAAATTGATCATGTTTGTAAAATATTTATTCTAAAGATACCATTCCTTTTTGGATTTTTTTTCCTTTCAATTTTATGAAGCCTTCTTGATCTACCTCTCTCAATTCCTTCTTATCTTTTTGAAAAAAAAAATTCCCTATAACCAGCGTCACCACCTTCAATATACAAATTAATGAAATTATCCCTTTGTTCGAGGAAATAAATGATGCCTTTTTCATCAAAAAAGCTTTCCAATTCTTAGAATTATTAGGAATACTAGGACAAAATACCATTTCAATGGTATATTTTTGCTTCACAAATTTAAGATTTAGTACCAGAAGTGATACAAACGCTGCTAAGGTATATGCTTTGACATTATTTTATATTAACACAACATTGATTGAAAAGGATTATAAAAACTCAATATAGTTCTAGACTATATTCTTTTAATGTTTAAAACTTTCATTTTTAACTTGGAACAAATTGTTTAACCATAAGATCAACATAACCTTGAGATTTTTAATTATTTATTATTTCTTCAACTACTTTGATAACAAGAAGAAATTATTTGTATTAAAAATTATTATTAGTATTTATGAACCAAAAGTTGTATGAAAAGGAATGGACCTTTCCTTGAGGAGAAACAAGTAAAACACATGTTCAAAAGCCAACGAAAAAAAAAATTCCATCAAGTTCCAACATATAAATTTAATTGGGATATTCTTGTGTAACAATGGAAAAATTAAGGCAAGTTTCAAACATAATCATGTAGTTATCATGACCCATATCTTGATATAAAATATCAGCTCTAGGATAATTAATTTTTTGAACTACATATGTAGCATGTATTTTTGGAACTAAATTATTCATTTCAACTTTGAACACTTATTTCACTAAATCTGGATTCCAATATTTCAAGTATTGGAAGAAATCCATCTCCGTTTTTGCTTATATTGGATTCCATTTTTGTCTATACTGGATTCCATTATTACTATTATTGGAATCCATTAGTAGCAATGTTGGATTCCAATATTTTCATTATTGGACTTATTCTAGTTCCAATTTCATTATTATTGGATTCCAATCTCGCTATTATTGGATTCCAATATTGTTATTATTGGATTGCAATATCGTTATTATTGGATTCAAATTTGGATAATATTGGATTCCAATAACGCTATTATTGGATTCCAATTTTACCACTAATGTAATCTAATTTATAAATCCTAATTTGTGGATTTTAGTTTCACTATTTTAGGATTTCTATTTTGTTATTATTTGAATCACTCACATACGCCAAGTGGACATTATCTTACATAAGCCTAGCGGTTGCTAACTTATATGAAAAAAAACACATGCTAGGTGAAATATTCCGAGGGGCGTTAAAGTATCTGCCTTGCGGCCACTAAGTTACATTTTCCTTGTAGCTACTAAGTCACATATTCCTTGTGGCCACTAAGTTACATAAGCCTTGCAGCCTCTAAGTTACATAAAAAGACGATAATCCTAAAGACCACTATCTTACATAAACGTATAGGTGTAGTCACAAAATCACACACTTACTATTACATTAATACCACTGGGTATGCTATTTTATATATGGATCTTGCGTAATAAAATTATTCACTAGTGACCCATCCTTTAGTCTTGTTGTTAGTTGGTCATGCATCATTGTTGTTTGTTTGGTTCAGTCTTCATTTGTCCATGCAGTTTTGGGCATCTTTTAGGGTGTCTCAAGTGTCATAATTTTCTCAGTTGTCATCTTTAGGTCTATGTTGGGGTGCCTAGGGTTGCACTGGGGCACCTCGAGGTCCCCCAGTTCGTGATTTTACCCACCCGTGTCGTCGTAATTTGTGTTATTAATTTGTATGTTTTAGATCGGTCTTAACGATTACCCCGTGCATTCCCGTAGGTTGTAGTCAGCACTTTCGGGTCACTAGTGTCAAAAGTTGAATAAGAGATCCCTATATAAACACAACATACTCACTACATTAGAGGCGGGCATCTTACTATCAAGGGAAACTATCTACTAAGGCGAGGGACTACATTTGGGCATCTTCTACATCTGTATAACACAAGCATAGAGGAAAGGGTTGTATTATTTCTATTCCATCCACAATTTTACATTTTACATCTAGTTATTTCCCCTACTACTACGACATTGGCTCTAGGAAATCCTATGCACAAAATTACGCACACACGCACATAGAACTACATGGGGTCTGAAATTTAGTGCAACGATTAGTCATAAGACCACTAGTTTGGAAGCTGAGGTTAGTCTAACCTATTCATATGCATTTTTATTTTTTAGGAATTAATTTTTTGAATAGGGTTTTGCAATTAAATATTCATGTGACATCTATAACGACATAGACAACAATTTTGTGAAACTTGTGCGATAGGAGTGAAGGTATTACAGAGATATTGTGACACTGCCGAATTCAAGTTTTGAGCTTTTATGCATTCTACAACACCTAGATTACAGACCAGGGTGCCCCAATATCCTCCCAGGTGCCTCAGTATAAGAAAATATCCAATTTTTTCCCTTCCTGAGGCCATTCAGTCACAAATTTCCTAGTCCAGATACTAGTCTACTACATTCTAGCACACAATGAGGTAAGTTAATTCAATGTTAGTACCATATCCCTCTTATTTGCATTATTTCAATACATTCCAATATCAAAATAAAATATTTAGATCTAAATTTTCAATATAACTTTCAGTTTCTATTTATCTTAACTCATAAAATAGGAAGAAAACCCTATTTTTAGTTAATCATTTTGGTGAACCCTACATTTCAAACATTTTTCTTCATCTTCTTTCATACCCTAGTGGTTAGCCATAGTTTTTATTTTTCCTTATCATGTCTCATTTTATTGTTAACCCTATCTATGATGAGAGTTTCATAACATAAATTAAGGCTTTATATAGTTCTTCTATGATCTTACCTGATGATACTCAACAAGCCCTTTTGGATAGCAAACAATGTGTGCCAACTAATCCTGCCAATTCTCTTATAGGATTATGCCTTGTTGATGACACTGTTACTTTCACTCATTGTACGCCATGCCATCTAGTTGCATGTGATCTTTCTTATCCTTCTTCTGATATGCCACCTAATATTTTATATCCCTCTATCATTGATTATTTATTAGGAATTGATTCCCAATAAGGTGTCTCTCCTACCTCTCATCCAGCTACTCATATAGCTACTCCTATGTCTTCCACCACTTCTGATAATTCTTCTCATACATCCCATCAAAGCATGCATTCTCCTTCATATTACATTGATGATCCTATTGATTATTATGACCATAACACTATTTATGGGACCTTACCTTCTATTAATACACATCATGGGTCTCCTTCTTTCCATATTGCTGCATGTGACTCTCCCACTTCATTGTTATCCTCTCCTGAGGTTGCATCTAATATTATACACGAGTCACCCACCACCATTGATTATTCTCCTTCTATTCCCACATCATCTACCTCTCCTACTACATCTTCATCGATTGAGGGTTCTTTCTTTCTCACCACACCTACTAGGGTTTTTGTTTATACTAATCATACTACCACTCCTACATCCACATCTACCACCACACCATTAGCACCCAATTCTACTATATCACCTCTTGACATTCCC
Source organism: Taxus chinensis (assembly GCA_019776745.2). Taxonomy (NCBI): domain Eukaryota; kingdom Viridiplantae; phylum Streptophyta; class Pinopsida; order Cupressales; family Taxaceae; genus Taxus; species Taxus chinensis. The sequence continues at coordinate 119,334,566 of CM034155.1, read as the reverse complement.
ATGGTTACCCATAATGGAAAAATTCAACCACTTAATACATTATTTCCATCTCTTACCATCCCCTCTTAGGATATCTTATCCCTCATGCTTGATATAGGACAACTCCAATCACAAGTTCATACTCTTACTTTAGAAAGTAGATCCTATTATGCCTCTATTAACAACAACTCTTTACATGGAAATCCTGTTCCTAAAAAGATTCATAATTTTTCCTTCCCAAAATATTTTGTCATGCCTACTTTCATATGTTTTGACGGTACCAATGATCCTCATGATCATATCCTACATTACCATACACTTATGGTTGACTACTCTAATGATTGATTGCTACTTAAGGCCTTCCATTATAGTCTTACTGATGAGGCACTATAATGGTGCACCCACTTAGCCTTTGGGTCAATTAGTACTGTTTATGACATGGAGGATGCTTTCTTCCATTGATTTATTCTTAACAATGGCCCTAGGGTTATGTTGGTGAGAAAATTTGTCGTGTGGAAAAATTAGGTGTCTCCACCAATGTTCTCTGTGCTACGCCCCTCTGCATTGAATGGTACAACTCCCATTATTGAATGTAACTAATCCTAATACTATCTAACTAATGTGGGTGGAAAATTTGGCCAAGGATCACACAAGAACATTGCACTGAACCTATGGTAAAGTGATTGTATGAGGTATAAGGGAGAAAATTACAATGATGAGGGTAAACGAGAGAATGCAAGTGAGGAAGATTACTGCCATGAGTAGATTGCAAAGACCACACCCAGTAATTGGAGTAGTTTGACATTCAATACAGAGTAAAACAAAATGAAGCTAGTGGGATCTATGAAAAAGTGCATACATGAGAGAAGTGAAAGAAAAAAAAATGCTTATAACAACTATGCTTATCACGTCAACAATGAGAGGAAACCATGCATATAATGCTGCACACATTCATACATCTTAGAAAGAAGAAATTCTATTCCTTGATTGTCATTTTCACATGTTATAAAAATCAAGGGAAAAGAAGAAATCATGTAGCAAAATTGTAGCTGTATTTCATGTATATAGATGACACAAAGTCCAACAACATATCACAATCCACTATTACTACCAAGAAACAATATTCAAAATATGGAATCCTTTAGAATGGAGAAGCCATCCCAATTTACAGTAATCTGAATTGTCCTTTCACCTCCCTCACATGACTCTTCATTTCCACATTAAACTTGTGACCTTTTTTTTTCCATGAATTAATTATTTCCCTTTTATTTTTGAGAAAATAATTTTACAATTTAAAATAGGTCACTTAAGTGAATAAGATGAAATACAATTATTAATATCAAAAAAGAATTAGAAAGGAGAGAGAAAGGAGAGGGAGAAAAAGAGAGTAGAAGAGAAAGAAAGAATAGTTATAAGATAAGTATGTTTGCAGTTATTCCTCCAACTTCTATTGTTTTTTATTTTCCTTTCTCAATCCTTTCAAAGAATCAGGAGATTATTTCCCTCAGATTGTGTATATCTATTTCTAGTGTCACTTCTCCCAATGATATCCTTGTTAATTCATAATCAGCCACAATGATATCATTTTCACCTTTATGAATTGTGGGTTTTGTAATCTCAAAAATTGTTGGCATTATGTATCTAATACAAGGTGATAAGTTTTTGCTTTATTTGGGGCTGAAGTACCTTGAAGGATATCAAATAAAACATCCTAATATATAGAAATTTCCTTTGAATGTATTTTTTAATTATTTTCAACCAAAGGTTGAACCCATAAGAATGAAGTATCAATGATAACAACCTAAGTTAGATTTGATGTAGGAAAATTTAGAGTGAGAGGAGGTGGTGAATGGGATTGTACATGTATGATTTCAATAGAAGGATATTTTTCACTTGATACATATGGATAAACAATATCTCTCTTTATATTCAATTTCTGCCTCAGGTTACTTCCTCCCTCCACATTCTATGAAGGGAGTTAAATATGATTTTCTTCCTCTTTTGGCATAGGGTCAACTCTTGGAGTGTGAATGTAAACCTTTGGGTTATGAGGTCAACTTTGGAGCATCCCTAAATATTTGAAATTGATGGAGAAATTCTTAAAGATCCATTACAATTGAGGCAATGTGACTTTAGATACCGGTTAGGGACTCTAAATTGTTTTTGTTGAAGGAAAGAGGACCACCTACCTTATTTTTGACATCTCCTAGAATGTGATGATGAGTTATTATGATGATGATTCTTCATTGAGTGGGAGTAAATAAAACCTTTGAACACAATGGTGAACTTCATTCAAGATTCTACAGACGTGATAATCGTGGGAGTCCAACTTGGATATGACATTTTTGAGCATTGCATATTGTGCATCCAAGATGTAGATCCAAACTTGAGACAAGTCATGGACAATTGATATGAACAATCCCTTAATCTCAAGGGATTGGGAGTTGAAATAAATCATGTCGAATAATAGTGGGAGCATCTCACCTAAATGACTGACTTCCTTCTCAAGCTTATCCTTTTCCTTGTTTACTTCAGACAGCATTTGATGAGAGAAATGATGTCCAAACATAATGCCTTGCCTTACTCAATGATTTATTTAATACAATTTTTATAGGATTTCCCATAAAATCATGTATTCATGTGTTTTATTTATTTCCTTGGGGTTGATACCATTAATTAGAGGGATATCTTCAATCAGAAGGGGGTGTTGATTCTGCTCTTGAGAAGGCTTGAATGTATGCATTGAGAGCTCATACATGTTCCTCTAATTGCACAATGGTTTGATTGTATTATTTGATCTAAGCTAGAAGACATGAATTATATTATTTGAATAGATGAATGTCACCTTCATTAGAATCTTGAACCAATGAGATGTGGGTCAACTCATAATCAGATGGAGTCATTTCCTGCATGGGCTTGTCAGTCTTAGGCATGAAAAATTCAACATAATAATTACTTGAGGTGCCATTGAAGAAGCGAGAAGCTACCTAGGATTTATTTATTCACTTGGGTTTCAAAATTCCAAATATTTCTGTGAGACTGGGAATGGTATAAAGTTACGTTGTTCTTGGCCCACTCTCAAGCACTTCTTGAATCCATGGAAACGACTCTTCGGGAGTTACCGCAACGTCTATCACCAGAGTGCTTGTAGAATCTTGCCTTAGAGATAGATATTTATCACCTTGAGAAGACATAATAAGATGTTTGTGCAGAGGAGGATACTACTACGGAATACTTCTTCTTGTCATGAGAAGCTCAATCTAACCAACTTTCCTTGGCCCACTTAACCAGCGCTTCCAACTCACTGAGATTGTCTTAAACCAAATCACCAAGGGGAGAGTAGGTGATCTTGACCAGAAAAATTGAACTTCATGGTGGAAAAATCTGAGATATATGTCATTATGGAGGCTAAAAAAAGTTCCTCCAAATGATACAAAAAAACTGCTATTTTTGGAAATCAGGACCCAGGGGCTGCTATTCCAGGCAGGTTACTTTTTTTAGTTCGTTATCTTCACTGGAATGTTTCCTTCACATTCCGAATCTACCAAAAATGTTTTGGGGTCATCTTGAAGAACTTTCCATTTTTGGAAAGATTCTTTGTTGATTTTTTCTTTTTTGCACTTTTTCACCTGTGTGTCCTAGTTTTTTGTTCTAAAGGCTTTCAATGCATGTTCTTCTGGAGGAGTTTTCCGTTTATGGAAACTTACTAAAACTGGAAAGTTTGAACTAGAGAAACTTGATATTTTTATAATATGAAAATTAATGCGTCATATTGATGAGAAAAACATGGATTCTTTCTGGGTTTTCTCTTCTGATGATCTGTTAAAAATTTCGGGTCAATCTTCCGCACGGTTTGATGACCATTGAGAAAAAATCATCCTAGAGCTGAAATATTTGAATGATGATGTAAATATCCCAACCAAATTTGGGATTTTTGTTTTCTTATTCTTCAAGGTACTTGGGTGAGGAATATCTAATCAAAATTTCATTGAGATCGGGCGTATGGTTTGAAAGATATGAGTGTTTTCTTGTTTCCGTGCCCTAGGGTGTCTGCCATCTCTTGTCCATGGATTTATTTTGAAAAAACCTATATTTATTACAAAACTAATGTGGGAGGATTATAAAATGATGTATGATGTTCTGGAGAAGGTGTGGCAGAAATATAAATGGAATATTTGAGAGCTAATTATCTAACAGTGGAGGAAAATAGTGCATAAGTGAAGTAAGAAGCAGGTGACATTAAGACAGTTAGAAAAATTTACAAAAATTTGAAGAATTGGAATGTGAAACACTTTATTGAACCTATTGCACCAAATATTTGGTGCAATTGGTGTAGAAAATTTCTCCCTATGCTGATTGGGCCATGTGGAGGAGTGCGGTTGGTCGGAATGGGGATTGGGAAATGAAGCCTAGAGGGTTTATTTGGAAAGAAAAAGCTAAAAATTGGTCGTATGGAGGGTCCAGGGGTAAAAATGAGGTAGGGGAACATTTTATTGGACCCATTACAAAAAATATTTGGTGAAATTGGTGTAAAACGTGCTCCAATTTACCATTGGTTGGATTTCCAACCTGAAAAATGCCTAACTGTTGGAGGATGTGCATTGGATAACGAATTGTTGGGACCATATCTGGAGTTCCAGGAGGAGTTTTTCGATGAAATTTTATATGATATTAACTGAAAATTTCCTTTTGAATCCAATGGTGGAGGTATCAGATATTGATTATTATATTTGAGCCCTTAAAAATAGGAATTGTGTTCTTGCCTCTTATTTGTGCATAAGAAAAACTTCTTGCAGACCTATTACACCAAGGTGTTGTGAAAAATATGATTTCAACATATTTATGGGATTGGAATTACATTTATGAAGGTATATTATTTGGCTCCTAACTCCATTTGGAGCTCCTAGAATCACCTGAGCTTCGGGTATATTATTTAGGGTATGGTTGTCATGCTTAGAAATTGTGAATTTCCTTGTTGCACATTTACATGACAACATGTTACAAATGACCACATTCCAACCTTACATAAAGGCTCCACTAAAAACATCAAGGATTATTTTTTATGCTTTAATGCTTGTATACACCAGCTCATTTTCTAGCCCAGTGACTTAGAAAAGTAATTCATCTTTTTTCGTGGCCTTATTCCTCCACCTAAGCAAAGGCTACAATATGACACTTGTGAGTCATTCATTCTCTTGTGTTATAAGGTTATCGATCTAGAATAATATATTTCATCCTCACATGTCGTTACACCCCCACACGTTTCATATGCTTATTATTCTATGCTGGGGCACCTAGGGTTGCACTGGGGCACCTCGAGGTGCCCTTATCCATGATTTTAGGCACCCGTGTCATCGTAATTTGTGGTCTTAATTTATTTGTTCAAGGCCGGTCTTAATGGTTACCCCGTGCATTCCCCTAGGTCGTATTCGACATTTTCGGGTCACTAGTGTCAAAATTTGAACAAGATATCCCTATATAAACATATCATACTCACTACATTAGGGGCGAACATATTACTATCAAGGGAAGCTATCTACTAAGGCAAGGGACTACATTTGGGAATCTTCTACATCTGTATCACACAAGCATAGGGGGAAAGGGTTGTATTCTTTTTATTCCGTCAACCATTTTAAATTTTACATCTAGTTATTTCCCCCTACTACTGCATTGTTGGTGCTAGGGCATCCTAGGCACAAAATTACACACACACATACATATAGAACTACATGAGATCCGAAATGTAGTGAAACGATCAGTCGTAAGAACACTAGTTTGGTAGATGAGGTCAGTATGACCTATTCATATGCATTTTTATTTTTTTTAGGAATTGATGATTTGAATAGGGTTTTACAGGTAAATATTCATATGTCATCTAAAAAGACATAGAAAACACTTTTGTGACACTTGTGTGACATGAGAGAAGGTATTATAGAGATATTGCGACAATAGAAAATTCAAGTTTTGAGATTTTTTTAGTCTACAACACTCAGATTATAGACCAGGGTGCCCCGGGGCACCGCAGTATCCTCCCAGGTGCCTCAGTACAGGAAAATATCTAGTTTCTGTCCTTCTCGAGGCCATTTAGTCATAACTTGCCCAATCTGCATACTAGTCTGCTATAGTCTAGCACAAAATGACGTAGGTTAATCCAAGGTTAGTACAATATCCCTATTATTTCCATTATTTCAATACATTCCAATATCAAAATAAAATATTTAGATCTAGCATTTCAATATAGAATTTAGTTTTTATTTAGATTAACTCATAAAATAACAAGATAACCATATTTTTAGTTAATCAATAGGTTGTTAACTTACATAAGCCTAGTGGCTACTATCTTACATAAGCGTATAGGTTGTTAACTTACATAAGCCTAATGGCTGCTAATTTACACAAGAGTAGATTTGTCTAGGTGAAATATTCCTAGGGGTTGGAAAGTTACACTAGCCTACTTGTAACAAGTCTCATAAGCCTACCCACTGCTAAGCAACATAAGTCTAGTGGACGCTAAGTTACATAAGCCTAGGTGCCACAAAGTAACATCAGCCCAAGGGTTATATTTGAAGGCCAGGCCACCTATGTTTGTCACAAAATTTTTAGATGGCAGTAATTTTACAATATTTCCCTTTAAAAAATACAAAATAGTAGTTAATTAAATACTTAAAATTTATATTTATTTAATATTTTATGTATATTATATATTGATATAATTTTTATTTAAATCTATATAAAAAATTATGGTAATATTGTAAATATGCAAGTTAAGTGTGATAAAGTCAACTACTTTTATGCTTTTCCATTCTGTAAATCATAAATAAAAACAAAGAGTTAAGAATTACATTAAATAATTTGTTTTGAGGAAATGGATTCGAAAATATATTTCCAGAGGAAATCAATCCTTCGATAAAATTACATAAGAATTGGTCCCTCACAAGGGTATTGATTATTGTTCTTGAATTTGTGCAAGGTATTTTTGGATAGCTTTATGACCCTGATTCAGTATTTTAATTTGATCTCCTTTTCGTATTTTTATTAGAATGCATGCCCAGATGATGTTTTCTATATCAATATTTGATGTGTCCCTTGATTTTCGCCACCATTGATTTTTATTTAAGAATTCTTAGTATCTTTATTTTTCTGTATTTCCTTTTCCTGTGGGTTCCCTCCAGTACAACCTTATATTTTGAATGTTTGTGTGAACATCTCGTATTAGTTTAGTTCTACCTTGCCCATCCATATAGGTACATTATAATTAGCTAGTCTTACTAGTATCATCTTCCCAACATTCACATCTACTACTGGGTTGAATTCCTCTCGAGGTCTATCAAAAATAAGCCCAACATATATATCCTTATTTGAAAGGAAATTTTTACTATAGTAGCTATCCATGTCAAGATGTGGTGCATCCACTATCTAATCATACATTGCGCTATCCTAAATTGTTTTTGGAAAAAATAATCTTTCCTCGTCATGCTAAAATTGCCAAAGGGATTCTCTAGGGAACGTAAAATTTTTTTCTAATATGTAATTTTCAGAGCCCAGTATGCTTTTACACCATCAATTAAAATATTTTCCCAGTGTGTGATGTATGAATGAATTCCTCTCTACATGTCTGCCATATATTTTAGTTCTTTGAAGGGTGCCAATGGAGGATCCCCTTCAAGCAAGAAAGGTTTCTCATCCACTATTTTCTAGATCTTAATTAAGCATGACCAATCAAAATCCATGATTGATGCTTTGAAATCCATGACAGGAATGTCGTCTTTGACATAGAATTTAAACATCTTTGGTTTTATTATACCCACGATCTTGTGGCTACCATCTAGCAGGTTTGGTTCCACAAAGGCCTTAAAGTCGTAGAATTCCTCAATAAGGTACAAAGTGAATGTGTTGGACTCCTCTTGGAGTGTTATGTAGGTGTCCATTATTTGTGGCAAAGAGAATGTATCTAATTTTCACAATGTTGTTGACAATCGACCGAATGTCCCATCTATGTCTTCATGCGCGTGACCCACTGGAAGGAAAATCACATACACTTTGTTGAAAACCCTTCTAGCTGTCAACATGGATACAAATGTAAACAATGTGATATTGTTTTTGTCACTTGCAGCATTATCTAGTTGTAAGTAGAGAATTGGTGGTTATTTTCTAAATGAAATTGAACATCTGCTTATAGTATTAATTGTATGAACATCCTCATTTTTCTTCTTATATTCCTTGCACTTGTCATATGCATCATTTTACAACATTGCATCATGTAATGGGTTATTTGATGTCCAAGTACTATGTAAAAAATCACCATACTGATCTACAAATTATTCTTCTAGCTTCCGGACACATAGTGCCAATGATGTTATTGTGAAGTTTTATCCTCGCTCAAAAAAGGGAGACAAAAGTTCTTGAAATCCCCCATTTTGTGCCCATGTGTCTGCTAACTAGTTAAGGTGACAAGGAGATTAATAACATTGCTTATTAATTTTGATTTTTTTCCCGTCCTTGGTATTGAAATTTTCTTCTTGTCCATTTTGTCATGCACAATGCTCAAATAACTATTAGGATTTGGTTGTGATTGTAATCTATATACATAGTAAGTTGCATGACAAATTTGAATGTAATCATTGTGCCATTTATGGCATTGATATATTTTTGCCAGTGTTTCTAGAGATGAGGTCACTGTACATTTGTTCTTAAGCTCTGTGCACTCGTCACATTTGGTGAAGAAATTGTTATTAGTGATTGAAACATGGGATACATTTTCTTTCCATATTTTGTTGAGATTTGACTATGACATTGGAGGAAGGTCCAAGACTGAAAGGCCCTCATTGCACTTTTGTAGTATGTAAGAAAAACTATAACATGCAGGAAGAAGTCTCATTATTAATTTAGTACCATATTGTCCCACTGAACGATACATGTGTGGGGATATACCATAATTCTTCTCCACCATTTTGGATATTAATACAATAGTTGCGACAATGTTTGGCATTTTTTTTTTCTTGTATTTCCATTTACTACCCTCCTCTTGCCATTAATCCAAGATTGTTTGTATCCATAATAGGTGCTTTTCAGTATTCCATGACATCTATACCATGCATTCTGACATACATCCCTTCCACATAATTTCAATTCATCTATAGTAGTCTCTAAAGTTTGACCTTGATCACAACTGCTAGCATTTGCGGTGAATGCATTAAGTAAAAAGTTTTTGATGGCAGGTTCATTCAAACCTAGAGTTAAATTCCAACTGTGATTGAAAGCACTTAGAGATAGATTGGAGAGAAATTCTTCTTTTTAGAAAGGTTTTTTTTGAACTTTATACAAAACATTTTCTCTTGATTTTTCATCATTTTCCCTGGCCTTTGGTGTACTAGATGGATTAGAATTTACCATTTGGCATTTGGAGGTACTGTCATGTATTTTCATCAATTTTTCATTACTACTACATATGGAGGATTCATATGAATTTGGGTATACTAGTTGAGGAAATGGATATTCAAATGTACTCCAAATTTTTATTGGCAACTCTTTTGGAATTTCTTTTAGCTTTACTTCCATAAGGGAACCATCTTGACGGGCCAACTAGCTGGCAGGCCATTGGATGAGAGATACTTCTGATATAGAGAAACCCTTGCAAAAAGGCGTAATTAATTTATCAACATGCACCCCAAATGCATTTCCATATAATTTTTTAAAGTGAACCATGTCTCCTTCATAGATATTTGTAATTGTTGCTTTTGCAACAAATTTTTATTCTTTTGAACAAAAATGTATGAACTTGGCAGTAACCCCCTTGAACTTCAAATTGAATTCAATGTTTGATGTGGAGGTTGTTTCTTGGAGTTCAAAATTTCCATTCACATGAAGTGCATTTCTTGTTTCTAGATAAAATAGGTTTTTGATTAGCTAGGAAAATTTGTTGTTGCGTTGTAGACTTGGATAATAATATTTATATGTAGTTATAATATTCTCCACAAAAACACAAAATTGTGTGGGTCCCAATGCTGCTCCCAAAATCACATGTTATTCTTGTACCATAGATATAAACCCTTCAGTTATGTCACCTTATTTCTGAGGACACTTATGTTTTAGCACCATGTAGGTTGTAGAAAATTCATTCCTGTCTTTAGGAGTTGTGAAACAATGGTTGTGACTGTTAGAATTTAAACCCTCATCCTCATTAAATGTATCCTTTGAGTCACTGCTTGTGATGTTTTTAATTTCATCACCCCCACATGTGAAACATTTGAAATCACATGCTTAATCATTTTCTTCATTTTCCATGGGATAAAGTATCCCTTGTTTTCAATTTCTGCCATGGTTTCACAATCATCAAGTGTGTATGAAAATATTGCTCTGCCATTGAATACAATACTTATTGTGACAACAAATAAGCTAGACCCCTCCTCACGTCTCTACAATGGAGTGTATCTTTGGATGGATAAACTAGTCCCTCCGTAACTTTCACAACTTTGAATAGTAAATCCACATGTTCTCCATCTTAAAAAAAATAGTTCGTTTTCAACTATATCCACAAATAAAAATATAAAATTAGTACTAAGCACACTTAAATATTTAACATTAGTACGAAGAATTGAATCACAATGAGAAAATAAAAATGTACATCTTTAAAACCTCATTTAATCCAAATATTTAAACATATAACCAATTGTATTACACCCTTAGATCCTGCTACTATGTGTATAATTTTATCCATAAAACACATAGTGTAGGGGAAAGGAGCCAATGATCGTGAATATTAATGTAGGAGGTTGTTAGATTTACATAACTATCATATATTTTTTTTAAAAACACCCTTTAAAATATTTAATATTTTTATAATGCACACATTTTCTTTTGTGCATTTAAATTTGGTTTAAAAAATATTTCTAAGGGATTTAAAACATGCATTTTTCAGTAAAAAGAAAATTAATATTGGCCCTTGCTTGTGAATAAAATTATCTTTTTAGGACAACTAATGTGTCACCTTTTTATTGGCTGATTTGTACATGTGACTTGATTTTACTTGTGTTATTGGCTACTTTTTTCTAAATTTTTAGTATAAAAGTTATAAATGTTGACTTCGATTTTTACAACTAGTGGTACTATACTTCACATTACTACTCATAGTCATTGGATTACGTACAGTCATTGGATTCTTTACCCTATGGCTTTCAAAAGTTTTATATCGTAATGGTCGCTATTACGTAATTTTTTTCTTACACTCTAAAATTGAAATATTGACTAGAATGGGAGGCCAAAATTTGGTGATTGTACTTCAATGTGCGAGCGAGAACAATTCCAAGTTTGAAAACTCACACTTGGAGGTGACAGTGATAACACATCGTAGTGCAAGAGAGTCATGGCCTCACACATCTATGACATGTGATCCCTCACACATCGACCTGTAATCCCTCACACAAAAAAGTATAAGAATTTTCAAGACGAAGTGTGAGCATTCTCACTTGGAATAACAATCACTCATATATCGAAGGGAATATTTTCACTTGCTATTCTAGTCAAAAATTGTCTAGCCTAGCAACCTCTTGGACTTAAATTTAGGGCCATTAATATTGTGTTGAAGTAAATCGTTCATATATTTAATTCTCTAATTGTATAGCTATGTTTATTTTATGGTATAGAGTTCAAGTTTAGTCTTTATCTGATCAACGAGTGGTATATGATTTGATTCAATTATGTGTATTAATTGTTTCTAAGTTTTTTATATCTTATGTAATCTTTTAACAATATAAGTTTATTTTTAATAATTATATATAATATTGAGTAGAAGTAACCCATGCTACATAGTTTTTTTAATAATTGTCAATATAAAAGACTTAATTTCAATCAAATATATGCATATCAAATTTAAGTTTCAAACAATGTCAACTTTTAGTTTTCATTCATTAAGAATTATGTTATAAAAATCTTACCTTAATTATTTACAATAACAATTACACTTTTTGTAAGGTCAAATGTTACCTAATTAATATTGCGCTTTTGTAAACATTAAATGGCCATTAAATTGTATAATGTAAAATATGCCACTTGAAAGTATTTTTTATTTTTTCGTACTGCATTTAATGTTAAGTGGTACAATATTAAATTTTAATCCACACAAACTCTGTTAACGTCTATATTTGATGCATTAAAATGGAAAATTGTATACTCATTTTGAAGGTGACAACACCAAAACAATGAGTACATATATAAATGGGGGAAGAATAGAGTTACAAAAAAGTAAAAGAGGAAAAGCATTGTTATTTTATTTGGAATAATTTCATTTTATAAACCCATTTCATAGTGATTGTAAATATTTTCTTTGTTAATAGGTAATTAACTAATTTTCAATGTTTCTCCACATATTTTGATTATGTGAATTTATAGATCACAGGACCCCTTTTATATTTATTATTAGAAAATAAAAAATAAAATTAATTTTAGATAAAAGATGGAGTACGTAAATTTTTTCATTTGTGAATGTTTATATTAACTAATAAATTTACTGGACATGGAAATATCACCATTTTCCTTGTTTTCACGTTTTGAATCCCAAGTTTTCAAATCAACTCCAAGAAAATATGCAGATAATATGATTTTTTCAACACAACTAAGTAACTACTGTGTAAAGGAATTCTGCGTGCAAAACTTAGATGGAAATAATGTCTCAAGTTTGGAAGAGAATACAAGTGGTGTACAGAAATTGGGTCCTTACATTCCACATTCATAAATTGATCTAAATTATCCATATATTGTTGATGATGTTTATGATTCAAAATTAGAAGAAACATTATCTTGATAACCCATGCATATGAAAGAGATAGAAATAATGAGGAGATGATGAAAGAATACAAAGAAGAGATGTGGTTAAAATTTGATGTGAAAACATTTATTTTAAAATATGAAGAGGTGTATGAACATTTAAATCGTGGAAAAATTGGCAATAAAAATTGGGATAATATAGTAGATGCTTTGAATCAAGTTTGTGGAAAAACATTCAATGGGATGCAATGCAAATACAAGATGAACAAGTTGAATAAAACCCTCAAGAAGGAGAAACAATTGGAAAACAAAACATTGACAACACACTCAACATGGAATTTCTATTAAGATATGGATCACATGACCAAAAAAAAATCACAAGGTTATTGGTTTTAATGAAAAATATATGGTTAATATAACAACTTCTACTTCTAAAAAAGACATGAGAGGGCAATCATATATCCCTTCTATCAATATTGAAAATTTGGAAGGAGAAAAAATAGAAACCCCTTTGAATAAAAATGGAATTCAGAGAAAAGGTGTGAAGAGAAAAAGAAACTCTTATGGATATTTGAAAAAGGTAATCAAAAATTGCATGCATATATTCAGTCAGACATATAAAGAAATTAAGCAGGGAAGGATTCAACTTGAGGGTGAAAGAATGGAACAAGAGAAAACGATAATGGAGAAAATATTGGATGTACAAATTCAAGTCACAAGTCTTTTTACCCAGGTAAATTACAGTTTTTTAAACCATATTAATATAGTATTGAATCATTAATTCCATTATAAAGATGGTATACATTGTGTAAGAAAAAAAATCATGCATTGAAGTTAGCTAATACTTCTCTATTTTTCATTCTTCCTTTTTCTTTTAGAACAATTCCAACGATCAACATCATGGGCACCACCAAGATCAATAACGGGTAAGTGCACTAATATGGGGGGGCGAAAAGTGGGTAAAAATTGAAAATGAATGAAATGCACACGTGTTTTGTAATAACACAATCACGTTATTTTTTATTTGGTTTGGTAATTCACGAGACTATAACGCATGCATGTTATAACATGTAAGTGTTATGTTAAATTATAAAAAAAAAACTGAGTCCTATTCATTTTAGTTTACCCCAAACGTGAATTTTACAGAAAAACCCTACCCCCGTGTTTCAAATTCAGCTAGATATATCTCAAATGATCATTTGAGAATCGCCGCAAAGATTGGAATCAATGATGGCTCCTTGGAGAAGAGGTAGGCACAATTATTTTCTCGAAATTGCATTGAAATTTGGTATTTATAGAGTTAAATTTGAATTGCATACATATTTTTTTTATTGTTACATCTCCACATCAACGTAATCAACCAAAACCAAACCATGTAATTCCTGTGATCCCTCCTAGCCCTCATATAGTTTCTCAACATCCCCTAGGAAGCCAATAATATTTAGCAGCCCATATAGTGGAAAAGAAGATTGAAATTGAGGATTTAATAAAAAAAAATGAGGGATTCACATTATACAAACCCCCACCGTGCCTCTCTTGCAAAAACATTAGAGGCATTAGTGGCCAAAGTTGATGCGATAACAAGTCAAATTGATCATTGTAGGGTTTATTATTCAAAAAAATTATCATATGTAGATGTAAAGAAAAAATAAATTACAAAAGACCTCGTATGTTCCTTATTCACAGACCCCTAAACCAATTTACATGTTTCATTTTCTTGTAAACGGTTTCCCATCCATTGGTGATATAATGATTTAATTAAACATTTTTTTTGGGACCGATGGTGGATGGTGTTTGATTTTCCACCTTGCAATAACAACGAGGTGCCAATATAGTTTTTGAGGAAACTCTATTGCGGGTTTATCCTCAACGAGATCCTAAACTATTTTAATTTTTGGGATTTCTAGGGCCAAGGAAAAGGCTCTGCACAGGATCAACTAGGTGCACAATGTGCACCTATTCAATAGGGTAGAGTCCCCACATAGAAGCCCCCTCACCCTAAGACTATCCCTCACACAGTGAAGGAGAAAATAGAGATTGATACACTCCAGACACTTTAGGGGATATCTAATACCCTTGTTTGACTTACGAGGGAGATTTCTGATCCAGATACTCATAGAGGTACAAAGAGTATTCCCTCAGAGAGTACTAGCATGAGGCCATCTATTTTATCGGCATGTGGTAGCATATGTTTGGGGCCCGAGGAGGACGATACTTTCATGCATACTAGTTTTAGTGGAGTTGGCACTGGTGGTGCACATGATAATGCCACTATGTTAGATGCCTTTTTGAGAGATACATTTGGATTACAGTCATCGGCATCACCTTTGCAGATATTTGTTATGTTTTATTATGTGTGTTATAAAAAGATAAGAGTACTTGATTTACTTATATATGTTAAATTTTTGAAATAATTGTATTTGTACATGTATGCATTGATATTAAAATGTGCGAGAGGGGTGTCATCATCCCAACCATAGGCTATGAGCACCATGCCTACACATAAATTCACAAAGGTAATTTAGAATGTTAATTATGTAAAATTTTCACGTATGAATATATATATATATATATATATATATATATATATATATATATATGTATGTTCAACTAACTTGACGTGATATATATTTGATAAAGTTGATGACTTGACTAGACACCTCACCATCTATGCGATGAGTAGAGAAAGGTGTTACCACTACAATTTCATCTACGCAGAAAATCACTGAGGTATTCAAACATGTATTTTCATTAAATTTATCGTGTAATTCATATTAAGTTCAATTTCATGTTTTTTTTATTAAGGGAAAATAGTTTTGAAGGGACTATACCATGTATACAAAACGGCTCAAAAGCCAGATAGTAAAGATGAGAGAAGCAGCCCAGAGAAGGGAAAAACAGTCAACCAAGAATGGCTCAACAGCCAAATATTACAATATAGGTGAAAAATGGATCTAAACGTACAGAGATCCAGAACTACGAAGGAAAGATCAAAAAGAAACCAAAAGAGAAGCAATATAAAGAGCTCCGCCAAAAAACAGCTCCAGAACCACCCGATGACAGCCAGATCGCAGCCAAAAAATAACATCATAGCAGCCCGTTACTTGATGGATTTGTCAATCTTGATGCTAGTTCAATTGCATGTTAATAATGTCCTTCATTGTAATATTATTAAATTATGTTAATAATCTCCTTCATTGTGTATACATAGGAGTTACCTGCGACAGGTGGCAACCCTGTTCATTTGATTCACTGGCATAGCATGGTAAAAAAATAGTTTTATATTGATAAAATTAGTTTAAAATATTTTCATTACCATACATGTACTTGGTGTAATTTTTTGATCTGTATTCAAAAACTTTATTGTTAACATAGTTTTATTTTTTCTAATTTTGATGTTTGATTTTGTGATCTTATGTGTATGTAGGTGTAGTGCCCACATTTTTATAGCTCCAGTTATCTGTTGGTTCCTTTATGCATAGACATGTTTTGATTGAGACTCTGATAGATTTTGAACATTTTGCTATGTTATTTTATCCTCATGGACATTATGGTATTTTGGGCGCGTAGTGCCAATTGGACTAGATTCGTATATTGATATATTTCTTATGATGTTGATGACACTAACAGGGTTATATGATAGTGAGATTTATTGGTTAGATGTTGATTTCTTGTGGTCGATTCGAATAATGATATATTTTTTTGGATTTAATAATGGTAATCTCATGCTAGTGTAAGTGTATGTCGTTGTAATTTTATCTGTGGATGATTCGTGGCGAACTATGTGTATAATTGTATGCATTGCACTATCAATTGTATAATGATGTTAGGACATTATAAGTTTGATTAAATTTGTGATATGTAGATGATGTTTATTATATTGGACAGATGCAATTAATGTGTGTAATGAGTGTGCAGGTGACAGGTATAGGAGAAAATGGGTTTCAGGGCAGCTACGCAATTGTGCACAGAGTGGCCCACGGGCTGAGTCCTAACCATGCTAAATGTTTGAGGCCTTAGAATAGGTGTATTAATTGGGCACCATGGGTGAACCCTCAATTGTAATGTATTTATGTCTTGTAAAATTAATTATGTTTAGGGTGTGTTTTATTAAGTAAACTAGTTTAGGGGTTTAATGATCTCATCTTAATTTAAGTGATGGTTTTGGGTAAGTGTGTGTGTGTTGGTAGAAGGGATTGGGGACCACATGTGAACCTTGGGTGGACCCCACACCCTCTACCCTTGTGCCCAAGTATGCCAAACCCGAAATTGGGTTATTTTAGGCATTTTTAGGGACCCCTTTTGAGTTTGGGAGGTCCCTTAGCAGGAAAATGGGCCCTTGGACCCTACCTTATAGGTAGGGGGCTCGTTTTAAAGGTTTGGAGGGAGTTTCCCTCGCATTTTCCCCTCCTTAGTCACATCCGTGTAAGATGGTTGGTTTTTGTGTAATTGTTAAAAGTTGCTCCACTTTGTTTTATTTTTATTTTTAGTATTTTGGGTGATAAAGGCTAAAAGGTGAGTTTACTTTTACTTATTTGGTTTTTGGAATCTTTGACTCATGAGAGGAGAGGGGGTGACACTTGTCACCTTCCCATTGGTGAGGAAACTTTTGGGTTCCTCTTCTTATTCTTCCTCATGTGGAAGGAAGGGGTCTTCTTGCCTCATTTTTTTGGAGAACTTGGAGAATTTTGGGAGCTTGGAAGTTTTCTTGGACAAAGAGGAAAAACTTAGAGTCTTGGAAAGCATTGTAGAGGTAGGATTCTCAATCCTTTTCTTTCCTAGTTGTTCTTATCTTGTTAACTATGCATTGGTCAATAAAATAATGTGTGTGAAATGATGTGTTGTAAAGTTGTATGGAGAATGTAGTTTGTTTGTTTTGTTACTTTGTTGTTTTCTTTTGTTTTCTCTCCACCATCATTTGGATTGATGGTTTTTGGAGAATGTATGGGAAGAGAGAGGGATTTCCCTCTCAAACCTCATGGTTATTGGTCAAGCCATGAAGGTCCCTTCTCATCCCCTCATATGGTTTGAGGTGGGAGAAAGGTTCATATGGCTTGAACCTTTCCCCATTCTTGGTGAGGAAACCATTTTGGGTTTGAAAATCCTCCCAAGAAGGATTTCTTTGACATAAAGGAGGAATAAGGAGGATGAATGATTAGGAGAAATAAGGAGTTTTGTAAACATGATTTTTTTGGTGTTCCTATGGTTGGACACCTTTGATTTGGGCATCCTATTTCTTCTCTTCCCCCTTTGTGAGGTTGACCTTGTTCTCCTCATGTTGTTGCTTTACCATGTGCAGTATGTCTAAGTGTTTAAATGGTCTTATGTATTTCTTGTTGTGTTTATCCCCCAATTATACTTGTGCACATTGTGGAAGTTTGTTCCTCTCTCCCATGGGCTTGGGGGAGGCTAGCATGACTTCCAACCATGGAAAGGCATGTGATGATGCCTATTGGTTGGGTGGTAAACAAGCCTTGTCTCTTATTTCAGCATCCTTGGAAGAACACTCAATGTTTGGAGATAGTTGGAGCCTCTTTTCCAACTTGGTCGTCTTGGTCATTTTCATCTTTTGAGGGCATTACTTTCATTTTGTAAATAAATGTGGATTTGTGAAGCTTTACCTTCTTGTAAATACATATTTTGGTACTTGTTGCTACTTGTAAACTTTAGTCATTCCTAAGGAAGTTTTTCCTTCATTATTGTAAGAATTTTGTAAAAAAAAAAAAAGAAAGTAAGGATTACATATTGAAATCATGAGTCTTTTATTTTAATGTCTTCATTTGAAGTTCTTGTTGTTTATAAATCTGAAACAAAATAGTTATGCATTGTACATTAAATCTGAATTATTTAGTTGTGTCTTACCTTTCTCAAGTTTTGGGAAAATAAATAGAATCTATGAAATGGCACATGTGTACTTTTCTTTTTTTACAATAAATATGAACTTTATAAGTTAAGTATTCTATTTGAAATCTACCATTTTTTATGGCATCACATTTTGGTATCAGAGCCGTGGTTCAAACACACGAGACTCTTTCGGTAATTTTTGTTTTATGTTATTCTTATTGTTTTGTTAAAAAAATATGTCTTTTTCTTGTTGTTGGATCTCCCTCTTGTAGAAATATGCATTAATGCCCCTTTAGTCATTACGTTGAAATGAAACTTAGTGTACATGAAGGCTGGAAGGAAAATTGATTTATACACCATATTATAATTCACATTTATTTTAGATCCTTCTTGCAAATTGTCATGGTAGCTTGATTATAAGTGAAAAGAAATTAGTCCTCTTGGTATGCATTTCTTCTGATAAAACCCTAATAATTTACCTTATTAGTAAAACAAATGTGAGTTGCATATAATCCATATTGTAAACCAATTTAAAATCTCCATCCTACTTGGTAACTATTGATATCCATATTCAGTATTCTATCACTTAAATGAAAAAAAAGCTTGGAATATATTACCTCATATATATATATATATACTGATTGCAGTTACAAAAAATATTATACATATTATATATATATATATATACTTTTTTTTACATACTAAATAATATATATATGGATTCGAAAAAAATGTATATATAAAAGGTTGTTACTTTATTAAAAAGTAAATAAAAACTAAAATAAAATAAAACAAAGTTTTAGTTTTTAAAATGTACAAATTTTATAACAAAAAACAATAAAAAATAAAAAAATAAACAAACAAAAAATTTAGAAGACTGGGGAGGGGCCAACCCCCCTGTGCACCAGCTCCCTGCTACTGACCATGTCTACCAGTGCCACCAATCTGCAACCCTCCATGTGTCCCCTCCACCCGTTCCCTCCACACTCTCCACCCCCGACCACTGCCCCAGCCACTCTAGTCCTTGTCCCCTTCAGCCTTGCACGTTTCCACACCATCCCGCGTCCTCCTCTCCATATTGTTGTCACCCCCTGTCATGACCCCCCCCCCCTGCCGCTGCCCCTCCAACCCTCCACTTGTTCACCCTCTCCACCCCTTCTACTCGTCACCCCTCACCTTCACCCCAATCAGCCCCTTCAATCGGTGGCACCAACCCTCTCCCATTGCCTCTCTCCATAATGAAACAAAAAAAAATAAAACAAAAAAAAATGTCATGCAGCCAACCGCTATTCTTCTCAAACCTTCCTCCAAACCCTAGGTTCTCAGTCTACCCTCCCTGCTTTCAATTGTAGATTTAACACTTAAATGGGGATCTCAACAGTTACTTAGTTCCAATAATGAATAGAATTTGTCTAGGTACTGTTGTTTTTACATAATACATTGAGATCAAGAAAATAGCTACAATTCAATCAGGAAGATAAGACATCAATGTTATAATAAAAGAAATTGAATAACTGTGAAGAGGTATAGAGGAAGTGTCAGAATCTGAGGAGATCCCAAGGATTGATGGTAGGCATACAAAGGAGATAATAATGAAACATAATAGTATGATCCTTCTCAAGAAATGAGAGATCCCATGAATTCATCTCTCCCTTAGCTCCTAGGGCCCACAATAAACCCTACACACTTAAAGTTATGAGAAATGAGGATGAGGAAATAGAAAAGAGGGGAATAACATAGAGATATTTTAGGGCAACTTTAGTGGATAAAATTTCAATCTTGGGTCTAATATTAGATTGATCCTAGTGCCAGTATTCAATTGTACACACTTTAAGCCATGGGAATTATTATGGGCTGTGAAAAGATAAATTTAAAAGGAAAAAAAAGGGGAAAACTAATTTAGTTAAATAGAGGTGTAAACTTTTAATTTGAAAAACTTAGTAATTCTATTAGAAATAAATAATTAAATTATTATTAGGCTAGTGTTTATTTAATTTTGGGTAATTTAATGATTAATGTAAAATAATTATTAACAGGAAGGGGGCATTACATCTAGTGTTACATTGTATAATTATAATAATAATTTAAAAAAATGCCTTCCGCAACTCTTAAAAGTTTATAAACCATTTATTTTTTATTTTTTATTTTACCTTGGGTTCAAGATGGCACCCAAGAGGGGATGATCAACTAGAGGCTTGGGACGTAGTGCACCTATGGGGGAGCCGCTAGCACTCGATTTTGGGCCTCATATATTAGAGACCCTATAGCAGCTAATAGGCATCATTCAAGAGCACCTTCCACCATTGCAAGAGCTACGAGAGGAGGAAATTCAGTTGGGAGATGAGGAGTCGATTCGCAAGGATGTACATTCAGAGCCACCTGAGCATGATACCCCGAGATGAGAGAGGTCCCGCAAACCTTCCATCCTTAGCGAGAGGATGCCCTCGTTTCATCATAGCCGATCACATAGCTTTGAGGGACCATTTGGAGATAGGTGACCCCTTTCACCTGTTAGACCACATCGCTAGGATCGAGACACAGGCAGTGTGATTCAAGACCTTCTTCATCTTATGCCACCTACTTTTACTGGTTCGACAGATGGCTTTGGGGTAGATACCTGGCTCCTTAGCCTGGATAGTTTCTTTGGCTTGCAATCTCATGAGAGCAATGTCAAAGCCAGGTTCACCATACACCTCCTCCAAGATGTAGTAGGTTTTTGGTGGAGGAATGAGGAACGAAATCTCCATTTGACTCAAGATATAGTGACCTGGGAGTTATTTGAGGAGCGGTTCAGGGCCCAGTATATGTTAGATCATTTTGTGTAGAAAATGATCAATGAGTTTCATGAATTACGACAGGGCTCTGGCATAGTCGCGGAGTATGAGAGCAGGTTCTTGGATCTCTTGCAATATGTAGACTACCTGCAAGATGAGAAATTATAGGTAAATAGGTTCATTTGGGGCCTGAATGTAGATATAGCAGGAGCTGTTAGGATGTTATCTCCTCCCACACTTGAGAAGGCCATTGAGAAGGCCTACTTGGTTGAGGAGAATAGGACCAAGGCTTAGGAACACCAAGATAGAAAAAAGAGAAAGTTCCAAGATAGGATACATGCCTTTAAGAATCAGAGGGCACGGGGTGCAGCACCACCCCCTAGAGGAGGATTCTGGTCTTCTCCAGCAGCATCGAGAGTTCCACCGCACCCACCGCAGTAGACACAAGCATCAGGGACACCAGCATCAGAGGGGTAAATAGACTCAGAGCTTTATAGCGAGGTGGATCTAGAGGTGGTTTTAGTGGATCTAGAGACAGGAGGCTGGGTACTCATCACTCACAGCTATCCCACTCGCAGCAGTCTGTTAGGGTTGGACTAGTAGCTTCAGTTCGCCAAAGTACAAGACAGACCCCATCTCAGAGGGGTACAAGAAGATGTTTTATTTGTGGGGCTCCAAACCATTATGTGCATATGTGTCTGCACAAGCCCACTATTACGGATATGCAAAGAGGTCCTAGATCTGAGCAGATGGTGGGTGATGTGGTATGTGCCCATCGTGTATATGCAGCGATTGATAACAACCAGGATGAGCATCATGCCACAGTCATTTAGATGATAATGTACTATTAGGGGTATTTCTATCTCAGTACTTTTTGATTCAGGTGCTTCAAATTCTTTTGTATCTCCTTCTATAGTGGACCGGTGTGGGCTAGTGGTGGCTAGACAACCAGATAGTTGGTAGGTTGAGTTGACCTCTGGGGCTAAACTCACCATGGACTGATATGTGGAGAGTTGTGTACTTGATTTAGGAGTCTTCTCCACTACACTTGAAATCCGAGTTATTCCTTTAGGATCCTATAAGGTAGTGTTGGGTATGGATTGGCTTAAGGCTCATCGAGCACAAGCTGGATTACAGAAAGAAGGATCATTGAGTGTTTGGATGATCTGGGTAGTGCAGTTGTGATTTTAGGGATGTAGAGACCTATTTCCTTGCATATGATCTCAGCTAAGCAACTCAAGCAGAGCATGCGTAAAGATTGCTCAGTTGTTTGCTATCACTATCAGTGATCGTTGGGACAGTACTCTAGAGCATTCACCCCTTGATGATCACGTAGTTTTGAGGGAGTATGTATATGTGTTTCTAGGAGAGCTTCCAAGGTTTACCCCCTAATAAAGAGGTGGATTTCACCATTGACTTAGTGCCTAGCTACGCACCAATTTCTAGGGCACCCTATCTTATGACAACTTCAGAGCTTCATGAGCTCAAGATTCAGTTAGAGGAGTTGTTAGAGAAGGGTCTCATTCACCCTAGTGTATCTCCTTGGGGAGTGCCAGCCATATTTGTGAAGAAGAAGGATGGTTCTCTCAGGCTTTGTGTAGACTTCAAACAGCTCAACAAAGTCACAATAAAGAACCGTTACCCACTCCCCAAGATTGATGACTTGTTTGATCAAATGCTTGGAGCTAGAGTGTTCTCCAAAATTGATCTCAAGTTAGGGT
This sequence comes from Taxus chinensis, assembly GCA_019776745.2. Lineage (NCBI taxonomy): Eukaryota > Viridiplantae > Streptophyta > Pinopsida > Cupressales > Taxaceae > Taxus > Taxus chinensis. The sequence continues at coordinate 119,311,486 of CM034155.1, read as the reverse complement.
ATCCTCGGTTGCGCATATTTGATGCAGATATTCATAAGACAACTTTTTACACACGTTATGGGCATTATGAGTTCACTATTGTCCCGTTTGGTTTGATCAATTCCCCAACTATCTTCATGAGCCTCATGAATGGTGTGTTCAGGACCTTCCTTGATCACTTTTTCATAGTGTTCCTTGATGATATTTTGATATATTCTCATTCCAAGGAGGAACACGAGGAACATTTGAGACAGGGGCTTCAGATTTTGAGAGAGCAGAAGTTATTTGGGAAATTAGAAAAATGTATCTTCTTTCAAACAAAGATTCGGTACTTGGGGCACATTATTTCAGGAAAGGGTATCTCTGTAGATCCCTCTAAGATTCAGGCTATCATGGATTGGCCAGCACCCACATCAGTCACTGAGGTGAGGAGCTTCATGGGTTTAGCAGGGTATTACCGTAGGTTTGTGTAGGACTTTTCTAGGATTTCTCACCCTATTACCTCCCTTCAGAGGAAAGGGAAGAAGTTTGACTGGTCAGAGAAGTGTGAGCAGGCCTTCCAATTGCTTAAGGAAAGGGTAACCACGTCACCTATCTTAGCAGTTCCAGACCCGACAGAGGCTTTTGTTGTTTGCACTGATGCATCACTAGAGGGTTTGGGAGTAGTTCTTATGCAGGAGCGTCGGGTGATTGCCTTTGAGTCACATAAGCTCAAAGACTATGAGCTTAACTATCCTACTCACAACTTGGAGCTTGCAGTAGTTGTTCATGCACTTGTGCATTGGTGACATTTCCTTTTGGGTAGACCTTTCATCTTGAGGACAAATCATTTTAGCTTACAACATATCTTCTCTCAACCAAACCTCAATGCTTGTTAATGGTGTTGGATGGAGTTCCTATGTGAGTATGACATGGAGGTACAGTATATCAAAGGAAAGGAAAATGTTCTTGCAGATGCACTTAGTAGACAATGACATGTGCTTGCTTCATTGACACTGCAGTCATATTTTAGAGGCAGGATTCTTCAGCATCTTCCTGAGTATAGGTTTTATGAGGGTGCTAGGCAGATGTTGGATTCTCAGGGTTCTTTTAAGGGAAGATATTAAAGATGCATGTTAGAGTCTGGTGGTTTGCTTCAGTTCCATAGGCACATTTATGTGTATAAGGTAGGTGATCTACATAGTTTCATCCTTACTGAGGCTCATCGAGCCCCATACGCAGCACATCCAAGAGTGAAGAAGATGCATGCCGATTTGAGAGAGTTATGTTATTGGCTGGGTCTTCATCGAGACATAGCAGATTTTGTAGCACGTTGTCTTGAGTGTCAGAGAGTCAAGGCAGAGCATTCTCATCCTGTAGGACTCTTATACCCTCATGACATTCCTGAGTGGAAATGGGATGTGATCTCCATGGATTTCATAGTAGGACTCCCTATGTCCTCTTATCGTCATGATGCCATTATGGTCACTGTGGATAAGTTGACCAAGGTTGCACATTTCTCACCAACCAAGGTCACCTATAATGCACAGGCCATCGCCAAAGTGTTTATGGAGGACATTGTTAGATTGCATGGGATCCTGAAGATGATCATTAATGACAGAGACACCATCTACACATCAGTTTTCTGGACTTATTTTTAGGATGCTTTGGGTACACAGATTAATTTCAGTTCGGCATATCATCCAGAGATAGATGGGCAGACAGAGAGAGTTAATCAGGTTCTTGAGGACATGTTGAGGATGTATGTGATGGACCAGCAAAAGAAGTGGGAAGATTATTTGCATTTAGTTGAATTTTCCTACAACAACAGTTATCATAGCTCCATTGGCATGGCTCCCTATCAGGCTTTGTATGGAAGACCTTGCAGGACACCTTTGAGCTGGGACAGACTGGATGATAGGATTATTTTGGGGCCAGCTTATCTTTAGGATTTAGAGTAGCAGGTTGTTTTGATTAGACAACGTCTTGAGCAAGCTAGAGCACGCCAGAAGGCATATGCGGACACCAAGGGGATCGATCGTCACTTCTTAGTGGGTGAAAAAGTCTTCTTGAGGGTTCATCCTCATAAGATTCCGATCCGTTATGGAAAGGGTTCTAAGCTATCACCTCATTTTGTGGGGCCTTTTGATATTCTTGAGGTCATCGGTCTAGTTGCCTATCGCCTAGCTTTGCCACCATGCCTTGCATGGGCCCACGATGTTTTTCATGTTTCTGTACTTCGTAGATATGTACCAGATGTTTCTCATGTTTTGGATTAGTCAACATTACAGGTAGAGGACGGAGGGTAGTGGAGATTGGAGCCCGTACGCATACTGGAGCACCAGAGGTTGGCCCTTCGGGGTCGAGATTTGGACTAGGTTAGAGTGCAATGGGACCGATATGATGAATCATCAGCTACCTGGGAGGATGCTACACCACTGAGGGCTAGATATCCCTATCTCTTCCAATGACTTCCAGGAGGAAGTCTAATTCTAGGAGAGGGGGATGTAGTGCCCACATTTTTATAGCTCCAGTTATCTGTTTGTTCCTTTATGCATAGACATGTTTTGATTGAGACTCTAATAGATTTTGGACATTTTTGCTATGTTATTTTATCCTCATGGACATTATGGTATTTTGGGTGCATACCGCCAATTGGAATAGATTCGTATATTGATATATTTCTTATGATGTTGATGACACTAACAGGGGTACATGATAGTGATATTTATTGGTTAGATGTTGTTTCTGGTGGTCGATTTGATTAATGATATAGTTTTTCTAGATTTAATAATGGTAATCTCATGCTAGCCTAAGTGTATGTCGTTGTAATTTTATCTGTGGATGATTCGTGGTGAACTATGTGTATAATTGTATGCATTGCACTATAAATTGTATAATGATGTTAGGACATTATAAGTTTGATTAAATTTTTGAGGTGTAGATGATGTTTATTATATTGGACAGATGTGGTTAATGTGTGCAATGAGTGTGCAGGTGACAGGTATAGGAGATTATGGGTTTCAGGGTGGCTACGCAATTGTGCACAGGCAGCCCATGAGCTGAGTCTTAACCACGATAAATGTTTGAGGCCTTAAAATAGGTGTATTAATTGGGCACCATGGGTGAACCCTCAATTGTAATGTATTTATGTCTTGTAAAATTAATTATGTTTAGGGTGTGTTTTATTAAGTAAACTAGTTTAGGGGTTTAATAATCTCATCTTAATTTAAGTGATGGTTTTGGGTAAGTGTGTGTGTTGGTAGAAGGGATTGGGGACCACATGTGAACCTTGGGTGGACCCCACACCCTCTACCATTGTGCCCAAGTATGCCAAACCCGAAATTGGGTTATTTTAGGCATTTTTAGGGACCCCTTTTGAGTTTGGGAGTTCCCTTAGCATGAAAATGGGCCCTCGGACCCTACCTAATAGGTAGGGAGGCTCATTTCCAAGGTTTGGAGGGAGTTTCCCTCCCATTTTCCCCTCCTTAGTCACCATCCATGTAAGATGGTTGGTTTGTGTGTAATTGTTAAAAGTTGCCCCACTTTGTTCTATTTTCGTTTTTAGTATTTTGGGTGATATGGGCTAAAAGGTGAGTTTACTTTTACTTATTTGGTTTTTGGAATCTTTGACTCATGGGAGGAGAGGGGGTGACACTTGTCACCTTCCCATTGGTGAGGAAACTTTTGGGTTTCTCTTCTTATTCTTCCTCATGTGGAAGGAAAGGGTTTTCTTGCCTCATTTGTTTTGGAGAACTTGGAGAATTTTTGGAGCTTGGAATTTTGCTTGGACAAAGAGGAAAAGCTTAGAGTCTTGGAAAGCATTGTAGAGGTAGGATTCTCAATCCTTTTCTTTCCTAGTTGTTCTTATCTTGTTAACTATGCAATGGTCCATAAAATAATGTGTGTGAAATGATGTGTTGTAAAGTTGTATGGAGAATGTAGTTTGTTTGTTTTGTTACTTTGTTGTTTTCTTTTGTTTTCTCTCCACCATCATTTGGATTGATGGTTTTTGGAGAATGTAGGAGAAGAGAGAGAGATTTCTCTGTCAAACCTCATGGTTGCTGGTCAAGCCATGAAGGTCCCTTCTCATCCCCTCATATGGTTTGAGGTGAGAGAAAGGTTCATATGGCTTGAAACTTTCCCCATTCTTTGTGAGGAAACCCTTTTGGGTTTGAAAATCCTCCCAAGAAGGATTTCTTGACACAAAGGACAAATAAAGGATGAATGATTAGGAGTTTTGTAAACATGATTTTGTTGGTTTTCCTATGGTTGGACACCTTTGATTTGGGCATCCTATTTCTTCTCTTCCCCCTTTGTGAGGTTGACCTTGTTCTCCTCATGTTGTTTTACCATGTGTAGTATGTCTAAGTGTTTAAATGGTCTTATGTATTTTTTGTTGTGTTTTATCCCCATTATACTTGTGCACATTGTGGAAGTTTGTTCTTCTCTCCCATGGGCTTGTGGAGGCTAGCATGGCTTCCCACCATGGAAAGGCATGTGATGATGCCTATTGGTTGGGTGGTAAACAAGCCTTGTCTCTTATTTCAGCATCCTTGGAAGAACATTCAAGTTTGGAGATAGTTGGAGCCTCCTTGTCATCTTGGTCCTCTTGGTCATCTTCATATTTTGAGGATATTACTTTCATTTTGTAAATAAATGTGTCTTTGTGAAGCTTTACCTTCTTGTAAATACCTATTTTGTGCTTTATGCTACTTGTAAACTTTAGTCATTGCTAAGGAAGTTTTCCCTTCATTATTGCAAGAATATTGTAAACAAAAAAAAGAAAGGAAGGATTACCATATTGAAAACATGAACTCTTTTATTTTAATGTCTTCATTTGAAGGTCTTTGTTTTTTTAGAAATCTGCAATAATATAGCTATTCATCATACATTAAATCTAAAGTATTTAGTTGTGTTTTACCTTTAATTTTTTTTTTAAAATTAAAAAAAATTAAATGGCATATGTATACTTTTTTTTTTTGAAAATAAATATGAAATTTATATGCTAAACATTCTTTTAAATTTGTAAAATTTTATGGCATTACAGTAGGGAACTTCAACCCCTAACATTTTGACTTTAAGGGCATAGAATCCTCAATCTTATCATTTTGATACTCCCGTTCATGCTCCAAGGGCTCTTGATGACTCATTTGAGTGTGAGATGTAGATTCAACTTGACTGAGAGCTTGCAATAAGTGTGTATATTTATGTAAATACTTTCATTAGCATGGTCTTAAATACATGTTGAAAAAATATATAAATTATGTTTTGAAATTAATGTTTTACATTTACAGGTTCAAATACATGCGAGTCTTCAGCAGAAGAGGACTCGTAGCAGGGGCATGGATGACCCGAAGTCATATAATAGATCTCCATCTTTGTCTAAGGGAGGACCTTCTTCAAGCAAGGCCAATAGAGGGATATATTTTGATTATTAGGATATATATATGTCTTACATGACATTTATTTGTATTCTTATGTACATGGAATTATATGTACGCCTATATGGAATTTGAACTTGATATTATATGACATATTCGTGCATTTTTATATTTATTGTGCCCGTTAATACTATTTGGAACTTGATATTTTTGTATGAGACCTTACATTTTTGAGATTATTTTTGTATGAAACTAATATGATGTGCACTTGACAATATTTAAGATATTATAGATTATTTTTTCATTTATTGGTGATGTATGTACTAGCATTTTCAATGTATAATATGCATCAAAGTTTGGAAATCAATATTTATATAATGTATAAATATAAAGAGTTACCTAATCTAAGTAAGTATTCATTCAATTTATTAATGTGTATATTTATATTTACCTTATCTGCGCTTCTTCTTGCTCAGAACTAAAAAATAAATATTTAATAGGTGATTGATAACCCCTACGTGTTCTTAGCTATTCCCTTGTTTCTATGATTGTAATTTCTATGTCGCCTGAGGAATTGGAATATTTTGGTGGTAATGGCCTTCATGTTTCGCTCCCTTAACTTTTTCCTTTCTCTCTCCAATGTACTCAGCTTCGCCATCCTAGATTGCATAATACCATACATTGAAATAAAATAAATGTGATTTTTTTTTTAGAAATGAAAAGAGAGTGAGAGTGAGATTGATATTGTGAGAGAGAGAGAAAGAAAGTAAACATGAGATGGAGAGAGAGTGAGAGGTTTTCCAATCCATTATTTTGTAAATGGTAGCTGGTGGGACCAAATCGACTTATGTCAACATGTCCGGATGTCTTGGTGAATGTTGTTGGAATATTCGTTTCGGTGTGGGGTGGTGTCATTTTTTTTGGGCTACTTCATCCGGGCATAGTCCCTTAAGAGCTCTGAGACCAAAAAACCATGTAAGTTTGACAGGTGATTTCTTAGATTCCGTGGCACCTAGAGATGTCATGTTAGATCCTGCACCTCCACCTAGGCACCCTATACAAAAGTATATATCAGTTTTTTCCATCTTGATTCGGTGCTCTCATGTCCCATTGTTTACAAATGCACCAAATACTATAGTTTTAGTTAGTTTAAGGTTGTCAAATCCATTATTTTATAAATGGTCGCTCATGGGACCAAACTGAATGTGCCAAAACATCTAGATGGCCTGGTGAATTCTAGTGGAGGATTTGTTTTGGTGTGCGACGATATCTTTTCTTCTGGGATACTTTGTGGCATAGTCACCTAAAAGCCTTGAGACCAAAAACTGTACAAGTTCGGTGGGTGATTTCTTGTACTCCGTGTTACCTAGAGATGTCATGTCAGATCTTAAAATTCCATGTAGGAACCCTCTACAAAATCCTATCTTGGTTTTACCCATATCAATTCGGTGCTCTCGCTGTCCTATTGTTTACAAATGCGACAAATACTATAGTTTGAGTCAGTGTAAGGCTTCCAGATGCTATATTTTGTAAACGAAAGCTCAGGGGACCAAACTGACTGTGCCAACACATCTAGATATCTTAGTGAATGCTATTAGAGGATTTTATTCAGTGTGGGATGGTTTCATTGCTTCTGGCCTACTTCATTCAAGCATAGTGCCTTAAGAGACTTGAGACCAAAAAACTGTATAAGTTTTACGGGTAATTTCTTGGACTCCGTGACACCTAGAGATGCCACGTCAGATCCTACAAGTCTGAGTAACAACCCCCTACAAAATTCTATCTTGGTTTTTTCCATATCGATTTGGCGCTCTTGCTGCCCTATTATTTGCAAATGTGCCAAATATTGTAGTTTGAGTCAGTGTAAGGCTATCATATGCTATATTTTGCAAACGGAAGCTCATGGGACCGAACTGACTACGCTAACATGTCTATATGGCTTGGTGAATTTTTAGGGAGGATTTTTTTTGGTTCCCTACACTCTTGGTGCTTCCAGGCTACCTCGTCTGGGTGTAGTCTTTTAAAATCACTGAGACCAGAAAATGCTATAAATTCGACGGGTGATTACTCGGTCTCCATAACACCTAGTGATGTCCCATCAGATCCTACACCTCCATGTTGGTATGCTATCGTAAATCCTGTATCGGTTTTATCCATTTCAATTTGATCCTCTCACTTTCCTATTGTTTTCAAAAGCATTGAATAGTCCAGTTTGACTCAGTGTAAGGATGTCCATTGCCACCTCCAAAATCAAAAATTTATTTCATTTAAATTCACTTCAAGACATTTGGGGGAAATTTCCATTTCAATTTTCTTCATGCTTTTAGAGGTCCAGAATGTCAATTCGCCCCAAATTTGGCAAATATGGAGAAATTGGAAAGCCAAATTGCATTTATAAAGATAATCTCGAAGTGAAGGAATGCATTTCGTAAGTAATTCCAGTCAATTTTGTTATTTTTTTTTGTTAATTCCCACTAAAACTAGCCTTGCTATTGCATCTTGATAAAAACAAGTTTCCAGGAGCCGAGGGAGATTTTAAAATTATCACACAAGCATGGGGAGTTATGTCTAATAATACCAAAAATAATACCTATGATGCCATGAGAAAAAACTAACAACCTGAACCAGAACTAGAAATAGAAACAAGACCAAGAACCAGAACTAGAAATAGAAATAGGACCAGGAACGCAACCTAGACCAAGACCTAGACTGGAAATTTAAGAGGATTTTTAAGGTTCAATTTTATTTTCCAAAATGCATTACTCCAATGTTTGAGAATGTTTCTCCATATGCAATGACATTCTGATTCAAAAATTTGATGAAACCTGAATGTCCAATCCCACCACAGACCCCAGTAGTCCTCGATCCATGGATACAAGGAGACACTGTTAGTTGTCTTCCATTTTTAATGATAGAGATATTTTTAAATTCATATTATGACCTCTAAATCTATATGCATTTTAAGTTGTTTGGAAATCACATCACACCATTCTCTAGGCTTGATGAATACCCCTATCTTTTTGAAGGATTTTTGAAGTCTCTTTGAAAGCATCCATGGTTTTATCATATAAGGAATTATTAATGAATTGAAGGTCACTAAGCCGTAGGCTAGCTGATTCCCATTTAGAACAAAACAAGAAATAACATAAGCTTCTTCTGGGAATAATCCCTTAAGGATTTCTATTGCTAACCACGTGAATAATATAGGTGATTCATACAATATAGGTGGTGAAATGAGAATTTTAATAAGATATTTTTACAATATAAGTGGTGAAATGAGAATTTATGCTTATTGTTCCTTTCTAATATTTAATTTCCCTTATCTTCTCTTGGATTCGAGAATAATAAATTCTATACTAATAGTGCCAACCACGTGAAGGTGGAAGCTTTTTTGTTTCCACTAACCTACATAAACATTTTAGTAACTAAATAGAATTTTAAATCCTACAGAATTTAAAAAAAATCATTAAAGTAAATATTCAAATTAAATTCATGAAGAACATACCTTTGAAAATTCAATCCAATGAACTGTAAGGATCAAGTCTACTCTTGATAGTAGTAAGAATTGCTTCATGATCTGATTTTTGAACCTTCCAAATATTCTTGTTTAATGGCCTACCTCGATATTTGATCAATTTAATATTTGTTACAAGAACCAAATGTGAATAGTGAAGTATCTTTCAATGTACTTCATAGTCTTCAAACAACCAAGTGTTTGATTTTTTCATAGGATATTGTCGAAGCCAAGTTTCAGTGACTACCACTGACCCAGTGGGATACTCAAGGCCTTCACCATTAATGACTGTGGATGTTAAAATTTTCCCTTCTATAAAACAAGACAAGAAGTAGTCTGTTCCCTCTTTGTTAAATTCTGTGGCAATAATTGCAAAAATGTTCCCTACATCACAAAGTAAAACTCAAGTCAAAGTTAAAATACATTACGAGTTGATCATTTAATAATTTATAAATCTAAAACATGACATACATATATGTACCTTGGTTCACTAAATCAGAGACTTTTTCAAAGTCAAGTGATGTTATCATATGATTTGAAGAGACTGCAAGTTATAATGCTCATGGAACTTGATATGTGTTGAGTGGAATTAGAGATCTACAAGTCCATTCGTCCACCCATTGTTGTGACTCACATTCATTCCACCCAAAACAAATGCATGATATAAAACAATTGACGCATTTTGATCAACAACATTAGATGTTCTTAACCATAGGGTATTCATTATAGGTATCATCTTATTTAATTTCATCAATGTAACAAATAATTTACATCTTTGTGTTTCATTTAAATTCTCAAAGTAATTATCCCAAATTCCACTAGCTTTTCTTCTCGCATTTCTTCCAGACATTTTTTAGGCATTGGTTTTATAATATTTTCATCAATTTCAATTAAGTGAATTGGTTTTTCTTCGTAAAATGGAAGGTGTTATTAGAGGTGAAAATTCGTTAAAAAATTTACTTTCTTCATTAAGTTTTTCCATACAAATTTCAAGATTAACATTTAGATTCTCAGGTAAAGGTTCAACATTTGGATTCATATCAATTTCATCATCCATACTAACATTATCATTCAACTCAATATCAATATTCATTTAAAAATCATTATTCTCTACATTTTTATTATGTATTTCATCGTCTTTTTCCATAACATTAGTTACATGTGATATAGCAGATGTACCTTTCCCTGTACAAAGTTTTTGTATTCTTTCACTTTCTTTATTCACATCTCTTCCAATTCCTCTGGTGTCTTGTTCTTGAATTTCCTCTTGTACTTAGCTCAAATTTTATCACCCATTATTACAAAATTAAAATAGTGGGGCAGGGGATAAAATGAACTACTCAAATATCATGTAAGAATGTACATGAATTTGCAGATCAAACAGAAAGCAGACAAAAATCTCATGAGAGAGATGAAAGGAACGTTGGGGGGCCACAACATATAAAAAAGCATAAAATGTACATGTTATGGATTTCCCTATTTCCAAGGCATGCCTCTAGGCTTGGATCATGTTTGGATCCCCAAGCCTGAGGCATGGACCTACACAAACACAACAAACAACATGTTTTTGCAGGAAAATGCAAAAATACCATTTCTTCTGCCATGATAAAATCAACATAAAAACGATCAATTTGTTTTAAAAACAATTTATACCATGACATAGAACAAAGTTTCTTATTTCTAAAAATATAATTTTCCAAATTTTCTTAAAATTATAAGGTTTTCATATTATTTATTTTTTAACTATACCTTTTTTATAGCAATTTTTGAAGTTTAAACATGTCTATCTTTTGTTGTGTATCTTTTTTTCAGCTCATCAAAATTAAATAACTGTTTTAGGCACTAATATGTACTAATTCTATACATATTAAAAAAACTAATTTTTGATAATTTTTGAGGTAGTAAGGGGGGGGGGCACGGTCGGAGCTCTATTATTTTTCAAAACATAAAAATTTTTTGTACTTGAAAAATAATAAAAAACAAATACTTGCTATAAAAATCTAAAAAAAATTCTAGAACAAACTAGATGCTCTTAGCTATCTTTCTACCAAAGGGTTTTCAAAAATACTAAATGGTACTCAAAAAATGGTGGGGGGCATGAAATCCACTCTATTATATTTTTTAACAAAAACAAGAGCACCTGTTGGTATTTTAGTTATTTGACCCACTTAAACTTATCCATCTTCAATAAAATTTAGTATCTTAGAAACTAGACTCAAAATTCTAAGATTCATGTTTATACAACATCTTCCAATTTTAAGTGTAACTATTTAAAAAAATCATACAAGTTGAAGTTTTTTATTTATTAGAAAAACGTGTCCACTTAAGACCCCCTTTTGGCCCCCCTAACTTGGTGCACTTACCCTGACACACACATCCCAAGATATTGTTTGTGTAACAAAACAATTTAAAAATGATGTCGGTAAACATGTATATTTTTGTTGAGGATAATATGATAATTCAATATGTGAGACATCAAATGAACCACATATCATTGGTAGTATAGTCAAAGTATGGAATACTTATATACTCTTTATGTAATTTATAGACAATAATATTGCCAATGACGATGGTGTTATTTTATTGATAATGTTGATAATTTTGATAATATTTGTGTGTGGTGTATATGGTTAATATTTCCGTGTGCCATTAAACCGAACAATGTAAAGTTTGTATGATATTCAAAATATGACAATTCAATATGTGAGACATCAATTAAACCACATATCCTTGGTAGTATAGTCAAAGCATGGAATACTTATATAATCAATATATAATTTAAAGATGATAATATTGACAATGAATATGATGTTATTTTGATGATATTGTTGTTAATATTGATAATTTTTGCATCTGGCATGTATGGTTAATATTGTGGTTTCCCTAAAAATAAATTGATTATTAACAGAACAAATTAATTTTTTTGTGATATTTGAAATATGTGTTCCATTTGATAGCCATTAATTATCCATTAAATATAAAGCAAATTAATGGCATTCGTGTGTCTTTTATAATTCGTGCGCCGAAAAAGTGGCGGTTGGAAGTGTCAGTTCCATATAATTATAGATTATCATTTATTAGTATATTTCAAGGACACTTATATTTGTGAATATTCTATCGATAACATTGGTGTAAGGGAAAAAATATGTAAGCATAATAATTCTTTGGAAAATATGATCTCAGTTTGTTTTCATGAAGGCTTAAAAAATCGGTATGCATTCTCACCTTTGTTCCTTCTAAAATTTTAAAATTATATGAATGTACAATTTTCCATAGCCTTTTCAATGAAACCCTATTTTGTCTACTTCCACTAGTAAAATATGTCTATTCTTTAATGCTCTTTAACAAACATTTCTCAACTGATAGGGTTTAACATAATTTTTTCATTCTATTTATCGATCCGTAAATGATTTGATAAATATGTTTGTACCCCGCTTGTGAGTAATGTAAAACATGTTATGGGTATCTTTTTCACAAGAGGACTGAGAAATGATTTGTAAAATACCTGACATGGACATCAATGATTACTGGAAGTGAAAAAATGGGTGTTGCTGAAAAGGCTGAGGAAAATATATTTTGTTCAGTTAGGGATGTTAATCATTTAGGGATTTTCGACCGCTAGTAGCTAGTTTCTATAGAAATTTCGTTATAAATTAAATTGTATTAATGAAATAATGATAGTAACTCGCAGTAGATGAAATAGTAATATTAACACAAATAATTATTTTCTTATTTACAATAATTGTTTGATTACATAAGGAAATTGTTGGAAATAAAATTTTATAAAAAACATATATGTGATTGCCAAGGGAAAAATGCAAAGAGTTCCGTCTGTGTAGGTTCCTCTTTGAAAAAAAGTGAATCGAGGAATTATAAAACTTATTATTTGAGAAGTTAGGCTACACAATATTTTGAATAATGTTTCACTTAATTGATAGTTATAGAAATACATATACAACATTTAGAGATTAAAATTATAGACTCTGGTTTTTTTAGTTAAATTATCTAATGATATATCAACACTAAAAATTATAAGATGTCATGTATTTTCTTTCTTAATGTGATAATAAGCATATGGAAATAGGGAGATGTGATTTCATGGAAAATTATGATGTTTAATGACAAAGGAGATTATACATAGGGTTTGGAGTGTGTATGTTCATACTAACACTACAAAGAGTGTGTTCATTATATTTATTAAAATTATACCATGGCCTTTGAGACTTCATTTACTAATTAATTATAGATCACCATCGCTTTTGAGATTTCATTTATAATTAAAATGTGGAATTTTTATATTCCTTTCAATAACTTATAGTAAACAGTATGAGAACTACATAAGGCTTGATCCCTCTTGATGGTATGTAGTGTAACACTTGGATCAGATAAATTCATGGAACAAACTAATGAGAGCTAAGAAAAGTGTTACCCCTGGAGAAAACATGTAATGCAACTCTTTTCTCAGTTTAATAATAGATGTCTTGTGAAGGATTCCTGGTGAACTCTAAGCTCAAAATATTTTATTGATGCTGATCATATTGACTACTAAGCTTGTAAATGATTTTTGTGGCTGACCTTAGAGACCGATAGGAATAGAATTTCGTATGTGTTAACTCCTTATTGTGATATTTACTGACCTGGGAGATTATACAATTATAATTAATTAAAAAGACGCCCATTAAATGGTGTTTAGATAATACCAAGTTCAAAATATTTTATCGAGGTGGATGTTATTGACCACTAAGATTTATATATTTTCTTGTTAATACATTAGTATTTTTCCTATTAATGATGTCTATTAACCACAAAGCTATAGATATATCCTTGTGGCTGATCATAGTAATAGGAAGGATAAGAAGCACATATTTATTTGTTAATGATTCTTATATACCGTTAAGCTCCAAAAAATATATTACAAACTAACACTGACGTGACCACTAAGATAAGAAATACTTATTTATGTACCCCTTATTAGTGCAAGGATTGGCATTCTTTTGACTCATTACAATAACTATTGTGCTTTGAAATAATCCTAGATACATGGAGAAGTTATAAATAGTTCATTTCGTGGCTGAACTTAGCGACCGCTAAGATCAACACTGCGTATATCTTCACCCCTTCACCAACTCAAAGAATGTAGAAATATTTTCTCATTCTAATAATATTTATCCTTGTGAATAATCCTAGATACGGCCAATCTCTAAATATTTCATTGTGGATAAAATTAGCGACCACTAGGATCTGAACTACATAAGAATTAAAGCCTCAAGAGTTCTTGTATTCACATAATTTTCTCATTGCATTAATATTTTTACTAGAGTAACAGCCTAGGGAGCATGCCATAGTTAAAAATATGTATATATTCACCCCTCAATGGTGCATGTAAAATAGTGCTTCGGTCATTACATTAATAATAGGTATGTGAATTATGCCTAACAACGAGACATATTCAAGATCCTGTAACAAACTAATCATACCTAAATAAAGTTTGATCCCTTACGAATACATGTATTACAACAATTTTCTCAAGTCAATAATATATGTCCATTGAATGGTGTTTAGGTAACACCATAAGTTTAAAATATTTTATCGAGTTAGATGTTATTGAGCACTAAGATTTATATATATTTCTTGATAATGCATTAGTTATTTTTCCTGTTACTGATGTCTAGTGACCTGTAAACTATAGGCATATAGCTGCAGATGATCGCATAACAACTATGGAGTACATATTTATTTATTAATGATTCTTATAAACCGTTAAGCTCTAAAAACTATGTTACAAATGACACTATAAAGTTGAAAGGATCAGAAATAATTTTGTATGTACGCATCAATAGTGTAAGGATTGGTGTTCTATTTCTCATGACAATAATAGTTGGGCTTTGAAATAAGCCTAGATACGAAGAATCTCTAAATAATTCATTATGGTTGAACATAGCAACCACTAAGATCAAAACTACATATATCCTGACCCCCCACCAGTTTATATATCAGAGAATTTTTTCTCATTCTAATAATGGTTTTCCAATGGATAATACATAGATACAACCAATATCTAAATATTTTTTTGTAGCTGAACTTAACGATCATCTAGGATTTGAACTACGTAAGTCTTAAATCCTCAAGAGTGCTTAAATTAAAAAACTTAGATCATTGCATTAATAGTATTTTTACTAGGAGTGACACCTAGCAAATTTCATCGTTAAAAATACATATATATTGACCCCTCAGTGGTGCATGTACATCTGTGCTTTTCTCATTCCATTAATAGTAAGTATTTGAATAATGCCTAGCGACCCCTAAGCTCTAAATATTTAGTAATTGTTTCCCCTAGCAACTGACCAATAGGATCAACACTTATTTAATTTATTTGAAAATTATTTTTTAAGATTACCTAATATTCTATAATAAGGGACATATAAATGTTGCAGTAAAATCAATTACATCATTTGTTTTCAGTAATTATTTATGTTGATGATGTATGCAACTTTTGTGGCCCTTGTACCTTTTCAACATGGTGAGAGAGTGGGTAATGTCGATGGTAGATGCTTAACTATAATCCAACAAGGATGACAATAGTAATAATATATACCTGTGTTTTATCCAACTGCCTTACATGACGAATTTCAGGCATTAATCAACTCTATTTTCCACAGTTCAGGATGAAATTGTTTATGTTGATGTCATCGACAAAAAGGGTATATCAGAATAGAAAACTCTATACGGTTATGAGATATAAGGGTGATAAAAATATCTGGTCTCCATTTAATTTCCACTAAACTAGAGGGGTTTCCATTTCCAGAATTGATCACTTCCTCTCTACTTCATGCCAAGTCTAATGATTTGTCATTATTTTCTAAATCAAGAGAAAAAGAGAATAGTTTTGTTTGTTAGGAATGCATAAAAAAGTTATTATAAAATTCCATAGTCGGAATCGTTATACAACTAAAAAATAGTTGAGTCTTAGATGGCCCAAAGGAGAGTAAGAGATGTTTTACAGAGTTGAGAATTTGATCCATTTGATATTATGGATGATTCTAATATTTTTGATACCCTTATTAAAAGGTTTAGACTAGGAGTCCATATTGACATGGCACTCATGAATAGGCTATATGGAAATTCATAAATTTATAAGGTAGATGTTTCTTGGATCCCATTACTTTCTTTTATTATTGATGATGCCAAGATTCCCTCCTTAGGTTATGTTCTCTATGTCAATTTAGTGAGACAAATAAATAATTTTGTTGACAAATGGGAAATCATTTTACATGGCTTCCTATCTTCTCAGATGTTGTCTTTGGTGTTCTTTAATGTCCATATTTTTTTCAAATATGGTATCCTTTGAGCTCTTTAAAGGTAAAGGAGCAATATTCAGACTTTTATGCCCATTTTTTCATATCACATATTCAAGATATATGAAATTATTTGTATCCTTATCTCTACCAACAATTACATGAAACAAAGAAACCAAGAATATATGATGTCATCCTCAATTCCATAATGCAAATGGGAGCCATATTATTCTATCCAGTATATACATTTATCATGATTGAGGGGATCCTTACACCTCCTTTTTAGTTTCCATATTATGTGTCTAGACAAATCTGGTGGAACAAGAGGTTGCATATCAAATTTGTAAAGGTATTGCTTTAAAGTGAAAGCAGACAATAAACTTAAAACACATCCCCCCCCTTCCCAATCTATGTGGGATGCATAAAATATTTAATACGTGTCCCAATTTGAAGTCTAACTTCAACCCATATAAATTCATTTCATCATCCCCGAACACCCTTTAAGGATAATATGACAATGTGAAAATGGGTTACCAAGCACCTAAATTTTCTTAAAGGATAGTTAAATATACCGTATGACTCACATTTATGATGATAATGAATAGGTATGGATTATCCAAATAGAAGATAGCCTTGTTAAGAATAATATGAAGGAGATTGGGGTGATTCCACCTCCTGAGAGAAATTATTTAAAATGATGCTATGAAGAGATATCAAGCTTTGTATTCAAAACATTCAGAACAACCCCGTGCTCTCTTATCTCATACTAAATAAATCTCGATATGATGTTTTGAGAAGTCTTTTCTAAACTAAATAAATCTCAAAATTTGGTCGCATATGCGTTAATTTCATCAAGTGAAGAAGAGGAGACTAAGCAATATTGAAATTCCAACTCAGCAAAGCCCCAGTGCATCCCTCTCAATCTTCTCCTTCGACTTCACATGAAGCCAGATAGGATTGGGTAGAGCAATTTGTAATTTCCTACAAAGAACATCTAGATTGGGAGGCACAAAAAGATCCCTTAGTTAACATTGAATTCAATTTAAGGATGAGAACCTTGAAAATGGTAACCAAAAAGAGAGATTTCAACACAATAATCCATTATTTGGCACAAAAATTTAGAAGACCTCTTCACTCTTAGAAAGAAAAAGAAATCCAAAGGATCCCAAGTGGTGCAATATGAGGAAGATCTAGAATACTAGATAAGGGCTACAACCGAGGTAGTTGTAGAAGTATTGAGGGGAGTAGGTGCTAGAAATAAATATCTTAAAACTCAATTAAAGGCCATAGTACCTCCCAACACAGTTTTTGATGTAGAAGAGGCATTACGTGGCTTGTATATTAATATAAAGGAATGCATCAGTGTAAAGGTGTAGGATGAACCATCATTAACGAAGATCAAAAAAATCATTACACGGATGACATCATTGTATAAAACCATTATTACATAGATGGGGCAGGTCCATTGAAAATAGGAATTTGTAAAGACCCTTCAATTATGACCATGGATGATATTGGTAAATGCCAGACATATGCTAATTATATGAAGGAAAGACTAAGGGAATGAAATGAATAGGTAAGAATAATTTCTTTGCAGTTTCATGACATTATTTCCACAGGAAATTATATTTTCACAGAAGCTTCGGTCATGGAAGTATTTAATGGAAACCATGAATTGGTTTCTGATGAAGATTTCATGACATCACTTAAGCAATTCTTGGTTAATTTTCAAAGGAGAATAATTGAGGTGAATGAATGGAAAATTCACATGTCGTTGAGATTGTTTCCAAAATAAGGGAAAAAATACATAAAATATAGAATCTGAAGGAAATTTCCAAAAAAGCAATTGGTAGTCAAAAGGATTTACTTGACAAGTCTACTGTGCTATATAGAAGCCCAATTATTGACATGAAAAAATATAACTAGAGATTCTCATATTTGCAAAAAATCTATTGAGGAGGCATGACACCGAGATGAGTAAAACAAGTCCTGAATGAGAGCAACAAACCCATGGAAGAAACTGTGTCCAGCAGACTCGGATCAACAACAACCCATAGTTAAGGAAGAACCATAGTGAATCATAAATGGTATATATCTGAGATAGGTGGGTAAGCACTGTAATATGTATGACATGTTAATAGATGAATATTTATAATTGATTGAATGTTCATGTATATATACTCATCTAAACATGCATTTGTTTTTTTTGATATGCTAAGCTCCAAATATGTCATTGTGGCATAAAATAATGCACATTATGCTCAAATATCCATAATTGAGTACCGATCGCTAAGCTCGCAATATCGATACATGTATTTTTTCTAAATCATAGAACACCAAATCCTAATCAAACATATGTTCAACATAAGCTGGCAAATGATAAGGCAAAAAATTTACATAAAATTTTGACTTTTAAATGAGTAGCAACATCAAATAGGAAATTTACAATATGGTAGTGACTTAATGGCCTAAGATTCAATGAAATGATCCAATGCTTGTATAGGAATCAAAGAATAATAATCTTTTGAAGTAGTAGGTCACCAGATGCTAAGCCATAAATCATAAATAACGATGTGGTAAAGAACTAGTAGCAAGACCATAGATATTAGTTAAAGAACTATACATAAAGGATTAGTCAATACCATATGATCATAAATAACTATACACTACAACTCGAAATATCTTTAATTATTTTGTTGAATCAATAAAAAGCTATGTTCCACAATATTAATGTGGCAGTGCTTAGCTGTGTATAATTCAATATCCAGTTAAATAATTTACCTAGATGAACATGAGCTCAAAAATCATTCTTTATTTTGAGGAAATCCCCCCTAGAAGCCGCTAAGGGCCAAAATATCTTGACATGTTTTGGTCAGTATGAGTCCCAACAACTATCCTGATGAGGTACTAATGTAAAATTTATCCATAAGAAATAGTCCAACCTAAATAAGGAAATACTTACCTTTTCTAGTTGAATTTGGAAAGAGAATTGAAGAATTGAAGGAATATTTTCATCATAAGCGAATATCCTAAGCTAGAATATTCATTCTAATTTTGAAATCCCAAGACTTCCATGCAACTCAAGGTAGAGAGGTGAAATATTAAAAGGCTTCGCAAAGATATCCGTATCCTACTGCTGAGTCAAAATGTACTCCAAGCAAATAACTCCATCCTAAATGTGCTGACGGATGAAGTGGATGTGTATCTTAATATGCTTGGTCCGCTGGTGCTTAACTGGGTTGCGAGAAATGTGAATTGCACTTTGGTTGTCACACCAAAGTACAATCAATGAATCCCATGGGAATCCAAACTCTGTCAATTTAAACTATCAAAGCCAAAGAATATGCTAGTTCTTCACCGTAACTACTGCCATGTACTCTTCCTCTGAATATGAAAGTGCAATAGCCTATTGATTTTTGCACACTCAAGAAACTGGAGAATAACTAAGCCAAAAAATATAGCTAGAAGTGGAATGCCTATCATCAATAGAACCTACCTAAAATGAATCAGTATATCCAACCAACCGAGTAAAACCCCTAGTGTAGTGTAGGCCAAAGTGGGAGAGTGCCCTGCAAGATAACAAATAAATTTCTATTTTGCAAGCCTGCTATGACTACTAGGAAGAGAATGTGAAAACCAAGATACAAGCTTCTACTGCAAATGAAATATCAGGGTGAGTATGGGTCAATTTATTTGTACTCCCAATGAACTGTGAATCCTATACAATGTAGGATCAAAAAGTGGAGTGGTACATGTGGAAGTAAGAGTAACCCTAGACTGAAAAAGACTGGACTTGGCTTGCAATCAGCCATATAAAAATGCCGAGGAAGATCATGGGTGTAATTTTGCTGAATCAAATGAATCCTTGAATTTTTCTAAGAAACCAATCCTATCCTTATAGAAGAAGTTTCATCAAGACCCTCAAAGTGATATAGTCTAGAACTATGATAAAAAAACTAAGCTGAGCAACAAGTGAATTAGGCTCCAATAAAGTTTAAGACTTTTTGTGTAACTTGATAAGTTTTGGAACTCTGATATATCAGGTAGTTAAGCATGTCTGCGACCTGGAGTAGAGACATAGGATGGGTGACCTCCTGGGAAGTCACAGTGTCATTTCCTCCTAATTTCATTGGACTTAATCTGGTGAATACATGGTGGGCCCAGGGATCACGTGGTTGCATCAGGCTCCATAATGCAGGGGTGTGTTGGTGTAACAGCTGGTTAACACGATGAGATTACTCTCCACTACTAGTTTGATATTTTGGTGTGGTGGAAAGTTGTGAAGCTTTGATACCATAAAAGGAATGATACCCAGATTGTACTAAGCCAAGAACATTGATGCTAATCAAACACCATGATCAATAAGATGAAAGCAATTCACTAGAATAACCTTACATAAAACTTTGCAAACAAATGAGTAGATATATCATATATTATTATGGAACTCAATGAAATACAATGAGAATTGGCCTTGCTTATATAGGAAAGGAATAACAATCTAAGAACCACTCAAGGTCATAGATCAAACCATAAACAATGGAAAGATCTAGTCATCAAAGAACTAGTCAAGACTCTTGATAGGATTTATGAAAGAACTAAACATCAAGGATCTAGTCAATACCATAGATATTTTGAAGGAAATAACTATACCTAACAACTAGATAATATCCCCCTAATATCTAAATAAATAAAATGAAATATCCACACATAAGTGGGTGAGGATAAATACAATAAAGGTAAATAAAGTACCTAGGTGAACATGAGCTAAGGTAAATACCTACTCTAACAAAGCTTGCAATAACTTACATCTTTTTTGTTAAATCATAGCGACACCAAATATTAAAAATATATGTTGTAACATAAGCTAGCAAACGCTATGCCAAAAAACTATTTCTTTGACTTACTAAATGCTAGCGACATTAAATATGTAAATTCACCAATTGAACTAAGTAGTGACTTAGCGGCCTAAAATTATAAAATATTTGTTGTTGAGTACCGATCTCTAAGCTCAAATGTTTTTTTTGAGGCATAACATAGTGGCCTCTAAGCTTGTAATTTCATACTACCTTAATTTAATTTGTGAAATTCTAGTGACCACTAAGTTACAAATAATATGTTACGGCAATACTTAATGAATGCTAGACTCAAAATATTTTTCTTTATTTATTTAAATCCTAGCAGCTGCTATGTTCCAAATATTATGATGTGGCAGTGGATTAGCGGCATATCACTTCATGATATCCATTATTGAGAATCGATCGCTAAGCTCAGAAAACGTTTTTGAGGTATAACCTAGCGGTTGCTAAGTTTGTAATATCTTACTTGTTTTTAGTTGAATTTGAATGACAACATATCTTCAAATAATATGTTATAACAAAGACTAATGGATGCTAATTCATAAAAATATCATTCTTTGTTTGTTAAATTATCGAGACATTAAAGCTCGAATATTCTATTGTGGAAGCAAGTTAGATGCCATGCAACTCAAAAATCTTTTAATTTGATTTGTTAATAGGTGATATACCATCGACAACTTGCAAACATTATGAGTATGTATATTCTAGCAGACGCTAGCCTCCTGGAATATTAATTTATTGTGTTAAATTCTTGTAGACTGCTATGCCCCAAATATTATGTGATTTTGAAATCCTAACAAACACTAAGCTTAAATTATTATTGGTACTGTAAAGGCTAGTGACTCATTAAGATAAAATAAATTTCATTTAAAATGTTAAATACTGTCAAAATATATTGTTTAAAATATTATGTTGTTATAGTACGTAGTGGCCGCTAAATTCATAATACCTTAATTGAACTTGTGAAATCCTATCGATCACTAAGATCCAAATAATATGTTATGGAAATACCTAGCATACACTAGACTTGAAATATATTTATTTATTTTTTAAAATCCTTGTGGCCACTATGTTCACAAATATTATAATTTGGTAGTGTCCTAGCGAGCCTATAACTTCATGATATCAATTATTGAGTACTGATCGCTAAGCTCAGAAAATGTTTTTGAGGGATAACCTAGCGGCTGCTAAGATCACAATATATTACATGTTTTTCATTGAATCCTAGCGAAAACATATCTTCAAATAATATGTTGCAACATAAGCTAGCGGACACTAAGCTAAAAAATTCATTCTTCATCTTTTTAAATGCTCGAGACATCTAAGCTCGAAATATTCTATTATGGAAGCAACTAGATGTCATGCAACTCAAAATTTGTTAATTTTATTTAGTTAAAGCATACCGCTGACAACATTGTAAACATTATGAGTATGCATATTCTAGCGAACGCTAGCCTCCTGGAATCTTAATTTAATGTATTAAATTCTTGTGACTACTATGCCCCAAATATTATGGATTAAATCCTAATGAACACTAAGCTAAAATTATTACATCATTGTAAAGGCTAGTGACCACTAAGCTCAAATCAATTTCATTTAAAATTTTAAATATCTTTCAATTTTTTTTAAATATTATGTTATGGAAATATGTAGATACTGTTAATTTCATACTACCTTAATTTAGTTTGTGAAATCCTAGCGACCGCTAAGCTACAAATAATATTTTACGGCAATACCTAGCGGACACAAGACTTGAAATATATTTAAATTAATTTTTTAAATTCTAGCGACTGCTATGTTCTAACTATTATGATGTGACTATGTCCTAGCGTCCTAAGAGTTCAAAATAGCCGCTATTGTGTATCGATTTCTAAGCTCAGAAAATGCTTTTGATGCATAACCTAGTGGCTGCTAAGCTCATAATATCTTACATTTTTTTCTTTGAATCCTAATGACAACATATATTCAAATAATATGTTGCAACATAAGGTAGCAAATGCTAAGATAAAAATTTTTTCTTCATCTTGTTAAATTCTCAAGACATATAAGCTCAAAATATTCTATTGTGGAAGCAACTAGATGCCATGTAGCTTAAAATTTGTTAAAGCATATCACCGAAAACTTGCAAACACTATGAGTATGCATATTCTAGTGGACGCTAGCCTCTTGGAATAGTAATTTAATGTGTTAAATTCTTGCGACCGCTATGCCCCAAATATTATGGGTTAAATCCTAACAAACACTAAGCTTAAATTATTACAATGTTGTAAAGTCTAGTGGATGCTAAGCTCAAATCAATTTCATTTAAAATGTTAAATATTGTCAAAAAAAAAATTTTAAATTATGTTATTGCAGTATGTAGCAGCCGCTAATTTCATACTAACTTAATTTAATTTTTGAAATCCTAGTAACCACTAAGCTATAAATAATATCTTGCGGCAATACTGAGTGGATGCTAGACTTGAAATATCTTTCTTTATTTTGTTAAATCCTAGTGGCCACTATGTTCCATATATTATGATGTGGAAGTGTCTTAAGGGAATATAACTTCATGAAATCCATTATCAAGAACCGATCACTAAACTCATAATTGTTTTGAGGCATAACCTAGCAGCTACTAAGCTCATAATATCTTACTTGTTTTTCGTTGAATCCTAATGACAACATATCTTCAAATAAAATATTGCAACATAAGCTAGATGAGGCTAAGCTAAAAATTTCATTCTTCATCTTGTTAAATGCTCGAGACATCTAAGCTCAAAATATTTTATTGTGGAAGCACCTAGATTCTGTGTAGCTAAACATTTGTTAATTTTATTTGTTAAAACATATCACCGAAAACTTGCAAACTTTATGAGTATGCGTATTCAACAGATGCTAGCCTCGTAGAATATTCATTTAATCTGTTAAATCCTTATGATTGCTATGCTCAAAATATTATGGGTTAAATCTTAACGAGCCTTAAATTATTACATCATTATAATGGCTAGCGACTGCTAAGTTCAAATGAATTTCATTTGAAATGTTAAGTCTAGTCAAAAGCATTGTTTTAAATATTATGTTATGGTAGTACGTAGCGACCGCTAATTTCATACTACCTTACTTTAGTTTGTGAAACCCTAGCAACCGCTAAGCTCCAAATAATATGTTGTGGAAATACCTAGCGGATGTTAGAATTGCAATATCTTTCTTTATTTTGTTAAATCCTAACGACTGCTATGTTTCAAATATTACGATGTGGAAATGTCTTAGCAGCCTACGAATTCAAAATATTTGTTATTGAGTACCAATTACTAAGATACAAATATGGTATTGTGTTATACCCTAGCGGCCGCTAAGTTTGCAATAACATTTCTTGGTTTTTGTTAATCTTAGCGACAACTAATATCCAAATAATATGTTACCGCATAACCTAGCGGACACTATGCTAAGAATATAATTCATTAATGTGTTAATTGCTAGCAACCCTAATGTTCAACATATTAGTTTGTGGCCTTCTATAACAACCCTAATGAATTAATATATATGACAACACTCTATCTTCCACCAATAATACATGGCCTATACTGATAATATTGTTTTAAAATTATATCTATACTACAAATACATGTTATGACTAGTGATGGAAAATAATATAAATTTAAATACATAGTGATTAAAATAGTTAATATATAAAATTTAGGCATATATATAATATTTTTACCTTCCATTGCACAAAAAATTATCTCTGAATTAAAAACTTAATATGATTTTACAGTTTTAAACCATTTTTTAAACGTCGAATATCTTCTCACAAAGTCAACCCGGAAAACATATAAACAATGTAAAATGAAATATTTACCTTGGGTTATTTCTATCATCATATTAAAAGGAAAACAAGGTATACGTAACAAATACCAAAACAATATTTTGAGTCTCGCTAAACATTACAATTTTAGAAATTAGTGATTATGTAACTGGCCATCATTATCGAGGAAAAACAATCCAAAGGGGGACATAGACCGGAGGAAACTTGAAAGCATTCAAATGAATTAAAAACAAGAGATGAAAAGGGATTAAAGTTTCTTTGATTGGGGCACAACATATTCCTTGTTTTCTTGAAGAACAAGGCGGTGTGACAAAATGATCAGAAGGAACTAATAAGTAGAGTTGGGTTGCGGAGCATGTTTTCGTAGGGAAAAGTAGGGCTAGATTGACCTGAAAAAGATAGGAAATAGTAAGCACAAGGTGGTTTGACAAACTGATAATAAGGAACTAGTAAGCAGAGAAGGACCGCAAAGCACGTTTTTGTAGGGAAAAGTGGGGTTAGACTGACGTGAAAAAGACATGATCTGATCAAAAGACAAAATGAATGAACAAGCCCATAATCAAAGTATAGTATATGTTTTTGATAAATAACTGATTTAGATATGAGATTATTTCATGTTTGGTGATGCCATTCAAACCACTGTATGCTGCATCAAACTAACTATCTGCACTATTTTTCTGCAACCCTTTTTGTTTCCCCAGTGTGTGTGCATCCTTTTTGTTACTGCTTGATTATTCCCTTTTTTGTTAATCCATGAATGATATTATAATTACTGCCTGATTTTTCCCTGGCCAAAACAACTGGTATTCTTGCATTTGGCACTGCAATCTTCGGCTTTCTTGTATTGTTTTATGATTTCACGGGATGCTATTTCGTAAGACTGAAAAAACAAAAAACCCTAAAAACTAGTTCTCTGGGGTATTTAATATATTTTCCTAGTATAGTCCATGTTAGAAAATTTGAAAATATTAAAAGTATGGGGTATGGAAATTCTAAAATTAGAGTGGGATAATTTGTGTTAATATTGAAATTTCAAATTCTCAAAAATGCGGGGGAATTCAAATTTTGAATTTACCACTCATTAAGAAAATGTGCGGGATATCAAAAAAATAAACAATATTGAAAATAACACTTTTTGTTATTGGTTATAGCTTAAAATAGTTAAAACGTAATAAAAAATATAATACTATAATAAAAAAAAAGAAATAAAGTGTATGAATGCATATGCACATTTATTTTTATTTTTATCAAAATCGACCTAGACAATGTTAGATGAAGTGAGGTAATGAAAAATAATTATACAGTTACTCTGTGCCACATGGCATGTTTTGAGCCTAATAATTAGAAAATATTATAATTGACACATTTATTATGAAATTTATATATAAAGAAATGATTATAAAATATTTCAAAACTATATGAAAATGTGATATTATAATATAAATATTTACCAGTAAAATGACAACACGTGGCATGAAAATTCTAAAATCCCAGAAGGTATTTTTTTCATTAAAACACCAAAAAACAATAGCACCTCAAAGATGTAAAGATAGTGTTTACAATGACAAGAGATATTGGTATATAGCTAGCGGCCACGTTAAGCTATATCATGATTTTTTATTCTATCGCTATTTCGAAATTAAGTAATTGTTGTGCCCAGCAGACCACATGTCATTTCAATCATTAAATAAAGCAACTTAGTGGTCGCTAAGCATTTTAATTGATAAGAACTGATGTGAAATAAATGTTTTAATGATTTATCTTATCAAAAAAACAAAAAATATCACTTACTCTCAGGGGTATATATGGATTTCAATTTAAAAATACATATCTTATACGAGATAAATATGTAGTGCAATAATTGGGGATACCATGTAAATTCCACCCAAAATGATACAATTATAATCAATGAAAAACCCTATCGATCCAAAGAAGATCAAATAGTGATTACAATGACAAGTGATAATGATAGGATCCTAGCAGACGCTAATCTCGACCAGTGTTTGTTATTATATAGCTATTCAAAAATTAGAAATTGTTGATCCTAGTGGTTGTTACGTTATTCCTTTCAACTAGTAATGGAGTTTAGTGGTCGTTAAACATTTTATTTGATACAAACAGAAATTCTTGATCCCTCTTGACGGAACGTAGTGTAGGAATTGGCTCCACTAGGTAATGTGCAGCAAATTTGATACAATTGTAATCATTGAAAATTACAATTGATCTAAAGATGTTAAGATAGTGATTACTATGACAAAAGGTAATGAAAGGATCCTAGCGGCCTCTAATCTAGACCATGAGTTGTTAATCAATAGCTACTTGGAAATTGAAAAGTTATTAAGCCTAGCGGTCGCTAGGATTATTCTTTGATACGAATGAATATGGATTATAATTTACAAAGATATACCTTAGGAGACATAAATAAGTCTTGAATCTTCTCGATACAATTACATTAAATGAAAAACACTATTGCTCCAAAGCAGAACAGATTGTGATTATAGTGGTAATTCTAGGAAGAGGCCATTAAGATAGACCATTGTTATTATATAGTTATTCTAGCTGCCTAGTCGCCACTACGTTATTCCTTTCAACTAGTAATGAAGGCTAGTGGTCGCTAAGCATTTTCTTTGATAAGAATAGAAAGTCTTGATCCCTCTCAATGAAAAGCATTGCAAGAATTGGCTCCACCAGGTAACATGTAGACAATTTGATAACATTATAATCATTGAAAATTGTAATCAATCTAAAGTTGTACAGATAGTGATTGCTATGATAAGAGGTAATGATATGATCATAGTGGGAACTAAGCTAGACCATGAATTTTTATTCAACGAATATTTTGAAATTAAGAAATTGATGAGCCTAGTGGTTGATACCATTATTATTTGATATGAACAACTATGGATTACAATTTTCAAAGATATATCTTAGGAGAAATAAATAAGACTAGATTCCTCTCGAGGGAATGTAGTGCAACAATTGGGTCTGCCATGTGAAGTCTACCCAATATGTTACACTTATAATCAATGAAAAATAGTAACCATCCAAAGTTGAATAAATAGTGATTACAATGGAAAATGATAATGGTAGGATCCCAACTGCCACTAAGCTAGACCATTGTTTTTTATTATATATCTATTCTCAAATGTAGAAACCATTGCACCTATCATCCGTAACGTTACTCCTTTCAACTAGTAATGGAGCTTAGCGATCACCAAGAATTTTTTTTGATATGAAGAGAAAGTCTTGATCCCTCACGATGGTAAGTAGTGCAGAAATTGGCTCCACTAGGAAATGTCTGGCTAATTTGATACAATTATAGTCATTGGAAATTACAATTGATCTAAATATGTACAACTAGTGATTGTTATGACAAGAGGTAATGAAAGTATCGTAGTAACCGCTAATATAGGCCATGCTTTGTTATTCAATAGTTATTTTGAATTTAAGAAATTGTTAAGCCTACATGTCACTATGATTTTTCTTTGATACAAATGAATATGGCTTATAATTTACAAAGATATATTTTAGGTGAAAAATATAAGTCTTTATCCATCTTGTTGAAATGAAGTGTTGCAGTTGGGTCCGACATGCGAAGTCCAACCAATACGATATAATTACTATCATTGAAAAATAATATCAGTCCAAAGTTGAACATATAGTTCTTACCATGGCAATCAGTAATCATAGGATCTTAGTGGCTGCTAAGATAAACCATTGTTTGTTATTATATAGCTATTTTCAAACAAATTCAAATTTGAGCCTAGCGGCCGCTACGTTATTCTTTTCATCTAGTAATGGAGATTAGAGGTCCCTTTTTTCAAATTGAGAGACTGTTGAGCCTAGTTGCCACTATGTTATTCCTTACCATTAGTAATGTAGCTTAGTGTTGTCTACACATTCTATAATATAAAAACCTAACTAAATTATACGACATAAAGAATATATCTTATAATAATAATATAAGGGTTCATTCCTTCGAAGGGTTTGTAGTACAACACTTGGATCCATCAAGAATAGTCAAGCTAATATGATAAAGTTATAGTCATTGAAAACAATATCAATTCAAAATTGTAGATATAGTGGTTACAACCACAAGAGGTAATGTCAGGAACCTTGAGGCCGATAGGCTAGACAATGATTTTCTATTTTATCTCTATTTTAAAATCAAGAATTGGAAAATCCTAGCGGTCTTTATGTAATTCCTTTCAATTAGTAATGGAGATTCGTGGACATGAAGCATTTTATTTGATACAAATGTATGTTAATTACAACATACTCCAATGATCGATTTTAAATAAAACTTGTTTGGTCTTAGGGGGGACTACATTATTATTTATAAAATGTGTTATAGGACAACTAAACTTTTTTTATGTTTAACAAATTATGTTTAGTGACCACTGGACCCATTATTGTATTTTGTTTCTTGCACACTCTGCTCAAAATTTGAAAAATTAAATCTTAATGGCCTTTACGCTAGTCCATTCCATTTGTGTTAATTAACAAAAAGTAATGTTAAAAACTATTCATTCATATGTTGACTTAAATCATCTCTCTTGCTAACATATATTTTTTAAACATTCCTTTCATGCTATCTATGCAATGTGGATGGTTGTCAGACAATGGATAATCCTTCCAAAATATATTGTGTTAATTTTCAAGAATTTTTTGCATAGTTTCTGGTATTAATGATGTGATCCAAAAAATATGATTTACAGTTTCTAGTTGAAGGCTAGATATCATGTCTAGTCGAAGCCTAGCAGTCGTTAACATTTATGTTGATTACTCACCAATGATAAAAAATAATATATTATAGAGATTGGTGATCGCAAAGGTTAATTCTTACATTCATTATCATATAATGGGAAATAAAACTACTCCATATGTGAAGTAATTATTAATATATTCTACTCTAATTGTAGGTACAATGTATTCCATTGGTCACAATCTATTCTTGGAAATTCCATTCATTGAAGGTTCTAAGTGCTGGAGGAAAACATATGAGGAATGGTTTGTTGAAATCCATGGCCCTGACAACTACTACAATGACCTGTGGTTGTTTTCATTATAGATGATGAACATGAGGAAGTCAGAATGGTTATATCCTCTGCATTTGTTGATTCGAGTACATTGTGTGTTCAAGTCAAACACATTGACTATGAAAATAATAAGTGTCTTATTCTAGATATGGAGTGGATGTTTCTTTATTCAAGAAACGGGAAATGAGGCCCCCTGAAGAAAACACAATGTTCATGTTCAATATATGGTTGGAATTTGGGGTTGTTAGTAGATAAAGAAAAAATTGGCTATTCAAATACAAAATACATTCACAGTGTCATGCTTGTAGTACATATAAATTTGTATAGAGGTGATACAACCTCTTCCGTTTGTTATTTTTTGAATAGAAAAGGTTTGATTTCACTACCTAAATATGCCAAGTTGATTACTATGATGAGGCTAACATATTTGGATAAATTGGATATCGATCCATCCAGATCAAAGTTGGAGGGGCTAAAAAATAATACTAAATCAGCTGCATTGCTAAAGAAAGAAACCATTATATTCACAAAAAAAGGACTTTCAATTATTTAGCAGTTTGATTAATTTTTATTCAATGGTGAAGTATTTTCAATTGATGTTTCTAGGTTCCATGTATCACCTCATGAGTATCAATATCATCTTGTAGATGATGATATTCTTGACATTCTTGTGTACTCCATGTTGATAAATGTTATTCCTACACAGAGGGACACGATTGTTCTTCCCTTCTTGGAGTCTATGAATAAGGTTTTGGAGCTCCAAGATCCAAAATAATTGGAAATGGATTACGTTAAATTTTATATACTTGACAGACAACATATAATATGTGCACAAAAAAATATTTTGGGCTCAGATACTTACAAGTCTTTAGATAAGAGGCTACAATTTCAAAGGGCTCACATTCTTTCTGAAAATGCAACTAACGAAGCCATTACTAATATTTTCAAACAATAGAATGAAGTGAACAAAACATGGATAGAAACAAAATTTATTGATTTTCTATACAAAGCTAGATCAATTTGGAAATCGATTGGATGTCCTCAATATCCCGAATTGGTAAAAAACAAAACAAAGGAGTGGAGGGTAATGCATTTTAATTTTATTGCATTTTTATTAACATTTATCTTTCTTATATAAAAAGATAAAACATATTATTGTATTTTTAATGCAAAACTTTGAGAATCAATGCCTATTTATATTCAAAATAGACACAACTAATAATCTATACAAAAAATGGACTTTTATATTATTTCTAGATGATATATGGACTAAATGGACTACAACATTTGAGTTGTATAGATCTGGTGGCCTTGCTTGTAATCAGGATAAATTTCAGCCTAATTCATTAGAAATATTAACAAACAATTTATTTAGGGATACTAAAGGAATGAACGATGAAGAACTATCAATACTATAAGATAAAGTACAATCAGGGGATGTCTTGTTAACTGGACTTATTTAGGTAGGTGATATAGCAGATACATTTGACTCTTACTGTCGGAGAATAAAAGGAGACAAAAAATGAGAGCAAAATTTTTACAATATTTTAAAGACAAACATCTAGATATTGATCTATTGACATCCTGTAGTGAATCCAATGTAATTTAAAAATTTAAATTGCATGAATCAAATTGCTGCTAGTTGTATGTAATATTGGGTGAAGAGAAAAGGAAAGAGAAAATCTGATTCCCACATAGGGGAAATAAATCTGAATGAAAAGAGGACCAGGTGGCAGAAGAATTTCTTCCCGTAGAGGCTTAGACAATATTAGAAAAATATATGGTGTCAATGGAAGAAAATATACCTGAAAGGATGGAGGACACAAAATAATTTACTTATCAATGTGCATACCCGTTCCAACTTTTGTCAACTCTAGCATCTATTCCTGCCACCAATCCTTTCAATGCAGAATGTGTTATCGCTGATTTTTGTAATTTGTCTAGCAATATTTATTCTAAAGTAATAATGGAGCTGCTAACAATTATTGGAACCAATGTGATGGATTGTATTATTATTGTTCTCATACCAATTGAATATTCAAAAATGTTGAGAGAAACAGTAAAAAAATACATGGAAAAGGTTAAATAAAGTGAAGAATTGATTCTGGATGGATGCTACACACTCTATGATAGCAGTGGGCAATTTAAAATTTTGTGTCTTATGTACAAAATAACTAAAGTGCACAAATTTGACGATAACAATGATGAAAGATAAGAAGTCACTA
Organism: Taxus chinensis; assembly: GCA_019776745.2. Lineage (NCBI taxonomy): Eukaryota > Viridiplantae > Streptophyta > Pinopsida > Cupressales > Taxaceae > Taxus > Taxus chinensis. The sequence continues at coordinate 119,279,407 of CM034155.1, read as the reverse complement.
TGGATTGGATGGAAACACTTCCACAAAAATTGATAACTGCAAGCGAAATTGGGCTAAAAGGAAACAAAAATCCTTTTCCTTGCGAGTGATCATATGAGTTTTGTTCTGAGCTGTTCACTCAATTTTCTTCCCATAATTCTTTAGTATTAGTGCTTTATAGCGGAAGTGTCGAACTATGTACATTGGTTGAATCTAATTTATCTATTATTTTTATTGTTGAGACACATAGTCAGGAAATGTTTTTAAAACATTACTATTATCATCTGAAGAAAGGTTTTTACCGGAATATAACTCAAACATGTGAATATGTTAAATGTATTTCAATTAAAAAAAACTACTTACACATTTCTTATTTACGCAGAAAACCAAAGAACAATAGGAGTTAATGTAAGAACCTCTAACCTTAATGCTACACAACCAAATCAACATGGTTATTAACCGTCAGTCATTTCCTAAATATGTTTAGTGAGATATGTTTTCAATTACCATTTTTTTTTTTCACAATACTCTATGCGCACCTGTTTCACTCGAAAATGCTTCGTTCCTTTTAGAAACAGATAAGGTTAGGGGCTAGGAGGAATACCTGTAGAATGTCGAGATGGTGTGTGTGTACCGTAGAGAAATATCAGGCTGACTGCGAAGAACTCCTTTTTGTCTTGGAAGGACTACCTGTAAATAAGAACACAAGACCACAAGATTTTGATTAAACAATAAATGAGGAAACTGCCTTGGGCCCAGGAAATATAAAACTTCCTTTCGAAGGTGGTCAGTTTCCCTGCTAATATGAATTAACAAAAAAGATTGTAAAGTATTAATTAAGTTGTTTCGTTGAACTGGGTAGGTGGAAGGCTGGTTTTTTGGCTTAAATCAGAGGAACCGATGGCGGTTACTGATAACCGATGCCGGTTACTAATAACCGATACCGGTGGGTTCTAGGATCTTCTGGGCTGGTTGTGGTGTTGGTAAGGCTGGTTTATGGATGATATTAGGAAATGAGATGATGAGGGGTAAAAGAATAGGAGCTAGATGCAATGGCACGTTGTGTAGTGGATTTAGAAACGGATTTAGGAGGACTGAGATTCAAGAAGCATAAGAAATGTTATAACAGAGGACATGCAAGATGTGACTTACTGGTTTTAACCAAGATATAAGCTGATCTCCTTTGCTGTAGACACTTTTAGTATTTCCACTCGTCTCTGCTTGGTCAAGTGAAGATCTGGACTCTGTTCCTCGCTCCCAATGCTCTCTGTTGATTCAGAAATCCTTCGACTGATCTCCAAAATGAAATTCCGATCCGTTGTTTTGGTTTGGGGAGCCCATTTACACGGAACCGATGGTGGTTGCGTAATCGACGGCGGTCGAGTAGGAACCGGCATCGGTAAGGAAAAAGTAGGCTATTTTTAGTAAAATAGCCCACCTTCCCTGCTTTTCTCCCGAGAGATCAGTTGCGGGCTTGGTCAAGTGGCTAGAAGGTTGGTTTTGGGTGCGAGAAAGGGGTCCTTAGTTATGGGTGTAGGTGTGGACCAAGTTATGGGTCTTAATTAGGTTAGTTTTAGGGTTAGGGCTAGGTCATGATGAAGTGGCAAAGTGAGGTGGTAGGTAGGGTGATGTGGATTTATCAATTACAAGGCAATTAATAAATAATTGTGTAAGGTTTAGGTGATGAGGCTATATTGCGAGATGAGATGCGGGTCATAAGGGGTCGTAAGACACGAATTTGGTGTCTACATTAGCCCCTTATTTTCGTGTAGCTTGTTTTGTAAAGCTGCGCGGACAATAATATGAAGTGGTTTCTCCTGTTAAGGATATAGGTAATCCCCCTCAAATCTATCATAGATTGAGTGAACGGGAAATCAGGGATAGGGTTGATAAAGGGTGAATGTTGTAGAGAGGATGGTAAGGTGGTGGGGTTGGTCCAAGGAAGCAGACGCATGTTGAAATGCAATAGTACGACTAGGGTACATGATTTGACGAGCAAACCAACAATGTATAGGCAAAGGTCGATAGTTTATCCAAACAAGGGTGATATAATCCTGGTATCCAAGGCATAGGAAGTAGCTCCAGGGTATATAATAGGTAAGGTACAGGAATGTTTAGGCATGTTCGGCAGTACCAAATGGTTGGTTTGGTTGAGATAAACGTCACGGTCTAGGTCTAGGCAAAGTTGGTCGACAGATCAAGTCAAGGACCCTAATCATGCTAAAACACGAACAGGTGAGCTCGATTGAACAAAAGGTACATGATGGATGGATAAAATAAAACGTTGATTGTGGGTATGGTATTGAAGTGATACGGTCGTGGGTCAGGCCTAGTTGTTGGGTTACGGCCTTGGGTTGGGCCGGATGGTTAGGGTGAGGCCTTGGGTCGGGCCAAATGGGTAGGTTGAGGCCTTGGGTCGGGCCAAATAGGTAGGGCGAGGCCTTGGGTCGGGCCAAATAGGTAGGTTGAGGCCTTGGGTCGGGCCAAATAGGTAGGTTAAGGCCTTGGGTCGGGCCGAATAAGTAGGGCGAGGCCTTGGGTCGGGCCAAATAGGTAGGTTGAGGCCTTGGGTTGGGCCAAATAGGTAGGTTAAGGCCTTGGGTCGGGCCAAATAAGTAGGGCGAGGCCTTGGGTCGGGCCAAATAGGTAGGTTGAGGCCTTGGGTTGGGCCAAATAGGTAGGTTAAGGCCTTGGGTCGGGCCGAATAGGTAGGTTGAGGCCTTGGGTCAGGCCGAATAGGTAAACAAATGGTACTCAGCAAAGGTGGATATAGGCGATATGTGGTTAAAAAGGGGCAAATGGTAAATAGGGGCAAAAAATATTGGGGGAAAGTTGGCAGAAAAACCGATGTCGATTCTACATGACCGATATCGGTTAATGGACCGATACCGGTTCATTAGGGCAAAATGAAACAGATATCGGTGAAAGGCGAAAAACCTATAAAAAGAAAAATACAGCGTGTCATTGTCACTTTTGTTATTTGCAAACCAAATCGACTTGTCTGACGTGGAGAGTTGAGAGTAGAGGCTTGATTGAGTGAGGTAGAGCTATTGTATTGGCGGAGAGAGTTGATAGTGGGCCCGATTAAGGAGGAGGCAACAGTTGATTGGCCGGGGACCCAGCAGATCAGGATTGGAGCCATGGCACAAGCAGGAGGGGCTGGACCAGCTGGACCGCCACCACCCATCCCACCACGATGACGTGTCGTCGTTCGGGTAGATTCGAAACTCTTTAATTTGGTGATTTGGTTGTATTATGCTAAATTGGGGGTTGGGTAGGAATTAACCTTTTTTAGGAAATAATGAGAAAATGGAAATTTTTTGAAAAAGGGAGAGGGTAGATAGGCTAGATAGGCTAAGGTGGGTAGGTGGGTAAGTTTTTAGGGTTTTTGGGTGGGTAGATGGGTAAAAATAGGTAAAAAAATGGGTTTTGGGGGCCGCGCGGGGGTTCGGCTCTGGGAGTGGACAGGGACCGATGTCAGTCACTAAGCGACCAGCATCGGTCGCACAATTTTAGGGAAAGGGAGACTTGTTGGTGATCGGCATCGGTCATGTATCGGCCGGCGTCGGTAGCTTGTATGTTGTTTTTGGGTTTTTGGGTTGGGTTGTGGGTGGGAGTGGGGGTTGGGTTGGGTTGGTTGTTTTGGGTTTGGGTTTTGTGTTTTTGTTGTTTGTGGGTTTGGGTTTGGGGTGGAGAAGGGTTAGGTGTGGGGTTAGGTTTTGGGTTTTAGGGTTGGGTTGGGTTTGGGTTTAGGGTGGGTGTTGTGTTGGGGTTGGGGTTGGGTGGGTTTGTTTTTGTTGTTTGTGGGTTTGGGTTTGGGGTGGGGGTTGTGTTGGGGTTGGGGTTGGGTTTGGTGTAGGGTTGGGTTGGGTTAGGGGTGGAGAAGGGTTAGGTGTGGGGTTAGGTTTTGGGTTTTTGGGTTGGGTTGGGTTTGGGTTTGGGGTGGGTGTTGTGTTGGGGTTGGGGTTGGGTGGGTTTGTTTTTGTTGTTTGTGGGTTGGGGTTTGGGGTGGGGGTTGTGTTGGGGTTGGGGTTGGGTGGGTTTGTTTTTGTTGTTTGTGGGTTTGGGTTTGGGGTGGGGGTTGTGTTGGGTTAGGGGTGGAGAAGGGTTTGGTGTAGGGTTGGGTTGGGTTAGGGGTGGAGAAGGGTTTGGTGTAGGGTTGGGGGGATAAAAAGGGGTGTTTAGATGATAAAGTAGATGTTGTAATAAAGAGTAGGTCTAAGGATGTGGGTTGGTTTTGCAGGCACGTCAGCAGTTGACGATGCGGGATAGGATGCCCCCGCTGTTGGTGCGGATGAGGCCACACGTATCTGCGGCTCATTGGGCCATCATGCATGAGGTGGGTCTCGGTGGAGTCCAGAGGTACAGAGCGATAGAGAGAGATCATAGCCTGATGGTCGCCCTCATCGAGAGATGGGATCCGGCGACCAATGTGTTCCATCTCCCGACTGGGGAGATGACCGTCACATTGGAGGATGTGTATCGCATCCTTCGGTTACCTATCGAGGGAGAGGTAGTCTTCCAGGTAGATTCAGAGACTGCCATGGACAGTATACTGCAGGTTTTTGGGGATGCAGCCGCGCTACTGACCTACCATAGCGCGAGTATCGGGTACGGTGACATGTACCGTGCGCATCGACACGAGACACGACTGGCTGTGTTGATGATGGTTGGGATCACCTGCTTCGCCCTCCCGGACTCAGAGGGAGGCTGCTTCCCACGAGCATTGATGGGGGTACTGTTGGAGATGGTGGAGGAGCACACCTGTTACGCCTGGGCACCAGTATATCTGGTGCAATTATACAGGGAGCTATGGGGCTATCGCCGGAGGAGGTGATTTGGTATTTGTTATACATTTTTGTTGCATTGTTGGGCATACGAGCACATCGTATGCATCAGGCCAGTAGGGTTACCCCAGCAGCCAGGGCCACAGGTCATATACCGATATGGCTTTCAGAGGTGGTTGGGGGTCGTGGGCCAGCCACGAGCAGTTATGGCAGGTCAGGATGTGGCATACTATAGACATTTGCTAGAGGGCCTTACAACAGTAGACATTGTATGGAGACCCTACAGAGGTCACCACCCTGGCAGAGGAGCCCGCCTACAATTGGTGGGCTGGGCAGAGAGCTGCCAGGATAGTACCGCCTGCACAGCCAGACTTGGCTGCAGTTACGGTAGAGAGAGATTAGCTTAGGGGTCAGGTGCAACTCTTACAGGGGCAGCTTGCTGCTACGTAGGCACAGATAGGGGTCTTACAGGGGCAGCTAGCCCAGGCTCAGGTACAGGCACAGGCAGCACCACCACCAGCAGCACAGCCACAGGTGCAGGTACAGGTACAGGTGGCAGTACCAGTAGCAGTACAGCCACAGGCACAGGTACAGGTACAGGCAGCCGTACTAGCAGCAGCACAGCCACAGCCCCAGATACCACCACGGCCACAGGCACCACTAGCGGCATAGGGGGCACTGGTAGTAGGAGTTCGGGGACCAGCCCCAGTACCTACGGTGGCACGGGACAGATATATGGAGGTTAGAGCAGAGGCCCGATATTATCAGGATATTCTTGATGGTACCGGAGTCGAGTATCAGGCTTATGCAGTGCATAGGGCAGAGACCTCTCACAGCCAGAGATCTCAGGGAGGTGCAGCCACAGCTGGCGTGTCCGTGACGGGCAGGAGGCGAGAGGCACCACAGGGACCAGTGGGGAGAGGTGCCGAGGGCGGTGGGGAGAGCTGAGAGATCCCAGACATGGTTGTTGTATTTTAGAGATGAGCACCGGTCTGCAAACCGGGTGTATTGATAGAGGCCTGCGTGCCTATGTATTAGTCATGTATTCATTCATTCATTTATTGTATACCGGCCTGCGAGCTGAGTAGGGGTTGTATAGTGGATACCGGTCTGCGAGCCGAGTATATAGCTATTTTTTATACAAGGGACCGGCCTGCGAGCCGAGTCGAGATTTTTTGACAGTTATTGTGGCCTGCGTGCCGGCTTTGTTGTATGATGAGATCACAGCAGTCCTGATGTAGGGCACATTGTATTTTTGAAAACTTGTATATATATATAGAGAGACGATGTTGTGATCCACATGTAGTGTTCAAAATGTGTTTAAATATTTGGTTAATGGCTGGTAATATATAGAATGTGTGATGAGTTTAATTGACATGTTGATAGATGGATGATGTTGATGTTTTTGTTTTTTTGTACGTATATATGAATGTCAGGTTATGTGATGAATTGGTGGTTTTGTGACATTGTGATATATGTAACTGATGAGTTGGATCCAAATGATGTATAGATTGATAGTTTCTTGATATCCGTAGTTGATGGTTTGTGTATTTGTATAAAATAAATGATGTTAATGAAATTGTAATGCTATGTGTGGTGGATGAACAAAATGTGGTAAATTGTGTTGTTGATACAGGAAAAGAGGCGGGTGCGACAAAAATTTAGGTGAGAAATGAAGAAAAGAACGCTGTTGAGAAAAGATAGGTGTGTAACCGATATCGGTTAAGGAACCGATACCGGTTAGTTAGGTATGAGATTTTCTAAAAATAGAAAAGCTAGGGTGGCAACTTAAGTTTTAATTTTAGAGCCATGCAAGAGGTTAAATACGCGAACGCGATGCTTTTTGACGACTGAGATAGGTTTTTGCATGAGAGATTTGAGTGATAAGGAGAAAAGAGACAGGGAAGGTGATTGTGATCTGAGATTTAGAAGACAGAAAGGCAGGTTTGAAAAAGGTGGTAACAATGGCAAGACGAGGAGAAACATCCAGCAGGCAGGGACAAGAGGGAAGACAAGGGCCACCTCAAGCTACCGCTAACCAAGAGGTAACGTTTTGTTTGTGATTTGACTACTGCATGGTTTGTGAATAAGATGGGGTAGAGTAGGTGGATAGATATGAGAAAGAAAACATGATAACAAGGGTTGCAGGTGAGGTAAGTGTTACGGGGTAGGTAATCAGGGGTTTTAGGTATGTTTGTTATAGAAAGGAATAAACGAGAAAATTATTGTCGTAGGTGGTTTTTTTTAGGCAAGGTGTATGTAATTGACAGTGACCGGTAGCGGTTGGGGATAACCGGTATCGGTTACTGAACCGATACCGGTTATGTATAACCGATACCGGTTACTGGAGGAATTTCCAGAATGTTTGAAAAACCCTGACGGATTGAATGGTTGTTTGTTGTTTTGGTGTATGCAGGCAGAGGCAGGGTTGAGGATGAATGATAGTGTACCAGCGCTGTTGTCACGAATCCGAGCGGATGTAACACCAGTGGAATGGACATTGATAAATCGTTTGGGGTTAAGTGGAATCTGTTATTATTCACGAATCGCACGTAACCATGGTATGTTACAGGCGTTGATTGAGAGATGGAATCCTGAGACAAATACCTTTTATCTGCCAACAGGGGAGATGACAGTAACATTGGAAGATGTGTTCCGTATTTTGAGACTCCCTATTACAGGAGAACCAGTATATCAGGCACTACCTAGCGCGGGGTGGGCAGCGATAACAGAAGTGTTTGGTCCATATGCACGAGACTTAACACAGCGAGGTTTGTCATTCACATATGGGGTAATGTATGCAGCACACCATGAGGAGACAAGGTTAGCAGTGATATTAATGATAGCGGTAGGGTATTATGCGTTACCGAGGGCGGAAGGGGGAAGATTTCCAAAGGCATTGATGTGTTTTATTTGGGATATGATAGAAAGGAACGTGACTTTTGCATGGGCACCTGCATATTTGGCGGAGCTATACAGGGGTTTATGGGCTTGTAGGTGAAATCACAGGACAACGTTGGATTGTTCATACTTATTACACTGTTGGGCCTATGAGCACATTGTTTGTGTGCGACCAATAGGCCGATCCATCCAGGTAGGAGAGACCGGAGTACAGAGGTTGGGATTCAGACGATGGGTCCAGACAGAACAAGAGGCAAGATCTCAGGCCGTGCCGGGTGACATTGAGTATTACAGGTAGGTATGGGAGAGGGTGACAGTTGCGGATATCTGTTGGAGGCCTTACGGGAACTATATGGTAACCAAAAACATAGCTGAGGAGTTGAGGGGTGTAGAGCGATTGAGGTGGATCGCGGGGCACAGGCCAGGTGAATATGAGAGGATTCCTATAGATCGCGTGCGGCGACAGTTTGGATTTGTGCAGGACATACCGCAGACTTATAGACCATATATGAGGATCGATGCCGAGGCAGCATTCCCACCTCCCCGGCCAACACCTCCAGAAGGGCCCGAGGAGATAGCAGCCGATCGCAGTGTAATGGATGCAGGAATGACAGAGGCCTATAGGTTATGGTGGGTAGCAGAGTTGCGAGGTGTACGCGATCGTCCTGACATAGCTATGATTACAGTAGAGAGGGATCGGCTGCAGCGTTTGGTTCAGCAGCTCCAAACGCAGGTGAATGAGACAAGAGGATTGTTAGTGGTTGCAGAGTCACGAGCAGCAAGACTAGAGGCTGGAGTCCTCCATGCAAGAGGGCGTATTCATATGTTACAGGAGAGATTGGCAGATCAGTGGGCGGTACCAATATCCGTGGTACCTTTGAGGACAGAGAGGCCTGGCGAGAGGGGTCGACGATCACGATCATCACCTAGTTCGGGATGAGGCGTGAGGGTCTAGATAAATGTTAGCAAGGTATAAGAATAAATAAGAGTACCGACCTGCGTGTCGATGATAGAGAAGATGTATTTGTTTAACATCTAAATAAAATGAGATATGTATGTTGATTGGAGTTATAATAATAAAAATGTTTTCGTTTTGACTTTCGGTGTTTTTTAAAAAAGGATAAAGGGGAATGTGATTAAATAGAAATACACAGAAATATTTATTATATCACACATGATAGATTATGGTAGGGGATGGTCGAGCTAACCTTGGGAGACCCCATGTCTCCAAAGTGCTGCCTACATAGCCCATTGCAAAAATCAAGGAGGGGCCTCAGACCGATGTAGTTCTCCCTTAGGATCAGGGAGAGGTGAATTCAGGCAATTTGGTACGGTTTAGGCAATTGGTTGGTTGGCAAAAATATTGATATTAATATTGGTAAGGTAAGGTTGATGGTGTTGGTAACGAATTGGAGATGTTGTAGAAGGTACAAGGGAAGCGAGAGTTATCCTACCCAGGTGGTAGGGAACCATGTCCTGATTAAGGTCAACACACAATCCTAGATGTGAGGCAAAGCAGAAAGAGTGCTCCGTAGGTGAAAAGAGCTAAACAAACCACACAACGTAGAACGAGCTTGGAGCCCAAAGTCCCGTGCATAGACGAGAAGTTAATAGGTGAAAAGAGTTGTGTGATCACAACCTATCAGGTGTATGTTACATCCCTTGAGTTGAAACAAATGGTAAGGTGAGGTGGATGATATAGCTGAGGTACGGAGAACTTATTACAAAGTGAGTGTTCTGACGGAAGAGAACCTACCCTAAATAGACAAGTCCATGACTCAAAAGTTCTTTTGAATGAGGCTTTTATTTTATTGAATGTAGACTGATCGATGCGGGAAGTCTACAAGGGATATTGATTGTTTTATTCTTGAGGTCTTCACGAAGCTGATCAATGCGAGAAGCTTCTGAAAAAGGCTGACTGTGTACAGCTGTCCTTCGAGGGAGCAGTCTATTTATAGTAGCAGATATGATTTAAATGCATAGCTGTCCTTCGAGGGAGCAGTCTATATATATAATAGCATCAATAGTTTGGCATATAGCTGTCCTTCGAGGGAGCAGTCTATATTTAATTTAGATGACTAGATGTTCTTTTTAGCGTGAAGCATCTAGTTTAGTAGGAAGTTTGACTCAAGAAAATCCCATAAGAATACGGCTTATCTTAATTCTTTGAAGTCATGGACTAGACTAAAAAGGGAAAGGCGTCGTCAAGGGGAGGTGAGAATCAAACTATGTGAGCTTGATTGTTATTATGAGGTGTAGGAAACAGAGTGTATGTAGTGGTAAGTGAGCTCAAGGGACGAGCGACAGGTAGATAAGAAGTGATATAACACTAATTTCAATAGTAGAATGTTCGAAGATGCAAGGCATTAAGGGGTTCAGGCTCAGGTTTACCATTAAGCGAAGCTAAACGATAAGTGCCTGATCCATAGGTGTGAGTGATTATATAAGGCCCAATCCAATTGGGAGCAAATTTCCCACGTTTGCTCTTTTCTAGTTTGGTGACATGTTGATTCTCTTTGAGAACAAGATCATCAACCTTAAAAGTACGCTCATGAAGTCGCTTATCATAAGCACGTTTGATGCGTTTTTGATAGATTTGAAGGTGATCAAGAGTTGTAAGACGACGTTCGTCAAGAAGCTCCAATTGGGCTAACCGCTCTTGGCGGAAATCATCGTTGGTGAGAATATCCTGAAGAGATATTCTAAGGGAGGGTATTTGTACCTCGAGAGGCAGGACAGCCTCGATACCATATACCAAAGAAAAAGGTGTGGCATTAGTAGAGGTACGAATGCTAGTACGATAAGCCCAAAGGGCAAAGGGAATGTGATCGTGCCAATTTCTTCCGGATTCATTGACAACTTTCATGAGGATTTTGGTTAGTGTTTTATTAGAGGACTCAGCCTGACCATTGGCCTGTGGATAGTAAGGTGATGAGAAACTAAGTTTGATACCAAAGTTGTCACAAAGGTCTTGTAACAACTTGTTTTTAAAATATTTACCATTATCTGTTATTAGGCGATGAGGAATACCAAAACGACAGATAATGTGATGGTTAATGAATTCGACAAATTTTTCTTTTTTGATCGAAACGAGTGGAATGGCCTCCACCCATTTTGTGTAATATTCGGTGGCGGTGATTATCCATCGGTGACGTTGGGAAGAGGTCGGGTGAATCTTGCCAATAAGGTCTAAACCCCATTGTGAGAAAGGCCAAAGATCTCGTGTGACCTGCAGCGGATGGCTAGGAGTATGTTGAAGGTTAGCATGTTGTTGACACATAACACAATGCTTAACATATTCGTAGCAGTCGTTATTGAGGGTAGGCCAATAATAACCTAGGCGAAGGATTCGTTTAGCCACGGCAAGGCCGCTAAAATGTCCACCACAAATTCCCTCATGGACTTGTTGGATGGTATGAGTGGCCTCCGCGCCAGTTAGACAGCGAAGGAGGATGCCATCAAAGCCACGTTTATAGAGGATTCCCCCCATGACAACATAACGCGAATTTTTTTTAAGAAAAGCACATTTGCCGTTACTAGTAAGGTTAGGTGGGAGGACAGAGATTGTAAGGTAGTCGTGAAATTGGTGGTACCAGGTATCCTGTGAATTAGTAGACACAGTATTTATCATGCAAACTACCGGGGTTGAATAGGATGGTGCAAAAAGTTACTGGACCACAACGAATAATTCAGAGTCAGTTGGTGCGGCGGGAATCTGCAAGGCTAAGCAAGCCATAGTATCCGCAAATTTGTTAGTGGAGCGGGGAATGGTTTCGATAGAATAGTGAGTAAATAAGGCTAGAAGTGACTCCACGTGGTGTTTGTACTTCTGAAGTTCTTCATTTTTACATTGGTATATGCCCATAACTTGATTGACTACTAATTGAGAGTCACAAAAGATATTGATGGATTTAATGCCTAAGTGTATCGCAACTTGGAGACCCAGAACAAGGGCGTCGTATTCCGCTGTATTATTAGTGCAGGGGAAATCAAGCCGGAATGAAAGAGGCATAGGTTCAGCGTCAAGAGGGATGAGAACAACGCCGGCTCCTCCGCCGCGCTGACATTTAGATCCATCGAAGAAGAGGGTCATTTGATACGACTCTTCCCCGAGTGAAAGAGTGGCGATGAGTTCGTCGGGGAATGTAAAATTGGTAAATTGTTCCCCAGGTAACGGGGCCTCCGCAAGTTGGTCTGCAAGAGTTTGTCCTTTGATTGACTTCTGTTGTATAAAATCAAGGTCAAGGTCGGCGAGGAGCATGAGCCATCGAGCGATGCGTTGGTTTAGATGTGGTTTGGCGTACATATAATGAATGGGGTCTGTGTTGGTGATGACGAAAGTTTTGTGATTCAAGAGGTAATGTCGAAGTTTGGTGGCTACGAATGATAGGGCCAGGCACAATTTTTCTACATGTGTATACCTAGTCTCGTAATCGACGAGGGTACGACTTATATAATAAACGGCCTGCTCTCGACGTGCCGAGTCCCGATGTGCGAGCATAGCGCCTATAGCATGGTCAGTGGCGGAAAGATAAAGGTAGAAAGGGCGGTCATCCTGGGGTGGGATAAGCACGGGTGGCTGCAAGAGATAGGATTTGAGAGCTTCGAAGGCTTGGTGACACTCCTCACTCCATTGAAAGGCAACGTTCTTTTTAAGAAGGTGATGAAAAGGGTGACATTGATCTGAGAGTTGGGAGATGAAACGCCGGATGGATTGAAGTTTACCCTGCAAACTATGCAATTGTTTGAGGTTCTTGGGTGGGGGCATTTCTAGGATAGCTTTTACTTTATATAGATCGACCTCAATGCCATGCAAAGAGACGATAAAGCCAAGAAGTTTCCCCGAAAGGACACCAAAGACACATTTCTTTGGTTGAAGACGAACAGAATATTGCAACAGGCGATCAAAAATAATGGTTAAAACATCGAGATGTTCATTGCGATGTTTAGACTTGCCAAGAAGATCGTCGACGTAATCTTCAAGGATAGTGTGCATAATGTCATGAAAAATGTAGGTCATAGCCCGCTGATAGGTTGCACCAGCATTCTTAAGGCCAAACGGCATGACACGATAACAGAAGGTTCCCCAAGGAGTTATGAAAGTGGTCTTATGTTGATCGGCGGGTGCGACCAAAATTTGGTTGTATCCTGAAAAGCCATCCATGAGAGAAACCATTTCATGGCCCACAGTGAGATCAACAAGTTGATCAATACTGGGGAGGGGAAAGTCATCCTTAGGGCAAGCGAGGTTAAGATCCCAGAAATCCGTGCATATCCGAAGTCCCCCCGTCGCTTTCGTGACAGGTACGATGTTAGAAATCCATTGAGGATAGTCAATAGGTAGAATGAAGGAAACAAAAAGGAGTCGTTGGAGCTCCTCTTTGACCAAGAGAGCAATGCGTGGATGCATTTTTCTCAATTTCTGTGTGACTGGTTTGGAATCGGGGTTTAGGGTGATGTTATGGACGGCAATGGTAGGATCAATTCCTGGCATGTCAGCGTAAGACCATGCGAAAGCTTGGTTGCGAGCACGGAGAAAGGTAGTAAAGGCGGCTTGTTCTGATGTGTTAAGGGATTGTCCAATCTTCACAATGTGAGGATCCTCCTCCGTGTGGATGTTGATTTCTATAGTAGATTCGTTCAGCATGGTTTAGGTTTTAGATGGTAAGGCTCGTTGAATATAAGAATCATCCGCGCCAAGGTAAGTGAGGATGGAGTCATCATCCTGGAACTCAACAACATTAATCAAAGGCGAATCCTCTTCGATCATGTCTGGATATAGAAGGGGAAGAGAAGATGGGTCCTCATTATCGCGTTGATAAGTGAGAGGACCTATGAAGATAGCATTTATGAAAAAAAAAAAGTTAGGAGGGATGGATTCAGGGTCTATAGATTCTGTGGGTGATGATGGCAAAGTGGGTGATGATGGTTTGGTAGGGGCGACGTCTTCTTCTTCTAGGATACAGTTGACAGGAGGTGTCTCCTGTGTAGGTGTTTCGGGAAAACCGAGACCACTGCGATCATTATGTTTGCGTGTGGTCACGGGAATGAGTGTATGTCGGCCTTGTTCGTAAAGGCCAAAACCAAATCCTTTCCACGCACAGCGAGTCAAGAAGGTGAGGGCGAAGCGACGATTTGTCAAGTATTGAAAATCGGATTGGAAGGGAACCACACCAAGAGGAGGTTCAGGGGTAATGGAGGATGTGTCAACACCCCCATACGTTAGGTTAGTGCGGTAATGGGGTGGTCCGTAAGAGATTACCTCCCCCACGCGACGGTCGTAGGTGGGATGTGCATGTAATACTCTGTACTCCTGCGGGGTAGGGAAAGAACTAACGTTATATAGGCGGTACTCCCCCAGCGTAAGGCGTTGAAAAACATCTACTAAGGGGTCGGAGGTTGGGATGTTAGCTGCGGGAAGGGAAGTGGTTTTGCGATGGTGGTTCATCAGTTGAAGGCGTAGTGCAGTTGAGGTGGATGGTTGAGGTACATTTGAAGAGGATGGTTGGGTTGAATGTATGGGTGGTCCTTGATTGGTATAAGCACATCGTTTGGGCGGTATAACATATTGCAAGTTTTGAAGGGGGAAGGATCAGCTTTTACAGTGTAGGACTTCCCCTCGTATTCAAATTTTATGCATCTATGTAATGTTGAGGGAACGCATCCCATGGCTCGGATCCAAGGACGACCCAGCAATATATTATATTGGAACTCTCCCTCCAAGACATAGAAGAGTTCGGGTAAAGTACGTGGTCCTACCCGAATGTTGAGGATCACGGTGCCTAAGGTAGAAGTAATAGCGTCATTGAATGACCGCAACATGATGGGGTTGGCACACATGCAACTAGAAGGAAAATTCATTTGTTGGAAGGCTTTTGAAGAGATGATGTTTTAGGCTGGCGCCCCCCGTCAATCATAACACGACGTACCCGGATATCCCGGACGTAAGCTGAGATGAAAAGGGCAGGGTCAGGGTCTTCTGTACCAAAGTCAACAATTTCATCTTCCGAGAAACTGACTGCAGCGGCTTATTGTATAGAGACAGGAGTGGTGGGGGAGATGGATTGTTTGGTGAGAGAGGCAACATGATTGGGTGTTAGAATGGAGGCAACGGGAATGGTTTCATTAGGTAAGACCTTGATCCCCTGAAGGATCTCAACGAGAGCTTGTCGATGAGATTCAGAAGTCTGAATGAGATCATACAGTGTCATTTTTACGGGCGATTGGTGAAGCTGTTTAATCATATTTCGGTGGGCAATGCCATTAGAGATGGGATAGGCGGGGGTCCGTGAATAACCACCTTAGGCGGTGGTGCAATCGGGATGGTTGAAGGAGAAAGAGATGCTGCAGGTGTCGTTTTCTTTCACTTTCCCATTGTTTTTTCTACCCTCGAGTAGCGACACTAATCATATTAATCTCGGTAGACCTGAGATGAGGAAGATGGTTGGAATAACTCCATGGTCTTCAAGAGGTGGGGTTGTAATAATGATAGATCTTAGTGAGGCGGGGACAGATGATATAGTAGAGGGAATTGAAGCTAAAGGTCTCTCCCTTCGTAAGTTGTCTTTCTTAACCTTTCTATCCGGGAGAGGGTGACTGACGAAGGATGGTTTTTAAAGCTTTGCATCCCTCCACATCATGTCCTGGTGTGCGATGATAGGCGCAGATTTTAGACGCATCATAACCTGCAGGTCGAAGGTTTAGACGGGTCATAAGGTCTAAGTGGGGGGTAGGGAAATGGTCGCATTCTCCACCAACATGGCAAGGATTTTGGCGTAAGATCCTTTGAGGGGGTCAAAATCGGATGAGGGTATTGGGTTGTGCGGGTTTTGGTAATGTTATGGGCGTGGTTGGTTTGTACGGGTGGTGGGTTTAGCCGAGGGGTGCTGACACGTGTTTTTTCACTAAACATGGTTTTTTTGGCACAGAAGTTACGTTCGGCTGGTTAGATGATGAGGCCACAGATGATGTGGTAGTGGGAAAAAACCACGGAGAAAGGGGAGTGACAGAAAATAAATCCTTTGATGATGGGATTGGTTTAGGGTTGATAGGTGGACAGGATACGCGGGGGTAACGATGTTGTTATACCCTTTGATCTCTGTATAGGTGTAGAAGGCATAGGTCGTTTTGAAGAAAACGCAGGAGGTATGATATATTGATGTAAGGTGGAGGGATGAGGTCCCAATATGGAAGGTGGGTGTGACGATGAGGGTTTTGATTGTGATAGAGGCACGGATTGAGTTTGTCTCCTAGGTGGCGAGGCGGGTTTATTTTTGGATAAATCGAGTCACTTAGGTGGGTGTGTTAGACTGGGCATTGGTGAGGTCCCAAGCGTAGGGGAAGATTTGGCTAAGTTAATAGAAGTGGGAGGGGCATTTGGTAGAGGTGAGGGGGGTGAAGGTGAGAACATGGGCATTTTAAGCTTCTGTAAGCACTTCGGGTATATGGTGGAGGCATCAGGATTGGTCATTTGCATTTGAGTAGAACATGGCCTACTCAGACATTCCCATAGGGCCTGTCTATCTTCTGTGGAATGACAGTCCTCACGTGTGAATATGAACTTTTGTACGGAAGAAAGACGGGTTGTGATTCCAGTCCACTGTAGGTGTGATACAGGGGGTAGATGAGGCATTGTATCCATAGATGTTAAGAGGTCGACTGGTCGTTGGAAAAGATTTAGGTGATGAGGGACTAATAGGTAGGAGGGCGTGTTTTGAGAGGATCTGTTATGGTTAAAGAATTTGGTGATGTTGGTGTAGGAGATTTCTCATCTAAGGATGTCAAAAGGAGTGGCGTACCCTCCTCTTGTGCGGCAAGAGCGGTAGAAGGAGACGTCTGGGAAATGGATAGATTAGATAACATCCGCTCGCAGTCTTGTAGGGATGTGGTATAAGAAGACTCATTGATGGGAAGAGAAGTCTGGGCAGTTAACTCTTCTATGGGTAAAGAAACGATTTCACTTTTGCTTGATGGTGGTAAAGGAGGTTCGGGTTCCTGTGTTAGTGAGGAGGCTTGATTCAAAATTTTCTCGATAGAGGCTTTTGGCTGGGTATCGAAGACTGCATGGATCTCATGAACACTCTCCTCGGCTAAGATATCCTGGTTTACGTTACTGTTGGATGAGTGATTCAGGAATGGCTTGTTGAATATTTTCAAATTTCGGTTAGCAGGGGCGTTAGGATTATCGAGGGCTATATCCCCTGCATCAACCATTTCCTGCACTATGTTTTTCAACATCTTGCAGTTTTCATGACTGTGTCCCTTCACGCGGTGGAAGTTACAGAAGTCATTTTCTTTGTACCAGGAAGGTATGGCGCGAGTGGAATCAAACCCGGAATGAGGTTTAACAGGAGGTAAGGTAATGGCTCCTGCTTTGAGCAATTTTTCCAATATCACACCATATGTTTCTCCCAAGGGAGTGTAGTTGATGGGCTCGGCTTTGTATTTATAGGTGGTTTTTGGTGGAGTATTAGACGGTGGTTGGGATTTGACCATCACCGCGTGGACAGCTCCTTTTGATTTAGAAGAAGTGGACGCGTGAGGAGTGGTGGTATTTGGTTTATTGGTAGAATCAGGAGTTCGGAAAGTGGAGTTTTTGTTGCGCAACCGCAATTTCTCTTCCTCTAAGGCTCGAATTTCTAATTTTCAAGCCATAGTAAAGGCCTCGTCGAATGTACGGAAAGTTTGAATTTGGAGGGTAGGGGAGATGTGCTTAGCGCAGGCCCGCGTAAACAGTTCGATAAGTTCCGCCTGAAGCAAGGCATATGTAAGTTGGTTGATAAGACCACGCCATCGTCCGACGAAATCTGCGATAGATTCGTCTTCGAATTGTCGGATGGCATAGAGGTCTGTGATAGATACTTTCTTGGCAATGTTAATGGAGAAATGATCCAAGAAAGATTGGGCTAGTTGGTTAAAAGAGAAGATTGAGTGCTGGGTTAAAGCACTGTACCACTCCAAGGCAGGTCCTGATAAGGACATGGGAAAGGTGCGGAGTAACAAGGCATCATCATGGGCAATCAAATAACAAGCGTGTCTAAATGATCGCAAGTGTTGTTGAGGATCCTCTTTACTGTTAAAACGAGTAAATTTTGGCAACTCCCATTGAGGAGGATATGAATGAAGGGGGACAGAAGGGTGAATGGGCTCCCGACAAACTTGCTCGTATGTCAAGGCGCTACGACTTCCTGAAACAGAAGCCTCCAGGTTTTGCATTTTGTCCATCATTTGTTTAATTAGATCAGTAGTTGGATGAGATGATGGTGTGGTTGTGGTGAATGGAGGCAAATTGGACCAAGGACCACCGCTAGACACTGGCGGGGTTAATTGTTGATAAGGTGTGGAGGATGAATATGTTGAGGCGACTGAATAGGGGTGTCCCATATAGGATGTTGAGGTCACTGGATACGTGTATGGGAATGAAAAGGTAGGCGGAGCTTGAGAAGGAAAGCTCGTGTGGATAGGTGGCAGAGAGCAAGTCATGAACGGAGCAGTCTGCAAGAGAGATGATGTAGGGGCGGTCGATGGTAATGATATGTGGGGTCCAAGATTAACAAAAGGAAAGCTAATCGGGGTCGTATGAACCTCTGCAGCCGTCGGATTGGGAGACGGGGCTAGAGATGCAGGAAGCAAGGTGGTATTATCAGGCGGAGTGGGAGCTAAATGAATAGCTATACTGATAGGCATACCTACAAAGAGCTGACCATCAGGTGTACGGTCACGGGTATGAGACAAATAGTATTGTACAGCGCTGGAATTGGCATCCAGAAACTTGGCAAAGTCCTTGTCTCCTACAGGAATTTTAGGAACCTCGCTGGTATTAGTAGGATTTCCCACAGAAGGTGAAGGGGGTGATTCAGGAAAAGAAATAGAGCAAGCATGTGAAACCATGGCGGCGGCTTGCTTTCAAGTGATAACAACCATGGACAGAAGTTCACAGTAGGGTTTTAATCTATCAGGAATAGAAACAAACTTAGACTGGTAAAATTGTTAGGTTGCTGGTTTGTGAGGATTTGGAAAAGAGAGTAACCGATATCGGTCTAGTAACCGATGTCAGTTATACTATAGCCGATGTCGGTCAGATAACCGATGTCGGTCTAATAAGTCTGGGCTAACAAGATATAAAAAGGCTACTAATCTGATTTTTAGCAATGTTGAGTATATTTGTCAACTTATTGATCACAGAAGACAAAGTATGAAAGAGAAAACAGAATTTGAAAACAAGCAAGATACACACGCAAATCCAGAGACTAACCCTAGGGTTAATTTTAATTATTGTGGGCTTATGCCTTTAGACGTAGAATGATGCCAGAATCCTAAACAAGAGACTTAGAGGAAATGTCAAGTTGTTTTGGCTTATAAGGTTACCTCAATCGGGCGGAGGAATACCGCGGAAAAGGGGGGATGTTTGAGCTGTTGTGTTAATTGTGAAGTGATTCGGTATGTGTTGTGCAGTGAATGTAAGATTAATTTCCCGTCAATACCGTGGATATCACCCCCACGTATACGACCTGTTACTTAATCTATGTTCACTAGAATTGAAAAACAACAGACAGGAATGCAATGCATGTGTTTTAAACTTAAATCGAAAGTGATATTCGATGAAGCAAAAGAGATGACTTTCACTAATGCGAGATGCAAAAATAAAGCAAGTTCTTTTACCAAAATAATAAAATACCTTGTGAATATCTTTAGAAGAAGAAAACAGCAAGTATGCTCCCTATATGAAAGCAAGCGAGAAATAAAGAAAAACCCAAAATGGGTCCCACCGGGCGTGCCAAAATGTTTCACTCGGAAATGCTTCGTTCCTTTTACAAACAGATCAGGTTAGGGGCTAGGAGGAATACCTGTAGAATGTCGAGATGGTGTGTGCGTACCATAGAGAAAGATCAGGCTGACTGCGAAGAACTCCTTTTTGTCTTGGAAGGACTACCTACAAATAAGAACACAAGACCACAAGATTTTGATTAAACAATAAATGAGGAAACTGCCTTGGGCCCAGGAAATATAAAACTTCCTTTCGAAGGTGGTCAGTTTCCCTGCTAATATGAATTAACAAAAAAGACTGTAAAGTATTAATTAAGTTGTTTCGTTGAACTGGGTAGGTGGAAGGCTGGTTTTCTGGCTTAAATCAGAGGAACCGATGGCGGTTACTGATAACCGATGCCGGTTACTAATAACCGATACTGGTGGGTTCTAGGACCTTCTGGGCTGGTTGTGGTGTTGGTAAGGCTGGTTTATGGATGATATTAGGAAATGAGATGATGAGGGGTAAAAGAATAGGAGCTAGATGCAATGGCACGTTGTGTAGTGGATTCAGAAACGGATTTAGGAGGACTGAGATTCAAGAAGCATAAGAAATGTTATAACAGAGGACATGCAAGATGTGACTTACTGGTTTTAACCAAGATATAAGCTAATCTCCTTTGCTGTAGACACTTCTAGTATTTCCACTCGTCTCTGCTTGGTCAAGTGAAGATCTGGACTCTGTTCCTCGCTCTCAATGCTCTCTGTTGATTCAGAAATCCTTCGACTGATCTCCAAAATGAAATTCTGATCCGTTGTTTTGGTTTGGGGAGCCCATTTACACGGAACCGATGGCGGTTGCGTAACCGACGGCGGTCGAGTAGGAACCGGCATCGGTAAGGAAAAAGTAGGCTATTTTTAGTAAAATAGCCCACCTTCCCTGCTTTTCTCCCGAGAGATCAGTTGCGGGCTTGGTCAAGTGGCTAGAAGGTCGGTTTTGGGTGCGAGAAAGGGGTCCTTAGTTATGGGTGTAGGTGTGGACCAAGTTATGCGTCTTAATTAGGTTAGTTTTAGGGTTAGGGCTAGGTCATGATGAAGTGGCAAAGTGAGGTGGTAGGTAGGGTGATGTGGATTTATCAATTACAAGGCAATTAATAAGTAATTGTGTAAGGTTTAGGTGATGAGGCTATATTGTGAGATGAGATGCGGGTCACAAGGGGTCGTAAGACACGAATTTGGTGTCTACAGCACCATCTCTGATGATAGATGGGAAGAAATCAGCCACATCATACACGAATATGCAATCAAATCTTGGTATGTTAGTCATGTGAATTTTAAAATAAGAACCACTACTAAGCCCTACAAATTTCATAAAAATTAATGGTTAATACAGACGACCAACAACATGAGAAAGTAACAGTGGAGTGCACGGTGATAACTAGCATGAATATGTAGTCATAACCAGATATGTTAGAATTGCTAATTTTTAAACATAACCATTTCTAAGACTCGCAAATTTATAGATAACGATATCAACTAATTCTAGAATCAGAACCATTTTCAAAGAAGGAATTACCAAATAAACTATTTCAAAAGTTTGTGGTGGCAGCTAATGCTACATAGTTTATAGTTACTAGGTTGTTGGTTGTTTTCATAAACCATTAGTATCAACATAATGATACAAAAATTAGAATTGATGATTATTCTAGCTAAGGATGGCATCGCCTACTAGTCTCTAATCCACATCAATAACTCAAAAGTGTTGTCTATCAATGGGTGGCTAAATGGATATAAACAAATCCTAGTGCATACTATAGCTCATTCAGAAAACATAGAACATTTTTATTTGTACTTACCATCTTACCACAGAGACCAGTATGATTTTCAATTATGCTTTCATTTTACATAACATGAAATCATTTATGAATTGATTACTATTGTTTGTAATACATCTTGTATCAAAAAATCTAGTAGCTAGTAAGGTCTATGCAATCCAATCTGTAAGCTCAATCGGTAAGTGGTAGCTACCTAAAGTGCTAATATTGAATTTACCATTTAACCATGTAGATCACTATGTTTTTTTCAAATACGCTTCCATTTTTCATAGCAATAACTGTATTAATAACAAATAGATTGATGTTTGTTTTAAACAAATCTTGTATCAAAGGATCTAGGTGCGGGTAAAGAAGATGCAATCCTACATGCAAGGCCCACCAATAAGTGGTAGCCGCAAGCTAAAATGCTGATTTTTTCCATTGGTTAGAATTGATATGAGACCAATTAAAATAAATTATTTACTTCTCTATAGTTAACCACAAGAATTACTTGCTTATTTTATATTTGGATGGCTTGCTGTATGAGAAAAATTAATCACCCTCTAGGGACATGTCATTCAAGTTCCATAAGGAGACTATCAACACGTGAGGTGGCCTCCAACAATTTATAAAGTAATTATTAAAAAAAAATTGAAATGGGATTCTAGTCAGACAAACTCATTTCTGCTGATGTTTAAAAGCTAAAAAAGGCATTCAATAAAAAAAATCAATTGAATTTAATCCAGTACTCACCTAGGGAAAAGAACATTGCAATAGAGTCGATGGAATTTCAATAAAAGTTCTAGAAAACATTTGGAGTAAAAACAGTGTTCCATACAATTCCGAAGACACATGTGTATTACATTAGGTGTAAAGGGAAAACCTCGAACACATTTTATGGTTGGGATGAAAAGCAGAGGAGAAAATTTCTCTAAAGATATGTGGTTGATGACCGATTTGTAAAAATACTTATCACTAATAGTTTTAAAGGGATTGAATGTGGTAGAGGGCATCAAATATTTGGAGCGAGTAAATTCTAAATAAAAAGTTAGCATTTCAAAATGTCATTGTGATGATAGACCTTAACATTGTAAATAAAATACATTCACATGTTTTAGTGATGGTTCTGCATAAATCTTTAAATTACGATTGTATGATTATAAGTTGGGAGAATTCAAATTTTCTCTTATTATAAGTTCAAAGTGTGAGTGTATAAGTTGTAAATGAGAATTAACAGAAAATATTTAATGTAACAAATATTTGAGCAGTTTTTATTAATGAAATATGTATTCCTAAATTAATTCTAAACATGCTTAAATACTAGTTTTTGCTTCGATATTAGAAAACGTATATCGATTTCCAATGTAATGAAATAACTACAATACGGCATGTAAAGACTCGTCACGTCGGAACATTACGTTCTATTCAAAAAAAATTGCAGAAAAAAAATATTCCTAGTATAACAATAAGAAATGAGGAATGCCCTTAGATTTTACCTTTGTCACCACCTTCAACCATTTGATTTTTGATATAACAACATAAAAAAGGACTTGTTTTTTATTTTTCAATTGATTCACTGCACTAAACCATTTGATTTTTTTTTTTCATTTTCAGATACAAACACATGCAACATGAAAATAATCATATTTGATATAAACGATGTTTTGGCACACACCCTCCATAAGAATTATTCAACATTTAAAAAATAAAAAATGTTTAGTGGCATCGAGCTCAATGTTTTTTTAATTTTCTTAGACCTAATGTGAAATATTTCTTGTAATGGTGCAAGAAACATATCAAAGTAACAATATGGACATCGATGAGAAATTCAAATGTTGATGACATGATGGCTTCATTCCTTCAAAACATTAGATTGAAGGTTGTAAGATTCAAGTTCATATTTAAATAGGAAGATTGTGTTAAGACCAAATGCTCTGACTATGAAGGTTCTAGGAATCCCAAATTATATCTCAAGAATCTTAACTCTGTTTGGTTGTGGTTTAATGCATCGTACAATTGTAAAAAATACAGTGCTTGTAGATGAATCTTTAGAGAAAAACAAGTTCAATGATGTTGTGAACTATATAATTCCTGAAAAATTGAACATAGATTCTAAGTCAAAAGAAAAATACTTGTTAGATGTGTTGTGGCCTTTTTGGAAACCATTGAAGGACGTCAAAGATGTTTGATATTATATTAGATCACAAAAACAATTATAGGGAGATTTTTTATTGGATCTTTACTATGTTTTGTATTGTTGATTTGGAAACCCATATTTGGGAATAGTGTTACATTCTAAATTAAAATTATTGTTCAAATGTTTTACTATAATTCTACCTTTAGTAAAGGAATTTCAATTTACTTCATAGTTATATTTAAATACTAAAATATATATGGGATAGTTTTACAGTTAATGTTAAATAAGTTAATATAAAATTTTTATGCCATGTCTATTACATTTGATTTTACATCTAAATTTAAATATGAAAATATATCTGGTATGGTTTTACAATTAATTACATTCTCCTACACTAGATCATCACCCTATGCTAATTTATTCATAACATCTTCATAAATTTTCTGGTTACATTGAGGTTTAATCACACCATAATAAATGAAGTAAATTTGAGATCTAAATTTAAATATGAAAATATATCTGGAATGGTTTTACAGTTAATTACATTCTCCTAAATTGAATCACCACCCTTTCATTACATCTTTCGTAATTCTCTAGTTTCCCCAAGGTTCAATCAAACCATAGTAATTGAATCTAGAAGTGTCTCATATCTCGTGAATGTCATTAGCCTAGCGACCGCTTGGCCAATGGTGTTTGAAATATTCAAATTTGCATAGTTTAATCTTAAAAACATCTTAAAACCGATAAGAGCATTATTCCAAAAAAATAATTAAGCCTAGCAGCCGCTAGCCCTTATAAAACAAAACATGTATATGTTCTATATAGGCTAGTGGCGACCAGGTATTATTTATTAGATCAATGTTGAATTCCCTGAAATCATTAAACATTTTTTCATAGATTCATAAATTTAATTTGTGACTAGATATATTGGACTCTGGAAGGAGAATTAACAAATTCCAATATTTTGATTTTTGGATTCCAATATATTTAATTTTGGAGTATAATTAATTCCAACATAGGTTATTTTGGATTCCAATATATATGACTTTGGAGTGCAGATAATTCCAATATTTGACATTTTGAAATATAAAAGTAGTAATATTAGATTCCAATATTGGCTATATTTTTTAGCTTCTCACACTGGAATAAGTCTAGATTTAGTGAAATAAGAATTTTTGACTAGAATTAAGACATGAGATGAATCCATATGAAATTCTCCTCATACATCTCTATTAAAAATCCTACTCCAAAGAATCCCATAATAAGATGGGATATCAGCTACTAGGATGGTGGGTTTAACTCTTTTCTTAGGGAACCATGAGAATGAAACTTGATCATATTTAATATGCCCAACAAAAGGAACTTGTTTTATTTCCATGGAATAACATGAATCAAGTGATATACTAAGAATAAGACCAAGGGCGTGAACAACCTGAGTTGGCATAACATTATTTGAAGCTCCAAAATTGATAATGCAATTGCTAAGTTTATGTCCTCCTATCAACAATGACACATAAAAAATGTACAATTTTTCAAGATTTGGATGGAGAGGATGCTAATTTTTTTGAGGAAATGGATTGTGGACTAGGTAGAATCCTTCTTGAGAATGGAAAAAAATGAATTATTTTTAGAGTGGTGCCTTTAAAAAATTTGAATAATTTATCAAATTGATCTAGATGAGTTTTCTAGTATTCGACCTTAGATATTTGACTTGAATAATAATATCAAAGGAAGAGGAAGCAAAGACTTTTAAAACTTAACACTGATAGTTGTTTTGATAGTTTCCTCTTTTGAGGTTACACTATCATTTGAGATAGAAGTATTAGAAGTAGGTATTTACCTTAGCTCATGTGCACCTAGGTACTTTTTTTACATTAATTTTATTCATCCTCACCCACTTATGTGTGTGGATATTTATTTTATTATAGTTAGATATTAGGGGGTTATTATCTAGTTGTTAGTTATAGTTCTTTCCTTGATCTATGGTATTGACTAGATATTTTATGACTAGTTATTTCTTAAATATATGGTCTTGACTAGTTCTTTGATGACTAGTTCTTTCCTTGATTTATGGCTTGATCTACGACCTTGACTGGCTCTTAGATTGATATTCCTTACCTATACAAGAAAGGACCATTCTCATTGTATTTCATTAAGTTCCATAATAATATATGATATTGTCACTCATTTGTTTGTAAAGGTTTATGTAAAGTTATTCTGGAAAATTACTTTCATCTTATTGAGTGTGTTGTTTAATTAGAATGTGAGTGTTGCGTGGCTTGGTAGGATCTGTTTATCATTCCTTTTATGGTATTAGACAAGGAGATTGTTGTTGGCATCCATCTATAAGTTTCATTTTACAAACAAGGTTTTCTATCTATTCATATATTCAGATTTTATTAGTATTTTTTTTCTGCTTGCATTTTTATGCAAAACAGAGTCTTCCATTGGATTTGAAAGGTGTCAAAAACCTAAGAACAAAAATAAACCAAGGAAAACCATTTCTGGATTTTTTGAAATTGAAACTGGGTTTTTTAATTATGTGTTGCAGAAATATTTGGTTGATGTGGAGGACACCATTTTTATAGAGAGGCGTTTCTTTCCTTTTTTGGCACGCCAAGTGGGTTGTTGTGTAAGTTTTTTTCCATTTTGGGGAAAATGCAAAAACTACTATTCTGGGCGGCGAAGGTCATTTTCGTACCCATTGAAATCCTTAGCCCCCATTCATATGGGTAGTATGAGGGTTTATGCTTATGATTCCTACTAGTCTGTGCTTAAATCCAACCCTCTTTCATTTTATTTGTGTGGTGAAGGGAATAGCATTTTATTTTGTTTTAGTGGCAACTAAAATAAATAGTAGAGCATAATATTGAAAATATTGTGTCTTATGATTGGTTATTCAGATTTGAGTGCTAATTTTTGCAAAAGAGCTTGTTTTTTCATGTTTGTTCCATTACATCTATTTATTTTAAGAAACACTCTATAAATATTAAATTCCATATTGTAACATGCAATCAATTATAAAGTGCTAAAATTTAGGGGGTCTTGTTGCATTGCCTAGGTCTTGCATTTTTTTGGTGATTTTTGAGAATGGCGTCTTTATCTACTTCTACATTAGATCATGTTGAACCATTAACAACACATAATTACCACACATAGGAATAAAGAATGGAAATAATCATTAATTGGAAAGTATTATGGGCTTTAACTTCTTCAGAAAAACCAGTGTTCACTAAAGAATATGAGAAATTTTAGTGGTAAGGTGGATCACATGAGAGTCATGCAACTTGAAATTGAGATCACTTTAGTCACATAATATTGTACATTAGACATTACTTAGCCCAATTTTATACTACTATTTAGAAGGTTCTCATGTGACTAAAGTATTGATTAATCACACCTTTTTGGCCACATTGTTTTACTTTTATTTCATCATTCCCACATATTTACTTATACATGCCTATTCTGTTTCATTATTTTATGCCATTTTAGCCTAAATTGGGGTGCCCTATCTTGTACTGGGGCACCTCAGAGTGCCCTAGTCTAACCAGGGGTGCCCTGGTCCATTTTTAACTTTCCCTCCACTTTTTGGGCTCTTTGTGACCATTTTTTATACATATATTTTTCCTCGTTGGCTTTGTCAGGGTTAATTACGAAATTAAATCTTGAGAACAATATAAATATAAATTTGTCAATCCATAATGAGGGTCCTAGTGCCAAAAAATTCTATCATTCCATCTAAATTTGCATCCATTGCATCACTCACATCCATTAGTGTCATGCACCAAGGATAGGAGATATGCATCACACACCCACAACATACGGGAGGGATTCTATTATATTCCATGCACACATTCTAATACATTTTCTATAGATATTATTTCTTGCTACTTCACAAATTTCCAATGATACAAGAGCACATAGGGCACGGCATGCACACATGTACCATAACTACATCTGGGTCCAAAATGTAGTGCAACACTCAGTGATAAGACCACAAGTTTGGCAGTCTAGGTCAGTCTGACCTATTCATTATGTATCTTTATTTTTACTAGGGTTTGATACTTCCTGTTATTTTTCAGGTTGTCACTCCAATACCTAGCACATTCAACACAACTTCACGGATCTAGTTTGATAAACATAAAGCGTTTTAGATTAGCTTGCGACCATCTAGATTTTAGATTATCAGCATTTGCAGGAATCACGACACCTAAACTACATACCAGGGCACCCCAAGGCACCCCAGTATGTTCCAGGGTGCCTCAATTAACTCAAAATATCTAGATCTATCCTTCAAAGATTCTCTGAGTGTCTATTTTGGGTTATGGGATCTACTGTCAGACCTATGACAACTTGCGACAGTCTTCTGCTATCAGCTAAGTGCTTCTTCTTCATTTTCTTACATAATTAGGGTTTCATTTCATTTAATATAATTATTTAGAATCATTTCATACCATATTTACTACATTTATACAATGTTTTATTCTTCATAATTAGATTAAATATGATTACTATTTTATTGCATTTAGTCTAATTTTAGTTAATCAATCACCTCTTTTAATCCTGAAGATTTTCCATCAATTATAGATTATTTTATCAAGTTCAAGAATTTTTTGACACAATTGAAGTGGAGTGGAAGAGATAAGAAAGAAGAAGAGTGTGTTTATTTAATTATATCCAAGTTTAGAGGAACATTCCAAATATTTTCTTCTACCTTTTTCTCTTGCATGGATTCCTTAGGTGACACATTCAAAATGCCTGACTTAGAAACATTTTGTGAAAAAATTACTAGGAGAAGAATCCAAATTTTCTAACCTTGAGTATTCCACCTCTCAAAAGGCATTAATTGTATCTGATCTTAAGGGAAAGGGAAAATCAAAAAATAAAACCAAATCCACCCCTTATGCATCTCAAAGTGATCCTAGACCCAAAGAAAACATCTCTAAACCCAAGAAGTCTTCTAAATCCAAGAATAAGTCTAGTATTTCATGCTATTTTTTTGTGGGTATTGGTCATGAAGAGATTAGGTGTTATAAGAGAATGCAAGACTTAGAGGATGCAGTCAAGAAAAACAAAATTTATATCTCCACTCCACCTCCTTCTAATCAACATGGAAAAACAATTATTGTTGTTGGGAGATCTTAGTCACCACTTGCAGATATGCTTCTCATCACATGACTTCTTCCAAGAAGTCTTTTGTATCTCTAGGTTTGAGTTCTACTTCCAAAATTGAGGTTGGAGATTCTTCCTTTCTTTCCGTTAATGGGAAATGTGACATACACCTTGATGGTGGTAGTATCCAAGATGCACTGTATGTTCCTAACATCACCAAAAAATTTCTTTCTGTGTATCAAAATTTTCATTCCGGTCAACGAAAAACAATGAATTTTACACCACATGGGGTAGAAGTATGAACTTTTTTAGAGCCTCATTCACTTTTTTCTAGAGGTATTGTTGATCATAGTTATATACTATATCACTTTGAGGGTTTTGATGAGAGTTCCTCTATAGGGACAGGATTGGTTTCTCATGTAGATTCAGAGAGTAAGGTTTGGCATGAAATATTTGGACATCTCAATAACAAATATTTGAAGGAGTAGAGCTTTCATGGTATGGTTGATGGTCTTTCTAGAGTTTCTTGTCTTGAGGTATTTTTTTATGGATGTGCATTAGGGAAACAACACCAAGATCCATTTCCTAAGAATTTTTCTAAGAGAGCTTCTTCACCACTTGATCTTGTGCATAGTGACTTGATGGTTTTTCCTACCCCCTCTTTCAATGGATTTACTTATGCACTTACGTTTATTGATAATTTATCGAGGCGTACTTGGGTTTATTTTCTCAAGTACAAAAGTGATGTTTTTTCACACTTCAAAGTCTTCAAGGCTTTTGGCCGAGAAACAATCTTCTAGTTGCATAAAGAACCTTCACACTGATAATGGGGGGAGTACTTCAGCAATGAGTTTTCTAAATTTTTGACAACTCAAGGTATTATTCACCAGCATTTTGTTCCTCATACTCCACAACATAATGGATTAGCAGAAAGGAAGAATCAAAATTTGAAGGAAATGGCTAACTGTATGATGCATTCTAAGATATTTACCTCCTATCTATTGGGCAGAAGAAATTAATTGTGCTAACTACATTCAGAATCGCACACCACATACAAGCACTTGAGCATTTGAATCCAGAGGAAGCTTGGTCCAACACTAAGCCAGATGTCTCATTTTTTGAAGTCTTTGGGAGCCATGCTTGGGCATTTTGTGCCAAAGAAAAAAGGAAAGATTTGGATAAGAATAAAAACCCTTGATATTCATAGTGTATTGTGGGGACATGAGAGCTTATCAAATTTTAGATCTTGATACTCATGAGGTTATTTTTTGAACACATGTTCAATTTTATGAGCACTTCACTCCTCATGATTATTCATCTTCTTCCATGCCTAATTCTTCTTCTTCATCTCATCTTGAGGATCCTTTATTTGAGGAGGTTGATGAGGAGGTTATAGATGCCATTGAGGATCCTATTCCCACTGATGTTGTCACTATGCCTAAGTGGGCTTGTACTACAGTTTCTGAGGAAACAACTTTCATCCATGATATTCCACCCACTAGGAATCATCACACACATTCTACAAGTTCTGGAATTTTTCGCCAGGTAGTTTCTGAAGATCCACAGTATTTTTCACAGGATCATAGGATAAAAGAGTTGTGATGATGCAATTGTAGCTGAGTATTATTATTTGATGAAGAATCATACTTGGGATTTGGTATCTCTTCCTAAAGGAATAAATATGGTTAGGTGTAAGTGGGTATACTAAACAAAATACGCAGTTGATGGGTCCATTGACAAGTATAAGGATCGTCTTGTTACAAAGGGTTTTTCACAAGTGGAAGGTATTGATTACTCTGAAATGTTTGTACCCATTTCCAAGATGGATTATGTATGCCTTTTAATTTCTATTGCTGCATCAAAAGGGTGGTTTGTATACCAGATGGACATGAAGAATGCCTTCGTACATGGAGATTTACAAGAGGAAATATATATGGAGTAGTTGACTATGGATTTGTTCATGATTCTTCTCTTGTTTGTAGGCTCCAAAGGTCTCTCTATGGTCTCAAACAAGACCCTAGGGATTGGTATGAGAAGATGTATTATTTTCTTCTATCTAATGTTTTTTTTACATTATCTCTCTGATCATACAGTATATCTTCATCTTGTTGGTGAGGATATTGTGATACTTGCCTTGTATGTTGATGATCTGTTACTTACTAGTAACTCTTCTTCCCACATTCAAAGTATTCAGAGGGATCTTTCTACATAGTTTGACATGAAAAATCTTGGGTTATTGCATTATTTCCTTGTATTTCATATTTCTCATACATACTCAAGGATTCATTTCAGTCAGCAAAATTACACCCGTGATCTTCTTCAATGTTTTGATATGGCTGATTACAAGCCAAGTCCATCTCCTTTTTAGCCTAGGGTTACTCTTACTTCCACATGTACCACACCACTTTGTGATCCTACATTGTATAGGTAGTTGGTTGGGAGTCTCATGTACTTGACCCATACTCACCCTTATATTTCATTTGCAGTAGGGTTTGTATCGTGGTTTGCACATTCTCCTCATAGTAGTCATTGGATAGGATGCTAAAAGGATTTTGTGTTATTTACACGGAACTTCCCACTTTTTCCTACACTACACTAGGGGTTTTACTCAGTTGGTTGGGTATACAAATTCATATTGGGAAGGTTCTATTGATGATAGGAATTCCATTTCTAGATAACGTTTTTGTCTTAGCGCTTCTCCAGTTTCTTAGGCATGCAAAAAGCAATAGGCTATTGCACTTTCATCTTCAGAGGCAGAGTACATGGAAGCAGTTACAATGAGTCAACAAATTCTTTGGCTTCAACAGTTATTGACAGAGTTTGGATTCCCACAGGATTCATTGACTGTACGTTGGTGTGACAACCAAAGTGCAATTCAAATTTCTCGTAACCCAGTTGAGCACCAGTGGACCAAGCATATTGAGATACACATCCACTTCATTTTTCAACACATTCAGGATGGATTTATTTTCTTGGAGTACATTCTGACTCAACAGCAGGTTGCAAACATCTTTACGAATCCTTTTGCATTACCTCACTACCTTGAGTTACATGGAATGCTTGAGGTTTCGGAAGTTGTTCTTGGGGGGTTTTTGTGAGAACATATTCCTTCTTCTTCTTCTTTCTCTTTCCTTATAGCAGGATTCTTTCCTTCTTTTGGTTCAAGATTTCTTCATGGATATATTGTACATGAATACCTCATCAGGCCTAGTTGCCTAGGACTCATACTGTGGACATGTCACTTTCATTTTGGCCCCTAGCTTCACTTGAGGAGGGGTGGTAGAGTAGGTATTTACCTTAGCTCATGTTCACCTAGGTACTTTATTTACCTTTATTGTATTTATCCTCACCCAATTATGTGTGTGGATATTTCCTTTTATTTATTTAGATATTAGGGGGATATTATCTAGTTTTTAGGTATAGTTATTTCCTTGATCTATGGTATTGACTAGATCCTTGATGTCTAGTTCTCTCATAAATCTATGGACTTAACTAGTTATTTGATGACTACTTCTTTCCATGATTTATGGCTTGATCTACGACCTTGACTAGTTTTTAGATTGTTATTCCTTTTCTATATAAGCAAGGCCCATTCTCATTGTAATTCATTGAGTTCCATAATAATATATGATATTGTTTCTCATTTGTTTGCAAAGGTTTATGTAAATTTATTCTCGCAAATTACTTTCATCTTATTGATCGTGGTGTAATTGATTAGAATCTGAGTGTTCTTGGCTTGGTACGATCTATTTATCATTCCTTTTAAAATGACATTAGAATGACATATATATTGGCTAGAATGTTATGGGAATTTATTCTTCAAAAATCAATGATTTCCAATTTATGAATAATTGATTCTTTGAACTACTCTGATAGGAGTCATGAGCCTTCAAGACTACAGTTAGACTTTTCCAAATTTATAGACATTATAATTCATCCTTGAAAGGAAATAGCTAATCCTTTGATCATCATCACAGATGTTCTAGTTGAGTTATCACTCAATACATTCAACTTTAGGGACTACAGTGAGTGTCCCATGAATTTCAAGTTCTTGATTTTCACACTTGGACAAACATGGACAAGAATTCAACTTGATGGAATCTATTGAATTTGGAAAAAAATTATCTCATAGTTTCTTAAGGCTAGTTCATGAAAAGAATCTGACCTGCAGATGATTGAAGGTGAGATAATATCTTGAATTATTATATGATTCATGGGAAGTTTTATCAACCATCCGGTGAAGTACATTATCACATTAAGATTTAGAATGCTTTACCAAACTGAAACATCCTCGTGTGAACTACACCTAGGCTTTATCATGCTTGCAAAAATACATGTTGCAATGCATCCATCTGAAGTATTGCTTACCATATCCCACTAAATGACTAGGTACGTTGGCATTTTCATTAAGATCCCTTTTATGAATGCTACCTAAAATGTTGTAAATCCTATAGGTCCCTTTTTTGTCCTTTCCAAGATGTTAGCGTGCATGTTCATGATGGAAACAATTTTGTAGAGGTAACATAGTTCTTAATAAGTAATGTCTCAATTACAAGTACATCCTTGTTCAAAGAACTTTACTTCATGTTATAAGGATTTACTAATAGATATTTTCTCTCTCTTCTTTGAAGATAATATTAAGATTGTATTCACCTATACAATTACTATGATCCAAGACATTTTGATTTCCACTAGAATCCTTCCCTAGGTTAATTATCTTGGCCATTTTAAAAGTGATCATCAAGTAATAGCAAGCTAAGGACAGGTGGATGAATAGGATTAATACCATGTCTAATGAGTTGTAGAGACCAACAAGAGACATAGTAGCATAATTGTAACAATACACTTGTGCTTCTTTTCTTTGTTTTACAGATTTACTAACATAATTACTTGGGGACTTTCCCTTCACTTCCCATTGTATCTGCAATCATCAGACTGCATGCTCAAAATATCATTGATTATATGGTATACTTCATCTGCATGGTTATCAAACACAAATGGCTCAAATCAATCAGATATATTTTCTTGAATAAACTTCAAATACTTCAGATATGATATTATTATGCAAGAGGAGATGCATGGCTCTAATGCTCATTTAACTCATACATCTAAATGAATATATCTTAAATTAGCCATTAAGTCTTTATATTTAATGGAATCCTTGGGCCACTCTAACTACTTCTATTTGTAAAAATATCATATGTAAAATCGGCATAAAAATGGGATTTTCTCTGTTGGGTAGTGTGCCTCCTCAACCTATTGTATCACGCCCACGTTTGTGCTCCACTTATAGGCTTTGACTATCTGTGTGCAATCCTGTTTCGTATAAAAATTAGTAGTCAATTAATTATTCTTATACACGTAATTGACACTAATTCACATACTTAAACACTCATTATGTAATAAATAATGCACAAGTTATCCCAATTAGGCCAATAATCTTATCTATAATTAAATGCTCATCCAAAAACCATGCAAAGGAATGTTTGGAATCACATGGTCACCACACTTATTTTTAATCAAATAGGGAAAATCAATGGTCTCCCTAATGTCTTCCCCCAACTACAAAAATCAATCCTCCACTCATGTATTTGCTTCATGACCCCACCCATGAATGTTAAGTATATTCAAAAATCTCATCCATAGTGTACAGTAATGCACATCCTCATTATTACAACCTAACATCCCTTGTGACCCCAGTAAGGTTTGAGATCATACCTTCCATAAAATCTTTTCTCTTCACGAACTATGACGGAAGTAAAATCAACTCTTAATTATGTCCCATTCAAGCAAGGTTGCTTTTGTAAATTCTTTCACTCGTTAAACACAAATTGCTATCCATATTCATTATAAATATGACCTTCTTTCTTAGAGATTCGTCCTTTTTGGATAACAGGAATTTTAAAAATTCCTCAAGATTGAAATATAAAAATGATGGTCAAATCTCAGGTCCAAGTTTTGAGGCCCAATTTTGGAGTCTTTGAATTCAAAACTCACCATCTAGAGTAATGCCATTTTAATATGCAATTTGACACACTATATCAAAATACCAGCCAGGTGTCATCCTCATTCTCATGCTATTCAACAAATCTCTTTTTCTTTGCATGCTACATATTATTCATTTGACACTTATGCTTATTTCTATGCTAACATGGGGGTTGACAGCCACCGAGGAAGTGAATGCTTCTGGGATCAAATCCGTTGGGCAGCCCCCGCATGAAAATATTAATCCATTTTTCTCTAGTGTCTATGAGTTGCAGGTTTGTTGAGATCGCAGCAAGGAGCCCCTCATCCACTTTGCGTCCGCATCTGTCATATATAATCTCCATACTTCTCCTTGCATGTTACTCTGTTTGGTGCCTCTTCAATTTTCGCATAGATAATCTAAACAAGAAGATTATTTTTAACTCTGATCATGTAAATATTGTAATGCCTAGTAGGGACCAGATCCACATTTTTGTAAGTGACCTCTACTGCTATCTTGGTTAGATTATTACTCACCTGTTCATCTGAAAATGCTGTAGGATTAATCGTCATATGAGTTTCTTGCAGTATCTTTTTAATTTTGTGCCTAACACATGCCTCCTTACTCACATCGAACTCTAGTTCGTCCATGTGATTCTACATACTCAATCAAACTTTGTTTCTTGTGCACATATTTGCACCTTACGGATCCATCATTTCCCAATTGTATTATTATTCTGGGGAAAGAATGCTCTGCAACCTAACGCGAATAATTTTAGTAGGGTCATTGGCATACCCAAGGTCTGACATTCATACCATTTCTTATTCCTTGTGTAGACTAGTGTGTGTACCCATAGGTACATGTGTTCTAGTGCCTATAGGTATCCCTTCTCCCATTCCTCCTAAACTTCCCTCACACCACATCTACCTATTAGAGCTTCACCTCACTCTTGATCTTTTCCATGTCACCTCCACCGGGATATTCTTCCTCAACTTCAGGTAGCTCTCAATGTCATCATGTTGATCCGATCTTTACTCCATGACGCTCTTCCTTGCTCACCCGTACCTGTGTACTAGGTATCGTTGGAAAACCTTTGCCATGTCACAGTTAATATTTCTTTCTTATGAATTCTTCTGTGACTATCACTCTGAGTCAATAAATCTATATGTGCATGGAAAATTAAATTATGTTAGACTTGGTTTTACAGGATTCGTTCTCAGCGACCTCCTAATAGACTGTGAAGTCCTAATTCCCTCATTTGAATCCTTACACCACCTTCGTAGTATCCTTTTGTGATGGTCCAGTGTGCCACTATCTTCCTTCTCTATTTCCTACGATTCTCTATTATGTACCATATCCAATCAAATTCTTCCTCTTCAATTTCCTAGGATTCTCATTAATTCAGGACCCACGTCTAAAGTTTTGAATTCACTACAATCTACTTTCCCTTAGAGGATCTATTATAGTGATTGTATACCATTCGACTTACAATTCTTACTTACACGATTCCTTTGATAAATCAATGTCACTCAAATATAATATACACATGTATAGCTCTATCTTTCCAACTGCCAGTATCTGGAGACATCATCAATGATTCCATAACGTTTGGCTTACAAACAACCTCATTACTAGTGCCATAGACATAAATGATATATTTATTATCTACATCTACTCATTTTGCATCAAACCTCAACTTCTTCGAATTATATAAACTATTCACAGAGTACTTAAAAAAACACGCGGTAAATGTGAAGGGTAACTTACACCATGGGATATTCTCTCTAGTCTTCATGTAGAATCTACTTATACAAAAGTGCTGATAAACTACAAAATCATCTTGTCCATCCAAAACACTTGGCAATTATTGTGGCATGTGCCAATCTCCCTCAAATGCGTCACGTATTCTCCTATACCATTTTCCATGTGCTACTTATAGGTGCTTGAAATACTACCTTGGCATGTAAATTTGGAGAATCTAATGGTCATGGAATTATGCTCCTTTGGATATACCCACATCTTCTCCTTATGCCCATCAGGTACACCAATCTCAAAAAGACCAATAGAAAATTTTTTTAGCCCATGTCTGAGCATTTAGTCTCACCTTTCTATCAATTGTATGTCATAATGTGCCTCCTCGACAATGTTCTCTATAATATATAAGTGATGTTGTATTATGTATTATTCATCATCTTATGAACAATGTGAAACCAATGCTTGTTCACCTCCTTCTAACGCTCAGACATGCCTAGCATGCAACTTGTGAGTCGCACATCCACCCTTGTAGCATGATCCTCAATATTGGTTACATTCATTACGTGACCCCTTTATGGTAGTTCTGTGAGACTATTGTAGCTTCTACTAGGGATAATTTTAGTGGAAAATATTCATAATATGGTGAAAATTTCATTCTAGGAAAATTTGGAAAGGTGGTTTTTTTGGAGCAGGTTAGTGTCTTGTTCGCCTAAAATTTATAGTTTACATTTTTTTTGGGTTGGCTTTGCCTACATTTGAAAAAATTTCCTATAAAAACCTAGGTGATTCATCGTGTAGTATACTACGGTACTACCACCAGTACCTTACCAATTCCGTGAAGTTGTGAACTTGCATACTCTAAGCACCAGAGAACAATATAGATGTTATCATTTGATTACTTAGTAGCTTAGTAGTCAGGTGACATATGCTATTTGTTGATGCGGGACAGCTACTAAATATTGTATGGTAACACGACAATTTTTTTTTTCTGTGGACGGGTGATAAGGAGATCTTGCTGACGGGCGACAAGGAGGTTTTTTTTTTTGATGTGTGACAAGGGGGTTAGTTCATTGATGCACAATAGGGATATGCATTGACGCGCGATAAGGACGTATTGCACACGTCTGACAAGTGGTTTAGTTGATTGACACTGACGATACGTAGGTCTCTGCACACGTACGAATCATTGTGGTTAGTTGTTGATGCATGAATCAAGGAGGTATTGCAGATGTGACGACATGAGATAAATTTTCTTTGATGTGTGACTTAGTAATCTTTTGCTGAAGCATGAATCAGTTCAGAATAATGGAAGGTGCTAGTGCTTAGAATGGGAAAACCCAAAAAGTAACTAAGAATTATAATAAGTCCCTATTCAAGTATTTTGGAAACTCTGCTGCTACAGATACCGCAACCACTAGCACCCATATAGCTTCCGCCAAAAATATCAAAGTAATGACTTT
Organism: Taxus chinensis; assembly: GCA_019776745.2. Lineage (NCBI taxonomy): Eukaryota > Viridiplantae > Streptophyta > Pinopsida > Cupressales > Taxaceae > Taxus > Taxus chinensis. Next base: position 119,241,752 of record CM034155.1, on the reverse strand, counting down.
GTAGAAGGTAATATTGAGGTGGACATGCATTCTACACATTATCAACCAAATGACACCTATGATGATACCATGCCAGATCTTGAAGATATACCTGTTGAGATGCCAAATCTTGAAGATATTCTTCTTGTTGGGGTGCAACCAAGATTGCATCATGATTATGATATCACACATATAAATACTCAACAAAATGAAACACAAAAATAAAACTCAAATTCTGGTTCAGGAAAGAGGAAACCAGGTGATTGTGATATTTCTCAGAATTCTACTCAAAAAAGTAAAACATTGAAAACAAATAAGAATATGTGGACAATTGGGAGGACTTACAAGTTTGATTGGGCTGCCAAATTTCTATTTATCAAACTTGTACAATCATCTAATTCAGAAGATATCCCATCTAAATGTACATGTACAATATGTAGGTGGAAATTGCGAAAGCAACAAAAAATGCAACTGACGGTGGACACTATAGAAAAACACTATGGAAAACAATATTTGACTGTAACGGGGGCAGGATGGCTAGAAAATAAAAACACACAGGTGGAAAAATGAAGAAAGAATGCATGGATTTTAAATACGCAATAGAGTATGAAGCATAATAGAAAAAACATAGACATCTCATAGAAAATGGAGGAATGATCACATCGCAAATTGGTAAGATGAATCAAAAAAATTTGCATGCAAAACTCATACAGTTCTCTACTTTATTTCACATACTAAATAAAGGAAGACCGTTTTCAGATTTCCTTGATTTCAAAGTTTTGTATCAATATAATGGAATTACCGAACGTACCTCAGTATTATTGGTTTGACAGTAGTGCATGGGAAATGGTAAAATGTCTTTCGATGATAGAGAAGGAAGATTTGAAATAGAATGTAAAAAAATCAAAGTTTATATCTCTTTCAATTGATGAAGTGATAGCAGTAGACAAAAATGCATGGGTATGTATCCACATCTATACTGTAAAAAATCATATAAGGACACCTCATTTGTTGGGTGTTATGAAAATGGTTGTAAATTGCAATACCGAATACCTACATAAAATAGTTGTTTCTCATTTGAAAGATATTGTTGGAATGACTGATTATGACATTGCTACGAAGTTGGTATGCGTCAGAGAAGATGGTGCATCTATCATGTAGGGTCACCGAACAGGGTTGTGTGTTAGATTACAAACAACTGTGGCCCCATATATGCAACCAATTCACTGTATGGCTCACAAAATGAATTTAGCGTATAAAATGGTAAGCAACTACGAAAATGTTGCTAAATTAGAAGAACTTATAAGAGAACTTCATGCCTATCTTACAAGCAGCCCAAAGCGATTTATTGAGTTCTAGAAATTCACAATTGGAGTTATAGATGGAAAAAAACTTCTGAAAGATATCGAGATGAGAGGGATCTCTTTGTATGAACCTACATGCAGAATTCGTGAGGAGTATCCTACGTTAGTTGGTTTCATGCACAAATATCGTCATGAAGTTGATAGGGCAAGGGACTTGTTGTTCTGTTTAACTGACTTAGAGACATTGCTTACATTTATTGGTATTCTTCCAATGTTGCAGGAGATCAATACACTGATGAAGCATACACATGGGAGATTAATTTATATTGTGGATTTTATAGGAATGAGAAAAATGGTATGTCAAAGTCATGATATCTTGTAATGTTGCCAAGATATTTTTGATACACCTATTTTTGAGAATTGGAAAGCTTTATTATATCTTAAAAATCTCAGTAACTATTTGAGATTTAATATCCACGATCACCTCTGCATCACTGTTAATGGGAGGGACATACCACTGCACATTTTGCAAAAACATTAAGATATTACTGGATCGGAATGAGAAGATGTTCCTGTGACACATAATCTCTTTGAGTCTGTTATAGTTGAAATAAGAATAAAGCTTAAAAAAATTTCAGAATCCTTATCATTATAAATTAGAGAACATTTTTCCAAAGATCAAATTCTTGAAGCAATGGGTGTGATGAATCCTAATTTTTGGAATACTGAAGGTGGTCGTGCAGACTTTGTAAGAAAGCATTTCCATAAATCCATGGGTACAATAATGGAACATTTCACAAAGGCTTTAGAGTTCAAGGGTATGGAAATCAAAGGTATACTGAATGCTGGTTTATTAAAGTTTCAATCAACAAATTTTGCAACAACAATGAGGAACCAATATAAAAATTTAGACGAACCTTCAGAAAGTGGTGCTATTACAAGGCTGTGGCGAGGAATCTATCAAAGTTCTATCTTACAAGAAGACATCAGTGAATATTGTAGATTATATGAGTTATGCCAAACAATGATTTTTGGGCCTGTGGAGGACGAAAGGGTTTTTAGTGCTTTATCATTTATAAAATTAAAATTGAGAAACAGATTGAATAAAAATCTAAAAAGTTGCATGAGGTGATATGGATCTCTCTACTCCATAGAAACATTTCCTTTCGATAGAGAAATTGTGCATTGGAATTCCCTTTTCGAAAGAAGAGGTGTGAACAATACAACTATAAGTACAACTGTTCCCAATGATGAGAGTGGAATTGGTGCATCGTCACACTCTACAGAAGAGAACATCGAGTTTGAAGAAGCTATTGATAATGGATTGTTTCAACTTTAAATAGGTATCTCCTTCACCTTACTTTTATTGTTTTCCACCTTATATTTTAACTGTGGTTATTGATTCAATTTCATATTAACTCTACAGATGCAAATATTGACTGAGATTTTTATGAAATTTTGTTTCAGCTTTTGTTGTCATTAAAGATGTTACAAGTATATATATTTACATTTATTTAAATACAATTATTTCATCTTTCTTTTTTAAAACATGGGTTGACATCCATCCGAGGAAGCTCACACTTCTTGGGACTGACATGTCAGGAAACTCACCCATCTATCTACTAATCCATTTCTCATGTTGAGTTTTCTTAAATCAAAGATCTAGCACACTACGAAGGATGATTTCACAACCATCTAAAACAAAAGAGGTAACTTAAACCCTATCATATGACATTTTTTGATTTTTTATAATTATGTTTAATTTATTTTTATATTTGAAAAATGATTTGATCTATTTTTTAAACATTATGGGATAAAATCACACAATCGAATTTTACAAAGAGAGGAATATTTTTCCATATTATACAACTCTTCATCCACGATCGTGCTTGAAGATAAATCTACGTCCACATAAAATTCATCATCATCCATATATATTTTAATGTCATTATATCATTATCCTAATCCTGACAGTGTGATACTCCAATTATTATTAAAATAATTATTTATCTATTTTAAATGTGCAAAAACATCTCTGTCCTAGCACATTCCATTTTTTTTAAAACAATTATCCATTATCATCATTCATCATCATCTATATCCATTCTAATGTCATCATATCATTACAAGTATAGAGAAGAAGATTTTGAAAACATTTAAATGTCTCTGTCGTACTAGATTCCAATTTTTCTTAAAACAATTATCCATTATCATCATTTTGATTCCATGATCGTGCTTGAAGCTAAATCTATGTCCACATACAATTCATGATAATCCGTATCTATGAGACTATGATTCTATTCTAATGTCATCATCCACATCTAATGTAATCATCATTACAATTAGAGAAGAAAAATAAACATCATATACAATCTAGAAATTCTATACATAATATATAAGAAGTTATAAAATTAAAGATTATATAGTATTTAAAATTTTCAAAGGGTAGCACATTCAAGTTTCAAATTTCAAATCCAGATAATAAATTTCAAATTCCATGACCATCACATTCAATGTTTTAAATATAGATTATAAAGTATTTCAAACTTTCAAATTTAAAGATTCTATTTTTCAAGTTTCCGCCCTCAATCATGAAATTTTTCAACCCTCAAATTTTTGTACCCCTTTCCCCAATGGCTTGAATAATCCTACAACTTATGAGATCTTCCACAACAATTTCTAGATTCTTTACAATTCTTTCTTCTTCCTTTGTCACATTTCCATGGGATAACAAACTTGGATCTGCAGTTGCCTTGGTTTTGAATACAATTTCAGGGTCGAAGCCATGCTCTTTAATTATCTGCTTCAGTGTATTGTTTTGTTTGTTAACTAAAACAATTTTTTCCTTCAATTTTTTTTTTGCGGATAAATTGTTGTTCGTGGTTTCCAAGTGAACTTGGAAAACCTTTTATTGACTCTTCAAATTTTTATATTTCAATTGCACAAAAAAAGTGATGTCAATTAAACATATTACTAAAATAAGAAAACTTCAAATTCATAAAAAACATTGTTTGAAAGTGATAATACTTACGACCACTCTATCTCTCTCAGCATTTGCAATTGCTATCAGATCCTTGTCCTTAGACCATTTGTTAAAATATGTCTGGGCTTCATCACTAATATTTTCCAATTTGTTTAATCCTTTATCTAAAATATTGTCTTTATAATTGTTATTATATGTGACAGTCCCACTTCTTACTTGGGTAAGTAAGGAATCCATCTTCGCGGGTTGATTATGGATTGTAGTGTATAAACTATCCCTTTGCCAATAATTTTCAAAATGACTTATTATCTCATTTATTAGTACTTTAGCCCTTCTCTTCCATTCTATGAGCTAACTGATATGCGGTAGAATATACTCATCAACATGGGATTGACAATCATAACCAATTAAGTTCTCTAAAGGAAAAGGTAGCAACTATTCACCATATTTATCTAAAGAAGATGAACTCGCTAGAGAGGTATGGGGGCTTTCGGGTTGATCATCGAATGCTACTCGTTTCTTCCTTTAGGTGGCTTGATCCTATTTGTGATAAAATAAATTGATATTCAAACAAATAAATCTAAAGTGAAATGTAATGAAAGTTGAATAAATTATGTTGAAATTGAAGTATACATGATGGCCTTGAATCATCTCTCGTGTATTAAAAAAACTTGTTGGGTCGTTTCTATCAATGCCCAAGTAATCTTCATCAAAATTTATATTATTTAAAACCAATATGCCTATTACGCTGGAAAAGCCACCGAGAGAGAGGGTTGGAATGCGAAACGAGGAGGAAATGTTTAGTGTCCCACTAGGGACCAAAGGAATTGGCATGCGTTTACCAATGTTATTTTTTCCTGATTCTCTGGTTAGCATTTTAAATATTATTTGTGGAGAAAGGGGTGGTACCATTGTTTTTACAGAAGGTGAAGGACTGCAATGTGCTGAAAAGCTCAAGAAAAATCATATGAAAAATTGTTAAACCATGCAAAAAATAATGAAATTAAACTAAGTACTATTCAATACTTGTACCTTGTTGTTGAGGGGTAGCTTGTCACGGTGCTTGAGGTGGCCATGTTGGAGTAGTAATTGGTGTTTTTTGAGCTGTCTATTGTTGGGAATGCTGAGGTGGTTGTTGAGAAGAGACGATTGCATGCGACTGAACTGAGTGATTTGGGGAAGACGATTGACTTTGAGAAGCACGTGTATGGTCCAAAGCCCCTGTAATGTCATCAAAATAAGATTGTATGTCAATTCAATAGGGTAAAATTTAAATGGAAAAATGAAAATACAAATTTGGAATTTGTAAATAATAAATGTAAGGATATTAATTCTCTGGCATTTAACGAATTCAAACAGTTGGTGGTTCGGAGATGAGTGAACTTCCATTGCAGATTGTGAATCTCTTGATGCCTCAGCATGCTGTTGGCCTCTTCCTCTTGATGCATCTTTTTTTCAGGGAAGGGCCTCCAAAAATATTCTTTGCAAACAGTAAATAGTTAATACCTGTTGTCAGTCTAATTTTGAAATACAAACTTTATAGTTTATACCTGTTGTTCTTTAAATGGAATTGACAAATTCGTCAATGCCTCGTCCGTGCATGTTTTTCCAGACACTTCCTGAAATCTCATGCAATAATAAACACATCAAACACCCTTTTCACCCGGTTTACTAATTCGGATTTAATCACCCAATAATAAATCATTTCAAGAATTTCCAAGCCACAACTTACCCAAAACCAAACATATTTTGCATCCTCCTAGGTCCACTTATAGCCATTTTCTTTTCATACTTTTCCTTAATTAATTTTTTTTTTTCCTGACTTGTTTGATTAGTATAAAAGTGTTTTTTTTGTTTTGTGCGTGTAATCACTTGATCCACCGCTAAGAATATGGAGCACAACCTCACTTCACATGGTTCTTCATCCCAACCAATAACCACCTCAGCAACTACATCATCCATGCCTTTGGATACCTCCCTCATGGACACCCATTCCCTCATCAATATACCTCACTGAATACCCTTCGGTCAAACTTAAGTTTTACACCATCATTCCATCCCATCTAGGCTAGCCACCCCACCCTCTGTCAGATTGGAGCCTATTGGTAATCTCATAGTCCCTCTCAATGATACAGAATTCCAATAACTTCTTGATGCCAATCCGATAGCTCTTTAAGACTATCTTCTTAAAAGATACATAAAAATTCCTATAGATGGCCCACTGCTTCAAAAATTATATCCTTACCATGCCAATTCTGAATCCGTTACTCCCACAGAAAATGAACCTTTGATAGCTCCACGTGATTTTGCTTCATCCTCTACCAACCCACCATCCCACTAGACTACTCTGTTAGTCACACCCATTCCTCATAATCTCCCCCAGATCAACACAACCATTGTAACTACCGTCCTATCACCACCATAACCACAACTATCACTAATACTCTCATCCAACCCCCCATGTATCATATCCCCTATCTGAATAGAAAATCCCTCTCACATCACATGTTTATACCATTAATTCTCAAACTCATTTGATGGTTCCTTTGTATTATTCAGTATTTCCTTCATTCTATCAACCTATCTATGCCCATATCCCCACTCAGCAATTACCACAACAAACTGCCTAGTCCTAACAATCGTATCATGCTCCTATTTCTCAATAACAAGTATTTTATCAACCTCCACCTCAATCAAAACCCATGATTTACACCCACCCATATCAAGTTCCTCAAACTCCCACGCATCCGCAAATTCAACAACCATCTTTCATTCCTCAAGAAACTATTCCCAATGATCCCATGAAGGTCTTAGTAAGTCAATTAACTAAGTTAGAGGCCACTACTTTGGGGTCCAAAGTCACATTATCCTACGAACAAATATGTAATGAACCCATCCATCCATCCATGCCAATTAAACCATATCCTCTACACTAGGAATTTCAAAATTTCACCAAATTTAATAATAAAGAGGACCCATAGCGACATCTTCGAGCACTCAAACATGCATGTTATCTTATTGCACATGACCAGGATTTTATGCTCCATACCTTCCCCATGTGCTTATCTGGTCCTACCCTGTATTGGTACAATAATATCCCCCAATATTCCATATTTTCTTTCTCTCATCTTACACAATTATTTCTAGAACACTTCTTTTTTAATATTATGCGTAAGGTAACCATCAATGATCTGTATACCATCTGATAATTCAAAGATGAATCCATTGTGGATTTCATCGCATGATGGCGTAATATTATAAATTAGTTATCTTTTTCTCTTCCTCAAAATGATCTAATCGAACTCTTCGCGTGGTGTTGTGCGAAGCATATTGCCTCTACTTTGCAAATTTAATCATTTCAAACTTTTGAGGAATCTTTCACAATGGCTCGCAATCTTAAGACATGTGCCCTTGAATAGGGCCATTTAAAATTGAAGTCAAATAAGTACAAATAGGAATTCATTAGACCAGCTGCATCAAATGATAAGTAAAAAATAGTGGCCAATGCTGTCATTATTAAATCATCTCCTAAATCTACATCTACTACATTAGCTTAACAATGATTCACACAACCAACGCCTAATTATACTCCTCTCGGGGATTCATACATCACGATCTTTGATAAATTCATGATAGTAAACTTGATCACACTATCGTCTATCTAACCAGTTGATGAGTTAAGGCCAAAACCCACATGGTATCATGAGGACCATTACTGCAAATACCACCAAATCTGAGGACATGACATAGAGAGATGTCAAAATTTCAAGGATTTGGCCTAAAGAATCATTGATTGGGGAGATCTTCAGGTAGATAATCCAAATGTTTCACCTAATCAACCATTAGACATTTTTATACAACCATTTCTAAACCATGCACCTACATCAACAATTCAAACCACTATTGCTTCTACACCCCAAACTCCTAATGCCCACACCATATATACTATACACATTGTTAATGAAGATACAATTTCATCCAAAAATTTACCTTTGTCATCAACCATCATATACACCACCTAGACACTCTCCCTACATCCACAATCTCTTCAACATGCATCCCCATACCAACATCATTCATATCTACGTCCACCTCAGCGTCTCTTCCCACACCCACACCCATTTCCACACCTATCACACTTTCCCCATTTACAAATATTACTCCTACTTTGTCACTTATTACATCTACTTCATCACAACTGATTACCTTATATATAATTTTTACACCTTTACCCATTATCCCATCCTTAGCATCACTTCCAATCCCTCTTTCTGTACTTTTACCCACACCTACTACATCCACTATTGTAAACACATCTATGTCACCTTCCTCTTCTACGAAAATGTCATCACTTGAAGACTTTTGGCAAGAATTTCAACTTGCATTGACTTCAAATTATCATCCCATATCCTCTATACAATCATATGCCCACACTGTAGACACCAAAATTGAGTCACACTCCCCTTGGTCCCTTGTCAACTAACCAACTCGAACATACTAACCTAACCATGGCCCCTTCCACCCCACATTAATATTAATTTAATTAATTTAATTAAATTAATTAATATCCTCACAATATTTATTATCTAATTATCTTAATTAAATTGATTTCTACCCTATAACCTCACCTAGACACCTCATCTAGCCACCTCACCCTAAATCTATTCTTCGTATGTTGCCATAACTAATTAAGACTTAGTTAAACCTTAGAAATCAATGCTCATTATCTCCATAACCATATTCCCACATAGAAAAAGGACACTCTGGCTTTAATCTGTGAGAATAGAGAGATTTGGCGGAAATGATTGCCATGATCTGCTATTCTTAGTAAACCTAGGGAATTTTGCCTTAACTGACCCTGGTCACCCCGAAACCAATGCCGGTCAACCTGTAACCATCGTCGATTACCATTTATTCTCTTTGGCAACATTGTGTTGAGGGTTGGCACATTCGGAGATCAAGGGAGAGAGATAAGAGTTGCATCCAAGAGAACCAACATCCTTTCACGCATCCAGACATCCACAGTTATCACTAGGACAGATCCTGAAGAATTGCACTCACGGAATCATTCTGGGATCCACTGTTACGGTACCAAACACCATTCTTATGATCAACTACCATTACCATTCATTCATCATGTCCACATCACAGTAAGTATATTTCCACCAACATTGTCCATTTTAGTGTAATAGCTTATGTTATTTCTATCATCAGTTTATACTTTGCATGCTCATTCCTCCATCTCTTACTATCTTATAACTCAACCATCTCCTTTACCCACATCACCAAATCACCCATCCTCACCTTTTTTTCATCCCTGATTATACATGATACCTCTATAAACCTCTTTATCCACCCTACCATCTCTATCAAATCCCAGATCAAACCGTGTAATCAGATTTATTTGAATTTCTTACACCCCGACCTTACTGACACTGGTTACCCATAACCGTCGTTAGTTCTGTATAAACCGTCATCGGTCATACTGGACCAACATCGGTGTCTTTGTTTTATACCTTGACCTAGAATAGAACCCAATAACCTCTCATCAATTGACCTAAACAACCCAGAATTAGACCCTAACCAGTCCCACCAACCTGACAACTACCTACTTTCCAGATCTGACCATAGCCTAGCCTGTTATGTTAATATTTACTTATTTTACTTGAATGAAATATCTAAATCATGTCAAATATATTAGGATTTCCCTTCTTTCTTGCATTAAATTTATTTAAACAGTGGATTGACAGCCATCTAGGAAGTATCACACTTTCTGGAGCTAGCACACGCTAAGCAGTACACTGTCATATATCATTTAACTATTCTTTTGTGGTCTCTTTGTTTATTTAAGGTAGTTCCTCCTCGCCAAAAGGAAGCTCTCACAGTTAGCACTGGATCGAGAAATTAGAACGCACACAACAACCTTCAACCAACCAACATAAACAGGTATTCCTCCTCACCAATTACCCTTATCTGTTTCGTCACTTCTAGAAATGTAAAGAAAAAGGTGAAACATTTTGGCATGCCCAGTGGGACCCATCAGGGGTTCTATTACATTTTATTCATTCCTAGGTGAAATTTCTGTGTTTTTTCCCTTCAAGAAGCTTACACATTAATCTTCTTCCTTGGTAATCCTCTTTTCTTTCTATTTGCTCTAAAGGAAACATTTCTCTTGGTGCATTTAAAAAGAATCATTTCTTCTTTCTTTCTGCATTTTTAGTGAAAGAGCATACCCTCTCCTATTCATCATTTGTGTCATCAAATTTAATCTTTTGATTTGGGCTTAAAATTAATTGGATTACATTCTGATGTGCTATATTTAGCTCACATTAAAAATGAGGGAAACCTATGTGCTAGAAGTCATTCCCAACTGATGGTTGACACAAAGAATCGTAGAAAGAACATTATCTCTCTCTCTCTCTCTCTGAGTCTTACCAAACTACACAAATTAAAATAAACACATATTTCTTAAACAACATCTTCCCTGGGAATGCCTGTCAATGATCACACAGATAAGAGGATTAGCAGGTAATCCCCAGCTCGTTACTTCTGTCAAGTCATATCTTAGAGGACAACCCACCCCCACCATAACATAACTAAAAAAATCACCTTCTAGATTTATTTCTTTATAGGATGCCTTCCTAACCAAAACATTTTGTTCTACATACACACAATCAGTTCTAAATAGCGTAAGCTGAACAAACATAAAGGAAAAATCAATCTTAGGATTGTATTTTTCTTAGTGTTTTTCTTGGTTTGTGTTTTGAGGTGAGAGGACATGTTTCTCCATTTTTATTGCTCCTTGCATGTTACACCATCATAATTGGATTATTCCAACTTTGTTTAAGTGTACCTGGGCCCCATCTTCTCATTCTCAGATTTCTGAGGCTGATTCTCCTTTTGATTTAAATCACAACCAAATTTTGTTCATTTCTGTCTCAATTTCACAGTAATCGGTGTCGGTCCAGCGACCTTCATCAGTTTTCATTTGACTGTCTACATCGATAATATACATATATGATGCGTTATGATCGATGGTAGTGCTAGCATTAACATCATCTCCTCCCATGCGTACAACCAAATGCATGCATAATAACCCAGTTATATTGCGCTCCTTCAATGACACCATGACCTCTACCCTGGGTACCATCATCCTCCATGTCCGTGTAGGTCCCCACACTCTCCCAAAACTATTCTATGTCCTAGAGGGGAAATTTCAAAATAATTTTTTGCTTGGATGACCTTGGATCCGAGCCATGGGTTGTGTTCCTTTAACTTTACACCGCTGACTCAAATTCAAACACGAGGTTCATAACTATACCATCCCAACCGACCCATCACCTTTCAAAACCTGTAATATGCTTTACCGACCCAGTGACGTTATTAAACCCATTAAGGAATCTACCTCCATGACCAATTCTTCTTCACCCACGAACCCATTCACTGATGTCACAACTACCCCTCCCGCACCTAAATCTTCCATTCCTACTACTACCACAACCTCCACAGCTAACCCATCTACCTCCCAATCAACTGATTCCACCTCTGGCCAAACCCCTACTACTTCATCTATTCTAGCTACCCACATATCAACCACCAATCCCTTGGAAGGTGTTTTTCAACCCGTCACTTTGGGGAGTATCACCTGTACAATGTTAATACATTCCTTACCCCACAAGAGTATGGAAATATTCGTGAACACCCTCACCATGATCACTGCATTAGCGAGCATTTTATTTATGGTCCTTCCCACCTTTATACCAATCTCACCTATGGGGGACTTGATGCTTCCACTTATACACCCAAACCACCATCGCAAACATGTCCCTTTTCTGCTGACCTTCAATCTCTCACCAATCCCCGCTTCACCCACACTTTCCTACACTGATGTGCATGGAAAGGTTTTTGTTTCATATTTTCCAAGAAATTCCATCACACTGTTATTCCATGCGCCACCCACAAGCACAACAACCATAGCGATATCATCTTTGCTAAACTATCTTCTAAGAAATCCCACATTGAACTCATTGAGGATGATGGCCCTTCTTCATGCCATTCTCCACCTTCACCACCTTCACCACTTTGACCAACAGAGTCGATGGATCCAGAATCTATTCCTCCTAATGTTTTTTTTCATAAACACCATTTCCTTGGGACCTTTGACTTATCAACCGATGGCGAGGCTCCCTCTTCTCTTCCCTTCCTGTATCTAAAATGTTTGAAGATGATAAACCTTCTATTAAGGTCATTCAATGTCAGGACGATGAGTCTATTCTCACTTATCTCGGTGCAGAAGAATCTTATATTCACCAGTCATTTCCCTCTAAGACGCAAACCATGTTGAATGAATCAACTATCGAAATCAACATCAACACTTAAGACAACCCGCACATTCCTAAAATTGGCCAATCTTTAGATGTTGTTGAACATGAAGCCATTAATTCTTTCCTCAAAAATCATAACCATGCTTTTGCTTGGTCGGTAACTCTTCCTCACACCCGACCTCCCGAGGTCGTGCCGAGACAGCCGGTGGGTATGGAATATGTATGGGATGTAGACAAACTAGTTAGGCAATCTAATGTCTTCAATACGCACTAGTGGAATTTGTGAATCTAAGGCAAAGAAGGCCCTTCTAACCTGAACTGGTGTGATAGATCGATCGGCAAGGATGACTGCTCGAAGGCTCCAATCAATATCGAGCTCTGGCGTGATTCGATCTATGGGTTGTGGAATACGTGGAAAATGACCTGGGATAGTTTCGTGTATGTCTCCAGACAAGGTCATATGGTGGATGGTAAATATAGTCGACTCTATGGACGATTCTCTGGCCTAGTCCAGAACTCTCTAGCTTTGTTAGCTGTTGTATCTAGTAAGGATAACTATTCGATGATGGTAGGTGGAAGTGGGGTAGATCTGAATACTAGTGTGCGTAGGCCAGTGTCTATGTCTGATTGACTTACGGATTTGTTGGGTTGCGGGATTTGTGGATCACAACCGTAGACTCTTGGTTGTTGTGGTCCTGCTATGGTCATGCGTAGAGTTAGTTCCTAATCCCTAACACCCAGTAATTATATGCTTTCTCAGCCTCTATATTCAAAACTAATAGTTGCGCGATCTTCTCAGAGTGCCTCACAGGCGTTCTTGCAACCTGAATTCTTAGGCTGGTATCTATGTCTGTGAGAATGTCTCCTGCATCTGGCTGTGGGACCAAAGGATCACAACCAAAGGTTTGTTCTCTTTCAAGCCCTTCTACAGTCATATGAATGTTGCCTAGGGTAATCTATAGTTTGGTTGATTTGACCAAAACGTGTGCGCTCGGTCGTCTTCTATGTTTAGCCCGCTCAACTAGGAATTGATTTGTTGCAAGCTTACCATTGTTCGGAAGACTTGGATCCTAAGATTTTGATCTATATCAGTTATTGCTGTGATGAGATTGGGCTGAGGCACGATTGGCTCGAATACGTATTCCCTGGGCTCTCTAGGTCCCGTAATTGTCATACAAAAGCAACAATGTAAAATGAACTACAGTAAAATGAAATTTAACTATGTGAAGTGTATCTATAGCATATATGATTTCTCTATTTTTTTTTGTTTTCTGATGAACTTTATGAATTTAAGAAAGCAGCTATTTAAAATATCTAGAATTGACAGCTAAAATAACAACTTAAAACAAACAAAATAACCGAGTGTAGCTATTTGTCTGTGTAATTTGTATATCTATTCTAAACAATGAAATAACTTATCTAATCTATTTGCAAGACTCTCGATCCTACCTCAGAAGTGAGGAGTGAATCATAGTTTCTCAGAAACTATCAATCCCCATAGCTTCCTCGGCAATATCGAGAGTAGAATTAACTGAAATAAAGCAATTAACTACTCTATTTGATATGATTCTAACTAAAACTTTGAAAGCTAGAACCTGGATTCTGCAGAACAGTGGCGAATCCAATGGTGTGTGTGATCTTGTCCCCTCAGTGTGATCTCCTCGTTCCTTCGTGTTCACATGGATCCAGAAAAGCGTGTAATGCTAGCATCAACAGAAGTAGATATTGGGATAAAGGCAGCTCAGAATACAAACTGAATACAATGCGAGTAGGAGAGGGATAGCGCAAGAGTACAGAGCTTGGCTTATGCAATTCCTAGCGGGATCTATTGCGAGTCATGCAACATAAAGCATCCAGAACCTGAAACTATCCTGTTTGAAGAACAAAACCTGCAACTTTAATGGCTTCCTACTTAAAACAAGCTATTCTACTCCAATGGATTGGATAAAATAATAGCAGTACTTGCACAAGATGGATATGTGGCTTACTAACAGTAAAACAATGCTAACTAAGCATGCAATGAAAGAAACTAAGCATTCTAAGCAAAATGAAAACTAAATCTATTGCAAAGAGAAATCAGAGGCAAATTTGAGGGGCCATTTTCTTGAGCACAAGCCATCTATTTATAGCATTTGCATTTACCCAAGGTAAAAACCAAATAGAACTCTTAAACTATAAACAATGGCAAAACACTATTCCAGGGAACCAGAATCATAAATGCAAGCTTATGGCGGTGAAAGAAAGCTGGTAAAACGTTGAAATTACGTGAGTCGTGTTAAAAGAGCTTTCTGGAAAATGTAAAGGACCACCGGCCTGAGCAGGGCGGCGGTTACAAGACCGCCGCCCTGTTCAGGGCGGCGGTCACAAGACCGCCGCCCAGGCAGGGCGGCGGTTTCATCACTGAAGAGTAAAAGGCCAAGAAAAGAGGGGAAAAGGGAAAAAACAAAGCACGCATGGGGCTAAGCGGGGCATGCGGGATGTTAACACACACTTGGAGATCTTTTCTGGATCCCGAACACCTTGCGAGGAGACCTGTATCATCATTGGGGCACATGTTACGTTATTCATGGCAGTACAGTACCTTACAATTTTGGGTACGTACATATTGCCCCCTCGGAGAAGCGTTTTAGCCATGAAGAGGCATAAAATGGTGGGTCTGAGTATGGCAGTCCCGAAATGGGAAGTTAGAAGTTATACCTGATACATCCGTGTGTTGAAATGACGCCGTCCAAAATTCCCGCTACCTGCAAAATGAAAAGAGAACTCAAGTGCAGATAGACACAATAGTTTGGAAAATAAACGCTAAAATAACAGGAAATGAGAACATACCATTTGTGCAGGGATAAGAACTTACCTCCGTCGGCGCTCCAAACCTGTGAAAAAGGCATTTAAAACGAATCAGGGTGCTATATATATGAAAGTGGGCCCATTTTCCTATTCATTTGCGCGAGTCGATTTGATTGATTTTGAGCTCTGGGACCCACGGTGACGGTTTCTTGCATGAGTAGAGTCAAAACGTCCGTGACGAGATAGCGATCATGCCTCCACGTGTGGAACATCGACCCGTGAGATCACAGGTTAGTTTTCTTCAATTTATCCTTTTTACCCCCTTAAATTTGAAATGCTAAATACTTTGTCATGGGGGGGTAATTTTTGAAAATGTTAGTGTTAAAAGGTCCACCTAGGGGGGGCGCCTACTGGGTAGGCTTTGTTTTTAGGTAAAATGGTCCTTTTTTGCATTTTTTAGGCTTTTTAAGTTTAAAAACCCGCGTGGGTTTTCAGACCATGACCGCCGCCCTGCCCAGGGCGGCGGTTACATGACCGCCGCCCTGTTCAGGGTGGCGGTTACACGACCACGGCCTTAAGGCGGCGGTTACGAAACCACCTCTCTGCTCAGGGCGGTGGTTTTGCACAGAATGTAAAAGGATCATCTGTTTGAAATTATTTTTGCTTTTCTAGCATTTCTACATGTTTTCATGATTTTTCCAGTATTACTTGGATGCTAACTTGCTCTGTTTTGTGTGTTTTTGGGTGTATGCAGGCGAGAGAGGAGTATATCCAGTGGAGTAGAGAGAGGGAGTGTGATTGGCTCCCAGGGGTACTAGATGCCCTCTCACAGGATGAGGAGGACACTCTTCAACGGGCTGGGATACTACGCATTTCACGCGTGCCCCATGTTACACCATCTAGTCACATCCTTTGTGACTTGTTCTCATATTGGGATGCAGATCGGAACACCTTCCGATTGCTAGGGGTCCGCGGTGAGTGGACTATTACATTGGAGGATGTCTATCACATTCTGGGGGTCCCGATCATCGGGAGACGACTCACCCTAGAGACAGTAGGTTCACGGGCCCAGATTGCACAGTGGGCTACATATATGGGAGATGCAGTCATCTCCATGGGGTCGAAGAAGGGGGTTAGAGTTCGATCCATTCCTACTTTTCCCATCCCTTACTTCACCAGGCCATCATGGGGATCCTTGCCTCGAGACTGATCGGGGACAAGGGAGGAGATACATTATTATACTGCTGGTCCCCCATTATTGCACAGATAGAGGGACACGGTCAGATATATGCCTGGGGAGCAGACATTCTTGGGACCACCTACCATGACTTATACAGGGTAGTCTGTTTACAGGGGCAGTCCTTGAGCCACCCGACCCTAGTCATGAGTTGGGTCTATGAGCACTTCATCCCCTATGGCAGAGGTGTAGAGGTGACAGACCCCGGAGCTGTGAGGGCAGCCAGATGGACAGACATGTCGGTGCTTAGAGCACCTCATCAGCCAGTTGCCTCCCTGACTACTACCGACATGGAGGCCACACCATATCAGACTATGGCAGGCATATGGGGCAAGGAGGCTCTTACTTTGATCTCCTGCTCCACCACAGGGTAGCTTATTGATAGAGTGGGGCGAGTGGAGATACACCCCTTTGGCCGAGTTCCTCAGCAGTTTGGCCTACCCTACATGGGTATGCTTCCCCCAGTAGCACCAGTATACAGATCAGTCTGAGAGGCCAGAGGGGGGCCTAGAGGCCAGGGTTGGACAGTGGTTACTCCTGGCATTCCTATTGCGGCCAGGAGGATAGTACGTGCCAGAGGGAGAGCCGGTGCACCTCAGGCACCTTTGCTTCAGATCGCCGTGGGTCCTACCCATAGCAGCGATGACCCCATTGACATAGACTCCGAGTCTGAGGAGTTTACAGGGGGAGAGACAGAGGAGGAGACCGAGGACAGTGATCCTGAGTGGCATGACACCCAGGATATCATGCAGGTGGAGAGGGCCGAGCAGAGTGCAGAGAGGGTGACTCTGGTTTCAGAGGAGCCACTCTCTCAGGGCCATGGGGAGGATGAGTCTGTTGCGGGGCGCTACATTGCTCCAGCCACAGGAGCAGTACCCTCAGTCAGCAGCAGCATCTGTGGCAGGTGCTGATCCTAGAGACCCATCCTGGAGGCCTGGTGATCCGAGTAAGTTACCCTCTCTCCCTTTTAATGTTTGTTTTTAGTTAGGATCTCCTTAGTTGCTATCTTGTATTTCTAATTTCTTGTTTGGTTTCTAATTTGTTTTCTCCTTTGTTTGCAGAGACCACCGATGAGTGGCGAGATTTGATTCGTAGGGTATGCACTGATACCCTGATGATCCCCATGGAGAGGACCCACGCAGAGCTGTCCGTGGATGCTGGGGAGCCTTCAGCAGCCGGTAGACATACTGACATCTTCACCCCAGTCTGGCATGTGGCCAGGATGGTATCGACTCTCCGCACAGAGTTAGCGGGGTATAGGACGGCCAAGCACCTGATGAGGAGCCATTCTCATGGTGAGACTGTGGCTGCCCCTCAGGATCCTGAGCCCTCTGTGCACTCAGAGCGCCGGCGTAGCCAGAGTCCTAGGCGTGGGCGTGCACCTTCAGAGGGGTCTCGTAGGGATTGAGAAGCCACTTGGCTCTCGTAGATTTTTGTATGATACATTCTTTTGTATATCCCAGGCTCTTTGAGCGTTTTGACCATGCTTAGTGCATGATGGCATTGTACATAAATTTTGATCATTTATATATATGTATATTTATATATATTCGTTCTAGATCAAATCCTTGGCATTCATGGCTTACTTTCTATTTCCAGTTTCCTCATGTATACTATGATGTATGTTTATATGCTTTTTAGAATGTATGCAATGGCGAACAAATGATGCAAGTGTTTGAATTTCTTTTTTTTTTTTGTATTTCATGATGCTGATATATGATGATGTAGATATAATGTGATTTTGAATTTTAGCTTCTGTAAGCAATTTTGGATACTTCATGTTTGTTTTGGCAAAGTGATGAATATAAACCTGCCCCTACCCCCAACTCCACGCAACTAGTAAGATGCGAGGGCTTATCACCGAGAGTTGGGAAGGGCGCAAGTTATGAGATGTGTTGAAATGATAGTGATGAAAGATAGACAAAGCTTTGGTGGAACCAAATTAGGATACCACAAGTCCACTCCACTCGAGTGACTTCATAGTTTTGGATGCAACTTGCTTTGCGGTTTATCCAGACTTAGATCCTTAGATGGCCACATAGTAGACAAAATCTGGGTTTTTAGGATTTTAACTCTCTTGGAATCTTGAACATCTGATTCATTTGTTTTTGACTCAAAGCTTCAAGGTTTGCATTATTTGTGTATGACCTTTTGTATTCGTTTGTCAAGAGGACCCCCTACACTTTGCCCCATGCTACTAGTAAGAAGTGTGGGTTTATCACCGTGGGCCAAGCATAGGCGAGTAAGGGCATTTCCATCCTTTCCCAACCCTACGTCACTAGTAAGAGACGCAAGCTCATCACCAAAGGTTGGTGGGGCAAGGAAATGTGTAAAATTAAAATTTTCTGTTTGATCAATGTTTGACTTGTTTACTTGAGTAAAATGTCAGTATGTGTTTATTTCCAAAGAGATATACATATGGGATAGATGTGACACCATGAAGCTTCTAGAACAGACCATAGGCAAGACACCTATCCTAAGAAGAAACCAAAAGTGAGAATAAACTTGCAGATCTTGGCATGGTTACCGTTAAGACTTTGTCATGTCTAGCTTTATTTGATGACATGATTCCAAGATAATTTGATGATATCATGAAAATGGAGAAGTATGATTAGAAATTTTATGCCAACAACATTATGAGTTTGTAATGAATTGCTTTGAGAACAAAATTCCTTGATCACAATTTGTGTACGAAACAAGCGGACAAAATGATCTTAATCTATATGAAGATGCAATGTAAATATGATTATAAATAGTGCTAGCTGCTTACACGTAGAACCGCTTGAGGTGTAGGGAATTGACTGTTTCACCAAATTCCTCACCTTCCAGCGTACATAAGAGGTATGCACCATTTCCATAGTCCTTCATGACTCGGTATGGGCCCAACCATTTAGGCCGGAATTTCCTTCCTTCGCCGGTCTTCTTGTCGATCCGGCTGTCTAACCTTAGAACTAGATCACCTTCATATATGTCACGTTCATAGACTTTCTTGTTGTACTGCCGGCACATCCGGTCAGCATAGACTCTGTGCCACTGTTCAGCATCTAACCTAGTTTCATCTAGGCTTTCTAGTTGGGAAAGACGTGCTTCTCTGTAAGCGTCTTCATCCAGAATCCCTTGTAATGAAATGCGGAGACTGGGTATTTCAACCTCAAGTGGGAGAACTGCTTCTGCCCCGAATACTAGTGAGAAAGGAGTTGCTCCCGTTGGTGTTCTTATTGAGGTTCGGTGGGCCCATAAGGCCGGATATAACTTCAAGTGCCAATCTCGTTTGTTTTCTTTCACCGTTTTAAGGAGAATGGATTTTAGTGTTTTATTTGTCGCTTCAGCCTGTCCGTTGGCTTGTGGATAATACAAAAAAGCCGTATGATGGCTTATTTTAAATTTATTGCACAATTCATGAACTTCATCATTCTTAAAAGAAGTCCCATTATC
The DNA here is from genome assembly GCA_019776745.2 of Taxus chinensis. Taxonomy (NCBI): domain Eukaryota; kingdom Viridiplantae; phylum Streptophyta; class Pinopsida; order Cupressales; family Taxaceae; genus Taxus; species Taxus chinensis. Next base: position 119,221,703 of record CM034155.1, on the reverse strand, counting down.
TGAGATAATGACTTGCGGGACACCGTACCTGCAAATGATTTGGTTCAAAATGAATTTGGTGATTACAGAACCCGGTACAGTAGTAAGAGGCATAGCCTCTACCCACTTGGTGAAATATTCGGTGGCCGTGATTATAAAATTATGGCCATCTGTAGACGAGGGAGAGAATTTCCCTATCAAATCTAGGCCCCACGTAGGAAAAGGGCCATGGAGTAGCAATCGGTTGTAGAGCTTGTGCCGGCATGTGGATCTCATGGGAGAACTCTTGGCACTTATGACACTTGCGTACAAATTCTACTGCGTCGTGTTCTAGAGTGGGCCAGAAATAGCCCATTCGATGTATTTTACGAGTGGTGGCATGGCCACCGAAGTGGCCTCCACACATTCCACTGTGAGATTCATGGAGAATCTTCTTGGATTCTTCTGTGTCGACACATCTTAGAAGCATTCCATCGAACGCTTTCCGATAGAGCACTTTCTCTATAATGACGTATTTTGCTACGATAATGCGTAACCACCTTCTATGTTGTGGTGTAGCCCCTTCTGGATACGTATGGTTCATGATATAATTAATGATATCAGTGTACCAGGGACACTCAGAGATAGAAGGTCAGGTTTCGACGTAGTATATGCACTCATCTGGAAAGTCTAGATCTACTAGATCACCTCCGTCTAATGGATTTTCATCTAACTAATCCGTGATGATTTGTCCCTTAACTGACTTCTGATTTACAAATGTTAATTCGAATTCTCCCATTAGGGTTATAAAACGTCCAGCTTTCTTAGATAAGGACCCTTGCGTGAGAAAAGTTCGTAAATGGTCCGTTTTTACCATGACCCTTGTTTCTTGATTTAGCATATAATGTCTTAGGCGTTTGGTTGCAAAGACTATGGCGAGGCATTCTCGTTCTGCTTGTGTATAACGTGTTTCATAGTCGAGCAGTGTTCGGCTAATGAAATAAATCACACGTTCTCTCTTGTCATCGTCTTCTTGAGCCAGCATACAGGCTAGCGAGACATTGGTAGCTCATGAGTATAAAATTAACGGGAGATCTAGCTTAGGTGGCATTAGCGTAGGTGGTGATAAGACAAGAAATGCTTAACTGAAATGTCATTGAAAGCTTCATTGCAATCTTCAGTCCAATCAATGCTATAATCTTTCTTGAGTAAATTGTTGATTGGATGAATGGCGAAACTTAAGTCTGAGATGAATCTCCGGATTGCACCAAGTTTTCTGAGAAATGACCTGATTCCAGATTCATCTGAAGGTGGGACCATTTCGAGGACAACCCAAATTTTGGTTGGGTCAACATCTATTCCTCGTGACGATATGATGTAACCTAGGAGCTTCCCTCCTGTTACACCAAAGATGCATTTTTCTGGATTTAACGTGACTCTGTACTCTATCAGACGTGAAAGAATGATGCAGAGTACTTCCAGATGGTCACAACGCTTCTTGGCCTTAGCCAACAAGTCATCTACGTAGGATTCCATGATTTTATGAATTAGATCATGGAATATATATGTCATAGCTCGCTGGTACGTAGCACCAGCATTCTTGAGACCAAATGGCATAACAGCATAGCAATAGGTTCCCCAAGGAGTTATAAATGTGGTTTTAGCTTGATCTTGTTCAGATATTTTAATTTGATTGTATCCCAAGAATCCATCCATGAGAGACAAAAGTTCAAACCCAGCTGTTGCATCAACAATGACATCAATGGATGGCAACAGGAAGTCATCTTTAGGACACACTTTGTTGATGTCTCAGAAATCTATGCAGATGCGTATCTTCCCATTCTTCTTGAGAACGGGAACGATATTAGATACCCATTGGGAGTAATCGACTGGTTTGATGAATCCTACTTGGAGGAGTTTCATTACATCCTCTTTCACCATGAGAGCTACCTTGGGTTTCATGGGTCTTGATTTTTGTTTAACTGGCTTTGCATCAGATTTAGTGACGAGGTTGTGTACCACAATGTGGGGTGCAACTCCTGTCATTTCCTTATAATTAAATGCAAACGCCTTCTGATGTTCTTTGAGGATCCGAGTGTGTATTTCTACTTCCTCTGGGGTTAACGAGGATCCTAGTTTCAATATCCTTGGTTCATCTTCTGTTCCGATGTTAATATCAATCGTTTCTTCGATCAAAGAGGCGTTACCTTCTTCAAACTTAGGTGGGGCTGGAGGTAAATCCAAATCGTCCCCATTTTCTACTGTGTATACGCTAGGTTCTGTTTGTGAGGGAAGTTCCATCATAGGATTTCCGAAGTAGGAAGATGAATGTGGGATTAAGGAAAAATCTATCATATGATAGGAGAGATGTAGTGCCGCATAGGTGTTTAAGTAATTCAGAGTGGCCATATCACTATCAATGTGGTCTAGGATAGTAGATTCATTTCCGTTTAAAAGAGAATTTGTCATTGTTTTTATCAATGGTTCATCACGAAGGGATACCATGAAATGGGTATCCTCTAACTTACTGTTTGGAGTAAAGCATGATGCTGAGGTTGCTATAGAATCAGTGAGAAGATTGTGTTCTCACGGGATTGCTTCAATTGATATGAAGTCAAACTCCTTGCTTAAATCTAATACAGCTGTTTTGTAAAGCTGTAAGTGCTCGGCTTTGGTTTCATATATCTCAGAGACTTGGTTTGCTACCAATTGTGAGTCTCCTAACACCCTGATGTTATTAACACTGATCCTTTTGGCTAAAATGAGGCCAAGGAGGAGGGCTTCGTACTCAGCGCCATTGTTTGTACATTCAAAATTTAGTTTGAAGGTGAAAGGTAAGACTTTTCCTTCAGGGGAAGTAAAGATTACACCTGCCCCCACTCCGTAACGGCATCTAGCTCCATCAAAATGGAGTGTCCAATATTTAGCTGGGAATATGGATGCTGGGATATCTGTTGTGTTTGCATATTCTACTTCCACCATACAGAGATCCTCTGCTGGAAGAGAGCCAATACCTAGGGAACATCCCATGCCTGCAGAGTCAAATGGTAAGAACATTGGTAGATCTTGTTCTAGCAATTCAACGATTTTTGTAGTAGTTCCTAATGATACTGTTTCTACAGTGTTAGCCTTATCTTTGGGGGTTGGGGTTGCCTTGGCTGGGCTCATAGTTTCAAGATCTGTCGTAGGTATTAGCTTTTCTTTTGGTTTTGGGTCAGTAGGTTTATTAAGTTGGTTTGTTGGGAGTTCAAACTCCGAATGCACGCCTGGTCTTTTCTTTAAGTCAGCTAGGTGTACATCGAATGGTTTTGGATCACCTTTGGCCACAAATATCTTTCCTAAGTGTAAAAACCTTACTTCTTGAAATAGTGTAGAAGGGATTGCCTTCATACGGTGTATCCATGGTCGGCCGAGGATCATATTATAGTTAGTTTCCCGATCTATAATATAAAACTCAGTCAAGATGGTTTTGGGTCCTAAGGTGACCGGTAATATTATGGTTCCAACCGAGGTGGCTTTAAGGCTATCATAGCCCCTTAGTGTGTTTCGAGTTGTGGAACAATTGGTTTCTCCATACCCTAGCTTTTGAAGGAAAGAGAAGGGGACTATGTTAACTACTGCCCCATCATCTATCATTACACGCTTTACATAGTTGTTATAAACCCATACTTGTAAATGTAAGGCTGGATCACCTCGGCGTGTGATCTCAGCATCTGTCGGCATTTTGTTTATCTCGAATATGAATTCGACGTCCCTATCCGCCTACCCCGAAGGATGAACATCAAAGTCTATATGATTTACCTGTGTTTCAGGAGGTGGAGTGATGTTAATTAAATGACCTAAACCTAATGCTTCTAAAAGAGCAGCCCTGTGAGTAGGAGAGTTCTTTAGTAAGTCTAAAAATGAAATGTGCGAGAAGGTTTTTGTTAGGTCGTTAATTAAATCATAGGCACCCACAGGTTTTGCTACGATTTGTTGGATGTTATCCGCCTCTGGCAGGTGGCTTGGACTTGGCTGAGAGAAATACTCTCGCGTCCTTGTTATAGCTTCGATGGGTAGCTCAACGTCTAACTCCACTAAACCGACTACCTTAGGTCGTGGCTGACTTCCTAGTTGTGGCGCAACTAATGGATTTAGCGAGGTCGAGGCTTCATGATCATTGTTTCCTGTCATTACACCCTTGTTCATCCCCGTTAGATTTAGCCTGTTGTTATCGTGATTTGGGAGTGGATCATTAAAGATCTTCAGGGGTGCATTTTGAGGGGAAAATGCCCCTGAAAAATTATTTGATGTTGGTAACGTAGGATCTGCCAAGAACATATCCATGAAAAGTTGTTTTTGTTCATCTGGAAAGCGTTGTATGAATTTATTGTAGTCACGGTACATTCTAGTGTCATGGCCCTGAATTTTGTGGAAACCACAATATGAATTAGGATTTTAATTCCTAGTTTGTTGGTTTGGCGTGTATTGTGGCCCAAAATTTTGATCAAACCATTGTCTATTAAAATTTTGCATTTGTTGTCTTTGGTTTGAATTCTGGTTTTGGTATCTAGTTGAATTTTGGCTCGGACCCTGTGTGGGGTTTTGTCATTGTTGTTGTTGTTGTGGATGGTTAAAATCCACTGTATTGATTGTTGGGGTAAAGTTGTTGTTTCGTTGGTTGTTTATTTGTGATGGAGTATTGACAACATTTACCTTCTTAGGCTGGTCGGTTACTCCGTCTGTTGTTACACCCCAATTTTTATTAAGGATTTTAGGTCCTTGATTGACAGTTTGTGGTAGTAGGATAAGTTGTAGTGTTCTGGTTGGAGGTGACTAACCTCCCATTTGCTCCATATGTTTTGTGACCACTATCAATTGCCACTTGATCTATTCGAAGAGCACTCTCAAGTACTTCATCGTAAGTTCTTAATGGGAACTTCTGGACTTCTTCCTTCACCTCTCTACTAAGAGAATGAAGGAATAAATCACATAGTTCCATCTGATCCATGTTTGGAGCACTTGCCGAAGAATAAAGAACTGTACGCCACCTTTGGATGAAATGGGTGACATATTCGTTGTGTTCTTGCTTGATGTGTAAGAACTCCCTGATTCCTGTCCTTAATAGTTTATTCATGTCAAAGGCCTTAATGAACTCTGAAACGAGTTGTTTGAACAAATGGATGGAAGCCTCAGGTATTCTATAATACCAGTCTATGAGAGCGATGCCCTCCAAAGTTTTTTGGGAATATCTTAGCAACAACCCCATCCCATGGGAGTAGTTCTCGAATGGCTGTAGCGTAAGCTTTTATATGTGCGTTTGGATCTCCCTCGCCTTTGTATTTGGGAAAATCAGGAAGAGGTCTTGGAATCATGACGCTTCGTATGGTGAAATCCATGGGCTCTTTCAAATATTTTGAGTAAGTCCCTATTACATATGTTTCGATCATTGATGGTGCCTGTTGAGGGAGCGGTGGTGGAATGGGTTGTTGATATGGCGTTACGTATGCGTTGGTAGGGGCATAAGGGAACACTTGTGTTTGAGAAAACATGCCAGGAGAGGAGAACATATCCCCTTGTGGTGATTTGGAGTACATGTTTAAATATGACGGGGTACTATCTAGGAATGGATTGTTTTGTACTAGACCGGGAGGAACAGTGTTAGAGATGGTGGGTCTAGTTGGTGTTTGTTGTGAATACTGCGGATTCATGCCTAATGTGCCTATTCCTGTGAGAAGGTCTACTTGGCTAGGATGATGTGGAGGTTTGGAACTTCCTGCCTACATAAATTGTGAATTTTGGCTTGCTTGGGCAAGTTCTAACCCTCTAACCTTTTCTATTAGAGTTGAAATGACTTCATTTGGTGAAGTCACGATATTCTGCCTTGGTGGCATTGGTTGTATATCATGGTGTTGTATAGGCATGTGATATCCTGCTATGAACTGATCCCTATCTTGCCAAGTTTCTCTGAGGGTATTTCCTATATGCAGTGGCATAGAGGTATTTTCTTGAAAAGAGACCTCGGGTTGTGTTTGTAAACCTCCTATAGGTGGATACATACTTCGAGAACGTTGGTCGTTCCTGGCATAACGTACAGAATATTCATCGTCTAAACCTCGGTATGAGTCTGATTGTTTACTAATTTGTGGTCTAACCAGCATCTGAGGAGATGAACCAGATTCTCTGGTGAACGTCATGTTATTCGAGCCTGAAGGCTCTGTTTGTTGCGTTTGAGCGAGTTATTCCAACTCCTCTGTTTCGAAGGACGAGCTATATCTGATCTTTGGAGTTTGTGTTGACAACTGATTAGTTGAATACTTGTCACCCCACACTAAAAGCGAGGGTGATGATTGTCTATTCTGTTGGGCGTAGTATGCCTCAAGACCCAAGAGGGGTCTTCCATATGCATCAAATCCCGACATATTCGGGGGGTATATGAATACCCACAGAATAATGGGAGAGAGCGAAAATGATTGTGAAAGCCAATGAGGTGGAAAATATGAAAAGTATACTAATTTGGAGGAACACATAATAATATGACTCCGAACTAGAAAGTAGGACGTTTCACGTTGGGTTCACCAATTTTGTACGACGGAAAAGTGACATGTGAGTGTGGGAATCTACAAGTAACTCTTCCTCGAATCCGACCTCCTGAGGTCGTGCCGAGATAGCCGGTGGGTATGGAATATGTATGGGATGTAGAAAAACTAGTTAGGCAATCTAATGTCTTCAATACGCACTAGTGGAATTTGTGAATCTAAGGCAAAGAAGGCCCTTCTAACCTGAACGGGTGTCATAGATCGATTGGCAAGGATGACTGCTCGAAGGTTCCAATCAATATCGAGCTCTGGCGTGATTCGATCTATGGGTTATGGAATACATGGAAAATGACCTGGGATAGTTTCATGTATGTCTCCAGATAAGGTCATATGGTGGATAGTAAATATAGTCGACTCTATGGACGATTTTCTAGCCTAGTCCAAAACTCTCTAGCTTTGTTAGCTGCTATATCTAGTAAGGATAACTGTTCGATGATGGTAGGTGGAAGTGGGGTAGATCTGAATACTAGTGTGCGTAGGCCAGTGTCTATGTCTGATTGACTTACGGATTCGTTGGGGTTGCGGGATTTTTGGATCACAACCGTAGACTCTTGGTTGTTGCGGTCCTGGCTATGGTCATGCGTAGAGTTAGTTCCTAATCCCTAACACCCAGTAATCATATGCTTTCTCAGCCTCTATATTCAAAACTAATAGTTACGTGATCTTCTCAGAGTGCCTCACAGGCATTCTTGCAACCTGAATTCTTAGGTTGGTATCTATGTCTGTGAGAATGTCTCCTGCGTCTGGCTGTGGAATCAAAGGATCACAACCAAAGGTTTGTTCTCTTTCAAGCCCTTCTACAGTCATTTGAATGTTGCCTAGGGTAATCTGTAGTTTGGTTGATTTGACCAAAACGTGTGTGCTCGGTTGTCTTCTATGTTCAGCCCGCTCAACTGGGAATTGATTTGTTGTACGATTACCGTTGTTTGGAAGACTTGGATCCTAAGATTTTGATCTATATTAGTTATTGCTATGATGAGAGTGGGCTGAGGCACAATTGGATCGAATACGTATTCCTTAGGCTCTCTAGGTCCCGTAATTGTCATGCAAAAGGCAACAATGTAAAATGAACTACAGTAAAATGAAATTTAACTATGTGAAATATATCTATAGCATATATGATTCCCCTATTTTTTGTGTTTTCTGATGAATAATTTAAGAAATCAGCTATTTAAAATATCTAGAATTGACAACTAAAATAACAACTTAAAACAAACAAAATAACCGAGTGTAGCTATTTGTCTTTGCAATTTGTAGATCTATTCTAAACAATGAAATAACTTATCTAATCTATTTGCAAGACTCTCGATCCTACCTCAGAAGTGAGGAGTGAATCATAGTTTCTTAGAAACTATCAATCCCCACAGCTTCCCTGGCAATATCGAGAGTAGAATTAACTGAAATAAAGCAATTAACTAATCTATTTGATATGATTCTAACGAAAAATTTGAAAGCTAGAACCTGGATTCTGCAAAATAGTGGTGAATCTGATGGTGTGTGTGATCTTGTCCCCTCAGTGTGATCTCCTCATTCCTTTGTGTTCACATGGATCTAGAAAAGTGTGTAATGCTAGCATCAACAAAAGTAGATATTGGTATAAAGGAAGCTCAGAATATAGACCAAATACAATGCGAGTAGGAGAGGGATAGCGTGCAAGAGTACAGAGCTTGGCTTATGCAATTCCTAGTGGGATCTATTGCGAGTCATGCAATCATAAAGCGTCCAGAACCTGAAACTATCCTGTTTGAAGAACAAAACCTGCAACTTTAATGCCTTCCTACTAAAAAACAAACTATTCTACTCCAATGTATTGGATAAAATAATAGCAGTACTTGCACAAGATGGATATGTGGCTTACTAATAGTAAAACAATGCTAACTAAGCATGCAATGAAAGAAACTAAGTATTCTAAGCAAAATGAAAACTAAATCTATTGTAAAGAGAAATCAGAGACAAGTTTGAGGGGCCATTTGCTTGAGCACAAGCCATCTATGTATAGCATTTGCATTTACCCAAGGTAAAAGCCAAATAGAACTCTTAAACTATAAACAATGGCAAAACACTATTCTAGGTAACCAGAATCATAAATGCAAGCTTATGGCGGTGAAAGAAAGCTGGTAAAACATTGAAATTACGTGAGTCATATTAAAGGAGCTTTTGAGAAAACGCGTAAAGGACTGCCGCCCTGAGCAGGGCGGCGGTTACAGGACCGACGCCCTGTTCAGGGTGACGGTCATGAGACCACCGCCCAGTCAGGGTGGCGGTTTCATTACTGAAGAGAAAAAGGCCAAGAAAAGAGAGGAAAAGGGAAAAACAAAGCACACAGGGGCTAAGTGGGGCATGCGGGATGTTAACGCACACTTGGAGATCTTTTCTGGATCCCGAACACATTGTGAGGAGACCTGTATCATCATTGGGGCACATGTCACGTTATTTTGGCAGCACAGTACCTTACAATTTTGGGTATGTACAACTACCCCCAATGGTTTTCTACATTTTTCCCTATTACTAAAGTGACAGGGGGACTTTCCATTTGCACATATTTCCGTGACCTCAGCCTAGCTTGCCCAAAAAATGACTTTCCTCTGTCTGGTATTGACCATCTAGTTAATCATACTGTTGGTCATGATATGCTCTCACTCATGGATGGCTTCTCAGGTTAAAACCAAATCTTGCTTGCCCCAGAGGATCAACAAAAAACCTCTTTCATCACCCCTTGGGGGACCTTCTACTATCGAGTCATGCCTTTTTGTCTCAAAAATGTTGGTGCTACATATCAGTGGGCTATGACTTATATCTTCCATGAAATCATGCACCATATATTGGAAGATTACTTAGATGACCTCCTCATAAAATCGAAACATCGGTCTAAACACCTCATAGTTCTAAAGACCATCTTTGACTGACTCATTAAGTATTATGTTCTCCTTCAACCCAAGAAATGTGTCTTCGTAGTTCTCTCAGGAAATCTCCTGGGATTTATCATTTCCTTACATGGCATAGAGGTTGACCCTAATAAAGTTAAGGCCATTCTGGAAATGCCTCTGCCCACTAACCTTCGTCAACCCCATAGCTTACAAGGTAAGTTACAATCCATTCTCCGGTTCATTTCACAAATTTCTGACCGTTGTTAACCATTTCATCATCTTCTTAAAAAGGATGTCTCCTTCAAATGGGATGATGAATGCCACAAAGATTTTGAAGCCTTAAAAAAATACCTTCTCCAACCACCCATACTCATTCGTCCTAAAGACGACCAATCCTTTTACCTATATATATCTGCTACTGATCACTCCTTAGGGGCCATGCTCGCTCATCACGACAAGAAACATAGGGAGGAGGAGGTTTATTACATAAGCCATACTCTCCTAGACTACAAAACTAGATACAACCATGCCGAAAAACATTACTTAGCTTAAGTTTTTTTTGCCACCAAACTTCGTCATTACCTACTCAACCAAAAAACCTATGTTGTCACCAACACTGACCCCTTACACTTCATGTATGCCAAACCTTACCAAAACCAACGTGTTGCATGGTGGATCATGCTTCTCGCAGATCTAGACCTCGAATTCATTCACCAGAAGTCTATCAAGGGCCAGGCCATTGATGACCAGCTTGCTGATGCACCTCTCTCCAAAAATCAACTCTCTAAATTTGATTTCCCTGATGAATCCATCGCTACCCTTTCCTTAGATGATACCATTTACAAGATGACCTTTTTTATGGCTATAAATGTTAGCATGGGTTAGGCACAGGTGTTATCCTCATTCCCCTTGATGGTGAACCTATGCCGCAATCCTTCAAACTTTATTTCAATTGCACTAACAACATTGCCAAGTGTGAAGCACTCTTATTAGGCCTTCAAACCACCATTTCACTAGATGTTAAATCAATTAACATCTTTGGTGACTCTCAACTGGTAGTAAACCAAGTCAATGGTATTTACAATTGTTGTAATGAAGTACTTCAGGGGTATAAAAATCATGTTGACACATTCTTGACCTCATTTGATCGGTATGAAATACAAACCATTCCATGTCCACTGACAAATTTGTAGATACCATGGCCTGTCTCGCCTCTCAGATACCTGATTCACCCTTTGAATCTAAAATCTTTGTCACAGTACAAAGGTTACAATCACCTTCTTATTCACACCATGACATTAGCTTTGTGAGAACCATTAAACCAAACCCACATGACCTTTGGTATAAGCAGCTCGTAGACTACCTTTCCTTGTGCATCTTACCTTCTGATCTCAACCATAATGGACAACGCGCCTTTCTAAAAAGGACCTCTCGATATGTCATCATGAGTGGCCTTATTTATAAATGTAGATTTGATGGTATCCTCTTACGATGGCTTATAGGTTCTGAAATTCCTTATACCATTAAGGAAGTTCATGACGACATATGTGGTGGTCACTTCAGTGGTCACGTTGTTGCTAAACGCATCCTTCACCTAGGCTATTACTGGTTGAACCTGAACCATGATTGTTGTGACTATGGCAAACGTTTTGTTAAAGGCCAACAACATGCCAATATTCATCATACACCTAGTCATACCTTATAGGTCTCCCGTGATCTTGTTGGAGAAATCAATCCCCATTCTTCCCAAACACATCAATGGATCATCACTGCTACCGAATACTGTACCAAATGGGTTGAAGCCATCCCTCTCATTTCTACAAAAGCTAAGAAAATCTATGAATTCATTAATCATCACATTATTTTTTGCTTTGGTGTTCCACATCACTTCATCACTGATAACGGAAAACAATTCAAAAACAAAACCTTACAGAAACTCTTGGACGCATTTGGCATTCAACTTAGTTTCTCTTCACCAAATTACCCACAAATGAATGGCCAATAAGAATCCACCAATAAAATGCTGAATAAAATTCTTATGAAAGTAGTTGACGATACTGGGAAGGATTGGCATACACACATTCCTTTCACCTTCTGGGCTTACCACACTACTATTCACACTTCAACTGCTGCCACTCTTGTTTCTCTGGTCTACCATATAGAGGTTGTCCTGCCTCTCGAGGTCTAAACTCCATCTATATGTATCTCTCTCCAAAACATGCTCAATGATGACGACTTTTGCTAGGACCATTTCGCACAACTTGAGTTATTAGATGAATATCGTCTTAATTCTCTTGACCATCTCCAAGTTTACCAAAAATATATCAAACGTTCCTATGACAAGCATATCCATGAACGAACCTTCCAATTTGGTGATCTCATCCTGAAATAAAATCAACATGTAACCAAAGCAAAAAAAAGTAAATGGGGCAAATTTTCTCCTAATTGGCTTGGACCATATATCGTGACTCATACCTATAGATCAGGTGCTTATCGTTTGTCTTCACTCGACGGTAAACCTAAACCTAAGCCCCTCAATGCCTTACATCTTTGACCATTCTATTGTTGACCTCAAATTCCTACATCACCTTTTTCCTGTTTTATGCTCGTCCCTTGAGTGCCATTCACCTCACTTATTACCCATTTTCCTTATATGACTAAACAAGAATCATGTGCTTACCCATCACCTTTCTACCTTCTCTTAAATATGAGTGACATGGCTCTTCTCATGGCATGATTCTCATGGATATTTTTCATCTTTTTCAAGATGGAATCCCATGGTCGTTCATCACCTACTCTACCTCTATCACAGTTCACCTCTGGATGCTTCACCTTTTCCTCCTAAACAAGGACCAAATTTTTCACTATAGTCTTGTCCATGACTTAAAATCCCAAAAATAATTTCCAAATGGGATCCAACTCCTTGAGTCAAACTTCCAATAAAAAGATGAATTCCTCAAAAGGACATCTCTCTCTCTTTAATTCACCATTATAAATAGACTACTCCCTCGAAGGAAAACTATATAAAGCTTTCCATATTATACATAATCTATCACAAAAGAAGACTAATCTTGCAGAAATAAAATAAAAATATTCAGAATTTTTCCACATCAATCAGCTTCACAAAGAGCTCAAGGAGATAATTTACTCATCCCACATAGACTTCCCGCATCAATCAGTTTATCCAAAATAAAAGTCAAAGCAAAAGAATTTTTTTTTTATCATGGACTTGCCTATCGTGATCCTAGATCTCTTACCCAATAGGAATTCCACCTTGTCCCACATTATGCTACAACCAACCATTTTAACCTCATCACCTTTTTCACCCTCACTTCCTACTGCCTCAAGGGACTTGTCGTAAATGTGACATTTCGTGATCATGTGACTTTCTTCACCTTTAGAATAATCAATCATGCAATGCCTTTAGGGTCTTACATTCACCAACCTATCTAAGGTATGGTCAGCCCATTATGATCCTTACCAATTAGGTGGCTCTCCTTCCTCCTCTTATCTTTCAACTTCTTCATTACTTATTTATTATCCTATACAAGATTAAACCATCGACACCTACATCTTGGGAATTCCTCTTTCACCAAACTCAATCTAAAATCACCCATACCTATCTACCCACAGTTCAACCATGCCTAAAATGACCTAAAATCAACCATACCTATGACCTAGACTAAAGCATGCCTAAAAACCTACCCACTCATTCCACTACCTCATTAAAATTCTTCCCTAGCTTATGGAAGAACTAAATCGGCCTGAGGTCCCTTTTCACTAGGGCTATGTAGGCAGCACTTCGAGGGCATGGGGCCCTTGAAGGTTAGCTTGGCCACCCTCTTACCCTAACCAATTTGCCCCATTTTCCTACTCCTGTGCTACCTTAGTTAGTTTTCATTTTGTATCAAAAATTGGAAATTAACAACAAACATCAATTAACAAAACACATCGTAAGATCACATAATATTTCTTTTTATGTTTCCATGATATCACATATTTGGAAATTTAAACCATAGCATCATCATTTAGTTTTCCATGTTACCAATAGCTAGAAAATTAAATCAAAACCAAAAACCATCATGACTCCACCACACCTTTGACCTGACTCAATCCGTGCGTAAACCGACTTGACCCAATCCATGCCTAAACCGACCTGACTCAATCCATGCCTAAACTGACCTGACTCAATCCATGCCTAAATTGACCTGACTCAATACATGCCTAAACTGACTTGAATCCATCCATGCCTATGACCTGACTCCATCCATGCCTAACCAACCTGAATCCATCATACCTAAATTAACTAGTCTCTAACACAAACACAACTGACAATATGAAATTGCAAGCATAATTCCAACATCATGTCATAAAACCACCATCTCTACAAATGAATCATCAAAACCTATGTATCCATAATACATGGGTATCACACATACAATTATATCAAATATCTTCAGCACACATGCCAGTTTAAACATCAGAACCTCAAAAAAACTCATATACAGCCTCACTATCTTCGGCACGTAGGCCGGTATGTATATAAAAAATAATCAAAATGACGGTGCATGAGGAGCTCAATCATCTCCCCATCTAATATCCATGCTTGTCAAGTATGTCTCCTCCTCTGATCCTCTAGCCCGACACCTTTCTAACCTCTCTCCACCTCACCCTGGTCTGAACTTTGATGGCCGTGCCCCTGGAGCTGACCTCCGTAAACTAAAAGCATCACCCTGACCCTATCCCTGGGCTGGCCAGCTCTATGTACTCTCAACACTATGTGTGTGGGATATTCTCCTCTAATCTGGAGATTCCTCTTCCATTTTGCAAGTCCCACACTTGGGAAGAGGATTCAATGTTGTGCAATCACACTGGATGCATAGAGTGATCAAACTAGAAATCTGATCAACATCCAGGGGGTGCTGCTGATTTGCAACAACAGGTATGGTCATCCCGTTATGATCCTTACCAATTAGGTGGCTCTCTTACATCATCTTATCTTTCAAATTCTTCATTACTTATCGATTATCCTATACAGGACTAGACCTTCAACACCTACATCTTGATAATTCCTCTTTCACTAAACTCAACCTAAAATCACCCATACCTATCTACCCACAATTCACCCCTTCCTAAAATGACCTAAAATCAACCATTCCTATGACCTAGACTCAAACATGCCTTGAAACCTACCCACTCATTCCACTACCTCATTAAAATTCTTCCCTAGCTTATGGGAGAACTAAATCGGCCCAAGGTCCCTTTTCGTTGGGGCTATGTAGGAAGCACTTTGAGGGCATGGGGTCCTTGAAGGTTAGCTCAACCACCCTCTTACCCTAACCAATTTCCCCCATTTTCCTACTCTCGTGCTACCTTAGTTAGTTTCCATTTTATATCAACAATTGGAAATTAAAATCAAACATCAATTAACAAAACACATCGTAAGATCACATAATATTTCTTTTTATGTTTCCATGATATCACATATTTGGAAATTTAAACCATAGCATCATCATTTAGTTTTCCATGTTACCAATAGCTATAAAATTAAATCAAAACCAGAAACCATCACGACTCCACCATATCTTTGACCTGACTCAATCTGTGCGTAAACTGACCTGACTCAATCCATGCCTAAACTGACCCGACTCAATACATGCCTAAACCAACCTGACTCAATCCATGCCTATGACCTGACTCTATCCATGCCTAACCAACTTGAATCCATAATACCTAAATTAACTAGTCTTTAACACAAACACAACTGAAAATATGAAATTGTAAGCATAATTCCAACATCATGTCATAAAACTGCCATCTCTATAAATGAATCATCAAAACCTGTGTATCCATAATACATGGGTATCACACATACAAGTATTCTCAAATATTTTTAGCACACAGGCCGGTATAAACATCAGAACCTCAAAAAATCTCATATACAACCTCACTATCTTCAGCATGCAGGTCGGTATGTATATAAAAAATAATCAAAATGACGGTGCACGAGGAGCTCAATCATATCCCCATCTGATATCCATGCTTGTCAAGTCTGTCTTCTCCTCTGATCCTCTATCCTGACACCCAGCTAACCTCTTTCCACCTCACCCTGTTCTGACCTCTGATGGCCGAGCCCCTGGACCTAGCCTCCGTAAACTGGTAGCATCACCATGACCCTATCCCTGGGCTCGCCAGCCCCATGTACTCTCCACACTATGCGTGTGGGATATTCTCCTCTCACTCGAGTCCTGTT
The DNA here is from genome assembly GCA_019776745.2 of Taxus chinensis. Taxonomy (NCBI): domain Eukaryota; kingdom Viridiplantae; phylum Streptophyta; class Pinopsida; order Cupressales; family Taxaceae; genus Taxus; species Taxus chinensis. The sequence goes on along the minus strand of CM034155.1, from coordinate 119,206,047 downwards.
GTGCTCTATACTCTGCATAGGAGGGGACATCTATACCTGCATCCATCAAGTGATCCTGATAATAGTGTGCCTCACCTAGGGCATCCCTAAATCTGGCCATCGTCACTGTCTGTGGAGATTCCATGGGTCTCACCGTAGCCTATGAGCTATGCCCCACTAATAAGGGTCTCTGACCCTATACCTATCCAATGGGACCTTGTCCATGAGCCTGTGTCGGTGCTTGTGTAACGATCTAGGCTTGTAGGGCCACAATATATGTCTGTGCAATGGCTAACTAGGCCTACAACCCTATGACCTACTCCTGAAGGGTAGCTACCTACTCCCTATCTCCATCGCCACCCTAAGCGGGTGTCTTCCTTTGTAAATCTGTGACATGGGCCTGAAGGGTCTCCACCTGTGTCTGTAACATGGCCACCTCTGCTTGTGACCCTGTCAACTGCCCCTATAAACTTGTAATCTGGGCCTGTAAGGTGGCCACCTGCCCCTACAATGTATCCCTTTGAACTATGAGGGTGGCTAAATCTAATTTCCCTGGCCTTGGTGGTGCTACTCATAGCTGGGCTTCCCACCACCGTCTATATGCATCTGTATAGCCTACATCATCAATGTGCCTATCTATTGGCTGCTCCTCCTGCCTTGTCGATACTTTCAGTCAGGGTGGAGACATAGGTCTCTCCAAATCATGCATCCTCTACTGGTATCATCTCATGCTCTCCGGCACAAAGCCCCTCTATCCACCAGAGTAACTATAACTCCTCCAACTTCTTTGTCATGCACCGGCATGAGGGATAACACACATACGGCCACCAGATGATATCTACACCCAATAGACCCTCTAGCTTCTTCCTGTAATAGGCTACATAATGTGTCATCTGAGCTCCCCAACGCGCTCCACCAATTGGCATCCACCGCCTGAAACCACATTTGACCATACCAGTCCCAAATGCATCGGCCCTGGGAAACCCAATCAGATGAATGCACACAATGTGCTTGTAGGCCCAACAATGAAGAAGAAAGGTGTAGCACACGATGAACCTCCCTAGCCTCCCATAGGCCCACAACTCTTTATATAACTGCACCAGGTAGGTTGGTACCCAACCTAGAACATCCCTTCTCCTCATTGCATTTTTCAACCAAAAATGTCATTACCCTTTTCCTACCCAAAAACCTATACCCACATCACATTTTTCTATTTTAAATACAAAGGATCTAGATAGAATCCTACCTTGTCTCAGTATCACTGATGTGGTGGTACGGCTGGCCACTGAACTGGTGGCACACCTGAACCTTATCCTACCTCTGCCATGGCTGAATCACCAAATCCAATCCTCCTGACCTCCACCCAATCAAATCCTCCACACCGATCTTGTGGACCCATCTACCTACCTCGTCTAGCCAACCTGATCTCTCCACCTCAGTTGTGTACTGTCCCTTATACTGTCCTCTTGAAAGGCACCAAAATTTATGTGCTCTATCATTTTCCCAAAAGTCAAAAAGCACAAATGAATCCATATTTTATAGATTTTTATTTTTTATATACCCAACCCAACCCGACCGACGTCGGTCAGGTCGTGCCCTAGTAAACCAATGACGGTTACCCTCAACTGGCGTCGGTTACCAACTTATTCATTTATGTCCCATTTTTCTCCATATTTGACCCAACTTAATCAACCTGACCCCCGTTTGACCTTACCCACCCTTATTTCACCCTACCTAAAATCCTACATTACCTATCCTTGTCCCTAATTGCGTTTGGAGACTTGTTATTCTACCCATACCTCGGCCTCACTCATTCTCTGACCCATCTACCTGGACCCAGAACATATTCAATGACCTTTGACCCCATGTACTTACTATACCTTGTGACACTATTACTCGTGTTGTTTTGCTTAATGACCTTACTTTGCCTATTTTCATGTTGTTTATCCTGACCCAACCTTTGGTGTACCTGAACATACCTAAACGTTTATGCACCTAACTTGCATTGTGCTTTAGCACCATATCATATACCTTGGATACCGGAATCACTTCAACCTTTTTTAGATGAAGCTACCGACCTTAAACAATGTATATTTTTCAAGCTCTTCAGCCTTGTACCATGTCGCAGTTTTTTCGTGTGTGTGCGTTTGACTGCCACTACCTTTGACCCTGGCCCATTTACCTATTTTCCTGATTTGAAATTTAACTCATTACCCCATTACCCCCTACATCTTCATCACATCCACCTTTTATCAAACCACTCACCGATTTTGTCTTCCACCTCATCAGTTCCTAGTTTGAGGGGGATCACCTTCACCCACACATGGGGCAACCACATCTTATTTTTTTCATCGTTGCTTACCAATACAAGCTATGTAACAAAAAGGGGAAAAATGTAGACACCAAAATTGGGTCACACTCCCCTTTTCCCCTCGTCAAATAACCAACTTGAACATACTCACCTAACCATGGCCCCTTCCACCCCACATTAATATTAATTTAATTAATTAAATTAAATTAATTCATATCCTCACAATATTTATTATCTAATTATCTTAATTAAGCTAATTTCTACCCCACCACCTCACCTAGACACCTCTATTCTAGTCATGTCACCCTAAATAACTAAGACTTAGTCCCATGTTACCTTAAGTGAGACTAAGACTTACTTAAACCCTATAAATCAATGCCCATTATCTCCATAACCATATTCCCGCATAGAAAAAATGCAACTTTGGCTTTAATCTGCAAGACTAGAGAGATCTTGTGGAAAGGATTGCCATCATCTGCTATTCTTAGTAAACCTAGGGAATCTTGCCTTAACCGACGCTGGTCACCACAAAACTTATGTCGCTCAACCCAAAACCATCGTCAGTTACCAATTATTCTCTTTGGTAACCTTGTTTCGAAGGTTGGCACATTTTCAGATATCAAGGGAGAGAGATTAGAGCTGCATGTAAGAAGCAAAAAGAGTCCTTTCACACATCCACACATCCACAACCATCATCCAGGACAGATCCTAGAAGAATTGCACTCACGGAAGCATTCTAGGGAAGCCACTACTATGGTACCAAACACCATTCTTCTGATCAACTATTACCACTCATTCATCCATGTCCTACATCATAGTAAGTATATTGTTAACTAGCATTGTCTATTTTATTGTAGTAGATTTTGTTATTTCTGTCATCAGTTTCTACTTTGCATGCTCATTCCTCCATCTCTTACTAGCTTATAACTCAATCATTCCTTCACCCACATCACCAAATCACCCATCCTCACTGTTTTTCAACAGCTCTGAGTATACCTAAGATACCTCCATAGACCTCTTTATTTCCACCCTAACATCTCCATTTAGCCTCATATCAAACCTTATAATCAAATTTCGTTGAATTTCTTACACCCTGACCTTACCGACACTGGTTACCCATAACCATCGTCAGTTCTACATAAACCATCATCATTCATACCAAACCAACATCAGTCTCTATGTTTTATACATTGACCCAGAACAAAACCCAACAACCTTCATCAATTAACTCAAACAGCCCAAAATAAGACCCTGACCAATCCCAGCACCCTGACAACTACTACCTTCCAGATCTGATCATAGCCTAGCCTATTATGTTAAGATATACTTATTTTAATTGAATGAGATACCTAAATCATATCAACTACAGTAGGATTTCCTTTGTTTCTCTGCATTAAATTGTTTTAAACAGTGGATTGACAGCCATCTAGGAAGTATCACACTTCCCGTAGCTAACACACGTTAGGCAGTCCACTGTCATATATCATTTAACTATTCTTTTGTGGTCTTGTTTTTTTATTTTAGGTAGTTCCTCCTAGCCAAAAGGAATCTCTCACATTCAACAGTGGATCAAGAAGTCAGAATGTGCACAACAACCTTCAACCAACCAACATAAACAGGTATTCCTCCTCACCCATTACCTTTATCTATTTCGTCACTTCTAGAAACGTAAAGAAAATGGTGAAGCACACATATCTCATCAATCCCCACTCATACCTACGACAATGACATCTTTATCTCCTCCTGTATAAATTATTTTCATTCCTTCCAAGAATACCTATTCATAGACAAGATATAGACCCCCATTTCCCCAACATCCTCTTTCACATCCTTGAAAAAATATAAATCCCCTTGAAGCCACACCATCTTCCTCTATTTTAGGACCACACCCTTCCTCCTCTTATTGCATTTTGGGAGCATCCCATTTGAATAAAAAACCTATACTACTAATAGGGCAACAAAATGACCCTTTTCCAAACCACACCTCAAAACTGATTCAAAGGCATCCACATCCTCCACCAATATCCGACATCAAACGCATTCATCTCCCCTTCCCAAATCCAATACAACGTCAAAGGCTACCATTACACCACTACATGTCCAGGCAACACCCCAAAATCCTCCATCTATGGGTCTAGGGTATTACACAACCATTTTTTATCAGTTACTCCAAGACTTAGCAATCACCTTACCGCCAATTAAACCTTTCAACCCACATTTTCCGATGCATTCGTGGTTTAAATATAATCTTGTTTATGCATTTTAATGTGCACACAGACATGACACTGAACACTACAAATCTCTCCAATCCATTGTACACCACTTTTTCAATGAGAATCAACTTCTTAATAAAAAATGAACTCTTCCACCAACCCATCCAACCCCCTCATCCCAACATGCATCTCTCAGAACATCTAGACCACCCCTTTAATCAAGGACTCCTTCCACTCCTCTACCACCAAAAGAAGATACATCTAAAGACACCACAAACCTACCGCCAAAAGTGGATGATTCCAAATATGGTCCCCCTCTTTTGATCAACTTTGTTCGGATAACCACACATTCGTGACCACATAATCTTGAGCCCACATCACAACCCACTCCAAAGACTTTTGGCACTATCCCTCCTCCTAAGGAACTTGCTACCTCCACATCCCCATCACAACCAAAAGTTGTCATTGCTTCTCCTACCACTCATTCCACATCAACATCTCCATCTTTCTCTAAGGTCAAGGTATTTGTTTTTGCCACTCCTAATCATGATTCCATCAAATAAACCATTATTAAAAAACTCTATTAGGACCCAGTAAAAATGTCACTTGATGAGCTTTCTCAAAGCTCTCCACACCACAAATAGGCTCTTATGGAAGTTCTAGAATGCATCCTAGTATCATCTGATGAGCCTCAACCCTTTGTAGCCTTAATAGGTGCCTTCACAACATCTACCGCCATGTCCTTTGAGGATTCATAAATCCCCAAGATACCATAGGAAGAACATGATCTACCTCTGTTCATCATAGTCCACATCAATGACACATGTATCTGATGAACCATGATTGACAATGGTGCTAATATCAACATCATTTCCTCGTATACCTTCAATCATCTCAAACTTCCTAACACCATTGTTGCTAAATCTCCTACCATCCTCCGTGGCTTTAATGATGTTGTAACTCACCCATTAGGAACAATTTTCCTTCCTATTTGCATTGGCCATAAACTCCTCCATGAGCTCTTCTACATAATCGAAGGATAATTCCAATATAATATTTTACTTGGATGTCCTTGGATTCACAACATGCATTGTGTCCCATCTACCCTCCATCATTGTATAAAATATGAACATGAAGGGACCATGTATGCTCTTCCTTCTCATGTCCCTCCTTTTCAAGACATGTTGCATGATCTATAGACCTAAGGATGTTGTTGTCCCCAAATCTAATGTTTCTTTTGGTGTATCCACTAGTTCTTCTATTCCTCCATCCAAATTACCCCATAATGGATCCTCTGATGCTGCGATGTAACACCTTGCCTTGGGAGAATATCAAATCCTCACTCTTAATGCGCTTCCTTCTCCTAATCATCTTGGTCTCCTTGATAAGGCCCCTATGTATCAATCAAATGTTAGTGAAATCATCTCATTTGGCCCTTATTCTCTAAAAACCAACCTAATCTATAGTGGCCTTAATCAACCTTCTTCTCATGCTGAAGATTTCCCTCACACCAAATTATATACATGAGGTTTTAGGTTTCTCAGCAAACCATCCTTTGCTCACACATAACACCAATCATTGTGCATGGAAGGGGTTTGGTATGGGGCATTATGAACAAAGCCCTCATGACATGTCTTCACCAAATCCCATGAATCATGTGAAAAATTTAGCTTGGGATACAAATATCCCTCCATCCCTCCTTTAGGAACATCCACATCTTCTCCCATTCACCTTGATTCACCTACTTCTTCTTCATCCAACTACCTTACTAATTTAGATGACACTTCTTCTCCATCTGAATATCCTACTAATTTGGATAATATCCAATCTCCATCTGACTATCCTACTAATTTAGATAATATCTCATCTCCATTCTACTATTTGACTAATTTAGATGACACTTCTTCTCCATCAGACTGTCCTATTAATTAAGATAATATATCATCTCCATCTGACTATCCTACCAATTCAGATGATACCTTATCTCCATCCAACTATCTTACTGATCCAGTTCTAGATGATACCGTCTTTTTCCCCCCTAAATTTTCTTTTTAATTTCCACCATTCCTCTTGGACCAGTCACTTATCAAGTTGAAAATGAAACCCGATATTTTCTCCTTAAACAACCAAATATGGTAGAGAAAGATTCCTCTATCATTGGCATTCTTCAATGTCATAAAGACAATTACATTCTTTCTTACATGGGGGCTAAATATTCTCATATCTAGAAACCCTTTCCCTCTGACACTTCTAGTATTCTAAATGAATCCACTATCGACATTAAGATAGGGACTCCTTAAGGGCTCTGCATCCTTAAGGTGGGTCAGTATTTGGAATCTTAAGAACTCGAAGCCTTCACCACATTCTTATCCAAACATAACCAAGATTTTACATGGTCATATTCTGATATGCTAGGTCTTGACCCCTCCATTGTTGTTCATAACATCGTTACCATCCCCAACACTAAACCGGTTAGTCAGAAGCTTCAACACATGCATCCTTGAGTTGCTCTTCTTGTGAAAAAATATCTATAACATCTTCTTTCTGCCAATTTCATCATCCCCATTAACTATCTCTAATGGGTTTATAACATCGTACAAATTGCTAAAACATCAGGAAAGCTTCGTATATGTACTGAATTTTGATATCTTAACCTTGCTTTACCTAAAGACGATTTTCATCTTCCAAATATTGATCAACTTATAGATCTTACCAAGGGAAATGAGATGCTTTCTTTGATAGATGGTTTTTCAGGCTATAATCAGATTCTAATCACACTGGAAGATCAACATAAGAAATATTTTATCACACTATGGGGTATTTTTTATTATCGTGTCATCGCCTTCGGTTTGAAGAATTTTGGGGCTATGTATCAACGAGACATGACATATATCTTTCATGACCTCATACATAAAATAGTAGAAGACTATGTTGATGACATCTTGGAAAATTCCAAACATCGATGTGATCACCTCTTGGTCCTTAAAATCATTTTCAAGCGTCTCATTTGTTTATTCCTTCACCTCAATCCAACAAAGTGTGTTTTTGGTGTTCTTACTAGAAAATTCCTTGGCTTCATCGTGTCTATCAGGGGCATTGAGGTTAACCCCGTAAAAATTAAATAAATCCTCAAAATTCCCCCTCCTTCTAATATCAAGCAGCTTCGTAGTCTTTAAGGCCACCTCTAATCTATTCATCATTTCATATTGCAACTTTCTGATTGATGCCAACCCTTTCATCACCTTCTTTGAAAGACATAAATTTTGATTTGGATCACAAATTTCAAAAGGCTTTCGATGATCTTAAATGGTGTCTTTTATCTCCTATGGTACTCACACCTCCACGCAAGGGAGGCCCATTTTATTTAACATCTCCATAAATAATCATGCTCTAGGAGCCATGTTAGAACATTGTGATGGCCAAGTCCGTGAACAAGCCATCTATTACATCAGTCAAACTCTTCTTTACTACGAAACATGGTACACTCAAGCTAAAAAATTGTGTTGTGCTATTTTATTTGCTACATTGAAACTTAGACACTATCTTCTTAATCAAAAGACCTATATTGTTACTAGCTTCCAAACCCTCAAAATAATGCATTCTAAACCATATCATAATGATTGTATCACCCATTGACTTCTTCTCATGACTGAGTTTGACCTTGAATTCATCCCTCAAAAATCTATTAAGGGCCAAGCTATTACTGACCAACTAGCACAAGGACCTCTTCCCAATATGTAACCTCCTCATGAGCATTTCACATACGAATCCATCAATCAGTTTCATCATGATCCCCTTAAAATGACCCTCTTCTTCGATGGTTCTAAATACCAACAAGGGGGAGCATCAGGGGTTTATCTCATTCCTCCTAGAGATGCTCCCACTCTTGGCATTCAAACTCGATTTTGAATGTATAAACAATATGGAAGAATACAAAGCCCTTATACTAGGACTAGAAATAACTATTTTTCTAGGTGTCTAGATTCTTGACATCTACGATGATTTTGAACTGGTAATAAATCAGGTCAGAAGTGAATATCAGTGCAAAAATGATATTCTACAAAAATATCACGACTTTTCTCATCTTTTTATTAAAACCTTTGATTCTTATACTATTCAATATGTTCCCTGACCGACCAATCGTTTTGCCGATACAATGGCATCCCTTGCAAACCTTATCCCTTAGACAACACAAAAGCCAAAGATTTAGGTCATTATACACCATTGTAAAAAACCATTCCATCATGTACCTCAAATTTATCTTGTTGAATATAATTCATTAGACCTCTAGTATTCTCAGATCTTTGATTATTTATCCAAATATATCACTCCTCCTGACCTTTCTAAAAATTATAATTGGTCTTTCGTCAAATGCACTACTCGCTATGTGATCCTTGGCAATATTATTTATAAATGTGGATTTGATGGTATCCTTCTTTGGTTCCTTAAAACCCATGAAGCCTCTTGAGATATCCAAGAAGTCCACAATGGTATTTGTGGTGGACACTTTAGTGGGTTATATGTTGCTAAGTGTGTTCTCCACCTCAGCTATTATTATCCTTCCCTTAATCATGATTGTTGTGAGTATGTCAAGAAGTGTGCAAAATGTCAAAAACACTCTAATCTCGTCTGTGTTCCTAGCCAATATTTATAGCCTGACCAGTATCTATGGCACTTTTCACAATGGTGTCTTGATCTCATTGGTCTAATAAATCTCCATTCATCACAACAACATCATTCTATCATCACTGCTACAAAATATTTTACTAAATGGGTGGAATTAATCCCACTCACCTTAGTTACATCTAGCCCAATTATTAATTTCATTTATCAACACATCATCTGCCACTTTGGTGTTCCACATAAACTTGTTATGGATAATGGGAAGTCCTTTAAAAATAAATATCTTTAAAAAATTGGTGATGAATTCAACATCAAACTTATATTTTATTGCCCATATTATCCTCAAGGTAATGGCCAAGTTGAAGCTACAAATAAAACTCTCTGAAATATCCTTTCCAAGACCATTGATCAAGTAGGTCATAAGTGACATCTCCAACTTCCCTTTTCCCTGTGGGCCTATTGCACTACCATTCACACTTCCATAAGGGACAATATATTTTATATTTTTTATGGCTCCGAAGCCATTCTCCCTCTCGAAGTTCAAATTGCATCCTTACGTGTGTTTCTTCATGACTTCATTTCTGGCGAAGATTATCACCAGGAGCATCTAATACAACTTGATTTGTTAGACGAGCACCTCCTTCTCTCTCTTGAACACCATCATGTTTATCAAGAGAGTATCTAGCGTGCTTATAAAAAACATATCAAAGAATTTTGTTTTAAAATTGGTAACCATGTTTTAAAGGAAAATCAGAACGTCACTACCTTAGAAAGGATTCAATGGGGAAAGTTTGCTCCCAACTGGATTTGACCATATATTATCACACATAAGTGTTGGTCTAGGGACTATAGTTTAGGTTCCCTTGATGGTAAACCTAAAACTGAACCTCTTAATGCATTTCACTTACGGCCATTCTATTGTTAGCACATGTACCCATGAGTAGATAGTCATATCTTTAGACCACTCCTCCATCACTAGCCCCTTCCATATATCACGGTAATGATATGAACTATGTATTCTATTGTCACTACTTTTATATGACCTTGAATATTAGTACCAAGACTCTACTCATCGCATATTCATTATGGATAAGTTCTCCCATTTGGTGAGAACTCCACGATCATTACATCCATTACCCTCTCATTCTCCTATTGAAGTCATGCAAAGGGTCCAGGGGTGTCTCTTGTACATTCACTATCCCCTCCTAAGTGGTCTATTTATATATACCCAACTCTCCCCCATGTAAATATAACATTAATGTATGCCAAAAGAAAAATCAAAGTTATAAAAAATAGACTAATCCCTCAAAGGACAGTTGTTCATGCATAAAAGATAAAGAAAAAAGGAAAATAAAAATAAAAGTATGCAAATAAAATTCAAAAGAATCATAGGATATAGATCGATCCCTCAAAGGACGGCTATCATATATATTATTCTTTCCATCCATATTATGTAAAAATCGACCATACCCGCAAAGAATGGCTACTCTTTTATTATGGTTTGGAAGGTTTCCCGCATTGATCATCCTTCCTTTATCAACATTCTCAGGAATTTTCCCGCATTGATCAAATTTCTTCTATTATTGTTCTTCCCCTTTCCCAGATCTGGGGGATATACATGATTAACACCTTCTTTAGATAAGCCTCTTCCCACATACAAGTTATGTATCTCAAACCCCCTTGGCATGTCAACATTAGGTTTATGAGAATCTTTTATTTATATCTCCTTTAGGGTCTTTTGGTATAATTAATTGTCATTAGTTATGTACTAACACCCACCATTGGCTACAAGTGCAATGCCTTGAGTAATGCATTTTCTTATTTACTTCCTATCTAGTTGGAAGCACGACTTTATTACATGCCCCTTACTATGGTCATGTGTCATTTATCTCATCAAGGTCACCTTTTATCATATAACATTCTTAGAGATCAAATTTCAAATCATAAAATATGCATCCATATGTTTACTCTTAAGGATGTCCCCCATTAACGTCATCCATAAATCCATGAAATTTTTTACTATTTCTAAAAAATCTCTCTAATAAACTATTCAGTTTGGGAATTCTACTTGAGGATATCTCTCAAGTAGTATTCATTATATAGCAGCTCCTCATCCACCATCATGGCCAACTTGACCTCTTTCCATCCATCCTCTTGCATCGCCCTTATCTTAATGTCTATTACCCACCCACTACCTTTCTCACCATTATTATTCCTATCTATCTCTTAATGCCAACATCATCTCCTTTACCATTCCTAATTTTTCATGCCCAGCTTGGCGTGTCTACTAAAATATCAACGCAACATGACAATCCTATTTAAAGTATACTTTTAATTCTTGAAAAAATCACATCCGTTGACCATTTCTTCCTCATCGTCTCCTTTTCCAAAAACAATTTCTCCTAAAATTCACCCCACCTCATTCTTCGCTACTCTTCTCACCCATTTCCTCCTTCTCTATTGCTTCTTCAATCCTTAACCCATCCTCCACCCTGATAATTATTGTTCATTTTTTCCTCTATAGACTGTATACTAAACGTGCCCGATATATCGAGAAACTTTCTCTTCTCATATGGGAGGGATTTTTGATGCATAGGTTTATGGGATGGTTTTGGCCCATGGTTTTGGTACCCACGGTATTGGAAAACTACTTAAGAAATTGCCTATTTATGTGGTTTTGTGCATATGGTAGGGTTGATGTAACATTGGAGATGTGTGTGAGTTCAAGTGTGAATTCTATAGAGTTTGTTGAGAATAGCTCCAAATAGATTTGGGTATTGTATTGAGAGAAGAGGTGGCTTGTAATAAAATCTGAGAAAGTGATTCTTGGTGGACGTAGCACAAATTTGGTGAACCACGTTAAATACTATCTCTTTGTATTGTGTTCTTTTTTATTATGTACTTTTATTTCAGATCTGTAATATTTTTTGCATATTAGTTTCTACTATTGCGATTATGTTTGGGATTGTTCCGTATATTTTATCCTTTATTTCCTAACAATTGGTATCAAAGCCTGGTTTGGTTTGCTGAAGTGTTGAATAATAGGGAAAGTTTTAGCTTGAGTGGGAGCTATGGAAAATGATGGAAGATCAAGGGTTGATAAATTTAATAGGTAGGATTTTAGTCTTTGGAAGATGTAGATGGAATATTACCTTTATTAGAAGTATCTTTATATTCTCCTGTCTGAGAAATAGAAAAAACCCTCTAGCATGAAGGATACGAAATGTGATTTTTATGGATAGGAAGGCACTTAGGAAAATTCGGTTATGTATTGCATCTTCGATATTATTTAATTTTTCCAAGGAAAATACTACAAAAGAACTTATGTATGCATTAGAGAAGTTGTATGAAAAACCCTCTTCCTCTAACAAGATATTTTTAATGAAAAAGTTGTTTAATATGAAGATGTATGAGAATTCTTCAGTAGTAGACCATTTGAATGATTTCAATATGGTTGTAAATATAATAGATTTGGTTACAACAGAATTTGATGAAAAATTTATGGATTTATTAATTTTGTAATCCTTACCTGAGAGTTGGAATATCCTGGTAATGGCGGTAAGAAACTCAGTTCCAACTAACTTGAAGTTGAAGTTTGAGGATGTTGTAGGGGTGATTCCAAGTGAGGAAATGTGGAGAAAAATCTCTGAGGAATATTCTGCTTCAGGGAATGCTTTAGCAATGGAAACTAGAGGGAGACAAAAGAATAGAGGAAGCCATGGAAAATCAAAAGATCGAGCAAGGTCAAAATTCAAAAGAAAGATGGTATGCTATCACTGTGGAAAGTCTGGGCATGCAAAGAAGGATTTTTGGGAGCTTTGGGATAAGAAAAAGAAATAGGAAGAAAACAAGGACGCAAATTTGGTAATGGGTAATGTATGTCAGGATTCTTTGATTCTTTCTTTACATAATATTGTTGAATATTGGGTTTTAGATTTGAGGACTTCTTTCCATGCTACTCTACATAGGCATTATTTTTTTTATTACATTGAAGGGGATTTTGGGAATGTATTTCTTGGTGATGATGAGCCTTGTAACATAGTTCAAAAAGGTTCTATTCAGGTTAAGATGCAGAATGGGAGCACATGGTTATTAAAGGATGTCAAACATGTATCTACATTAAGATGAAATTTGATATCGGTGGGGAAGAAAGGAAGTGATGGTTGTACTGTGATATTTATAGCGGACTCTTGGAATGTTACCAAGGGTGATATTGTGGTGGCAAGAGGTAAGAAGGTTGGAACCTTGTATTTAACCACTAATAGTACTAATACTTATAATTTTGTTGCTTCAGATGAAAATACATCATTGTGGCACTATAGGCTCCATCATATGAGCCATAAGGGCATGGAGATCATAAAAAATAATTTTCTTAGATATATAAAAATAGGTTTGGAGTTTTTGTGGGAACTGTGTATTTGGTAAACAGAAGTGTCTAAGTTTTCTCAAGGTTATACCTAAGAAGAAAGAGAGTAAGTTAGAGCTGGTACATTCTGATGTGTGGGGGTCGGCTCATGTATCATCTCTTAAGGGTTCAAATTATTATCTTACTTTTATTGATGATGAAACAAGGAAAATTTGGGTATATTGTATTATAAATAAATCTGATGTATTTGACACTTTTGATAAATGAAAAGTCTTTATAGAGAATGAAACAGGTCTTAATCTAAAATGTCTCAGGTTAGATAATGGAGGGGAGTATTGCAACAATGAGTTTGATTATTATTGTTCTAAGAATGGAATCCGTAGGAAAAATATGGTTTCAGGAACTCTGTAATAGAATGGGGTGTCAGAAAGGATGAACATGACAATAGTGGAATGACCCAGGAGCATGAGGTTACATGTAGGTCTTCCTCTTTCTTTTTTGGTAAAAGTGGTGAGTAAAACTATGTACTTGATAAATAGAGGACCTTTGAGTGCTTTGGAAGGAGGCATACCTGAGGAGGCTTGGTACGGTAAGAAATTTGATTACTCATTTCTTAGAGTATTTGGATGTGGGGTGTTTTTTCATATTGATAAGGATGATAGTACCAAACTAGAGGCTAAATCAGAAAAATGCACTTTCAATTGTTATGGTGGTGATGACTTTGGATATAAATGTTCAAGGTTTAAGGACTAGAAAATCATTTGATCTATGGATGTGGTATTTAATGAGAAAGTTATGTACAAATAATAGTTGCAGGAAAACATGGACGAATCCAAGAAATAATATGCAATGGTAGAGGATCATCTCGATGAGAAATTTACCCATGAATCAGTTCAGGAACCTACTCAACAGGAACCCCAAAATCCTATATTGAGGAGGTCTTCTAGGGTAAGAAGAGAACCTGAAAATTTTTATCCTTCTCTTTATTATTTACTACTCACTAATAGTGGAGAGATAGATTTGATGAAGCAATGCAGGTAGATGCTATGGAAAAGGGGGAGCAAGACATGGATGAGGAGCATAAGTCTCTCATGGATAACCAGACTTGGGATTTGTTTTTGTTACCTGAAGGAAAAATGGTATTGCAGAATAAGTGTGTATATATATTTAAGGAGTAATAAGGAGGAAATAAAATGTACAAGGCCTGATTGGTGGTCAAGGGGTTTGCATAGAAAAATGGTACATATTTTGATGAGATTTTTTCACCTATAGTAAAAATGACTTCTATTAGAACGATTCTTGGAATAGTGACAGTGGGATACTTAAAATTAGAGTATCTAAATGTAAATAATGTATTCCTCCATGGTGATTTGGAGGAGGAGCTATGTATGTAGCATCCTGAGAGCTATGAGATCAAACATAAAGAGGAGATGGTGTGTAAATTGAAGAAGAGCTTGTATGGCCTGAAACAAGCTCCACGTCAATGGTATAAAAAATTGATAGCTTCATGATGGAGCAAGGTTATATTATATGTCATTCTAACCATTGCATGTATAAAAATAAATTTGATAATGAAATGTATATTATCTTTTGTCTTTATGTGTATTACATGTTGGTTGCAGGAAATAAAAGTACTCAAGAAGCAACTAAGTGACTCCTTTGATATGAACGATTTGGGGGTAGCTAGAAAAATCCTTGGTATGAGGATATCTAGGGATAGGAAGTAATGAAAGATGACTTTATCTCAAGAAGAGTACATCAAGAAGGTATTGGAAAGGTTTAATATGTAAAATGCTAAACTGGTTGGGAATCCTTTGGCAAGCCATTATAAGTTATCAAAGGAGCAGTGTCTCAAGAAAGAGAAAGAAATAAACTAGATGTCCAAATTACCTTACTTGTCAGTAGTTGGAAGTTTGATGTATGTCATGGTGTGCACTAGGCTTGACATTGCACATGCAATGGGAGCAGTGAGTAGATTTATGAGTGATTCAGGTAAAGATCACTAACAGGAAGTAAATTGGATTCTTTAGTATTTGAGAGGGACCATGGGGATAGTTTTGTGTTATAGTGGATCAGACACAAATTTGTGTGGTTATGTAGATTCATACATGGTAGGAGATGTAGATAACAAGAGAAACACAACAAGTTATATTTTCACTATAGGTGGGACAAAAATAAGTTGGATTTCACAACTATAGAAGTTGGTGGCCTTTTCAACCATGCACGCTGAGTATGTTGCTACCACAGAGGGAAAAAAATGATGATTTGGTTACAAATATTGCTTGAGGAGTTTGGACATAAGTAGGAGGAAGGGAAGCTACATAATGATATTCAAAGTGTTATACACCTAGCTAAGAACTATGTTTTCCACTCTAGGATGAAGCATATAAAATTAAGGTGCCATTTCATTAGGAAACATTTAGAGGAAGAGAAGTTGAAGCTGGAGAAAAATCATACCAGTCAAAATC
The DNA here is from genome assembly GCA_019776745.2 of Taxus chinensis. Lineage (NCBI taxonomy): Eukaryota > Viridiplantae > Streptophyta > Pinopsida > Cupressales > Taxaceae > Taxus > Taxus chinensis. The sequence goes on along the minus strand of CM034155.1, from coordinate 119,190,087 downwards.
CTATGGAGATGATGACCAAGGTGGTCATAAGGGAGAAACTGAAGCTATGTTTAGATTTGGTTGGTCTTCACGGATGACAGTGAAGGGTTAATAACTTTCTCAAAGGAAAAATGGTCTCCAAGTGGGAGATTGTTATGTTGTGGAGCCTATTTTCATATGGGGAAGTGTTGAAGACTGTACACTATCCAAAATTTTCTCGTTGGGGTTTGGGGTCAGGATGGGCCCTGAGTGGGGGTCTGGGGGTGTAACCCTAAGAATTTTTTTGGCCTTGAAAAATGTGCCTTATAGATCGAGAAACATGATCTTCTCATATGGGCGGGATTTTTAATCCATAGTTTTGGTACCCACAGTATTGTAAAATTGCTTAAGCAATTGCTTATTTAAGTGGTTTTGTGCATATGGTAGGGTTGATGTAACATTGCATATGTGTGAGAGTTCAAGTGTAAATTATGTAGAGTTTGTTGAGCATAGCTCCAAACAAATCTAGGTATTGTATTGAGAGAAGAGTTGGCTTGTAATTAAATCTGAGTAAGTGATTCTTGGTGGACATAGCCCAAATTGGGTGAACCACGTTAAATACTGTTTCTTTTTGTTGTGTTATTTTTTATTATGCACTTTTATTTTAGATCTATAATATTTTATGCATATTAGTTTCTACTATTGTGTTTTTGTGTGGGATTGTTTCACGTATTTTATCCTTTATTTCCTAACATATGCTGATATGTGGGTCGAGCCATTTTCTTATGTTAAAATAGAATGCCTCTATTTTTTATGCATGGATAGTCATATATAAAAATCTGTATAAGAAAAGGGGGGGTTTGAGTAGTTGGGTGAGTTCCTAATTTCCGTTGGATAATTTTGAAACGAGGCCTTGAAGATAGTTCGTGGAAGGATATGAATAACCCGCACGCGGAAGGCAAGTTCAGTATTTAGGACTTAGCCTTTTCAGAGCATGAAGTCTATTTTGAGATGCTGGCGTGCGGAACACACAAACAACGCCGAGACTTGCGCACCACGCATTTTTTTATCTTTATAGGATCGGATCAAAGCGCTTTTGCATGGAGGAGATCCAAGAATAGATTCAACACCTCAGTTAACTATAACAAATCTATAGATAGCACACTTACATGTGTGGCTATGTTTTTAAATGGCACATGGCTATTATTAGCATGCGACCTATTTCTAGAATAGTTAAGTAGTGAAGGGAAAGTTCCCACCATATATATATGAGTCAAATTACTTAGTTAAGATATAGAGAGATAGAGGATGGAGATATGGATGTGTGTATGTGACTGGATAATTGTATCAGATCCATGCGCGCATGATTACTGTTATTGTATAAATATTCTGTGTTACTGTTGTGATTAATATATGAAGGATATTAGCCGAACCAAAGTATTATTCTATATGTTTTGATCATTACATGTTATTGATTCAGTCATGATTAACACTTAAGTATTTCACTCATAGATTTGGTTATGTTATACACTATGTGATGATGGATTAGTTATAGGTATATGTTTTTGCTACTTCATCATGCTAACATCCTGCTATAGCAACCCTAAAGAGGGACTTGGTACCTTTACACGCTTCGGGTGAGCGCTCATTCTATGCTGAGTGATATGTCATCATGTCTAGGGTGTATCTGTGAATTCTAGGCTTTTATTTACATAAATAAAGCTCTGTGTTATGTTTTCCTTGCTACCGTAGACTTGGGTTTTGATTTTTGGGTGAGAATCTATTGTATGATTTCTATTTATTTTTTATAACTGAATCCAGGTATCGGGTTAAATCTCCTATTATTTATGTGGCTTGTATGGGATTTGAACCCTTCAATCTGATCATACTTGTATTAGTGTTCATTTTTATGGTATATCAAACCCTTAGGTTCACATGCATGTTTCTGGGTATTATCGTTTGGGATGTATTGATTCTTTACATGAATGAGATCCTTGGATCCATATAGATTTATTATTTTTTAGCCATTTGGTTTTAATTGGCGTATACATCTAGATATTTGAGATTAAATAGATAAATAAACAACTTGTGTTTTATAAGGAAAATTCCCAGAAGCTATGTGTGGCGATTTATATATGTATATGAAATTTCTGCTAACCGAATCCTCAGATTCAAAGTTCAATCTTCTATGTATTATGTTATGACTCCTGGGGTAAAAACCTTAGAAGGATGATTCTAAACGAAAAAATGTATATTGCTACTTAAGATTTTTGTATCGTTTCCGTTATTATAAATCACAAACAATATAGGAGACAACTATGTTTTTGTTTATTAATACCTGTATCGAATCCACTGATTTGAACCTAGAAACTGGTGAGTTTTTCCCTTGGGATTTTAAATGGTTAAGATATGACTTTGTAAACACTGTTAATGAAGAGGTTACTGTGTTAGTCTTGTACCGGTCGAATGGTTTCTCAACCTTCAGGGATACCTCCTAAACATTGCTTTGATACATTGTTACCTTTCTCCCCTGTTAGAAAAGTTAGGCATGTGGATCTCTATGAGAAGTCTGATATATTTTTTAAGGAAGTCATCTTTGGATGGTTGGTATTTTGTGAATGTTAAGGTAAATGAAATCACTTTTCCTATCAAACTTCTTATCTCCTTGTGTGGGACATGGAGATGATATGCGTTTTTAGACCATAAGGATATGGACTTGCCTAGTCAAATGCCCAATTGGACTATCTTGGAATATTAGGATAGTATTATTTAATTATTTTATTCTAGGCCTTTAAAGAAATGATGATAAGTAAACTTAAGCGTATCTATGTAATATAATTACTAGTAGATGAATGAATTTTCTTCTAGCATAAACAATCAGTTTATCTTAAGGATTAAATAACATCGATACCTACATTGCAGTAATAGATGATATAATGTTTGATGTTTTATCTTATTGTGAAAGTAAATACCATTCGACATAGTGTTTATTACAGTTACCTGATACTGATTGGTTCAGGTATTTAATGAAAGATAGTCATATATAATTGGATATTTTTATACTATATTGTGCTTGTATAGTACCAAATAGCTAAAATATATTTAATTGTAAGTTAATTATGAGAAGTTACAAATCATTGATATAACTAATATCCTTATTATGTTAAGTTATTAATAATCGAATGTTGCTAACTAATATGTAAATTATCAATTGCGTTTTATTTCAAAAATAATTAGATTTGGATGAAGCGGAAAATAATGTGTAAGTAAAATGTTTATTTGTATCTAATATAAATAGGAGAATAAGTCCTAGTAGATCATTTATGTGATTTAAACTTAATGTAGCATTTCATTTATGTAAATACCAAATAGATGAAACTATTAAGGGAGAAATAGATCTTATCATGCTAGTTCAGTTGGAATCGACTATGTACAATGAAATATTTTCCATGCAGGTTATTAACATTGCAGGTTGATTATGAAGGAAGGCGTGATTTGCACATTTGCTCCATGTTATATCTTATGATGAAATCTATAAAGCAGTTCTTGATGTGAAAAGATGAAAATAATTTATTTGTTTAATTTGATTGATGGAAGCTGCTTATATTGCATAGTAAAGTTGTAATGAAGCAAAATAGTATTGTACTGTTAAAATGATTAAGAGGCTAATTAGCCTATTTTATTTATTTATATTTCAAAAAGTAAGTAATGAAAGAGGTATTTTTGTAATCTATTGAGTTTAGAATTGTATCAGAAATTCATATGAATGAGTCCTTAACCTTAATTTTCTGCATGATGAAAGAACTTATGTGCAGTTATATTACATATTATAAAGTGAGTAAGTATTATATTGTTGAGAATGAATATTGCATATTTGCATTATTAATGGCTTATTGGACTATGAGGTTTCCTCCATGTTATTAAATGAATACACCTCACATACTTAATGGTATATTTTAATTTGAAGTTACATATGGGTTGTTCTTAATAACTATTATTGATCTTATTTAGTAATATTTTAGACTCAATACATTACTAGTATAAAAAGGATTAAATATGATTTGTAGTGATTAATAAAATAGGCTCTTTTAAATCTGCAACTTATACACTCAATGATCGTGTTAGAATGACTCTAAGCATGCTATCAATATATGTGAATCCTTCATTTAGATCCTTAGGTTTAGATTCTATAGTAATGAGAGTATATCTGAAACATGGGAATTGAGGTTTCATTATTTGGCTACTACAGAGAAAATTCTTTGTTAAGTTCACCGGTCAAGATCCTCTAAATGAAAAGGTCATAATGCACTAAGATGCAAGTAATGTCCTAGGTTTGAAAGTGGATTGTACCACATGGTTAAGTACCCAATGTCATCTTATGATGATTACAGGAAAGGGAGTGACCCGTAATGATGCAAATCATTGAGGAGATGCTTAGTCTCCCTTAGTCATCCTAAGATGACATGGTGGCACTTACCCTCGCAGGATAATCTAAATTTTCACCTTGTACGCAACTTGTAACTATCTAGTCATAATCCAAATAAAAAAATTAGGTGAAGGAAAAGTTCCTAATGACGAGTGCAGCATCACGAAATTGAGCATGCAATACATGTCTCTGAAACTTTAATCAATTAGTGTAAGTTGTTGATTACACTATCTTTGATTCACCAAGGATATAAGATGTCAGATACTGATGGGATGTAATTGATTGAGTTCCAGATATGCACTTAGAAAACATTACTTGATTTGTAATACATGAAAAATGAAACCAAATGATACACTTGGTGTAATGGCTCATAAAGAGTGTTTGAGGGGGATCGAGTAGGATCTGTATACCCTTTCAGTTGCACATGGTTTATGACTGTTATAAGATGGATTGACTAATATGATGTTAGTTCTAAATTATGATAATTTAGAATAAGGACACATGAGATATGAACTCAAGATTTATGTTGGGTTTTAATATATGGGTATTAAAATCAATGAAGCATAAGGTAAAAAAAATCAGTTGAGAAGCATAATAAAGAGTGTGTTACATATGTAAGAGGAGTTTGCATATAAATTTATCAATAGAAGTACTAGAAATTAATCAATTTTGTTCAATGAAAAATTCCAAGAGGATTTGTGAAACTAAAGGAATTTCTATGAGAAGAGGCGAAGAGTTTGGAAGTAGAGTAATTCACACAATACATGGAGGAACTACACAAGAAATTTTAGAAATGGTTGGAGAAGAGAAACACACATTATAAGGAACATATAATTTTGTATATGAGACACTTCGATTTTAATGTGGGAGACTTAGTTCTTGTACACATAAGGAGTGGTTCTCTTGAGAAACTTATGAAAAACTCAAGTGGAAGATGATTGAACCATGCAGAGTCCTAAATAATTTTACAGAGAAATCATATCAATTGAGGCTACCAAAAGGGATAGATATTTCATATATTTTCAACATATCATATCTATACCCATATTATGAGAATAAAATGAGTGGGGAAGATAAATACGTAGAAGTATATTGGAGGATCCAACTACATAAGTTGAATGCATTTTGGAGGAGTGCATAGTAAAGATAATGCACCAAAAGGATCAAAAATAATATTTGGTAAAATGGAGAGGTCGTGTAGTCAATGATGTATATTAGCTATAGAAACAAGATATCACAATACATGGTCATTCCATTTCAAACCTTTGGAATATCTCCCAAGCAAGGGCTCAAGTTTCTTCTTAAACGATGTGTATGATGTAGGAGAATATAGTTCATTGTAATCCCACATCAGTCAGATATACTTAGTCTTAGAAAATAAGTTTGTGCAATGCCTTTATGAAATGTCTGTGCCGAATATCTCATCACTCCTAAAAAAGCTACATAAATATCCTTTTCCTTTTCTATTTTTTGGAAGATGTGCATAACTCAATTACCTTTTTGGTTTTGTAGAAATCACCAAAGCCTATCCAAATCTCGGAAAACTATGAATCATATCTAAAGCCACATAACACTTCTAAATTTTTGGAAACTTATGAATGTTACACAAAAATGCAAAATGTGTGGAATACTAGAATTTTATACATAATCTTATTCCAATATTCCTCACATAGAAAGTCACATTGGATATAGAATTACACACAACTTGTGTAGTTATGTTTCACACTATTTGTGCAAACTTACGATTCTTGACCAAATATGCCAATGCTTTTTCGATTTCATGGAAAAATAGACCAAACCATGACATATTAATGGAAGCTATTAAACGTGTACAAATCTATAGAACACTAAATTTTTGCGGGAACACTTATATTCACTTTCATGATGAGATCTATGACTAAAAAAATCACATGTCAATATCAAGACAATTAGAAAAGGTTACATAAGGTCCATGATTTTATTATTTCAGCTCGATCTTATGGTGGGAAAATTCTAGGATGGATCAATGGAATTGAGAGGCCACCTAAGGAATATTTCATAGAAATTTTTCTCACTGAAGGTGTCAAGGTTTCTATAAATATAAGGGAAAGGAATATTTGTAACGAATCTTGAAAAGTGTCTTGATTTAGAGTTTATTTTGATTTGATATGATTTTCCTTGTAAGTGTGAGCTAGAGGTTATCTCTTTAAAATCTTACTAGAATGTGCAAGCTTAAGATAGCTCTATTATTGGAATTCTTATTAGAATCCTCATGGATTCTCATTCTACAATGTAAATAGAGATGTTTCTAAAGTTGTAATATCTTTCCTTACACTTAATAGAATTATTCTCACTTGTTTCTTATTTGGATGTTATCCCTGAGATATTTCCTTGGTGAGATCAAATCTAACAAGAGATTCATTATGTAAAGCATCCCTTCATTAGGAACCCTAACTAGAACATAAAATAAAACATGAGAATAGAAGTAGACAACAACCTTAAAATATGTGGGAATAAAATATACATGAGCATAAAAGCAAACATGAGCATAGAATCAAACATGAGAATATAAGTAAACATGTGCATAGATCATATAGGATCCTAGAAGAAAACATGAGCATAAAATAAAACATGAACATAAATTAAGTAATATATATCTATGAGATGAGTGATATATGAAACAATGTCAAATAGCCAAAAATAGCATTATGTGGAAAGCAATAACTAAAAGGTAATGATGAACATGAGTAAGCATGAAGCATTTCAACATCAATATTTAAAAACAAACAATGTGATTATTGCTTGAATAAAAATAAAACATGTGTCATGAGAAATAAGGTGGTGTGATATAGGTACGAGTGGTGTTGTATTGGAAATGGACTAGTGTGTATGGATACAATTTGTATAATATTAGTAATTATGATTCATATGGTGTAGGTAATGCCCCAATGTGGTGGGCGTCCCACACATGATATAAAAATATAATAAGCCACTCAATGTGAATAATATGATCTTACTAGGTTCAATATGTAATATGTTCCCAGTGTAGGCATGCCCCCAATGTGGCGGGTTAATTACTACATAAAGTGCAGTTAACACCATTAATAGTGTCACATTTTTGTCACTCTATTTATTTTCATATGTATAGTGGAACAAGAATAATTCTAATGAATGGCATATACTTTGTGCCACATTTACACTACATTTGTGCCATAAATATGAACAAGTAAATTCCTAATTTGATTTCCCCATTTTCATTTAGAATAAAATTAGGGTGTAAAAAAATAATACTCTGTATGAAATCTTATAATAAAAATTTAGGGCATCTTAAATCACATTATATAAAATTAGGGTCTATATCAAACTCATATTTCTCTTTTTATGACACTTTGCAATTTTATTGAAAAACATAGTGCTGACATTTATATTGAAAGAGGCAAGGTGAATTTATGAATAAAAAAGTAATGAATTTATTGTTATGAGATAGTTTCTTAAAGAATTTTATTTCAAATCTTACCTGTTCGAATAACAATACATAGATATATTTTTTGCAAATTTATTTTTTTTAAAGAAGAGGTTTATTATTTTATGGATACCATGTCATCATCAACTAGGTATACATCATCCCCTCTATAAATATCTAATTTAGTAGATCTAAGTTCTTTATCTTTATAAATATCTACTTCATTAAAACATATCTCTTCATTAGCGAGTATACATACAACATATGAGTTGGTTTGTAATCTCAATATTGTATAAAATATTTAATACTATGTTAGTATAATCTATTTTATTTATTTCATGGTTGCAAAAATATTATTAATTTAAAACAATATGTATAGGGAGAGTCATCACAACCTCATGGCCGAGGTAGGGGTTGAATTAGAATAAGTATAAGAGGAGGGGTATGTATTCAAAAAGTTATTGTGGAACCACAAAGTTATTTCTTTGAGGTGAATTTATTATAGAATATGTTTTATTCAAATGAAGCCATCATAGTATTGATGTTAGTATGAATATTTTACTAATAATAACTTATTATGGAGACACGTGAACTTAAAATCAAATAGTGAACTTGATGTTGAATGGGCTCGACCAAAGACAAATGAAAATTACATCTTTCCATTGTGTCATATTAATGATGAAATACATCCTATGAACATTATAAGGGAAAATAAATATCATCTAAAGAGACTTTACTCAAAACATATGATGAAATGTTCGGTGAAGCATATACCTTTTCCTAGGAATTATGATGAAGATGTTCTAATGGAAGAGGGAATCATACTTTAAAATATGGTACACCATTTATTTTATCATGATTAGGATGATGATGATTAACCAAATGATCAAGTTGGTGACAATTATGATGAATAAGTTAATATAGATGATAATTTCAAGGAAATTGAACAAGAAAGGATAATTTTGATTTTTTTCTCAAACTCTTGTTTTGATCTTAAATTAATGAAATTTGGTAAATATAATTAATTTAAATAAATTTGAATAATGTTATAAGAAATATATTAATTCATATTACATAGTGTTTTCATTCTAAATGTTTAGGATGCAAAATTGAAAATTTTGGCCATGACAACTACGCCTACACTTGAAAATTTCCTCTCCCAATCATTGTGAATCCTTACTCTAGACAACTTTTCCTCAATTTCACCCTCATTTTGGCTCATAGGAACATGATAACAATATTTTCAAGTTTTTTTAAATGTGCAGGGATACACTCCCAAGGATATTGATGAAGATATTGAGATTCAAGGAAAGACAATTGCCCTCAGAGTCCTAGAAAGGGCCATTTTTAGCCATTTACAACTAGTAAATACCTTCTAGAATCTTACAAGAAAGATTAAAATCATCCAAGATTTGTATAGGAGAACAATGAATTCATACAAGGTATTTTAAGGAAAACTAGTGAAAGAAATTGATGTCGGTAATCAAACAAACAAGTCTGGGTCATTTTGGGCACAAGGAATGAAGGCTCCAACAGTAAAAGCTAACTTGTATAGATGATTATGGGAATTACAGAAGGATTTTTGAGGAAAAAAAATAATAAACGGAAATATCTTGGAACCCTCTACATTATGGACACATAACATTTTTTTCGAGACCTAAAAATATTCAATGAGAATCCAAGACACTGCAATTGCCCCTTCAAATCAAGAATGAAATATGCCCTAAAAATGAAATATAAAGAATAATTATCTCCTTATAATGAATTAAATTATCTCAATAGGTGTTTTGGATTCAAAATCATATATGTTTTGATCCCAAAACACTCTTCTATGCTCCCAGGGAAGAAAAAGCACTCCCAGTGTCCTGATTTACACTCAGCGGGTAACATCGACATTCTAAAACTCTATTGTCCCAATTTTCACCCTTGGTATTCCCTTGGATTATCCTTGAGGTGAAAATGGTACATGAAGGAAACCAAAGTGTGACCCTCATCATTTTTTAAGTTTTATCACTTAAGAGCGTGCCTTAAGGTGTTAGGGTGAGAAAATGAATGAATTAAGTTTCCTGTCACACTTTTCATGATAGTTGAACCCATTGGTCACAATTTTTTAACCACTAGGTCCCCCTGGATTGTCCCCAAGGTGAAAAGGGGACAAGAGGGACACAAAATTGTGACTCCCATCATGAAAAAATTCTCACAACTCACCCCTCACTACTTTTGCACCTATGTTTCACAAAATTGCATTTTGTCTTGTCCCCCTTTCATGTGGTTAAACCAAGGTCACAATTTCTCACCATTTTTTCCCCATTGTCCCAAATCTGAAAATGGGATAAGGAAGACACAAAATTTCAACCCCCTTCCTTTCATTTACTTCCTTGTCACTTGAAAACTCAAACTTTCCCTCAGTGCTCATTCCCAACTCCTTGAATCTCATCCACAAGTAACTAGAAGCTACACTTGTTTTTATCTGGTACAAGTCACACTTTTGTTTCCATTGTGTCCCTATTTTCCGTCTTGTATAGGTGAAACTCCACTTCAACCATATCCTAACCTTGGTTAAGTTGTCCAGTCAAATGGGTGAGTTAAAGTTGCAAGAAAATTGAATTACTCTCCTCCTCTCACAACACTTAACCATTTTTATCATTAAAAGTACTATTATATTTACCTCCCAAACCTCAATTTTTATGATGAATGCTACTAAAATTTTACCAAAAAATCCATGTCCCAAAACATATATGTATTCATAAATCTCTAACAATGTACTCGTTTTCAACCAAATGTTACATGTGTTGAGTTGTGGAGCTTAATTGCTTCACAGTAGTATGGTTTGCTAGCTTTTTGGATTACACAGTAACCGACGGCATTCGTATGACCTTCATTGGTCACCCAAGGACTGGTATCATTTAGGAAATGAGGATATGACATCGATTAATCCTAACCGACATTGGTTAGGGATAACCGGCGTTAGTTTCCTATGCGTGGAACTTTATATTTAAGTCACGGGAATTAGATCTATATTTAGTTGTAAAGTGAATCTGATGGTTGTAAATTCATAGCTAAGGTGACCTAAGTTTGTATATATAGAGAGGCATGAGAATTAGGGTTTAAAAGAAAATAATTTCATTTGTTGAAAGTAAGTTTCTTTAGAGAGCAAGAAAGAGTAGCTGGTGAGAAGAAAGCATTGTACATCCTATGAAGTGTGGAAGATAGTAGATCTTCATTGTATTTCATCTATAAATATTTGACTAATAAGGTTGTTCATTTCTTAGTAGATGTATCCCACACTGGGTGAACCACGTTATATTTGGTTTTATCTCTCTCTTGTTTATTTCATCTTATTGTTTAAGTCCATGTTTATTGCTTGTATGCTTTATTTGATTATAGATCTAGACAACATGATTTAACCCCAACCGTTCTAGTATCAGAGATTTGTTTTTAGGTTTTGTTTTATGATAGGATTTACTCTTAGAGGGTTTTATGATTGAGTGGGAGCTCAACAACGGTAGATGAAATAAAATACAGAGTAGAGAAATTTGACGATCGTAATTATCAATTATGGAAGATGCAAGTGTAAGATTATATGTATCACAAAGATCTATACTTACCATTGCATGAGAAGGTAAGGCCTATAAAGATGACTGATGAAGAATGGAATATTCTTGATAGAAAGGATCTGGTATCTATAAGATTGATCCTGACAACATCTGTAGCTTCTAATATAATAGAAGTAAAAACCATGGTAGAGTTAATGAAAGATTTAGCAAACTTAGATGAAAATCCTAGTACATCAAATAAAGTTTATTAAATTATTTAATTCAAAAATGCAAGGTGGATATGTGTCTAATCATTTGAATGAAAATCATTTAATTAATTTACAATAGAATGAAAATCATGCAGGTACATCTTAAACTACAAAATGTAAATACATGGATATTGAAATATGTGAGGCATGTGCCAAGCCTCAAAATAAATCTAATTTATGCAGGGTAATTAGGAGAATCTAGATACATGGTTACATTCATAGAAAATTCTTAGAAAGTTTCTAAAGGTTCCCTTATTGTAGCAAGAGGAAAGAAGGTAGGAACATTTTATCTGTCTACTTGTGTTATTGATTCCTTTTTGTGTTATCTACTTCAAATTCAGATGCAAGCATGTGGCATTATCAGCTAGGCCATATGAGTGAAAAAGGAATGTAGATCTTAAAGACTAAGTGTAAGTTATCAAATTTGAAATAAGTAGATCTTAATTTCTATGAGCATTGTATATTTGTAAAGCAGAAGAAAGTGAGATTTCTTAAGGTTGGTAAAAAAAAGGAGCAAAAATTTTAGCTTGTTCATACAGATGTATGGGGACCATCTCAGGTAGCTTCTCTTAGAGGATTGCAATATTATGTGACTTTCATTGATGATGCCACAAGAAAGGTATGGGTTTATTGTATTAAGAGAAAATATGATGTTTTTGAGACTTTTAAAAGAAAGAAATACCTTGTGGAAAATGAAACAAAATTCAAATTAAAGTGTCGTAGATCTAAAAATGGTGGTAAGTATTGTAACAAGGTTTTCAATGATTATTATTCAATGAATGGAATACATAGAGAGAGAACAATTCCTATAACTCCACAGGAGAATGGAGTTATAGAAAGAATGAATAGGAAAATCATGGAACATGCTAGGAGCATGAGATTACATGCCAGTTTTCCTTTGAAGTTTTGGGTAGAAGTAGTAGATACAATGATATACTTGATTAACCATGGCCCTTTAAGTGCACTAGATGGTGGAATGCCAGAAGAAACATGGATTGGAAATGAGGTAGATATTTATTTTCATAGAGTATTTGTTTCAGAAGCTTTTTTGCATGTTGATAAGGAAAATGGAAATAAATTGGATGAAAAATCCAAGAGATGTATTTTAATTGGTTATGGTTCTGGTGATTTCAGATTCTAGTTTTGGGATTTAGAAGATACTAATATTGTTAGGAGTTGTGACATTGATTGGAGAAAAAAGAGAATGTACAACGATCAAGTTTTGGTACCCAAAGGTGAATCGATTGAGAAGTTTGTGGATGAAAATGAACTCTTAGATTTAAAATTGACACCAACATGTTTATGTAGTAACTGGTGTCAGTTGACCCCTGACCAACATCGGTCCCCTATACAAGTTTCTGTTACACAAGAGAATGACTAGCATCAGTTAGGTGAACTGGCATCGACATAAGGTGACCGACGTCAGTCACTGTCAGATGTAGATACAAATCTACAGGATGAGAAGATTAAGGCTCCAACACCCCAAATCTCAGTGAGAAGGTCTCAAAGGGTAATTAAACCTCTAGAAAGATTTACTCCTTCATTATGTTATTTTTTATTGACTGATAATGGTGAAACAAAGTGTTTTGAAGAAGTAATGTAGTAGGATACCCAAGTATAGTGGGAGCATGGCATGGATGAGGAGATAAACTCTTTGGAAAAGAATCAAACATGGGAATTAGTCAAGTTACTAGCTGGTAAGAGTACATTGCAGAACAAGTGGATTTACAAGATATGGGAGGAAGAGGGTGGAAATAATAGATACAAAGCAAGGCTTGTGGTAAAAGGATTTGCACAAAAAATGGGTATTGATTTTGGTGAAATATTTTTTCCTATTGTTAAAATGAATTTCATCTATACTGTTATAAGTTTATTTGTAGTAGAATATTTGCATTTAGAACATCTTGATGTTAAGACCAATTTCATTCATGGTGATTTGGACAAGGAGATCTATATGAGTCAGCCGCTTGGTTATGAAATCAAGGGTAAGGAGAAATATGTGTGCAGGTTGAAAAAGATACTATATGGGATCAAGAAAGCTCCAAGTAAATGGTATATGAGGTTTAATAGTTTCATACATGATAATGGTTATATCATATGTGAATCTAACCATTGTGTTTATTTCAAGAAGCTTAAGAATGGGAGCTAGATTATTTTGTTACTATATGTGGACGATATGCTTATTACAAGATCTAGTATGCATGAAATTGGTGAGCTTAAAGAAAAGCTAGCTCACACATTTGTCATGAAGGATTTTGGATGAGAAAAGAAAATCCTTGACATGTAAATTCACAGAGACAAGAAAAATGGGAAATTGTATTTGTCTTAGGAACATTATATCAATAAAGTGTTGGAAAGATTAAAAATTCAGGATGCAAAACCTGTAAGTACACCTATGGCTGAAAAAATTAAATTGAGAAAATATCATTTTCCTACATCACATGAGGAGGTTGGGTACATCACACAATTTCCGTATGCGTCAGCAGTTGGGAGCTTGATGTATGTTATGGTTTGTACTAGACCAAACATTGTACAAGTAGTGGGATTTGTGAGTAGATTATGGAAAATATAGGTAAAGAGAATTGGAAAGTAATACAATGGATTCTCATGTAGTTGAGAGGGACATCCAGTATATAATTATGCTATGGAGGATTAGACACTATTTTATTAGGCTATGTTGTTTCAGATATGGATGGAGATTTGAATGGTAGGAGAAGCATCATTGGATATTTTTTCACAGTATGTGGGATGACATTTGGCTAGATTTCTAGATTGCATAAGGTTGTGGCCTTTTCTACTACAAAGGCTGAGTATGTTACAACTATTGAGGATAAAAAAGAGATGATTTGGATGAGCAGGTTCACGAAAGAGTTGGGAAAGGGACAAGAGGATTCTAAGTTGTACAGTGAAATTCAAAGTATGATTCATCTAGAAAATAAATAAGAATTTCATTCCAGAACAAAACACATTCAATTGAGGTATCACTTCATATGGTAGATATTGGAGGATGGGAAACTGAAGTTGGAGAAAAGTCTTACCAAGGAGAACCTTGCAGATATGCTAACGAAGCCATTGGAAAATGAGAAGATGGAGACTAACTCCACTTCTATTAGTATTCAAGTTTGAGACTTGAAGAGGGATAAAAATACCAAGGTAAAATGATTCAAGGATGGATTTGTATGTGCAATGTAGTAATTTGTCTCCAAGTGGGATATTTTTGAGTTGTGGAGCTTAATTGCTTCACAATAGCATGGTTTACTAGTTTGTTGGATTACACAGTAATTGGCATCAGTCATTTGACCGTCGTTCGTTACCCAGGGACCGATATCAGTCAGGAAAGGAGGAACCAACATTAGTTAATGATAACCGACATCAGTTAGGGATAACACGTATCTGTTTCCTATAAATGGAACTTTATATTTAAGTCACGTGAATTAGATCTATATTTAGTTTTAAAGTGAATATAATGGTTGTAAATGCATAACTAAGGTTCCCTAAGTTTGTATATGTATAAAGGCATGATAATTATGGTTTATATGAGTAGAATTACATTTGTTGAATGTAAGTTTCCTTGGAGAGAAAGAAAGAGTAGTTGGCGAGGAGAAAGCATTGTACATCTTGTGAGGTATGGAAGACAATATATCTTCATTGTATTTCCTTTGTAAAGCATTGAATAATAAGATTGGTCATTTCTTGGTGGACATATCCCACACTGGGTCATCCATGCTATATCTAGTGTTATCTTTCTCTCTTGTTTATTTCATCTTCTGGTTTAATTATGTGTTTATTGTTTGTACTCTTTATTTGATTATAGATCTGGACAACAGTGGTTTGTGGTTTAACCCCAAAAACATGTTAACTCCTCCCCAAAAGTAATTTATGATGATTGTAAGAGAATTTCCATTGATTCTCTATATAATTTACATAATCCATTTGAAATTTGCAGGCCCATAAGTTTCCTGTTTAGATCTACAGAGTCTTAGTGAATGAAAAACCTCCAAAGATAGAGCATAATGTCTTGAAGAAAAACTTGAAATTTTGAGACCAATTTTTTTTACAATTTGACATCCATAAGGCCTTCATCTAAAAATAGTAAGAGTGAAAGGATTCACATGTCAAAATATAATAATTTTTCAAAAATAACAAATTTTCACCACCCGTTATACTCCAAACAAGTAAACACTATTAGAAGGTGAAAATTGTGCATATTTACTAAAATAACTATCATAGATAGGACCCACTAATAATAGAAAGTATTGAAATTGAGATAAAATCATTTGTTTCAACTCAGAATCCACATATCTCACTACTTTTTGACATCATGAAGTTTAAGTATTTAGGTTTGGAGCCCATTTCCACTCTGATCACTGAATACCGTGGCGTGGGAGATAGTGAAGCCACACATATGGACCTATAAGACTTGAAAAATAGAATTATTGGTGGAACTCATGAACCAATGGAGGAGAAAATATTCTAGAGTAGACTATTCGGGCAAGAGGTCACCCACTGTATATTAAGACAACTGATTTCGTTCTGACATGTGCACAATAGTACTGTTAGGAATTTTAAAGGATGAATAATGTTACAAATTATAAATCCATAATACAAATTGCCAAAGAAAATAGTTTATTAAGTGCAATAATTAAACAGTATATCAAGATGTTTTATAATATAGATTACAAAATTTAAATACCATGAACAAAAAGAAAATGAACATAGTGATGCAAGATATAAGGGGGGAAACCTTGGAAGGTCAAAAACCCACTGAAATTCACTTATCTTTATTAAGAATAAACTATCACCAAACACTCCCACTATTTCACATATCCACTTGAAGTTAAACCTTCAATAAGGGATTACAAACCACCTAATACATTCTCTTAACATGTGTTTTACTTCATTCACTTCATGTATCTATGATCATCTCACACATATATTGTGCATTCATATGTTACACTTGATATTTTTATTTCCATAATGTAACTAATCTCTAATGAAATCACCTTGTTTTATAAAAGGTGGGTGATTTGTTTTGGGTAACTCTTGTGTTTTAAAAAGTGCTGAAAAAATTAGTGGATTCACCATGCTTTTATTTTAAATACAAACCATAAGCCTAAAACATATATTCTTTAACAAGTTTCTAAATAAGAAGTTTCCCGCTTAATATTATAAACCCAACAAGTACGATGTAGATTCCAGAACAATTCAAGAAAATGACAACTCACTCCTCGTAGTTATAACACCAAACAAAATTTATCAACATCTACAGATTCCACACTAGTAGAAACATGGTCAACATAACTAAGGAATTTTCCTCGCAGGACTGGGAAAATATTGATTCATATCTACAAAGCGTAGCACTCAGTTCATGGCTCAAATAAGAAATAAATCCTTCCAATATTCCCAAGAAATTTTCAAGGAGTGAATTTCTTGAGACTTATTATAATTCCATTATTATTCTAAGAAGGGTAATGGGGGAAGAAATAAGGAAATATTTCCAATATTGGATGACTCAGTCTATGGGGATACTGAAGGAAACCAAGTGGTGGATTGGGGACATATCATTAATGACAATTTCCATGGGAAAATTTTGTAGTTTTATGCCACTAAGTAGTCCACCATGAATTCTTACCTAGTAAATGCCCTTGTCTTCACAAGATCATTTAAAAGATTTTCCACATCTCTCCCTGTGCCTCAAAAATCACCTACATATGAGAAGTATCTGTAATTGACTCATAAGGAGAGAAATTCCCACTATTCCAGGGAGAATGATGGATTTAACATGTTCATTATCAAGATATTTGAGGGTAATTCGGAATGGAGGATATCTTCTCAAGTTGTTGCACTGATTGAAAAGTTTGAGAACCAATTTATTTAGTTCACTACCTTCTCCTACATCAAATTCTTAGGCTATAATTTTTCTCCTCAAAGGCTACCCAGGTACCCAAGTGAACAATCATAATGTTGAAATTGTGTAGGAAATTGGATCATGTTCATATCAAGCGTAATAATAACAAAAAGAAAGGTGTTTCATTTCCCATTTCCTTGGTAATATATTAATTTAATAATGTCATAGATGTGTTTAACATCAAAGCATCCTTCTCTCCCCTCAGTTTCTACTCCTACACATTTTAGGTCTGACTTCGATATCAAGAGAAACCAAGAGACCTTCACCTTTCTATGTTGCACCATATGCCTCAAATTGAAAAATACTGGGCCAATTGCACTAATGATTTTAAGGTATGTAAAATGGACTATATGTGGATGACAATAGAGCAGATGATGAATCTAAAATTTTATTGGTTCATTGAAGGGATAAAAGATGATGGGTCAGACCTATTTGAACCATAGTACCAAGTAGAACAATCTTCACCCATTCCTCTGACTCTATGGAACACCAGAGAATCGGTTGATATTAAGGAGAATACTGCAATAGTAAACCAAAGATCAAGAGAGTGGTTCAAAATTAAGAGAACTACTTTCATCGTGTCTGGTGGTCTCTTGAATCTATCTAGATGGATATCTCACACTTCTTCTATAAGGGCATCTAAGAAGGCCATGGATTCTACTCACTCAGAATAATCTTCAAATAAAAATATTATGGAGGAAGAGAACACTGAAGATTCCCATCCTAGGAGGTTATATAAGAAGGTTGAGATCATTAAATATCTAATTGGTCCTCTTGAACAAGGTGAAATTGATCCTTCGTAGTCACATGTTCACCAATGACATCCAAGTGTATCATCCTCAACAGTAGAGTCATCCCACCATGAGAAATTTGTGATATCCTATTAAGCACCTAAACATTCCCCATACTTGATATTGTGTCTACTCTGGTGGAAAATTTCCTATGGATTCAGGAGTTTCTTGGGAATGAGTCAAGGACGGTGCAATAAGCTTCAACACATGATTTTAAGGGTATCTCAAAATTCATGAAAATAAAACAGGGAAAGAAAGCATGAGTAACATCTCATTTATTTATTGGGACTTTTAGAACTCATCATGTGGATTTTTCTCAACCAAAATTTTCAAAACATATGAAAGATATGACTCAAGATGACTGATTTTACCCACATCTCCTTGGGGTAAGCAAAACATGAAGAAGATACACATTTGTTCAAGGAGTCTATGGATTGGTTGCTTTCTAGGAATGAGGAGTACAAACAATCAATGGAAAAATTAGAGGATCAGGTGAGGACTCTCACTTTTTATGTGTAGTTCTTCTTGGAACCTAATACAATGCCACCTCCTCCTATTGAAGTCATATCTCCCATCAATAGTTTTGACGCTCATATGATCAAGAGAGAACAAGGATACATAATACAAGTGAGATCTAATGATAAGTCGGTTGAAATTATTCTTGAGAAAGGAAATACATTGTTGCCAAAAATTATCTCATTGTTTGAATTTTCCCTTGCCACTAACTCCAAATTAAAAGTGACCAAGGAGGATATTAAGAAAGAAAAATCTCACTAGGATAGTTTGTTTTGATTGGTATCTATTGTCTAAAATAACCCCTAGTTATTTTGGAAACTTGCATTTCCATTATGGCTCTGGAATCAAGTTTTTAGTTTACACGTAATGATGGCTTTCTCTTTGGTGCATTTCCTAGGTTGCAGTTCTTTGAATGTGCTCCCACACACTCTCCTTGCTTCTCCCCCTTCCTTTGCTTTCTTCCATGCATGCTTCATGCACTCTAATTATTCCTTGCATAGTTTCAAGTATTTCCCCTTTTCCTTTTTAGCATACTCATTACATATTATATTCTTCTATTTTATCCGTTGCATACCCTTCTGTGCACACCTGCATGTTTTCCTTATATTCTTGTAATTCCCTGGCATGTCTTCTGCACACTTGTATTTTATTTCTTGAATTCCTCGCATCCCCTCATGCATACTATCAATACCTCATGCAGTTACCTATGTACCCCCTTTCATGCATCCTTGCATTGCACACTCTCCCTTCTCTTCTTGGATTGCTTTGTATGCCATCTTTCCCTAAAATTATGTGCTTCTATTTTGTAGACCTTCAAACCTCTCTTACAGATTTGCATTTATATGAAAATATGCATTCCTTTCCCATTTCTCCCCACGTACCCTCTCGAATGTGTTGGCAGACTTCTTTTACATCCATGCATCCTTTGTGCAAACTTTCTCTTCTTCCCCATTTCTCTCACGCATGCAACCAAGGAAATAACCCTTGTGCTTCACGTGTCCAACGCTGGGGAGTTAGCAGATAAATTGCAATTCATGATAATAAATAGATAAATACCAACTATGTATAGATCTTAGTAGTGAATGGAAGTGCGACATGTGCCAAAGATGGATTGCAATAAATCAATATACGAGTCCCATGACCAATCAGATTGCGTTATGTGTCTGGTGTGTTCCTTTGCATTGAAGAAATTCAAATCGTCATAACTCCTTCCACAGATTTTAAAATCATGTGAGGTTTGTCTCATTAGAAATCTACTGACATGGGCTGCACTTTAGGATATTAAAAATCATATTTTGGTGGGATTTGGTAGGTGAAAATGGGAAAACATGATTCAAGTCATTAATGCATAATTCCAGTTGACTCAACCACCCGAATTTCATAAGATTTGGCCTCCTTTCTTCTTCCACAAGAAAAGTGACTTTGAGAGGTAGATTTGACAAAGCTATAGGCTGATTTATAGGCATTTATTGTATCTTTGTCATGGTTTTGTGTTGGAATTCGAGTTTTCATCTTTTTTCTCTTCCCTTTCTTATATATATTATAGAATCATTCCCATTTGTAAAAGTTAGATCCTATTAGAATGCAAACACATTATTCGAAGTAAGTGTATTATTTCATTTTGAGTTGGAGGCCTCATATTTGGGTCACTACATATGAATTATTTCCTCCTCCTTTTATTATAATAGACTATGAATTCATTGGAAGAAATAAAATTTGTGTTTGATGGCTATTCTCTTCCCTAATTTGTGTTTATTACATATTCCTACCTTTCTTTTACATTATTATCACATCGTTCATATTTTACATCTTTTGCAGGGTTCTCTTTTGTTGTGCTCCATGGAAATGAGATATTTAATAATATTTTTTACTATGGTATGAATGTATGCCCTTCATTTTCTCATTTCACCTCATTTTCACTCATCTAAGAGTGTGTTTCCCTTCTTTATGGTGTTATTACCTTCCCTTACTTTAGGATTTCAATTTTATGCATCTCCTTCTCTCCCCGGTCAATTGGAATGATAGATTAGAGTTATATATATGAATTTCCATTCTTATGAGTATTTTAAGAAATATAAATAAGCAGATGAAGCTGACCTTCTATGGAGGTCTATCTCAAGTGTAAGTACCACAACTTGGTGACAGTCTCATGTTTCCTCAAAGCCCTAGATATTCCTGATTTAGGTGTAGGTGAAATTTTGAGCACCAACAGTTTTGGAACACTCAGTGGGACAAGTTTCATGTAATTTAAAACATATCACTAAGTTATGGTGTTTAAATTAGTGATTTATAGCCTTTAGAGGTTTGTTTCAACACATATTACACGTCTAACCATCATATCTATTGGTTTAATTAGTTAGATTTCCCTTTTTCATGAGAAGAATACAATAAAGGAAACATGCAACAGAAGTAGGTGAACCCTTTGAATATTTACAGTTGTCTCCAAGGAGAATAATAAGAAGAGTAGCGCGCAAATCTCCATCTCTCACGTGTAGGGATATTTCTACTCCTCTATTTGACATACCTTTCACATGCCCTTCCAGAATATTGAGACCCATCAGAATCATGATGCATGAAAGAAATATTCCCTTTGTCAGCTTAAATGGTGGTATTCCTTTGGCTCTTAGCTTGTAACATGATACACCAGTAGCTGCACTCAAAAGTGTTCCATTTTTCACTATTGATAATAATACTACTGCTACTAATCACATTCAAGACATTTCAAATGTCTACTCAATGTATCTATTCATAGTAGATAATGTTACATTTAGGTTGTTAGCTTCTTCAATCAACGTAAAAGCACTTCAATGCTACAAAAGTTTAAGACATACCTCTATTCCCAACTGGGACAAGCTTAGCAATGAATTTTATAATTAGTTTGAGGAGAAGGTAGAGAATATATCCTTGATAGAAAAACTAAAAACCATCAAGAGATCTCTAAATGAACTTATGGATGACTTCAATTTCAGATTTCATAAGATATGGGACAAAATTCCACTTCTCTTAAGGTGTACTCCACAAGGTGCTTTTCTTTCTTTCTTAAGAGCATTACATTATGCTATAGCAGTTATGATTCAATATATGGGTGCTAAAAATTTACTTAATGCCTATCCTATAACTATTAGAGATGAAAATTTTCTAATCCATGATGGAAAGATAGTCCCCTAGATTGTCTATGCCTTTGTTCCCTAAAATTAAAAAAATTTCAAACAAAGTTATATCCTTAGAAAAATAGAAGGTGCAAGCCTTTAGAAATAATTCCAATCAAGGATTTAGTAAAATCTATCAACCCTTTAGAAATCTATATTAAAATTAGAATTATGGGTAGAATCAATAAAATGATAGATGACAGGTTCATAATCCACCCCTTCCTCTTCAAACAATTACTCATGCATAGCCTTTTCATGGTCCTCATTCAAACAATGCATTGGTTCCAATACAGAACAATACGATTCAAGAATCAAGTGGTACTTCCCTTATAACTCGCTACACAGTCAATATAATTACACAAATAATTTTTGTGTGTCAGCCTTCATGATCCATAATGCTTCCAATCATGATCCTTTTTTGAGTGAACATGAGCCTGACAATGAAGAATCTCAATACGTAAACCCTAAGAATAATATGATATTCTTTGGGGTTGATGAATTATGTGCAATGAATCAAGTTGTGGAAAATTCCAATCTACCATATGCCCAAGTTGTTCATAACACAAGGTCTAAGAAGAGAGTATTGGATACTTCCATGCAACCTTTATCTTTTGTTAGTCAGGCTAAACCACTCCACAAGAAAAAGGATGACACAATTTCAACCAATAGTTTTGGCTTTCATTATAGTGTGTGTAGACACCAAAATCGTGTCGTAATCACCTTGGTCCCCTAGCGCAGCCCTATAATCACTTCCTCATCCTCAACACCTTATCACCTACCTCCTACACCCCACACATTTTAATTTAATTACTTTAATTAAATTAATGCCATTTACCTCCATACATATTAATTTAATTATTTTAATTAAGTTAATGACCTTTTATCCACACACACATTAATTTAATTATTTACATTAAATTAATTCACTACCCTCACACACCTATTTAATATAATTGTCTTTTATTAAATACACCTCACCTAACCACCCCCCTCATTTGACCCATTAACCTAAACCCTAAACCAATGGCCTAAATAAAACCTAACATTAGACCCATCCCCTCACCTCACATTTAAAACCTCCTAAGGTTCGGTTTTCACCCCGAGAAAAAGAGGAGACCCTTATCAAATGGCGGAGTAACTTCCTAGGTAATTTTTGAACAACACTCGAGATATCTCACCTAAACCGATGTTGGTTCACCCTAAACTGACAATGTTGGTTAACACTAAACCGATGATCGGTTATACCATAATGGACCAAATGGCCTATTTAGACCCATCTACAACTTTGTAATACGGGTTGGGGAAAACTTCTGATCTCGAGTTCGATCTCTTTAGACGCGACAATAGAACGAAGATTGATTTGTGATCAACAAAGGCAACCAAATACACTAGCACAACAGTGAAACTTTCTTCCCAGCATCCTCCAACGCAACAACTTCTTCATTATTCTTCAAACCTGTACCTCATAGAAGAGTAAGTATCCTCCTTCCATCTATTTCATTTTCTTATCATCATCTATAGTATTTGTGGTAAAGGAACCTAGTCTTTTTACCCTCTGTCCATTCCCTCTCTCCAGTTGCAGCCACCTTCCATACCTAATCATCTTAATACTTGGCCCAATTTCCTATTTGACCTCCTTAGTAGTCTCAGACCTTCGCAACATATCTACACCCCCTCTGTGATCAATCCTTTCCTTCTATCCACTCCACTTTTGCCCCAAGACT
This sequence comes from Taxus chinensis, assembly GCA_019776745.2. NCBI lineage: Eukaryota > Viridiplantae > Streptophyta > Pinopsida > Cupressales > Taxaceae > Taxus > Taxus chinensis. The sequence continues at coordinate 119,166,368 of CM034155.1, read as the reverse complement.
CTAAAAACCTAGACTAGTGTGATTTCACCAGCCCCCAACTTAACCTTCATTGGTTCTCTCTAAATGTTTCCGGTTACAGTAAAACCATCATCAGTTCTATAAAACCATGGTCGATCTCTGTGTCACCTGATCTCTGCCAGAATAACAACCTGTTTGTGACCCACATCTAACTTAACCTTATTTTCTTCTGACATATACCTACTTGAACACCTATTTGACCTTCAGATCTGTATCTAACCTAGCCTGTTAGCTCAGATTCACCTATAACCAACCTACTTGACCTCTGGATCTCCTTCTAGCCTAGCATGTTAGATTAGATCTAGCCTATTGCATTTTTATGAGATGCCTAAATCATATTAAACTACAGTAGGACAATATTTACTTTATTTCAGCATTGAATTGTTTTAAATAGTGGATTGACAGCCATCTAGGAAGTATCGCACTTCCAGGATCTAGCATATGCTAGGCAGTCCACTGCATATATTGTTTAACTCTCTTTGGTGGTCTTGTTTTGGTTCTTATATAGGTAGTTCCTCCTAGCCAAAAGGAAGGTCTCACAATCACTTTGATTCAGAATTCAGATACGCGTGCATATAACCTTCAACCATCCCAAAACAGGTATTCCTCTTACCACCTTTACCTTATCTATTTCATCAAGTACTTCTCAGAAAACTAAGAAATTAGGTGAAACATTTTGGCATGCTCGATGGGACCCATTCAGGGTTCCTTGCATATTTCTTCATTCCTGGGTGAAAAATTGTGTGTGTTTGTTCCCCTTCTAGTAGTATTCACATTAAAAATTTCTCCTTGGTAACATTCTCTTCTTTCTACTTGCTTCGAAAGACATTTCTTTTGGTGTATTTAAAAAGAACCTTCTTATTCTTGTTTTCTGACATTTTAGTGAAAGAGCATCCCTCTTCCTGTTCATCTATTTTTGTCATCGAATATCATACTTTCGATTTGGGTTTAAAACAAGTGCACTGCATTCTGATTTAGCTCATTAGCTCACATTAATTGAGGGCAACCTATACGCTGGAAGTCATGACCCAGCTGATGGTTGAAAAATGAATCATAGAAAAGCACTTCTATCTTTTCTATCGTTCTCTGAGTCTTACCAAACCACACAAAAATCAAAATACATACATTCTTGAACATGACATCCTACCTGGAAGAAGTCTATAGGTGATCACATGATCATGGTACAGTGGGCACCCAGCTCGCTACTCTATCGAGTCATACTTTAGAGCGAAGCCCGCCCCCGCCATAACATTCCTAAAACCTCACCCTTTAGAATTATTTCTTCGTAGGAAGCCTTCCTCACCAAGAAATTCTATTGTTCTGTTCATAACAGTCAGTCCACACAAATAGCATAAGCTGAACAAACGTAATAGAATAGGCACTCTAGGAACGTTCTTTCTTAGTGTTCTGCTTGATTTGCATTTTGAGGTGAGAGCTTTCAATCATTATTTTTTTCTTTCCTTGCACACTCCCAATCATAGTCAGTGTATTCTGACTTCATCTGAGTGTGCCTAGACCACATCTGAATCATTCTCAGACTTCTGGGTTTGATTCAACACCATATTTTTAAATCACAACCATTTTTCTCTCTGTTTCAATTTAACAGTAACCGGATATGGTTATCTTTAACCGTCACTAGTTACATTCCAATCGGCATCGATTTAACCCAACCGGCGTCAGTCTGAAGTCTTTTTGGATACCTATCCAAAAGACACATATTTCACTTTCTAAGCTATAAAAGGCTCCTATCACCTTTCATATTATTGTTACTTCAATCACAATCACCTTACGTCTCATCCTGTGCGAAAATTGTCATTCTGGGACCATCATTTAACAGACTGTTGGTTTTTCACAGTAACCGGCACCGGTTAAGCCTAACCGGCATTGGTTTACCCAAACTGGCGTCAGTCACCCTATGTTGTTTTACAGCTCACCAGCCAACCTAATTCACTCACCATTGACTATTTTCCTAGTTTTGTTGTGTTCTGTGCCATTCAGACATAATACAGTCTCGCCAAATCAGTTCCTACCCACATGGTGTTAACTCGTAGTCAGGTAAGTGACCTCGTATTTGATGCTAGTCACTACTCGCTCCCACCTAGCCCTTCACCACCTAGTCCTTCACCACCTTCCATCTCATCATCCATGGATCCCAATCAACCTATCACCATTCCTACAGGCGACACGGAGTTTGCATGACTCCTGGATCAGAATCCCACTGCTTTGAACCACTACCTCACCCATGCCTCCACTCGAGATGCCTCGGGTCAATTGATCTATGGCATGCCTGTATCCTTATCTCCATCCCTAATGATCACTTCCACCTCAGCTCCACCTCCTACCATGGTGACCTCACCCATTTTATCCCCAGTTGTGTCGCAGCTAGGTCCCACGCCAGCTTTGACCACCACATCCACCACCTCTATTGCACCCGCAGTCTCCACCATACCTTCATCCACCACCCAAAACATAGCATCATCCGCACCTGTTGTCTCATATATACCAGTCGTAACGCTACCACCCTTGGTGTCAGTAACCTCTACCCCATTTCAAAATGTTGTCCTTTCTATTCCCCAATCTCTACCTCCCATCTCTACCAGGGTCACTACGAGTGTCCCACCCTCACATACCTACTACCAGCCACCTCCTGTTTCATCAGTCATTCAGTCTGGGTATATACCCTCTATGTCTATCTCTCAATTCCCACCTCCTTATTTGACACCACCATACTCTGGAATGTCGTATTCTTCATATGTCCAACAACAACCTCCTTTCACTCCGAGGGGTACCCAATCTTCACAACCTAACAATGACTTTATCAAGTTAATGATGGACAAGATGCAGACATTAGAAGCATCTGTTTCCAGGCTCCCGCAATTCTCTCACCTATGACGATATTTGTAATGAGCCTATTCACCCATCCATTCCCATTTGCCCATATCTCATACACTGGGAGATGCCTAAGTTTAACCGCTTTAACAATAAGGAAGACCCGCAGCAGCATTTGCGATCTTTCAAACATGGGTGTTACTTAATTTCCCATGATGATGCTTTGCTTTTGCAAACCTTTCCCATGTCCCTAATTGGTCGAGCATTGGACTGGTATAGTGGATTACCTAAACATTCCATCTTCTCATTCAACCAAATAGCCCAAACCTTCTTGGATCATTTTTTGATTAACGTCATCAAGAAGGTTACCATGATCGATCTTTATTCTATGTGTCAATATGACGATGAATCTATTGCAGATTTTTTCGCTCATTGGCGTAGCCTAATCAACCAACTCACTTTCCAATTACCACAAACTGAACTCATAGAGCTCTTCACACGAGCCTGTGCTAGACATATCTCACCTACCTTACAGGTGCAAACCTTCTGAACATTTGATGAGGCTTTCACCATGGCACGTAAGCTCGAAATTCATGCCATCGAAGAGAAGAAGATATAATTATGAAACAAGAACTCCTCGTTTAAATCACACGATACTTCCTCTTCCTCGAAACCTCAGACAAGTTATTCCAAAGCCAAGGGAACTGCCAACGCAGTGGTACTTAAGGCTGGCCCTGCCCATCCATCTAATCATGCTAAACCTTCATCCAATCTGTCACCGGTCCAAACCTTCCAATTCAAATGAGAACAAAAGAAATACACAAGCAATTGGGGAACCATATTCATTTATTTTAGAAAAACTTATTAAAGCTAATGCCATCACCCTTCCTCCTATCAAACCACATACTAGTTTTGACCCCTCTCACCCCATACCAGGTTGGTACAAGGAAAATGACTACTATAACTATCACCATGTAAATGGTCACAGTGATAGCAATTGTATCACCTTTAAAAACATTGTTCAGGGAATGTTCGAGAGTGGCAAGTTAGTCTTGGATAACCCTAATGCACCTGCCAATCAAAACCTTCATATATTCAAGAAACCATTCCCTAACCATTCCCCATCTAATGATCAAACTGGTGATGCCTCACACAACAAAATTAATACACGCGAGGTACATGTTATCTTTACCGACTTACCACTTGTTTCCCAAATATCTCCTATCCCCTCCATCGAGGAAATCCTAGCCCGAAATCCTCTACCCTCACAGGAACCTACTTTATCCGTTCCTCTACCCATAGAGGAAATCCCTTCACCTCCCCATACACGTGCGGAGGAGTCTCTCGTTAGCACTGATATCATTTCCCCTTCATCTTCCCTACCCAGTGAGCCACTACCAATTTTACCTCCTCCACCCACAGAGGAGTACCCATCGTCTTCTCCACCTATTCAGGATCCAATAGATTTGTCATTACCACTCGGTGACCATTCTCCATCAGCTACCCAAGATCCTGCAGACCTACTTTTGGATCTCTTACCTATAGAGGCCAAATCTCGTGAATTCCCTATTTATCAAACACATTTTATGGGAATTGCCACTCGATCCACATCTACCTCATCTACCAAAGTACCGTTCTCATGTTTGGCCAAACGCCTGGACTATGTTGATAGGTCTTCACTTTGGGGGCATCTATTACTCCCAGTCTTGATCCAAATGCAATCATCTTCCACTGACACTTCTACCATTTATTAGAAGATGTTTCAACAACCCAAACCGTACATGAACGTAACTCTCAATACATATTCTATTACATCATTCTCTTCTATACCCGCCCCTCTACTTGCTAGCCGACATGTTCCAACACCATCTCTTGTTTCTAAACCCACTAGTTTTCTAGGGGTCACACCCACATCAAACCTTGCGCATCCTCCTGTACAAATACATATGAACACATATTCCCATATACCTATTGAACTAATCCCTCAACTTAAACAAAAAACCCAACCTTCTAATCCGCATGCACCAACCTCACCAACTACACCTTTATCACCTTCACCCCTACCATCCATCTTGGGACCTCACCCCTCTACCTTAACAAAATCTACTCTCTCCTAGGGTAAACCTAAAATTCCCTTGACCCCTTCACCATAGACTACAGCTCTACCTAGGTGAACCTTGCATCCTTCATCACCATCTATAACTTCTTTGACTCTTATACCACCATTACCTTATATACCTCCTTCACTACCTATGACATTTTCTTCCACCTCACTGTACCTTCCTCTCAACCTCGACCAACACCTACCACTACACCTCACTTGTCCCCTTGGGTCACTCGTCCTCTCCCACCATATTCCTTACCATCTACATCACGTGCTCCCCCTACACCTCTACCTAAGAAAAAGCACCAAAAATTAAAAAAACCGTTAATTTCCAAAGAGGTGGTTAAACCTACCCCTCTTTCTATTGTTGCACCTACACAAAAGAAAGTAAAACCCAAATTCAAGATTGCATCACCTAAAATACCACCACAACTACCCAATCTTCCCACCAAACCTACTTTCACTTCGCATTATGATCCACTAGTGGGATCATACGCCACCATCTTGGATAACCTCCTTAAAATCTGTGCTATCACCCTCCCTCCTCTTAGACCTTACAAACCTCTTAAACCTAAGCCAAAAGGGTTTGAAAATACTAAAATTTGCACTTACCATCGTGTGCCAGGACATGATGTTGAGAACTATAGGGGTCTAAAGGTTTCCCTCATTCAATTATGTCCTTCTGACCCCAATTTTGATGACGATGACCTCCTGGATGATGAGCCTATTTCACCCTCGCCACCTTCTTCACATCTTCTTCCTACACCTATACCACAACCTCCATCTTCACCACCACGACCTTTCTTTCCATCTTCGAAATTCAAAATCAACATGGTCTGCAGCCGAGAGATTGCTCAACCTTCTCCTAAATGTCAGTGTTGGACACTCATCGTAGAAGGCTCTTATCCACCTCTTGGTAAATGTCCCTCCTGTCGGTATACCTTTCATGGTAACCCCACCACATCCACCTCTCTTCCTCAAATTAATATGGTTCACATTGTTACTTGAGGTCAGTGCGACAAAAGGAAAGACAAAATAGCCAATCCATCACCCAACCACATACCTAACATACCAATTGCACATGCACCTAAAGTCACTATCTGTGGTGTAGCATATCCTATTTTTGATGGGGTTACACACCATGTGATGCTCAAAAAATTACACCAATCTCCTCTCAAAATGTTCTTATACGATCTCATCCAAACCTCGGAGTCACATCGTCAAGCCCTCTTAGAGGTCCTTCAATCTATTGAAGATTTTACCTAATGACCCCACACCTCTAGCATCTATTATCACACCTCATCATGTCGCCTCACTCACCAAATTGCCATCTACCTCATCACCTCCACCTGCTCACCAAGTCGTCGCCCTTAGTTTCTCGGATGAAGAAATTGTCCCCCACCAAACCGATGACCTAGATCCTACACTTTTCATCTTCGTCCATATTGATAATATACGCGTTTGATGTGTTATGATCAATTGGGGCACGAGCATTAACATCATCTCCTCTCATGCATTCAAACAAATGTGCATACCCAACAACTGCATGCATAAACATCTAGTCATGTTGCGTTCATTCAATGACGTTATCACCTCTACACTCAGACACTATCATCCTCCACATTCGTGTGGGTCCCCGTACTGTTCCCGAGCTATTCTACATTTTTGAAGGGGATTTTCAATACAATTTTTTGCTCGACAGACCTTGGATTTGTGCCATGGGTTGTGTTCCTTTTACTTTGCACCGATGTGTAAAGTTTGAACATGAAGGACATTCCTATACCATTCCAGCTGACCCATCACCTTTCAAAACCTGCAACATGCTTTACCGGTGTAATGATGTCCTTGTACATGTTAAGGCATCTACCTCCCTACCTACATCTTCTTCACACACGACCCCATCCACCAGTGCCATTGCAACCCCACCTTCACCCAAATCTTCTATTCCCACTCATTGTACTGTCACTTCTACCAGTCACACATCAGCTTCCCAACTAACCGACACCTCTGCCGATCTAACTTCTAACTCTTCCTCCATTCCAGCCACCAATATATCAACCACTGATCCCTTGGAAGGTGTTTTTCAATGCCTCACTATGGGGGAGTATCACCTGTACAATGTCAATACATTCCTTACTCCATAAGAGTATGGAAACCTTCACTAGTATCCTCACTATGATCACCACATAGGTGAGCATCTCCTTTATGGTCCTCCCCACCTCCGTACCCATATTACCTATGGGGGACTTGATATTTCCACTTACACACCCGAACCACCATCACAAACCTGACCCTTTTCGGCTGACCTTCAGTCGCTTACCAACTTCCGCTTCGCTCACACTTTCCTACACCACTATGCCTGGAAGGATTTTGGCTTTGGAATTTATGAGAAAGGTCATCACACCGTTATTTCATGTACCATGCGTAAACACAATGATCGTAGTGGAATCAGTTTTACTAAACTACCTGCCAAAAAGCCCAATATTGAACTCATTGAGGACATTGACCCCTCTCCAACTTCTTCACCTACCCCACCTTCACCACCTTCACCAATAGAGTCAATGGATCCTGAATCTATCCCTCCTACCTTTTTTTTTCATAAATACCATTTCCTTTGGTCCTCTGACCTATCACCATGATGGTGAGGCTCCTTCCTCTCTTCCTTTCTTGTATCCTGACATGATAGGGGATGATACTCCTTCTATTAATGTCCTTCAATGTCAGGATGATGAGTCCATACTTACTTACGTTGGTGCTGAAGACTCTTATATTCACCGATTGTTACCTTCTGAGATGCAAACAATGTTGAATGAATCAACTATCGAAGTCAACATCCACACTCAGGATGACCCCCACATTCTCAAGATTGGCCAATCTCTAGATGCTGCTGAACAGGAAGCCCTCACTTCTTTTCTTAAAAATCATAGCCATGCTTTCACTTGGTCCTATGCTAACATGCCTGGCATTGATCCCACTATCGTGTCCACAATATTGTAACTATTCTCGATGCCAAACCCGTAAATCAAAAGCTGAAGAAAATGCACCCTCGCATTGCTCTTCTTGTCAAAGAGGAACTTCAATGTCTTCTCTCAATTTCCTTCATCTTACCCATAGATTACCCCTAGATGGATTTCTAACATCATCCCTGTCACTAAGGTGAAGGGGGACTTTCCATTTTCACCGATTTCCGTGATCTCAACCTTGTGTTTCACACATAATTTTTTGTTCCAGATGTAGAGTTACTTCTATCCTTTCATTACACTCTTGATATAAACAGATAGAGGGTTAGGTCCCCATGCTGTAGGAGGAATACCTGTTGAGTGTTGGGAAGGTGATGCGTGTACCGTAGAGAGATCAACAGACCAACTGTGAAGAGCTCCTTTTTGTCATGGGAAGGATTACCTATAAATGCAAGAATCCAAGACAACCAAATTTTTGAAAATCAATAATTGTGAGGGAACTGCCTTGGGCCCAGGAAATATTAGAATTCCTTTCGAAGGTGGTCAGTTCCCTTTTAATAAAAATTGATGCAATGATTTTCTAATATGGTCTTGAAGAGGCTACTTGCAAACTCACGATTTAGATCTCGACCAACATCATTGCAATCAATAGAGATTAACCTACCAATTATAGAATGTCATGTTGTTTGTTCCGGTCAAACTGGTTATTGATATGTTCCAAATCAAGTTACAGGGATCCTTCAAGGCATTGAGATTTCTTGGGGGTAAATGATAGTGAAAATGGTTGGTTTTTGGTATGACCACAGTGACCGACCTGCCAGATCACTAGATAACCATCCATGGTTATTAAACCGGTAAAGGTAGGGAACCTTCACTAGCACCGATATCACCACATAGGGGAATCCGTGGTTTAGGGATTTTTAAGATAGATTTCGGGGTAAGGTGGTTATGACCAGTTTGGAAGGTTGACCTATTTGGTTGAGAGGAAGTCACTTGATAGAGAAGACTTTCTCAGAGTGAGAAATCCAACCTTTGGGGCAATATAGAGATGAATGACTGAAGGTTAGGTGCCACAGGTTGTTATTTCCGGGGTGGTAGATCTAGGAGTGAGCTTATAATCCCTATGAATTAAAAGTTCACAAAGTAGTTCACTAGAAGCATACAAGGTGATAAAAGAGACTCCTTACTAGTTTCTGAAATGTGGATGCAGGTCCAAAGAATGTAATGGCCTAGGCGAGGCCCATTTTTCCATAAATCAGAATTTCCTGATGAAGCTATCCTCCGACCTATCACCAATGTTTGGTGAGTGCTCCAATGCTCTTCCGTTCTTAGTTGACAGTGATTGGGCTCGATACCCCTCTTTGTAATTAATCTTCATTCAATCTCTCTCACTGATGAGTCCATACTCTCTTACCTGAGTGTTGGGGACTATCCTCGTTACATTTTGAGATTAAATAATGTTGAATGTCATTTACTAGGGAACCGATGTCGGTTACATAACCACACCGGTCAGTAGGACCCCCACGATTCTTGGTTAGGTCAATCTTTGCTATTGCTTAGTAATAAAGCCAACTTTCCCTTCTTTTCTTAAAAATCCTAGGGATCTTGTGGGCTTGGTCACGTATTATTAGGTTCGTTTTGATGCCTAGGGGTTGATGAGTCACTGGGTGTGGGTCCAGACCAATATTGTAACCATTCCTTTATGCCAAACCCATAAAACAAAATTTGAGGAAAATGGTACCCTCACATTGCTCTTCTTTCAAAGAAGGTAACTTCAATAAATTCTCTCAGTTTCCTTCATCTTACCCATCGATTACCCCCAATGGATTTCTAACATCATCCCTATCACTAAGGGGTACAGGGGGACTTCGTATTTACACCAATTTTGGTGATCTAACCTTGCCTACCCAAAAGATGATTTTCCTCTGCTTGGTATTGACCAGTTGGTTGACCTTACCACTGGCCATGAGATGCTATCACTTATGGATGGTTTCTTGGGTTATAACCAAATCTTGCTTGCTCTAGAGGATCAACACAAAACCGCATTCATTACCCCTTAGGGGACCTTCTGCTATCGAGTCATGCCTTTCAACCTTAAAAACGCTGGTGCCACCTATCAGCGGGCTATGACCTACATTTTCCATGACATTATGCACCGTATATTAGAAGATTATGTAGATGATCTTCTCGCTAAATCCAAATATCAGGCCAAACATCTTACTGTCTTGAAAACCATCTTTGATCGCCTTATCAAGTATTGTGTTCACCTTCAAACCAAGAAATGTGTCTTCGCGGTTCTCTCAGGAAAGCTCCTAGGATTTATCATTTCTTACATGGTATAGAGGTTGACCCTACTAAAGTCAAGGCCATTCTCGATATGGCTCCACCCACTAACCTTCACCAACTTTGTAGATTACAGGGCAAGTTGAAATCTATTCGTCGATTTATTTCCTAACTCTCTGACCATTGTGAACCATTTCATTACCTTCTCAAAAAGGATGTCTCTTTCAAATGGGATGATGACTACCACAAAGCTTTTGAGGCCTTAAAACAATACCTTCTCCAACCACCCGTACTTGTTCCACCTAAAGACGACCAACCCTTCTACCTATACATCTCTGCTACTGATCACTCTTTAGGGGCTATGCTCACTCATCGTGACGAACAACATAGGGAGAAGGTGGTTTATTACATAAGCCATACCCTTCTAGACTACGAAACCCGATACACTCACCCTGAAAAAATTTGCTTAGCCTTAGTTTTTGTTGCCACCAAACTTCGCCATTACCTACTCAACCACAAAACCTATGTTGTGACCAACACTGACCCCTTACACTTCATGTATGCTAAACCTTACCAAAATCAACGTGCCACACATTGGCTCATGCTTCTTGTTGACCTAGACCTCGAATTCATCCACCAAAAATCTATCAAGGGCCAGGCCATTGCTGACCAGCTCGCTGATGCACCTCTTTCTGGGAATCAATCTTCAAACTTTGATTTCCCTGACGAATCCATTGCTAACCTCTCTTTGGATGATGACCCTTACCAAATGACCTTATTCTTCGATGGTTCCAAATTTCAGCATGGGAGTGGTGAAGGCATTATCCTCATTCCTCTTGATGGTGAATCCATGCCCTTATCATTTAAACTCAACTTTGAAATGCACTAACAATATCACTTGCCAAATACGAAGCACTCGTATTGGGTCTCATGACTTCCTATGCCTTAGATGTCAAGTCCATTAATATCTTTGGTGATTCTCAACTTGTAGTAAACCAAGTCAATGGTGTTTATTAGTGTCATAATAAAATACTTCAAGAGTACAAACATTACGTCAGCATCATGTTGACTACCTTTGATCGCTATAAAATTCAAACAGTTCCACGATCCACCAATAAATTCACGGATACCATGGCTTGCCTCGCTTCCCAAATACCCACTTCGCCTACGATTCAGACATCTTTGTTACCGTAAAATGCATACCGAGACCTTCTTATAAATCTTGTTGTGTTAACCTCGTCTGAACTACCTCACTAAACACACAAGACCTTTGGTATAAGTAGCTTGCGGACTACCTTTCCCTTTCTATATTGCCTCCTGATCTCACACATAATGGACAACACGCCTTTCTCAAAAAGGCCTCTCGTTATGTTGTCATGGGTGGCCTTCTCTATAAACAAGGATTTGACAGTATTCTCTTATGATGCCTCACCAGCTCTGAAATCCCCTATACCATTAAAGAAGTTCACGATGGCATCTGTGGAGGTCACTTCAGTGGCCTTGTTGTTGCTAAATGCATTCTTCACCTAGGCTATTACTGGCCGACCCTCAATCATGATTGTTGTGACTACGTTAAGCGTTGTGTAAAATGCCAACAACATGCCAATCTTCATCATACACCTAGTCACACCTTACAGGTTGCTCGTGACCTTTGGCCAAAATGTTTCACTCGGAAATGTTTCGTTCCTTTTAGAAACAGATAAGGTTAGGGGCTAGGAGGAATACCTGTAGAATGTCGAGATGGTGTGCGCGTACCATAGAGAAAGATCAGGCTGATTGTGAAGAACTCCTTTTTGTCTTGGAAGGACTACCTGCAAATAAGAACACAAGACCAAAAGATTTTAATTAGACAATAAATGAGGAAACTGCCTTGGGCCCAGGAAATATAAAACTTCCTTTCGAAGGTGGTCAGTTTCCCTGCTAATATGAATTAACACAAAGACTGTAAAATATCAATTAAGTTGTTTCGTTGAACTGGGTAGGGGAAAGGCTGGTTTTCTGGTTTTGATCAGAGGAACCGATGGCGGTTACTGATAACCGATGTCGGTTATTGATAACCGATACCGGTGGGTTCTAGGATCTTCTTGGTAGCTATGTTGTTTGTAAGGTTGGTTTATGGATGATATTAGGAAATGAGATGATGAGAGGTAAAAGAATGACAGTTAGATGTAATGGCACGTTGGGTAGTGGATTCAGAAACAGATTTAGGAGGACTGTGATTCAAAGAGCATAAGAAATGTTATAACAGAGGACATGCAAGATGTGACTTACTGGTTTTGACAAAGATGCAAGTTGATCTCCTTTGCTGCAAACCCTTCTGGTTTTCCCACTCGTCTCTGCTCAGTCAAGTGAAGATCTGGACTCTGTTCCTCGATCCCAAAGATCTCTGTTGATCCAGAAATCCTTTGACTGATCCAAAAATGAAATTCCGATCCGTTGTTTTGGTTTGGGGAGCCCATTTACAGGGAACCGATGGCGGTTGCATAACCGACGGCGGTCAAGTAGGAACCGGCATCGGTAAGGAAAAAGTAGGCTATTTTTAGTGAATTAGCCCACCTTCCCTGCTTTTCTCCCGAGAGATCAGTTGCGGGCTTGGTCAAGTGACTAGAAGGTCGATTTTGGGTGTGAGAAAGGGGTCATTAGTTATGGGTGTAGGTGTGGACCAATTTATGGGTCTTAATTAGGTTAGTTTTAGGGTTAGGGCTAGGTCATGATGAAGTGGCAAAGTGAGGTGGTAGGTAGGGTGATGTGGATTTATCAATTACAAGGAAATTAATAAATAATTGTGTAAGGTTTAGGTGATGAGGTTAAGTTGCGAGATGAGATGTGGGTCACAAGGGGTCGTAAGACACAAATTTGGTGTCTACACCTTAATCAAGATTGTTGTGAATACATTAAGCGTTGTGTAAAATGCCAACAACATGTCAATCTTCATCATAAACCTAGTCACACCTTACAGGTTGCTCGTGACCTTTGGCCTTTCTCTGAGTGGGGTTTGGATCTTGTCGAAGAGATCAATCCTCACTCTTCCCTATGACATTGATGGATCATCACCGCTACCGAATATTACACCAAATGGGTTGAATCCGTACCCTTCATCTCCACTAAAGCTGAGAAAATATGTGATTTCATCAATCATCACATTATTTGTCGCTTCGGTGTTCCACATCGCCTTATCACTGATAATGGAAAACAATTCAAAAACAAAACTCTATAGAAAATTTGCGATGCCTTCGACATTCAACTAAGCTTCTCCTCGCCATATTATCCACAAACCAATGGCTAGGCCAAATCCACCAACAAAACCCTGAACAAAATTCTCATGAAAGTGGTTAATGATACTGGGAAGGATTGGCATATGCACTTTCCTTTCTCCCTCTGGGCATACCGTACTAGTATTCACACCTCCACCGTTGCCACTCCCTTTTCTCTGGTCTACGGTACCGAGGCTATTTTACCTCTCGAAGTTGAGATCCCATCTCTCTATATCTCTCTTCAAGATATGCTTACTGATGATGAATTTCACCAAGACAATTTAGCACAACTTGAGTTATTAGATGAACATTTTCTTCATGCTCTCGACCATCTCCAAGTCTACCAAAAATGCATCAAGCATGCCTACAAAAAATGTGTCCATGAATGTACCTTCAAGGTCGATGAACTTGTCCTCAAGGAAAATCAACACGTAACCAAAGCAGAAAAAAGAAAATGGGGAAAATTTTCTCCTAATTAGCTTGGACCATACATCATGACCCATGACTATAGATCATGTGCTTATCGCTTGTCTTCACTTGATGGTAAGCCCAAACTTGAGCCCCTCAATGCCTTGCATCTTTGACCATTCTACTGTTGAATTCTAGTACTAAATCACTACTTCTCTATTTCATGTTCATCCCTTGAGCACCATTCACATTTCTCTTTTCTACCCCTCCACTTCAATGATTAAACAAGAATCATGTGATTACCCGTCACCCTTTTTCCTTCTCTTAAATATGTGCACCATGGCTCTACACATGGCATTATTATCATGGATAATTTTCATCTTCTTTTAGATGAGATCTCATGGTTGTTCACCCTTTCCTTTTGAATAAGAACCAAATGCTTCATTATAGTCTCGTTCATGACTTAAAAGCCAAAAAAAAATATTTCCAAAAATAAAGGGATCAACTCCTTGAGTCAAACTTCCCATACAAAGATTAATCCCTCAACAAGACATCTTCCACTATAAGTAGACTACTCCCTCGAAGGACAGCTATAAAAAGCTCGCAACTCTACATAGTCTATCCAAAGACTATTTCCTCAAAAATACCTATTCAGCAGCTTCCCACATCGATCAACTTCACAAAGACCTCAAGGACACATATATTCATCCCGTATAGACTTCCCGCATCGATCAGTCTATCTAAAAAGTCAAAAAGAAAAGAAAAAGAAAAGTAAACCTTTTCGTCATGGACTTGCCTATTGTGAGCTTGGATCTCTTGCTAAAGGAAGGTTGCACCTTATCATATGACTTAATTACCTTCACCTCCTTACCCATTGTCTTTTCAATTCATACCTCAAGGGACCTACTGGACCTATGACATTTGGTGATCATGTGACTAGTCTTAACCTTTCGAATAATCACTCATGCAATGTCTTTAGGGTCTTACGTTCACTAGCCTATCTATAAATACGATTTGTGTTTTGATCCTTGCCAATCCCGTGGCTCTCTTGCATCCTCTTCACTTTTCACTTGTTCATTACCTTTTGGACAGCTGTCTTTTGGGATTTTCTTCTCCCACCTTAATTAACCTAAAATCACCTTCTCCTATCTACCTATTATCAACCTAATTATACCTATGACCTAGAATCAACACTACCTATCGACCTAAAATCACCTTTACCTATCTACCTATACTCTACCCAAACTTAATTGACCTTGACCTAATCATCCCTATGACCTGGAATCAACCCTACCTATCAACCTACTTACATCATTCTATCTTTTCATATTCTTCCCTAGCTTATGGGAGAACTACATCGGTTTGAGTTCCCTTTTCACCGGGACTATGTAGGCAGCACTTCCAAGGCATGGGGCCCTGGAAGGTTAGCTCGACCACTCTTTACCCTAACCATTTTCCCCACCTTTACTTGATTTCTTGTTCATATCAAAAACCCATAAATCTATCCCATATCCACATCATTCGACCTACATACACTCCTAATGTTTCACATACTCTTTTACCACTACCATTATTTCCCATATTCATCTATAACCCATATTTAAACATTGTACACCATTACATTCATTTGGATTAACATGTATTACCAAAATACCAACCTGACTCATTCCATGTCTAAACCAACCTGACTCATCCATGCCTAAACTGACCTGACTCCATCCATGCCTAAACTGACCTGACTCGATCCATGCCTAAATTCACCTGACTCATTCCATGCCTAAACCATCCTGACTCGATCCATGGCTAAACTGACCTGACTCGATCCATACCTAAACTGACCTAACTCGATCCATACCTACACTAACCTGACTTGATCCATACCTAAACTGACCTAACTCGATCCATGCTTAAAATTAACCTGACTCGATCCATGCCTAAACTGACCTAGCTCGATCCATGCCTAAACCGACCTAACTCCATCATGCCTAACTCACCTAATCCATTCATATCATAATGAAAGTAAAATAAAATACAAATCACAACACATAAACATTTGAACCTCATACATCTCATCATATAAATACATGTGTATCACAATAATGTACACTCATCTTAAAAATACATGTGTCTCTCATACATCGTCGGCTCGCAGGCCGCTATCTAATACAAAAATATCTTCGGCTCTCAGGCTGGTATCATGTACAAAACAATAATAATAAATACGAAATCTTTTTGGTGTGCAGTCCAGTCTCATATATAATCCATACGAAAATGACTTGGCATGCAGGCTGGTCCATAGCAAGTCAATCATCTCCCCATCTGATGTCAGAGAATGCTCCCTGTGACTCTTTCTGTCTCGACCCCTCTACCACACCTATCCAGTGCCTGAAACCTACCTCACCTCCTGCTGATGGCCCCTCACTTGGGGCTGGCCTCTACACACTAGTGGCCTCACCATGACCCTGTCTCTTAGCTCACCGGCCCACTGTACTCTCCACACTATGAGTGTGGGATCTATTCCTCTCATTGGAGGCCTGCTATGCTCTGTACTCAGCATAGGAGAGCACGTCTATCCTGGTAGCTAACAAATGATCCTAATAATATCATGCCTCTGCTAAGGCATCCCTAAATCTAACCATGGTCACTGTTTGTGCGGGTGCCATGGGTCTCCCCGCCTATGTGGATGCATGTACCATGGGACCCTGTCCCAGAATCTACCATGTGCCATGTGTCGATACCATGGCCTAACTCGGCCCTAGGAGTTGTGCTTGTGCCTAAATTTAGGCCTACAAAATAGTAATATGTGCCTCCACTACTGATAGCTAGCTCTGCAGACCTGTAACGTCTCCTTGCACTATGGCCAACAGGCCCTGTAAGTCCTATACCTACACCTGTAGGGCGGCTATCTGCTCTCCCACTTTGCCTACCTGCTCTCCATCTCCATCTCCCCCTACCTCCACCTATGCAAGTACCTGTCCTTGCCCTGCTTGAGCCTACAATGTTACTATCTGGGCCTAAAATGTGGCAACCTATGCCTCTGTACCTGTCAATTGCCCCTACATAATCCTGAGTTGCGTCACCAAGGTAGCCACTTGCCCCTATAGGGTGTCCCTCTACACTGTGATGGTGGCTAAGTCTGGCTGCCCTAGCATCAGTGGTACGGATATCATCTGTACTACCCACCACTGCCTATATCCGTCTACCACTCTAGCATCATCAATCTGTGAATCCACGAGCTACTCCTCCTGTCTAGTTGGAACGATGTGTCACAGTGGAGACATAGGTCTCTCCATGTCATCTCTCCTGTACTGCAAGAATAGAGGCGGTACATCCTGGACTAACCCGAACTGGTTCCTAACCCACTCTATGGGTATCCGCTCATAATCTCCCGCTCTCCTCTCCTCTATCCATAGATATAGTTGTGACCTATCTACCTAGACCTAGAAAACTATTTGTGACCTTTGAACCCATGTGCTTTCTATACCTTGTGACATCATTACCCGTGTTGTTTGACCTCATGCCCTTACCTTGCCTATTATTGTGATGTCTATCCTGACCTGACCTTGGTGTAACGGCACATACCTAAACATCCCTACACCTAACCCATGTTGTGTTTCCTAACCCTATCCTATACCTGGATATCGGAATCACTTCAACCTTGTTTGGATAAAAATATTGACCTTAGACGATGTAGAGTTTACAAGCTCTTCAACCTGGTACCGTGTCACAGTTTATATGTGTGCGTGTGTTCAACTTCCCCTACCTTTTACCTTGGCCTGTTTACCTATATGACTGATTTTCCCTTTACCCCATTCCTCATTTCTCATCATTCTACTTTGCATCCACTTTTATCAAACCACTTTCCAATATTCTCTACCACCTCATCAGTTCTTGGTTTGAGGGGGATCACCCTCATTCCCACTTGAGGCAACCACACTCTATTCTTGTTCGCATCGCTTACCAATACAAGCTACGTAACAAAAAGGGGAAAAACGTAAACACTGAAATCGTGTCATAATCACCTTGGTCCCCTAGTACATCCCTATAATCACTTCCTCATCCTCAACACCTTATCACCTACCTCCTACACCCCACACATTTTAATTTAATTACTTTAATTAAATTAATGCCATTTATCTCCATACATATTAATTTAATTAATTTAATTAAGTTAATGACCTCTTACCCAAACACACATTAATTTAATTATTTACATTAAATTAATTCACTACCCTCACACACTTATTTAATATAATTGCCTTTATTAAATGCTCCTCAACTAACCACCCCCATCATTTGACCCATTAACCTAAACCCTAAACCAATGTCCTAAATAAAACCTAACATTAGACCCATCCCCTCACCTCAAATTTAAAATCCTCCTAAGGTTAGTTTTCACCCCGAGAACAAAGGAGACCCTCATCAAATGGCGGAGCAACTTCCCAAGTAATTTTTGAACAACCCGAGATATCTCACCTAAACCAATGTCGGTTCACCCTAAACTGATGTCAGTTCACCCTAAAATGACGCTGGTTATACCGCAGTGGGCCAAAAGGCCTATTTAGACCCATCTACAGCTTTGTAATACGTGTTGAAAAACTTCTGATCTTGAGTTCAATCTCTTTAGATGCGATAGCAGAATGAAGATTGATTGGTGATCAACAAAGGTAACCAAATACACTAGCACAACAGTGAGACTTTCTTCCCAGCATCCTCCAATGCAGAAAATTCTTCATTATTCTTCAGACCTATACCTCACAGAAGAGTAAGTATCCTCCTTCCATCTATTTCATTTTCTTATCGTCATCTGTAGTATTTGTGGTAAAGGAACCTAGTCCTTTACCCTCTGTCCATTCCCTCTCTCCAGTTGCAGCCACATTCCATACCTAATCATCTTAATACTTGGCCCAATTTCCTATTTGACCTCCTCAGTAGTCTCAGACCTTCACAACATATCTACACCCCCTCTGTGATCAATCCCCGTCTTATATCCAAAAACCAGGACTGTGTGATTCCACCAGCCCTCGACTTAACTGTCGTCGATTCTCTCTAATCGTCGTTGGTTACAGTAAAACTGTCATCAGTTTTATAAAACCATGGTTGGTCTTTGTGTCACCTGATCTCTACCAGAATAACAACCTATTTATGACCCACATCTAGCTTAACTTTATTTTTTTCTGACATATACCTACTTGAACACCTATTTGACAATCAAATATGTATCTAACCTATCCTGTTAGCTCAGATTCACCTATAACCAACCCACTTGACCTCTGGATCTCTTTCTAGCCTATCCTATTAGATTAGATCTAGCCTATTGCATTTTGTATGAGATTCCTAAATCCTATTAAACTACAGTAGGACAATATTTACTTTATTTTAGTATTGAATTACTGTAAACAGTGGATTAACAGCCATCTAGGAAGTATCGCACTTCCAGGATCTAGCATATGCTAGGCAGTCCACTGCATATATTGTTTAACTCTCTTTGGTGGTCTTGTTTTGGTTCTTATACAGGTAGTTCCTCCTAGCCAAAATGAAGATCTCACAATCACTTTGATTCAGAATTCAGATACGCGTGCATATAACCTTCAACCATCCCAAAATAGGTATTCCTCTTACCACCTTTACCTTATCTGTTTCATCAAGTACTTCTCAGAAAACTAAGAAATTAGGTGAAACAGTGTGCACAAGTCTAGTTCTATATTTCCTTATAGTGTGCACAAGTCTCTGTATGAAGATGCACATGAGGTTCCATCCAGTCCTTTTGTTACAAATGAATTGTTTGTGTAACGCAAAGTACTTTCCTTAACACCATAGAAATCAAGAAAAGAAAATTTTCCACCTGAAATACACAAGTCCATGGGCCCCCCTTTAAAATTTTGGATCAGATGAAGAATAAAAATGTAAATTTCATAATGTGGGATGTTTTTACTATTCCATTACAGCTTGACCTCTTACATGAAGCTCTTGTGCAAATATCTCAAGTTAATCAAGTTATTAAAAAAACTCAGGATATTGTTAATCTATGTTAAGTAGAAGAGAAACAAGTAAGAATTTTTTTGAAAACACCTCCCTCTTATATGTACTTGATAATAGGAAAACACCTCATTCATAATTTCATGATAGACTCAGGTGTCAGTACTTCTGTCATGCCTAAGAAAATTGTTGATATTCTAGGTCTTAAGTATAGCCCTATTTATAAAGGTGTCTTACAACTAGATGGTTCACTTGTTAGCATCCTAGGATTCATCAAGGTTCTTGAATTAAAGCTTCATGCTTGTCCAAGTATAACTAGAACTCATGAAGTTTCACTCATCGACTTGCATCCTCTATTTTCCATTTTCATATCAAGGGACTTCACTTCCAAAGTGGTTGGATACTTGTCTTTAGATTGGTATCATATTCTCCTAAGAACAAGATATGATACCAGGGTTACTCTATAGTCTGATCCTATATTTTCCTACTATGTTGAGTCTTATGACCCCACTCCTCTCCAATCAAACTGTTTTATTCATGAATACCCAAAGCAAGAGTAAATATCATAAGAGAAACTTATTCTTCTTTTCATACCTGCTCTTTTACTAGATGAATGGGTTACAGAACATTATTAATTTTATCCTATGATATAGCTATGGAAAATGTACTTGAAACCTAATGCATTCTTGAAGAAGAAGCCATTCTACCTACCCCACTCAAACAAGAAGAAGATGATACTTCTAGAGTATGGAATATGTTATTTGATGGTTCTAGAAGTAGAAATGGTTCATGCACGAGTGTTGTTCTAATTTCTCATATAGATCAGAAGTTCTTCTTTGCACGTAGGTTACAGTTTGCATGTTACAATAATATAGTAGAGTATGAAGCATTAGTGCATGGTTTTCTTATTGCTAAAAGGAGACAAATTAGAGCCTTGAAAATCTTTGTGGAAACCTAACTAGTTATCCACCAAGTGAAAAAAAAGTGCACAGAAAAGAATAATTTGTTGAAATCTTATAAATATAGAGTTTGGGACCTCTTAGAGAGATTTGATACCCTTAATCTGCAAGTGGTGCCAAGGAAATTAAACAAAGAAGCAGAATAGATGAAATCACTTGGATCACAATTCTCACCAACTAAGGATCTTATCCAAGGAAATATGTAAAACATCAAGTTGGTGATCATGGCATCAGTTCCAAATAATGAAATTAGTTGACAAGTATTTGATAAGGATGCACAGATTTTGCAGTTCATTTAGAATGAGGCTATGTTTTCCTCAAAAATGAAATATGATTTGCATAAAAACTATAGTGATCAAATTATTCAGTTAAAGACAAACGAATTACCAATTGGATTGGTCACCTTAGAGCATATTTTTAGTCCTAATGATGAGTTTAGAGGAGAAGAAAATAACATGACTGCAAAGCAAAAATATTGTCAGTTAGTTCTATTGTGCATGACAAATAATTACTGCTTGGAAATGTATGTGTAGAATATGAAAAATGACCCTTTATCTGATTATGTAAAAAGTATAGTGATTTCCTCTCATGGGATTATGAGGACCTAAAAGGATTTTATTCAAGTGTTTTTCAACACTCCATTAAACTTGACCCTAATGTCAATCCCATCATACAAAAGTAAATTCCTATCAATCTTACGATATATCCCCTCGTGAGGAAGGAGTTATCCAAACCGATTACGGAAAAGATAATTTTCCCTATAAAGTAATCTAATTGGGTGGAAAATCTTGTTCCAGTGAGGAATAATAATGGTGAAATCATATTTTTTGTTGAGTTCAGAGATTTACACAAATCTTAATTAAAGCATCATTATCCTTTTCCTTTTATGGAGAAAAGTTTGCAGATTGTGGCAGGAACGCAAAGGTTCTCCATGCTTGATGGCTACTCAGGTTTCAATGAGATCATGGTCAAGGAAAAATATTGATTCAAAATTTCATTTACAATCAAATGGGTAACATATACATATCATTAAATTTTGTCCACTTTTTCAAATGCAGGTGCGATGTTTCAAAGAGAAATGGGCATTACCTTTAAAGGATACAACAATGAGTTCATCCTATTTTACTTGGATGACATAATTTTTTTCTCAAAGAAAATCATGGATCATATAATTCATCTTGAGAAAGTACTTTTTAGATGTAGAGAGTTTTGGGTGTCTCTTAAGCCCAAGAAATTTAACTTCTCTATTGTGTAAGGAAAATGTTTGGGACATGTTTCAAAGGATGTCATTTCCATTGATCTTGAAAGAATCTCAACCATCCTCTCCCTCTCTTGTCCAACTCACAAGAAGGACTTACACTCATTCCTTGGAAATATATGTTTTGTTACGAGATTCTTTCCTAACTTTACTGGATTGGTTAGGTCTATCACTCTTAAGATCAAAAAATATTCAATCTTTTAGTGGAAAGAAGAAGGAAAGGAAAGATTCAAAAGGATCAATTAAGAAATTACTTGGGCCCCAACACTTATCAATCTAGATTATTCTAAGGATTTTGTCCTTTATGCATATGGAGATGATACTAATATTGCTTCTATTTTGACACAACAAAATGACCAAGGATTGTAGCATCTAGTGGCTTTCTTCAATCAAATAATGAAGGATTATGAATTGAAATACAATCACATATAAAATAAGGTATTAACCATCATGTGCACATTAAATAAGTTCAAAATTATGCTCACCACAAATCATGTCAAATTTCTAGTTTCACACTCTAGTGTGAGATAATTTATCATGGGAGAAGAAATCAGTGAGAAAAGATCTAGATGGGTGACAAAAATAATAGAATATAATGTGACTATCAAAGCCACAAAGACGGTAAGAGGAAGAGAACTTTGTGATAATATTTATTTGGACTCTCAGAATGATCAAGAAACTTCTTTGTTTATCAATGAATAACTTCCACATGCTAAACCCCAACAAGATCAAGATATACCTAATGGGCATGGATGGATTGATATCATGTCAGGATTCTTATCTTTTGGTACATACCCTCGTGGTCTAAATAAATCAAAGAGAAAACATATGAGGTTTTATTCCATTCCATATGCACTAATTTATGGCATTATCTTCAAGAAAAACATTGATGACATGTCTCTTGGATGCATTGAAGGTGTGCAGGTAAAAAAAGTGTTAGAAGATTTTCATGATGGTATCTATGGTGGACACTTCTCTGCCAAATATACAACATTAAAATCATAAAGGAAAGATATTTCTGTCCTATGTTGTTTTATGACATGCACTAGTGGGTTAGAAGATGTAAATAATGCACTTCTTCATAGGAAAAAAGAAGTTAGCTACACTTCCCCTCCATCCAATCCATACGAATATATTGTTTGCGTAATGGGGTATTGACTTCATTGGAATGATTAATCCTCATTCAATTACTAGTCATAAGTGGGCCCTGACATCAATGGATTACTTCACTAGATGGATAGAAGTTGTGCTAAATGAAGCAAAAAAATCATTCATCCTTGACTTCCTTGAAGGTATTGTGACCAGGTTTGGCATCCCTCAAACCATCAATTCAAATAATGCAAAGGTATTCCTTAGTACTATAATTTCTAATTGAGGTCTTGAACTTGGAATATATTTGAATACTTCCTACAACGAATACCCTTAAGGTAATGGATTGGTAGAGTCTGATAATAATAACCTAATTAGAATCATGAAAATAACAATGGATATCAAGTAGAGGGAGTGGCACATAAAGCTCTCGTGCATGCTTTGGGATGATAAAATACCAAAAAATAATAAAATTGGAACTTCTCCTTACAAACTCATTTATGGTATAGAATATAGGCTTCCCTTATCACTTGAACTTCCTTCACTAGAGATGGTATAACAGTTAGAATTTGAGGGTGCGGATTACAGAGAAGTCAAAATGTAATAATTGGTTGAACTTGAAGAACTAGGGAATTCCTCCATGATCAGATTGGAACAACGTCGAAGATAAACCAAATAGTGGCTTAACATAAAATCTAGAGCTTAGGTTTTCAAAATGGGTTATTTGGTCTTGAAATGGGATGATGAAAGAGCTATACCAGGGCACCAATCAAAGTTTTATGCACTTTGGAGTTGTCCATATATCATCAATGTTTATAAGGAGGCTAACTCATTTGAGTTGTCTCATCTTGATGGAGATGCACTATCAATCTTAGTTAATGGGATTTATCTCAAGAACTTCCATTAATTTATTTTACATCATGCACATATTAGAGTAGTTTTAATTACTTAAAGTACGCTTTGATATCATTGTTTTATTGGTAGTCTAGGTTTCCTTTCTTTCGCATGCTTTTACACATGCTCTTTTGTTGCTTCCATATGGTAGTTCCTATGCTCATAAGTCATAAAGGTTTTAGTGGTGTGAGTTAGGTTTAAATTTGATGAAACAATTTCATCCAACATTTATTGGGCACGTTCCTAAAAATAAGATGGGAATTTTTTAGAAAGATAGTTTTCCACTCTTATTAAATTTCAAATTAGAATATATTTCATAATTGGGAATAACCAGTTCAATGTAGAGTCTAGAAAATGCTTTGATGAGATTCAGGGGTGAATTGTTCACATTACTTATTAGTTCTCATGTTTATAGGCTGACTCCATGCCCAATGGATTCTTCAAGGAATTTGGTACTCATAACTAGTAGGAAGATGCCCCTGAAATTTTCCAAAATGTTGTCCAAAAATAATCCCCTGGTTATTTTTGCAACTTGCAATTCCATTCTAGCACTAACATCAAGTTTTTATCTTACGCGCATTGATGGTTTTTTCCTTGGTGCATTTCCTTAGT
The DNA here is from genome assembly GCA_019776745.2 of Taxus chinensis. Taxonomy (NCBI): domain Eukaryota; kingdom Viridiplantae; phylum Streptophyta; class Pinopsida; order Cupressales; family Taxaceae; genus Taxus; species Taxus chinensis. The sequence continues at coordinate 119,141,721 of CM034155.1, read as the reverse complement.
TGTAGTTCTTTGCGTGTGATCCTGCACTCTATCCTTTTCTTTCTTTTACGCATGTTTTGTGTGCTCACATTATTCCTTACATAGCTACAAGTATTTCCCATTTTCCTTTCATGTGCATTTTGAAAGATTTTGTGAGAATCGTATCAAAAACTGTGCACCATGATGAAGTTGCACTCCAATGGAATCCTAATGGCTCCAGCATAATCACAAGGAAGAAGTTACATAATAGAACAAATCTTGCACATGTAGAGAAAGACATCAAAGTGTCTTGGCATACTCATAAATTAGGAATCAAAGGGTACATATAGGGTGATGAGTAACTCTAGTGCATGACAAAAGAAAACCCTAAACTAACCCTAAACCTAACCCATGTGAGATGAACATTCATATGTGAGTGGAGGACACATAGGATCCCACAAACCAACACATTCCTTGTGCATTCATTTATTCTATTATGGCCATTGTGTACCCTTGTACATACACCCACGGGTTTTCCTTGTATTCTTTTAAGTCCTCGGCATGACTTCTACACACTTAAATTTTATTTCTTGATTCCTACACGTAGTCTTTCTCTCTTGGGAATTTCCCTATGCATCCCCTTTTGCAAATCCTTGAGCACACTCTCCCTTTTTCTCTTGGCATGCTTCATGCGCTATCTTTCCTTGAACTTCTACACTTCCCTTTGGTATACCTTCAGAACTCTCTTGCACATTTACATATATATGCAAATATACATTCCTTTCCCCTTTCTCCCTATGCCTCCTCTCGTAAGCGATGATAGGATTATTTTACATCCTTACATCATTTATAGAAACTCACTCTTCTTCCCCATTACTTCTGTGTATGCAATAAGGTTGTAATACTTGCACACAAATCCTTGCATGCCACATTTCCAACTTAGGGGACTTAATAGATAAAGTGCAATTCACGAAGAAAAATAAAAAAATCCAATCTTTGTATAGGTCATTGTAACATATGGAAGCAAGACATATGGAAAATATGGCTTGTAGTCAATCAACATGATCCCACAACCAATCAGATCATGCCACAAGTTTGGCATGTTTATTTGAAAAACATAAATTCAAATCATCGTAAATCCTTCCACAAAGCTTGAAATCATACGTGGTTGGTCTCATTTGAAATATAGTGACATGAGCTAGACTCTAAGTTATTTAAAATCAAATTTTGGTAGGTGAAAATTAGAAAACCTGATTTAAGTCATTAATAAAGAGTTCTAGTCAACTCAAGCACCTGGATTTCATGGGATTTCACCTCATTTCTTCTTCCATAAGAAAAATAACGTAGAGATGTGGATTTGATGGAGTTATAGGCTGATTTGCACACATTTATTGCATCTTGTTGGTGGTTATGAGTTGGAATCTTTATTTCCCTCTCTTTTACCTCTTTTCCTCTCCCCTTTCTTCTATAAATTGTAGAATACTGCCCATTTTTAAAGGTTGGACCCTCTTGGAATGCAAGGGCATTATTCAAAGTAAGTGTATTCTTGCATTTTGAGTTGCAAGCCTCTGATCTGGGTCATTGCATGTGGATCCATTTCTCCTCCCTTCATTTTAATCGACTGTGCATTCATTAGAAGCAATAAAGTTGTGCTTTGTTTCTATTCTCTTCCTTAACATGTGTTTATTGCATCTTTTTGCCTTTCTTTTATAGGTTTAGCATGTTCTACATATTTTACATCTCTTACAAGGTTTCTCTTCTTTTGTGCTCCATGGAAATGGGAGCATGAATGTTTTTTCGGACTATGAAACGCGTGTCTTCCTTTCTTTTTCTCATTTTCACTCATTTAAGTGTATTCTTCCCCTTCATTATGGTGTGTTTTCATGTGTTTTTTCAAGGTCAAAATTCAAGTTGAAAACATGACAACTTTACCCAAGTGTCTATTTTTTTTCTTAAATCCCCTCCTGAGTCATCCTTTGGATCATCATGCCTTTTATGTCATGATCCCTTCATCCTTAAAATATTAATAATGTGATGAACATCCCTCCTAGGCATCTTAAATTTGTTCAAGAATTCACTTAGTCCATTCATTGGAATGTTGTGAAAAGAAGAACTCTGTACTAATCCTATAAAGTCTATTTTCTAGCCTATTTGGGACATGTGTGTATCCTCTGAGGTAGATCATGAAGCATGAATTCATTTGGATATGTCATTGAAGAGCTTGAAATGTAATGGAGTGGGTTTAGGAATATTGAAGAAATTTTCATAGATTTTGGAGCAAGAATAGTGAAAAAAGATAACTAAAATTTAATAGAAGATTATGGGAGCTTCGGGATGATTTAAGAGGAAAAAATATATCATTTTAAATCTTATAGAATCCTATACATGATGGATTTTTCACATTCTTCACAAGAATCAAGTGTTTTTTTGTGTAGACCAATCTCAGTAAACTCACCTTGTGGCCCTGAATGAAAAAGTAGCATTTTTAGAGAAGGAGGAAGAATCAATACTCAAAATCCCTGAATTAAAATGGTCTTGGGAGTCAAATTGATATAATTATCTTTCAAAAAATGGTTCCTAGAACTTCAGGAAAGTTGGTTTCATGATTTCAGGAGTTAGTTAAATTCACAGTTAGATGGTTGATGCATTTTGGTGTCTAGACTATCCTGACTGTCCCAAATGTCCAAAATATTTGGGATAGTGGGGATATTGGAGATATTAAGGATAAAAAAATGTGCCCTACCCCCCATTTTTATCCCTTGGACCCTCATGTGACCATGTTCCTTACTGATAAAGTGCTAGATGATCATGTGTACAAATTTGGATAAGTATTTTCCTTCTAAATGTTGGGCACATTTTCTTCCCAAAATGTCCTAAGTGTCCAAGATAGTCTAGATAGATGGGAAACAAAATGTGTCACACCCATAGCCATTACACAGGTTTTTCATGTGACCTCAAATTTTATCTCCCAAGTGTTATAACCTTTCTCTACAATGCTCCTTGCTCACCACTCGTTTCTCGCCACTTGTCAAGCCTAGGGAAGGGGATAAATTTTCTTACCCCAACTATCCCAACTATCCTAGGGACAGACAAGATATTTGGGATAATAAAATTCACCCCACCCCCTTTTCTTTCAAATCCAAGTTTTAAAGCACAGTTTCAAGAGTTAAAAATAACATTGTTTTTAACCTTTAAAGAGTTCTACATACTTTTTTCAATCCATTCCTTCACCAGGTGGACCCAAAAAACCACTATTCACATCTTGAAGCTCATGAAAACCTGAAAATTTATTATATACACCTATAATCTCATCCGGGGAAGCCATGAACAATGAAACGAGGAAATTCTCACATTTTTCAAACAAGTGATCCGATCCAAACAAAAATTTCTCGATGGATCTACAATATAGGTGCATTTAAGAACACGGTGATTGAAAAATCCATCATCCTATGGATTTATTATGGTATGAAACCCTCATTTTTTTCCCCGGTTTACACTTTTTTTTATTTTCAAGCATTCCAGTAGGCAGATTGAGACAAAATTTAGAGCATAAGATTTAGAGAGCAGGTCTATTATATAGAAGTTGTTTTCATGGCCATCTAAAAAGGGGAAGTGATATTTCTATTTTTGGTAATTATATGTTGTTTCCACGTACTATAAATAGAAATTTTCCAAAAAAAAAACCTTTCAAATCAGTGCACTTAGAGATCAATAACAAAGAAGAACTAGGTAAATTTGGTGAAAAAATAAAAAAGAAAAAAAACACTTTCTAAAGATAGTAACTATCAAAAATATTCAAAAGGACATCAAAAAAAAATTATGTAGTATGTTAAGATTTTTTGGATATTGAAAATTCAAAATAGTTGTCCCTACCTCCTACTTAATAAAAATAGAAAGTGTTCATTTTAGATGCAGAAATTTGTTGTCTTCCTCATTTTTCTCACATAATGGATTTTTTCCATCATGAAGTTCAAATTTTCTATTTTAAATCATGTTTTAAATCTTGCATAAGAGTATATGGATATGGGAGATAGCGATATCACTCACATAGACTTGGAGGATGGTTTGTTTGCAGCAAGCGGCCACCCACTATCCATCCAAACACATAATTAGTGATGACTTGCGCTCAACACTATGAAATAGACACTCAAATCATATGGGTAGATGACATTTCAATCTTGGTAGTGCTTACCCCCAAGGGAATATCACAAAGCATTCAGATCCCAACTTGAAGAAATATGGTAATCATCCCAAAGGATTTTGCATTAGGAGAGCGGTTGAGATAGATTCATACCTCCATGGCCTTGTACTAGGTTCATGGCTGAAATAGGTAAGGAAACCCTCCCGTGTGCTTAATTCTTGGTCTCGGCATGACTTCCATGAAGGATTCTCAGATGCTATCATTCTTTTGAACAGAGTGATGGGAGAGTAAATCACCAAGGAGTTCCATGGTTGGATGGCATTATTTATCCTCACAATCATCGAATGCAAGTAAATGATTGATAGAGGTTAAATTATCAGTGAAAAGCTCCATTTTTCAGTTGCTCCAACTTCTAGTCACCAGAAAGTTTTCCATAACATCATACTTAGTGTATGTTCTTTCTAATATGAGATCTTTGAGGGGTTTGAATCTCACACTAAACATATCCCAGAAGGCCCCTACCTATGAGATATATCTACAGCTGACCCTGAAAGAGAGTAATCACCATGTTTCAGGAATGAATGATGCATTCACCATGTATGTTGTGAGGTTTCTCGAAGGGAATCTAGAATTGAGACTTTCCAATCATGTTTTTCATATTGATTCAAATATATGGATCCTTCTTCACACAATTCATGATTGTCATGTACATCAGAGTATCTAGATTTGACCTTGCTCCATGAAAAATTCTAAGATACCTCAGTGAAAAGATTTTCATGTTTGATCTTTGTAGACAACTGGTTTATGTCAATGGAAAATTTAAGAGTAGGAAGAAGAAAGGTGTGTCTTTCCCTATCCCTTTGGGAATTTTCTCCTACAAGTTTCTCATTGACGTCTCAAATTTGGAAGCCTCTTTTTGTCAGTTGAGTCTATATTCCTACACTTTTAGGGCTAACTTTGACATCTAAAGCACTCCTGATATGCTCCATATCCCTAACTTGCACCATGTTCCACAAATTAAGGATTATTTGGTGAACTGTTCTAGTGATCTTGAAGTCAGGGAAAGGGATCACGTGAGGATGAAAATAGAAAAAATGAGGAATTTTTTATTTTATTGGTTCAAGGAATGCATTAATGATGATGGAACAAATTTTTATAAAATTGAATATCAAGTTGTGACATGTTTTCCTCTCCCGCAAGTTTCTTGGAGCATCCAGGAATCGAGGGATATAAATGAAAGGACCAAGGCAGTGATCTAGAGATCTAGAGAGTGGTTCAAAAATTAGAGAACAACATTCATGGAGTTAGGATGTCTTCATACTCTCAGGAAAAATTCATCTCCTCTACCCACTTCGAAAGTAGCTGAGAAAGCTTCTAGTTCCACCAACTCTATAAGGATTCAAAAGAAAATCTCCATGAAATATAAGCTAACTCATTAGAAGGGGACACATAAGAAGGTAAAATCAGCTCAAAAACTGATGGAATGATTGGAACAAGGTGATATTGAACTACCTTATCCACAAAAGCTTCAAAGGACTCAAAGTGTCTCTTCTTGCATAGACACACCCATTAAACCATTCCAGGATCCACCTTCTTAACAAAGCCAAAAAATTATATCATGCCCAAAATTGATCCTAAAGAAAATGAGACATTATAATGGGTATATGATATGATTAGAGGTGAGACACGCATGATCCAACAGGTGGTGATCCCAGATTCCTAGGTCATATCTACAATGGTGAACGGAAAGAAGGGGAAGAAAGCTCAAATTACCTCCCACTATTTCAGTGGAACTTTAGGTAATCAATATGTGGAGGTATCTTTCCCTACATTCATCAAGCCTATCAGTGAGATTACCCTATTATATTATGAAATCAACACTATTCCCCTTAGACCAGTGACACATGAGGGAGATACACATCTGTTTCAATAGTTTTCTATTCACCTTCTCACGAGAAACCAAGAGTATAAGCAAAGAATACATCAAGTAGAAGACCATATAAGAACTCTCACCTTATACATGCAAACATTTATGGATCCACATGTTGCTTCATATCTCATATCCAGGGAAGTTACTCCATCAATAATTTCAACCTAGAGTCTATTAGAAAAACTCAAGGCTTCACCATGTAGAGAAGAGAAAATAACAAGTGGGTGAATAATATCCTAGAAAAGGGTATGGTGTTTCTTCCCAAGATCATGTCATTATTCAAATACATGAGTGAAAATAATGTGAAAGTAATCATCACTAGAGAGTAGATTGAAGTAGAGAATAACATTAGGACCTGGTATATCCATTTTTCATTAAGATGGGCAAGGTAAACTCTTCTCTACTATTGAGAAAGGGTGTATCCACTTTAACATCGGATGAATTATCTCAATTTTGGAATCAGACTTTGGTTGCTCATTATGAAAATATAAACCACGATCTTTTTGATCTTGATTCATACAAGGAATAAATTTCAAATATTCAAGGGGATGCCAATAATGAGATACAAAAACTTAGAGTGCCAGTTTTATGAGCGAACACACTTCATAGGATGATCTCCTGAAGCCATTTGAATATCTTGTCAAGAAGGAGGACGGAGATATGTTTTGATCCAATGAAGATTCTTGCATTAGAGTTTTCTTCCTAACAGATCCTTAAGGGCATTCATATCAAACACTATGAGGGATGACAAATCTTGGTTCATGGAATGTAAGAACATCAAATATCTCTGAAAAATTGGGTCAAGTCCTTGAGCTTTTTCCACATCCCACAAGATGAGAAATTTATACCTACAACAACGTGATATAGAAAAGATTTAAAAGGTATTAATATCTCTCCTGAATAACTTTCCAAAAGTCCATCAGAAATCAGATCTCCATCTACTGAAGCATCTTCTTTGAATTGAGTAGTTATCCTATTTCTATATCTTTAACAATATTCCTCTCTTCCTTCACGTTCTAATTCTTCATTGTAAGGTTACACTTTTCATTTTTGTCTTATCCACTTTTGTCTTATTCATTAATGTGACTATAGTTGCAAATTTAATAAGTTTCCCTCAATTAATAAAAAGGGGACATAATATATTTCCTAGTTAATGCCATTCACGTCACAAGTTGTAAAGAAATTTGAAAATACATGTGGGGGTAGGTGAAGAGTCTTTTCGAAATCTATATATTGTAATGGCTTGATAATTCCAATAATTTTTTAATTTTGTAATAAATCATGAGTACATAACCACTAAGACTAATAAAAAGATGGAAAATTCTTCTATTTCTCTCTCTATGTGTTTTCTTATTTCTCAATTGATTTCTACAAATTTATGAAAATGTCAATAAAGAAAGGAGTTTCTAATTTAATGGAATGAGTGAATAATTGAAATTTTATTTTCATGGTTTTATCTTGTCTTGATATTGTTAGCAAATTTGTTCATTAATTTCTAGAATTGTGTGGCTGTTGATATCTCTGGTTAATCCTTGCAAGAATCTGAAGTATTCCTACTTGCAGTATTAATCACTGGTACTAATTTCTCACTCCCATGTTTCCCACCTTCCTATAAAATTTTGGTGCACTTGCATGAAATTAAAAACATTTGCCGAAGGTACATTGGAGTGTGCATGTTGGATCCCCGACATCTAGGCCAACAATAATTTATTATTTTATGTTGCATACAATAATGGAGCTGCCCCATTCAAGTAGAGGGACCTCATCTTAGAGTGTTGGTGAAAAATAACCAATTTGTCCTAGAAAAAAATTATTTCACCAACAGTTTCGGTTAGCACCAACTATGGGGAAAAATTTTCTATTCTACATCCACATATATTCCCCCAAATTACATAAAAATCAAATATCCAAAAAAAAATGAGGCTAACTTTAAAAAGTCACTGAGCCTTCATGTATTCCACCAATGGATATTCACTGGTAATTCCCTAGTCCTAAGACCCAAAATTCTTTTCCAAGCCCCATGAAGATATCAACAATCAGACTTGAGGGAGGTTATTTGGCATTACAGGAAAAACTTCTCACATTAATTTGCATGTAAAAGAGTTCTAAATTCTAAATCATAACATGTCCGAGGTTTTGGCAAAGGGTGAGACAAGCATCAAATTCCACATGTGGAGAGCTCGGATAATTTTTCTATTTGAGTTGATTTAAATTCTGTGAATTCCCCATGATCATAGATAACACCAACATTTGAGACGAAAAGAATAAATATTGATCCTATATTCAAAGAGATCCAAAGGCGGCAAAAACAAATCAGAAATTCTCGTCACTCCCATCCTTCTGAGACTTCTCTCATCTATATCCTAAGTGGTATTAATCCATTGGACATATAATTTCCAAACCTTAGAGAATACTTTAAAGAATTTTCAAGAAAATGTGGAAGAAATAATGACAGAAGAAGTAGAGAGAGCTCTACAAATTATGTCATGGGGCAAAAATACAAGTCCACTTTCCCTCCCTACACCTATCCATGAATTTACAAAGGGATCTTGAAATATTTTTCCTAAATATAAAGGTGAATACACACAACTCCCAGAGGAACACATAGAATCATTCATCACCCATTTTTAAGTATAATACGATATCTTTTGAATATTCATTTTATTTAAATCTAAGCAACATCTCAATCAGTCTAACCAAAATTTAAAATCATTCATATCATATCAATCAAAGCCTTATCTTTTGGATATTCACTTTATTCAAAGCTAATAAACCCCATAATCATTATAATATAAATGCAAACTCAATCAAAATCATACTATAAAAATCATCAAGATCACAATTCTTGTCTTATACTTTGGGTATGACACTTTATCGAAGTATAATCACATCATAAATCCAAATCAAATTAAGAGTCTTATCATTTGGGTGTTCACTTTATCCAAATTTAATGAAACCTTTCATCACCCAATAGTCCTAAATATACATTAAAATTAATCAATGCAAAATCAAATCAAAAAATATGTATATCCATCAATTCAATCCAAAACATAGTCTTACCTTTAGTCACATCAAACACTAGTTTCAATAAACAATGGTGATTCTTCCACACAATATTGTCGAAAGAATATTTATTAGAAAAAACTAAAAATATTTCAGACAAAATATCTCATTCCCTTGCTTCCCAAGTAAATTTGAAAAATAAACAAACAACCATTCATATTATCTAGTAAATTTGTAACTACTCCATTGTAATGCACTAATTCAAACAAAGGCAATTCACACTTATCGGGAGAGAGTTTTTCTAGTGTATTCCATCAATTAATAAGTGCTAATATGGTCACTTATCTAGCTTCATTTTAGTCCAATAAAAAATATAATTTGTAATGGTCAATCCTTATTGCATTTTTATGGTTGATCTTGATTATATCCTTTCAAAGTAGATGTTTCAGCATTCCTTGGCTACCATCAATACCAACACCTTTAGCCGTGCACTATTAAAATACTCTTTGGACAAAATACTAGTTTGGAAACTGTCCATTGACACCTCAAATTTCCAATCCTACATTTATGATTGTTTCACAATATTCATCCATTGTAGATTCTTCATCTGAATCTCATAACCTTATCAAATACTTAGAGAATGAATCTACGCACATCCCTCTTAGATGGATTTGACAAAAAAACACCTACATTTCAAGACTCCATCCTTACATGTGCAGTCTAATTTGTGTGTATTACTAAGGGTATCAATACATAACCCTTTCAAGAAAGTAATATTCACAAATATTTCATGGTTAATAATCTAATCCTATCAATTGGTCCTCATGATATTTTGACATCTAACATTATAAACCTAAATTTGTTACACATTGAAGAATTCATATGTAATCATAAAATCGCAAAAGTTCTTACAGAAAATAGAACAAAATTGGATATTTTTTCTAAAAAAGGAATATGATGCCTTTAAGGCCCATCTAAAGATCAATGATTTACTCCCCATGTCAATCCATTCATGGTTTAAGATAACATTGACATTGATATTCTTTTCAAACCCCAACCATCTATATCTTCTACTCCATCAACATTGGATATAGTTGAAAAAACTATTAGAGTGTATGTACTATAAAATTCTCACCACATTGGAAAATTACCTTTATCCACACATGGCCTCTTCAATGATTCAACCAATACAAACCTTTTCATTGAAAACCTTTCCATCCAAACTATTTATTTGGTCCTCATCCACACAAGTCTCATAAATTATGACCATTTAAATCATATATTTATCGAAAAAAATTCTATCTAATCCATTGACTTGGACCTCATCCACCTAAGTCTCATAAGTTGGGACCAATCAAATCACATAACCATTGACTTCGACCTCATCCGCGGGTAAGTGCATGCAAATGGGGGACCAAAAGGGGGTCAAAAGTGGACACATTTTTCCTGAAATTAGCAAAACCTAAACTTCATCTAATAATTTGGCATGCATATCCTTAAAATTTGACAATGTTATAAGAATCATAAATGTAGTTCTCAGAATCTAGTTTCTAAACTATTTTTTTTTTAAAATATTGGAGAATAAGAAGGTAAAATGTGGTGCGCACACAAAGTTAGTCTATTTTTGTGTCAAAAAGATAACAACCTATTGTGTGTGCACCCAACCCATTTTTTTATTAATATAAATTATTTTTCAGATCCCTTAGGTAGAAATTTAGCTAAGACCATGTATGAGGTCCCACTAATTTTTCATTATTTTTAGATGAATATATAATTTTTTACTAATTTTCAAAGTACACACATCCTGAAAATGAAATAATTGTATTTACCCCCGTAACTTTGAGAAAAATAGTGGTTTTTTTGTTTTTTTAGTGCGTGTAGAATGAAGTTTAGATAAAGGTTTTTTTTTTAATTTGGATGAAAAAATCATAAATTGTGTACAAAAATGTATGCATACGTTTTGGAAAGAAAATAAGAAACTAGTAACAGAAATTAAGGATGAAAGCCTTAAACTAATCATATTTTAGAAATAAGTATATCATCACCAAGGTAAAACCCAGCTTGACGTCGTAATATATACTTTTTTGAATACTATGTTATAGCGTATGATATATCAGGATGTACACATGATATTTTGATGTTTTTCTATAAAACATAGTATGGATTGGGAATTTCAAACCTATAGAAGTTAAACCACACTCGTGTTATAACATGAGGACATTATAACATACTCACATTATAATACGCTCATGTTGTAACGTGCCCGCATTATAATACGAGTGAATTCTTGTTTGCAATATTGTATATGTGCATTTGGGAGGGATATATTTACAAAAATAATTATTTAAGTATAATTTTAAGAAATAAAGTATAAAAATAAATTTAATAAATGAAAAATTAATTATTTTAAATTTATTTTAGTAAATATAAGAAATTAGGGTCACTATGCACCTTATGGAACTAGTCTCACAACTCCATGAGTCACTGTTTAGGAAATAGTTTTTTATAATCTAAATTGGTTAGTACATAGGTATTTTTTAGGATTTCAACATTCATCATAAATATTTTAGGGTTTAAAGTCTATAATCGATGTCTATTTTGGGGAAGAATGTATTCATTTTTAGGTTTTAGGGCCTTTTGTATTGTTTATTGACATTTGTAGGAGTGTTAGATGTGTCAAAATTAGAATTTACAAATATCACAATTCCCAAAGGTAGCGATAATTGATTAAATATATGGACTTGTCAATTTTCCCATGATCATGGAGTTGAATCCCTAATTTCATATTAGAATATGGTAGAATCATATTATGGATGACTATGTACTTTACAAGCTTAGGGAATTCATCTTTAAGAGGACCACTCAAACGATCCTCACAATCAACAATGCAAGGGAATGACCTCGGTTTTCATGTTGGCATTTATTTAATCCTTTAATAGTTATAATATAGATTAACAAGTAAGGTGTGGGAAAGAAACTGATCTATCTTAGGACCCCATAATATCTCCATTTACTTTATAGAATAATATGAAGTAACTTGAAGAGTTAGAGTCTAAAAGAGTGCATCACATCAATATATTTATAATAACCAAAAAAATTTAGGGTAGAAGTAGGTGAAAATATGCAAAATCTAACACACATTCGTTTACTTTCTATGGAGAAAGAAACTCAGGAATTTCATTAAGATTTATGATAAATAAATTAGTTTCATACTCACCCTAGTGTAGGAGTAGGAAGGTTGATTCAAGTGTCACATACTTCATAATAAATCAAATCTACATCAGCATTAATCGAAATTATTTTGAGATATCCTTTTGTGTTGTTACCAAGACACCATTGAAATAAATTCATATATGGACAAGAAACCAATGAAATAATTTTGTGCATTACAAAAACGAAATTTGGTGAAATTGATAAGAGGGTGTTGTCATGAAAAATCTACAACATGAAAAATTGAAACTTTGATCATGAAAACTAAACACACAGCTGAATATTTCACTTCCTGGTCACTAGTGCATCCTTCCTCTAGAAAACATGCCTCAATACCACTCTCAACCTATCTCAAAATAATTTATTAACAAGGTTTTTAATTTTAATTTAATGTGCAAGGATGATTGAATATGATGATTGATGAGTTCAGTGTGACTTGATGGAAAATAACTTCCTCCGAAGGCCTAAAAAGGCCATTCTGGAGCTAATCAAACACCCTTTGGGAGAATGTTGGAAGTTTTGGAGGTAATTTAGGAATATTTAGGAAAGGTTTTTTCATTCAAGGACAATCCACTCAATAACCGGTTTTCTAGGTGCAAGGAATAAACACTCTAATGGTGAAATTTGATTTCTCCAGATGATTTTAGGATATCCGTAAGGAATTAGGAGGGAAAAAAATAGGAAATATAAATATATTTGAATCCTCTACATGTTGGTAACATCCATATTTATCTAAGACTTAAAGGTTTCATGAATAATTTCAAAATAGCACAGCTGCCCCTTTCGGTTCTATACAAAAATGGGCCTAAATTTGCAAGCTATAGAGAGATGGTCACCACATAGTGATAGGTGAATATTTTTAAATGTTGATAAGTACCTCTTAGAAAGGTTATTGTCATAAATAGACCAATGTTTACCATAGGTGAGGATCTAATGAGGATGGAGCCAACTTTTGTGAGTTGAAAACACCTTCCTAACACCCTAGGTTGTGCTTTTGAGTGACATGACTTCTAACATGAAAAATTAGTAAAAATGACTTACCATGAGTTGAAAGCATGTTTCTAAAACCTTAAGTGATGGTGACTAAACTAAAATGGAAATATGGCAATCTATGATAGTATAATCTAGATGTTATGTAAAATAGTAAATGACAACTAACTAAATAAAACTAATTACCCAAATAATTAAGTAGATAAAATAAAAAACCCTAAATGTGTAAAGAGGTTTAAAAATAACTTAGTTAATTCGATGAATGTTTGGGACTGTGTCGCAGAAGAAACCAGATGCATAGAATTCATAGGAAACTGAACAAGAGCTCCAAAAGATGTAGAACTGAACTATCTAGCTAGACTGGGGTTTCTAGAGAGGGATGATGGTGCCTAGGGTTCCCTAGTATGAGTTCTAGGCACCTTGGTCTATGCAAGAGGTCTAGAAAACAAACTTGCAGGGTTGTTAGATTATCTGAGTTCTTTGATGCCTCTCATGTTTGTTTCATTATATTGTACAAGATGTCACTGATAATTAGTGATGAAGAAGAGACCTCTTATGAATTTTGATGCAGATGAACCAACCATTTTTCCATTGTGATGGAGCTTGATGGATGCAAATGGATCTTTTGATGTATGCAACCTTAGGTGGTGGTAGTAGTGTTTGGTCCCTCATTATGGTCTCATATCTTTATATTTATATGGTTCTCTTGTTATAATTTCATAATTAACCTGGACAAGGCCAACCACTAAAAATATGGAAAGCTCAAACATATAGAAAGTTCCCAAAATATGGAGGTAAAGTAGGAAAAGGATCAGGGTACCCCGAATGAGACCAAAGCACCTATGGCACCCCAATACTAGCCTAAACACCCCATTCAGTGGTAGAATGATGTAAAATGACAAAAATGATTGGGAGAGTACATGTGGAAGGTTTGTAGTGAATAAAAAAAGAAAAGAAAAATGGCCAAAGGATATGGGTTGATTAGTACTTTCTTCACTCAAAAATCATATGAATAGTAGTATGAGATCGGGACTAAATAATATCTAAAAAGCTTGATTTTGTGTCTACATTTGCCCCCACTTTATGTTGGTGAGCAGAACGCTCGGTAACATAAATTAAATAGACATATATACCTGATTTCCATGTAGAGTGATGTAGAAATCATTCCAAAGGACTAGACAAAGCATGGAGTGACAAAAAGATGGAGCATGGAGACTAAAGATGTAAAAGGAGAAAAAAGTGATGAGAGTAAACCTAGGGCGGAGATGCATGTGTATAGCTGCCAATGTGTGTGATGTACCTGCATGTTAGTATGAGGTGTGTGTTTCCACAAAATGTTGTTGTTGTTGCTGACTGCTTGCTTCTCATACGGACTAAATTGCAAAGAAGAAGATGATCAAGTAGTCAAATACGCATGTATATGTGTAAAAATCCAATGTATATAGTAAAAAGAATGAAAATGAAAATGAAAAAAGAAAATGTGCACCTAATCCATATCGAGAAAAAGGTCAAGGAAAAGGATCCTATAAATTTTGGTGAAGTGCAATTTTTTGGGCGATCTCATGACACTGGCCAAAGAAGTGTAGGGATAAAGTTGTGTTATTATTCAACCTGTAACTGCTTCCTGAGAGTAATGAAGTTATCTCTATGATGTCTAGTTTTTTGGGCGATCCAACGCCATGATAGTTTAGAGAGGAAGGTTTTTTAATCCTCTAACCTTTAATTTCTCCCGCATGTGCTAAGGACACCCTATCCTATAAAGTCGCTATGTATGGGGTTCGTCGACTGGTCTGAACCCACTCGATGTATAACACATAATGTAAAGGACAAAAAATTTAACTGTACCGGTATAAAGTGTTTTGTATTTTTTACACCCCAAAGGATGGAACCCTATTTGGGGGCACATGCAACATCGCTGATAGGAGAATGTATCCCCAAAAGAGAATTGACCACATAAATTGTTCCTTGTATGGGGAAGGGAATGAGATTGGTAGAAACCAAGGTGCATGCAAACAAGTGGCTAGAAACAACTGTTAGTATAAACAAACATGTATGTAGAAGATAAGTGTAAGCTACACAAACAATGTATAAGATATAAAGTAAGTAAACATGCAAGAATCCAATCAGATACCGTGAAAATTGGGTTGCAAACATGGGACATCACTCACAATGTTGCAAGAAACTCAAGGCCGTAGTGGCCACATACAAAAAAAATTGCACACCAAGAAAAGTGAAAGGCCCGCATATAATAGAAAATACAAATAAGCAAGAAAAAACAATGTAGTGTACAAGGATAGAAGAAAATGGCCCTGCAAAATAAGTGTTGCACATGAAACACCCGTTAGAATATTAGAAAGATAATGTGTATGTAAAAATCTTTTATAACCAAGATAGTAATGTGTTAAGTACCAAATGAAACAATAACACCTGTAATATATGTATGTGGATGCCCCCCAGTAACTGGTGTTTAACTGGTAGTAACCAAACATCCCTATTGTGTGTAAGAGAAATGTATCTGTGATCACAACAAAAAAAGGACGTGAATGTGTATGTGCGTATGGTAAATATAATGACATATAAGAAACTTATCTATCATGTGTAAAGCGAACATGTACAAGAAAAATAACCAAGATATGCAACATGATGTGGATGCATGGAATGGAACGCAGTATGGAAGATAGGGACCGTGTTACCCCCAGTGAATGGAAATTTATGCAGTGAGGTTCATTTTGTTTTTTCCCTTATTAGTCAATAATGAACTGTAAATGAGAGTGTGTTATCAAGAAATGATAAAAATGTGTGTTGTGTGTAGTGCATTGTGATGAATATGTATATGTGTTGATGATATGAAACTTATATATGAGTGTGTGTGACCCTATATTTGAAGCGTATATCATGACAAGGTGGGCGTGTGAGTGATGATTTATTCTAAAGCATATATCACTACAAGATAAATAGCAGGAGTGGTGATGTAGCCTAAGACGTATGTCACTAATCCTAGGAATTTTTGCATGATAGATGGATGAATGATGATCATGTGAGTATGATAAGGTCCATTTGATTTGTAAACCCTTGATAGTTTAGTATAGATCAAGGAACCAGAGTGAGTCAAAGGGTAGTAAGTGCAGTGCATAGAAGAATATGTAGTGTGTGTAATGATGAGAGACGACCATGTGATGTGTAGAATATTTAGTGGAAAATGTATAAGATACAATGCAAGATGTGTAGATAGAATAAAAGTGTAAAGTACATGCTATGTAGTATGTAAAATGAGTAGTGTGTGATGTTGGAATTATAGACAATAGGAATGTGATACATGTATGATGAATATTAATATCATCTATGATGTATGGATGTGAAAATGCTGAAATGATGTAGACTAAATGTAGAGTGTATGATGTAATATGTAGGACATATGATGAAATATGTATGAAGAGATGCAATGTGTGGGGTTCATGTGTAGTATGCCCTAAATAGTCAAGTTTAAACTGAAGCAAAAGATTGTGTCATCGGGAAATGATGATGCTAAAGTATAGATGAATATGCCCATGCTAAGATATTGATGTATAATGATGCAAGTATGGGAGATGAGTTGATGCTAATATGTGGTGGGTGTAGGATGTTATACCCACAAGTATGTAAGTGACATAAGTCTATTCAAACGACACTAAACGGATCAATGTAAGGAGTAGTTGCATTAAAAAAAATGATGGGACATTGAGGTGATAGAGGAGTGTGACCATAAAATGGTTCATGATCATAGTAAGCTTCATCCAGGTCAAAGTCATTGACATAGGTATGGTCTATAGCATATGGTGGAATTCCAAGTTTAACTATAGGAGGTGGTTACTGAGCATGACCTAGTGATGTCGTATATCATTGAATGAAGGAGGAGTGTGCTCATTCTTAAGAGGATTGTGCGTAATTTTACTTGGTAACACTATAAATGACTTGAGAGAAAGAGGTCTTGAACTAATATTTAAAGGTGTTTTCTTATGTTGACTTGGTGATACCAGAGGTGGTTTCTTAGGCAGCTTGTGACTTTATTTATTAGACGAATCATATTTAAGAACTCATTTAGATGTAACAAGTGGAGAGGACCATTGAACACAACATTGTGTGGAGAATGAGATGAAACTTTGACACTTAATATGTTTGATTCTTCATTGTAAATCTTAACAATTATTTTTAATATGTCCATTAATTTGATGATAGTTACAATATGGAAGAACCTAATATTTTGTAATCCGATAAGGAGGATAACCATGAGCATATGGAAAGCTAATTAATCGATACATTATGATATTTGGAATAATATATTGTTTCTTATCATTGATTACAAAATTGAGAGGTGCGGGAAGTGGCAAGAATTGAGGTAAAAGGAGAAGAAACATGCGCTTGAGAGGCATCCTTAAGCTGTTGGATTTCATATTCGAGAGCTGTAATTTTAGATTCCATAGCCATAAAATTTTCTTGAAACAATTAATTTAAATCTTAAATTGATTCCAATAGGGGTTGATTAGATGGAGGAGAAATAGGACTAGGGTCATCATATAAACAATCGAATATAGGACTTATTCCATGTGGTGGTGTATTTTGGGGATGATATATGGTGTCTAAGGATTTTTTTATAATAACCTGATAGTTAGGATGTATCTTAAGTAAGTCATACAAATAAAATTGAGGAAATTTAGGAGCCATGATAGAGGGAAAATGAGGATCCTAAGAGTGAAGATTGAGGATGGGTTCACTAAAATGATTAAACTAAAATGAAAATGTATACAAAGTAGTAAATTAAAACTAAATAAATGAAAGGAATGACTCAAGAAATTAATTAGATAAAATAATAAACCCTAAATGCTCAAGGAGGGTTAGAAATAACTTAGTTGATTCGACGATTCTTTGGGACTATGTCTTAGAACAAACCAGATGAACTGAATTTAGAGGCGGCCACACAGGAGCTCCAATAGATGTAGAAATGAACTATCTAGTTGTACTAGGGTTCCTGAAGAGGGATGAGGGAACTTGGGGCACCCTATTCTGAGTTTTGGGAACCTTGGTCTGTGTAGGAGGTCCAAAAATAAAAATTTCAGGGTCACTAGATGATATGAGGTCTTTGATGTCTATCGTGTGTGTTTCACTATACTACGCCATATGTCATTGGTAATCAGTGATGAAGAAAATACCTCCTATGAATTTTTATGTAGATGAGCCATCCTTTGTCCTTTTTGATGGATCTAGATGGATGCAACCTTAGGTGGTAGTAGTAGTTCTTAGTGCGTGTTCCCTCATTATGGTCTTATAAATTTATAGTTATATGGTTATCTTGTTCTAATTTTGTAACTAACCCTGCCAAGGATGACCACTAAAAATATGGAAAGATTGACTCGCTAGAAAGTTCCCAAAAGATGGAGGTAAAGTAGGAAAAGGATCAGGGAACCCTGAATGGAACCATGACGCTTGGGGTGCCCCAGTACTGGCCCAAGCAACCCATTCAAGGGTAGAATGATGCAAAATGACAAAACTAACTATACAAGTACATGTGGAAGGTTAACAATAATGAAAAAAAGTAAAGAAAATTTTCCAAAGGACATGGGTTGATTGGTACTTTCTTCACTCAAAAAACATATGAATAGTAGTATCACACTGGGACTAAATAATACCCAAAGTGTATGATTTTATGTCTAAAAATGGTAATGATATGCTCTCTTCTAATTAAAAGTCAAGATAAAATATCACTCTCTTAATTTTTTAGGCCTCCATAATTAACCCTCATGATCACAAATAAACTCCATGATGCCCAAACCATTTTGTGATTATCTCTCACTTACTTAAGTAGGTATTCACCATGTAGATGGAAGAAATTATCACGGAATGAAATTATCGTCATGTGGCCACCTATTGAACTGAAATGAGGTGGTTACAATATACTTCCTCCTTTGAAGTGTGATAACACTACAAGGTTCAAATGAGTGTTTAAGAACACTGCCAAGTGAGTGACATCAAGTGAAACTCAAATGATTTCTCACTCTTGCATACATGGTTGTCTATATGAAGATCATCCTCTAACCTCTAGCTCAAAAAGTCTCCTCAAATGGATTTAACTTCAGGACACTCATACATCTCTTTACTCATATGCTTCTCATGGAGATAGATGATGTCTTGATCCTTCACAAATGATGGTTGTGAATGCCTTGATAACTTGACTAGCTCATCTTGGCTTGTTCCTTGAAGAGGTTTAAACATGATGGAAGGGTCAAGATATGATGATCCTCAACATACTCCATGAGCTTCCCATTTCACCTTTCAACATGATGACACCCTTTTTAACTTCAAAATTCACTTTGATGACCAAGATTTCACGTGAGTGGAAACATGCTTATAGTATCTAGACACCTCTTCACTCGATTTATACTCATGGAAATAGGTTTCCACCTCCATATGGAAGGATTGATCCTTGAATGAGACTTGAAGGAATTTTTGAGGGTGAGCTCCATCTTCTTGAATTATAAATACATTAAATCACTTTGAAATCCACTCCTTATTGCAACATGAGAGCACATTGCCAAGTATTGATTAAGTGTATAGAAAGAATCTTAAGAGATATGAACCATTTGTGAGCTTTAGATGAATACGATAACCACTCATGACGATCCTTTCTCATCATGATCATGATGATCATTCTCTTGATTAATCTAATTTCAATGAGGTTCTTGATTTTTTAGATCCTTCACAGTCCTCATCATTTTCCTGATGGCACCTGTTGTCTAAGTGAATTTCTATTACACACATTGACACCCTAATATGTTCCTTGTCACACTATTATCCACATGATTTCCCTTAATAAAAATGGATTTAATAAATATGACTCCCTTTTTCCACAATTAGGATGAGGTCCCTCTTGTCCCCCTTGTACCATGGGGACATAAGGGATAGTGGGGACACCCAGGTGTCCAAAGTGTGACTTGGGTAGGAGAATGAGGTCAAAATTTTATTTCCCTCATGTCCCCTTTATCCCATAGGGAGCAGAGGGGATGAAATAGTTTCTATAGTGTGATTTTTCCTTATTTCGAAAGCTAGTTTTTCCTTGGATGTTCATTTTTAGACACCAAACTTGATTTTTTTCCGCAGGAGCTTAGGAAAATGGTTTAGGGTCAAATATTATCTGATTTTTAATCAAAATGGATTATCTTGAAATTTAAAGGATAATTCAATATTTATGGTGCCTACTTGTTTTCCTCCTAACTACTTACTGAGCTCCCGGAATCAGCTAGATAAGTCAAGGTTCATAATTTTCCTTCTCATTCCTTACACATGAAAACCTATTGTTGAAAATATTGTCCCTTAATGGTCATAAATTTCCCAAATATTTCTAAACTTATTCTGTAACCTCAAAGGCTCTCAAATAACACCTTTGGATACTTCAAGAATTTTCATAACCCTCTCATAGGATGCACACAGGCTCCAAAATGGCCAAAAATTGCCTTTTTAGGCTTGTCGAAGAATTATTCTTTTAATGCACTTAAGTGAATGGAATAATGGACCTTGTTACACCTTTTTACAAACTTATACATGTTCACCCAATATAATAGGAATACCTTTAAGGACAAGGTGATGATACAGGAGGCAGGTTGGCCCGTAGAGGGATTCATGAAGATTTGGGAGAAATATCTCACATTGTGGCTTGGTTTTCATGGTTTAAGTTTTTCATTTTTAGGTTAATCAACTCACATGAAAACATTTTTATATGAATATCATCCTCTTATCCTTCCTAGATTCAAAATCCTCCTTAAATGGAATCATATTTAGGATTCTCATACACTTCTTTCTCATATCCCTTTGATGAGAATAGGTGATTTCTTGATCCTTCACACATGATGGTCATGGATGCCTCAATATCCTAACTAAATAATTTTTATTTGTTTCTCGAAGAGGTTTTGACACAATGGTAGAGTCAGGATATCATGATCATCAATTCACTCCTTGAGCCTCACATTTCACCTTTGAACATGATGGTGTCTTCTTAATATCACAATTCACCCCTTGACCAAGATGTCACGTGAGTGGAAGCATGTTTATTATGTATGTACACCCTCTTTCACAATTTCTCCTCATATAGATATGTTTCCTCCTCATGATATAAGGATTGATCCATAAATGAAACTTGGAGGAATGTACAAGAATGAATTCCATGTTCTTGACCTTCACAATGTACTAAAAAACTACAAAATCCACCTCCTTGAATTGCAAGATGTGAGTTCATTACCAAGTATTGATTAAGTATTTAGAAACACTCTCATAAAATATGCATTGTTTGTGAGCCTCGGATGATTTCCACCATCACTCATGGTGATCTTATCTTATCATGATCCTTATGACCATTCCCTTGGTGGCTTGAATCTCGATGAAGATCTTGATGTTTTTGATCCTTCACAGACCTCATGATTTTCCTGATTGCACCCATTGTCCTCATGATGTTTTAGATCCTTCACTGACCTCATGATGACCATTCCCTTGATTATTTGAATCGATAAAATCTTACATAGGTGTTTTGATTTATTATGTGTTATAAGGAATTGCATGATTCCATATATTCAAGCAATTGTTGCTACCTTTGGGATTTGTGAGTTTTATAAAATATAGATTTCACACATCTAAAACTCCTATAAATGTCAATAAACAATCAAGAATACCCCAAAACATAAACAATGGATATATTATTTCACAAAGAAGATATAGATTTTAGAATTTAAACCCTAAAATCTTGAAATGTACCTATGTACTGACCAGATTAGAATATGAAAAAATATCTTCTAAAATTTGACTTATGGAGCTTTGAGACTAGTTCCATAAGGTGAAAAGTGACCCTAATTTCTTATATTTATTAAATTAAATTTACATTTTATTATTTCTTATACATAAACATTTATTTTTTGTAAATATCTCCCTCCCAAATACACATATACAACATTGCAAACAATAATATGAGCACGTTATAACAATTTCACATTATAGTGCACTCACATCATAACTCGAGCTGGTTATAACATGCTTGTATTTTAGGCTTGGTAATTACCAATCCTAGTAATTCATAATGTGACTGCACTTTCCAAAATGGGTCCGTGTTTCACTTCAAATTGAAAATTTGGTTGATTTTTGGTCCCCCATATTTTTGTACTTTCCCCTTCCAAAATATCGTACATTAGGACCAATAAAATCTCATAACCATGGACATCTTCCATAATTATGAGTCCACTGTAAAACCTAATCTGTCAAAAATCATAAAAATCAAAAAGAGAAAAAAGAGAAAAAAGATTTGGTGTATCAAACCCTTCATCAAAGTGTTATTTGAAAATCAAAAGCAATGAATCAAAAACTTCTCATTCACGAGTACTCTAAACACTAGGGAAGGCCACTTGTACAAATTGTTTTAATTGTTTCGTTTATTGGTAGATATCTCTATCATATCTTCACACTCTTCATGTATAATATATAAGATAATATTTTTCCTATGGGGTATTATGTATCTCATCCCTATTCTAGATTATTCCATTTCAGATGTTCTTACCCACGGTCTTTTCTAGAAGATTACTGATGTCAAAC
The DNA here is from genome assembly GCA_019776745.2 of Taxus chinensis. NCBI lineage: Eukaryota > Viridiplantae > Streptophyta > Pinopsida > Cupressales > Taxaceae > Taxus > Taxus chinensis. The sequence continues at coordinate 119,118,886 of CM034155.1, read as the reverse complement.
CCTCCTTTCGAATAATCTCTCTCATTAACAAGAAAACCTTACATTTTTTTACCAAAATATTTTGTCTTCCCATCTCAGTCTAAGGTGACGAGCCCTTACACCCTAATAGTCACGTGGGGTCGAGATTTGGGGGAAAACTATCTTTCCTATAAGAAAATTATAAAAAAGGAAAAATAAATAAATACAAATATATTCAAAATGGTTACCCCTTTCATCCTTCACAGTATTTGGTGATGAGTCCATGCTTCTTACTAGTAGCATAGTAGTGTGAGATTGGGAATAGAGAAAGGTACACTTACTTGCCTACATCTTGTCTTTGGTGTTGAAACCTTACCTCTTAATGGTGGTGTAGATACGCAAATTCTGCTTTTGTAATCTTATTTCTAAAAGCAAACAAATCACTCTCATTCTTACCAATTCCATTATAATTAGTGATTTTTGCTAATTAACTAACATTTCCCCTCTATTTTATTAACACTTATTTTTTAATTATCCACCCTTTTCCACATTCAGGATGCCAATCGACATCAAATCGTAACTTTTTATCCTCTTCTAGGAAACAAATAGTGTTATTAGCTAATTACGCCTAATTTACCCTTGTTTTGGTCAATATACCCTACTATTAGCTTAAAATCCTCTTCCAACCACTCAAAATCATCCCATTCACCTCCACGTCTCAGTAAGCTTCAAAAGCTTATCCTAACCTCCTAGTTTACCCTAAGTGGTTGATTAAGGCTCCACACCTCTTAATCACTTAATAATTCACTACTTATGATTATAAATTCTAATATTTTTAGTACTTTTTATCCCCACATGCATTAGAATACAAGTTTCTCCCAAAAGGAAAACTATAGAAATGTCTAAGTTATAAAATCCAAGTTTACACCATGATTTTGCTAGTAGCCTCATTTAATACATATGTTAAAGAGCCTAAAGCCTTCATTATGGTTAGTAGGAGAATATCTAGCATGGCCTTGTAGTCTTGTGCTAGAGAGATCTCTTCACCATTTTTGGAGTAGTAACCATACCCAATTTGATTGCTCCTGGATCTATTTAGGTCTATGTTAGTCAAATCTACTACTAGACATGTTTAGATTTTAGATGTTTGTTCCATTTTATCTCCATTGCTATGTTGTTTAGATTTTATCATTGATGTTTCATTCCTTAGATTTGCATTTAGATTTATATCATTATGGTGTTGATATTTATAATAGTTTAATTTGTAGTGAAAGTAAAGGGTGTTATCATTTGGCATGCCCGGTGGGAGCAAAACCCCATTTGCACATCATTTTCAAGCCTTTTAACATAGTTTTAAATTTTTAGATTTCAAGTTTTCTTAGATTAACTTCAAATTCTTAGATTAAATTCAGGTTTTCTAGGTTAAACTAGCTTACTTTCAAGTTTTTTAGAGCACTTTTCAAAGTTTTTGTAGATCAATTTTTAAACTAATTAGTTATTTCAACTAGATTAGTGGTAGAAGTTGTGTTTTCATGTTCTTTGCAAGATATCAAATGGTGAAGCCCTATAAAAAATGCTTCAAAATCACAAAGATTTAATCTGTTTGAATAAATTCCACTCAAATATCATATTTTAGTCACCTAAAAGAAAGGTCACACCAGTGATTTGAAGTCCGCGCCTGTGCATGCAAAAGTGCACTTGTTCATTCAAGTCTATGCCCATGCCCCTAGAGCTGAGCCTGTGCCTCTCTAGCCATACCTGTGCAACATTGAAATTTTGGTCTCTATCATAGACTTACACCTGTGTAATCTGAGGTGTGCCTACACCTCTCAGGACACGCCCATGCACCACTGACTATGCATTTTTTATAGAGGCATGCATATGATTCCTAGTCTGTGCCCATGCACTCAAACCCACTCCTATGCACTTAGACCCGCGCCTGTGCACTTAGGTAAATTTCTACCAAAGTTCATAATTTTTTACTTCTAATTTTTTAGGAGCCCTGTCATTATTTTTAAAGGTTTTTTAAATTTTGTTTTTATCAATTTATTTATTTTAGAGAAATGTTCCTAACAAAATTGACTTAGGGTTTGATAAGTGATTTTTCATGCTTTGTATGAGTTTTGAATAGGGTGTGTATGCTCTTCCCTTGCAATTAGTGTGATCTTGGGAACCAAAAGCACTTGTAAACCACTTATTGCTATTTTAGAGCAAGTAAGAAAAATCATTAATCTTTGATATTCTTAATCTTTTAGTTTAAGAGATTTTCCCTTAGCAAATAATCAAGGCAAACACTTGTGTATGCTCTTACTTTGCACCTAGTGTGATCTTGGGAACCAAAAGCAAGTTTAGTCTTTTTCATTCAAAAGCACTTGAATTAATTGGGGAATAAAATTTGTTTTTTTTCACTAAACTTTCATGGTAGTTAATTGGTTTACAAGTGTTTAATTTATATCTAGTAGGGTTACATGTTGTGTATGCTCTTCCCTTGCATCTAGTGTCATCTTGGGAATCAAAAACATCACTTAATCCTCTTTTTATGATATTGTGGATATTTTTAGACTTCTAATCATTTGTGTGAAGGACCTAACGCTAGTCAAAGAACTCCATTAAAAAAAAAATCTAATTTTTATGTGTGATTGTAGGTTTCCAAAGGTGGAAAAAACCGCATTACTTAATCCAAAAGATTAAAAAATACACCACTATTCAACACACTTGATTTTCAAGCTGGTTAAGAGCTAAATCTCGTGCATTCAACTAGAACATAACCTATTTGGAATAAGTATTAATATCATAAGAGGGGTGGTTCTAGGAACCCACAAGTAGTTCACACAAGAGAGAACCTTGTGAAGAAAACGGGTAAGTGCTCCAAATTCCCACTTGACTAGTATTCCTTTGAAATTTAGAGTTAAAGATATATATATCGTGACCCTCGTGAAAGTATAACTGAACGCACTTCGGTACTCATTATACTGAAGGGGGTAAAGTAAAGACAAGATACTCCTTAGGAAACCAAGGTAAATTGAGCTCGCTCTATATATCTTGTGACAACCTAGGTGAGAGAACCATTAGGAATCTTGCCATCTTAGAGCCAATTTAGTCTTATATAGTATACTTAAGAGCTCTCACAAAGTTTCTACTTTACTAGATTCTAACTCTTGTTATTCGATCAAGTGAAAGAATCTTTTAAAGTTGGGGCCACATGATATTTCATCATGAAACTTACGATGTGTTACTTTTCTGTATTTTTTCATTTTCCTTAAGGCAAGGTGAAACTTTGGCAAAGTATACTTAGTTTTTTTCACCCTCATTTGGTCTACACCTTTGTTCTCTTGTTACCCATTTTGGGATAAAAGAGTAGATGACATATAGGGATACCGCTGGGAATAATGTGTCCACAACTTTTTTAGTCTACTTGCATGACTAGGTTGCAAATTTTTTGGAATGCAAGTGTTGAAAGTGTGAATGGTACGTGGTCATTTCCTAGTAGGCCCCTTGTCTCATACCCATATTGAGACTTATTATCATTCTAGTTAGGTTGTCTTATCATTTTCTTCCTTATATTTGTTATGTTACCTGAATTATACCTTTACAATTGTGATACTTACATCTTGTTTCCATTGTGGAACTTTTTTTAAGTCTCCATATTGTAGTGTTACACTACTCGTATTGGTAATAATTTCTTAGTATACTTAGGAATAGTTTTTTACTCCAACTTTTTCTTGAGATTTTGAGGGTTTTGACGTTGCATTGTTAGCATTGGGGTGACATTTTTTGGTACTAGAATCTTTCTTTTTTCTAAAAAGCTTGATTTCCTTTCGCAAATATTGTTGTTATGTTGCTCACATTCATAACTTCCACTTTCATGGACTTAGACATTGTTTGTTTCCTAAACTAGTTTTGGTATACTTTGTTGGAGGATTACATCAATACATTATTAGTATTTAGGTATTGTTTATTTATAAACTTGACCTAGGTGGTAATATTGTATTTTCACTATCAGTTCTCAAACTTTTCTTATAAAAACATAGGGAGTAGACTATTTGTTTAGTTATTCTATAGTTGTGTGCTTGATAGTTTTTTTCTATGAGTTCTTGATAGATAGATCGTTTTAGACATTCTTTATTCTTTGAGATCCTAGGTTCACATTGGGCCTTTGGATTCTTAGTCATTTTTTGTCTTGTGTTCTTTGTGATGACTTTTGAATCATTACGCTGCCTAAATTTCCATAGAGTTCATTGTTAAACCTTAGTGGAAACCTTTCGCGATCAACCCCTTGCTTCAAAATATGTCTATTATGAGAAAGGGATCTCGAAAGATAGAAACTAGAATATTTGGAGGTAAAAATTCTCTTCAAGAGGATGTCATGGTAGATCATAGTAGTGGTGAGGAATATTCTCCTCGCATGGCTATGAAACTCCATTCCATCCATTTTGACGAGTACATATATTATAATAAAAATGAAGTGTTAAGATGAGTCATATATTTAGGGGTGAAATTACCCGCTACGATGTATCCTTCCCTTATTGCTAGGATGGTTCGTGGAGAAGAGGAAGTAGAAATCCCTTTTAGGAGTGTTTGTGATATCTTGAACCCTAATCATACTTCCACTTTAGGAAGACAAAATGATGAGGAAATACCGTTTGAAAATGATGGTTATTATCACATACCTGATGTCAGAACCCATTGTGAAGACACCGAGGCACATACTCATCACACACAACCTCCCTCTAATGAAAATCATAATAAGATACCTACCAAAGAGATAACATTAGAAAAACAAGTTCAGTCTCTAATTCACTAATTGGCTAGCCTAACATCTCATGTAAACAAAGAGAAAGTGGTTAAACCCTTGAAACAAGCTAAACCAAAAACTCATTATCATGACGTTAGCACTAACACCCCTCATAAAGAGGAACCCAAGGAATCTCACAAATATTTCTACACAAGCAACAAAGTGGGAAATAGACCTAGATTTAATTATTTGTATAAACCTGCACCACCACCTACACAAGACCGACTCTTTAGCCAAGAATGGTCTACCATGAAGAATTCCCTTCAAGAATTACAAGGACAAACCAGTAGTAGTAACAAGAAGTACCAGTTCGATGATTTATGTCCCTACCCATTTGACAAAGCCATGTTACAAGTTCCTTTCTCAAGACATTTTAACTTTTCAAAATTTGATAAGTATAAATGAAAAGGTGGTCCTAGAGATCATATTAAATACTTTTTCATGGCTTGTCAAGAGGTCACATACAAAAAATTACCTTATCCATTTGTTTCCATGAAGTTTAGGAGTAATGATGCTATAAATATTTTGTACACATCCCTAAGGGATTCATATCAACATGGCCTGAACTAGCAAAACGTTTTGTATGACACTTCTCTTTTAATATAGAGAAAAATGTTACCATGATAGATATATAAAATGCTAAACAAGTAAATAATTAAAACTTTGTTGCATTATTACAATGTTGGAGAGGGTTAACTAGCCACTTCCCTTGCTCCATACCTGAAAAGAAGTTGATAAGCATATTTTTTCCAAACCTTCACCTAGATATCACGTTCCACTTGCAGATGCATTGTGCAAACACATTTGAGGAGGTCATTGAAAAAGGGACTCAAATTGAAAAAGCATTGTTAAATAGAGGGACCTTACAACCCTTTTTCACGAGATCACAATGATACCAAGACTAACGAAAAACCCAAATTTGTTACCAATAAGAACAAGAATGTTGTTAGTGATGGAATAGTGGACAAAAAAAGAGTACAAGCCATATAGAACCACACACCTTTGAATCTCGCAAAGGGAGCTCCACCTATGGAGTAAAAACATCGTACATTCACTCTTTCTGATTTGACATCTTCAATATTAAAACAGTTAGAGGTTTTCAATTTGGTCCAATACCCTAAATAAAAACCCTACGGGGATGATGCACCTAAACCATCATAGATTAGGGAAAATTAATTTTGCAGATTTCATCGTGTTAAGGGTCATAAAACCGATAAGTTCTTAACGTTAAAGCATTACATCCAAGACATAATTGATAGTGGTGATATAGAAAAAGGTGCTACTACCTCTACCAAATCCCCAAATGAAGAACTATATATCTTAAAAGAACCTTTCGCAAAGCACAGTAATAAGGGAAAGGAAAATCCAGATCAGGGATAGTCGTCCCAAAGTAAAAATTCCAATTACGTGTCAAATAGAGACCATTTTGATGCTTTAATAGGTTGTGTAGATTCACCAGTTGAACATGTCAACACAATTAAGATCATGACAAGAGAGTGTGTTGTGAAAACATGACTGGCTTGTATTATTCTCCCCATCCTAGTCAAAAAATTCATTATGATGACTTAGACCAATTAGAAAATATGACGGCTAATATTTCAATCTTAGAACTTCTGAAGATATCTAATGTTCATAAGGACATATTATTAAAAAACCTTGCAAAGTTTAGGAGTATCTGTTGATGTTGATCGAACACACTTACAAGTGATGATAACACAAATCGCACCATCAGAGCACATAACTTTCAGCCATACAAAAGCCTTAAGAGAAAGTCCTTCTCACAACCTTCCCTTACACATTGAAGTCGTCATAAACTGTGATAAGTTTAAGCGAGTTTTTGTGGATGGTGGATCAGGTATTAACATTTGTACTCTCAAATTAGTACATCAGCTAGGATGCACCGAACCTGATTTAGAAATAAAGGTCATCACCATCAAGGCATATGACAATGAGGAACATAAATAAATAGGTATGATAACTTTCACAATGGAAGTATGTCCTATAATTCAAGATAAAAAATTCCACGTGCTTGACTTGGAGCTGCCACACAACATCTTACTCAGCCGCCCATGGATTCATGTCATGTAAGTCGTACCTTCTACATACCATTAGTGTTTAAAGTTTCATTATGAAGGACATACTCTTATAATTCAAGGAGATCCTCAACCCTTTGTTCATTACAGAGCATTGTCAGGCTATTTCCCCACTATTTATGAGTGTCCTTCTAAAGAGATGACTATTCTAGTATAGTCTGAGGCCCCTGCTTCACGAGTGGATCTAGACACCTTATCTCTCAACGAAAATGGTGCGTTCATCTCATAAAATCCTTTTGTTACATGGGAGATGAAGGTCATACCAAGTGGTTGCAGAGAGTATAATCTGCAACAAGCCCTTATGGTTCAAAATTATCCCCTATTAGCTCAAATGCATGGTAGACCATGATATAAATTTAAAAGATCTAGGGATAATTTCCCTTTCAAGAACTTCATTTCATGCAGTCTACTAGAAGAAGAAATAATACTGCATGATATAGTTCTTCATCCTCAAGATGATGAAATGGTCTTATCATACAAATCATATAGGTATATCATTCCTAACCGCATAATGCTTACCATGAGGTATAAAGGATGTGGTTACAGCTGTCAAGAACAAGGTACATTCAAAGCTCTTCCAATACCTTATCGCATAGTGGGTAAATCCAATCTAGGAACTCATTTGTATGAAGTTCACCCCTCAAATGAAGAGTATGATTCTTCTGAGAGTGAGGATATTTTATACAGAGATGAAAGTGAAACAGATTCCCGGTGTAGTCTTTACGAAGACTTCACCACCACAAACCTATTTTCTAATATGACTATCCTTACCATAAGACCTTCCATATCCCCTACAACCCAGTCATTGAATATCATATACCCATCACTTTTGAATTGAGACCAACAACAACATATAGCAGTTGACGTGTTTCATAATGATGAGGCTATCGGAAAGTTCCTTGGCATTAGATACAGTATCCCAAGAAATGACCACAAAAGGGATTCTCCATTTAGCTTTTCCAAAAGATGACTTTCCTCTCCCTAACATGGACATGATTGTCGATTCAACTACTGAGTATGAGATGTTATCACTCATGGATGGATTCTCAGGTTACAACTAGATAAATATTGTAGAGGAAAATCAACACAAGACAACTTTCACTACCCCATGGGGAACATTCTGCTACCAATTTATGTCCTTCGGCCTCAAGAATGTAGGTGCAGTATATCAACAGGAAATGACAGTAATATTTCATGATATGATTAGTGATATCATGGAGGATTACGTAGATGGTATATTGGAAAAATATAGGACTCATGAAGAGGACCCAGAAATCTTGCAACACATTTTTTAGCTTATAAGGGACTATAAAATCTATCTAAACCCGAAGAAGTGTGTCTTTGGCATATTATATGGGAAATGATTATGATTCATTGTATCTAGGAGAGGAATAAAAGTAGATCCAATAAAGTTTTCTGTAATAATGGAAATGCCTCCTCCTACCAACATCAGATAACTGTGGAGCTTTCAAGGAAAGATATAGCTTATTAGATGGTTTATATCTCAACTAGCATACAAGTTTCACACCTTCACACATCTACTTAAGAAGGATGTGAGTTATCACTGAGGACGAGATCAGTAGCAAGCATTCACCTTTCTCAAAAGCTATGTTACTAAACCCCCTGTTTTAATGCCACCCATGGCAGGAGAACTATTACTACTATACATATCTACTACACAGTTTGAAATTGGAACATTGTTAGCCCAATATGATAAAGAGTAGAGAGAAAAATCAATATACTATTTGAGTCAGACATTGATAGCTTACGAGCTTAATTATTTGTAGATAGAGAAGGCTTTCTTGGTTGTGGTTTTCACTTTCTAGAAGCTATGCCACTATTTACTCAATCACAAGGTCAAGCTCATTTCCAAAGTGGATCCCTTAAATTACTTGTTGTCAAATCTTACACTCATAGGGAAGATTTCCAACTGGATCATCTTTCTTAGCTAATTTAACATCGAGTATGTCTATCAGAAATAATTAAAGTTATAAGTCTTAGTAGATCAGATAGTTGAGGCCCCACTACCAGGTATAGAGCCATTGAACTTGGAACTCTGAGATGCATCCAAAAATACCTTAAGGAATTATTCATATGGAAACCCTACTTCGATGGCTCCTTTACTTATCATGGTTCAGGTGTTAAAGTCGTGTTGATCACTCCCAAAGGAGACATGATTCCCAAAGCATTCAGACTTAGATTCCCATGTACGAACAATATAATGGAATATGAGGCTCTAATTGTAGGAATGAAGCTCACTATTAGATGGGATGTTAGGTGAGTAAATATAATTGGAGACTCCATGTTAATCATTAAGTAAGTAACAGATGAATACAAGGTAAAAGATAAGAAAATCCTTCCATACAAAAGAATGGTTGATTCTTTAAAGGATTTCTTTTAGAAGGTCACTTTTTATCAAATACCAAGGGCCCAAAATAGAGCCATAGACCCTATGGCTACAGTTGGGTCCATGTTGAACATTCCACCAACTAGTAACGATATGCTATTCTTTGTTGAACATCTACAAATAGTAACATATGATTTACCAGATCCTAATTGGTATGTGATGTTTTTGGTCCCTTTTCCTCATGGTGCTCTGAAATATTGAATTACCTTCACGATGCAACCTTTCCCATAAACATTTCCTGTGCTAAAAAGTGCACTCTCATCTAGCGTATAGCCCGCTATACCTTGCTTGTGGGCACCCTCTTTCACCGAGGCTATGATGGGAATCTGTTATGTTTTTTAAATTCAGATGAATCCATTCAAGTGATTAAAGAGGTACACGAAGGCATCTGCGGGGCTCATACTAACGGGATCATTCTAACAAAGAAAATACTTAGAGTAGGCTACTATTGACCTACCATGGAGCATAATTGTTGTAATCATCTAAATAAATGTTTGGATTGTCAGAAGTATGGAAATTTGATACACACACCAACGTAATCCTTGCAACCAATCACAACACCCTGGCCATTCTCAAAGTGGGGTCTCAATCTAATAATAAAACTATATCTTATCTCCTCGGATGGATACAAGTTCATTATAACCGTAATTGAATACTTCACCAAATGGGTATAGTTTATTCCTTTTACCTATGTTGAAGGGGCTAAAATTTTAAATTTTATAATGAACCATATCATTTGTTCATATGGCATCCCATCTGTTATTATAACAGATAATGGAAAATCATTCAAGAATAAGGTTGTGAAAGCGTTATGAAAATGTTTTTAGATATCCCTCAAATTATCAACCCCCTACTACCCTTAAGGTAATGGGTAAGTATAAGCATCAAATAAAACTCTCATTTGCATCATGGAGAAGATGGTGGATACCACAGGCCGTAATTGCCATCGAAAAATTCACCCTACCCTTTGGGCATTCATAAAATCTATCTGTACCCCTACATGTGTTACTCCATACTCATTAGTATTTGGCTTAGAAGATGTACTACCCTTAGAGATCAAAATCCCCTCTTTGTGCATTGAGCTAAGGGACTAATTGAATGGAGTAGATTACATAGTAGCTCGAATAGAAGAGTTAGAACTATTGGATGAGAAATGAATTCACACCTTGAACCACCTTTAAGTGTATCAGGATTGAGTGTGAAGAAGTTAAAAATAAAAGAGTGACAACTTGCCAGTTTGAGGTGTCGGTACGGTGTGTCGGCACACAGGTTTTTTTGCCAGAGACCTCTAACGACCCCCCTCCTACATATGCAGAAGAGACGTAGTGTTAGTGTTGAACCTAAATGGCTATGCCCTATGATTGTTGGTGCCCACTCCTATGGTTAAGGAGCATTTGCAAGATGGACTGCCTATTTAGATGGTCAAAGATCTCAAAGAGCCTATGAACGTGGTTCTATGGTTGCGATCTAAAGGTTTCTCAAAAATTGATCAAAATAATTATAAAAAAGTATAAACAGACAGAAGGAAAAAGAAAACGTAAAAGACTAAAAAGGATATGTCCAATAAGTGAAAACCATGTAATGGTGGAACTTTGGGAATTCACGGGTGTGAAAAGTACTTGTAAATCCATAAACGCCCTAGAGGGTCCGTTATCACAAGAACTTTGGGTCTATAGCGCTGTGATAACGTTTTCTAAAGCTAGTCTTCGCCGCTATTTGAGGCTACTTTGCGCATGTGCCCTCTGCTTTGATCCGTTGATCCTACTCTTGTAGTTTTTTGAAAGGGTTTCCAATTTGAGACACCCATCTTAGACGCTAGGGGCAGCTTTGCAGTGATTCTGGATTTAAAAACACAACGTGGGATTAGTCCTTTGTATATCCCATCAAACTGGTGGAAACCATGGCTTCTCGTCTATATATCACTCAGAAAACTTCTTTAAAAACATCAAAAACGATTCACATTACTATTTGAAAAATCACTAAACATCAATATTTCTAGTTGAAGAGATACTAAACTTCACATATGTTTCATCAAAAAACTCCTAACAATAAAGAAAATGTCTTAGGAAAAAGACCAAAAACAATAGAAGACTTCGAAAACTGTCCCACAACAAAAACAAGTAAGTAGTTTTGTACTTTAGTTGTTGGCTGTGTAGGTTTTGAATGCATGTATTTTGTGACATATTGTAAAATTGATTCATTGTGTGAATAGATGAGTGTTACTTTAATCTGTTAGGAATTTATATTTGGTTCATTTTATCTTGCATACTGGTATATAGTTGTGTTGTTTGGTTTTTAGAGTAGATTTGATAAGTGACGTGTTGGTATAGGTTATCAACATATCATACTATCACCAAATCTTACCATCATATATCAACTTAAAAGCTAAAGTCGAGACATACGGTATACTATAGCCTAATTACCAGTGTTCTGTACTTTTGTTGATAATCGGAGCATGAAGGGGGTGCGATGATCAAAAATCTTCCGCCCCCCCCCCACACCAATATCAAAAAATAAAAACATGTTTTAATCAAATTCTCTCATAAATATACATATGAAGTCAGCTAAGGCCAGTATCTCATTCAGTCTAAAAAATGTGATATAACCCTAAATCATAAACTTAAAACCTGATATCTCCTAAGAAATTGGATCCCTTGATACTCCTAAATGTCATTATACTTTAATCGGAAATATAAATATATGGCTACAGTTGGGTCATGTTTGAAACATTCCACCAACTAGTAACGATTATGCTATTCTTTTGTTGAACATCTACAAAAGTAACATATGATCTACCAGATCCTAATTGGTATTTAGTGATGTTTTTGGTCCCTTTTCCTCATGGTGCTCTGAATATTGAATTACCTTCACGATGCAACCCTTTCATAACATTTCCTGTGCTAAAAAGTGCACTCTCATCTAGCGTATAGCCCGCTATACCTGCTTGTGGGCACCTCTTTCACCGAGGCCTATGATGGGAATCTGTTATGTTTTTTTAAATTCAGATGAATCCATCAAGTGATTAAAGAGGTACACGAAGGCATCTGCGGGGGGGCCTCATTACTAACGGGATCATTCTAACCACAGGAAAATACTTAGAGTAGGCTACTATTGACCTACCATGGAGCATAATTGTTGTAATCATCTAAATAAATGTTTGGATTGTCAGAAGTATGGAAATTTGATACACACACCAACGTAATCCTTGCAACAATCACAACACCCTGGCCATATCTCAAAGTGGGGTCTCAATCTAATAATAAAACTATATCTTATCCTCCTCGGATGGAACACGTTCATTATAACCGTAATTGAATACTTCACCAAATGGGTATAGTTTATTCCTTTTACCATGTTGAAGGGCTAAAATTTTAAATTTTATAATGAACCATATCATTTGTTCATATGGCATCCCATCGTATTATAACAAGATAATGGAAAATCATTCAAGAATAAGGTTGTGAAAGCGTTATGAAAATGTTTTTAGATATCCCTCAAATTATCAACCCCCTACTACCCTTAAGGTAATGGGTAAGTATAAGCATCAAATAAAACTCTCATTTGCATCATGGAGAAGATGGTGGATACCACAGGCCGTAATTGCCATCGAAAAATTCACCCTACCCTTTGGGCATTCATAAAATCTATCTGTACCCCTACATGTGTTACTCCATACTCATTAGTATTTGGCTTAGAAGATGTACTACCCTTAGAGATCAAAATCCCCTCTTTGTGCATTGAGCTAAGGGACTAATTGAATGGAGTAGATTACATAGTAGCTCGAATAGAAGAGTTAGAACTATTGGATGAGAAATGAATTCACACCTTGAACCACCTTCAAGTGTATCAGGATTGAGTGTGAAGAAGTTAAAATAAAAGAGTGACAACTTGCCAGTTTGAGGTAGGAAACAAGTGTTGAAAGAGAATCAAAAGAACACCAAATATCAAGAGAAGAAGTGTATGTTTGAAACTAAATGGCTATGGCCATATGTTGTGGTGAAAAAATATGGTTAAGGAGCCTGCAAGATGGCCTATTTAGATGGTCAAGATCTCAAAGAGCCTATGAACGTGGTTCTATGGTTGGATCTAAAGGGTTTCTCAAAATATCAAAAAAATAAAAAAAGTATAAAAGAACAGAAAAAGAAAAAGAGAAATAAAAAGGTATGTCCAATAGTGAAAACCACGTAATGGTGGTACTTTGGGAAATTCACTTGGTGAAAACTGATTTCCAACGCCATCAGAGGGTCCGTTATTCACAAGAACTTTAGGTCTAGGATTGTGATAACTTTTTCCTAAGCTAGTCTTCGCCGCTATTTGAGCTACTTTTGAGCATGTCCCTCTTAGCCTTGATCCGTTTGATCCTACTCTTTAGGTGCAAAGGGTTTCCATTTGAACATCCCCATCTTACGCTAGGGGAAGCTTTGCATTGATTCTTATTTCACATCACACGTGGGATTATTCCCTTGTATATCCCATATAACACTGGGGGAAACCATGCTTCTTCGTTTCCTATATATAACTTCAGAAAACTTCTTTAAAAACATCAAAAACATTCACATAACTTATTTGAAAATCCCTAAACATCAATATATCTTAGTTGAAAAATACTAAACCTTCACATATGTTTCATCAAAAAACTCCTAACCAATAAAAAAATGTCTTAGGAAAAGACCAAAACAATAGAAAACATTTCGAAACTGTCCCACAAAAACAAGATAAGTAGTTTGCTTACTTTAGTTGTTGGTTTGTATGGTTTTGATTGCATTGTATTTTTGTACCATATGTTGTAAATTGAATTCATTTGTTTGAATAGATTGAGTGTTACTTTAATCTGTTAGGAATTTATATTTGGTTCATTTTATCTTGCATACTTGTATATAGTTGTGTTGTTTTGGTTAGAGTAGATTTGATTAAGTTGTGTTTGTTTATAGAGTTTATCATCATATCATCTATCACCACATCTATACATCATATATCAATAAAAGCTAAGTCTAGATCATACATGTATACTATAGCTAATTATCATGTACTGTATCATCAATGGGGCATGAGGGGTTGTGCATGATCAAAAATCTTTCCCCCCCCCCCACACCAATATCAAAAATAAAAACATGTTTTAATCAAATTATCTCATCAACATATAATATGACGTCAGCTAAGGCTATATCATTAATCTAACAACATGTGATATAAAACATAATCATAAAAATTAAAACATGATATCTCATAAGAAAATTGTGATACATTGATAATCCATAAATCATCATATATCATCGTAAATATAAATATATGTGTACAAAACAGTGTGTCTCAAAAATACATCTGATACAATAATCCATCATGGGAATCTATACAAAAAAATTTCCTTCATCACAAGGCATATTAAAAAATGATATATAACATACATATGTACAAAAAAGTTTCTTCATCATGAGACATCATAAAAAATAGTAAATATAAATCTGTACAAAAGTATGCCTTCATATCAAGGCAATACACCAAAAATATACATCTAGGTACATAAGTAAACAGAGTCAGCCATGACTCGAGCCCTCACCTGGGCTGCCTGGTGTGGGTCTTCCGCTATAAGGTGGCATCTGAGATGCTGAAAGAAGTGTTGTATCATACTGTGTTGAGCCATGCTGCTTTCAAACATTCCATCCTGAAGGACCCTGTACTTATCATAAATTCCTCTAAGACCTAGAATGAAATGAAGTGCTAACTATCCATCTATACTTAGGAACTCTTTGATCGAATGGAACGAAAAAGTAGTACGAAATCCTATAGTATGTAGCCTCACCTGTTATAATAGCACTGTGACCAATAAACTATTGTAATCCTGGAGTAGTGGTGTCCTGCTGTAGTGCATCGCACTTTGCTCTCACACTGGTCGACTGAATCCATAGTTAATCTCACTCTGCAGTAAGTTAGTCTCTCTCGAATTGTACTTGTAGATCATCAGTAGTGGCCTGATTCCACTCATTCATCATCTCATCTCTCTCTGTCTGGGCCTGATCTCACTCTATAATGAGTTGATCTCTCTCAGTTATCACCTGGTCCCTCTCTACTATGGCCAGGAGCTATAAGGCCACTACCTGTTGTAATTATTGTTGTAAGGAAGCCACTTTTCCACCAGCTGGTATATCCTCAATTTACATAACATCAACATCTATGTGTTTTTCATCAAGGGGTAGAGCCTCCTCCATTTGTTGCTCTCCACCTCCATCTATCGGTGGAATAATGTGATAGGGTGATGGCAGTGGCCGAAATGGTGCCTGTAATGGAACTTGTTGGGGCATCTATGGTGCCACTACCTGAGGCTGCACTACCATCTATTTTCATACTAAGGCCTACTATTGTACAATAACTTGTAGTCGAATAAACATCTTTTGTGTTATAACTCCTACTCGTGGTCTTTCATATGGATCTTCTTGGTCCTGTCACTATACCCAAGAATCTAAGGCCTCAAATCCCTGTGTTGCTGCATCTAATACCTCTTGAGTAATCATTAAATGATGAGGTGACATTGTGGCATACCAACCTCCATAATCTTGTGTAGTACCAAGATTTGCTATCTGCACATGTTGTACCCAAGACTTAAAATCCACTTGAAAGAATCTAGCGCTTGTTCAGTCTAATCTGATCTAAGGCCCCATATGAAAGACCTCCCTATATCGGTGATCATACCACAACTTAGATGCAGGAATCCCCTGAATGAGTCCAAACTAATGTTGAACTCAGTCTACTCTGTACCACTCCATGATATATCTCCTACCACAAAAAAAGTGGTCAACCATCGATGTGCTAAGCTTCACCACATCCTTAGGCCACTGGTATAACCTATAGGGCCACCATGTAATGATATGAGGTTATACCTCATCAAACTCATGTATGTAGTAATCATCATCACCTACGTGACCATGGACATCCTCTCCAATTAGGACCCACCCCATAATAGAAGGATCTTCAATGGCTCGGGCTCACAAAGCTCTTGTAGGAAGGCCGATGGCAATATGATTCCATACCCATAACTGCAGTAAAGTAGTAGGAACTATAGATCTCTGGTTGTGGTAGGCTACCAAATGAAGATCATCATATAATTGGGCCAGTATACACTGACCCCAATAGTATACCTTCCCTTTTAGAAGGTCGCAAATCACTCTAATAAGGCCAAGGGGGAATCGAGTACCAGTCTTGTCAGGTAGCAGGATGTTGCTAACAAGAGCTAACAAGAAAACATCAACTCAGACTAGCCGCTAGTCAGGCATACACCTCCTAACATAAAATGTCATACCCCATCAGGGTATGTCTTTAACGTAAAATAGCTCAAACAAGCACCACCTAATCCGGTCTTGGCGACCATCATAAGTGATTGAAAGACCCTGTATAGGAACTCACAGCATCCACCACAAATCCTCTAATATAATACTCATCTCTTCAGTGGTCAATCAAAATGTATGTCTCTTGCTCCACCATCTCTCAGCTAAGGCTATGAGTAGGATGTAGTCCAAGGTGATTTGGGGCATATGTGCAACATGTGCTAGTCCAGTCACCTCTAGGGAAATCTCCAGGTAGATTTGATCCCATCATCCAAACATCACCTCGTAGGCATGGAGTCGTGCATGCCACTCCCACGTCTCTAACCTCTCTAGGTCCTCCTGCAAAATCGATCGGGTCATTTAAATCATGATCATATTATTCTAATCTATCATTTAATTTTCCTATTCTACCATGTTTTTCTTCTAGTTTTCATCACTATATTCTACCTAGGATTTGCTAAAACTAAGTTTTCCTCCAAAAAGCCATCAAAAAATGACTTTGGTGTGTAAGCATGCCTTATAGTGCACTAGCGCACCCCATGTTGCATAGGCACATGCACGCCCATGCCCTAATCCATCTTAGTGTGCCAGTGTGCCTCCTTAAGCACATGCACATGCACCCCCCTGTGTAACTGGAAAATATGCACCATCACATATATTTATGCATGGGCGCAGGCGTGCCCATGCATAATGTAGTGTATGTGTGCCCCTAAGGCCGTTCCTTTTTATTTTTCCCTTTTTTTCTACCCTAACTACGACACTAATATGCATAAAATTTAACCAAAATTAAATGTTGGCAAATAACGAGGGTAAAGAATAAATTTGTGTACTCGTGGTCCATCCGTAGGTAGTTGCAAGTACTCTCTCACATGATCTGCCCAATGTTTTTGGCTCCACACCCTCACCATCTTCTCCTATAGGTCAGAGCTCTGATCAATAGTAAATGTAAAGTGAATGTGGTAAATCAATTGGCTGTGATGGCTTATATACCCGTTTTTACCTCCCGTGACGTGTTTCTCACCCCGAGGCACCCTGAAACTGTCGTGGTTCTTCTAAATTCTTCTAATGATGGTCATGATGATTTTTTTAATAAATAATTTTAATTTCTATGTTTGGGAGAACAATACTTAGTTCCTTATTTTGAGTAGACTAACTTGTTTATGGGAAACTATGGTATTGTTCATTCGAGAAAATCTCATTTGGAATATATTAATATGTTTATTTATAGGAAATTATGGCATTATTTTTTCTACGAGTAAAATAATTTTTTTCCTCTAGAGGAAGAATAAACATACGATACTCAAAACGCTAGATTTTGTCTCTTTTAGTTTGATCAAATCTAAAATTATTTCTATTAGAAATGCAACTACCTGCTTAGCAAACTGAAACTTCCTTCTAACTATACCTTTGACAATTTCTGATCGTATTAAGCGAAATCATAAGAAAGGATGTTAACACTTTGAAATCTACATGTATTCTTCAGTATTTGGAATTTTCTCTAGCCCTTGTATGTGCAATTAAGGATATTTCTTACATACATGAGATGCAAGAAAGGGAAATTGCATGGAGACATTAGCATTGAGACTTGTAAATTTTAATACAAATCTTGTTCTTACATTGTTAAGACAAATATGCATCTAATCCCACATAATCTACTAACTCACTCATTCTAATTAAAAACCAAGCAATGAAAGAATTGGCTATCTTATTTTAGGTCTACTAGTACCTAGGAGAGAACATTGAGGTTGATTATCTTTTTGTGACCCCATATTATGGCTATGTCAACATGAAGGTTCAAAAAGAAATCATAAGTGTAATGCCCCTCCCGTTACCATCCTTTCAACTCTAGTTGTGTGATCTTTAGTTGGCCCTTGATATGTTTGAGTTCTTCGTTCTAAGCATTGTGCTTACGATTTTGATGATTCATAGAATGAACCAACTAAATATGGTATAATAAAAATAGTATCACCTCCCTAAAGTTGAAATATTGGATGTTGATAAAGGATAAAAATAATTGTATGGATTTTTATCTTGGGCGTCTCATCATTCCTATTAGGTCAAGAGCACAATTATCTATAATTAAGAAAGCACTAAAATACAAAGCTTCTGAGACGCTTTATTTTGGTGGGATTCAAGTCTTCGTGCAATACAGGTTATTACCACCTTCACGGTGTTTAGGAGTATTCTTGCTATCAAGACACAAAGTGTGTTCACTTATCACAAGTCGTTTTCATTGTATTATAATTATCTTTATTAAATTTAATGAAAATAATTGTGGGAAGAAAATAAGTGGCTTGTTGGGGAACAATTGAGTTGTTGGTTAAAATAAATTTTTAAATAATAAAATAAATCATTAAATATTGTTATATCCCTAAATTCTCCCAATTGTTTGAGGCTAATGTGCCAAAACTCTTACCAAGAAAGAATTAATGAAATTCTTGTCGAGTATTGTGAGTTTGTTTGTCGTGAGAAGATTTTGGGAATTCTTCTTGGGTATTGTGAGTTTATTGCCATGAGAGGATGTT
This sequence comes from Taxus chinensis, assembly GCA_019776745.2. Taxonomy (NCBI): domain Eukaryota; kingdom Viridiplantae; phylum Streptophyta; class Pinopsida; order Cupressales; family Taxaceae; genus Taxus; species Taxus chinensis. The sequence goes on along the minus strand of CM034155.1, from coordinate 119,099,789 downwards.
TGGTTGCAATTCCTTGGTTATGTTTTGGAGCTCTATGGTGATGGCAAATTGTAGTTGTAGGTATTGCTCAAATTGGGTATGTTTGAAAGGATTCACAAACTTTTAAGCATTTCATTTGGTAGGTGTAAGTTGGATTCTTCATCATTTTGCTGTGACGAAGTATGGCCCGCTCCAAAGTGCATAAAATTTAGAGCGTCTCCCTAGTTTATCTATGTTTGTGTCTAACTTCAAGACCAAATCTCCTACTTTAAAAGTGCGTGCTTTGAATCTCTTATCAAACCGCTGCTTGGTTGACTTTTGATGTTCTTCTAACCTAATCATGGTAGACTGCCTCAATTCTTCAAGCCCAACCAACTCAGCCATTCTGATTGACATTTGATCTTCACCCTCCATTTCTAACATAGTGTGTCAGCTCCAATGAAGGTAGCTTCAGAGATAATGAAATCTTGACTTCTCTACCATACACAAGGACAAAAAGGGAAATACCAATTGCTCTTTTTGGTGCGATCTTATCGGCATAGAGAGAATTTTTACTGTGGTGTTCCATTTCATTTGGTTGATCTCCATTGTCCTCTTCATAATTTTGATCAGGTTCTTGTTAGTAAATTTTGCCAATCTATTACCTTGAGGGTAGTAATTGGAAGAATTTTTCAAGTACACTCCATGCTTGAGAGCCTAATCCAAGATTTTAAATCCTAAAAAGGATTTTGCATTATTAGAAATAATGCTCTGGGGAACCCCAAACCTTTTCACACTATCTTCAAGAAAATAAAGGATAGCTGATTCAGTAGCTTCCTTGAGTGCCACAACCTCTGTCCACCTGGTAAATTAATCAGTTGTTTTCAAGACCATTTATGACCTTGATGTAGCCTAGAACTCGCTGTAAATAGCCCAAGGCGCGCTGACACATCACTCAGCCTAAACTGAGCGCTCACCCGAAGCACGCAAGGGCACCAGGTTCCTCTTTAGAGAAGCTTGTTCAAGATGTTAGCATGATTACAAGTATGATTCAGATCCATAACAAATAATCTATTAAATCACAGTGCATAACTCGGATCTAGATATAAACCATATGAAGGAATAACTAAACAATCACTATAATCAATTTTACCGTACAAGTTCTAGGTTCAGTTGCATCCAACACCAATATCTAACCAATAAGATCCATTCCATTAAATTCTATAAAACACAAAAGCTTCATACATCATAATAATGTCACCATGAGTCATGCGTGCGTACAACCCCACAACATAACTCTACAAAAACATCGGCTCCCTAAACCGTGTGAATCAATACATATTTATAAGGGTGGTGACTTGCATTTCATCGCCTATGCAACTTCCAAAAATATGCTACATGCTAATAATAACCATGTGCCCTTACATAAGAATACAAAAGCATGCAAGTGCTAATAATAGATCTCCTATAGTTAACTCTTAGTACAGATACTATTATTAGCCCAAAAATCTGCATGGCACTCGATCTTCCGCTTATCCAAAATAGCCTGCAAGTCTCCATACCTTTGCGCGCTTAGCACTCCAAGTCCAAAAATAGCCTTATGTTGAAAACGGCTAAGTCCTATTTCCAAATTGTTCTTGGGCGCGCCCTGTGTTGCTATACTTCTGTGTGCCCTATGTCCATGCGCTCAAACCTTGTGCGCTTTCAACCTTGAGCTGTATTTCCTCAACTCAATATTACCCCACACTAATGTCATTGCTGCCCCCAACAATAGGTAATCACAACTTATATCTCCAGGAATCAAGAATAATGAATGAAAGAATAGGTAATTACTTGAACAAAAAGAATGAAGAACTACTTGGCGCCTTGCTATTCTACAGATAGGATTCACTCTGGATATTTGTTTTTAATCTTTGCCTCTAATGCATGCCAATCACTCGGACTTCACCTGTCTTATCCGGGACGTCTAAATTTACGACTTCCAACTCATCATGAGTCATGTTTTCTTTTTCATTCTGCAGGATTCTAACGATGTTAGCCATGCTGAAAACCATTCCCTCCATGTAATCCATTTTCTGCACAATGAGCTTCCCAATTTCTTTCATTCTTTCCTTGTGTGGATCCTGGGCTTCTTCAAGCGCTTTGCTCTTTTCTTCTACTAGAGCAAGCCTCTCCATGCACCCTAGCATCTCATTCTTCACTGCCTTCAGGACCTCAGTACTGTCTTCAATTGTCCGTGTCCTAATAATTGAATATAGAGCTGCGCACATAATTAGAGCTTGATCTTCCTTCTTTAACTTGTCCTTCAGTGCTTGTAACAAGGATTCATAACTTGCAACTTTCCTTACAATCGTGGCCTTGGCCCTTGCTGCTTCTTCTGCAGCATCCTTTGGTGTTGGCATATGCACGTGCCCTTCATCGATTACTAACTTTACTAGAGTGCGTTATGTAATGCATCACAGAAGGAAACTTTTCTGGAGCTTGTGATTCCAGGTATGGCCTTACCTTTAAAATTTCATCTCCAATTTCCTCTGCCATACTAACCAAAGCTTCCGCCTTTGCCTTAGCCCTTTCCTTCTCTGTTGTCAAGTGCTTTATCTCCTTGTCCTTGTCCTTGTTATCATCCATCAATGCCCTAATGGTTTCCTCTTTATCTATGTTTCTGCACATAACCTCTGCAGATACCTTCATGAAAGCATTGCTCACCTACTCATCCGACATGACAGTGGGCTGACATTCACATGCCTTATGTGGGGCGCTTTCTTCATCCTCCACAAAACACATGACTGTTCACACACATAGAAATCAAGGTCATCTATACGAGTCTGCATAGACCAAGATAATTGCTTGCGTGTGCGCTTGTTTGCCATTTCTGCGTCCATAAACACCCACCCATATAAATCCTTAGGCTCCAAAGTGCTTTGGAATCGCACGCGTATGATTTTAATTTTATCATCCACATCACCCAACTGCAGGGGTCTCATAGTCTTCGTCCTCCTTCTCCTTCTTGGTGTGCTTACCCTTTGGAATCCGGGTGCCTGAATCATGTACCAGTCATTCACCTTCTTAGTATGGGGCGCGCCTAAAGGCTCACCCTTATCTGTTTCTGTACTTGTCTCCTTTAGCTCCTCCACATCCTTCTTCATTTCTTCTCCCTGAGGCTCCTCTGTGTTCTCAGGCTATACTAGAGTACGTGGCGGGCTTTTCCCCGGATTCTTCCTCCTGAATTTTATACCTACGCCTTTTCTTATTTTCTATCTCTACCTTTTGAGGTGAAGTCCTAGGTGATCTCCTTAAGGGTTGTGATGTTCCCATGCCCTGAGCCCTTGTTCTTCTGATCACCCTTTTAAACTGAGGCTCCTCAGATGGTCTAATCTGCATACTAAGGACCACTAGTTTATTTTATCTTCTAACACTTCATCCTTTCGTTATGTAGTTCTACAATGGATACAACTTGTTCACCTCACGCTCTCTCTTCTCTCCAACTATAGGTTGTCTTCTGCCCTTGTGCTCTAGGCCACCAGTATCTTCATGAAGTTCTTCTTCTTCTCCTTCTTCCTCTTCAACGTAGGAAAAACATCGTCTTCCTCTAAGGTGCTCATAGTATGTTTTCCCTTAGGCAGTCTAGGGAGCTTGAATTCAGTTCTCCAAATACTTCCCGTTTTGCAATTTAGACTTCAAGTATATATATATATATATATATATATATATATATATCAGAGCCATGCCCAATTTTCCAATGGCCAACACTCACAACCTTCATGTTAATATCATCTGAAATCAACCTTTCAATATAAACAGTCTTACCTGGATAAACATAAGATTTCCTTGGTGTGTGGTAGTCGCAATCTACCTTTTCAGCATTGAAAAATAACCGATCACACGTGCATCAAAGAACCTATTTACAGATGCTTAGAAATATAACGTGCAGTGAAGGCATATGGTAGCTTACACCAAGGGTCCCCATTTTCCATCCTTCATCCCGAGGCGCCCAATACAGAAGTGTTGATACACTGCAAACTATAATAATTTATCCAATACTAAAGGTAACTCCTGTAGGTATCCTCCATTCTTCTTCAAACGCAACGCGTAAAGGTGCTCATACCACATTTCTGCCCTTTCCTTAAAGGGTCCACTCATTTATCCATCACAAGTATAGTTGGAAAATATTTCTCCCAAGGACTTCTTCTCTTCAGGAAACTGCCACATATTGTCTTTTGGCCCATCGGGACACTCCAGTTTCAACAAAGACTAATGACAGAAGTATAGTGCCAAAGCTGATTTTCTCACCTTCTTGTTCTTCCTCAATAATTTTCTCAGCAATGAAATTTGATAAGTTATATACAACAGCCTTGTCTCATCTTCTTCGTAACATGGAGCCAAGCCTTTTTTACTTGAGACTGGCGCTCTTGATTTTTTATTTTTGTTCAAGAGATGGGTTGTTTCCTGAATAACTGGATACTTCTGCAATTTAGGGATGTCCATCCCACATCCTCCTTTAAGTGTATCCAAGTGCATTATCTTTGTCTTTATCTATGGTCTCTTTGTAAGTGAGGTCGTTACTCAGCTCAATACCTATACTCCTTAGCCCTGTCAAAATTCCAATTAAAGGCGTGCGATGATCCTCATTCGGCGCCCAACAAAATATAAGAAGTCTTCATGGACTCTGCTCATGAGCCACTGGTATAGATTTCTCGGGTTTTCCAAAATATGGGAGCTCATATAGCTGTAAAACTCCTACCTTGGCCAATAATTTTTCACCTGCATCATCGTAGACCGTCATGTCATCCATTGTTCTCGTCGACGTCTTTACCAGAAGTAATTTCTCCAATTCCTCCTTGGTATCCTTTTTCCTATGGTTGTAACCACTAACATTGTAAAGGTGAATGTGTGAATCCCAATCGCAGCCCATGAAAAAACCTTTGGGTATTACATTTCAGAAAAACTACTCTCAGGAGAGTCTTCGACTTCAATCTCAACTTCATTTTTTCTTCTTTCCCCTTGTACCAACTTCAGGTGCTCTTCTTGGGTGCCATATCTAACTTAAAACAGGCGTGTTCTTTTACATGTTTAGAGCTCTTCAACTCAATTTCACATGTGCCCTAACTCAAAACCAAACCCTGTCTGTCAATAATCTTCCCCTCACAGCGCTTAGCTTCACTCAAACACTTCACCAAATGGAGAGCAATATTACCCCTATGCACAAATAGTGACAAAGTACAACTAGATCGTAGCTCTCTGCACTTCACAACTATCTTGTCCAGCCTAGCTCACCTGTGATCAACTCTGCTTGAAATGCTCTTTGTATCGCGAAAGGTTAAAATTGACTTTCGCTATACACATCCTTATATAGATTTCCCAAAAAACATCTCAGCATTTATTGCTCTCCAGCTACCACCATACCCTAACATTAATTCATCGTATTTCGGCAACTTTTCCATGCGTTGCTCATCTCTGCGCCACAGTCATAATCTTCTGGCGCACCTTCTATTTTTTGGCCACATACCTCCTTCCACGCACCCTCATGTGCACTGAATTACTTCGCCATTGCACCTTCTTCTAAGTAGTTTCCATTGCTATAGCCTACCTCGTGTTACACTATGTGTCCATCCATAAGTGGTCTGTCATTTAGGAGAAATAGTTTTCTATCTGCATACCTTTCCCTTAAACCACCCATACAAAAGCTTTCTCTTTTATGCATACACGTCTTCTTTTAATATTCAAACTTAGGTCAATGAACCCTATATATAAACCACCCCACACTCAGGGTATGCACAATCCTCTTGTGACATGAAAACACTTAGATAGTAATCATCTTTTGGTGTGCAAGCACACTTATTATAAAAAACACTAAACTAAATTGACAAAGCATAACAATGATGAAAGGAAACACATATAAAGGGAATGCATTAAGGAAATCTAATCTAGTGGCAATACTGCCTTATTACAAACACAGAGAAAACTTATTTATTGTAGGGTCTCAACCTATTCCCGTTGAAGTAACCGAGCAACCGTGTTCCATCCAACGCTTCTATAAATGGAAAGTACTTGAATCAAGTATAAAAGTTATAACATACGGTCCCAACCAATGCAGCTGAAGCTTTCCAGGATGGTGCAAGAAATTTTAATCATATAGAAGTACCAGTTTCCCAACCACAATCTTCTTATCCTTAATGTTCCTATCATACCATGCCTTTTCCTGACTTTTATTGCTTCTGACTCCATTTTTCTATGGCACATCTTTCATCCAGTTACATTAGTTTGTTAATATGTCCATCTAGTGCTTGCTCATCAGTCATATCTCTTCCATAATTTCTTTCTGCTTATGTTCAAGCACACACCGACACGAAAATTCATCCCTACCCGGTTTGTATAAATCACTTCTTATCAACATGTAAGGCACGGGGTGAATGGAAAGTTGTTTCTTATCCAAAGCCTTCATTCCCTCAGGTGCCACACCTATGCATAAGAGACAGAGACATCCTTTAATTATGAGGGCATGTGGTTTAACTTAAATAGTGTATCTGACATTGTGTCTTCAATGCTCTATGCGTCCTCTCCTGATTGAATCCTTGATAAATGGTCTGGACCAGAATTACTTTTTCCTAGCTTAACCAACACTATAAAATTGAACTCCTTAAACAACAAAACCTAATGACATATGCACCCCTGTAAAACGAGATTATTTACTAAGTACTTCAGTGTCATGTGGTTTGTATAAAATATGACTGGAGTAATTAGTAAATAATGTCAAAATTTATGGAGTGCGTAGATCATAGACAGGGCCTCATGCTAGTCATTGTATAATTATGTTCTACTGGAGTTAACTTCCTGCTAACAAACAAAATAGATGCTCGACAATCCTTTCTCTATGATGAGATAATATTGTGCCTATGGTCATACCAGAGGCGTCTATATGAACGTGAAAAGGCTTGGACCATGAAGTAAAGCACACAATAGGTGTTGTAGTAAGTATTTCATTCAGAGTTTGAAATGTGAGTTGTTGCACCTCACCCAAATAAAACTGTCCTTTTCCTTTTAACAATTCCTCCAAGGGCATGTTGATCTTGGCATATCCCTTGATAAAAAAAATTTAATACCCCGTGTGCCCCAAGAATCTATGCACCTCACTCTGGCTAGTAGGTTCTTTTAATCCCAAAATCATATTAACCTTAGTATGATCCACTAGCAAGCCATCTCTATAAATGACATGTCCTAAAAAAATTCCAAAGGGTGTGGCAAATATACACTTCTTAATATTCAAATAGATACTCAACTATCTACATATCTCAAACATTAGCCTCATATTATCATAGTGATCTTTCAAAATCCCATAGACTGTTCAATCATCCAAATACACCTGCAAGAACTTGTGAATAAAATATTGGAATGCTTACACCACTATTGTGTAGAAATACTAGAGGCACATTCTTTAATCCAAAAGGCATAACCATGTATGTAAAACTTCCCCACTCGGACGTGAAAATTTTCTTCTCTTGATGCTCTTCAAATATCCTTACCTTGATACCCAGAAAATCTATCAGTAAAGGAGTAGATTTCATACCCTGCAACACCCTCCAAGATTTCCTCAGTAAATGGTGTGGGAAAGGGATCAATTACACATGAAGAATTCAATTCCCTGTAATCCACACAAATTCTGATTATGCCATTCTTCTTTGTGTTGATCACTATAGAGCTCACCCATTCTGAATCCTCAAGGGGCACAATAATCCCAGAAATTAACATTTTGTCGATGTCTTCTTTTACCTTTACACACAGGTTAGGGTTCATCTTGTAAGGCCTCTTCCTAACCAAGTGCACACCTTCTTTCAGTTGTATCTTCATCTTTCCCAACAATTCATGTACACCTTTTAACTCATGATAGCCCCTAGGGAACAAATCTTGGAAGTCGTGCAGTAGTTCAATGATCTTAGCAACCTCAAATTCAGACCAGTAATCCCCAATAATGGCCTCCTTACGTTCAACATCTATCCCAATGTTCACTTTATTGGTCTTCATAGGCTCATGGTAGGCATGCTCCTTCTCATCCGCACTGTCTAGGACTTTGCACGTACCTTTGGTATGCTCAACATCCAAGTTTTCTACTTCCTCATCATCAACTATATAGACCATTTTACCCTTCTCTTTTTCTAGGAAAGTTTGTCCAAGCTATTCAACATCTATCTCCTCTTCATCTAGATGGGCCTTTAGGTTTTAATCTCTAAGAAACTCATGAAGAAGTTCATCAGCCTTTGCACTATCTCCCATAGTTAAACGCTTCATGACCTGCAATGCCTCATTCACTGAGGGATTAGAGGGAAAGTAGTCAAAGGTTTGAATCATACCATTAGTAAGTTCTTGCCACTTTCCATCATCTTTATTTAATTCTACATAGATATACCATGCGTGTGCGCAACCTTGCAAATTAAAATAGAGCTTGTGCGTCCAGAGCGAAGGTGGTAAAGCCTCCTACCCCTCTGTCCAGAGTCTCTCACATTGCTAAAAGTGGTGTATAGAAGGGTCATTACCATGGAATTCACAGATCTAAGTAGGCATGTTTCTCTTATTGAACTTATTAAAAAGCTATCCTTATCTCCCGCAATTTCAAAATATTATCCCTGTGTACTATCTACCAGTGTGTTACCATCCTGCATAAAGTATATACTAGCATGTTTCTCCTTTCTACCTAACATTCCCACTAAACTTCTAGAGAAAGTAGGAATATTTCTAGTTTCTCCTCAGTAGTATATCATGGTACCTGGTTGCTGCCTAATCTCCTAGCACAATGTGGTTTACTTACATGCAGGTTGCAATCTTTACCCCATTCCCATCCATTTTATAAGTACCATGGGCCCGATTATCACATGCAACACTTGTAGTATTGCTCATAAATTGTGCATCATCCCATTGAAGAACCCATTCCTTTGATGCCTTAAGAACTTATGCATCTTGAATGGTGCACACATAAATCCTATTTAAATATTCTTCATTTAAGGGCTCTACAAAAGGTGCAAAATTAACATCTATCAAGGGATAATAATGCGCTCCTCCTTGTTCTCAAAACTGATATACCCCTTGTTGAAACAGAGATCAACATTGTTAACATAACACCACGGGAACCCAAGTAATGTTAGGAAATTATCTTCTTGTGCAAGCACTAAGACCTCAAAGTCCCCAGTAAACATGGCCCCCTGAATAGTAATTAATGCATCTTTCAAAACTCCAATTGGTGTGACATTATTACAGTTTTCCATGAAGAACACATTAGAAGATGGATGTAATGGAGGTCTATCCATCTAAACCCACACATCCAAAGTGAGTACAATTACTTTCGTGCATGTCTCAATCAAGATATTACTTAAAAGACAACCATCCACAACTACATTCAAAGTAATATACTTATCATAGTCCAAACTGTCTAGAGGTAGGTTATCATGTAAAATCTATCTCTCATGCTTAGTCCCAGCGTGTGGAGTGTTCCCCTTCAACCAGCTCCCCAACAACAGAATGATGTTCTCTTGGCACAACATCTTGCACCTCCCTGAGATCATTAGCATCTATCTGATGGAGTTCAACTATTTTCTTTTGTTCTAACTTTTGTGAGTGTTCATTTAGGCGTTGTATCTGACCATGCAGATTCCTAATGACCTCCATGGTTTCTTGATAAACCTCCTTCTGACACATCGGGTCTAGATACTTAGTATGTAATACTTCCCCCTTAATAATCGTAGGCTTCTATTGAATAAGCTCCCCAGTGCACGTAGCCTTAGTGCATGTAGTGATCTTTACAATCACCAACTCAAGAACCAACATTAACTTTGGCATCCACTAGTCCTCTACTGCACGCTGTACTCTAACCATCCCCGTGCCTTTTTTTTATTATTTATGATTTTTACTCATATGTTCATATAGGTTTAGACATTCTTCATAGTTGTGGTTCTTCCCACAAAAAGAACAAATAATGTCTTTTGGACACTCACGCCTGTAGTGATTGGGGGATCCACACATATAACAAATGCCATGAGGGAAATCACTCCTTCTTCCCCTGTGGCCTCGGACCCTAAATCCTCCACAATATCCTTGATCTCTACCATGACTGCCATCATAACACCCCTCATTGTGGTCATAGTAATGATACTCACATTTCTCCTTAGAGTTATTAGCAATACCTGTCTGACGCACCCCAAAATCAATGGCATCGTGGATTTGATCAAGAAACTTAAAATATTCAATGTCATGAGTGGAATACCTGCAAATTTTGTAGTGTCTGGAAAAAAATTTCCTTATTGAGCACTACAATAATGGGCACCGACTTGAACTATGGTCCAAATGGCATATCTTGCAATCTAATAATAATGAGCACAATAATTTACAGGGATAACTATCCTTAGTATGCCCCTCTACTTCATAGTCTGTACACCAAATTTTGTTCTGCATCTCATGTGTCAAATTAACAGATAATATCTCCAACTATTTCACCATTGCTACAATCTGATCTTCCAAAGATGAACTCACTCCTGTGTTTACACTCCTTACCTCCTCAACGCGCAAGACTACTTAAAGTGCCTCACATAGATCTGTGTAATTTTTATGTGAAAGTGCTCTTCTAAAGGGCATGATCAATCCTCCAAAAAACCATTGAGCGTGTTGGATTGCATGTATTTCATAAGATAGCTTAGACATAAGGGTTTTGAATTCAGTAGTGCCCTGCTTAATGTCTTTGAGTGAGCTTATGCTTTTTTGCTCAAACTCAGGGATATAAAATTATTTCAACAAGGAATTGTTATCCATATTTTCACCCCCCTTGTAAAATTAATTAACCTACAGGTCTGGGCATTGATATTTAATGGGGAGAAATTTATAAGGTATCTCACGGCGAGCTTGCTCTCTGTGGTGAAGGTTTGGAGCTGGGTTTTTTTAATGGTCAAGACTAGAAAATGTATGGATTGTCACCTTCTTGATGCACGCCGATAAAAACTTCATCGTGCATTAACCATCTTCTTGACGCGCGTCAACAGAAACTTTGTCGTGCGTTAACCACCTTCTTGACACGTATCAATAGTTAATTCATTGCACATCAACTGCCTTCTTGACGTACATTAATAGCAACTTCGTCACGCGTCAACCGCCTTCTTAACGCACGTCAACAACAAATTCGTCGCGATTCAATGGCCTTCTTGACGCGTGTCAACAGTAACTTTGTCGCGCGTCAATGGCCTTCTTGACATGTGTCAACAACTTCATCACACGTCAACCACATTCTTGATGCACGTCAACAACATATTTATCGCACGTCAACTACCTTCTTGACGCACGTCGACAACAAATTCATCGTGCATCAACCACCTTCTTGACGCGGGTCAACAACAACTTCATCGCGTGTCAACCACCTTCTTGACGCACATCAACAAAAACTTTGTCATGCATCAACCGCCTTCTTGATGAGTGTCAAAAATAAATTCATCACTTGTCAATCACCTTCTTGACACGTGTCAACAACTTTGTCACATGTCAACCACCATCTTGATGTGTGTAAACAAAAAATTTATCGTACGTCAACTGCCTTCTTGATTCGCATCAACTGAAATTTTATTGTGCATCAACCTCCTTCTTGACGTGTGTCAAAAACAACTTTTTCACGCGTTAACATCCTTCTTGACACACGTCAATATTCCTTCATGTTGTATGTCAGCATTCCTTCTCTTCGCGCGTCAACCAATTCTTCTTATCATGTGATAACCTCATTTCCTCGTCATCAGCGACTCCTCCTATTCTTGTCGAGCATTAGCTGGTTGTTCTAGTCAGGCGACAATAAGGAATTTTAGATACGGCCAAACATTAATGGCATCGTACAAGGTAGCTCAACAACCCCATTAATGAGGTATGTCACCCATGTTCACCGTGCAAGAAAAGTACCATTGGAAAGTGAAATGGCATGGTTGCTCATACCTCTGTAAAATCAATTAATGAATGATTCCGGTTGGTAGCTCTCCTTCTGTATATATATGTATTTCCCCCTCATTTGTAGGGGAGACATTCTGGAATGTAAAGAAACTTTTCCAAAAAATTTCCAACACTTTTGTGAGCTACATGCCTCGAATTTATGCATTTTGTATAGGATTCTTGCCTTATGCCTATATTGTAATGGATTGTGCATCATTTTAAGCAATAAAATTAGTGTTTTGTGGATTTTCTCGCCCTAGCTTGAGTTGTATTGTGTTATTTTCCTTCCATTAATTTTGCAGGTATAGTCTACATGTTATATTCCCTTGCAAGATTAAAATTTGTTGTGTTCATCGAGTATGAAGATGTAAATGTTGTTTCGGAATGTGGCACTTTTGGCTTCCCTCTCCAACTTTGTTTGCTTCCATTTTTCACTCACTTAGAATCTCTCCACCCTCTATTATTGGTGCTATCGCCTCCATTAGTTTAGGATTTTCATCTTATGCATCTCTTTCTTCCCTAGTCCCTTGGAAATTCTAGGTTACTGTTATAATAGTTGCATTTCCCTTTCTAAGAGTAGTTTTAGCATTAAAATAGGTAGAGTAACCAACCTTCTCTGGAGGTTTGTCTCAATCACAAGGGTCCCATACCTTGAGACAATCCCATGTTATTCAAAAGTAGGGTTTTGTAGTATGCAAATCCTAGGGTGCTAATTTTCTAACATAACAGTTTTGGCATGCCTGGTGGGACCAAGAATTTTTATTCAATTGTAGCAAGATTTATGTGCTCTTACTGTAAAATTTCAGCCTTTAGAGGTTTTATATCAGCACATATGACCACTCCAAGGGGCAGAATCCAGTGGTTTTAGCAGCTCAAACTTGTCAAATTTATGAGAAGTATTCAAACAAGGTCCAGAACAGATGAGGAAGGAGCTTTTGAGTACCTAAAATTATCACCTAGAAGAGGAAAACATGTTCAGAGATCACCATTTCCACCTAACAAAACTTTATCTACACCTCCACCTGGTAGACCTTTACTTCAATAAACCAGGTTTCTTAGGCTGATCAGGATGGCACACCAACAACCACCACAAGGACCACCAAATCCCTTTTTCAACTTCACAAGGATCAGTCCACTCAATCTCAATGCCCAGAATCCAATTCTAGTGGCAGCATTGAAGAATATCCCATACTTCACAAGAGAGAATCATACAAATCCCATTGACCACATTCAAGACATTGCAAATGTCTGTACCATACATGAGATCAATGAAATGGATATTACAGTCAAGTTGTTAGCTTCCTATTTCAAGGGTAAGGCCTTATAATGGTTCAAGAGTTTGGCAACAGGATCTATTCAGAATTGGAATTAGTTTTGTTCATCTCTTTGAAATCATTTCCGAGAAAGGGCAAACAACTTGTCTCTACTGGAACAACTAACTACAATCAAAAGGGCACCAAACAAGTAGATGGATGACTTTAACTTTATGGGATATAATTCCCATTACTGTGAGACCAACCGCTGAAGGTGCATTTCTCTATTTCCTTAAAGCTTTAAATTCTGATATATCTGTAATGATACAATCTATGGGAGGAATAACCATACTCGGGGATTATGCCATAGCCATTAAAGTTGAGAATTGCCTAATTCAAGTTGGTAAACTTGCACCTGGGCAACATATGCCTCTTTATCTAGATATGGGGAATATTAATCCTAATCAAACATGTATAATAGCCACCATCCCTGCACCTAGAAATCAGAGTTCTAATGACGCTTATACCTCTTCTTCTAGGGCTTGAAATGAACTCTAAGAAGTTATGAAACAATTGCAGAACTTAGGGAATGAGTTGGTGACTCTTAAGAGGCAACAAGCTCAAACTTTTAGACCTTACCAGCCTCAAGTCCAACTAAACAAACCTCCATATTAGCCAAACAGGCCACATGTTCAAGCTACCAACTTGAACTAAGGACAACCCCAAACTGCTAATCCATTCCAAGCATATAACCCTAATGCAGTTTTTACATATAGGGACTTGGTTCCCACTCAAAATAACATAGCACAAGAATATGAATGGTGTTTCCCATGTATCCAACATGATTCAATGGTGCTTTAAATCAAGCATTGATGGTTACTACGACGAGTGTTCCTCAAGAACCAAACCAAGAAGAAAATCAGCAACAAGTAACTTCTCAAGAGGCACCTCCAAGTGAAACAACACTTGTGAATTGGCAAGATGAGGATTTATGTGGAATAAACTAGTCCCCTTCACAAAGTGTGGTAGCCAACACGAGGTCTAAGAAAAGAAATATAAAGGAAGGGAAGTCATCTAATCCAAGTAATTCTTAGCCTTCTATCACACTTTAGGGTATTAGTAATCCAAGTGCAGCCCCAAACATTCAAAATAAACCCAAACCACCTTCTAAGCCAACTCAGGTACCATTTTTAGTATCCCATGTGCAGGAGAAAGTCATGTCGAGTAAGGGGAAAAAAAAGGAGAACCCATCTCCTCTTAACATTATTGATCAAGTGAAGAAGACCAATGTAATAATTTCCATATGGGAATCATTAAAAATTCTGGGCCAACGAGATTTGTTATAAGCATCCATGGAAAATTGGTTAGCATAAAACAAGTTATCCAAGAATCAAGAGAAGATATTGACTAATGCAGCTCCACAAGAAGGAGTTCATGGAGGTCAGCAAGGTAAAAACATGAAGCCTCCTCCAGTTTACATATCTTTGATCATTAGAAACAACCTTGTACAAAAATTACATAAATGACTCAAGGGCTAGCAGTTCAGTAATGCCGAAACAGATTACAGATCAGCTGGGCCTGAAATACGAGATGATTTCCAAAGGAGTGGTACAGTTAGATGGGAAAACAGTGGGACCTATTAGGATCATAAAGGGTTTAAACCTAACATTGCATGCATGTCTTAATGTCACAGTTCAACAGGATAGTGATTGAGTTTCCACCACTCTTTGTATTGTGTTTGTCAAGCGACTTTACCGCCAAAATTGGAGGATTCTTATCAGTTGATTGGTTGCATATGCTCTTTAGGAAAAGGTATGAAGCTAAGCCTACAATCGAATTTGAGCCAATTTCAAATTATCACATTGAGCCTCACATACTGAGTCTAATCAATGCAAACTACTCATCTTTTGATTAAGAAGATTTCCAAAGCACTTCGGAGACAAATAACAAAGTTGGAGGCATTCCATACTTAACTCTCGATGAGTGGGAAAACAAAAGATATGCATTCAATCCTTACAAATAAATGGAGGAAGCTGATATGGGCATTTATTTCTTGTACGAAGAAGATACACCTCTTCCTATTGTCATCAAACTAGATGATAAGTATGGCAATTGTTCTTTGATGTCTCAAGGAGTAGACAAGGTGTTGGAGTAGGTGCAATGCTTTCATCGGTGCTAGGTATGAAGTACTACTCAGCTTTCTATTTTTAGTTTTCTTGTTCAAACAATACAATCGAGTATGAAGCATTGATCCATAGATTGAATTGGGAAAGAAATAGGGGTATAAAAAACCCATCAAGGATTCATACACAATGGAGGAATCCAACCCATTTTCCATTAGTGTAGGCCACGTGGATCTGATAACTGTTGTTAATCATGGCCTTGTCTATGATATGGAGCCACAGACCACACCAAATTTCTCTGTAATCTTAACTATACCAGCCAACAAATCGATATACTCACCAACGATTTAGATTCCTTCATCAAATCCAAATCGAATTTGGAAGTCGGGGATCTCAAGTACCCTCATTTTATGTGTTGTTCAACTCTAACTCCGCCATTAATGGAGTAGTTTAGACGAAGAGAAGAACCATCAAGTATGTGGGATCAGAAAATTCTAGCAATGAGGGTGATGGTGTTTGAAGTGAGTGTGAAGAGCCCTGGTGGCATGGAAATAAGCATGGACCCAAATACATTACACTTCACATAACTGTACAAAGCAGAAATATATATTGTAACCTTTCAAAACAATGTCACGGATTTTGTAGCTCCAAAAAATTAATTTGGAGAGATAGCTTGGAAATGCACCCAAGGAGGGACGTACCTTTTTCGTAGCCCTGTTGCAATAATATGGGTACAACAACTCCTTGAGCACTAATTTTTTATATCATCTAATGCTATCACTATCTATAATATAGTACATGTGTAAGGTCGATTTCATTATGTTTGTTTATTGCATTTGAAATAATATAATTCCGTATCCCACTAGTTGTTTAGCTCTTACATAAATAAAAATTGTGTTTGATCCTCTGTTGAATTAGTATCAGATTTGGTTGTCATTCTTGTGCTTCTAGTCTTGATTCTGCTCCTTTTCTAAGTTTCTAGTGTTTCGTTTACTTGTCTCTCTGAATCCCATAAGATGCGTAGTTGTGAAGGCAGACCTTTTTAAGCCCAGGTGAGGCGTGTTGTGGTCATATACCTTCTTATAAGTCGCGGCAAAGGACAGAGATACTCCAGACGACATGAACACTGAGGAATGGGATGCATCAACCTCTGGACAACAAGATGATGACTGTGATGATGCATTCGTGAATCTGTCAGATCTGATTCCCGTAAATGATGAGTCGCATATCACAGAAGAGGAGAATCTGCTACCAGGTTGGAAACTCCCAAAACTTCCTTACAATGAATTTTATCAGAAATCAAATTCATTTCTTTTGATTGCTAGTATTGCTATTAGATCTAGAGAGTCGTGTATTCAAGTTAAGACTTATGCTAAATCTGAGTATGATATTCCTCTTATTTCTCCTAAGGATTCAGCCTATTTAAAGAAGTAGTTTGTGCATAAGTTTTTTCATATAGGTTGTGTTCAGATCGGGATAACCCCTCTATTTAGACAAGGTCTAAATGCTTTAGTTTTGTGTTGTTTATTAGATACACGCCATGAGAGCTTAAAAGACTGTCTGTTAGCTGCTTTATAGACAAGTCTTAGTAATGGAACAATTCACTTTAATGTGTTTCCTAACTATCCAGTGTCCATTCAGACTGATAATCTATTAGATCAAGTACTCAAGCTACATTTGCAAACCACGGGTTTAAATATGAAGCCAGGGTGTTCCCCTCTTGCTAGTTTTTATAGAATAATTTTTCGATTGACTAATACTACACATCCTGCCACTAAGCATGGTCCCTCTAAAGGAAGCAGTGTCATTATGCATGCTAGTCTGACAGCTCAGAAGATTGAGAAAGAAGTTGTCAGTTGGGATAAAATTAGAGTGCCTCGTGAATGGACGATTTCTACCAAGTGTGTTTCTGCAGCCACATCATCCGTCCAATCTACCTCTAAAGTTATTGAAGATAAGGGTAAGGCTACCATTTCCTTTAGGAAATCTACTTCGGTAAAACCCAGATTGTCTACCTCTTCTTCTTAGTCATTCATATTGGAGAAGAGTCCTGAACGAGAAATTCCTCCATATAGCCATCCATCTCTTGTACATGATCCCAACACCGATTGTCTATGGTGTGGACATTGCCAGGTCTTAGTCCAGCAAAAATACATTCCTAAGAATGGCCCACACATAAGCATGAATAGTTGTTCCCCTTCTTCTTATCATTAGACTCAATTACAAGCTAAATCTATGCTCAGAAGAGCTAAAGTTTCTATGGATTCCAAAGAGGCTACCTCTTCTCAAGATGACACCATAGACTTCCCTTTTCCAAAATATTTTGAAGTCTATATAGAAGATCAGCAACAACGCCGACAATATTGGTACCAGCATTAGTTAGATTCTAAAATAGAGCAATCTGAGTCTGTCGGAATGTTAAATTGGAACAACAAAGCTACTAAGGTCATTCATGATCAAGTCCTCTCCCAGAATGAGAAGCTTAAGAGAATTCAAGACACTCTCAAAGCTATAGAGCTTCATCAGCAGGGAGACATCCATTCTGTCATTCTTTTATCAAACAAAAAATTTGATAGCTTATCTACTAATGTACAACAGCTATCTAATAATTTGCACCAGGTTCCTGATCAAGTCAGCAACAGCCTCCAGTCGCATATTCAAGATTCTATCCATGTTGTTTGTAAAGGATCTGAGAAAAATGTTATTGACAGTATTCAAAATGTCAATAATGAGGTAAATGATTTATTTTTTTCTATCTCTGAGCTTGAGCACAATTTCCCTGCTCTCACTAGTGTTGTCAATAAATTAGAAAGCTCTCAGTCAGATAAAAGCAGTATATCTTCGATCTCTCAAGGTACTACTCCTGATTGGTCTAAATCCATTACATGGGCTCAAGTTTCTACTATGAAATCTCCTTTCCGCAAGGACAAGGAGAATGAGAAAAAAACCGGCATGGCATGGCTCACAGAAGAAGCAGCTGAAAGCTTCATGGAAGAAGGAGAAATATCTGCACCTCCTTTGCATACTACTATGCGTACTCAAAACTTTCAGCCTAATTTTTATAAATTTGAATGTAAATCCTCTGATGAAATAAGAGAAATGATCCATGGTATGATTGGCTAGGCCAATACCCAAGTCCTACAATTTGGTAAGCATGATAAAGATGTAGCTGGCACTATTACTAACAGATTTGTAGGTATTCTTAAAGAATGGTGGGATGCCATTCCTGACCGCATGAAGGACACCATTTTAAAAGGTGAACGCCACGGAGCTAATCGTGTTGGTGGTGGAACTGCTAGTCTTACAGCCACCATCATTTCTGAATTCATTAGTACTATAGAAGATGAAAAAAGGCTGAGCACTACTGAATTCTTGAGAGCACAACTCTGCAACATGTCTAAGGTCCAGGAGTACCAGCATTATATGCAAAAGTTGCTCTATAATTCAGGTATGCCTTTCAACTCTACAATGAAATTAAGATATGTGGAATCTTATCCACAATATTTTGCCACTGCATATAAAAGAGCAATGCATGGGTTATCAGAAGTAGATACAACATTTGGATGTATCAATCAGATCATTACTGAAACCAATTAATGAATTTGTGTTGAGAAACAACATAAGAAAGAAGCCATTAAATTTGAAAAGGCTTTAGGAGTAAAGTTTTGTAAACTTCAAGTCAATAACCAGTTTGGCTATCCTACTCATGTTTCCTTTAAGCATAAGAAGAAAAAATTCAAAGGTAAGACAAAGTGTAGTGATTGCATGTCCAAATCTTATAGTAAGCCCAGAAGAAAGTTCTTCAGAAGGAAGAAATATTTCCCTAAGTCTAAAACTATAGAATGCTTTATTTGTAAGGGAAATAACTATAGCTGAGACTGTCCCCAAAAAGGACATAAGGGAAAGTCTAAGGCCAAAGTGAATTTTGTACAGGAGCATCTTCTTGATGAAGATCATTATTTATTAATATCTGATGTTGAAAGTTATGAATCAGATATTGAATTTTCAGAACTAACCATTGCAGCTAATCAGTTCATAGAATCCTCTTCTGACAACAGCTATTCAGATTCTGATGAAGGATATGAATCTCTTCCTACTTTTCACTGCAATATGATCCGGAGCTCATATGAACATCCATTCATTCCTCCTAGCTCCATTGTTCTGAAACAAAAGCTGGAATAGCTCAAGCAAGATTTCGCTATCTATCCTCTCCATATGGTGCATCATCATTATTCTCTTCGGTCCCGACTCTATGACTTGAAGAACTTCTTGGATGCCAAAATCCAACAAGAAAAGGCTGAAGACTTTCATCTTGCCCAGCGAACAACGATGCCCTCTGCTTCTTCTCCAGATCCTTATCCTTTTTTGATTTCCCCCGGTAGAGTTCGTGGCCAAAAAAATGCACAAGATCATCCTTCTTCAAGTTTTGGACGTGGTCACGGTCGTAGTTTTGGCCCTCGCCTTTTCCCGTTCCTATCCCCAGAAGAAGGTATGACAGAACCTATGGACCAAGCATCTTCAGTACCTACTCCTATACCACATTCCACTGTCTCAACTCCAGCCCTTGGAACCCCAGAAAGACAAATCTAGAGACAACACCATTTATCTCTTCTCGAGAAAGCTATACAAAAATCCACTGAAGAATTTCAGGCTCTACTCTAGGAAGAAGAGTTGGCTTCCAGTCCTGAGATAACAGAAGAAACTATTGATAGGATTATCATGGAGAAAGCCTATGATCATTATGAAGCATAACATGAAGCAGAGGTAAGTACAGTCAAAACCTCTTGCAATCCTTTCTGTAGAATCCAAATTTGTATCCCCAACATGAAGCCTTATTCTCTAGACGTCATGATTGATACAGGCGCTGAAATTAGCTTGCTAAAACCTAATGCCATCCCTAGAGATTGTTGGGTTTCTGAGCCCTTACAAATAGGCTTTGATTCTAAGAAAGTATTTTCTCTTTGTTCTTCCTGTATTCCTATATAATTAGGGAAAATGCAGACTACCTTTAAAGTCCATCAATTTGACCTTCTGCATTATGATATGTTGCTTGGCTCAGACAATTTGAATAAAGTCCATCAATTTGAATAAAGTACATTGCGACATTACTTTCCCCTTCTCTAACCCCAAATAAGCATCGGTGATTTCCTTCATTTCATAAGCACCATGGATAAAATTTCCTCCGCCACAAATAGCCCTTGAATTGAACTTTCATTATTGGTTGTTAACGAACTTCAAAGGCCAGAGCTTCATGTTGCTCTGCACAGAAGGATCAGAAATATTCCAAATGACGAGTCAATTGGCATCGATTAACGTGTTGGTGGGATTCATGGCCACTTGGCTTTTGGTGGCATCGACAATGAGGCGCTCAGTGTCAAACTGGCAGTGAAGGCCACATAAGATGGTGTCATTTGGTTTCCTTGGTCATTCACAATAATCTCGACGCTTTCATGTTGTCACACACCTATGTGGATGTATGTAGTCCCCAAGTCGATTCCCACAGCCTCTCCTCCTCCCTTTGCCATATTACACTCTCAATTGAATTTCATATTTCTACAGAAGTAGATAATTTTGCGGGATAAACTAAAATAAAAATCTTCCTTGAGAGAAATCCAGGTCAGTTTTAACCATGTCATTTAGAAGAATTTACAAGGAGAGTTGTGCAACAAAAACAATCTGGTAACAGTAGACCAATCTAGTGAGTGAAGATTCAGAAAGGTGAAATGGTTTGCTTCTAGAACGTACTATTTTAGATTTGAGTTTAATTAATTATTTAGAGGTTAAATGTTATGTTTAAAGAATTCAAAAGTTTCAAGAAGTGTGGTTTTTTTTTAAGGTTTTTTTTATTCTTTCGCTAAACATTAATAGTGGCACTATGATAAATACGCATTAAACATGTATTATATTTCCAAAATATTAGTTCCCATAATGTGAGATTAGTTGTCAGTGATCATTTATTTGTGAAATTATTATGTTAAAAGTGTTTGTACATGTAGAAATATGGAGCATATTTTTAGAGTGTATATGTGGTTTATATGATCGTGTATTTCCACACCATGGTCCATATAAATAATTTCAAATTAATCTCTTCCATATATGTGCACATATTTAATTGATGGAGAAATGAAAGTCCTAATCACCTCACATGATGTCATGTTATCGGACTTGCTGACGCTGATAGAAGAAGACATGAAATAATTGGAAACAACATTGCACTTTGACTAAGCAACCCCTCCAAAACAATGTCTCGTCTTCGTTTTTATCAACACCCCCTACAACACCTTATTTCACCATCACAATTGATTGAGATTGTTCGTCCTACAATGTATTTTTCTATTTTTGTTTTAGTGGACACATGTTACTCAATAATTATTTAATCATATCCCCCCTCAAAAAATTACCTCCTTATTTTCTCCTTGGTTCAAAATAGATTTTAATAGGCCCAATATACATGTGGAAATATCTTCCCATATTTGTCACTTCTCAAATATTTTTAATTGAAGTAAATTGATCTATCACATTTAGTATATTAAATTCTATATTAACAAGTGTTTTAATTTCGTCCACTCAAAAAACTTGACACCATAAAAAAGTGAAATAACAAAATAGAAAAATTGAATTCACGGATAAAATATTTGTTTCATTCATACTTCCATTCCCTGAAGGGGATCGATTATTGACGAGTGTTCCTACATCACCTATTTTTTAGTAATTACTCGACCTTGAAACTACAAAACATGCTTGCAAAGTTCTACAAGAAGAAACAAGTGCAAAGTTGGGTTTCAAACTTGGCCCCTACTGAATACTCGCCAAATATTTGTTTTGGCCCCTTTAAGCTCGCATTTCACTCACATGAATAATGTGCATGAGTTTGAGATAAATAAGTGGAACATAGACAACATATATTATTTGGGTAGGAACAATTTGTTGTGTGGAATAAGTGTGGAACATACAAGTATTTTACGTCCACCTTTTAATTTCCAATATCCCTTTCATGTCTACATCATACCTATCAAATTAAACATTGTCCAATCAAAATCATTGGTGCTATGAAATAAATTTTTTTAGCAAACTTAATTGACATATCAAGTCTACCTTTTTGCCGATATGTTTGATGGCTTGAGGGCCTCAATTATGATGGGTTTTTCGTAAACCACTGATTATCGCATAATTCTTTAAGCTTACAACTAGAATGAAAGGCTACAAATTGTTCTATACCAGAGATTTTTTGGGGAGGATTATTCTGAGCCATCGAATAGGTGTATGGCTTTCATGTAGTTAATTTTCCCATCATCATCTTTATTTTGGCCCATGCAATGCATTCTTTCACCATCACCACTAATTAAGATTGTTTATCCTATAACACATTTCTTGTGTTTTCGATATAGTGGAAACATGTTACTCAATACTTATTTAATCATATCTTCCTCAAAAATATTCTCTCCTTATTTTCTCCTCTGTAGGGAATATATTTTAATAAGCCCTCCATACATGTCAAAATATCTTCCCATATTTTTCACCTCTCAATTTTTTCTAATTGAAGTAATATGACCTATCAAATTTAGTATATTAAATTCCATAATGAATATTGTTTTAGTTCGGCCTTTTTTATTTTCAAATTTTTGTTCATATCTTTACCTTATCTAGCAAATTAAATTTTTCCATTAAAAAAACTTCACGCCATACAAAAGTAAAATAACAAAATAGAAACTTTCAATTGAAAAATGAAATCTTCCTTTGATTCATATTTACATTCCCTGAAGGGGCTCAATTATTTATGAGTGTTCCTGCATTGCCTCCTTTATCAATAATTACCCGAGCTTGAAACTGAAAAGTGTGCTTGCAAAGTGCTGCAAGAACCAACCAATGTGGTTGGGTTTCAAACTTGGCCCCTATTGCATTCTCACCAAATTTATATTTTCACCCCTCTAGGCTCTCATTTCACTCACAATAACACATTTATTACTTTCCTTCTCTCGTCCACGCTACATTCCTCCACCCCTACCCTTTCATCTTTCATAAAGGATATGGGCACCATTTATTCCCATGTTGTAAATAACAAGGAACATATGTTGTATTCTGGTTTGCGGGAATGTTATTGTTTTACTTGGTGTATAATTGGTGGTAATGATTGTTGACAGACGAAACCATCACGAATGTTGCTAAGGAATAACCTTTCTGTTGTCCTCATAGCAAGAGAGAAACCCTAATCTAGTATGTGTGTGTATTTGCTACCTTTCTTTGTTAGGTCTACTCCATATCTTTTGGTCTCTATTGTGTCTCATGAAACATGCACTCGAATTCCCCTTGCATTGTAACTACAAGATTTCTTCTCTAAACCAATAATCAGTCACATATGGTAAAATGAAAATCCAAAAAAACATCACATTTTCAAAATAGACACTTATTAGAGTGACCATGTTGTAATTTACTTAGCCATATTCAATTCTCCACAACACAAGATAAAATTTCCAATTTATAAATACTCACTTACCAAATAAAAACATCTACAAATACACTCAATACAATCACAACTATATGCAAAAGGAAAGAAAATTAACATCTAATCTTGTTACACTATATTATTTTTTCATCCATCTACATTAACACATAAAAAATGAAGTGAGCAATTGAAAGCATTGAAGGACATAAAAAAATGAAAAATACAGAAAAAAAGGTATGCACTACTTCAATACAATTCATAGAATGCCAATTTATTCTCCATGCACTAAAACTTATTTCTTTATTTAATATGCATGAAAGCAACATTGGATTCCACAGTGACATCTATTGATGACCTCAACATCTTTAGAAATGGGAAGCTCTTCCGCAGAGATGTCCTCTTGTGTACAAAACAACAGTCCAAAAGGAGTAAATAAACACCTTTTGCATGTTGATCTAACAGATGAAAAATTTGAAATGAAAATTACTCTCAACATCACCAATGAATACATTTCAATGTACAAGGATTGTTTTTCCAGGGTATGGAATACAAATCAAAATATTTGACACCACCCCTAAAACATGTTATGACCATGGATATTGTGACATGATATTATTTCTCAACAAATATAGTTCCATACAAACAATACCTCCAATTTGCATAGAATGCAAATTCATTCCAAACACAAAAATCAAACAACTGCTAAACATTACTTAACTGTATGCAAGTGGAATAGTTGACGCAATTGTCACAATTGTGAAAAAAATTGGTCTACAACTTGTTCTCGAAATAAAATATGGTTTCTCAGAGGATGACACATCAAAGTTAATTTTAAATTCTCCCTTATAATTCATCTTTTACGCATTCTTTCTCTTAAAGCGCCAATTTTTTAACTCTGATTTTACAGCTCTACCTCTTTGGGACACATACACATCTCTATTTGCAACAATATAAAAAGAACTAAAAAAAAGATTATAGAATTTACTTTTTCAAAAATATAGTGAAACACAATGGAATTGACAAATCTTTGAAGACCAAAAAATCAACATTTATCCCACCATTGAAGATATAAAAAGCACTAGAGGACTTAAAAATAACCTTAAACAAAACAGCTTAGGTAACCTATTTTTCACTATCCAATTTTAGGTTCAGTAAAGAGATCAACTAAAATCCTTCCTTCTACAATAATTTTGCTCATTTTACTTTATGCATTTTCAACTTCTGGCATCAAAGTAACCTACACCACTCTTGAAAACACACTTTTACTTCATTTTATGAAGAATGTATTAAAACTGTAAATTGTTCTTTCTATAGGCATAGGGTATATTGTCTATTGCCAACGTCTGTTATATATATATATATAAGTATGTGTGTGTGTGTGTACATTTTTTTTTTTGTGTGTATACTATATATATACTATATATGTATAACACACACACACACACACACACACACACACACACACACACACACACACACACACACACACACACACACACACACACATTCATAATCCTTTGAAATAATTTGTAAAAAAATGTGGTTTGGCAGTGGAAAGCTTTCAAGATATACAAGAAAACCTCATCCACTGCCTTTTTTGCCAAGAACAATGTCCATTTGGCTACAAAAATCAACTACTGTGCAATTTGAAAACCATGAGAAATAAAAACATGAAATGTTTCCTATCTGGTCTTCCACTCAAAACCCTTGTACCAATACTGTTAGATACATCACATGATGAGTACTTAAAAAATAAAACTTCCACAATATACTTATTGTGAGGATTTGTTGTTGAAGGAAAATTGACTCGAGATGAAAGCGACAACATTGTACAGGTTGATCTATCAAATAACAATTAAGGTAAAACTACTACTACACACCATCCTTATTACATTCTCCCATAGTTTTTTGTCCTCCTCCTCTACTAATACAAAAAAAAATCTTAGTTAACTTTATTTGACAACATACTAGATAGCAAGCAATGCTTATGTCTGTAATGCTCTCACCATTGTTGAAGACAATATCCACCTCCAATATGCAATTAGTTAGACATTACAAGAATTGAAAAAACCATACTACACTACTTGTTAATATTTTTGGTTTTCATATTACAATACTATTATGTGTAATCTTGAATTATGTTTATATGTCTATACAACCTACTTTCTCTATGAAACAATATCATTGGACATATGATAATAATCAAAATATCTATAATGTTATAATCAATAACATTGTAATATTATTGAAAAGAACGAGCTAAAAGAGATTGAAACCCAATTTGTAATATATATAGCTTTAATAAACACCGAATTAGGCTTGATTCAAGGAAATGTACAAATTACTTTTTGGCAAGATTGGATTAGTAATTATATCTTTGTCGTCACCTTTGTATTATTTATTTTTTCTAAACATGAAATCCATGTGGAACGATGGCTTTGATGGAACGATATTTTAATGTTATTGTTTAATTGTTTATTCCTTAATGCCGATTTTTTTGGATGAATTATTTATATTTTCCAAGGTCACAATCACGGAAATTACTCTCTTGGAATTTTTAAATGCTAAAGTCATAAAAGCAATATCATAGCATATGAAGGATATGTTAAACAAGGTCATGATATGACAAATACTGCCGAAGGTGGTGCTTTTTGGTTAGGGGGAATACTTATCATCACACTTAAGCATAAAAGTTAGATCTAAAAATGAAATCTATATACACCTCATGGAATGACTAGTCTTGAGATGTCCCTATTTCTTCTACAGCAGGGTCAGGGTTAAAATTGTATTTTTTTTAAATTCAGTGAGTGCCTTATAATCAGAAAATAAATACAAATCCATGATTAAAATGACCAGGACGGTGAAGATCTTAGAAAGAGATCTACAAATAGACCCATCGAAAGAAGTGAATAAGATTATTTTCTTTAATACATTGTTATCAGATGTTATATTCCATAGCACTCTACTACAAATTTTATTTGATAGCGAGTGAAATTTTATACTAATTTGTCTCTCATTCGTTTAGATGTCTTGGAATACGTACATGTGTGTATAGGTGTATTTTGAAACGAGAAAAGTGTAGCAGTTAATTGGAAAGCGTAGGGGAAGATAACCAGAAGAAGTTAAGACAAGAAAGGATTACAAAAGTCACATATTTGTACATGTTCATATCCCAACACAGCGACATAAAATGTAAAGAATGTAATGAAGTGCAATAGTTGTAAATAGCCACACAACAAACAACTATATATTGTGGTTTCATATATTTTTGTGAAATGCATCAAACAAATTGTGCTAGAAACACGCACAATGGAAGTTTATAGAGATCATATTATGTGTGTCGTTAATAACATGGCTAAAGTCCAAGTATTTTAACAACCATCAAGAAAGAGCTGACAAATTTTTTTACAAGGGAATAGTGTGTTGTAATATTTCAACGGACAAAGGAAATATGTGCCCAAAAGCTATCAATCAAACACTTGAATAACAGAGGTACAAAAATGTAGAGTATGTACACAAGTGATATTTTTTTAGTAGCATAGGCCTATAAAACAAAGGTATACAACCGAAGTTATAATGTTTTCTTAGCAATGTATAGGAAATATGACAATATGGTTTTTTTACGAGAAGGGAAAATGGTAAAGGGAAACATGTAGTAGATGTACAACAAACCTATTTACAAGTTGGGTTGCCGATGTCGATGGGAAGGCTAATAGCCTAATCATTTGTCTTCCCTTCACCAACTTGTGTATCAAAAGGCCCTGTTTCATCGTCTGTGTCAGCCTCATCAGGGTCCTCGTCTTTGGATACCTGTGGCTTTTCTTTCCTAAGTATGATGTCTGCAATATAATATTTCAAGGGGATGTCAAAATCCATTGCATATCTCTCACATCCAAGAGGGAAGTATCTTACAGCTAAAGGGCATTCAAGAGACATATGTTCTCGGATTTTCACGACAATAGCCTTGAAGGAACCTAAACATGGCTGCAAAGGAGGTTCAACTAGAACCACGGGAAGGTTATTTGTTTGTTTTTGGATTGTCCTTTTTTATTTGTTTTTTTTCTTTACTTCGGTTCAACATCTGCAAAAAGTATTAAGTAAAGTTAGTACGGGTTGGGAAAGCACCGCTCGAGTTAAGATAAACAGAAGTAATATGTAGAGCAGGGGGTTATTAAAGACGTATTTCAGGTAGAGAAAGTTCACCTCTTGGTCCACAATGGAGGAGCAGTTTACAATTTTTTTTAGACCACCACATTTGATTATCAATTCATAAAGAATCAAGCAATGAGCAATAAAATGGATGGAGAGTCATCTTTCACATTGGCTGCAAGTAGAATTTGGTTGAATCAATGTATAATAGTATGTATATCAATCAGGATGTACTTGCAGAAACTGAGTAATGAGATGAGCACATAAAAAGAGGGTAGATAGTTTATTACTTTTACACCAAGTTGTAGGGTTGACACATTTGCATACTCATCTTATAAATATGCATGGTTTTTGAATAGATATAATTCAAGGAGTGTTAATGGAGAGATGAAATGCGTCCAAGTAGGGTGATATACAAATAAATTTTCTAGAAATTGTACTTTCCACTTGTGCAATGGGAAGTAGCTCTCGGGAATAAATCCCTGCAGAGGCAGAGAGAATACAAATGGACATTTGGGAGTAAAGATAATCCAAGTTTTAAGGATATTGGATATCAAAGGAAGACGTTGGCTCTCCTGAAACTATAATCGTCTAGTTTCACATTCAAATTTAACCTATATCCTTATGTTGTATCTAATTAAGCCCATTACAATCATCCTTCCTGCTCAAGATATATTGGTCATGCTTCCTGAATCTCTTCTCCACATCTCTTTGTTGAAATACGAATAAAGAAGCAGTTATATATTTTGTTGTCTGCAAAAGGTGGAGATTTATCTACACCCAAATGCACTGTCTTGATTTATCTCCCAATCTTCTCTTGTGATTTGTTTCCCTTAATGTAATTTCTATTGCAAAAGCAGGGTGTAATTTCCAGCCAACCTATATGTGTTTAATTTGTCCAAGAACATTAATAAAAAAACCAATATTATTTCTACTACCAAGTTATGGTGCTTTATTTTTGTAATTTTATACAAAACATTTTTTATAATTTACATCTTCCTAAAAGAGCTAATAGCCACAAATTTTTGCATTAACCATAATCAAATTGAAATTCTAGGGCTTCTCACAGTCGCATGGCACTCAAACGCAACTCTAATCGGCATTAACAACTTTTACCTTAAATTAGGTACATACTTTTTACTTTAGTTCATTCGAATGCTCATAATAATACTACATCCTTGTACCCCACAAATAACTTTGTTAATATGGCTATTTACAAATTGAACGAATTTACAAATGCCAAACACAAGTATGTTTATTTGAGTAAAGGTTAGAAGCACGGTAAAGCAAAGGAGGTTGCAACTGGCGGCAAAAAATAGAGTGTGCAACAAAATTTCCAAAAAATAGAACTCCAACAGGGCAGTTGATTCATATCCATTTATAAATATTTACACAGCCAAAAAGTAGCCGAAACACCAGGCAACAAAAAATGTAACACCTTACAAATCAGATTAAGTATAAATCATGAACAGAAATATAGCCTAAAATCCAACCTCTTCCCCAAAGCAACTGGGACACTCCTTCGCACATCAAAATAAGGTTGTTTGCAATCCGCACAATATTCTTTAAACCACATGTCCTTGTGCAAGTCCGGAAGATGGATTTTAAGAAGAATGGCGCCACAGGCCTTCACCGGCGTGCAATGAAATATGACCTATCATTAAAAAGTGTGTTCAAGCCCAGCTATCCCCAGACATGTCTGTCAAGCCACAAAATC